>OX638368.1:160416868-161898095 GCA_951812925.1 Calliopum simillimum
ACGCCTTGAATAACGCTCTTACAATCTTTAAAGTTAAGAACATTGCCTTGCATCAATTCAACTTTATCAACTTTGAACCTCTCGGGAACGGTGGCTTCACTGCGGTACATTAGTCGTACTGAGAGACCTAAAGAAACCACCCAAATTAATTATCAAAACAGAAATTACGAACATCTAAGCGTGGTTGAAATTCACCTTTTTGCAACGCATAATCCACAACACATTGGCCAGTAATGCCTGTACCTCCGATAACAGCTATCCTTTTCATTATGTTTCGATTTAATTATTAACGTCTCTCTGATATAAAATAAAATTAGTTTTGGTTGTATGTATGAGACAGGTCGCACCAAGTGAGCCCCTATTTTTCCACTGAATGATGGATAATTCGTGTATATATATACACATATATCGAAAATAGTAATACTCAAATATCTTAGACAAAGTTTATGGTGCGTTTTTATTTTAGTTAATAACACAGTGCAACACAAAAAATGTCCCTGGGGTCTCATAAAGTTTTTCTGATAGGTTATGATAAATAAAAAGACACGTATTTTACCGAATTTGTGTAACAGTGATTTTTTCATTTTATGGCTCCTTAAAGTTTAAAGTTATCGTTTTATTGTTTTATGCTAAAACGCTTCATACAGTAAGTACTTAGTTTCCTTACTTACCTAGTTGTTATTATCCAGTTATTACAGTTATGTTAAACTGAATCTGTCTTTCTGTATTGCACATTTTTATAGCCTGAGTGGCTTGCTTATTTTTTACTATACTTTAACTAATTTTCTGTGACTTATGAATTAGCAACACTTAGAGATATTTCATCATATTACATACATACCTTTGGTAACATTTTGGTTTACAAATATATTTTAAAAGGTCTGAGAATTTGCGGTGTTTGAAAGGTAGCACAGTTGCATCCAAATCACTTTAAAGCAGCGATCGGCATTCTATAGCACAATTGTGCACTCAAAAATCTACCGAGCTCTCTATCCTTTTCTTTCTTCTATCTATCTTTCTCTCAAACATAGATTCTCACTAGACAGATTGTAAAATTTATGATTTTAAGATTTTTTTAAAAGTTTTGTTCTGAAATACTCTATCAATCCATATATCTGTATTTTCGAATTTCATTTAACAATTTTTCATAATTTTCATTTAAAAACGTATTCTTGACTATTTAACGTACATATATATGTCGGACCTCTTAATACAGAAAAATTTCTAATGATAATTATTTTTCCCATACAATCTTTCTACTCGTTATTTTTTTAAATGCGTTCAGTTTCGGATTTCGCTGTGAAAAATCTAAGGTGATTTACATTTTTGCGTCCTTCTAATAATATCCAAATAAATACAGATTCGATCCAATTAAATTTTAAAGGAATGTGACTAAAGGAATCTAAACTGAAATGATTTCAAATTTATTTCCTAGTGTAATTAACATCCGAATGTGTAGACCTCAGATCTTGAAGAGTGATTAAAAACAATTGGAAAGCCTGGATGCTACACATAAGTAAATAACTCAAAAATTATCATTTTTAAAATAAGTGTTCTATGATATTCATCTGTTCCATTTATTTCAAAGTGCAGCTATAAGAAAAAAAAGCAGACTAGAAAAGTTTAAAATCAGTCTAAATTCAAATTTGTTGTTGTAAAATGCTGCCACAAAATAGTTGGATTCGGGGTAAGGAGTGGAAATAAAGTAGGGTCATACTCTATTTTACTTTGAAAAACGAACGGAAAACTTCAGTTGCAGTCGAGTGATTGGAAAGCTAGGATGCCTGAAATAAGGAGTTTTGTATTGTTGAAGAGTAAAGTAAATAGCAAGCTTTGTAAACTATAAAATCAGTGTATTATGTCATAGAAAGAGTTAATAAATAAATATAGTTTTTTATGCCAAAAGCCCAAACTCCAATAGCGCGTCGGCAGTGGCAATAGCAGTTTTCGAAGCAGTATTTTACTGCCAGTATTTTCACTGCCGATGTATCCACAATAGCGCGTCGGCAGTGGCACTGGCAGTGCTCGAATAAAAACAGTTTTTGCGAACAAACTCATTATTTTATCTTTTAAATTTATCGCACAACTCACAATATAAATTTTAAAATGTCACAAACTTAAAAATTTTAACAAATGACATGTTTTTTTCACAAAATTTTGAAGATCGAAAACTTCGAAAATGTTCAAATGAGAGGCAGTGGCAGTGAATTTAGAAATAGAGAAAAATTGCACAGCTCTGTGTACTGCCGCTGCTGTATTGTAGTTACTTTCATATAAAGTAGTGCGTTCTAAAATGACAACTGTTTTCGAACACTGCCACTGCTTTTCCCATCAAAAACAGGTTGTGTGTTCTAATTTTCTTATAAAAGTAGCAGGCATACGAAACAACATTAAAATTTAGATAAATCAAAACATTCGCAACTAAAAATTTTATCTTTTCGGCCGATTTCTTCTCGTATGTTTATAAAAATATCGAAAAACAGTTTTTAAGTTTTCTGAAGATGCTAAATTTTGAGTTAATACACTTTTTTTTACATATTCATAGGATCTTTAAGCATTTGACTCATCTGCATCGTTTTCTGAAAATGGATTTTCAGCTGAATTCTTTCCTCTGCGTAAAGTAATTCCCAATCTTAGTTCAGACATAAAATCAATAGTGGGCGGCTTAAGTTGAGCTCTTGGCTTGATTCCACTAATAGTAGCAGCCTTTTTGTCAACTTTCTGAAATATACATACATACATATAAAAAAGTTACTCATGAACTTCATTTTCAAAATGGAAAACGTACTTTGAGTGCAATACCATTGCGAATACTATCTAATAATGCATCTCTGGAGTCACCTCCATCAGTAGTATTTTTGCCTAATGATGATGTGACATTTTTATTTGACTGTGTTATAGGTGCCATAGGTGGCGGTAATGGAATTGTAGATCCAGGAATTGCAGTATTTGCAGGTGCCATTGGTGGCGGTAATGGAATTGCAGTATTTAACATTTGATTAGGTGGTGGTTCAGATCGAAAGTCCATAGTGGGTGGCTTACGTTGAGCCCTTGGCTTGGTTCCACTAATAGTGGCAGCTTTTTTGTCAACTTTCTGAAATATACAAACATATAAAAAACATACACAATATCATCTTCATTTTAAAAATGGAAAACGTACTTTAAGGGCAATACCATTGCGAATACTATCTAATAATGCATCTCTGGAATCACCTTCATCAGTAGTATGTTTACCCAATGATGATGTGACATTTTTATTTGACTGTGTTATAGGTGCCATAGATGGCGGTAATGGAATTGTTGTAGATCCAGGAACTGCAGTATTTAACATTTTATTTGGAGGTGGTGGGGGAGGTGGAGGTTGTGGGGTTGTTGTAAATCCAGAAACCGCAGCATTCAACATTTGATTTGGTGGTGCTGGTGGCGGTGATGAAGCTGTGTTATCTGGGTCTGGATCGGATGATGGCTTCACCTTTTTGGTACTGGCGGCGTACAAGTCTTCGACAATTTTTGACTCTTTGTTTCTTTCAAAGCCAAGATTTGAATGGTAAACGTTTGGTGCAATATTCACATCCGCTTTGATAGTAGAAGGGGGTGGTGGTGGAGATTGGATCTTTTTGCTTATCGATTTTGAATTTCTTGGTGGGGGAGCAGGCCTTAAAGCTTGAGTCGGTAATGGAGGTAAAACTATAGTTTTTAAATTGGGTTCATGCGAAATTAAAGTATTTGGCGCAGGAAACTGGGAAGAGTCGGCAAATCGAGAGTTTATCATAGCATAATTTGAAAATGGATCCTTGGCTTGTATGGGTGAAGGTGTTGATGAGATGCTCGATGACTCCGAAAAGCGCCCGTTTACCAATGAATAATCTTTAAAAGGGTCTGCGTTTTGTGGAGATTTCAATAAAGGTTCAGGCGATGATGTATACTGATTTAACATTAGTGGTTCGTCTTTATTCATGCGTTTGACTTGTGTTATGGATTGTCTAGATTTTGAAGGCTGAAAATAAAATATGTGTATTAATTTATATTTTATAACTAATCCACTAGTCTTTTTACCATCCAATTATATTTCGACTGCACAATATTTCTTATTAAGTCTTGCTTGCGCATTCCACAAATGTCTTCTTCTTTTATGCCTCTTTCAATTAAATATTTTTTTAAAACATTGTCGTTCATCGTTGAACTTAAATCAAATGCATTTCTTGTCATATCCCGAGTCATATCGCCTGATATATGTGAGAAGTTAACAGGGCCACTTATTTCATACTTCTTGCCTTTTTTGTTTGTAACGAAAGTCGTTGGCGATAGCGGTGTTTTGGTTGACTGCTGTGTAAATCTGTGTGGCATTATTGGGCTATTTGTGCCCAAACTTTTAAGACTGCTTGATGAGGATGATGTACTCATCGTAGCATAGTTGAGTGTTGGAGTAGATGCTTCAGTCATGGCTGAAGATGTCTCCATACGTAATGGGGGCGGTGGGGGGCGTACCACTGGCGGTGACACCATAAATGAAGTCGTCTTCATAGTTGAGGGCTAGTGAATAGAGTAATGATTAATTAATCTGCGGGAAAGTATCTAAATAGATTAAGATGTTACAAACCACCCAATATCCAGGCAACTTATTGCTCTTTATAATATCATATATGAAAGCTCTTCGTTGTTCCGGAGCTAAGCATTCTATTTCATCAGATAAACCAGCTTTACGCAAATAAAGTCGTAGCATTTCATCATTATCAGTTCCATTTAGATCAAATGTTTTTGCGAAATCTACCGAATTGCCTTCCATGTGTTTAAAATTAGTTGGATCACTTATAAAATTACTATCCATTACTTGAAATCCAGCATATGCCTAAATTTATATTTTTCATTAAGTTATCATTTATAATTCTGATGCAATTCGTTACAACGAAAATAATAGGCTAAACAAGTTAAAGAATATAAAATTATGTTTTAGCACAAAATAAACTGGTTTACATATTTATAGAAATCACACATATTATCCATTATTGTTTTTAGGCTGACCCACAATCTTCCCTTGTTTGACGCAGGTTTTCAGAAAAATTTTATTTTTATAATCTATAACGAAATGTGTAAATAAAATTTTCAATAAGTGAACAAGAAAATTTCGACATGAGGGGCTGTCAGGAGGTCGTTTTACGAGAATATTTCGAAAATATTGAAATTTCCGATAATATGCCGCAAAGCATACTTTTTCAGAAATAGTAGATATAATACGGGGCACCTTTCCGAATATTCTCAAGTTATATTAAGAAAAATCCATGATGACAGAAAGGTTTAAAAAAAGTCGAAATCGCTCATTACGGCCACAGAACAGGTCCTAAAATATTGAAAAAATCCAATCCAAAATTCTTTGCTTGGAAATAAATCGACTTTATTCACAGTGTTTTTTTTTAATTTCAGCCCCCCATGTTAAATTTTTAGATAAAACGACCTCCTGACAGCCCCTAATGACGAAATTTTCTTGTTCACCTAATGGGAATTTCATTTTACATGTTTAGGAACATATTCCACCACATTTGGTTGCAGAATATGAAAAAAAAAAAAATTTCCTGAAAACCTGGGCCAAATAAGGGAAGATTATTTTCGAAAGATTATTTTCGGATTAAAAAACTGTATATATTAGTACAAAATGTATAGCCGAAAACTAAAGAAAATATGGCCTAAAATATGTATATTAAATTTTTTTGTTGAATTATTTTATTCAAAATTTATTAAATTCACTTAGCTAAGAGATTTATTAAGTATATTTCATACATTGAATGCAAATTTTTAATGAAAAAAACAGTAAGTGACTAAAACAAATACATTTTTCTTAAAAAGTTAAAAAAACTAAAGTAAACTATTGAAAGCCAAGATTGCTGTTTAAAAAAATAATTTGATCCAACTTTTTCCGTTTTAGCCTATTTCTTCTGTCGTTCACGATTTGGCCAGTCTTGGAGAAAGCTCTGGAAAAGCCATAGGGTGAAACAAAATCAATTCAATCGTTTTCGTTCATTACTTATTCATTGCTAAAAACAAAACAATTCAATCATTTTCGTTCATTACTAAAAATCGTTCATGAATGATTTTTTCATTCAGTCGTTTTCGTTCATTACTAAAAATCGTTCATGAATGATTTTTTCAAAACAATGAATGAATTTTTGCAAACTATCGAATAACTCGATAGTTTTTATTCGAAAGTCCCCATCACTATTTTAAACTGATTAGAAAAAAATTGATGAACTGCAAATGGCAAAAATCCGTTGAAATTTAAAATATGATGTATTGTTTCATATGTTCTACTTCCATTTTTTTTTTTTACAAGAGAATGTTCGTTTACTAGTCCAGAATTAAGGTTTTAGTCCGAAAAACTTTCGTTTACGTACGTTTTATGCGTACCCAAAGGCTGAACTAGTAAACGAACACTCATATAGTTTTGATCACTCTACCTAAATCGTTTATGACCTTCATTTTGCCGTATTGTGACTTATGTCGTATTAGAATTAGGCTGACGATATGTTTATGAGATGTTTCTTTAAAAAAAATTTTAAATTATAGGTAGAATACTTATATCGTTTGCATATAAACAGTTATCTACTACGTTATCTACTCCTAATGAAAATAACAAGTTAAGATATGCTAACATACATATGTTAAAACCTGGGTGTAAAAAATAGTTCCAATCATAACAGGCAGTAACTCTATGTATACAAAAATGACGAAAACTGTAAATTGATTTTATAAGTAAGGGAAGTAACTGCCTCTTATTAATGGAACTATTTTTAAAAAATTAAATTTTTTCAAAACTATGAAAACCGAGTAACGTCTCTTTATGATTGTACGGTAAATACTTATGAAGGCATATCATAAGCTGCATTTATTTGCAACGAAAACGCCAAAAATTATTTTAAAAAATTAACTCGCACCACAATAATGAAAGTTCCTTTAAAAAGTATTTATGTATTGTACATATGCCTGAATCCTTAGCTTTTTATAGATAGCTTTTCAATAATCTATGAATGTCTACAAATTACTTATAGCAACCCTAAACCCAACCGATATTGATAAAAAACACATGCTGTTATCAGTCCGAGCTATGAAGCTTTAACTAGGTGGTGAATCATAAGAGGTATTTCCAGTAAATTATTCACGAGAAAGGTATTTAACTAACTAAGGAAACTGAAATAATCTAAAACTATCTTACCGACTACTCTACTGATGGTTTAAACTATAATCAAGTTGAATATTGCACACACCTTTAACTATTTTGTTTGAACATGACGTACTCTCTTTGCAAACAAGTATTATAAGATATTATATTTATTGAATACTTTGAATTCAGAATTGCGACTAAATTCTAATAAAAACCTGTATTGATTAAAGCTACAAATAAATATTCTAATGAATGAGAATCGCACCTGAAATTATTTCTCATTCAGCGAAAACTTATTGCTTATCAATAATGTATTGTAATTCTCATATAAAAAAGATAAGATGTCAGCAGCAAATATTTCGCGATTTGATAAAGGTAAAGTGTGAATAAGCTTAGTGCGTTATCTGAAATATACAGTCGAGTCCGCTCAATTGCTGATAACTGATAAAACCGTTTAAGTGAAACCCCAAACTTTGCACAAAGCAGCAGAAGAAACCCCCCAGCTTTGTAATTGGAAAAATATTGATTTGAAAGCGGTGATGTGTGGAGGTTGGGACATCGAGAACCACCATTCTCTTGTCCAACAAGAGAATGGTAGTTAGCGGCACGATCATCAGTCTGTTGTATGGAAAACTCATCTGGCCGCAAGTAGAGCAAGAACATCATGTGTAGTGTGAGAAAAAAATACTACATACTTTAAAAAAAAAGTTTTTCTCCAAAATTTTTGAAATTTGAAAATCTTTTAGCATTTTCTTTTAAAAAACCTTCCCTTAAAATTTATTTAAAAATACCTCAAATGAAAGCTCAATTTCCAAGCTTCAAAATGGTATATCATTCAAGATGGGACTCAATCGTTAATTGAAAGTTTTCAGCCTTTTTAAAGTGATTGGAAAACGTTTTGTTACTGAAAAGTAAGGTGTCTTGCGAAAAATTGTATAATGTATAACTGCCATACCTAAATTGGACCGTCAGCGTTATTTTACTGTCAAAAATTCTCATGTACATACAATACAACGCTCAGCTATTTGAATTACCAATTTTGACAAAGCGTTATGGAGTAAAGTTAGCTGCAGAAAAGTAATAAAAGAAACAACAATATGATTTTAACAACTAAATGACTCCAACGCAACGCTCTTTATTTCGGTATGGCGCTTGACGCTTTTGTGTAACTTTAAATAACGCAACGCCTGACGCTCCAATTTAGGTATGGCAGTAATGCTTTGGGATTTGGCCTTAATATGTTGAAATTTTACCCGCATTTACCTCAATTTACCAATTTAACCTTATATACAATATATAATTTATAGCATGAGGATTAGAAGGTATACTCAGCTATTATTTTTGCTTAGATTGTCTAATTTGGATGTTGGTTTCTTCTTTGTGTAGACAACTAAATTTTTATAACCGTATAAAGCCGCATTTTTGCGTCCCACTAATTTTGAATGTAAAAAAATGTAAAATTTGACTTTTAAATGGTATGCTTTTTTACGTTTACTAAACATAAGTGTTCGTTTACTTTAATTCTGTACTAGTAAACGAACACTCATAATGTTACATAGGTAACTGTCATCATTGTAGTATTACTGCCATACCTAAATTGGAGCGTCAGCGTTATTTTACTGTCAAAAATTTCTCATGTACATACAATTTATATGGCGCATACCAAAATTGCCAACGCTCAACGCTGAGCTATTCGAATTTCCTATTTTGACAAAGCGTTATGGAGTGAAGTTAGCTGCAGAAAAGTAAAAAAAGAAACAACAATATGATTTTGACAAACAAATGACTTCAACGGAACGCTCTTTATTTCGGTATGGCGCTTGACGCTTTTGTGTAACGTTAAATAACGCAACGCCTGATGCTACAATTTAGGTATGGCAGTTAGTCAATGACACAGGAGCCCTGAAGTGGTCAAAATCGCTTTACCGTTATTGTCTTCGTTAGCAAAAATTTAATTCTGACCAAGTTAAACTACATTCAAGTTTAAAAATTAGAAGGTTTCATTAAACTTTCTTAAAACGTTACTATTTTACTAACTCTTTTTTGTGTGTTTAGAAGCTTGTAACGTTAAAGGCGGTACAGACTATCAATCAAGTGCGTCAGTTTTCCTCAAATTTCTCCTAAATTTCTCTTTTTTGCATGTGTGGCCGCTAGTTTTCGTCAGTCATCAGTCAACCACAAAATGGTTTTTGGTGGGTGACAGTCAGCGGCCATATTTAACTGAAGAACATGACGCAAGTGTGTATCCCCATTAACACTTCCGAACAATTTAATTCTCACGCAAACAAGAGAAATTTGAGCAAAACTGATGAACTAGATTTGCATTATCGAATTAGGAAATATTCTTAAGAAACCGCAAAAAGATGAAAAATTCAACTTTATCGAATATTTCCTAAACGGTTACTTTTTCGTTAAAACAAATCAATACTATTTGTGGAACCTGTTACTCTCCACAACAAAGATTCTAATAGTTTTTATCCTTTGACTCACCGTTTTCATCAAAAAGCCTCCTATACGAAAAGTAATTGAAACCACACGGATTACGAAACATGCCTGTATTTCTTGCAAGACGATATAGACAAGATAGTTGCCCGACTAACAAATATCGCACACACGCCACAAATTGTGCTGAATTATATTTTTTAGTGTAGAATGACCTAGCTAGAACTTGAAAAAACCAACGAAGTAGGCGGGCAAAAGCTTTCATTTCTAGCGCCATATTGTTTCGTCGGGCGGGATAATTTTTTAATTTCAATATACATATTAAGAAAATTAACCGCTACATAAATCAACTAACCCAAAAGGAAAAAAATTCAATAAAAAGAAAATGAATGCAACAAATCTCGCGAATGAAGAGGAATTTCCAAGCTCGGACGCTTGGCTTTCGGAGCAACTATTTGCACAACTGAAAGACTTTAATTCTGATTATAAGGAAAAGGATAACGTAGAGAATGGCATAATTCAATCATTGGATGCAGCGAATGAAAGAAAAAATGTTGAAATTTCGCTAGCTAACGAACCAGAAGACATGACCAAGACACGATTAGAGGGATTTGAATCAGCATTTAGGCAGAACCCTCCATCTGTATTCGAGGATAACTCTGAAGTACTGGATTTGAGTAACGCAAATGGAAGAAATTCCAACGTTGCGGTATCAGCGTTAGTGGACTTGGCTGCAACAATACCCATAAACACGAATACGTCAGCAGATTGTTTGGAAAATCAGCTCCATTCAGCTGCATCAGCATTCAACGCATCTGAAGAAGAAATGAAGCTATTAAAATTCTTAGAATCTCAACCCAAGCATGGTTATTTTGGTAAATATGATTTGCTCACTGGTCGGAAGCTATGTTTTTAAGATTCACTAATTATTTGTTAAATCGTCGGTAAAACTTTAACGTAACGTAACACGTACAAAACAGGAATAATATATTTTATCTATAGCTCTTGCCACTCCGCAGTTGGCATCATTTTTGAGGACTCTGACAATTCTTTCATATCATTTTACTGCATACAAATCTATTCATTTAAATGTTAATCACTGATCAAGCTGATGCGTGGGGATAAATTAGTTTAGTAATTAGCTATCATCTAATTCGATTTCGATTGGAAATCGATTCGGGATTTTGCTTTTATATATTTTAATTTCCAGAATCGAAATCGAAAATTTGTCCAATTCTAATTCGATTTTCGAATCAAACTGATTTTCTAATTCGATTTTGATTGGTAAAATGTTCGATTTCTATTCTGGATAACATTTTTTTGTTACCTGCTAGTAGAATTGTTGTTTGTATGTTGAAGGTTTTGGCTACAACTTTTTTTCATTGACTCTAATCTAGAAAACTAACACATGTTTCTTAGTAAATAAAAAAAAAAAAAAAAATTATATATATTTTTAAAAAGCCCTTTAGAGTTTTGAACTGGCGCAAGCTGTTTTGGAGTAATAATCGTTTAACTAAAGGAGTTCTTGGGGTAAAAGGTACACATATATTTTACGCCATTGACTTTGACTCATTTGAGAAATTTATGTGGACCAAGCGGCTTTTTAAAGTAAATTCTATGATCAACCAACAATATAACTGGTTTTCAATTCAATGCATCATAAGCGTGTGGCAACGTGCCCGAAAAGGTCCATAAACCCGTTTTTTTGTATGAGATTTAGTTTTTCGATCATATTTTCATAGCATTCTATCGAAAAATTCGACTTTATCGAATATTTCTTCCGAAACAGTTACCTTTTCGTTAAAACTAATCAATATTATTTGTTGAACATGTCATTTTCCACAAAAAAGATTCTAACACTTTAATGTAATGTGTGACTCACCTTTTCACCAAAAAGCCTAAATGAAAAGTAATCGAAACCACACGGATTACGGACAGGACTGAAAAACTATAAAATCGATTTCTCTTAAGGGAGTAGTCAGGTAGAAGTAGCGTTTTTGCGAAACAATTTTTTTTTCATATAAATTCTAATTCAACATTTTTGATGTTTTTATATGTTATTGTACATATTTTTAAGTAGCAAAAAAAAAAAATTTCAATTTTCGTTGACTTCCGGTGAAGATATGGGCGACCGGAAGTAGGCCGGTTTTGATGTGGTACCCACGATTTCTCGATTTCAGATCATCTGAAACACAAAAAACAAATTGCATTTTAAAGTACATGTGAATGGCTATCTTGGGTACTAGAACTGGAAAAAAATATTGATAAATAAACAAGAAGTGCAATTTTCAATTTTTCGGTCTTTTTCAACCTCGTTTTTTGTTAATAATATTGTTAAATATTTATTGACAGTATTGATTCTAGTACCCAAGATAGCCAAATCTATTACGAACATTTAAAAAAAAAATTGAAGCAACTCGGTACAGTAGATCAGCCGGAATCGTGGGTACCAGTTCAAAAAACACTGTTCTGAGAAAAACGCGTTTAAAGATTTCGCAACAAATTATCAATATTATCGATACAATAATACATATTATAATTGTTATTATGTTATTATTGTTATGAATTTATTAATTATTTTACATTTAAAGTATCCGAAACGGGAAAAAAATTCTACCTGACTACTCCCTTAAGAGGAAAATTGAGGTTTTTAAATTTTTGCGATTTTTGAGTTGTATTGTATGTGCCAGATATCTGAACGATACCAAAAATTTTAATATATTTTTTATAAAGACTCATTACTTACGTCGAATACCATCAAAAAGTTCGGTTAAAGAAAAGTCTTTGTTGCAAAAACGGCTGAGTGAGTGTAAGATTTCCAAGAAAGGTCCATATATATATCCTTTATCCCATAAAAGATCAAAGATAAAAAAAAAAAAAAAAATGGCCGAATATGACTGAAAATGTCATCTTGCTAATTATATTGTATAATTTTTGTTTGTTTTTTTGGAACAACCATGCATAAGTTGACATTTTTGGTTTGAGCTTACTGTACTAAAACACACTGAACACATATAATGCAACATAGCCTCTGAAAAGTTCATATAAATTCAACAATAAATAATTAAAAAATAATATTTACTTTAGATCCGAAAACTTCTCTGCAATCAGAACTTCCTTCTACTGCCTACCGCATCGTTAAATGTTCCAACTGCAACTGCCTATTTGATATTATTTCCTTTCAAGCTCATGTTTGCGATTACGATGAACAAAATAACTTGATTATGCCACCACTTGCAACTTCTATGCCTGTTGCAACCAAGCAGCCGAAAGAAGAACAATTGCTTCCACCAGAACCATCTTGTATACGTTTATTAAGGGAGAATCAGATACGCATACGACGTTTTTTAAAGGATGAACTCAAATACGACGTTAATTCTGCCGCATTAAATAACACCAACTCTTCAAATGGAAATAATTCGTCAATGACTTCCACTAACTCTATTGTTTCTAGCTGCAATAAAAAACAAGATGGTCCACATGAATGTACTCTATGTGAACGTAAGTTTGTACATGCATCCGGGCTTTTGCGTCACATGGAAAAGCATGCAATGGATTTAATACCAACACCAGGAGCTGGTCCTTCCAGTGGAAAAGCTTCTGCCACTACACCGGGAAGTTCCTTTCAAAGTGTGAATGGATTACGAGTTGTAATCAAATGTACACTTTGCGGACGTATATTTTTTGAACCTATTGCATCTTTTAGGCATATATGCTCACATTTTCCAGGCAGCCTTGAAGAGGAAAAGGAACTCGACAACTCGGCAGAGATACCGTATGAGAGTTACGTAGATGATGCGATGAATTTTCTTAATGTTGAGGTAACACAACCATATACTTTAATTAGTAGCTTGAATACTACAGTTTGAAAAAATGTTTTAGTTAAAATCTTCTAACTCAACAACATTCACTTATCACGATGATAAGCCACCTATATACCTGAAGATGGTCATCCTCAGCTGCATACTTCAATGTGAATTTTGTGATTTCGTTTTTTCTGAAGTCTCTTACTTATTTGTGCACTCAGCTTGCCATCTTCCAGAACGTCGTTTTGAGTGTTTCTCATGTGATATTCATATGCGAACATCTAAAGAGATTTGCACTCATTGGCAGGCAGAATGCGTTTTCATGCGTGAAAATCTCAAGGTACATCAAGCTACTACACAACGTTATTTTGTGTGTAATGTGTGCGAGAATAAATTTCAGTCTTTGGACCAACTGCATGAGCATCGGTTAGATAATAGAATTTTTGAAAATTATTAATTATAATGATTTCCTAAATTCCTATACTTAGCTATACTGCATATCATTTCTTTCCTCGCTTATGCAAATCACTTGGTGTCCTTCAGCTGCCTTGTGAATATTGCGACCTTGTTTTTGAATATGCACAGGAGTGCGTGGCACACTATGAAGAAAAGCATTATAAAAAATACAAACGCGACAAAGATGGTGCTGGTTCTTCTGGAAAGACACGTCAATATCTTTGTGACATTTGTGGCAAGTCCTACACACAATCGAGTCATCTGTGGCAACATTTACGCTTCCATCAAGGTATATACTTTTGCAGTTCAAATTATAAAACGCATTTCTACCTTATTTTTCTATAAAGGTGTTAAGCCATTTGCATGCAAAGAACCAGGTTGCACGCGTAAATTTACTATACGGCCCGATCTAAATGACCATATACGCAAATGTCATACAGGTGAACGTCCTTACCACTGTCTCGTCTGTGGCAAGAGATTTCTAACCGGTTCCGTTTTTTATCAACATCGTTTAATACATCGCGGTGAACGACGTTACGAATGTGAAGAATGTGGCAAACGCTTTTATCGTGCAGATGCTCTGAAAAATCACCAGCGCATTCATACTGGTGAAAAACCGTTTGGTTGCCTGTTCTGCACCAAAAACTTCCGCCAGCGCGGTGATCGGGACAAACATATACGAGCACGTCACTCGCACTTGGATGCGAACGCTCGTCTTATGATGCAAATGCAAAAATTACAGTTGGAAGCTGCTGCAGCTGCTGCTGCTGCACAAGTTCAGGCTCAACAACAGCAACAAAGCCTCGTGGGTGGATTTGTTTCTGCTAACTGCCATAATGGAGGGAATGCGAGCTGTGCTGAGGAGCAACATTTGGATCCCAACGATGTAGTCATGATAGGAAATGTTGCATTCCCCAAAAGCATGTTTGAATCTATTATTCCGGATATTGATGAAGATGCTTCATTAAAGGCTATGCAAATGCAATAAATTTGAGTTAGTTGTATTGAGTATTGAAGTTTTAAATTTTTTACTACAAAATATGTTTCCATGTTATCCTTTTACTAAAAATACTAAAATTTGTTTTATCTCGTATTATTAGCATAGTGATTTATAAATTTTCCATTTTAGTTATTCTCTCACAAAAAATATTAAAATGGAATTAGTTATAGTTTATTTATTTATATAACATTACAAATGATTAGTATATGTATTAATTATTCAAAGAGTTTAAGAATTATCCTTTCTCTACGTAATAATTAATATACAATAATATACAAAAAAAAAAAAAATAATAAAAAAAATTGTTACTATTCGAGTCAATACGCATATATTCTTAAATGAAAAGTACAGTTACAGAGGTATAGCGAAAGCAATTTTGACTTTTTGCAATGTAATGTATTCAGCTGCAAAATTTGTTTTTTGTCGGTTAAGCCTTTGGCGGTTAGGGCAAGAAAAGTACGAAGTGTGGATTTTTCCGTATATATCTTATGAAAATTGCTATAAGTTGGGAACCCCTGGATGGATTTGAAAATATTGGGGTCACATGAAAGTTGTTTTAACAAGTTCTAAAATTAGTACACGAAAGTTTACAATTAGAGGTATATTTTTCGAAACATTTCGATTTTTTGGAAATTATAACCACTTTCTTCGAAAGAACAGTTGTTTTTTTGTTAAGAATGCACCCAAAAAGCAACAAAACAAATAAGAATAAGATATTTAAGCGTGAAAAAACAATTTTCTTACTCCTTATAAGGACTTAATACAACAACATCAAGTGTCCTGGTATATCTATCTTCTATCAAAACCGCTATAAGTTGGGAACCCCTGGATGAATTTGGGAAATACTGGTGCCATATGAAACTCAAATGCATTCAAGAGTTCATAATTTAAAGCGGTTTTGCATAAAAGATGTACCTGGATCTTCTGATGACTATAAGTGTGGAACTTCTAAATTTGTTTATTAGGTCAATAATACTTATATATTTATATATCCAGATCATATTCCACGATAACCTGATGATTACATATTCTTTCTTAGAAATAAAATCTTGATAAAAAAATGTGTTTACGAATTTTAGCGAATTGATCCGCAAACAATTCTAGAACCCTAATTTATTTTTATTTGTCATTTGTTTGACTATTGGAGCATGTAAATTAGGCATAAAGCAAAAATTTTCTGTATGCGAACAGAACTTTTGAACTTTAAAACTGATCCATGGCACCTGTCAAGTCAGTCAGCTGTTGCCAATAACCCTTTCAGACCCGTCATACACAGTTGTGTTATCTGAATCCGAGCAGAGTTAAACCATTTTTCCTTTTGATCAAAAAGAGAAACGGTCAAGTAGACACATTTTCCTCGGTAGGAGCAATAGTGTTACTTTTGTATTTTTGGAAATTTTCGTGTTTTTGTGTCCCACTAATTATGCAGTCGCCCAGGTACAATATATTTACACCGGCATTAACATCTCGGTTCCAACAAGTATTGCAATTTGGACAAAATTGATACCTGTGTGGGGACTGAGATGTTTTATTTTCGGGTGATTTGCAATTTGCGCACAACTTTGTTGTCCTGAATTCATTGATGAATATGATATCGACATTTCTTCGCTCTTTTAGTGCTTGTATGAATTTACGATGTGGTGTTCGTATGTAACCGCGAATTGGTGAATTTGATGATATTTCCGTAGACCCAATGCAAATTAAAGTTTGTTCTGCTACATCTCCCGCAAGTTCATTTGTTAACCGCTGACAGGTTTTTTCAACTTGTATGAACTTTTGTAATTTTAATCGCGTGACTTTTCGTTGACTAAAAATTTTTTGTTTCTCTTGAAAAATTTCCAACTCGTACCGAATATATTCGTCAAGATCGTTGATTGAATTGGAAGAAAATTTTGTATTTGGCGGACATTTTGAAGTAATTTTTGAAAGTTTGTATTTACGTGAATAAAACCCGCTCATGTGATGATATGTCGAACTTTTCAATTTTATCGGTTTCCCATTACGCACACCACCGTAGAGCAACCGAAGCCCCGGATCTAGACCAATTTTGTTTATATATTTGGTGCATCTAATTTTCTCCAATTTTGTCGCTGAAAAATAATCCGTTTGTTTGCAACTTGTCATTTTGTTTTTTTCCTTCTTTTTCTTTAACACACACTTTGTCTTTACCATTGTTTTAGAATTGGGCTTTTGCATCAGGAATGAAACTGATACACCATCGGTCTGCAGTGAAAAAGCAAATTGGCTTTTCGGTAGTTTAAAGTATTTACACCAATATTCCTCACGGTTGAAATCCTTCCATGCGCCCTTGAATAATTTTAAAGAACAAAGTAAATTGAAATAAGCAAAAGAATCATAGCGAATATGGTGTGCGCCGTGTTTGAAAATGGGTATCATTGAAAAGTTTTTGTAATTGTTGCGCTCGTTGAAGCGTTGGAGATTGAAAAATATTTTTATCGAAGCCCAGTAATTTTTTTTATTTTGCAACTTTGCAAATTTTTCGCCACGCCATTGCAATTCCTCGGTCATGTGAAGCAGCAAATCCAAATCGGGATCTCGTGACTTTTGGTCCAACTCGTTGTCCTCGCTGAATAAATAACGAAGAGTATTGTATATTTTTGAGTGGTCTTGTGTGAATTTGCTGAAAAATCTACGCAGCCTTGAATACGCGTGCATCCATATGTTGTTGTGAAATAGTGTACTGTACTGGTTAGCGGAATCTATGAAGAGATTCGATCTATATGAGCTGTCGTAGAGTGGCAAATGTTGCCTCAATGATGCATATGTAGCGTCTACAACGTATTTGGGCTTCTTTTTTTGCATGAGATGATAGTAGTAATCGGCAAATTTGATTTCAGAAAAGTCACCAACAGTCCATTTTTTCATCAAAGTAAAATGAATGTACCTACAAATGTATGTACAGTAAAATCAATAAATGCCATTGCGACAACATTTCGACAACACAAAAATAAAATCAATTTCACCTTGAAACTTCGACAAAGAGCGCTGACATTTCGGCAACATCGCGTTGAATCTTATTGAATACGTCCACATTTTTACATGTTGAATAGAGTGCCTTCTTGATGACAAAATTTTGCACTTGCTCTTTGTTGTTATTGTTGCAGGGTTCCTTTCGTTTCGGCATCACAGTGCCAAGTGTGACTGTTGTTGGAAATCCGAGGTTCTTCCTCAATAATAAAACACGCCTTTGTTTCTTTGCGTATGTAGCAGTGTTTATTATTCTAAAATAAAAGTTATTTCATGTCTTACATTTTAATATAAATAAAATAAGGTTTTACCGATTGATATCCTCTCGTTTGGATTCCAGCAACGAATTAATTTAAATAAAGAACTTAAGGCGTACCAACATTAAAATAAAAATAAGTATGTTCGTTTATACACATATAAAAATACAATTTATACCAAAAATAAAAAAAATTGTTGTTGCCAATAAAAAAAGTGTAGAGTAAGATAATTCGGATTTTTTGTTATTAATTTCGTCATAAATAATGGTTATCGGCGCATTTCCCGCTGCAAAGTTGGGCCTTTTAGCAGTTAAACAAATTAGTAAACCAATTGCAAATTTAATAAAACAAGAGGCAAAGAACAGTCGGCTGTTTCGTAATTATGTTTGCATGCCTCCAGCTCAATGTATGTATGTAACCAGGTGAACAAAGCAAGTGCTAACTTTTAAACAATTCTTTCAGTTTACAATTGGGTGGAAGTCAAAACAAAAATGTGGGCCATGAATCTAGGAAGACCTATCTCAGTACCACCATTAAACGAGTCTGCTGCTATCGAGTTGGGTGCAAATTTGTTAGGCGAGGCGATCATATTTGTAATAGGTGCAGGAATACTAATTTTTGAATACGCTAGGTAGTCATAAATATTTCCAAACATAATTCATTATTAATTTGTTGGGTTTTCTAGACAAACAAGCAATGAATACAAAAAAACAGAGGCAGCAAGACTGCAGCGGATGGAGCTGACGAATACGCTGTCCGAAATGTCTTTTCGCTTAGAGCGTCAAGATGCGCAAATACGAGAGCTGACAAGAGTGTTAGCGGATTTAGGTAGGAAAGCTAATACATATTGTAAAAGTTGCTTCGATTTTGAGACTGGCTTGATTTATATGTATAATGGAATTCTAGATTGTGCAATTTTTGTTTGGTCCTTGCTATTTAACCTCAGAGTTATAAAGTTGCGAAAATTTAAAAAACGCAAGTTATGATACGTTCATAAACTACTTAAATCACTGTGACTTAACTTCAACTGATCTATAACGAAATTGTCTTGTCCGATTCTGCGTATGAAGAAATTATTAAAGAGGCAATTAAATTACCTTTCTATCAGCGGGATATCTGTAGTGATCCAGTAAAAAATAATTAAGGAATTCGAATTTCGCGCTAATTTTTATTTTTAGAATTTTGCTTCAAACCATTTAACATTTTCTGGAACGAAGAAATCAAAAAGTTCAAATTTTTTTCTTTTTATAAACTACATATTCTATTATAACAATTTCGACCCAACGTAGACTAAAAATGTCTATTAAATTAACAGAACAAAAATTTCATGTTTACTAACTAAATTTAGAATAGAGCTGTAATTTTTTCAGTGACTCAAAACTCTGTTACCAAATTTCTTTAAAAGAAATATACAGATTGCAAGATGTAATGTTAAACGTTTTGGAGAGTAAACTCCATATAATTAATTTCAGAAAGATTGCTTTGTTAGCATTCTTTCAATAATACAAAAGTTTTGTGGGCCACGCCCTTTAACGAGTTTTCCCAATATAACGACATATCACATATTAATGATTGTTTCCAAGGGCAACGTCTCCTTGATTTTGCATTTAATTTGTTGGAGTCGTTTTCAAGTAATATTGAATCAACATTTTTAATGGTTAAAAAGTGGGCGGCACAGAGGAAGTTTCGTTTATTACAAGGCATTGATAAGCACTACCCGCTTAAATTTTCGAATTTTCGTAACTGACAAACTCGGAGGTCTATTATTATTATTTTTTATTTTTATAGAATTTTTATCTGTAAATTACCTTATTATATTTTTCCACCAGGTTATCAAGCTAAAGTAAAGACTGAAAAAGTTCAAACAGTTGAAACAGTTCCAGCGGCTTTAAAGAAAGAAAACAAAACATAAAACCTTAAAACTCAAACTTCATTCAAGTCTCAAATCTATTTATCAACCATACTGTTTTCAAATTCCAATTATCGTCCATTAACCTTTCCTTTCACTCATTAATAGACTCACGATCGCTTTTTAAATGGAGCAAAGAACGACTGGCAGAATATTCAACATTTGACCCGACTCATCCCGATCAATCGGCAAACTCACAAATGCTGCAAAACAGTTTTTACGACCCTAATCAAGGAATTATATTTAAAGCTCTCAACTTTTTAGAAACACATATTTTCGAATTGTGTAATGAAGTTGATACACCAAAGTCAACTCAAACAAAAATAGTGGAATTTGAACATCAGCAACATTTTAATTCGATCAAAACTGAGTGACGAGCGAATGAAGCAGCCGCGTTACGTTTCCGCATTAAGTTAACTAATTTATGTTTTAAAGTACGAAGAGCTTTGATAAAATTATAAATACAAATTTTAATGTTCACTTGCTTAATATAATAAGAGCAGCAACTGCAAAACCTTTAAATGTATAGGATACCCAAAAATAAAAACTGTTCATTGTTCACACCGAGAATCATTCTGGGCACGAAAGAACTGACACTATGCTTTAAGGGAACAGGTATCGCATTGACTGTTTTGTTAATATATTCTAGTAAAATAAAGTTAGAATTCTGGATTTTAGCAGAAACCTTTATTTTAACGTCATAAACACTTTGTAAAAATTCATATATCGTCGGGTTAAAACTACAACTAGACATATACATTTTTATTGTTTTGAGAAAAACGCTTTTCAAGTTTTTTGTAATTCGATTTTTGTCTGAGATCTAGAAGTTTTCTGCTTTTTATTTCTTATATAAAATTGGATGGGGACTACATTTCAAAAAACCGACTAAATTGAGGCGCAAAGCCATTTTTTCTTCATGTTTCTGAATACTCAACTCAACAAATGTAGATGTCTTGTTGTAGTTTTCACCCGACGATATATTGATGTTGGCCAACAATTATAATTTGCTCTACTAACCAACAGAGTTTTTGGCGTCGTCAGGTCTGTTTCATAAGGTACATGGTTTTCTTAATCTAGGTTTTGACGTTGCGATTTCTCGGCTTATTATTATTGATTTAATTTATTTTTAATGAAGAAATATGTTTGTTTTATGAAGAGCAGACATGGGGATATTATTTTTCACAAAACTTTTCAGTATCAAAAAAATGTATTTAGAGGTAGTGAAAAATCTTTCACTATCAAAAAATTAATTTTGTAGTAATGAAAAATTATTATCACTGAATTTAGTTGTTACGAACTTACAATATAAATTTCATAAAATTTATTGATTAATTGAATATAAAGAAAAAATTATTAAGTGGTAATAAGAAGTTTTTCATTATCACTAAATTTTGTATGTTATATTTTAGTCACGCTTTTAAAGAAACATTTCCAACAAGTTTCATTAAAATTAATGAAATAAGTGAATAATAAAAATTGTGTCCATTACCCCCCAAGTCTTAAAAGTAGTAAAACGAAAATAAATAAATGTTGTTTGAAAAACCTAAATCATAAATAATGCTACTTTGTCTCAAAACATGTTTAAAATATTGGGGTCCATTTTAACGATTACATTTTTTTAAAAAAGGTAAAAAAAAAAATTTTGTAGCCTTTTTGTAGAAGTAAGCCTTAGATCTTGATTAACTTTTTTGTGCACACGATTTCGTAATGGACTTTCAAATAGATAATCCCGGTATGAAAAATGCACCAAAAACTTATTTTGTACCATTAAGCATGCTTCAAATTTGAATTTGAATATCATACGATAACTAAAAAAAAAAAGCCGCAAAAAAAATTTTCTAGTCCAAACATATGATCGTACCAAATGTGTTTATCTTTTCAGGAGCGTTCAAAACTGCTCAACTGCTTCTTAATTCTTTTTGTGTAGGAGTTGGAAAAAATGAAAGCTTTCAACCGGGCCAATTTTATTCATTTGTAACAAATTACTTTTGCCGCGAAATGGACATACACCACTATTCAAATGAACCAGACATCTGACGATTACACCAAAAGAATTGTATTTAAATTTTATATTCATGACTAAAGTGCTGGAAAATTATCTTATCTCGAATAAGGTTGTTGTTTTGTCAAAAGTCCACAGATATGAAACTTGAATGCTTACTGCTTAAATGAACTGTAAACTTATTTCTCAAATTTTTTTTTTAACTTTTTTATAAACTTTATTTTGGTTTAGTATAAGGTATCCAAAAATGAAATTTTTCTGCAAAACATTTTCGATTTTTGCATCTAAGTCAGTATAAAATAAATAAATATCTTAAGATTATCCTCATTTTCCTGCGCTAAGATGGCAAAGCATGATATGGCGTTTTGTTTTTTTTTTTTCATTTCATACCTCTTAGTGAAGTTCTAAACCTCTTTGCTTTCTGGTTCCCGAAACAAAAGGCTAGACAAAATATGATTAGTCTGAGCAAATAAAAGTTCAAATTTTGTCTCCTAAAAAATTCATGAAAATTGATTTATTTATGTATCATGTTTTGCCATTTTAGCACAAATACTTTAGGATTAAAAAAAACACTCCAATGATTAAAACTGTTCAAATTTCATAGTTTAAGAAACATTGCAAATTGTGCAAGTCATCGGAATCCTCAATCAAGTCGCGCATATAATCACCAAATGTGGTGCAAATTTTATATAAACTACGCTTCACTGCGCTCTTCAAGGTAATCAGATTGCGATCGAGTTTTGTGCCATTTAAGTTGACATTATTTAACTTTTCCAATTCTGATTTCAGCAGAAGCAATGCTTTGATAATTTGAGGTAAAGTGCATTGAACAACACCATATTTATCTTCAATAAGTGAAATAGCACAAACTCCAGCTAAGCCCTGAGTAAGCCATACTATTGTTTGTGAATTTGATAGCAAAAACAAAGTTTTAGCACCATCTGGCTCGCCAAACATATAGAATAGTCCTGGTATGGTTCGAAAAGCAGTTCGCAAAGAATTTTCGAGTTGACGGGCGAATTGATCAAACGCTTCGTGGATACGTTGAGGCGCATTGGAAACTTTTTTTGGCATATTGTTAATTGGGTTGGGACACGGCTCTGCCATCATGCGACGTATGCCGTAAGTTTCATTGTATTGACGTAAAAGAATTTTCTCAGCAGCATCAGTTGCACTGGGTTTCACAGTAGTAAATAGAGGTGTTGATTTCATAGTAGAAATATTTTTAACTGACAACGCCAGTTCATCTGTAAATGCTTTGATAAGTACAAGGCATTGACCAGACAATTGACTCCAATTATATGGATGACCACCTGAAGAAAAATATATTATTTTAAAACTGGTGTAATTTAATTAGTTCTAAACAATATACCTGGTATCGACAATGCGAATATTTCTTGACGTCTGGCAGATGCTTTGCTGGTTGAAACATTGTAGATGTCTAGTGCAGCTAATTTTTGCATCACAGGAACTTGCGATAGAGACAAAGCTTCGACCAAAGTGATTTTTTCATTTGCCTCGGCCAAAACAGGATTCCTTTCGATCGGGAAGAATATTTCTTCAGATAACATAATAGAAGAAAAGCGCTGCATCATATGCATATTGCTTAAAATTTGAGATGCGAGAATCCAACTATAAAAAAGCAAACGAAACCGGGATACAATTGAAAACAAAGACTCATTGTTTGTCCCAGTTTGAACGTGAAAAATGCTCGCCAAACGCTTGTTCAACATGCCTCCAATCATCCAATAAGTTAAGGCATATAACATTATGGGCAGAATAGATTTTACCAACGATTTGTACAAAGTCAAATAGACTAAAGAGCGCATTCTCACCAACTTCATTTCTTGAATTACGTCAAATTCCACCTCAGGCTCTTGAAATAAATTCTCATTTAAAAAGTTATAACAACCAGCAGCTATACCAGCAAAAATCAAAAAAGTATAGTGGCTGTTTATGCAGTCAGTTCCATAGCATTTAAAGAATAAATATCTAAAAAATGGAATTATACTCAAATTTTAATATAACTATGCAAACGTATTTAATAACATATTTACTTATAATCATCATGTAAAAAGCGCGCATATAGCCAAGCGGTTAGGAAACCAACTACAATGTGAATGCCCAGGAATGTAATTTTTCGAAGCGCAGTTCCAAACAACCACTTAAACCGCGAAGCATAATATTTTTTCATGGACAGGTGCAAGTTTCCTAGTAAAATCCCATATAAGATAACAGCACTTATTAGCGGCATAATTGAAAGCCATGTGAAAAAGGATAGCATGAGGCTAAAGGTTCCTGTAATCCATTCAATTGGATGTAAAATGTGAAAGTTAACAAACAGCAGGAAAACGGTCAGCAACAAAAATTGCATTCCGACGCTAAGTGCTACCGCAGTAAGACATCGGAAGAGTAATATTTTTTTGCACTCCAGTATAATAGATGGATTCATTTCCAATGGTTTATAAATATTTGAGGAAACCGGCTTCTAGGTTAAGTTTTCAAACTTTATTTGTACTTAGATACTTGGTCCGCGAATTTTACAACAAACTTACTTCGATTTGACAGCCATTTTACAGAGCTACCAACTTTCGAATGCTAGAGACAAAACAGCTGCTTTGATTCACAAGTGCGAACCAATTACGCACATTGTCGTTTCACGTACTAAATAACGGTTCTTAGTTTTCCCAATCGGGGGGCGGGGGGAGGTTAGGACACTGAAATAAAATGACAACTTTTTTTTTAGTTTTTTAGTTTTTGGAACAGATGATGATTTACATTTCATTTCCACAATATTTAATAAGCTTTACTTGATTTAAAGCTTGAAGCTAAATAGTCAAGAAGGCTAATAGCTGTAGTAGCTAAACTCTATTATTATTATTATTATTATTAGCTACCAACAATGAAAATACATTGATGGTCGGAGCTTACTGTTCAGTGTTTTTGAGTAAAACAACCTTGTTTTTTGTGTTTTTATTGTTTTTTACTCAAAAACACTGAACAGTAAGCTCCGACCATCAATGTATTTTCATTGTTGGTAGCTAATAATGTAAATCATCATCTGTTCCAAAAACTAAAAAACTAGAAAATCTCAGAGAGCCAACTGATAAACATACGAATGCGCTTGCTACTTCGTTTTGTCTCGGCAAAAAACCTTGCAAACGAAGCGCTATGCAAAAATAGTATAATATCGATGACTCACAACGGCAGGGCAATGCATATATATAAAGGGAAAAAACAAAGAAATTGGAATTTTTGCATGTGCTGTGTTCTTCTTGTAGCTGTGATTCTCGTCTAATCTATGCTAAAAGTTAAATAAAGTATGCTTGCAGAATTCTATAAGATGTCGGCAAAGCGTCTGATGAGGAATTGACTTATTATAGTCAATTTTGACCTGTGGTGGGTCCCGAAACTAGTAACGCAAACCAGCCTTCCGATACATTTTTTTGCTTTTTTTATTTATGTGTATTTTTGCCTTGTTTTTTGTGTTTTTATTGTTGTTTTACTCAAAAACACTGAACAGTAAGCTCCGACCATCAATGTATTTTCATTGTTGGTAGCTAATAATGTAAAATGACAACTTTTGAGGTACTAAATGACAGTTCTTAGAGCTGGTTCACACACACGACTAAATTATCGGGCGATAGTACAATTTATAGACAAGCGAAGGGACCGCTACCCACCGCTTGCCTACAAAAAGTACTATCGCCCGACAATTTAGTTTGTCGTGTGAACCAGCACTAATAAGATTTTTCGATTTTCTCATATGGCTATATCTCGATAACGAGCCGAAAATATTGTTTTGATGACTTCAGCAATGTTGTAGCTATTGAATAAAAGAAAAAAAATCCCGAACAAACTTAACCGAAAAAAATTCGTCTAATGCCTTAAAATCGCAAAAATGACCATAAAATCCTTATATGAGCCAACTTTGCAAAACGCTGTGGCAGAATTACTTATTTCGGCGAGTACTTTCAACCCTTATAATGGATTTTAGTTCACCGTCAATGACTTGAAAAATGTTGCACTGTGTTATCAAACATTTGTGCAATTTTTTAAACAAACGAATAAATGGATTGAGTTTAATGCTGGAAAAATCTTGGCTATTTTACTTGATATGTAATTTTTTTATGAAGCTTTAATACAAAATGTTGATCTTAATTACCTTGCAAATGCAATGTTTGTATTTAAAAAGTCACTTTACTATAAATCATCACACAACGCTCAATTTTATTGAAGTATGACAAACTATTTTCAAGCATAAAAAACAAAAAGAACCAAGAACTGACAAGTGCGAACTGACACGACGGGCACGGGTACGTCAAATTTCTAGGAAAGCGGAGGGAAGTAATGCTTTCATTTCCCTCCGTTTGCCTACAAATTTGACGTGGCCTACGTGCCCATGCCCGTCGTGTGAGTTCGCACAAAGACAAATGCTGCTGCAATTGTAAAGACTTTTTGTAAATTCTAATAATAATAATAGCTATGGACTCATTTCCGCAACAGTCGACTAAAAAATTTAAATGTGCTCAGATTATCTATTATTACTTTTTGAAAAAATAAAAGGTCTTTTTAAGAAACTTCGATTAAATTATGGAAAAGCTACATCTGGAAAATTGGGCCTTAGCTTATGATATGTTTTTCACTAGTAATATAGCTTTTAAAATAGCTTTCAGACATCAACATTTTTAAAATCCATCCAGCGGTTCTTTGCTTACATTAGTTTTTATAAAATAATATCTGCATCTCACCTCATTCATCATGTGGTAAACGTCAACTAAAACTGAAAATAGCCATAAATCCCAAAATAAATCTCCGGTGGATACAGGCTATTAGGTTGTAACTTCAAAAATAGTTCTCAGCCCTTTAAATTTCAAGCTAGAGGTACCAAAATTTGACACAATAAGGAAGGAGTTCCCAACTTATATGTTGGATGTATCGCTATCTCCGAAAAAAATTCTGAGTGCCCAGTTTTGATAAAGTATTTATGTCTAAGAAAAAAAGGTTATATTATATATATCCGTTATATTCTCCGCGTCATAACTGAGTATCATTCTTACCACTTTCAAACTATCTGCGAAGAGATATATTGTCAAGAGACGCAAAGAAGCACTGGAGCAATTTTTTGAGGTTTGTATTGTTCACAGACGGTAGCTTTGACGAATTTAGAAGCTAAACGGCAGCGTAATTCAACCAAAAAATCTATTTATATCTCTTCGCTTCGGGATGGGAAAAGATATATACAGATTTTCTAAATTCGTCAAAGCTACCGTCTGTGAACAATACAAACCTCAAAAAATTGCTCCAGTGCTTCTTTGCGTCTCTTGATATATATCTCTTAGCTATCTGCGAGTAATTGGCCGACTGGACACGATTCAAACAATACAGTTGCTAAGTGAAATTCGTACCCGATCAAAAAACTTGTCAAGTTCTTGTCATTGTATCAGAAATGTATATCAAAATGATATCAAAAATATATCAGCCGCTGATATCCATTTTTTGTATATCATTTTGATATATTTTTGATATCATTGAAAAACATGTCAATTTTGTATCAGAAATGTATATCAAAATGATATCAAAAATTTATCAGCCGCTGATATCCATTTTTTGTATATCATTTTGATATATTTTTGATATCATTGAAAAACATGTAAATTTTGTATCAGAAATGTATATCAAAATGATATCAAAAATTTATCAGCCGCTGATATCCTTTTTTTGTATATCATTTTGATATATTTTTGATATCATTGAAAAACATGTCAATTTTGTATCAGAAATGTATATCAAAATTATATCAAAAAATTATCAGCTGCTGATATGTCAAATTTTGCGTTTTCGTTTGTGAATTTTATGAAAAGATAACTATAGAAGACGAACGCGCAGCCAATTTTAGTGAAGAAGAAGTGAATTTTCTAATGAAATTAGTGAAAAAGCAGAAAAAATATAATTGAGTTCAAAAAAACCGACACTTCATTCATTTGCTGCATAAGGGCGATTTCTAAAAACTTGTTGCCGATGATCAACCACAATATTGCAAAATTTTGCCATTATCTAAGTCGGTTTATTTATCAGAGAGAAAGTGATGTTAAAAGCTACTCTTAAAAATAGTTCCCATAGAGATGAGATGTTAAAATGCAAAAAAAATTTAAAGGATTCGACGAATTTTAATAAGGTCTCTCTACGTGAAGCGTTGCCGAGGCGCTCTATTGAAATACTGCAGTATGCGAAGGAGTTACGCAAGGTCGGCTATTCATCAGTCTACTCTCTTGGAAATCGTATCTTTGCCAAGCCGGCGCTTGATTCAAAACCGATTCTGCTGAATGACAAAAATGCTGTAGACCGCCTATTGAAGGAACGTGGGGGATCTAAAGGTCAAGGTGCAGAGTCAACTAATCAACATTAGCTGTCATCTTTCTTGCTAAGTATTTTTTGTATTTTATATCTTTCTCATGGATTTTAATAGCATACTAGATTTTAATCTGTCTAACAGAAATGTAAATAATTTAAGTATTATATCTATTAATGCCCGAAGTATTAGTTCATTTAACAAATTCAGTCGTTTTAAAGAATTAATTTCCACTTTTACGGATTTGCCAAAGATTTTAGTCATCCAAGAAACTTGGTTTGACAGTAGATTAATAGACTTGTATCAGCTCTCAGGTTACTCTCCAGTTCATTGCTGTAGATTTGACTGCTATGGGGGGGTTAGCATCTATGTGAATGAAAACATTCCTTTTTCAGTTATTTTTAACGAAAGTGCTCAGCATTGCGAAATCGTTGGAATAAGACTATTAGATCTTAATCTTAATTTAGTTGGCTTCTATAGATCCCAACAATGCAATATTGATTTTTTTATGGAAACCCTTCGTCAAAAGTTTGTTTATTTTGGTAATTATGAATCAATGTTTCTTGGTGATTCTAACATAGATACACTTATAGACTCGAGTACGTCAAGGAATTTTTCTAATTTATGTTTATGTTATAACTACAATCTGCTGCATTCTCGTGTTACAAGGCCTTGTAGTGACAGCTGTATTGATCATGTGTTTTCCAATGGTGCGGTTTCGACAGAAATTTCTACTATTAAATGCGACTTAAGTGATCATGTGATAATTTATGCTTCTCTTGACTTTGTTACAAATTGCAATAGGAATGATGTGCTAACTTTAAGGAAAATCAATTACCCATCAGTAAAGCGAGAAATTCAAGCTTTTGTCTCAACAGCGGACAATACAATTGTGAACTGTGACCTTCTAGTTAATTCCCTGTCTTCAATAGTTAAAAGAAACACGGTTCTTAGTCATATTAAAGTTAACAAAAATAAAAGGCTAGCTCCCTGGGTCGATGGTTTTCTTGAAGAACTGATTGCAATCAAGAACGAATATTGGTATAAATTCAAAAAAAACAAAAACAACCTCTCGTGTCTTGATAACTTTAAAAGACTGAATGCAATCATTAAACCTCTTTTGAAAGAGAAGCGTTCAAATTACTTACGTAATGAGATAGAAAAATGTGCAGGCGATTCAAAAAAGATCTGGAAGAGTGTTAATTCTTTATTTAAAGAAAATACCAAAAAAACGTATCCTATATATGAGAATAATGTCTTACTTGGTGATCTTGCCATTGCTAATAAATTTAATGATTTTTTCAGTTCCATTGGTCAATCAATGTCGCAATCTTTTGTTTGTTTCCCTTGGGATGACATAAATTTTTTTCAATCTCTTAATCCTATGGCTCAGACTAGGTCCTTTGTTTTTCAAGGGTCCTCGGTATTGGACGTAGAAAGGGTTATATCCGCTCTAAACAATAAAACTTCTTCTGGTTGGGACGGTGTCTCGAGCATTATTTTCAAAAATTGTAAGCATGAACTTTCGCCAATAATTTGCAATATTTTTAATGCAATAATTAACTCTGGCTCCTACCCGGACCCCTTGAAAATTCAAGCTGTGACCCCAGTCTTTAAACGCGGCGAAAAAAGTAACCCGGATCACTATCGTCCAATATCAATGCCTCCAACTCTGAGTAAGATTTTTGAAAGGCTCTTGTATAACCAAATTTACAGTTATGTCATGGAACAAAATCTTCTATATGAACACCAATATGGATTTCTCAGAGGATTGGGTACTCAGACAGCTCTTATTGAACTGGTCGACCTTGTTTGTAAAAACATTGCTAGGAACAAGTTGGTGGGTGGAATGTTTCTTGATCTAAGCAAGTCGTTCGATTCGATTGATCACGATATTCTCTTGGAAAAATTAAAGTACTATGGGTTTTCTACAGGTTCGATTAGTTTAATTAAGAGTTATTTGAGTAACCGGAAACAATTTGTCTGCATTAACAATGAAAAGAGTGATTTCAAATCTGTTGGTGTTAGTGTCCCTCAGGGCTCTGTCCTGGGGCCTCTGTTGTTTTTAATATTTATTAACGACATTGCAAGATTGCCACTAAAGGGCAAAATATTCTTATTTGCAGATGATTGCTCGATTTTCTATCCTGGTGATACCATCGATGAAATTAGAAGGGACGTGAAGGATGATTTAGTTGTTCTTGATGAGTTTTTTCGATTGAATAAATTGCATCTTAATGTAAATAAAACAAATGTCATTTGCTTCCGCAGCAAACGGAAGTTAGTGTCTGGTCTTGATATTCTCCATAATGGAGTCGCAATAAGTGAGGTAAATTGCATTAAATTTCTGGGCGTCAAAATTGATTGCTTCTTGAGCTGGCATGATCATATTGATCTAGTAGAAAATAAATTGTCCATGGTCAATGGGTTGCTTTACAAGGTCAGGCATAAGCTTTCGACGGAAGTAAAGAAGTTGATTTATTTTGGTCTCGCGCATTGTCACATCACGTATGCAGCTGGCACATGGGGTTCTTTCTCCAATATAAATAGAATTCAGGTGATACAAAACAGAATGCTTAAAAACGTATTTAATTTACACTATCGCTATCACTCTGTGGATATATTCTTCAACTTTCGTATCTTACCAGTGAAGCAGATTTATAAATATCAATTACTTTGCTATATTCACAAAATAACAAAAAACTTAATTCCCAACACTGTGCAAATTGTAAGCTTTCAACACTCTTACAATACAAGAAACAGAGATAACCTGGTTGTCTCTCGTGCGTGTAATATGATATCATCTCAAAACATTTCCCATAACGGTGTAATTTATTATAATGAGCTTGATAGATCCTTAAAGGGCTTAGAAAATATGGTGATATTTAAAAAAAGACTGAAAGAATTTTTATTAGATAGAAATAGACTAATAGCTTTATTCTAAAGTATTGAATTGTATCCTATTTAGCTTATTAAGATAAAACATATGTATGTAATAATAGCTCAATTTTATATTTGGTTGTGAGCATTTTTTTAGTTCATAAGACCTTTTGGTAGAACTACTGTAAATATTTAAAAATTGAATTATTGTATATATACAGACTTATTCGAAATAAAAAAAAAAAAAATATCAGACCCAAAATTGGTTATGTCAATTTTGTATCAGAAATGCACAAAAATTGTATATCATTTTGATATCTTTTTTTGATATCATTTTGATATCTTTTTTTGATATCATTTTGATATCTTTTTTTGATATCATGGTGATATACGAAAAGCGTTACATTCCGTATATCACTGTGATATCCTTTTTTTATCAAAATTTAGTATGTCACTGACAAATTTTGGATATCATTTTGATATATTTTTGATATACTTTTTTTGATCGGGTATGTGTGAACCAGCTCTAAGACTTCGTTGGGAAAGAACTTGACACAATCTATTCCATTCTACTGTCAATCCAATATATAAGATTTTGCGTACAAAAATCGATCAATAAAATATTAAAATTTCGTAGGAAAAAGCAGATAATAATTTGATTACTTACAAAAAAATGACGGATCCTTGGCAGATCCAAAAACAACCAGCTATAAATAACGAGAAAGATAATTTTGCACCAAACATTAGCAACGCCTCGAAAAGAGAAGAATCGCTTGAATTTGAGGACAACTTTGCACCGAATACGAATAACAGCATCCTTCAGCCGCTGCCAGACTCCGCTAGCTACCTGCGGTCACTAGGTAAGCACTGATTCAAGTTTCAAAAAGTTTTTACTCTGACAATTTCCTATTAACTAACTGATAGTGTAGAACGTAAATTGCAGAAAATTCAAAAAGAGTCTAAACTTCTCGACGCACTCGGCGAAAAGAAACAACAGTGTCTGCGCACACTGCTACAGGAAGATATCGACGATCAGCAATCAGGCACTTCCTACTCGAATAATAACGAACTTTTGGAATTTGACGCACCAATCGCGAATAGTGAATCAACTGTACAGGGTATTTATCGACATTTACAACCAGTGCAACCGTTGGCTGTAGGTGAGATAGTTCACATTTTAAAATACGATCAGCTGCTTTCAAAAGAAGGTACAAACCAACACCAAGAAACAGAAGACGACAGCGACGACTCCGAGGAATCGGCAGAGACTCTTTAAGTCGAAAAAGAAAACAAAAACGCAAGCCCAAAATGAATTCACAATTTGGAGAAGTTTTTCTTTTTTTAACAAATTTGGCTTGGAAGAGTCGAATGACGATTCCAGTTTTAGTTACTACTGTCTTCCTCATAATGGATATACGGTTGCAAATTGAAATAAATATACAATCTGGACAAGTGGTAAGCAAGACATGAACATATATTTTTCATGAAAATTATGCTCTCGTATTATCCCAGTGAGTAAAACATAAAAGAAAATACGATATTTTAATTACATATCGGCGGCTAAATGAGAAAAGGTGCTAAGCCCATTTTGTGGAAAAAGTAATGTCATAAAATTAGTTGGCTGGCATTTGGTTAAAAATTAATAAAATTGGTTCACGAAAAGTTTACTTGATGGTGTAGAATTTCATTTATTTGATTTATTTTATTTTAACTGAAGTACAATAAGACAAGATATCTTTTGATTGATGAAATTTAGTTGAGAAAATCATATACATGTGTCCAATAACCGATTATTATGCACATTACTTTTGCCATAAAATGGACTTGGCACCTTTTCTCACTAGGCCGACGATATAGATACTGGTTATACCAAATTCAAAATCTAAATGGTAAATCTAAAATATGAAATCGCTTTTGTCTTTTCTTTAAAGGTTTCATCCAATAAGCCAATAGGTAAAGGGTTAGTGTTTAGGTGGTTTAGTCGTTCAAGATATCTATCGCAGAGTTTCTTAATCTCTTTAATGGTTTGGATATGGAGGTCCTTGTGCATATCTTCGTTGGTTATAAACCATGAAGCTAAAAAATCAGTCGCAGAGTTATTCCGCCCACTTTTTGCTCATTATATTGACAGTAGCTGTGTACCAAACTTAACCGAAATATCTTGTATAATGATCGAGATATGACCAGCTTAAATTCAAAATTAAGGGTTATGCCACGCCTTCTAGTGGGTAACTACAAAGTCGAAACTTAGTTCATTCTTCATTCCATGCTAATGTGCATCATTGTCTAAAGTTTCATTCTTTCATCCGTTGTTATGCATTTTTAGGAGAAGATATCACCTAAACTATAACAACTGATAATAGCTTTTACTCGTTTCATAGGAAATTTTTTAACTATAAAACTGTAGTCGGAAATTTTTCTGTGAAAGTAGCAAGATATTTCAAAAAACTGATTATCGTGACCTTTGACCATGAAATTGAGCATGTTCCGCCACAGTAATTTCTAGTAATTTTTTCCTGTAGTCCTTTCCTACGATGTACTTTCGATTGATATTTGTTCGAAAGAGTTTGTTTTTAGTTGCCGGTAACTCCTTTTTTTCAGCTTGAGCTGCAGTACGTTTATACATAGGATTAACAAAAAAAAAAAAAATTAAATAAATTTTTATAATTACTTTTAGGCTGCTGCTGAGTTAGAACAGTTGGAGGAATCGGACGATGATGCTGAAGAATATACAACAGACAGCACAACAGATGATGAGGATGATGTCCACAATGAAGCTGATGCACTTATTTTGGGAAATGTGCAGTCAGAGGAAGATGCAGATGAGTATGAAAGTACTGCAAATCGATTACGTCGCAGTTTGGGCTTAAGTTGAATCTAGAATATTTCTTTATTTTTTATTTACGTTTTTGCTTTTCTTAACTTTTTTCGAACGCGCCTTTTTTAATAATTGTATTTGCTAATTGATAAGATCTTTGTTGTTCTTTAAATTTAAGTATCAACTCCTAAAATAAAATATTGAATTTTTCGTTTTTTGAACATATTGTGACGTGAAATTCGAATATAAGTCTGCGCACGCCCATTTGAAAGAATTTGGATTCATTTTAAACATTTCTGGACCCAAGCTAACTGACGATATCATGAAGCTTATTCCAAGTGACAAAAGAATGCACTTATTTTGCCATTAACATCATGGATCAATTCGATGTGATTGCTGAATTTTCACGTTATAAGATCGTTATTCAATTTTATTTTGAAAATGTTCATGCTTATCACTGAATCCATCGTAGATACGAATTTCGTGAAATCTACGACAGTGCTATCATTAAATTCGAATTGCTACGACGTGAATTCAAAATTCGTAGATTGGGATCACTTACTCCATCCGAAACTCTGTTTTTTTTTTTTAATTTCCGACGAATAGGTATGACTACCGAAGAAATATCATAATTTTATTAAAGAAGTACTTCAAACTCCACCAATTACGAAATTACGTTCGTAATTTCTTGAAATCAATAATAGCATTTTCGTAGATCTCACGAAATTCGTATCTACGATGGATTCAATGATAGGCCTGGCTTAGAATGTTTACCAAGCTAAATATTTTTCCAATGCGATGCAATTATTTTCATAGAAATTTTTAATTTTTATCATTTGTTTTTTTACATGTACAATTTTATTAACTCGTCACTTACAGCTGAAGGCGTAAGTATCCCTAAATCTGTAAATAACAACGTTATGTAGGCAGGTGGTGTATAATCTACCAGAGGATGCACTTTGGAGACATCGTTTAAGTGTTTACGTGAATACTACATAAAAAATATAACACCATTAAGTACTTAAAAATATTTTGTAATATTCATGTTTTTACCTTATATTCATTAGGCAAGTCGCGTTGATTTAAAGGATACAATCGCGTAAATTTAAAACTTTCCACTAGTACATAAAATGGTTTCTTCATTTCTCGTGCACATAAGCCCATCGTAAAAGTACCAACACGATTTATAATGCCACCACTTTCAACCACAGCTTCAGCACCTACCATAACAAAATCAACAGATTCCATGACATAGCCAATTGCGGAATCCAATATCAAAGTAGAGTCGATGCCAGCACGTTCCAAGTCCTGAACCATCTGTTGACTAAAAGATAACATAGTTTATTTCACTACAATTTAGAATTCCACCATCGTCATAATTTTGAAAAAAACAGGATCAAAATGTCACAAAAATTGCCTACATGAAATAAAAAATTAAAACGGAAACATTACGGGTATTCACAAATTGGATCTTAAAACCACAATATGGAAACATTGCGACATCTTAAAAAATTAATGTGAACGTCTCCAAATAAGCAAAGCAAGAAGGTGGACGTGCCGCGCGGTCCCCTGTTTTAAATTCGTTGCTATTTTATGTTCTTTTTAATGTTCAATGTTTGTGTTTTGTGTTTGTGTTTTAAAATAAATAATTTTACCGTGCCGCGCGGCCTAATAAAAATAAAAACTTAAATTAAAATAACTAATACGGCCAACTAAACACTCAAAAAAAAAAAAAAACAATACAAAAAAAATTAAAAAAACAACCGCAATCGACGCAAACCAAGCAAAGGGCTTTTCTATAGCTTCAATTGCTTGTACTGTTGTTGTTTTTGTTTTTTTTTTCACATTCCGTCTTCTCCCTTTCCCATACAGTTGTTGGTGTGATTAAGACTGCACTAAGAGCGTAAAGTGTTTGTGCGACAAGGCATAACACTGTCGTACAGCATTTTATTTGCGCTCTTTTTGTATTTTTGATTACACCATCAATTGTTAAATTTTTCTTGACACTACGGGTGTCCCAGATGTCGGAAAATGTTCGTATAGATTTTTGCAACATCTGTGGCCTGATGGCGAATTTTTTTTCTGTCTATGCCCATGTCTCTAGTATTAGGCCTCAAATAATGGCTCTAGGTGAAACCCAGGTGTGTTCGGATGCAGATCCGCTTGATTTTCATATACCTGGATATTACTTATTGCCATTGTTCTCTGCCCATAGGGGTCTCGCCCTTTATATTCGCAGCGATGTTGCGTACCAGTGCCAGCAGCAATTAAACACGACGGACGCCGAATTTAGCTCCATGTGGGTTAAGTTCAAAGTCCAGTCGCACATCCTGCATTTTTGCTTCATTTATAGAAGCCCAAATTTAGGGAGGAATCCTACTTTTGACAAAGTGGACTTCCTCTCTGATTCGATTTCCCAGATTTTGGAGTCGTACCCGGACAGTGAAATCGTTGTTGCTGGAGATTTCAATGTCCATAACTCCAATTGGCTGCGCCATTCCAGTCGTACAACTCCTGAAGGCCGTTATGTTGAGCTCTTTGCCGAGTTAAACCAACTAACTCAACTAGTGAATGACCCCACATATATACCTCGTGTTGGGGGGCATAGCCTTAGTATTCTAGACCTTTTTCTGACGTCGCATCATGAGAAATATGATGTTTCTGTCTCTGCACCTCTTGGTAATTCGGACCATTGTACCATTTCTGCTGCTTTTTCATATACTAGCTTGGACCCCGTTTCGCCCAAATCCCCGAAACGAACGGTATGGCTTTATGATAAAGCAAATTGGGATGCGTTAAATGATTTTTATCGCAGTTTCAATTGGAAATTGTGTTTCGCTGACAGAAACATAAATGCCGCGGCTTTAATGGTACAGGAAATTATTTTATTGGGTATGAGGTCCTTCATTCCTAATAAAAAAGTTAGCATCAAACCTAAGGACCACTCTTGGTTTAATGAGACTTGCAGGATTGCAGTCAGGTCCAAAGAGGAAGCGTTTCAAAATTGGCGTTTCAATAGGAATGCCGATACTGAAAGACTTCGCAGTGAGGCTAGAAATCGCTGTAATGCCACGATTCAGCGCGAAAAGCATCTTCACGAGCTCGAAATGCGCAAAAGAATCCTTTTACTACCGAAAGGTAGTAAAAACTTTTGGTCGTTTGTTAAGAGAGTGAAGAATCAGTCTTCATCGTCTATTCCAACTCTCTTAATGAATGACCAAATCTTCACTGATCCCGTTGACAAAGCTAATCTTTTGGCTAGCATCTTTTCTAAGAATGCTACTCTGCCTGATAGCAATCAACTTCCGCCCAACAACGAGAGAAAGTCCTCAGCTATGCCAAGAATCTTCTTTCGAACTAGGGCGGTAAAAAAGGTCCTTGCTAACCTCAATATTAACAAAGCGTCAGGGCCGGATGGCATATCAGCCCATGTGTTGCGAAAGTGTGCCGAATTTATTTAGCATTTCCTACACTTGTGGTGAATTTCCATTATGTTGGAAGGTTGCTAATGTCCAGCCAGTACCAAAAAAAGGCGAGGCTACCAACCCCAATAATTATCGGCCCATTGCAATATGCTCAGCGCTCTCCAAAGTTATGGAAAGCGTTATAAACTTTCACTTTATGAATTATCTGGAGTGCAACGAATTACTTAATGATCGCCAATATGGCTTCAGGAGAGCTCGCTCTACTGGTGACTTAATGGCGTTCGTCACTGAGAGGTGGAACCAATGTGTCCACCTTCTTGGTGAAAGTATGGTTGTTGCTCTGGATATTTCTAAAGCTTTTGATCGTGTGTGACATAGCGCCCTCGTAACAAAACTAATTGCATATGGCGTCGGTGATTCCTTCGCTCGTTGGATAACGAGCTTTTGCAGTGGCCGTTCTATTCGTGTTGTCGTAGACGGTTCCACATCTAGCGAATACTCCATTAACGCTGGAGTTCCTCAGGGTTCGGTCCTATCCCCGTCTCTTTTTCTTGTTTTCATCGATGACCTTCTGTCATCGACCATTAATCCAATCCACTCCTTTGCGGATGACAGCAGTATTTGTCATTCATATTGCTTCAAAAAGCGTCCAAGCTCTGAGGAGATTGAGAGAAAAAGGCGGTATATGAATGCCACACTCACAAATGACCTCAAAACAATCTCCGAGTGGGGTCGAGCTAATCGGGTCGAATTCAACGCTAGCAAAACCCAATGCTGTCTGTTGTCTCACAGACGAGTGGATTGTCCCCCTCCACCCCTCAATATGGCCGGCGTAGACATTATGAGATCAGCAACTCTTGACGTTCTGGGCATATCGATTCAAACTGATCTGAGGTGGACGGACCATGTTTTCGATGTGTCGAAAGAAGCGGCCAAGTGTTTAGGTTATCTAAAACGGTGCAAGAAATACTTCACTCCTGTTGATCTTCGGACTGTCTATTTCGCCTATATTAGACCTAAGCTAGAGTACAATTCGCACATCTGGGCCGGGGTTCCAAAAACTACTTTGGAGCTGCTAGACAGAGTTCAACGTCGTGCGATGAAGTTGATTGGGGATGCGGATGTTGCATCCTCTATTGATTCTCTTGAACACCGTCGTAACGTTGGGTGTGTTACTCTTTTTTATAGATATTACCATGGGATGTGCTCAAGAGAAATTTATGGGCTGGTTCCATCAGTTCGTATATTTTCTCGCAGCACTCGGGCGTCCCATCAGGCCCATCCCTAGTGCATTGCAACGGTGTTTAACAGAACATCGCACTATCGTGATAATTCGTTCTTTGGTCGTACGATTAAGTTGTGGAATAATCTTCCTGCGAGCGTTTTTCCCGACAGTTGTGACATCGGTAGATTTAAGAAAAATGTTCATCGACACTACTCCTCTTTTCCCCCATCCCTCTAACCTATTTCCTTTTCTACAAATCAACACGGTGCATTGCATTTGGGCTATCCCCTGAGCGTTGGTTTGAATAATAAAAATAAAAAAGCAAATAAAGAAAATTGTCCTCTGCAAATAAGTTCACTTATGTTCATACTATGCATGGTTTCACCTTGAATCTTTGACCACACCGGTATTTTTGGTCTCCATATTCGTTTTTAATTGTTTACTTTTTTGGACAGCTATAAAGTTGACTAAATCTTGTTCCCGTATTTAAAATTTAGTCAAATGAGATAAAAATTAGCAAATAATAGCATTTTTTCACCACGATATTTTCGTTAATCAAAGCACGGCTACAAATTTTAAATGTTCTTTATAAGAACTTAAAATCGTTTCGATAAAATAACTCAACTTTTTGGCCCAATTGGCTGTTTCAATTTTTCAAAGTGGCATATCTCAGTGAAAAAAAAACAGATATTTGAGCAAACTCAACGGCATTTAAAAGATTAAGGGTCATACTTTAAGATGATGTATACAGGTTTTGGAGTAAAAATCGATAGGCGATGATATATAAGCGTAAATATAGGCCAAAACAGTGCTTTTAACACTTTCAGGTTAGGATATCTCGGAAACCTGAGCCAATAGAGAAATCCTGACCCCGGATTTGGGTTCAGTACGTCAAAATAAATCGGAAAATTATAGCCTGGTTTCTGGTAAAATTTTTTGTAGGCCTGTGTTATCTTATCGAAAAACGTGTTTTTGAACTTTTAGGAACTTTTAAAATTCTGACGAGCTAGGCACTCGTGTTCTGAGGCAGTTTTGGTAACATAGAATAGGCAAAACAACAAAAACGTAAAATTATTGTGTTAGAAAAACCATGTCACGTCGATGTTTTCCGTAGATATTCAACACGCAAATTATTTATCTAATGAAAGTCAACTAAAAAGCATCCAGTAATAGACTTAATGTAGGCACGTCATTAGCACTTTTTCAGCACCTATTCATATTCCATTGAAGCCAATAACAATCAAACAAAACGTTAAGCTAGTGTTTTTCAATACTCACCCCGAATTATCCGGCCCTCCTTGCGTTACGTAGACATGGAATTGCTTATTTGATTGAACTGCACACTCCAACGCCTTGAGCACGACCCTAGATCGAGAATGCACCAGCACACGACATCCATCGGTAATAAATTGATGCGCTTGCTTGGCTATGACATTTCTCGAGTTCAGTAATTTTGTTAGAAAGATTTTACCTCTATGCAACATAATTTGACGACATTCCTCCATATGCTTGTCGTCTAGACTGAGAGTGATGAAGCGACAAAAAAGTTCACCACCAGAAACAATGGCTGCTATAGAAAGATCAGTGCTGCGCATCGCTTTAACAGCCTCTCTCATCGTCGTGTGAAGTATGTGAATAGTGCCAACTGTGAACAAAAATTTAAAAAGTAATTTTCATAACACGGACAGCGATATCTTTTTTTTTCTACGAATTATTCTAACCTAAAAATTAAGAACATTCACCACTAATTCAGGCGTACGGCAGGGATGTTTACTATCACCATCTCTCTTCCTCATCGTTCTTGACGATATCCCAGATAAGGCTCTTATTAAGGCCAAAAGGGGTATCCAATGGAACTTTACCGAAAGTCTAGAAGATCTCGACTACGCTGACGACATTTGCCTCTTATCGTCCAAACACTCAGATATGCAAAGCAAAGTTGAAGACTTTGTCTTGGAATCACAAAAGGAAGGACTAAAAATCAACGTATCCAAGACTAAAAGCATGAAGCTAAACGCAAGCAATGACATCACGTTTAAAGCTGGCAGTGATGACATCGGAAACGTCGATAGCTTCACGTATTTAGGCAGCATTATCTCCATGGATGGTGGAGCAAAAGAGGATATCAACTCAAGAATAGCAAAAGCAAAAGGCGCGTTTGCTCAACTGAACAAAATATGGTTTTCTTTCGTTATATCCACCAAAACGAATGTGCGCATTTTTGGTTCGAATGTGAAATCAGTTTTGTTATATGGGTGCAAAATATGGCTTGTTACTAAACAACTAACGAATAAGCTGCAAGTATTCGTCAACAAATGCTTAAGACGTATACTAAAGGTTTGGTGGCCTCGCACTTTATCAAATGCCGAGCTACATCAAAAATACAATCAGAGGGCTATAGCAATTGAGGTCAAGCTGCGCAAATGGAGATGGATTGGTCACACTCTCCAGAAACCACACAGCGAAGTTTGTCGCCAGGCTCTTGAGTGGAACCCACAAGGCAGTAGAGGACGTGGTAGACCCAAAACCAACTGGAAAAGGAAATACAAGAATCGAGAAAGCCGTGGCAAGAGATCAAAGTCATCGCAAGGGGTCGCAACAAATGGAAACGTTTCATATTGGCCCTATGCTCCTCCTAGGAGTTAAAGGAGAATACATAGGTACTTACACAAAAATTAAGAAAGGAACAGAAACACGGTTTTTGACTATTTTGGAGGCTACATAGACGAGGAATAGCACCAAGTTATTCGGTTAGTAGAAAATAGCAGCCAAATTTCGTGTTTTTATTTTTTAGGTTAGGATATTTGCCAGAAAAAACCGATATCGATATAACTTAAAAAGGGGTTTGAAAATAAAGATAAGTACTTTTAACTAACGTAACGGGTTTTATGACAAAGCATTACCCTGTCTTGGAACGTAACTTCAAAAGTTAGAAAAATAACTTATGGTTAGGTTAGGTTAGAGTGGCGGTTTAGCGATGCAAGCTAAAACCTAAGTAGCACTAAAAGTGCCATTTTAATACCACAGAGCTGGGCATTCACAGAGAAAGTGTTCAAGAGATTCTTGCTCGCTTGCAACTAATGTCGTTTTCCATTGGGCAAAAAAGAGCAATCCTTTTTTGATCTAGATCAAAATCTATTACAATTTGCGTTCCATTGGGAAATCTAGAGCAAAATTTTTTGATCTCAGACCATTTTTTTCAAATCTAGATTTTTTCTCAGATTTCATTTGCTCGCACTCACACTATTACAAGAATGTAGGGAAATTGACTGCATCATTTGGCAATTATAAAATGATTAATTATTTTTAAAAAGTCAACGAAACACATTTGCTCCAACAAATTATGGAAACATACGAACAGCAGTCAATTTTTGTAATTACTTGACTTCACTTACACCGAAAAATAAGCTTCACCAAGAGGAAAACACCTATTCAAGAAATGAAAGCCTTTGGGATCAACTTCGAGACACGATTGCTCATAAGACGCTATCGGATATAGGACTGGACTGCGATTATGGATGAATTTACATATAAGAGGAATGCAAGGATGTCGATATTCGTGTGATGCCTGATAAACCTGGGCAACAGGAAGTTATGTTCATACTAAACAACCTGGTCTCCATCAAACTGACGAATTTGGAATGCGTATCAGACATGTAGGAATTGAGCCAGCAAATAAAGAACAGGATTTTGTTGGACTCGGAGCTTTAACATTTAAAGCAGTTTCCGAAACAACATAAATCAAAAAAAAAAAAATTGCAGACCGAGGGAGAGTTTATACAGCTCAACTTTTATCAACTGCTTTTGCAAACGATTTCTTCTATTTTGGCGAAAGAAAACGGAACAATTTTACATGTCTGACTGTTGTTGTTTTTTTTTTTATTTTTTTTGCCCAAATAGGGCTCTGGGAATTAATTACAACAACAACAACAACAACCTCTGAGCGGATCTACTTTCGGAGATATAGCCATCGAAAGGTCGGGATATATCTTTTATAAAAATCGGTATAAGTTGGGAGCCCCTGGATCGATTTTGAAAATATTGGTGTCATATGAAAGGGCTATATAATTGCTATACAAAGTTTTTCAATTTGAGTGATGGTTTTCGAGATATGACAATTTTTCAAAAATTCACCCGATTTTTTTTTGCAAAAAACCGTTATTTTTCCCAAAAAATGTGTTATTAACCTATAATTTTAATAACTAAATTAGAAAGCCTAATTTATTTCCTTTCATTTGATATGCATTATGTATCTGAAATTGCATCATTAATAAATTTTTATAGAAATAAGCAAAAATGGACCAAACAATTTTCTTCAAATTTGGAACTTTAAACAACAACAATGCTAAAACAGACAACAACAACTTTACTACTACTACAACAACAGTAATTTTACATAAGAGTAGGGTTAATTGGGCGGCCTGTGGCCGCAGCTCAGGATTTAAAACTCCCAAAAATCCGACACCGGCTTCGCGGCGGCCTTCGGCCGCGGATCAGTCTATAATATATCCAACACATAGCTAGCCAAATTGCGCGCGCAATTTTTAATAAAAATTTAAAATTTTTTTAATATAATAAGTAGCTGATCCTCTTTGTTGTTGTTGTTGTAGTAGTATCCAAGTTGTAGTTGTTGTAGTAGTTGTTGTTGTTTTTGTTGTTGTTGTTTGTTCTGGCATTGTTGTTGTTTAAAGTTCCTAATTTCAAGAAAATTGATTTGGTCTATTTTTGTTTTTTTCTATAAAAAGTTATTAATGATACAATTTCAGATACATGTTGTATATCAAATGAAAGGAAATAAATTAGGCTTCCTAATTTAGTTATTAAAATTATAGGTTAATAACACATTTTTTGGGAAAAATAACGGTTTTTTGCGAAAAAAATGGGGTTAATTTTTGAAAAATTGTCATATCTCGAAAACAATCACCTAAATTGAAAAACTTTGTAGAGCAATTATATAGCCTAATAAAATACCTTTCATATGACACCAATATTTTTGAAATTCATCCAGGGGTTTCCAACTTATACCGATTTTTATAAAAGATATATCCCGATCTTCCGATGGCTATATCTCCGAAAGTAGATGCGCTCAGAGGTTGTTGTTGTTGTTGATGTGACTAATTTTCAAAGCCCTATCTGGGCAAAAAAAAATAAAATAAAAACAACAACAGTCGGACATGTAACATTAAGCCAAGAAAACAATGCCTTTCTCCATCATGGCAGAAGACAAAACATTTTAAGGACTTTTCAAGTATTTATTAACTAATGCAATTTTTTGTAATATCCAAATTACATCAATAAAATTCACATACAAAAATAAATCTCTTGAAAATATCTAAAGCCACGGTGGTGAAAAAAATTTTCAAAGCCTGGAGTGTCCTAGGAGTTTTGTCCCATTTGAAACATATTCCATTTTTTACTAAAACTTCGATTTTTATTTTTTATTTTCAAAATGTAAACAATAATTTGACGATACACTACTACAACTTCGTTTGTTTCCACAAATGTCAAAACATCTGTACCCGTCATCCGCCCCAGTAAAAACAAAATACTTGCTCTGTTTTTGTGTTCCATTCAGCATGAAAAATTTTTGATTTGAGAGCAAAATCTAGATTTCCCAATGGAAAACGACATAAGCAACTCCGACAAAAAAATAACTTATATTTTGGCAACTTTAAGGTAAGAATACCTCAAAATTCTGAACCGATAAAGCAATTTCGTTAATGGACTTAAATTTAACTAGTTAGTTAAAAATTCCTATTTATGTTTCTTTTTATTGTTTTCAGAATTTGCATGTTACTGTTGACTTAACTCAATTTTGCTAAAAACCTAAATTCGATTTATGAAAGCGCCTGATGGATTTTCTTAATTTTTCTTTAGTACAATATAATAAGAATAGTATCCTAAATAAGAAAATATACGTATTTTTTTAAAACGATGCAACATGAGGCTTAAAACAATAATAATCAGACCTGTTCCGTAATCCGTGTGGTTTCAATTACTTTTCATTTGAGAGGCTTTTAGATGAAAACGGTGAATCACGATAAAAATTATAAAAATCTTTTTTATGGCGATTTAAAGGTTCTACAAATAACATTGATTCGTATTAACGAAAAAGTAACCGTTAAAGAAATATTATTAAAAAACTGCAAAAAGTCAAAAAATTCGACTTTATGGAATATATCCGAAACAGTTACTTTTTTTTTTTTTTTTTTTATTGATAAGAACTCGGACAACTATACAGTTGGTATAAGAGTAATTTAAAAAAGAGAAGTTTTAAGATAATAATTCAATAAATAAATAAATAACTTATTAATAAATATCGACAACAATTTAAATGCCTTATCATGTATGACGAACGAATCGTTTTACTGATTTTCAACAGCTTATATCCTCCAAGTTAAAAGATGATTTGAAGTTTATGCTTACAAACTTTATTCTTTGAACTAAAATGAACGCTTAGGTGATAGTAAGTTCTTAATAAAAAGTTTTAATAAGTTGATATTAATGAGTGAAAATCAGTCACTTTATTCGTTCGTCATACATGATAAGGCTATAAATTTTCAAAGTTTTTACATAGTTTTTTAAGTTTTTTTTTGAAATATTCTAAATTAGTACTGTTCGAGAGATTTGATGGCAACATATTAAAGGCTTCAATTGCAGTGTTAAGTAAACCATATCTGTTTCTATTGGTCCTTGATTTAATTGTTCTGATGTTAGAATGTCTTCTTGTGTTCTAACTGTGAAGTTGATTTCCAATTGTTATTTCTGTGTTGTTCTTGATGCAGTTATTTTTGATTTTATATATGTATTTAGCCTTTTCAATGAAAATAACTTTGTTGAGATTTAAAGCATTAGTTTTGCTGAAAACTTCAACCCTAGGAGTGCCTTTAATGATCTACACATAACTCTCTGAACATTGCTGAGTAAGCCATCGGTACAATGTGAAGTTACTAAAACTCCATATGTTATTTTCGACATAACATGGGCGTTATATATTAAACTGGCGGTTTTCATATTAATGAAATCAAAGCGTCGAATTGCACCAATAAGTGGAATAATTTTATTTTTTATTTTAATCCAGTGGGAATTCCAACTCAATGCTTCATCAATAATTACTCCGAGATATGTAACTTCTGTTTTCCGCTGAACTTGCTCATCATCAATTCTTATGTTAATGTTTATTTCGGCTTTATTTTTTTGTTTGAACAGCATGTAAGAGGTTTTTTTCGTATTTAAAAATAGCTCATTTCCTTTTATCCATTTGTTTACTCTTAAAAGGTCATCATTAATAATGTTTTGTAATGTAGTATCTGATTTTGAACTATATATAAGTGCCGTATCATCAGCATAAACAGCATATTTGGCCGACAAATTTGCACATCTCAAATTGTTAACATATAATATATACAATGTTGGTCCCAATATAGAGCCTTGCGGAACTCCCATTTTTAAGTTTGACGGATCGCTAAAATGTCCATTTACCTTGGTCTTCACAGGTCTACCAGATAAATAGCTCGCGAACAGCTGGTGAGCTACACCTCTTACGCCTAGATCACTCAGATGGTCCAATAGGGTCGAGTGGTTGACTACATCGAAAGCTTTTGACATGTCAATAAAAACGGCAGCTACATAATTATCTTCGTCAAGATTTTTATTTATTGCATTAATTGTTTCAGTTATAGCTGATATTGTGCAACTACCTTTTTGGAATCCATATTGAAACGGATCAAAACCAGCAGTTTTTATTATAAAATCTCTAAGCCTTATGTCGATTACTTTTTCAAAGATTTTTCCCAAGACTGGAAGCAAATCACCTGATTTGTGAATTGCAATAACCACAGTTTCTTTAATAATTTCTGGATATTCTCCTGTACTTAAGCATTTATTTATTATCCTTACTAGAGGTCGTTTGATCAAGTCTTTAATCAATTTGATGTCAGTCACAGTAATATTATCAACCCCAGGCGCTGTGTTCGATTTTAGGTCTGTAATTATTTGCAGTACCTCTTCTTCTGTAGCTGGTTTCAAGAAAAACGAACGATGGTTTATTTCATTTCGAGTGCGATAGATGCGAGAGTTATCATAGCATCGTGCAAGCCTACTTCCTGTCTCAATAAAATGCTCATTTAACGCATTTGCAACTTCTATCTGATCCACTGCAGTTCTTCCCTCAATGTTGATTTCGGGACCAGGTAACATACTGTTTTTGCTTATATTTAACGCTTCTTTTATAACAGTCCATATTTTACGACCATCAGTACCAGCAGCCTCTATTTTGTAATGAAAGTAATTTTGTTTTGCTGCTTCTAATTGTAGATATGCAGTTTTAATATACGCATTACTAGGAGATTCCTTATGTTTTTTAAATAATTTGTTCCTTTTTTTTATTTTTTTGACTATTTCAGAATTCATCCAAGTATTTTCACGAGTCCTAAGCGTTTTGTAGCCGGTGCTCATTGTTTTAGCTGTTTGAATCAATTCCACTAAGCTCTCCAAAGTGATTGTTTCATCATTAAGATTTTGTTCACACAAATTTCTTCTAAAACATGAAGCAGACAATTTTTGACATATCCTTTTTGCCATAGGTACCTTTTTTTTAGTTTTTCTGTCCACTGTGAAAAACAATGCCTTGTGGTCAGAGAATGCGCAGTCTTTAATTTCTATTTTAAAATCAAACTCATCAATATTTAAATCAGTGGCTACATGATCAATTATTTTATTCGATGTTTGCGTTGTTCTGGTACCAGAGTCCCAGTACCAGCCGTTGGCTGAATGGATAATCATAGTTTGTATATCTTAGTTAAAAATATTCTACTTTTTGTTAAGAACACATATAAGATTACAAATAAATAAATAAAAAAAATAAAAAAATTGTAATGTCATTAGCTATTTGTAACCCATTGGCTAAAATTACTTCACTATTTAACAAATCAATATTAGTATCACTGAGAAATACAATTTTCTTGTGTTCTGATAAAATCTTATCCAGGAACATTATAAATTCATGTTCATCTTCATTTGGTGCACGGTATGCTGTTAAGATTTTCAAATTAGCTTTTTGATCGTTGAGCTTAATCATAGTAGCATTATACTTAGTGGATTGAAATATAACGGTACAATTAATATTGTCTTTAACAAAGATGCATGTACCACCAGCCCTATTAAAGTGTCTTACGTTATGAACTGCAATTCATGTTAATATATTTTGCTTCATTTGAGTAAAGCCATGTTTCATTAAAAGCAATAATATCAAATCCTGAGAAACTTTGATCGAATGCAATGAGGTCAGTTAATTTGTGCCTTAAAGTATGAATGTTGAGAAACATTATTTTTAAAAAGTTCTTTTGAATATTCATTTTCCATATGAAATTTTTTCCACGTAGTTTTGTAATCTGCGAATATATATAGGACATAACTTATCTCTCGAATCATGATTACAGTCAACCTCTCTCGATTCATGATTACTCTCATTGCTTATATTCTTTAAATTAACACACTTGAAATTTTCACTTTTACAAGTCGAGACATGGTGTTCTCCAGCACACTTTGCACACGCTACTTTGTTTCTGCAGTCGTTTTTGACTCCTGCTGAATTCACAGATTTGGACATATGATTGTATCCTTGGCAATTAAAACATTTCAGTATATCAAGACATTCTCTAACCAGGCATCGATTCCAGCCTATATTAATAAATACAAATCAATATTATTTACAGAACCTGTAATGCTCTACAAAAAAGATTCTTATATTTTTTATCACATCAAAACGCCTCTTAAGTTGCTGGTTTAATTCATCTATTTCAATTTACACCAGATTAGTACCGAGATAGAACTTGTCGGCAGTTTGGTATTGGAGATGGTAATGAATTCGTTTCAGAAAATTGGAACACTGTTTAGCCCCAAGTTTCATATCCGTACTAAACTGGAAAAACGTTCGAATCAAAAATTTCGAGTTTATCTGTCACTGACACGAATGAAGATTGCAGTTTTTATTTAGCAACAAAATGAGCTGACAACACGGCACCTACATATTTACTTACATTGCTTCTTTTCCAGTATCATCAGCAACGTTTTTATTGCTGCTATTCCGGATGATAAATCTTTGTCCTCGTCAAGCAATTTTAGAAAGTATTTGATCACATCTGAAACCAAATGTTTAAGTATGTTGTGTTCCGATATAATTAATGAACTTGATTACCAAATTCTTCTTTCTTATTTGCAATAGTCTCGGGCATTTTTCAATAGTTTAATTCGTAAAATTTCACAACTTTAAACGCCGTCTAATCAGATGTTTTCAGCTGGTTTACATCTTCAAATCAGCCATCTATAAAGCTGTTTACACATACGATTTTCAGTCGAGCAACTATTTTGTCACAGGTCCCTATTGCGTTATCTTTCTGCGATAAAATCGATGGCCATCGATTGTTTCTATTAAATGCCATTTTGATATCACGAAACTAAACAGAAAGAATTATGTCATTATGACTTGAAATTTTGTTGTGAAAAGCAGCGTATTTTATCTTGAAAGTCGTTTATCTATATGGGGTTACATTCACGTGCTAACCATTCATGCATTTGGCTCTTACATCTCCTATTATTTTGAAACTTTTTTTGGATATAGAACTAGTTGAGACTATTATCCATGATTTTTTTCTAAAAAAAAAAATACAACAAACAAACATCAAAATAGTCATTTTATATGTTCTTGGCAACTCCAAATTGCCACGCCCACTTTTTAGCCATTGAAAATTTTGAAAATCAAAATTGTGAATGGTTAAAAATTGGGCGTGGCACTTTTCCGATTTCGCCCATTATAAGGCATTGATAGTAGCTCCATTCCAGAAGATTTTTGTTAAATTTTTGGTTAAATTTTTAGTTAAATAATTCGGGAGAGTAACTCCCTGACTCGACGAGCAATAAATCATGCAATACTTCAGGTCATAACAGCAAAATATCTAGTGGAGACACCAAAATGTTATGAAATGAAAATTTCATAACATCAAATCATATCAATTTTGACATAAAAAAAAAAATTATGATTTAAATTATAACATAAATAATTGCACGTCGAGTCGTGGTGTAATAGCAAAATTGTTCTCAGCAAGAGATTTAATTAAAAAATTTACTGAAACAAGATTTGGAGAAAAATTTGGATAAAGTTTTTAATGTCAAAAATAATAAACACAAACAAAGTCTTTGAAAACGAAATAAAACACAATTTTTATGTGAAAAAATACATTTTTATCAATTGCAATTTGAGAAAATATATATTAATTGATCTCTTATGATTCTATTCCTTCAATAGAATCAGACGATCGTCTTATTAATATTTTTATTTAAGTTCACGGCATTAAATATTGTCCATAATAGTTTTTCTCCAAAGGCTCTGATGTAGATAAAATATTTGCCAAATCACTTTTTGTTGCTAAAACGTGTACACGAGTGCTTGCAGAGACTATATCCATTAAATGAATTTGAAATTACAAATTGACACGAGTTTTGTTTACAATTGCTGTATTTTAGTTTTAGTCTCAGCAAGCTGCAGCTTAATATTCTGGTATTAATAGTTGGGGGTCATAATTCATTGCCTATTGAAAGTAAAGAAGCATAAGTATTAATCCATCACATGCAAAATCAAAAAAATTACCGCCAAAGTCCAAAACGACCTGATCACCGCAAGCTCAAGGAAAGCTATTATCCTTGCTAGAACCATCAGATTGTAACATTTTTCTTTTTTTTTCTTTTTATTTCGTTTCGAAAAGCAGCTGCACAAATTTTTGTTGACGTTTAATTTATTTACAAATTTAATATTTTTTTTTTTAATTTTCCCGCACCCACCGTACAGTCGACGTCCAGTAATACGAATGCTCCGTATTACGAATGTCCAATAATACGAATGCAATATTTCTTCCACACGTGATTCTATAATACGAACAGCGGTAAATTTTACGGTTCGATAATGCGAATGAGATTTTTTTCTTAGTAGGTTTTGCTCTTTTGCTAAGCATTAAATGCTTAGAATGCATAAAAGAATACGTGGGAAATTTTTCAGAATTTTTAGAACGTTTTGAAATGCTTTTATTCTAATATTTGGAGAAAAATTGTTGAAAAATTGTTGAAAAATTATAAAACGTTTCGAAAAATCTGATAAAAAAGTTTGAGTTTTTGAAAAGAAGTCTTTCTAAGAAATTTACAAAAATCACCAAAATCAATTTTGCGACCTTGTTTTTGACAAAAAATACCAGAGCAAAATCCTCGCGCATCGGTAATACAACAATGCCAAATTTTAGCCAAATCGGTCACATCATGCTTTTTTAACTGGTAAAATTGGCGTGTTTTACTTTAAATTTCTTCTTATAGTGGCAAAACTCATTAAGTATTTTTTTTGGAAATTGAGCTTAACAGTGTAGTATGTTTAGCTCAGTTTCCATATTTTACCCATCAAAAATTTTTTTGTTTTTTATCAAAATATTGAGGATATTCCTTAAAATGTGTAAATGCCTCAAAAATCACGTAAACTCGTAATTGTTGTTAAAATAATACGAACTTTGTCAGTTTTACGAGCTTTCGAGGCTTTTACACGTTTTAAGAAATACCCTAATTGTGTTTTCCGTTTCCGTATCATATTACTCAGAAAAAAAATTCATAAATTTCCTATTTTTCATAAAATTTTTTTCGTAAACTGATGTTTTTCTCTCAAAACAAATATTCGAGTTAATGAGTTTTATCTCTAAACCGACGATATATCTCAATAGCCGTATTCACGATCTTGTTGCGACGTAGCAAATGCAAAATTATTTGAAATTACAAAAACAAATTCTATTGATTTTTCAAAAGCAAGAGTATTGTAAGCAAGACCAAATTTGCAAGACAAAAACGTATTGCACACTTGAATTGCTAGACTCCATTGTGAATGATTTTCCTTTTTTCATGCGTGATTGGCAACACAATTTCAAAACTGCTTACTGACATTTGTGTTTTTGACATTTGTTTTGAAATTTAAAAATTATTGTAAACAAATAAATTAAATTTAATTTGCTTATGGTATTCTTTAAGTTCAATTAAGGATTCTGCGCCTGCTTTTGAATTTAACACACCGTAATTTATACAACGACAAGAACTAAGACATAGCACAATAGTTGTTTCCCCATTGCTTTATGTGGTTTAGATGTTCAGCCTACGTTCAAAAGAAGAAATTCATGCTGCCGCCAAAAATAACTAATTTTTGTAAAAATTGTAGAAGCGAATTCCTTAATAAATGCTATTTTTCTTTTTAATAAAGTTTAAAAATTCATATAATGCAAAATTAAATTACAAAAAACTTTAAATTCAAATATTTGTATGACAAGCAAAACAAAAAACAGCTGTTCTAAATTTTTTGCAATAGCAATTTACAACAGTATATGCTCACAATCATAAACTCTTGCAAATTTGCATTTGCTACGATGCAACAAGATCGTGAATACGGTTAATATAAAAGAAAAAAGGACCAAAATTTCATTGCGATAATACGAATTTTTCGATTTTACGAATAGGCCTGACATTATATAATTCGTATTGTTGGACGTCGACTGTATATACTTTTTTGTCAGTTGTGACTTTTTTGAAATATAACAAAAGAAATTCTTTAGGTAAAATTTGGTTACTTTTGTTAGGAGGGGAAATGATCAGCCATTTTTTTTCGCTCTCATTTGACTAAATTTTGAATACGGGAACAAGATTGAGTCAACTTTAGGTAACAAAAGGTAACAAAAGTTAACTTTTGTTTCGTTCTGGAACGGAGCTAGTAAGTAGCTGTGTACTAATTTCTATCAAAAAATTTCATACGGTTCTGAGGGTCGGGTAACATTTTTACCCTCTCCCGGCAACAAAGAAGTTTTTAGTGCTCTTTCACTCATTTTTTGTAAATTTAAGAATTAAAAAAAAGTAGATCCTATTGTTTAGGTATTTTCGGAAATGCAATAGATTTAGTTGCACTGCGCAGTAGATAGTTTGACGCGCAGTATAGAAGTTATTACTGCTCGTTTTCCAAAAATATTGTGCAAAAGCTTTTGCATGATGTATTCATGATTACGTGACTAAAGCAGTGTTCTCATAAGTTGCATATATGCAAATATAAATACTGTTATTACAGCAGTACTTACGCAGTGCAGTGTTGCATTTCCGAAAACACATAATCTTAAAATTTTTCAAATAATCCACAATCCGCGTGATTTCAATTACTTTTCACTTAGGAGGCTTTTTGATGAAAAGGGTGAGTCACACGATAAAAAGGGTTGGCATCTTTTTTGTGGAGAATTACAGGTTCTACAAATAATGTTGATTTATATTTACGAAAAAGTGGCCGTTGCGGATATATCTGATACAGTCGAATTTTCGGACTTTTTGCTTTTTTTTAAGAATATTTCCTAAAAGGTTACTTTTTTGTTAATGCAAATCAATGTTATTTGTAGAACTTGTAATTCCCCACAAAAAAGATTCTAATACTTTTTATCATGTGACAAACCATTTTCATCAAAAATCCTCCTAAATGAAAAGTAATTCCAAATACACGGATTACGAAACAGGCCTGATTAATTATTTAATTTTTTTTTTTAAATCGAACAGTACAAACATTCATAAAAATAGCAATTTAGTTTTGAAAGTTGAAAATTTCACAAAATAAAATTATTAAAAAAACTTTTTGATTTTAATAAATTAAGCTGAAAAAAGAATGAGATGTTGTTTGTGGACGTATACTTCGTTTTTACTGGAGAATTAGCTGTGCTGAGATTTGTTAATGACATCGTTAAGTCCAACCCGTTTCCACCGGTCGAACGAGGTTGAAATGAAAGCCAATTGTCAAAGCAAAGATTTGTCACTTGATCGTTAAATCTATCCTCATAAATCTCTGGTGGAAACGTAGATACCCTTAAGGTGGAAAAGCTTTCCTTTCTGGAAAAACCTAGTTTCAGAAATACAACACAAATTAAGTTTACAATTATAATTCAAATAATAATTTTAATGAAAACTATATTATATAAAAAAAAATAATAAATTAAAAAGCACCGCAGCAAGTCTTTAAAAAGGAATGTGTGCAAAAGTTTTTTATTTTTAAAAAACTTTTGAATTAGACACAATAAGCTTTCGATTGCGGTATCTAATACAAGAGTTTAGTAAAAACATCACTTAAAGATAAATGCGAAATATCATTTTGTTAGTGAGCTTCATGTTGCACATTGGACACTTGTGTGTTAAGCGTATCGCGTGATTAATGCAACTCTCACAGAAAATATGTCCACATTTAGTTGAAGTCGGTCTGCGTCTTACTGATGATTCCATACACACTGGACACATAAGAACTACACGTTCATTCGAATGCGAAGCAGTGACATCTCCGTTCACCTCTGAATTGGTTACTGTTGGGTTGGGGAGATGCAACTGACGCTGTTGTTGTGGTCGTTGAATGTGAGTTGTAGATGTGTGAACTGTGCATGGTCGTTGGTGAAGCGGTGAACGGGACCGATGTGTATTTTGACGCACTGGCATGCAAAGATCAACTATAGGGTCTAATTCAGATGAGACAATAATAACATCGTCATCTTCATCGTTATCACCATTGACGACAACACCACTAATCGTTGCCGTTGACGTAGACCCCAAGTCTTGACTCGATAGATTTACAAGATCAATTATATCATTTTCATTTGTGTTTGGTTGCAATATTCGATCTGCAATATTTTAAAAAGGATTATTTTCAGTTTTTTTTATTTCAGACCGTTAAATAATTTTACGTTTACGATTGAGATCAGATGCAGTTGTTGAAGTTTCCTCCACAAGAATGGCACTATCTAGTTTTTGTAAAAAAAAAGAAAGAAATAGAACTGAATGAAGCAAAAGATTATTTGAAGATTGGAAGTACCAAAGGACTTAAGTACCAGTACGTGGCAACAGTAATGTCTTCATATGGGTAACATTTTGTTGGAAATGTTAAAAATTATTTTGTTTTCACGAAAAGTTTGCATGATGGCATTATGTTGAAAATATGATACCGGTCAAATAACCGATTTACTTTTCCCTCATACTGGTACTTAGACTCTTTGGTGCTTTAATTCCTCAAATGTTGTTTTAATGCATCATGAAAACAAGTTGTTATAATTAAATAAAAAGAAAACGAACAAAAGGATATGTGCGCAATTTAATAATAAATAAATGAAACCAAAGTTTTCTGGTGGTTTTGGTTTTTACACCCTCTTGCACCACATGTAATTATTGCCTAAGCGCACAATGGCCTGTATAGTAATGAAGATGCATATCAGGAAATTATTAAATTTACCTCTAGAAATAGTCGAGCGGCGGCGTGTAGTTGAAGGAGCTGCTTCTGGTGTGCGGATGGTATCAAGATCAATAGTATCACAAAAGCGATTAACTAAAAAAAAGTAAATAAAAAGTTAGCGTAATATTAAGAGTCTGTCTATACGGGGCGTTCCGCGTACGCGAAAGCTCCTCTCTCTCTCTCAATTTACTCAATTAGCGTACGCGAAATCCAGTGAAGTTTTTTCCCCCGGGACGCATTTTCGTTACAACAGTAATTTTACATAAAAGTAGGGGTAAGTGGGCGGGCTGCGGCCGCAGCTCAGGATTTAAAACTCCCAAAAATCCGACATCGGCTTCGCGGCGGCCTTCGGCCGCGGATCAGTACATAAATTAATCAAGTTCCCCGGGGGAAAAAACTTCACTGGATTTCGCGTACGATAATTGAGTAAATTGAGAGAGAGAGAGGAGCTTTCGCGTACGCGGAACGCCCCGTATAGACATTTCCTAATATTAATGTTATACGGAATCAAAATTACTTCTTTCGATTTCAGCGTCGCGCCAATTTTCATTTTGCACAGGAGTTGCAGGCGTGCGTCTTCTTGAAGGTTCTGCACGTGAAGAACGGCTTACTGAGCTCATGTTAATATCTCGGTATACTGATTCCAGGAAGCGATTTGCATTCTCAATTAGTTCATCCAAGTCATCATCATCCTGTCAAGCCAAGTGAATGGTTAATAAAAATAAAAAATTTATTCATAGTTTATAGCATACCACTTGACCACTCGCAGTTTTTATCTCTGCCATTGAATTTTTTTTTATTATGCTGGCTTTTATACCGTTATAAATTATACAAAATGAATTCTAATTCATATAACGCCAAAAATTATTTTGCAAACCGCGAACTAACAATAAAATAAAAGATTATGAAAAATTAAAATTTTGACAAACACAAAAAATTTTGATACTGACTGTTGACAACAAAATGTAAAAGATTTTTAGGAAAGTCTGCTGTTCAGAAGATACAACCAAAGTATAACTTTTTAAGTGGCAAAAATGGGTAGTTAATAGTTTTTATGATTTTTGCATAAAAGATGAATTAAACAAACATGTTTGCGCAAATAGATTAAAATCTAAAGTACCATTTTTAAAGTATGGAGTATTTACATCTCTTCGCTTCCGAATGACAGAAGATGTATACAGATTTGTTGGTTGAATTACGCTGCCGTCGAAGAGATATATTATCAAGAGACGCAAAAAAGCACTGGAGCAATTTTTTGAGGCTTGTATTGTTCACAGACGGTAGCTTTGACGAATTTAGAAGCTATACGGCAGCGTAATTTGACCAAAAAATCTATTTTTATCTCTTGGCTTCCGGATGAGAAGAGATGTATACAGATTTTTTTGGTTAACTTACGCTGCCGTTTAACTTCGAAATTCGTCAGAGCTACCATCTGTGAACAATACAAACCTCAAAAAATTGCTCCAGTGCTTCTTTGCGTCTCTTGATAATATATCTCTTCGCTGCCGTTTAACTTCCAAATTCGTCAAAGCTACCGTCTGCGGCTTACACAAACACTGGAACAATTTTTTGAAGTTTGTGTTAGTCACAGACGGTAGCTTTGACGAATGGTTGAATTAAGCCCAAGATACAATTGTGCGAGAAACGTGCGTGCGCGACGCTTAAGCTCTCAAAAAATATTCAATACACGTAGACAAATGGGAATTTTACAATACTGCGTCTGGGAGAGATATCACGCACGCAACAGTTTTCGAAAAAATGAAAATTGATGTGCGAGAGCAAAAATTTTAAGCTGTCAATTTTTTGTTGACTGTAAAAACAAAATTTTTTGTGCATTGGAAAGTGAAAATATAAAGAAAATAAAACAAAAATAAAAATAAAAAAAAATAATTGAAACAATTTCTTTTCTATTTTGACATAGGTACATTTTTCGATATGGCAGACCAGCATCGCACTCGCATCTCGCACAATTGTATCTTGGACTTTACGCTGCCGTTCAACTCTAAATTCATCAAAGCTACCGTCTTCAAAAAATTGCTCCAGTGCTTTTATGCATCTCTTGGTTACCAGTGCTACCAAATAAAACCCGTAATTTTCAGAACACTTCCATCCAATTTTGTTTTAAAATCTCATTGACAATTGATGTACTTTTTTGACAATTCAAAGTGTCAAAAAAGTACATCAATTGTCAATGAGGTCATAACAAAACAGGAGAAAGCAAATCCCTGAACCTTTTTTGGCAAAAATTAGTCAATTCTATCGTTTCTGGTCAGAGCTGCCACTTAAAAAAAAAATGTCCGTAACAAAACGACCAGCATCGTAGCAAAAGTAAGGGAATGGTCCAATATTCTGGTTTTTTATATATTACATGTTATTTCGGCACAAGCCGCTTTTTCACGCAACAAAGAGGCATATACAAATAATTATATTATCATAGCGTAGTGCATCACTAAGAATGTTCTCATTTAATAAAAACTTATTTCTACAGGATTCAAAGCAGTTCTAACTATAAGTCGATTTTGTTTAAAAGAAAAAAACATATTTTCTGCTCAGGAGCATTTTCATCTGGACGGCGCTGACGATGCGCTGACGATGTTTCCTTCAAAAATATAGTTTGATTAATTAAAACATTTTTGAAATAAACCTGTTGAATCTACATTGTAGATGGCTCATTTCTTATTAATGAGAAGAGCTCAATTGATCAGATGCATTTTATAATCTGAAGAAACGTAGCAAATTCACTTTATATCAAAGTACCAAATTTATTATTTTTGCTTTTTGTACGATAGTAGGAAAGTGGCAGCTCTGTTGCTGGGTTAAACTGGTTCGCTGTGTCAAAAGTTTTAAAATAAAGTTATGTGGAGAAAATTAATTTAAAATTTACTAGACGGATTTAAAATTTCTTTAAACAACAAATAAAAGGAACACGCAAATATTAAAATTGTGTAAGTAACCTATGGGAGCGTAAAATTTTCGAGAAAAAATTTGCATAAAGAAACTGCGCTGTGCTTTTGTGTTCAGTAATCATTTCAGTAATCATCTTACTCTTTCCTTCTAGTCAGGTGCTAGCACAAGGAAGAATGGGAACATCTTGCTATTTTTTTTGGTTCATTGCGAAGTTCCATTGTTGATCGACAGAACTCTGATATTAATTCTTTAGAATTTATTTTTTTTTCTTCGTTCCGCTTTTTTTTGGGTAGTCATTTAGGTTTTTTCGATATGCGCCATTTTCCATTGTTTATCATTTTGCTTTGAAACATTTTTAATTGAAAGTAAAAATTGTAATAAACTGGAAAACGTTAATGCGTTCACGACAACTGCCACAATTATTTACAATAACAACAAAAACTGTCGCTAAGACCTAGATTTGGAGATGCGGCCATCGGATGGTCCGAATATGTATAGCTGCATTAACATCGAGTCAAATTAAAGGTATTTTACCAACTTACAAAATCGCTGTACAGAAGTTCAAAATCTGAATTACAGTTTTCGAGAAATTTTGACCTTTTTTCAAGGGAACCGTTATATCTTAAAAAAAAAAAAAAAAATATCCATAGTTCCATTAACCATAACAAAGAAGCCTGATTCATCATCAAATAAAGAACTTTTGTACATCAATTTGGTAGGTTGTTAAAATATGTGTCAGTTAAAACCAATTTTTTGCAAATCCATCTTTTATGTCTTTGAAACTAGACCTGAGCGAAATTTTTTACTACTACTAGGCTTAAAAAAATGTTGGTTCCTAAAGTAAACTTAAGCCTTTCATTAATTGACTCTAATGTTTCGAAGATTAACATTGAAATTTTGGATATTGTAGCTTTTCTAAAAATCAAGGGACTGGCTATTCGGGGGGACAAGCGTACGCGAAAGTTCAAGTAGCGTACGCGAAAGCTCAAATAGCGTACGCGAAAGCTGAATTAGCGTACGCGAAAAAGCTTTCGGAAAACTTGCGTACGCGAAATCCAGCGAAGTTCTTTCCTCCGGGGAGTTTGATTACGCATGATTAATTTAGTGTTGCAGCGTACGCAACACTTTAGCGTGCGCAATTTGGCTAGCAAACAATGTGTTGGATATATTATAGACTGATCCGCGAAACCGGTGTTGGATTTTTGGGAGTTTTAAATCCCGAGCTGCGGCCGCAGGCCGCCCACTTACCCCTACTTTTATATAAAATTACTTTTATGTAAAATTACTGTTGTAGTTGTACTGCACTTCCTAATATGCACTACAGCGTATGCAACCTTTCGCGCATGCTAAATTAATCATGTGTAACGAAGCTTCCCCGGGGGAAAAAACTTCACTGGATTTCCTGTACGGAAGTTTTCCGAAAGCTTTTTTCGCGTACGCTAATTCAGCTTTCGCGTACGCTACTTGAGCTTTCGCGTAAACTTGCCCTCCCGTATAGACAGACCAAAAATCAATATACATAATATGTAAGTTGTGAAATTTTTTAAAGGAAATAAATGTACGACATTAAAAATGCTCCCCTTTATTTTTCTCCGTGGCCATCGAAGTATGAACTACATAATTATTTTATTAAACAGTTTTTTTGTGAATGTTACCATGTTTCATTTCGGGTATATTATAGTGCTCATTACACTATGTAACATAAAAATCTGAATTTGATCTCGATAACCTTTTTTTTTTGACTAATTGTGACTATTAGATTCAAAAGCGATGTATTCCACTTTTAATAAAAATTGAGCTAGCAACTACCGTTGAGATATTCCAGAAAAAACATTTAAATACCGAAAAACCGTCTTATTGAGTAAATTCTATACGGTTTCTTTAATGTGTACACTACAAAATTGGTGATATTACTTTTTATCGTATGACTTACCGTTTCGGAGATATTCTTCAAAAACCAGTATTTTCGAAACCTGAACGATTTTTAAAGAATATATTTTAGGCCCTGAGTCGCTCGAAAAAAAATGTATAACGTTTATATAGAAAATCGAGCTACCTTTTAAATGGTTTTTGAACTCTTTGGTACGACTCCTTGTTGAAGAGTAATTGCAATTTTAAATGTAAGACATTTTCATATGAACTTATACGTAGTTTTTATGTCATAACTGTTCACAATATTTTTAATTGTGTTAAATTCTAACTGCAAGTCGTGCGAAAACATTTTTTGGGACAAACAATTTTCTGTAGAAGTTAGCGTTAACGAGATATTTCTAAAAAATGGATTGGATGAAATGGAGCTTTTATAACTTTTTATAGACACATGACTTTGAAATGGACTTTTTACACTTTATTTATCATGCATAAATAAAGATAATCTTGGTGGAAAAAATTCACTTGTTATTATTTCGCACAACAGCATTTTTTCATCTAATTTTCCTGGATTATTATTACTCTTTTTTACAACATACAAAAATGATTATTTGGAATGTATGTATATCTCTGAACTTCGATGTCGATGTTCTGAATTAGGTTTTAATAAGTGCTGTACGAAATATGAAGTTTTACTTTATCTCTTCAGAGGCATTCCCCTAGGTCTATATAAGATTGTTCTGGTATTTAACCTTTAAACCCGATTGAACATATTTTACGCAAAACCAACGAATCAACATATGTTTTAAATACCCGCAAGCGCTCCAAACGGTTTAAGTTAAAGTTTTATCAAAATTAGTTTATGTTCAAAAAATTACTTGGTAAGAGTGTTTTTTGTTTCTTTGACTCTATTGACTAGAGGAACTAAGGTGGAAAAGAAAAAAGTGGTTTGTAAAAATAAGAAAGCAAGTGTCTTATAATTGTAATGATTGTGATTGAAATGAACTGTAGTAAGCTTCACGTAAGTGAAGACTAATAGAGGAAATTTTATAATCGATTACTTTTTGGTAACAATGCACTTTTTAACATAGGTTCCATACCTTTCATTTGCATTCAAGAGTTGTTGTAAATACGCACAAAACAATCTGTTCAATGTTGTTATAAGCATATCGATACCTTAGAGCGCAAGAGTCCTATCTCCATTTTTTCAATTGTTGGGAAATGCAAAAAAAGAAGATTTCAAACAGTGTTTATTTAGAATTGGCTGCTATTTTGATATAATACATGCAATAATTTTACCTATAGTATATTTTAGCATAATTTAATGTTTTTAACCAATTTTATTAATTGCTAATCAAATCCCAGCCAATTTATAGTATGTCATTACTTTTGTCCTTACATAGTATTGCACTACTATTAAAATAAACGACACATTTAGTAAATTTTATGAAATTTTTTCACTAAAATATTGTCAAAAGTCATGAAACGCTTATAAAACACGAAAAAAACTAAATTTATTTATTTTTTTTAATTTTTGGTTCCGACATACAAGGGTCTCCCTTGGGTGTAACAAAATTTGTTCAATAAAATGTCGTAAAAGGTCATAAAACGCGAAGAAAACACGAAAAAACAGAATTTTTTTTTTTAAAAATATGACTTATTTTAATATTCAGTGAAGATAGGACAGTAGCGTTCTTCAAAAAATTACAGTTTGGAGATAGGATTTTTCTTAATTTTCAAATATTTCGGTGTTTTAGTGGTATTTTCACATAACATTTTTTCCACAAGAGTTGTTGTAAACACGCATAAAACAATCTGTTCAATGTTGTTATAAGCATATCGAAACCTTAGAGCGCTAGAGTCCTATCTCCATTTTTTCAATTGTTGGGAAATGCAAAAAGAAGATTTCAAACAGTGGTTTTTTAGAATTGGCTGCTATTTTGATATAATACATGCAATAATTTTACCTATAGTATATTTTAACATAATTTAATGTTTTAACCAATTTTATTAATTGAGGAGTGGCCGTACCAAAGGGCCTAAGTACCATTTCGAGGCAAAAGTAGTGTCATTATATGAAACGGGTGATATTTTGTTAGAAGTTAATAAAATTATTTTCTGTTTTCGTTTTTTATTTAATTGAACTTTTAGTCATATATTTGCAAAGATCGATTTACATATAAATCTATCAATGTTTTCACTAAAAATTTACTTGATTGTGTGAAATTCATGTCAAATAACCGACTATAAAGCACATAAAAAGTATGACATTACTTCTGCCTCGAAATGGTACTTAGGCCCTTTGGTACGGCCACTCCTCAATTGCTAATCAAATCCCAGCCAATTTATAATGTCATTATTTTTGCATAGAATTGCACTACTATTAAAATAAACGACACATTTAGTAAATTTTATGAAATTTTTCCACTAAAATATTGTCAAAAGTCATGAAACGCTTATAAAACACGAAAAAAACTAAATTTATTTATTTTTTTTTTAATTTTTGGTTCCGACATACAAGAGTCTCCCTTGGGTGTAACAAAATTTGTTCAATAAAATGTCGTAAAAAGTCATAAAACGCGAAGAAAACACGAAAAAACGGAAATTTTTTTTTTAAAAATATGACTTATTTGAATATTCAGTGAAGATAGGACAGTAGCGTTCTTCAAACAATTACAGTTTGGAGATAGGATTTTTTTTAATTTTCAAATATTTCGGTGTTTTAGTGGTATTTTGACATAACACTTTTTTCCACACACAATGATACCAAAATTGCAAAAATCTCAAAATCGCAAAAAGTGGAGAAAGGTACCGATATATACTAATTTTTAGGCAATGCAGTTTAAAACTAGTTATTATATTATACTAAATGGATTTAGTCATCAATATACATACATGTATTATATATCTTTTGGCAGGAATGTGAAGTCACAAAATTCTATAACAAGATAAAGAATTAAAAAGACGGAGTGAGATGAAGGAATTTTAACACGTTCCGCAGAGAATGAGGTATGCTTTGCACTTAATTATACAATTGATATAGCGAAATTTGAAAGTTTGTTCTGTTCTTTGTTCTTAAATTCAAAAAAGAAAAAATTTGACTCGTGTTTTACCACACAGCTTTTGTCTGGCATCCTTAAGACTTTTTTGTTACATATGATAAATGATTGTTTCAAGAGTTATGTCTAGGATCAGTCCTAGCTATGTCATTGGCTTCTCAATTGATGTAACGAAAGAGCAAACAAAAAAAAAAAAAAAAAAAAAAACGGGATGTATGGCTTTTTTTGATTTTTTATTCGAACGGGAAATTTTTTTTCCTTGTTTCTATTAAAGGAATCATTTTGTTCTATTTTTCGTCTTCAAAACATTTATTTGTTAAGTACGGCATTAAGCTGTGTGCATTTCGTTGCACAATTAAATTCGAAGGTTAGCGTTATGAAAATAAATAAAATTGCATCCTATCAATAAAAACAAAAAAGTTTTGATCGATAAGATCGATGAATTAAGTTAAAGCTTTTTTTATTTGTTCTGATGACGTCAACAAAAGCAAGGATTGTGTTGATGCCGTGTGGAATTCATTGCAAATTAAAATCTGTTGAAGTACGAACGTAAACGTCGGACTTAATTGAATACATGTTTACATTTGTAGGACATTACATGTGTTGAATTTATTTGTGTATACTTTTTTTTTTTTGCTACAAATCACGCAGTTAAAAGACAGTGAGAGAAAAAAAAAATTTAAATAAAAGATTAAGGCAGTGCCGTATTTTAGACTGTAAAGGTCGATCACCTGGTCAAACATTTCATCATTTCCAAATTAGCGGTATCAATAAACAAATATATTATAGTTATTTGCTTTGCGAAAATATCTTTAAGATGAGCTATCAAGTGGCAATCCATTTCCATTTTTTAGATATGTAAATTTTCTGTACTATTGTTAACAGCTTTAAGACTTTATATTTCGTATACTGCTACTCAAAAGTATATTGGGTATTTTTTATTGATGAAAAATAAAGTGCCAGTTTTTGCTCGGGAAAAAATAAAAAATAAAATGAAATAAAAAATACAGCCTTGGCCAAAAGTATGAGGCACCCCAAAAAATGCATACTTCATGTTTTTCTAATTGAGAAATGAATAAATGCTTATCATAAATGCAATGCTGGGTTCATTAACCATTACATAAAACAATAAGCGACATTATTTTAAGATCATAAAACAAATGGTGACCAAAAACAAAAGGCTCGGTTTTTTCGCCTTTTTATTGGTCAATGTTTTTTAATTTTTTTTCGGTACTCCAAGGAGTGTAAAAGCTTTTATTTTGGTTTTAGTCAAAAATTTGACAACTAACTGATTTTACAATGCCAAAAATAAGCGATAAAAATTAGTAAATCAGCAGTAAATTTACACTTTTGGCCAATTTAATATTGATTTTCTAACTTTTATCGCTTATTTTTGGCATTGTAAAATCAATTAGTTGTCAAATTTTTGACTTAAATAAAAATAAAAGCCTTTTTACTCCTTGGAGTACTGAAAGAAAATTAAAAAACATTGACCAATAAAAAGGCGAAAAAACCGAGCCTTTTGCTTTTGGTCACCATTTCTTTTATGATCTAAAGGGGTATGAACACTGTAAACGCTTTAATTTCAGGTGGTTTTTATTTTATTTATTTAGAAAAATTGGCTTGACATATAAAACTTTGTATATGTATTAATTGAAGTTAGTACTACATGAAAAAATTTGGTATTTTTTTTTATGTATCGAGTTTGGCCACAATCCTCCGTCAAACATAATGAGCCTAAAAATTTGATGCCAGTGGCGTTGACAGCATTCCAGCAAAACGGAGCGTCTAATAGCAAAAAAAACAGAAATATTTTTAAAGCACGTATAAAGACTATAGCTTGACGTAGGGGATTTTGAATATATAAACTTACAAAAAAATTACAACCGATTAAAAAAAAAAAAAATTTCATGAAGTTTTCTCTAAATAAAAGTTCATAAAAAAAGAATAAAAAATTAAAAAAAAAAACCGCTACGTCCTGTTTTTTCTACAAAATGCCGTTGGGATCAAGTCGATCGAACAAAAACTCTTCAAGTAATGCTGTCAACGCGGTTAAAAAAAGTGGTTTCGTAAAAACGGCGTTTAAAGTTTTAGAAGAGACACATTGTATCAATATCACAATTTTCCATGTAGTACTAACTTCAATTAATACATATGCAAAGTTTTGTATTTATACATATGTCAAGCCAATGTTTCTTAATTATTGGGTGTACAACTTTGCTTCCGCCGTTTTCCGATAGGTGGCTGTACCGGCTGAGGCTGGTTGAAATACATAGATGATAATGCCTTTAAAGTGATTGTGGACAGTGCCTAACGAATTGTCATCGCCGTTTCAGTGACAGTTGTTCTTGTTTTTGTATTATTCACGCTCGAAAATGTCCGTTTATGTGCCCAATTCTCGCCATTTGCGGGAAGTTTTACTTTTCTGTTACAATTCGAAAAAAAATGCAGCTGAAGCGCATCGAATGCTGAAAAGTGATGAAAAGTGGGTTCGATACGATAATCCTAAACGCAGAAAATCATGGGGCATGCTTCTTCGTCGAAGGCAAAACCGAATATTCACGGCGCCAAGGTTATGATTTGTATTTGGTGGGATCAGCTCGGTGTGATTTACTACGAGCTCTTAAAACCGGGTGAAACCATCACAGGAGATCGCTACCGAACGCAACTGATGCGCCTTAGTCGCGCGCTAAAAGAAAAGCGGCCACAATATCAAGAGCGACATGACAAAGTCATCCTCCAACACGACAATTCTCGGCCTCACGTCGCAAAAATGGTCAAAAAGTACCTGGAAACGCTGAAATGGGAAGTCTTGCCCCACCCGCCGTATTCCCCAGATGTCGCCCCTTCTGACTTCCACCTATTCCGTTCGATGGCACACGGCCTGGCAGATCAACATTTTCAATCCTTCGAAGAATTGGAAAAATGGATTGCTTCATGGATAGCGTCAAAAGAGGACTCCTTTTTTCGAGCCGGGATCCGAAAATTGCCGGAAAGATGGAAGAAAGTTGTCGCTAGCGACGGACAATACTTTGAATAATACATCTGTAAGCACTTTTTCGCAATAAACCTTTTAATTTTGGAAAAAAAACGGCGGAAGCAAAGTTGTACACCCAATAATAAAATAAAAACCACCTGAAATTAAAACGTTTACAGTGTTCAAACCCCTTAAATAATGCCAAGGCTGTAAATAATAATATCATTTTAAAATCTTTTACGCATGAGTCTGGTATTGTCTTATCAGCTGGTGGTTTTGCAACATTTATCACTACCATGTGTTAATAGAAATATATCTTTTAATACACAAACCTATACAGCAAGGAATTTCTCTTCGGTTAGAAAAAGTTAAATTTTCTTAAAACGATTTTGTAAGATTAAATATTAATGCATTTTTATAAACAATTTGTTCTTAATTTTTATAATTAATGCTGAACAATATTTTGTAATTCTTTTATTGTTGTCTCTTGCATCCAGTCTGTAGATTAACCACATCGGTTATTGCGTCTGTCTTATTTCTCTTTTAACATAAAGTGCACTTTATTGCATTTTCTTTTGCATATCTATCAGTTTAAGCCGTCGTATTTGGTGTTTTATCTTTTTTTTTTCATAGGTGCTGCCTGAAAACCTCGTGACGCTTAAAGGCGCAGGTGGTCTAGGCAAGCATCACGCTTTACATTTTCGTAGTCACGAGATTATAGACGGCCCCTTATGTTGAAGCTCAAATTTTCCTTGTCAGAGCATTCCACCATCATCAAAAAACCTTCTTCATTTTAAAACCATTTCATAATATTATTTTACATAATTACTAAATTTTGTTTTCATATAGGGCCTTATCGTAAATATACCTGAAAATTTTCTTCTCGAGAATATACTCCCTTCTCGAAAGGGAGCATTTGCAATCGTGAAAATTTTCACAATGGAAATTCCAGCAGGGATTTTTTTTCCTTCCGATATTTCTACAATTTTCCATTTGACTTTGACACAGTGATGCCAGCGGCTTAGGAAATAATAATTTGGGCGTTATTTGGTTTTTTTTTGGGCGTTATTTCGTTTCGTTAAACTATATAAAAAAATAAAAATTTATTTTTGTTAATTTTGTTAATTTTTACCAAATATTTTGAAAAAATATTTGGTAGTAATTTTCTCCAATATTGCTTATGGCAATTTATAGCAAAATCGGATTCCAAAAAAAAAAAAAATCTTGATGGGCTTGATATGGAATCAATCATGGGAAGAATTCTCTGCGACGAAGATAGCACATTTTAATATTATTTTTGATACATTTGATATTCTGGCATGTTCTGAAATCCGATTCACTTCGGAATCGGAATGAAAGCAATCTTTAAGAGCTCCGCATTTCGATAATTAGCGAATAGGAACCATAAGTAAATTTTATTTGTTGAAATACAAATCCGATTCCATCTTATTTGTCGCAATGCGCATATTCAAGCTTTTATTCCGATTTCGAAGTGAATCGGATTTCAGAACATGTCTGATTGTTTTTGCGATGTTTTTTGATATTTTTTTCAAATTCAAAATCAAATTAAGTTTTACTTTTGAGACTCACTAGCTGATCTAGGAATACGGTCAGTAAATTTCATATGAAAGTCTAGGGAAATTTTTAATACATAATTCATTTTAGTGTTTCCTCTTATCTATAAAAGTTTATTTTTTAAAATGTTTTCTTTTAGTTTTAAATTTCTAGGGCTAGCTAATGTTAATGTATTTAGGTTTAAGTACATACATATGAATACTCGTACATTTGAATTTGCAATATTATTTGTCTGTCTCAATTTTCGTTTCGCATATTTTCTGTTGTTTTATCTTGCGAAAAGCACAGCTGTTGTGTCAATTGTGCTTTGTATTTAATATTTTATTCACCATTCACCTCATCTTGTAAAACAATAACGTCATCGTGTGTCATCAATTTCTGTACGTGTATAAGTTATTTTTCTATTTCTTCTCTGAATATATTCGTTCGTTCCTACATAAGTACTAGTACGTATGTATGTTTATAATTTTATTGCAGTTTATTTGATTCTTATGTGGGCTTTGTTGCAAATGAAAGAATAAAGCATGATGCCAAGTAAATTTAAAACATGTTTCCTTCTTGCTTATTGACATGAAGCAGGAAATAAATAATTTTCATCTTAGTAATTCGCAGTATAAAAATGGCTGCTATATTGTATGGAATAACCTTGCTTTGTTTGCTTGCTAGCTTCATCTGTTCTTCGTAGACTTTATAATTAAAAGTTCGTTAACTTTTTAAAAATAAAAATTTGAGAAAAGAGCTTTAACAAGAAATAAATATTGCTTCCTTCTTAAGTGAGTTTATTGCTTTAGATGGCTTTTAAAATGTGATTATTTTCTGTTTATTTTATCAGCTTTTAATGCGCGTTAAAAATACCGAACAAATTGCTTGACTTTGTGTGTGCGCATACAAAACGTTTTTGATTTGCAAGGCAAGATACATCTTATCTTTTACCTTAACTTACGCCTTACTTACCCTGGTACCGTTTTAGCCATTAGTCTATTAAAAAGCTTAAAGACGATCTACTGTTTTCGACCAAAATTTTGTTCTGCAACGAGACCCATTTCTGTCTTAATGGCGACGTTAAATTGAATTAAATTTTAAAAAGATGTTCAAAAGCTCCCTTTATTTTACAATATAAAAACCTTTTGGTGTAGTTTATGGCCTGGTGGAATCATCTTTTTATATTTCTTCAAAAACTAACTAACTAACGTAACTATTTTTCGCCTATTTTTTTATCTCGAATCGCATGAGTAACTAGTAACTATTTATTTGCCAAGTAAAAAAGTTAAACGATTCGACCTCTGGATGGCGATGGAATTGAAATTTAAAAATATGTAAATAACTCCAACCCCTTCGAAATGTGTTTATTTTAAATTTCTTAAGTACACACTGTAGTAGTCAACACTTTAACATTAATCAGGCCTGTTCCGAAATCCGTGTGATTTCAATTACTTTTCATACTGAGTTAGACCATTTGGTTTAATCGTAATGACCCTTTAAACGTATACAGATGAGAAATTTCATACACAATGGATCGTATTAATAAAACTTTGCTTTGCTAAAATCCGAAGCAATTGCTTCAATTTTTAGCATTTACTTCAATTCGTATGTGAAAAAATAGATTATAGCATTTGCTATGTTCGAAATTAACTTTTGCTTAAATTGATATGAATAAAAAAACGTAAATCGTAGCATTTGCTTCAATGTTCTGAGTCTGCTCGTTTTCTGACTACGAGAGTTTGCTACGTACTTTTTTCACATATATAATACAAAAATCTTGTTCTCTTTTGGTTTCCGTAATTTTCTTAAGGAAAAAACTGCTTAAATCGCCAAATTACGATTCGACAGCAAAACCACTGATGTCAACAATTTACAGATTTGTCCATAAGAGGAAAAGGGGGTTTGGGTACTTTCGGTGTAATTTTTTTACTTCACTCCATCGTCACATATGCCCGATGTCGTCTATTTTATATTTTAAGCGAATTTAAGATAAACGGTTCTTCCAAAAAAGTCAAAATTTCCGAAAAATCGTCATGTCGCAAAAACCGTGCTTTACATTAAAAACTACTAATCACCAATTTTGAAGCTTTCTCATCTAGTCCACCCCATGTGTAAATCTCTAAAACCATATTCGCGAGAAACTTTTTGATTGCAATAAAGAAAGAAGTAGTAAAATCAACAAGGCTTAAAAACTTTATGTATAAGAAAAAATTTCCTCCAAAAGTACACTGCTCAAATTTATGCTGTAACTTTTTCACTATTTTTTTTTACTCAAGTTCTAAAAAAACTGTCGTACTTCGCAACTACGAGGGGAAGTTTTAAAGTCCACGGAATGGGGGTAAGGAGTGGAAATAAAAATACAAATTTATGTTTTCTGTTCAATATATTCTGCTTTCTTCACTACTAATTCATTCTTCATTAATGAAAATTCCTTCCAAGAAGTTCTTTTTTTCCAGTTTGGGAATAGGTAATAATTGTTGGGAGCCAGGTCAGGACTGTAGGGTGGATGAGCCAAAGAACATCTTTTGCAGTGCGGCAAGAGAACACCTTTGGCCAATATTCTTCTTCTTTTCCTCAAACGGTTTCCGTGAAGCGCACTGAGATTGAACCGTAGTATTCTCCGGTTATGGAGATAACTTCATCTTTGTAATCGATTGATAGGATCCCCTCTGAGTCCCAGAAGACTGTAGCCAATGATTTTTCCAGCCGACTGTGACACCTTAAACTTCTTAGGTGGTGTTGTGCCTGTTTGTGCCACTACGTACTCTTGTTAGAACTCACATTCTTGAGTCATGCCAAGGACTTATCCTAAAGAATTTTAAATCTACAATTTCTACGAGCAGTGTCTCCAATATTAGGTTTTGTAATTTTTTTGTATTTATTTATTTTATTTTTATTATTTTGAAATTTTAAATTTGATGTTTTAAATTTTAAGCAATTGCTAGTTTCGAATTTTCGAACTTGCTATAGCAAGCATAATTTTATTCATACCGATTCTAAGCAAATGCTATTTGCATTTACTTTGCTACGAGACTTATCTTGAAGCAATTGCTATTTTTTATTAATACCACCCAATGTATTGGAAATCACATCTCACCCCAAGGCTTAAAAAATGTAATTTTTTAATTTTTCTATCAAAATCCATTCCTTCTGAAATTCTTAAGTGCAGCTCCTTTAGAGTAAAACCTAGGTCAAAGGTTATTAAAATCCGTTTTTGCAAATATCTCGCCATGAAAATTATTCCTTTAAATTATTGTGGAATTTATGCGGTGTCTCCAAATCTGTCATCTATTCATTTACTTAATTTCTGATCTGAATCTTAAGATATGAGGATCTAGCGTAAGAAAAGAGTAAAGCTCTGAGAGCAGTTAACGGTTTGTTAGTCTGAACTCTTACACATATGTATACAGTATTAGTTGCATATTCCCGATGCTATTTACGAATATATGTACCCAACCTTAACTATCTCTATCAAACAGTTTCAGGTATATGAAGAATTTTGTGTTATATGTCCAGTTGCCTTCACAATATTCATTCATACATTTTATGATATGCCTTAAAGCATTATCGGATATTATATTCATGACTGGTAAAATCACGGTTGAATGGTACTCGAGTTGTGAACTTTTTAAATATCCCGGGCGAAGGCAAAGGATTAAAATTGGAGTTTGTTCTCAAACTCTTTGTCTTTGAAAGAAAAAAATCATGCAAATCGGATAACTCGTTTCTCCAAGAACCCGAGGGTATATCGAAGTTCTGAGTTCTGAAGACGACTTAAGTCAAATTTAGCGTTATTATACCACAAAGCAGTGTCTAAAATAAGGGTGAATCAAGCAAAAAACCGTAAATCAAGATTTCATTTCGTGAATTAAGAAATGCACTTTCGTGAATCAAGAATTTTCAATGAAAATATGTATAAAAAAAATAATTGATTGTAGTTCAGATAATGATTATGCCTAAAAATATACATTTTTATAATGATTATGCCTAAAAGCAAGGGTTGAAATAGTAAAAAATTATTACTGCAGAATTTTTTTTGTTTTTATTTGCAATTTTTTAGCAATATTTTTTTAATGGCTTATTCAAGGCATTTCTGCAGCAATGCCTGCCTAAAAGTATGAATTTTTTTTCTAAATGCATACCTACAAATAATGATTCATTAAATGAGTAATCTTTGTAATTCAAAAAATCACTTTCGTGAATCGAGAAAAGTCCTTATTTTATTTATTTATTTATTTTGATCTTTCGATATTGGCGAAGTGTAAACTCCCACCAATTTTTCTCGTCTATCCGACGTTTCAAGTTGCGAATATTTATATCAAAATATTTTTATGAAAACTACAAAGCAATTAATTAATTCAAAATTTAAATAAACATTTAATAAAACGCAATTCAGAGTTGTTGTTTCGTCATCTAAAAAAATCATCGTCGTCAACAACAATTCAGTCTTCATAGAAAAAATATTGTATCATACTCCAAAGTTTCGCTTCAATCCAATTCAATTTCATTCAATTTAATGCTTTTCTGCTGTCTTTGTTGTTTTGTGACGACGTTGCACGTTTTTCTGCGTCTCAGTTACGTAGTACTCTTTAGATAAAAACTACAGTGTAGCACAGCACTACCTTCAATTTCCATTGCTATTCTATACTTCAGTAAACACAATCTGAAAAGGAATACCACTACATAAGGCTCACTTCAAATTCACCACACCCATTTCATTTCAACTGACTGATAACCATACGACGTTACGTATGTATAATTTCTCCACTGCGACATGAGTTGCAAAATGTTGCGTTGTTTCTTTTTGTTTCCATAATTCACAATTTTCTAGTACGTATTTAACGCTATTTTAAAACGCTGTTTTGTAGTCTTTGTTTGTTTATTATTTCATCATGAAGTCAGCTGTAGTTAATGTTCTTATACTTAATTAACATCATTAATACGGGATGAAAATTAAGTCTTACGAAAACCTAACTGTAATTATTTCATAGTTTTTGACTTCGCAACCTCAACTGACTGAAAATTCAGGATAAATATTCACGGTGTTGAAAACTCAATTTAAATGAATTTTTATATTACCTTATTTTTTATTGCATATGGGGAAATTACAGCAAAAGTGACTTTTTCGAAAAAAAGACAAGTTATTTTTCAAACATGTGGCACCCTATTTTGGACCGTGAACTATCAATTTTAGATGTATTAGAAATATTTTTAGCCTGCGTTACTGACTTTTTTCGATCGCCTCCTCCAATATCTTCAGAAATCATTTTTCGAGGGCGATGTACTGAATTTAGCGAATCAGACTTTCTCGAAAGAAAGTAATTGTTTGTAGAAAAATACTAAAATATCTAAAATTGATAATTCGCGGTCCAAAATAGGGTGCCACATGTTTGAATAATAATTTGTTTTTTTCGAAAAAGTCTCTTTTGCTGAGATTTTCCCACATACCAGCCATTGTTCAAGTTTGTACTGGGGGGCGATTTTTTAAAAAAAATTAATTGGCCCTAGATCTAATGATCACGCAAGGTTTGATACTGTTTTGTGCCTCCGGGTTGTGCCCCTCAAAATACCATTTTTTAGACGCAATTACGCATGAAAAATCGCCATTCTCATAAGTTTTGCCTCCGCACCAGAAAAGGCACTCCCTTCTACTCGGCCAGATCTTTTAGTCACAACATTTCATTTCCATTTCATTTTTATTTATATTGAACATTATACAATAAGGCATAGCCTTTTATAGTATATTCTTAGTACAACATTAAGAAATATTGGGAGTTATCGTGAATCAATATTCCCGGGGAATTTTTCTCGAACTGCAATAGAGAATGCACGGCAGTCTGAGAAAAATTCCCCGGGAATATTTATTCACGATAACCCCCAATATTTCATGGGGAATATTGCGCAACAAAAATCGTCTTCACCAGATTTCGGGTAAAAACCATTCACACAACTTGAGAGACTCGTATTTAGCGTTCTACCGGAAGCAAATCAACGGGATACAGTTTTTCTTACGTCTAAAGGCCTATGTTAAAGATCCCGAAAGCCCCAAACAATCCGCTGAACCGCCTTAAGGGTTATAGCTCGATAACGGAAGCGGTTTTTTCAATTCACACTCAAAAATTGTGGATTTTACTCGAATTTCGGGTTTTCTTTTGAGCAGAAGTTACTAAGTAAAAATATTTTTAAAATATTTGGTTTACTTTTTTTAAAAAGAGGTCGAAAAACGGTACGAATGAAAAAAAAAAACAATAAACCATGGCAAAAATAGTACTCTTCGATTTAGTTGTTTGTGCTGAATCTGAAACCAGTCTCAGAATCGCTCTATCACGTATGGTTTTGAGATATTCTAACCTAAAAGTTCAAAAACACGATTTTTGAGGTTTATATAGAGGACGCACCAAACTGTTTTAATCTTTTCTTTTGATCTTTTCTACTAAATGCAGCATTAAGTTGGGGAAGAGTACCGGGTGTGGGCACCGTTTTGTTTTCGACTCATAACTTTTGACCAAATGCATATTATGCAGACATATAAGTGTCAATGAAAAGCTAAAGACCTTAGCTAACTATTGGTGAAGAAAGTAAATTGATTTCGTCAGTTAGAAAAATTATATCCAAAAAATAGTGAAGTGATCATTTTTGACTGAAAAAATTTTTGGTCCGGTTGTGGACACCCTTAGAAAATCGGTTAAAAATGGAAAAATATGAAATTAAACGCAATCAAATGGAGAAGAAAGCAAAATTAACTTATTTCGGAAACATTGACTCACAAAAATTTAACAAATTCTGCTCAACGGCTTTAACAAAATCAGCGTCACTGAAAACGTCTGGATCAAATGGCATGATGCCTGTTGCCCCGAAACCAGACTTGATCAATTGTTTTGCAGATTAAGCTAGCGAGGTGACGTAATTTCTAGCCCTTTTTGACATTTCTCTTTTGCCATACATGAATTTTTTGTACCAATCCATGCCAGCCATCTGCTCCTCGGTCTACTTGTCTGGAAACTCAATACAGAAATTATTTCCAAAGCCACCTTAACACCCACACTTAAAATAACTTTTTTTCTACGATATCTTTAAAGAGTTCTTCCCTTTCCACTAAAAAAGCGTAAGATGGCATAAGAATACCATTAAGATTAGTAACGTTGGCATCCACGACGATATTTCAGTAAAACACAAGTTTTAAACAAAACTAGTAAGGGTGTTACCTTTGGCCTGGCCAAACATTAAATACCCTACACAGCAGTATTTTGAAAGATTTGCTTATATGGGAGGTGCCACGCCCTCATGTCCGAATTCACCCAGTTTTTTCTCAGAGTTAGTTCTTAGCATTTGAGTAAAATTTAGTTTGATTATCTCAAAAAACGCTTTCAGTATACCGGTTTGAAGTTTTTGCTTATATGGGAGGTGCCACGCCCTCTTGTCCGAATTCTCCTGGTTTTTGTTCAGAGCTTGCGCTTACAATTCGTAGTATTAATGTGTATTTTGGTTGCATTATCGTGAAAAAAACTCAAAAAGTTGCATTTTGAATATATTTTTTGTATGGGCGGTAGGCGTGTCCGTTGACCGATTTCGCTCATTTTCAATCCCCCGAGCTAACTTTGACGCCGAAGGCAGTGCACCAAATTTCATTGAATTATCTTGCTTAGTTTTCTCAAAAAGTGTATTTCCACACACAGCCAGCCAGCCAGACAGACGGACATGGCTATATCGTCTCAGGAGGTGACGCTGATCAAGAATACTTTTCTATATCTGCCACGCCTCCTTCTCTGCGTTACAAACGGAAGGACAAAGTGAATGTACCCTGGGTGTAGGGTATAAAAAGAGAGGTGCCCACACCCGGACCAATTCGGGGCCCATACTCGACTTTGATAGCCACTTTGAAAAGCAGTGAGCAAATTGTGTTGTAATGAACATTTTGGTTGCATTCGGTTTTGAATCCCAAAATATAATAAGATTACTGCATAAATATAGATTGCATTCAGATTTTCGATTGATTCACTTCGATTTATCGCACTTGGAAAATTATTGAAAAAAATTTTTGTGTTGACTTTCACTAATTCAAAAATTATTTTCTTCTCAGCATCAAGCAAATGCGTCTGTTTGCTCCGGTAAATGCACAAAAACTTCGTGCTGTCATAACACGTGCTTAACATTTATCAGAATAGCCGCATTTGTTTTAAGTTACGGGGGGTGCCCACACCCGAACCCTGCCTGCTGGCGGTACTCTTCCCCTACTATTTTTCGTCTTCAAAATACGCTACGAATTGGTCTTCTTTGATTTTTTTTAGAAGGTTATGACCATTTGAAAATGACACAATTGAGTGGATTTTTAACTCCAAGGTGTAATTTTCAAATGGTCATATCTTTTTAAACGAAAATTATGCAAGACCAATTTTAAGCTTATTTTAGAGATAAAGTACTACGCTATGAATTTCGTTCTTTATATAACCTCAAAAATCGTGTTTTTGAACTTTTAGTTAAGAATATCTCAAAAACCATACGAGATAAAGAGATTCCAAGACTGGATTCGTATACAACACCAACAACTACATCGAAAATGACTTTTTTTGTTTTGGTTGTTGTGTTTAAAAAATGGTAAGCAAAAAACTTTAAAAATGGTTAATGGAAGTTATTAGGCATGTTTTCAAATCCGATTCACTTCGGAAGGTGTATGGTAGACATAAGCACCCTTATCATGTAATTGGATTTCGATTCGAACTCAACCGAATCGAGATTTTGCTATCATACATCGTTACCTTAATATGGAAAAGGCGTAACTCACATTTTCAATACTTTACAGGAGAAGGAAAAAACTGAATAAAATTTGATACGCCAAAAATTTAAAAAAACTTTAAATGCAATTTACAACAAAAATTATCAACAATTTTCATTCTAGGATTTTTTTTTTATTTTCTTTGTTTTTTGGGTAGTTTTGTGTGTTAGGTCTTTTCATTTTAAAATTTTTTAAAAAAAAAATGTGAGTTAGGGCTTTTTGCAATAAATCAAAAATTATGAATAAAATTAAAGTTATTCAATATAAAATGAAAACCTTTACAAAGAAAGTTAATTGGATTGGACAAAAATTTGAACGAAAATGTTTATGTTTTGTATGGAAGATTATCATAAAAGTGGTGACAATCAGCAGCTAACAATTTAAAACATTAAAGTGTACATCAAGTAAAGTTTATGATAATAAAGTACCCACAGCAACTAAACTCATAGATGCTATTAATGTTTTCCCATCAGTATAGCTTGATATTCTTCGTATTGACTATGAAGCATTCGGGTGACTTTCGGGAAACTTCGGATGCCTTACAAAACTATCAATTAAGGCTTTTTGATAGTCCGCCATAGATGCGTTCCTTCTCGTATACCTAGGAATTCGTTATTTTGATTTGGAAGCCTTCGGGTGAACTTCTGTAACCTTCGGATGTCCCAAAAAACTACCAGTTAAACCTTTTTGATAGTCCGCCAATAATATTTTCCCTCTAGTATACCGAAATATTCTTCGTTTTGACTATCAAGCCTTCGGGTGGCCTTCGAGAACCTTCGGGTATCTTAGAAAACTATCAAATAAGGTTCATTGATAGTTTACCATAGATGTTTTTCCTCTAGTATACCCAGATGTTCTTCGTTCTGACCAGAAAACCTTCGGATGACCTTCGGGAACCTTCGTGTATAGCATAAAAAACTTCTCATATTTGAGATTCACTTACTGCCAAGTTTTCATCTTAATTAACAGAATAGCTTCTGAGTGATTTTAACACTATTTAAACGCTACATATTGTGAGTTAGGGCTTTTTTCTTTCAAGAATTTTTTGTTATGTGTTAGGGCTTTTTTAAAATTGACTATAACTTGGCTATTTTTGATATTATCATGCCAAATTTTTGTATGGAGGTGTATTAGCGAGTGGCCAAACAGAATATGCAAAAAAGTAAATTTCGAAAAAATTTGAGATACGCCTTTTCCATATTAAGCTAACGATATATCAATATCCAAAGCCGAAATCGAAAATTTATGCAATCAAAATCTCTCTATTCGATTTAGTTCGAATCGAAATCGAATTATATGATAAGATTGGATATTCATCCATATACTAAGTTTCATAGCGATAGCTGCTAAATAGGGTGGGTCGCCGAAGCACAATTTTGGAAAATCAGAATGCTTGTGGTCTTTAAAGTTGTCATTTGACATCAAAATGCGAAAAAATTTTGCTGGACGTATATAAAGGTCCAAGGTGATAAAATTGATGTAAATTGACAATACAATTTTTTTTGTCAGTGTACTTTTTAATGATGGAGTATCATTCTAAAGATTTTTTAAAATGATCCAGTTTCTTGATGCAAAATTTTAGTTTTGTAGGCGTGTCCGTTTTGGTTTCGCAACGCTTTAACGCTTTTAGCACCGAAGGTACTTGACTTATTGCTTTTGAGAAATAATTATTCATTTACTTGGACAAATGTACACATCTACAAATGTGTATGGTGACTTTTAGTTGTTTTTCTACATTGAATTCACCATTTCACCATACTGATATGTGATTATATGGTGCTTTTTCGCATGAGTGGTGTGGAACGTGTTTGTGTTGATTCATTTTATTATCATGAATCATAATTTTTCGATTCTTTATAAATATAAAAATCTTAATACATTGTTTTGTTTGCTAATCAGTTAAAAAAAGCGAAAATTTATGTTTTTCCTTAGTTTATGGTATTGAGTTTGTTTTGCATTAATTTTTTTTTTTTTTAAAGCTATCTGTTATTCACCATTCTACTATGCATATTCATAAAGAAATACTGGAAAGTGTTGCCTCTATATTTCTGTCTACCTTTTATTTGCGTTTATATTGTTGTTCAGTTATATGTATACACTTGATATTTAGTACTTCCTTTGCATGATGACATTTCAGTTTTGTTTCATATTTCCCCTCACGGACGGCCGCCGCTTCGATTATACTCGCATTGAGCTCATCAACTTTGGAGTGGTGAGTTTCTGAATTTTATCTATATGCCAACATTCCTTGGTTGTGCTCTGTATTGTGTGCCTATTTTGAGTTTGTCGTTCGTTGTCGAGTTGAATTTTTATAAGCTGACTGGCACTGGCAAACTTTTCAAATGATTTTTTACATTTAGTCAAAAAAGAGTGCTTGGAGACTTCACATATATTGGAGGATCAAATCCACGTTTAAATTTCTACTTTGGGGCGATTTTTTTCTTTCACTTTCTCTTATTGTCTGTGTAGAAAACTGAATTCGCTGTAGCAAAGGAAAAAATTTATATTCGTAAATAGACAAATTTTGGAATTTTGTAAATAATATAAATTCACAGAAAAAACAAATAACGAAATTTTCTGTTTTTTTTTTTTTGTATGACATTAATGAAACACTAGAGTGGACAGCAAAGCTTTTATTTAATACATATATCTATATATATGCGATATTTTTGTGCGTGTGTTCGTGTATTCGTGTTGGAGCAAAATTAAAACCAGCAATTTTGTGATAATTTTATTTTAAATTCAATTTATTGAACAAAATAGATAAAAAATAAATGTACATAAGATAAAGGAAGAAAGAAAAAATATATATATATAACGTGGATGTCATTACGTATTTGTTAGTGTGAAATAATATTTATAGTAAAAAAGTTCGTGAAACAACGCATATGTTGAAAAATTAAAAAAAAAAAAAAATTGTCCATATTCGTAAAAACAAAAAAATTAAAAATCGGAACTAAGGACAACGCTGTGATCAAAAAAGAAAAGCAAAATAACATTCTCCCGATTACCAAGGAATTAAAAGGATACATTTCTAAATTGAACGTGAACTTGTTTAGAGAAGATGTAAGTTCAATGTTAGTTATTCAGCTTAATCCTCTAATTTTTTAGAAAATAACTCTTGTTACGTTTAACGTCATGTCATCGAAAAAACTCAGAAATTTATATACATACATGGCTTACTGTCACGAGCAAAAGCAAAAACAAAATACATACATACTTTAGATTCAAAGTCCTTCACTACATTTCTTGCTTTGCCACATACCTACTACACTTTTGGTTTTTTCACTACAAGGTACCCTGTTACAATACAAATGTTGCCAACAAACACTACGCAAATATTTGCTTGCTTTTCTTACTACTTGCTGTGTGCTGTGCTGTGTGCTCTAAACTCTATACTTTGTGCGCTATACGTACTATCTACAATCGACCCCGTCCACGAATTGGTCCGTCCGTCTGTTTGCCAGTCACATAAAATGTATTAAGTGAAAAATTTTGTATGACTTCCATTTTGTTCGTCGTCGACATTTATTTTCTGTTTCTGAGTATTGGATTTTTCGTGAAACCAGTCAATACAACGAACATATAGTCATGTGTTGGTAAAAAATAATAAGAAATAATGAAAAAAAAAAAACATATATTCGTTAAGTCACCTAAACTGACACGATAGCAGTAATTTTTGTGTTTTTTTTAAAAAATAAACTTTTTCGGAAGGTCTTTACAGCGCTATTTTTATTCCATTTTTTCACTAAAAGTCTCTGTACGTTTTAATATGAAAAGCAGTTTTGTTTTTTGTTGCATTAATTATTGGCGATGAGTTGTTAATTTTGAGAGAATTGTTGATTTTCAAGAGACGAAAAGCGAGAGAACAACCAAATACAAGAGAAAGTCTGTATATCTACATATGTATTGGCGTAAAGTCAGCCATTGCAGTCTCCCTGATAACAATTTTTTGTTTTTTTTTTTTCGATGGACAAGCAACTTGTCTGGTTGATTTTCGAAAAAATTGCAATATTGTTTGCGTCAGGTTAAAAAGTGTATAGAGTAAAAATGGCAAATAAAAAATAATGTTTGTTTTTCTTATTGGACAATCGATTTTGAACCATTAAGTCCTTAATTTAAAATATTTACACTCTCGGCTTTGTAAGCAGTATTTTTTATGAAAGGCTACAAAGGGAACTGTGGAAATATTTTTCTTAAAATAATACATACATATACAAATGTGTAAGTTTATTTCTTTGTTTTCTCCAAACAACAGGTTTTTGTTTTATTCTACCTTATTTCGTTTTTTATCTATAGCCTATTTCCACCGAAGATTTATGAAGTAATTTAGCCGTAACTCACCTCATTCATCATGTATTTAACGTCAAATAAATCCGAAAATAGCCGTAAATCAGTAAATAAATCTTCGGTGGAAACAGGCTATTACTGCTCAATTCAGCTTTTACCAAAATCGTCCAATGAAAATATTTTAAGTAAAATATAATCCTTGTTGAATTGTTAATACTTACGTGGAGAAAATTATTTAGACGTGTCTGGCTTTAAGGGTTCTGAAATAAACTAAAGGTCATTACAACACCCTCGTATAGTAGCCTTATGGTGCGCCATTTAGAGCGAGGGTGTCAGCGTTTTAAAATCACTGAGCCAAGCGCAGTCAGCGCAAAATTGTCGTTTTTACAACAACTTCAAATTTCCCGAGGGACAACAATCACAAAAACTATTTTTTGGTTTTTTTGGTTATTTTTTAAATTTTTGTTGAAAAAATTCATTTTTTCTATGAAAAATCGAAATGGTCTTATTTCACTAAAACCTTAATAACTTTTTCAAAAATTATCCGATTTTGCTTAAATTAAACTCCAAATATTTGCAATTAAATACACTATTGAATTAAAATATATATATTTGTATAAGCTACTAGCAAAAAACCGTGTTTAATTTGACTTAAACACGAAAAAGTGTAAAAAACTACTGTACAAATGAACTTTTCGTTGCTATAACTCAGCCAATTTGAATCGGATCTTAAATATTGGTACACTTGTTGGAAGCCTAAGAATTTTTCTCTATAATAGTGCAAAAACAAATTCGATCGAAATTGGGTTTCTCAAAATATGTTCGAAAAAATGGAGCTATAACCTAAAAAATCGAAAAGGTCGATTATCTCGAGAACGGCCCCTAGAAAAAAAAAAAAATAATAAATGCGATTTTCGGACTCAGCGACCTCAAATTAGTTTTGAAAATATGGTCTGCAAAATGTTACATTTTGGCTGTTGTCTAGTGTTATCAACTAAGTGTTTACCTAATAATATAATTGAAATGCAGTGTAGCGTATTTAGTTTTTGGCCAGGCCAAAGATACCACCCCTAGTTTAAATATTGTTCAACAATGAAAACGCTTCCACTTTTAACGGTAAATTTTCAGCTGTCAAACTGTTTTTCTTTTTTGGTAGATAACACCACACATTAGCTTTAATCAAAATAAAATTAAATTGTGAACCTATATGGATGTTAGTGTGAAATCTTTTAAAAAATTTAAAATCGTCCCCGTTGTCTTTTTAAATTTTCAAGTTAATAGAGTTTTTTTTTACAAAGTGTCAATACGTTTAAAAAAAAGAAAAAAAAAAAATATAAATTCCATAGATTCCTGATATCAAATTATTTAGTTGTTGCTTATGTACTTAAATCATTCTGAATGCTTATTGTTCCCTGTCTTAATTTTTTCCTTTTGTATTATCATTACTGCAACGTCAATGTACCTTTTAAAAAGTGTAAGATGAATATGCGCATAGACGCAACAAAATTCACCATGGCTACATGGTGAAATTTTTGCTGCTCCAAAAATGTGCATATTTTTTACTTGTTTGTATCTCTTTATGTTCGATTTTGCTTTAGAGATTCTGAGTGTTTGTACTGTAACATTGCGTGCTCTCATATTACAGAGATATTTTATTTTGTGTGTTTCATGTCGTTTTCCGTCTTGTAATGTTTCTTCTGTAAACTGTAATTCAGTTGTCGCGTTTTTATTTAGTTTGCATCAACCTGAAATTTTTTTCCAAGAAATTATGGCTCCTTCATTCTCATTTTTTCTTTAATCCTGTAGCTACACCCATTTGTTTCGTTCTTTTGAGCTTGATGTATGTGGCATCTTTAATTTTTTTTTAGTATATTAGGGGTCATCAGGAGTTGTTAGGAGTTGTTGAATCAATTTGAGTACATCTACGATTATGAGAATTTCCGAAGACAACACAAGACACTTTCTTTGTAAGAAATATTCTGATATGTGGCGAATTTTATCGTGTTAAGTTAACGATAAGATTAAATATAGTAAAATTGGAAAATAACACTTAACACAAGAACAAAGTCAAATATGAACATCATTGCATTCTGGTATTATTTTTCTTATGGTCAATGCAAATGATTTTTTGAAATGATCATGTACTTAGAAATTTAATTCAAATTCCATTCACAGAACTTGATTATAAACTGTCTTATCTATTTATCTTATTTTGATAAGAAGATGAGTAAGAGAACTATTTGATAGGTTTGAGAATTTTCGCATTTTCCGCAAAGTAACTTTAAATCCAACTGCTCCCGTTAACTTTTATCTATTAACAGACCACTGTGAAATTTTGAGCACAATGGGTCATTTAGTTCACACTAGACAGCCATTGAAAGCAGGCAACCACAAAATAGGCGTTTGTTTCAGTAATGACCTCCTCAATCGACCCAAAACTCCCTTAGTAAAGCTTGAGACATAAGGCACATTTACTTATGGGTTAGAACTTATAGTCAATCTTAATTTTGCCCTAGTTACATCAGTTGATGTAGAACAAACCTTTTCGTTTTATAGAACCTTCTTAACTGAGTAACGAAGAAATTTTTCATTTGAATGAAGAAAATTAACGTATAGTAAAATACAAGTTACACTCTGGGAAATATACAAATTCATCGTTAAATAAATTATTTTTTGCTAGATTTTAGCGAGTGCCTAGACAGACATTTTTCGTGACCTTTTCCCTTATATTTAACCAGGCTGAACATACGTCCTGGATTCTGTGGGACAGTCCCGGAATCCTGGAATCACGTAATTCTGTCCCGACTGTCCGGCATTTGCTCATATTGGGTTATAATTACTTTATTCGTTTATTTTTTGTTTATTTTCTTAAAATATTGTTATTTTCAGGACTGTTCCGAAATCCGTTTGATTTCGATTACTTTTATTTAGGAGGCTTTTTGATGAAAACGGCGAGTCGAACGGTATAAATAATAAGAATCTGTTTTTGTTCAGAATTACAGGTTCTACTAATAATATTGATTTGCATTAACGAAAAAGTAATAGTTTAGGGAAATATTCTTTAAAAATCGCAAAAAGCCGAAAAATTCGATTTTGTCGAATATGTATTTCCAAAACGGTTACTTTTTCGAAATACAAATCAATATTATTCGTAGAACCTGTTATTCTCCACAAAAAAGATTCTAGCGCTTCTTATCGTTCGACTTACCATTTTCAACAAAAGGCTCCTAAATTTATTCGCAATTATTCCATTTTACTCAAATTCAATGGAGTATACAGTAGATAGTATCGACCCCCATACAAAAAAAAAAAAAAAGTTCGAATGACCGTCCCAGTTTGAAAGCTAATATTGCAAGCATTTTAAGGAAAAAAACATTTTTTTTCGGCCTCTAAATTCGATGCAGTTTTGTGCTTTTCTTATTCAGTGTGTCCAATTATAACTGTCAATAAAACAAAATGTTATTGAAATCAAAGTCGTCGCCGAAATTCAATTTTTATTTTATTTCATAGACTTAACAATATACCAAAATTTATTAAGTTAATGAAAATGTTTGAATTTTTCACGCTTTTCTTTCCTTGCAACCCGTTAGCGTTTGAAAAACGATTTACAGGCGGCACGCGCCATATTCTGGTCTATTTCGTCCCAAACCCTTGCCGAACGCTCCTTGAACCCATCAATTGTTAAGCCTATCGTTGACTCTGTTTGACTTAGCATATAGCTCCTTACTCAGAAATTCAAAGAATTGAGATCCGGATACTGGCCATTTTTGAGATGAATGAAATCAGGAAAAAGATTCTCGACACCAGTCGTCTTGAGGCTGTGAAAGCGAAAATACTTGCCTTCGTATAATATGTATTATATTGCTTTTGCTTATATGTAAGCCCATTCACGCGGTGCCTTTTATAGTCTGTGAGTCGTAGGTCATTACTGCATGGAAGACTTGGATATTTGTATATCCTTTGGTACAGAACGTGCCAATTGGGTAGGATTTCGTTGAAATCGTACCCTTTCTCTTTTTATGATATCATTCGTTCGCACAGTTAAACCGCATTAAATTTTAAATCTTTGTGCTTACCGTTTCCTCATATCGTTGTATTGCCTAATATATGAATCTTTCTCCTATTCCAAGTGGTTTTAGTGTGTTAATGATGTTTTTTTTTTAATAAATTTATTACAAAGACAAGTTTATGGCGTTTCTGAGCTTAACATGAAGAATATTTTTTTGCCGTTTACTAGAAATGGCGTTTTCTACGCTGAACTCGATTGATTTTTCATTCAAGGCATCTAGCAACAGTATTACACTGTTCAAAGTTCTACTTCTTCAAGAACCAAACGTATACTAAAAACTGAAACACGTGCCAGTATTCAAATTTACAAAAAAAAAAGCACCAGTGGCTTACATAGGTACATACATATGTATGTCGGTTTCTGTGTCGCATTCGGAAAATATGCAAGTATTTCGTTTTGAAAAACCAAGAGTTATGCAATTTAAAAATGTTTACAAAACATCTGCGAAAATAAAAATAGATTTTCTTCGTCTACAAAACAAAGGCGCTTATGACGTCAGTTGTCATACATATTTATTTCGTCATAAAGAGAGGAAGTGAGCTTTAAATAATTAAACTCATGTGCTATTTTTTTATAAATTTATTTATTTTTTCGCTTTTTTTTTGGTCTTTGCTTCGTTTCAGAATCATATGATTTTTCTATAGTTATCTTTTTGTTTTCTTTCAAAACATATTAATTATAACTAAGCATGTGTGAGTGGTTTGATCTATTTGTAGTAAGAACTTTGCTAATTTTTTGTGTGATTAATAATATTGTCTAAATTTCTAAATTCAATGCATGTCAATCAATAAATACCACTAGTTTACAGAGATTTTATACTTCAAAAACTGTTTATTTAATGAGTATGGGAAAAATAATTACAAATTTTTCATCGGTTTTTTTTCGTCAGGGTTTTGAAACATCTTTGGTTAAAAGTGTAGAAAACTCTGCTTAGCCTCAACTTACCTCATTCATCGTCTCTTCTTATACGAGATAAAATTGTATGTACTTATGTACTTATGTACCTATGTACTTATGTACCTATGTTAGGGTGTCCCTTATTTGGGAAAAGTCAAAATTTTATGTCGCGCTCCCCCAGAATCGAAAGACTTTGAGAAAAAAATGAGATCCCCCAAAGGACAGGTTTTTTTAAACGAATTAACCTGTGTCACAAAGACATTCAAATTTATATGAAAATTAACATAGATTTTATATACTTCTTGTTTTAACTTGCTGGGAATCGCGTTGCCTGAAATATTTTTCGCCATCAAATGTGTATCTTATTGTTTTTCGGGTCGCTGAACACGATACAAGTGTCAAAATTAAATTTTGACAGCTGTCAACGGCTACAGAGCTGTCAAAACTCACAAAACTTCAAAATTAAAGAGTTTTGACAGCTGTCAAAACTCACAAAACTTCAAAGTTAAAGAGTTAAAGAGGATTCTTCGGCTGACCGCGTAAGCCGAAGCACGGGTTTTTAATAAGTTATCGTAAAATAGTATTAGGGAAAATTAAAACAGACTTTCAAATTATATATAAAAAAAAGAACTATGTTATTTTGTTTAGGAACTTTTTAATGTTATGTGGATTAATATTATCAGTCTTTTAGTTTAGTTCTAGTTTTAATTGACGCGTTTTTATATGTTAAAAAATTAGTGTGATACCAATTGAGTTGGTAGTGATTCTGTGAAGCGTTTAAGATGGAAAAGACCTTTTATTGGCGCGAGTAATACCGAATGAGATAAAAAAGACTTTGAGGACGTAATTAATTGTATTGCAAATTTGCAAACATGATAAAAGAACATTCTGTTATGTGTCCTTGAGCGTTATACTTCGAAACGCCACGCGTTTTTCGGTTTCTAACCTTATAAACGTCGTCATTTTGTTTAATACATATATATGTTTTAGTAAATGAACAGTTATATCGGTCGATTATATTTTACGCAAAATTTCAATTAATTTTTTTTTTTTTTTTTTTGCATTAAAAGAAAATGGTCAATTTTACCGTTCGTGGGTAATTTTAAAAGAAATAAACTTTTCCAATTAAAAATAACGCGGGAAAAAAGGAAAACATCAGTCTTCCGTTCAGGATTTGGTATCGGCCTTTCGGATACGTACTGGTGGTACACGCGAAGGACTATAAAAAGGACCTAGAGTCTGTGATAGTCCTTTATTGATACCTATGCTGTTCGTAATGTTCAGCATATAATAAGAAGAAGAAGAAGAAGACCCGAAAAACAATAAGATACACATTTGATGGCGAAAAATATTTCAGGCAACGCGATTCCCAGCAAGTTAAAACAAGAAGTATATAAAATCTATGCTAATTTTCATATAAATTTGAATGTCTTCGTGACACAGGTTAATTCGTTTAAAAAAACCTGTCCTTTGGGGGATCTAATTTTTTTCTCAAAGTCTTTCGATTCTTGGGGAGCGCGACATAAAATTTTGACTTTTCCCAAATAAGGGGCACCCTAACCTATGTATGTACTTATGTATGTTTGGAACGGTCAAAACTTTTTCTCGAAAACGGCTGCAGGGGGCGTAGCATCGCATTAAATTTTAAATTTGATATGGTCATAACTCGCAACCCATACAAGGTATTTGAATGAAATTTGGTAAGCGAGTACGGCTTAGTAATACCATGTAACAAACAAAAGGTGGGTGGGATCGAAGAAGTGCCACGCTCACTTTTTAGCCCTTGAAAATTTTGAGTCAATATTACTCGAAAACGACTCCAACAATTTTGATGAAAATTTAGGAGATGTTACCTCTGCAAATAAGTATTAATATGTGATATGAGGTCATATTAGGTAAACTCTGTAAGGGGCGTGGCACCGCCCACAAAAATATAATACGGTATAAAAAGAAAACTAATGAAGTAATCCCCAGAGCCTACTTGCTATAAAGCATCTCTGATCTGAAAGTGGACAAAATATCGCCGTTGCGCGTGGAACCTCCCATACAAGTAAAACACATTAAATGCTATTTCTCGCAAATGATTCAACATATTTTGATGATATTTGGTATGAGGATATGGATCAGGAGTATCTAAAGCATAACAAAAAGAAGGCTATGCCCCGCCCATTTTTTTATCAAAATAAAAATTTTGGTTAACAACTCAGGCACAAAAAAAATATGTTTAATTCTTATATGCAGTCTTATGTACTTTTTTACGCTAAATCCGTCTTAATCAGTAGAACTGTCTTTATACCTGCAGGATTTTGAAATATCCATGCTTGAAGTTGAAGAAAAAGCTGTGTTCAGTCTTACAGCGTAGCTACAAGAAAAGGTAAAATTCTTTTTTAATAATAGCATCGAATAGTTATACTCTTCCTTATCCAAATATCCTTTCGGATTTTTCTAATAGGATTCTTATTTTCCGAGTTATGATCCTTTGAAGATAAGATATTTCAGCCGCCATACAAAATACGAAATATTTTGGGTGCGTGGCATATCCCATTTATTTATTTTAGGGCATTCTTTTTCACCATTAAAAATTTTAGTTTTTGATATTTTTCTATACCATTCGATGCTTTCCGAGTTTTTATACCCTACACCCAGGGTATATTCACTTTGTCCTTCCGTTTGTAACGCTGAGAAGGAGGCGTGGCAGGTATAGAAAAGTATATATATTCTTGATCAGCGTCACCTCCTGAGTCGATATAGCCATGTCCGTCTGTCTGGCTGGCTGGCTGGGTGGCTGGCTGTGTGTTGAAATACACTTTTTGGGAAAACTGAGCAAGATAATTCAATGAAATTTGGTACACTGCCTCCGTCGTCAAAGTTAGCTCGGGGGATTGAAAATGAGCAAAATCGGTCAACGGACACGCCTACCGCCCATACAAAAATTATATTCCAAATGCAATTTTAGGAGTATTTTTCACGACAATGCAACCACAATACACATAAGTACTAAGAATTGTAAGCGCAAGCTCTGATAAAAAACTGAGTGAATTCGGACAAGAGGGCGTGGCACCTCCCATATAAGCAAAAGCTTCAAAACGCTATACTAAAAGCGTTTTTTGAGATATTCGAACCCACTTTGACTCAGACACTAAAAATTATAAATGAAAGCTCTCAGCAAAAATTGGTTGAAATCGTACAAGGGGGCGTGCCACCTCCCATATAAGCAAAAGTTTCAAAATGCTATACTGAAAAAGTTTTTTGAGATAATCCAACTAAATTTCACTCTGACACTAAAAACTATAAACACAAGCTCTGAACAAAAACTGGGTGTACTCGGACAAGAGGGCGTGGCACCTCCCATATAAGCAAAAGCTTCAAAACGCTATACTGAAAGCGTTTTATGAGATATTCGAACCAAATTTGACTCAGACACTAAGAATTATAAATGAAAGCTCTCAGCAAAAATTGGGTGAAATCAGACAAGGGGGCGTGCACCTCCCATATAAGCAAAAGATTCAAAATGCTATGCTGAAAGAGTTTTTTGAGATAATCCAACTAAATTTCACTCTGACACTGAAAACTATAATTGCAAGAGCTCTGAACAAAAACTGGGTGTACTCGGACAAAAGGGAGTGGACCCTCCCATATAATCAAAATTTTTAAAATACTGCAGTGTAGGGTATTTATTTTTTGGCCAGGCCAAAATTTACACCCTTACTAGTTTCTTATTATTATTCTCATCGGCTTACTTATCATTTTGAAAGCATGACCTTTAGAAGTGAAAAGATACAAGTTTCATAACAAAAAATAGCTATGAATAAAAACATTGACTAAAATAATAAGATTCGATTGTTGACCGAGCAGGGATCGGTCTCCAGGTACTCATGTATTAAACGTCAAGCAAATCTGGAAACAGTCGTTAATCACCTCATAAATCTCCGGTGGAAGTGCACTATTAGTTTTATTTTGATTAAAAAGGCTTGAGCTGTATTTTATATCAAACTTTGCCTTTTAATCCTTAATCGAAATCTAATGGTCCTTACTGAATATCAGGAAAAGAGAGTATTATGGTAACACAGGCACACAAAAAAAATAAAAGGTCATGTGCCAGAGAGGAGACCCCTCTACCCTAATAGGGCGCTGAATCCAAATATGTCAATACAAAATCATTCTCAATAGTACCGCCTACCGCCCCTATTAGTGTGAAATCCCATTTGGTATAAACATTCGTAAATGTGTGCATATGTTTAGGTTTTTTGGGCGCTATAATCAAATAAAACTATAGAAAATTATTAAAGCTAATTTTTTATGAAAATTTAAAATGTTAGTGTACTTTCAAGGTTTTTCAGTGTTTTTAATAAAACTTGTTCTAAGGTCATCATGAAATCACGCAAAAAACAATTTTTTGAAACATCTTAACCCATTATATTCTGTTTTTATGGGTCTTTTTGACCACTTTTTCCAAAAACTGGGTAATAATGGGTTAATACATTTCACTAGGAGTTATTACTAGGGCTGCTAGATATATTTCTGGCCTAATAATGAAAATGCGAATATTTATCGTCAAAAATGGTTTTATTGTGTTTCAAAGTATTCTCCAGCATGATTTATACACTTTTGCATGCGCTCAAACCAATTTTCGAAGCACTTCTGGCGACGAAAATCGTTGACCACGCATTTTTTTCTTTATGTGCGGGAATAAAAAGAAGTCATTGGGTGCCAAATCAGGGCTGTACGGCGGATGACCCATCAATTCGACGTTTTGACCGGTCAAAAAGGCGCTGGTTTGAAACGATGTGTGAGAGCTCGCATTGTCATGGTGAACAATAATTCGTCTTCTCTTGTTCGTTTTTCGAATTTCTCCGAAGATTTCAGGCAATCAAATTGTGGTGTACCACTCAGAATTGACCGTCCTACGTTGTTCAAGCGGAACAGTCGCCACATGACCAGTTTTGCCGAAGAAACAGGCGACCATTTGCTTCGTAGTGCTTCTTCCACGAACAACTTTCGTTGGCTTTGGCTCGTCTTCGAAGACCCACATGGTCGATTGCTGTTTTGTTATACGCATAGATCCATGATTCGTCACCTATGACGATCTTATAAACGTCTTTTGAAGCACCGCGATCGTATTTTTTCAACATTTCTTTGCACCAATCGACACGAGCCTTTTTTTGAGCGATTGTCAAATTGTGCGGGATCCAACGAGAAAAAACCATTTTTACGGCCAGGTGTTCATGCAATATCGAATGTATTGGAGTGGAACTAATGCCCAAAGATGCTTCTATCTCACGGTGTGTCACATGATGATCTTGCATTATCAGTTCACGCACGGCATCAATGTTCTCAGGCACAACGGCCGTTTTTGGACGACCTTCACGGAATTCGTCTTTGAGCGAGCGTCGGCCACGATTGAATTCATGAAACCAGTTTTTCACAGTGCTATAGGATAGTGCTTCATTGTCATACAAAGATTTAAGTTCATTGATGCACTCTTGTCGTGATAATCCACGTCGAAAGTTGTGAAAAATGATCGCACGAAAATGTTTACGAGTTAATTCCATTTTTTTTGCCAAATTGATTTTTTCAAGTCACTGTAAAAAACACAAATGATGGTCGTACGTTAAAACGTTCTGAGTACGTTTATGCTAAAAAATGTCAAACTTTCCAATGGCAATGTCAGATTGCACCTAGCAACACTTAGTGTTGCCTAGGCCAGAAATATATCTAGCAGCCTACGTATATACATAATAATGCATAAAAAATTTAATAAAATGGAATAATTAAGAAATACCAAAATTTCGTCTGTAACCTTTTACACCTTAAAATACACTAACATTTAGAATTTTCATAAAAAATCAGCTTTAAATCCCCTCATGGTGGTTTTAAGAGGGTGCTAGGGAGTGACTGGGTGACTGAAGTAATTTTCTATAATCTTATATGATTATAGCGCCCCAAAAAACCTAAGCATAAGCACACATTTTCGAATGTTTATACCAAGTGGCAATTTACCCCTAAGAGGGGCGGTAGGGGTGCTAGTGAGAAAATGGGCTCTCAGAAGGATTTTTTACTGTCATATTCAGTTTCAGCGCTCCAAGATAAATACGGGTAGGGAGATATCCCCTCTGTCACATGACCCTTAATTTTTTTGGTGTGTCTGTGTAATTTTTGTATCGATTTAATGTGAAATTAATAGAAAAGCTACTTTATCTGGCGAATTGCTTCCTTATATGAATAAACGGCTTAATGAAAAAAATTTTCATCAAATTTTGAGCAAATAGTTGCAAATATTTTGAGCAGTTTGAGTCTCTTTTATGGAAGGTCAGAATATTGCTGGATTAAGCATATTGAACTGAAAAATTTTTGTTTAATAAAGGCTTAAAGTTTTGCTCGCTCCCATGTTTGCTATGTGGGCATGGAATTCTTTTATCTGGGATGTATTGGAGAAAAGTATAGCGAATTTACTGTATTTGGCTTTGAAGAGCTCAACTGTGAGAGAAGACATCGATCGCAATTCCACGGATTGACCTCTCAAGCTATAACTGATGTCTTCCTAAAAAACCCATTCGAAGTTGGACAATAGCTTTATTTACTTCAAAGAATTATAGATTGATGAAAAGTTACAACGATTCATAATAAACATAATCGGGCCACACCCGACAATTTGAAGAATTTCACTTTGGCGAGTGTTGATTTTAGTTTTATAAAGGTTTATGTGATTTCATTATAAAAAAACACTGAAAATAATGGAAATTTATTAAATTACATTCCTTCCTCAGATACAACAATTGCTTACATATGAATTTACATACATACATACGTATAGTATTGCTGCAACAAGGTATAAATCAAAAATTAAACTCGTATTTTTTCTTCTTTCTTTATGTAAGGCTGGCAACAACCGACGCAACTGACGTTCGTTCGGTTGGTTTGTCATCTCACCTTTTATCTCTTTTTTTTTTGTTATAAATGAACATTTTGCGTGTGTGTTTGTGTATGTCGTAGACCGACACACACTCAAGTAAAATAATCATTGCTCAGATAAAATGCATAGAAATGTGGTGAACGAATAAATTTGCGGGTGAGGGTTACCTTCATGAGACAGTCGAAGAGAAAATAACAGTTGTTGGGAGTCCATAGCGTTTTAAATATGAGTGCATATTGAATAAGCCAATGCTGAGTAACGGAGAACTATTCAGAAATAAATGTGGTGAATTTGCGAAAAGCTTTGAGATTAATTTTATTGTTTTATTTTTAAAAAAGGGGTGCATAGGGCAAAAGAGGGGAAACAAAATAAAACTCATTTGTAACGTCTTGTAATCATTTGCCCCGCTTTGTGACATTATTTTTTTTTGTTTACATCAAGGGTGTCAACGTAGAACAAAAGTGAGCCAATTTTGGCTCGCCTACAACAAACACAATATTTCAATTTTTTTTCAAATTTCTCGGAATTACAACACCCATGTAAAATTTTTTTTTTTTTTTTCTACGCATCCAACATAAAACAATGCTTCGCATCAACTTTGAGTTCGATTCTTGTGAGTATGAAAAAAAAAAAAAAAAAAATTTTTTCATGCGTGCTGTAATTCTGAGAAATTCTGAAAATTATTGAAATATTGTGTTTGATGTAGACGAGCAAAAATTCTACGCTGACTGCGTTGACACCCTTGATTTAAAAAGCGATTTCTTATCGATTGTACGTTATGATGACGAATTTTCCAGAGGAAATTCTTCAGAAAAAAGGAATTTAGATGTCACAAAATCGGCTATAAAAAAAAAAGAAAAGTTATTTACATTTTGATTTCGATGCTTAATCTGATATGGCCGCCGAATTGCTCTATACCGTTACGATTTAGAAATTGCACAAGACATCTTGAAATATACATTTTACTATCACATTTTACACTGAACTGCAATATTCAATTATGCATTGTACACTATTTCATTTTGACACTGCCTTATTTTATCATCGTAGAAAAAAACCTGATTCTAACAATATTTCAGTGTAATGTATTTTATACAAAAAAAATACTTAGGGTCAGTGTAAAACGTGCAAGCAGAAAAACTACAGTATCATATGTATATGTTGCAGTAGCAACGGCTTGGTAACGCATGATTGTACTAGCTTTCATATTGGGTGTATGCATTAATTTCCATCGTTTTTTTTTTTTTATTTGAGACTTTATTTAAAGAAAATGGTAAAATGTATTTTATTCAAAGTATTGCCCATCGCTAATCACTACTTTTTTCCATCTTTCTGGTAATTTATGGATTCCATCCCAGAAAAACTGCGCCAAAAACGAATCGAGCCAATTTTCGATATCTTGAACTTAAGTGAAGCGTATTCCTGATAGGGCATTCTGCATCGATCGGAACAAATAGTAGTCTGATGGTGCAAGGTCTGGGCTAAAAGGTGGGTGAGGCAAAATTTCCCATCCTTTGTTTTCCAGGTAATTTTTGACTGGGGCAGCAATATGTGGCCGAGCGTTATCGTGGTGGAAAATGATTGACTCGTGTTTGGTCGCATACGTTGGCCGCTCTGCCTGGATTTTCTGCTTCAATCGGATCAATTGTTGACGATAGAGTTGAGCATTAATGGTTTGGCCACCTGGCAACAGCTCATAATGGATCACACCTAGCTGGTCCTGACCAGGACGTTCTTTGTCTTCGACATCAAACTCACCACTTTTAAACCGTCAAAACCACTCACGACAGCTTGTTTCAGCTGGAGCATAGTCCCTATAAACTTCTACAAAAATGCGATGACTTTCGGCAGCTGTTTTCTTTGAAATATAGTAGTGAAGTAAAACTTCCCGCAAATGTTGCTTTTTCGGCACGAACTCGGACATTTTGGAGCACAGTAAAATTTATGATGCGGATGGAAATTTTCAAATCTGATGATGCAGAGTTGTTGGCAGATGCCTAAGCTTCAGATATGACGTTTCTGATCTAACATTCAAGTCACCATGTATTGATGGCGACATCTTTTAAAAAACGATGGAAATTAATGCATACACCCAATACATTTTCGTGAGAGAGAGCGTAATCATAAAAGAGGCATAAGAAGATAGCGAAAAACTACTTTTGTCACTACAGTAGCATTTTGTAATGTAGACTTCAACTACAGTATATGCACTTAACTGAACTGAAGCAAATCAAACAAGGCAGGTCATTGCAGTATTTCTCTTTTCTTCTTTCATATTAAAGTACTTTCAAGACATGTGTTCGCGACACTGAACTAAAGTACTTGATAAATAAAATACAGGTACAAGACATAACGTATCTTAAAACGAAATGTCTTAAAACTCCAACAAGACATTTTGAGCAGACCCCTAATGCTTATCTAGAGTGCAACAACACGATTTTTCGTTAAGTCAATTTATTTTGGTATTTTAGTTTCCTACAGAGATATTGATATAGTAACTCAAGGAGAGTTTTGAAAGGAAACTACTATGAACTACCACATCAGGTTTTATGTCTAAATTATACCTGATTTTGTTATATGTATAACTTAAAAGCCGTAATATATCAAGTTTTGGGCTAGGATATCACAAAATCCTGACCTTTTAGGGACTCATTAGGCAATTTAATCGAATTTTTAATGTTTTTTAAAATTTAACAAAGCTTCTTTTGCGTTGAGCTTGTCATGTTTCTTAACTCATATTTGCAATATTATCATATGTGAATCTAAATTTTTCGATAGGGTAGCTTATATATTCGTTTTATTTTTCGAATCGATCCACCCTAATATATATGCGAGGTGTTATTCGGAATGGCATTTAATACTTAAGTTTTTATTAAACATCCAGACGGTCAGACATGGATAAGCCAACTTATTTGTTGTCAGTCTTAACAACGAAAATGTGACGTCTCATATGCTGTATTCTTGTGGTGAAATTCTTTCTAATTTCAGGTCATATAAAGTATTTTTGCAAATTGCGCATGACCCGCTCTTTTCTGTTCCTCTTCGTTTGTGTGGTAATGTGGTTGGAATAAATCTCTCCCAAAATAATTGATCAAAGTGTGCGAAGTGTTCACCACAGTTGCATGTATATGTACATATCACGTCAATCCTACTGCTGGTTTCTATATACTTTTGCTTAATTTGCTTTTGTTTTCGAATTTTCTTAGTTTGTCTCCCTGTGATCTCCCTCTAAGTTGGCTAAAACTGGTACTTATTTTTTTTTAATGTCGTATCAAATTGGAGAGATTAAGACTTGAGTGAGAGAGAAAAACGAAGAGAAAAAATATTAAAAATCTCATTTTCATTCTTGTCAACAATGTATCACCGTTAGCCGAAGATGAACTGAACAGCGCTTGGCATGGTTCACAATAGTGTGGAAACTGGTATTTTTGATACTTTATTCTTTATTTGTATTTTTTTTCTTTTTTTTTTTACTTGTACTTTTTCGTGGCAGCCTTGAAGGGCAAATATTACTCGTTTGCTTGCAACATTTTTTTTTATATATTATATGTAATTCTTGTCTTATTGCTATGTTATTGCTGAAATTTTTGCATGGATTTATCGTCTACTACTTAGCTTAGTTGCCGATATATGTACAGTAGCTCACAGCTTATTTGATTTTAATTTCACCATTGGGTCCACCTTTCGTTCAAAGTAAAAACAAGTAGACTCTGCTGTTTTTTTTTTTTTTTTTTGGTATGAATGACTAGTTGGGCTTTTAAGTTCTGGTCTGCGGTTCGGGGCGGACTGTTTCCGCTTTACACGACTTAGTTAGCTCTTGCTCTTGGTTTTTGAATTAATAATTTGGGTGTGCCTCGATTTTATGGGTAATATATCATTCGTGAGCCTAAATAAAAATTTTGTTTGGCGCATTTGTATCCTTATTTTGTAACCGATTTGCATGAACAAAGCTTTTAATGGTGCTCTGCTCTGTGAACGGGACTCCAATTAATAAATTGAGCAATTTTGCGCTGAGATTGACTATTCTGGAAATGGCTTATCACCGATTCTCGCTGCTCTACGACCCTTTTTTGAAAATGCAGTTTTTTACCCACACATATTTAAGATCTCACAAAAACTATATGCAAGAAAAGCACTCCAAACACTATATCTCCACACCCATGGTGGGTGCCAACTTGATACATGGATGTTTATGTTATTTACCAAGAACCTTACAAAAATAAACGGGATTGAAGCAGGGGGCGTTGTACCCCCCATAAAAGAACCTTGAATATGATATTTATCCGGACATATAGCAGCTGTCGATGCTAAATTTTATAAGTGAGCGAATAATTAACTAACAAAAGGCCTCAAAAAAGTGAGAGGAATAAGACAAGAGGATGATGTACTTCCATACAAAAAAACTAATTACATCTTTGCATCCATAGCAGCTTTCATTATAAAACATAATTGCCCAATTTCTGTCCAGATAGAAAATATGATTAAAATCATCGCGATACAAAAAAGGGCAAAATAACGTTTGCCGGACCAGTTAGTATGTAGTATATAAAGTCCATAAACATGAAACAAATTTCAGAACTAATTTCTTAAGTCGACTTTTTATTTTGCCACAAAATCATAGATTTCAGCTAAAAAAAAAGAACAGAATTCAAAGTTAATTATTTCAGTACTTGAAGTATTTGTTCTCTTCAAAGAAAATCATACTTTTTATACCTATTAAAACTAAATTAATTTGTTGTCTTTATTTGTTTCAATTGCAGTTTTATTAATCAGCAACTACAGTAGCGCGAACAACACAACAGTTTCCTCGTCAAGCTGTCCATAACCACAACAACAGAAAATCGTGACACTGCGTACCAGTTACCACTCATTTGAAAGCGTTTCGTCGTTCATCGTTTTTTATTGGCGCTCACCTCAAAATAATATAAGATATTTTATTCGGGTGCGCGTGTGAAGTTTTCTTTTTTTTAAGTTATAAAACTACATAATCTACGAAACAATAATTTCAAATCTGTGAGCTTTAAAATTTTTGTAGCAAAAGTATATTAAAGAAGAAAGAAAAAAATCTTTTTGTGAAAAAAATTTAAAAAAACTAGACGAAAAGTTTAAAAATATTAAACTGAAATTAACAAAATAAAAATAAATATCCAAAATTTGGACTCAAATTCGTAAATGAAAAAGAACTGTGGGAAAAAATTAAATACGAATAATAAATCTTAAATCAGAGGAAGTATATCATCACACTATCATTTCGTGTTAAAAAATTGTTTGCATTTGCGTGTTGTTTTTTTTTTTCGATTTCTGATTCTCCTTGGCGTTTTTTGCAAATTAAGCTCACTGACTCGTTGTTTGGCATAAAAGAACGAGTTCTTAAAAGACCAGAGCAAAGGAGAACAATACTTTTAAATATAATGGAACGTGAATCTAACCCAATGCAACCAATGTGCCGCTCTGGATGCGGATTCTATGGCAACCCAGCTACAGATGGTCTTTGCTCAGTGTGCTACAAGGTAAGTGAATAGTTTAACTAATGTGCGTTTAAGGAACTGAGTTAATGTCTTGAATATTTTTTTTAAGGACTCCTTGAGAAAAAAGCAACAACCCCCTGTAAGCAGCACACCCGCATCGGTTCCAAGTCCACAGCCAAGTCCCACATTTAGTCCAGCCATCACAATAACAAATACAGCACAACCAACAGTTCAGAGTTTACAACAGCAACATAATGAAATAAAAGAAGTAAGTAGCGCTAACGTTATCATTTTGAAAAATGTAAACTTAATCATTAAAACATTGTTAAACTTTTCCTTCCGTTATTCGGGTTCATCAACTTTTCTGCATATAGCGAAGACAATAGATTGTCAAAAATTATGAAGCCTAGCGAAGGTGCTTTTGTTAACTCTAGCTTGAATATCTGTATTGGTTCCGCCTTTAGGGGTCAAAATTAGTGCTGTTTTTATTGTACCATGCCAACTACATAATTTTGGCTGAATTTTCCATTTGAATGTCCTCTGAATCGAATGAATAGAAGTGACGATTTATATACTTTTCTCTTGTGATATCCCGTTGCCAAATCCGCAGTTTCGATAACATTACAAAGCTCATGTATTTTTGAGAGTGTTAGTCGTAGCTGACGAATTTCTTTTTATCATGTCAAATTTCACTTGTTTTCCTATACACAAAATATTTTTTTTTCATATACAGATAACTTTGAAATTCTATTGTCAATAAAAATTTTCAGTTTCTAAATTTTTTTCTTAATAATTTCTAAAAATACAAACCGTGCTTTTTCCCAATTGGCGAACAGTTTAAGGTGAAAAAAAAAAAATAAAACATTGTTTTCTTCAAATACAGACATTATTAACTTTAACTAAACCAAAGTTTCTTCCAAAATTAAAATAAAAAATAAACAAAAACAAAAAAAAAAAAAAAACCATACTTACAACAATATCAACCCATCAAAACATAAAAAACTGGAACTCTTCAATAATGCCGGCTAATAAATCGACTATAGATGGTGTTAGTGGGCGCAATAGATCGAAACGAATCGATAATGTTGATGATAATATAAAAGTCCCACAACAACAAGAACAAGATTCTATAAAAAAATTTGCTACTGCTACTGATGCAGTAGTGAATCATATTTCTGTAAACACAACTAAACATTTGCCTATAAAAACAAACCGTGAGCTACAATTAATAAGATTTACAAATTTCGTCCTTTTTCATATACCTTTTATCTGCTTCCTGTATTTTACAAGAAATTAGCCCTTTGGAAACAATAAAAGAAGAAGTTGAAATCGGTGGTGGTGAACTAAATATATCGAAAAGTGAAAGAAGGGTAAATTTTTCAGCTTCTTTTTTGACCACAAAAGTTAACTAACTCAATTCGAAGTCTAATACTCAGAAATTGTTGTCTTCTATCAACAAAAAACCAACTTTCAAAGCCAAGCAACGTACAAACTCAAGATCAGTAACAGCAACCACACTTAGAGCTTCTAGCGACAACAGAACAAATAAAAGACGAAACCAAATTTTTGATAACAAAGTGCGAAAATTGCAAACTGAAAAATCATTGCCAATTAGTGCATCTCCTTCATCAAATTCGAGAGCGAAATCAAAGTTGACAGGGTCTTTGAATAAGTCGTTAACATCTGCAATATCAGCAATATCATTATCAACAGCAGAATCCGGAACTGAAACTTCAGATTCGGTAAATTTATCATCTACACTACAAGAAGCAATAGACAAATTGGTAGTATCATTAACAAGGGCAGAATCCACAGTGAAAAATTTAACTCAAGTGCGACCATCTTTTCATACCTACACTCAAATACCAATTCGTCGTAATAGCTCGATCAGATTTTCAACCGTTTTCACCAGTCGTACAGCAGTGGCATCATTGGAAGCTTGTTCAGAAGGGAAAAAAGAATTTTTACTTATGGAAAACAATAACAATAGTGACAATCCAGATGAAGCTGCACCATCAAATGCCTCTAATAATTCAGCTAAAAAAAGGGTAAAACTCTTGTTGTCTTTTTGCTATTTGCTCTAAAAAATTGTCTTAAAATAAAAGAAACCTTCCACTTACACATTTCCCTTGAGCAATTCTGTCATCGTCATCTGCAAATGATTTATTCGAATTTGATTTTTATGTGATTCACTCTCAATGTATAAATGCATAGCGTTTAAAATATTTTTTTTACATAGACCAAACTAGATTTTGGAGAATTTTCGAGTTTGAGAGACCTGAAAGTATTCGTCTTCGGAAATGTCGAGTGGCTTGAACTCGAAAATTTCAAAAACCAAGACAGCACAGGACAACACAGGAAGTAAAACCTGCCAAGCTTTTGAGTGAAATTCACAAGACAGAAGCAGTAGAGGCCTGGCAGACCAAAAATCAATTTAAAAAGATAGTTGCAGAGGAAAATCCATGAGTACAGAAAGTCGTGTAGAGAAATAAAAGTAATCGCAAAGGATCTATTTAAATTACGACGTTTCGTTTCCCTCTTGCAATAAACGAAGAGTGGGCGACATTAAGGAAATGCTGCGACCATTTAAAACCATTTTTGAGCAACAGCCCTCAAATTTCTTTAATTCCTCTCGTCTATGCATGTATAATATCGATACCTTAGAGCGCTATAGTCCTATCTCCACTTTTTGCGATTTTGAGATTTTTGCAGTTATGGCAACATTATGGGCTTCTTTACCGTGTGGAAAACTGTGTGATGTCAAAATACCACTAAAACACCAAAATATTCCAAAATTTAAAAAAATCCTATCTCCAAACTGTAATTTTTTCAAGAGCGCTACTGTCCTATCTCCACTGAATATTCAAATAAGTCACATCTTAAAAAAAAATTCTTTGTTTTTCCGCGTTTTCTAAGCGTTTCATGACTTTTTGCGACATTTTGGTGAACAAATTTGGTTACACCCAAGGCTCCACTCTTGTTTGTCGGAACCAAAAATTTAAAAAAAAAAATAAAAAAAAAATTCGGTTTTTCGTGTTTTCTACGCGTTTTATGACTTTTTACAACATTTTAGTGGAAAAAATTCAAAAAATTTACTATATACGTCGTTTTTTTTGAATAGTAGTGGAATTCTATATAGGGCCAAAAGTAATGTCATACTGTAAATTGGCTGGGATTTCGTTAGAAATTAATAAAATTGGTTAAAAATAATAAATTATGTTAAAATATACTACAGGTAAAAATATTGCATATATCGTTATACCAAAATAGCAGCCAATCCGAAATAACCACTGTTTGAAATCTTCTTTTTGCATTTCCCAACAATTGGAAAAATGGAGATAGGACTATAGCGCTCTAAGGTATCGATATGTATAACGCTCTCTTGTCCTTTTTCCCTATCCATTCCTGGAATTTGGGTACAATTTGGTTAAATAATACTCTTAATATGCCGTTGTTAATATTTTTGTATAGGTGGAAGGCACGTGACTAACTATTGCTTCTAAATGGATATGTTGGCAATGATTTCATTTGGCGAATCGCCCGTATGATTTGATTTTTTTTTTTTCATTTGGTAAACAAAATGTGCATTTTGTTTGAAACAACAAATGCTATAAATTTCATTTGCGTTTCAGGTCCCAAATTTAATTTTTGTATACTCACTCGTGCCGGAGCTTTGACTGTAGGACTATCGTTTTTTTTTATTTTTGTAAAATTTGTCTACGCTTTTCAAGTACCATCTACCTTGTATGCAATTGGAATTGATTGAAAAATTGGTTAGAATATATCAGTCTCATAAGTATTACATAATCTAAAACATGACATAAGTGAAAATATAAAAAGTTTTTTTATTGACGCGCTAAATGTACTTAAAATTATTTTGACTTTTTCAGAAAATAAATGAAGATAATGCATCTAAGACAAATGAAGCAGCAGCGGCCGGTCCATCAACTTCCACACAAGCGAATGAAGAAGAAGACAAAGACAAGGAAGAAGACAAAGATGCAAAAAAGAAAAAGAACCGCTGTGCCGAATGCCGCAAGAAAGTTGGTTTAACAGGTGAGATTGATGATGATTGGATCTTATAAAGTTTTACTTTTTAATCTCTTAATTTTTGATACTACGGTGGAATTGATTTTTTGCTTCACTTAGGTCCAATTTCACTGGCGATACGAAAGACACATTTAGTAAACAAATGCGACATAAAAAATTTTTGACAATTTGAAAAACATTTCGAAAATAAACTTGAAAAAATTAATTAAGAAAATTTATAAAGTAAAAATACGCCAAGAATGTAAATTAATTGTTGGATTCAAAAATCGTGCAATTGAGAGAACTTTGCTTTGTTATTCATATGACTGAAATTTTTTTATATTTTGAACTACGCTCAACTGATATATTATGCCTAAGTTCATACTGTGAAATTGGACCTTATCTCAAAACTTTGTGCTGAATTTCCTTGACATATTTAAACTGCAATATATAATTTTGACCTTATTCCAAAGGTTTTGAATGCCGATGTGGTGGACTTTTCTGCGCTGTGCACAGATACAGCGATAAACATGACTGCACATTCAACTATCGGGAACACGGGGCCCAAGAAATCAGACGCAATAATCCTGTCGTAGTTGGCGAAAAAATACAAAAAATTTGAACTTTTGTGCCATCAATTTTATAATATACAATATAAATATATATAAATACTAAATATACATAAATATAAATAATTTAATTAATATATAAATATATAATTATAATTAAAACATCTGAAAAAACATAAGACAAAAACAAACAAAAAAAAAAAAAAAAAAACTAAAGCAAAAGTTTACTATTTTACATAAAAATGCAACAAAAGAGAAAATTCTATATTCTTCAAATTAAAAAGCGAAAAAAGAAGAAAAAGAAAAGATGAAACACTTAAATGCAAACATCTCTGCAAAAATATAAATAACTAAACATTTAATATATTTAAAATTAATTCAAAAATGAAACGAAGTAAAATTATTATTAATAAAAAACAAAAGAATAAAAAAAAAAAAAAAAAAAAATGAAAAAATAAAAAACTAAAAATATTTACCTAGATTACTATTAAAAATTTAATGCAAAAAACAAAAAAAAATTATTAGTAATTAGAGCTAAACAAAAGCAAAAAAAAATAAATAAAAATAAAAAAATGTTGCAAGTGGATTAATTTAACTAAACAAAATATCTATATATATGCATATGTATGATATATATGTTTACTTTTAACGGAAATTTATAAATGAATTTTGAAGTTATGTTTTTCTCCCCTGTGTTGTTTAACGCTCACTTCAACTATTTGTTGCTTGAAAAAATTGTTTATCTTTTTCTTTATCTCTATTTTTGCTGCCTAATATTTTAATTATTATGTTAACTGTTAAACCATAAAATGTTTAATACAAAATTTATTTTTAACTTTTTTTTTTTTTGAAATTAAGATGTTTAATTGATTTAAATAAATCTTTAGTTTATAAAAACGTAGAAAAATCATAAAAAAAGAAACAAGTTATTTTAAATATTTTAATTGCACCACTAAGGACAACACTGCTGCAAAAAACGGCAATTTTAATGGAGCTAATAGTTACATATTATAGCCAAAGCAACCCCACAGTCAGCCTCAGTCCTTTCAATTTTCATTTGATTTCAAAATATAATATTTGTGGTAGCGTATGGCGAAAACCATCTCTTTTTCTGTGATCATTAGGTAACAAACAGCGTAAGTGATATGCTTAAACTATACAGACGGACTTATGTTGGCAAAACAGCTATATATGAACATAAGGCTTATGCTGTTTATCCTTTTCATTACAGATGGGCTTATACTGTTTTGCCTTGTCTTATCACATTTAAATTTTTAAAAATAAAAACAAAATTTCGTCATGTTAGCAAAAAGTGAAAACAAATAGAACGAAGGACAAATTTGTTTGATTTTCGTATTCATGTTATTTTGATTTTATACCAACTTTTGTGAACTTTTATGATTATTTGCATAGTTGTTAAAAAAAACTAACTGAAAAATTTTTTTTAAACCTACTCTGTAAGGAAGAAATTCAATATTTATAATTTGCTCTTTGTACAAAAATTGCTAAATATTAAACATTAATTTAAAAAAGTATTTACGCTTTGTTTACAATAATAAAATAATTTTGAATCATACACTTTATTGTCGAAAACATAATTTTTGTTATAATTGGTCTTTGCATAATGTTATTTCATTTGAAGTTATTGACAATGTCAAAATTTATAGATTTGTTCACAATATTTGATATAAGAAGGTACTAAGGAATTTAGCCTGTTAAAAACGAGTTTCGAATTAAAACTTCCTTAAATTGATATTATTAACAATTCATAGAATCACTAAGCTTTGTGATGAAATATAACACAATTGCAAAGTTCTATTTTACCGGTTTTAGAAGAAATCGTAAATTTTTTTTTTTCATAACTTTTAAGGGCAAACTAAAGGCTCATTATCGTAGCTAGAATATATAGAGGAGGAAATCTTAATTTTTGTTTTGCTGAACTATGGGAAATTGAATTATACAAAGTTGAAGTTGGGTCTTTTTGGTTTATTTTAAGGAGGAATTTGCTTGCTTGGTAGTAGTCGAACTTAAAACCCGAAATTAAACATTTGATTATGTAATTTGTGTGGTTAATAAAGGAACGACAGCACTTTTTAAACCATTTGAACATCGTCTTTGCTCTTGGACTGAACGCGATTATACTGGCGAAAAAAACTTAAGAACTTAGTTATTCTAATTAAAATTTTTCAATTTACTGTTCGATTAATTAATCCTCCGACCTTCTGGAATGGCCTATAAGATTAAACAAACCCCTCAGAGTTCACTTAAATCTGATAGATTTAAATACAATATAAGTGATTTGGTTGTTTGATACAAAATAAATTTTTCCTTTTTATTTTGAATTCAATTGGTTTTGGTAAAAATAAAAACTTTAAATCAAATCAGCAACAAAATTAAGTTTAAATTTCACAAAAATTAAAAAATGTTACGCCATATAATGAACTGATTTTGATCATGAATCATGATAACCTTAAACAGAAGACATAGGTAGCTTAATTTTTCGGCGATCTTAGAGAAAAAGTAAACACCCTAATCATCTAATTCGATTTCGATTGGAACTAAATCGAATCGAGATATTGCTGTCATATATTTTGATTTCCAGAATCAAAATCGAAAATTTTTCCAATCAAAATCGAGCTAGATGATAAAGCTGATGAGTTCGATTCTGGAAATCGAAATATATGGTTGCATATTAGTTCTAATCGAAATCGAATTAGATGACAAGGGTGAATAATTTGTGACTAAAGTTTTTTGAGGAAGCTCATCTAACTCCGTTTTACTAAAATAAAACTTCAATTATAATAAATTCAATAAAAGGAAAAAATCATTATTAGTTTTTTAATTAGTTAATTTTTAGTTTAAAAATTATGTTAACGTTTAATTTAGATCACAGTCAATAAAAAAAACAAACTTATATAAATGTAATTAAAATTGACATTAAATACATAATATAATTCTTAAAATACAAACAGTTTTAAGAGTGTATGAATAAACTGAATTGTACTAAATAAAAACTTAAAAGAACTATTTAATTTTTGTAAAATATAATATTGCTTGAATCTGTAGCGCATGCGTATAAAAGGTTTATTATTCTTAAAACTTAAGCCCATCATAGTTAAAACATGGAAAATATATATGAAACTATGATTAATTTCAAAATTGTCCGCAGGTAACGGGACCCGTTTTATTCAAAACTTATCAACATAAAACTATATTTTAAATACATACAGCATAATTAATTGAACTATTTAATTAATTATAAATAATATTTTACTGTAATTAAATATTATTAATTATATATTTTAAAAACTGCGTGCATTAAAACTAAAAGAAGAAATAAAAAACTACAATAATAAATTGAAGCGACGCATAAATTATGTTTTTTTTTTCATAAACATTTTAATTTTATATCTACATACAGCCCTTCCTCACATCGAATAAATAGATGGTTTGTTTCTAAGCTTATCGAAGCTACATATTTAAAAGGTCAAAACATTGTAAGAAGAAATTTCAATGGTGCCATCAGTGCACTATGGGAAATTTGACCCATTTTGCTGCATAAGTTTATATCAGCCAAACTATTTTAAACAGTAGGTATTTGAAAAACTGGCGAGATTTTATTATGGAAATTGCCATAACTTCGTGAATATATTAAGTACAAGAAGAAAAAATTTACGAATCCCAATGTTTGATATTTGAGGTATTACCATTTGATAAAAATGGACGAGTTCGGATCAAAAACCATTCGATAGCTCATTTGAAAGAAGAAGAGTAGTACTTAAAGATGCAGACTGACTCTACCGTAGTCACAGCAGCGTAAAAAAACTGGTATACGACTTCATAAAAATGGAGCCAAGCGCCCTTTGTCAACGACACGACTGAAAGAGGCGTAAAGACTACAATGAAGGTCCCTGCTGGAATCAAGGGGATTTGCAAGACTTGCTATTAGTCATCGCTAGTTATAAGAAACTCTTCCCAACAATCAACCCAAACAGACTTATCTAACTCTTAATGCCTTTGTAATTCAATTGACTTACTAATTGTTTTTCGATGACTTTTGAATAAATGTACCTAAGTAAATGAAATGAAACGAATATTTTTAACCGCCCCATAGCGTGTAATAATTAAACAGTGGCACTTTATAAGTGAACTCCCATATTCAAGTGCTTTTCTGTCCCAAAGGGATGGCAGATATGAGGAAGGTGTGTGAGGGGAAAATATTGGGGATGAAAAAATAATAGGATCTTGTAATACATTTGTCTTATCTAGGGGTCATCCCGGGACAGTTACAGCGTATTTTCAAAAATGTGGATTTTGTAGGGGGACCTCCAGAAGGGGAAATTGTCGGAAAAAATAATAGGACCTGTTTATGCGTTTTACTTTTCTAGATGATACTCCGGGTAAGCTAAGAATTAATTTTCTACATTTTTCCTAATTTTTTTGGGCCGTACAAGCTATCAAAATCGCAGTACTTGGTTTTTAATACAACCCTAAAACCAGGTTAATTTGCATACATACAATATTCAAAAAATTTAGATCGCGTGAAGGCAAAATCGGCGGCCTGAATTTTGGCAATGCTATGCTAAAGTTGTGTTGGTTTTTGGTTTTTTGGGAAGATATGGCATACGCCTAAAATACAAATGAAACTTGTGTTGTATTAATTTTTTTCATTACATACATAGAAAGACACTTATCTTCTAATACCCAGCAAACATTTTCAATCGCGGACAATCTTCCACATTTTTGGCGATGCATTTAAAGCTCTTCTACGCGAGCTTTCCGCGATAAAAATTTTCCGCGAGTAAAAGAAGATTCCTCCTTACACTCTTCTGGAAGATTATTGCGGATCAAACATCTCCGCGATGAATATACAACTCTTCCGGGAGAGTTTTGCGCGACAAAACTTCAGCGCGAGTAACAGAAGATTCTTCCTTACACTCTTATGGAAGATCATTGCGAATCAAACATCTTTGCGATGAATATACAACTCTTCCAGGCGAGTTTTACGCGACACAACTTCAGCGCGAGTAACAAAAGATTCCTCCTTACAATCTTCTAGAAGATCATTGCGAATCAAACATCTTCGCAATGAATATACAACTCTTCCAGGCGAGTTTTGCGCAATAATTTTATTTTCAAAAATGGGTTCAAAATGATCACTTAGAGTGGTCGAAGACATCTCTGATCATATCCGAAATCTGTTTTCGACCTTTCCCTATCGATTGGTGCAATAAAAATTTTTCACCGAAATGGGCCCAAATCGGTCACTTAGAGGGGTCGGAGACACCCCTGGACATGTCAAGAATGTATTTTCGACCTTTCCCTATCGATTGGTGCAATAAAATTTTTTCACCAAAATGGGCCCAAATCGGTCACTTAGAGGGGTCGGAGACACCCCTGGACATGTCCAAAATCTATTTTCGACCTTTCTCCATCGATTGGTGCAATAAATTTTTTTTACAAAAATGGGCCCAAATCGGTCACTTAGAGGTCCCGGAACCAATTTTGGTTATGACCAAAATATATTTTCGACCTTTCCCCATCGATTGGTGCAAAAAAAAAAATTCATAAAAAAAAGCCCAAAACGAATAAAAAAAGATTCGACTAAGTCTCTTCTGGATGATGGTTTGAAATCGAACTTCTTTATGAATAACCAATAACTCCTTCAGACGAGTTTTACACGATACAAGATGGCCGACTACAACATGACGTCATCTCCTGAGAAATTTCGAAAAAATTAATAATTTTTTTTTCTAAAAGGCAATATTTCTGAGGCCCGGTATTTTTCACGAAGCAAAATGCCAAACTACACGGTATATTTTTAACGGCACATAAATTTTAACAGTTTATTGTACAAAAATTAGCAATTTCTTATGAAATTATTTTTATGTCGCCATTTCATATTTTATTTTTTTTATTTTTTTTTTCAAGTTTTTTCAAGTTTTTTTTCGCTTTAAAAAACATGTTGCGGAGTCGTCTGTTGACCCTTCCTGGGGATCATTTGCAGATTCATCTTGGGGAGCCGCCAGATGACTCTTCCTGGGGATCGTTTGCGGATTCATTTCGGGGAGTTGTTAGAGGATTCTTCTAAAACAATCGTATTCGGCCGGACAATTTCTCACGCCTGAACATTCGCGGAAGAGTGGAATGCGACTGTCGCGGACGATTGATTTAATCGTCTAGGCGAATCGAATACGATTCTTCCGCGATTGAAAATGTTTGCTGGGTACGATTGTCGTATTTTCATCCGTGTACCAAAACTACTATGATACAAAGGAAAATACGATAGTTGAAATGCAATTATGATGATAAGTAAGTGTGATAAATTCGTCTTCCTGAAAGTACAGATATCCAGAATACAAATATTAAAACGAGACTATAATATGCATTATAACGAGTTAGAAACGACAATAAAAATTCCAACGTGTGACACTTTTTCTTAAAATCAATATCACCCCTTAAAATGCAAAAATATTAACATTTTAAGGATTTCTTTGCACAATTTGCAAACCGTTGCATAGTGTACTACTGCGTTAGCGATAAGTAATGTGGATTTTATTGAAATTTTATCATGTTATTGCTCGTTTCCAATTATTTCCCAAATATAGTAAATGGTTTATTATTATATTATTGTACGTTGTAGTTCTTTCTTTTTGCCGAACAATATATTTGCTGATATTGGGATAATTAAATCGCAATAATCTTGAATCATATGATCGCTACATCTCGTTTTCCCATGCCTTTCTACATCATCGAATTTCGCTTGAATAATCCAATTGACAATCTATTTCCTATCAAAACGTATTTAATATTTGTTATCAGCTTATTAGTCAAATAAATTAATTTTATTGTATACATACCTACATATATTTCGGACTTCATAATTCATATATTTTGTAGGGGAAGCCGTAATTAATTGGATCGAAGAGGTTATAAATTCAATGAAATGAAAAAAAGAATTAACGGCACACTATATTGTTAATAACTTTTAAACCAACATCGATCACCCAAAGGATGTAGTCCCTAGACATGTTTTTTCAAAGGCGGAGAAGTGTTTAAGTTTTTATTTATTTGAAATAGGGATTTTCAATAATAATTGAACAAAAACAAAATACTATTTTATTCCCTGCTCTATGCTAAATATTTATATAAATTTTCCAAAATATTTTCTAGTTGCTATAAAACAATTTTTCTTGAAAGCGTTTTTACACTTAAGAAATTTCTGGCGAATTCTCAATCCATTTTTTATGCCCGTCGAGGTACATGTGTGTGTGGTGATGTCAACGGTGATAAGAAATTTAAATAAGTGAAAAGTAGAATGGTAAACAAGAATAAAGTGGCAAATTTTCCGATTCACCCTGTTTTACCCCAGAAATGTTTTGTTTCGATTATATGAATGTGCCAAATAAAGATTTTATTAAACAAATTGGCAGTTGTGTTTCAGCGCTTAGGCAATTTATAACGTGACTAAAATAACTCTTAAAAGTCAATAAAATATTTTAACAATTCAATTACTATCGGTTTCTTAAGTTCAAACGACATGCCTATACAAGGAGAAAAAACTCAGGACACAAGTAATGGCAAAACAGCTGCCAACGGAAAGAAAAAACAGGAAAATGAAAATAACGTCAATGGAGCAGCAAAACCACACATTTTCATACCAAATTTAAAAACATTACCAAAAGTATTCGATGGTAATGACGAAATACTAGATCCCTTTTGCGATCCGAGTGATCCTAAAAAAATATCATTTCACGATATTACATCTGCAGCATTTTTGATAAAAGATGGCATTGAACGGACACCATGTCCGGTAAGTTGTTGTCAGATCGTAAGCCTTCGATTTGAAAATTTTAATTATCAAAATGCTTGCGTTTTCATTCTACAGCGTTCAACATCTTCGGAATCTTATGGTATGGATTTATATCTGAAAAAAGATTTTCTGCAGTACACTGGAAGGTAATTTACAATTATAAATATATATGTATGCATGTCTATACTTCTGTACTATGCATAACAAACAGCTTAAAGTGCAATTTCCAAATTCCAATAACAATAACAATATGTTCGCAGACATTTTGAGATAAGCAACACTCTTTGAACTTGATGCAAAAAAAGTAATCTCTCATACGTGTATGAAAATTGTCATTAGAAAAGTTTCACTTGTACATACGGGCCTGCTCCGTTATCAGCGTGGTTTCAATTACTTTTCACTTAGGAGGCTTTTTGATGAAAATGGTGAGTCACACGATGAAAAGGATCAGAATCTTTTTTGTGTGGAATTACAGGTTTTACAAATAATTTTGATTTATATGTACGAAAAAGTAACCGTTTAGGAAATATTTGATAAAGTCGAATTTTTCGACTTTTTTGCAGTTTTTTAATAATATTTCCTAAACGGTTGCTTTTTCGTTGTTGCAAATCAATGTCATTTGTAGAACCTGTAACTCCGCACAAAAAAGATTCTGATACTTTTTATCGTGTGACTAACCACTTTCATCAAAAAGCCTCCTAAATGAAAAGTAATTGAAAACACACGGATTACGGAACAGGCCTGATAAAGTAACTTGAAATTGTATTAGCGAAAGTTATACAGATGTCATAAAAGGCTTTTTTTGCGGATAAGATCAATTAATTTTGTTTTCAACGTGAAGATAGATAAGAGAAATTGGCCATAGATAGACTGTTTTCGGCCATATCATTAGAATTATACTAATAGTGGGCTCGTCTATACTACTAAGTCATATCTATTATTCAATTTTAATATCTACTAAGTAGTATAAGTTTATTGTTTTGTTTGTTTTTCACTTCAAAAAAGAATTTATTACATCATTCCTTTATTGCGTATTTCAGTTAAGATAGGCCAATGATAAACATTTTAAATTTAATCTGGCTACCTCTATTTCAACAATATCCAGAGTTTACTTATCTCTATGTAAAAACTTTACTTTTTTTTAGCTTATGATGATTGCATAAATTCTAATTTTGTACTGTATAGAAAATTTCATTTCAGTTGACAACTGTTTTCTCGGACAGTTTGAACTTTTTTGTTTTTGAAAGCTACTTAATTTTTTCTTCATGGAAACATTGACCAGATTTCAGAGATTAGTTCTATGTAAATATTTGTTTCTATCGATATGAGAAATCGCTTTAGTTTCTATTTGTTTATTCAAAAACGCAATTCACAAATTCTAAATGTTATATTTTTCCATCATTTTAGCTATGTTTTGTTTAGTTGTAACAATGACGCATAAACTTTTCCCTCGGAAAAAAATCATATTCACTAGAATCGATATTTTGAAAGTGGAATAAGTCCATATAGGAGCAAAAGTAATGTTATAATATGAATTGGCTGACCTCTTGTTAGAAATTATAAAATAAGGCTCTGCTTTCATGAAAAGTTTACTTGATGATGTAGAATTAATGGCATTAAGGTGACAAAATGATATCTGTCAAATATCCGTTTATTATGCCATATATGCATATGTGACATAACTTTTGCCCCTATATGGACTTATGTTTTTCTTTTTCGAAAATAACAATTCACTTATTCTTTTTTTTGTTTCGAGGTAGTGTTAACTGCCTTAAAACTTAAAATAACTAAACTATAACTAAAATTTTGTCAAATTCAAGTTAAATCTTATGTCCCTTCACAATAGAATGACCCACACATAAATTATAATTTGATTTGATAAAACAAATTTTCTTACTGCTTGAATTTCTTTAATTATATAGTTTCAAGGAACGTGGTGCCCGATATTGCCTTCTTTCTCTTTCCGAAAACCAAAAAAAAGTCGGTGTTATTTCAGCATCATTAGGAAACCATGCACAGGTAGGTGGCTATCTAAAATCAAAGCAACATTCAAGTGTACGATACTCATGATACCCATTTAAAATAATATACTTTAGGCCCTTAGCTATCATGGCTGGAAACTGAATATACCTGTTACGGTAGTAATGCCTAAAGCTGCTCCAATAATGAAAATACAGAAATGTCGTAATTACAAGGCCAGAGTGATTGTCGACGGATTAGATATGGGAGAGGCGAAAACATTGGCAATGAAAATGTCTAAAGACGAGGGTCTACTTTATATAAACGGCTATGATCATCCACATATTATGGCCGGCCAAGGCACAATCGGCTTGGAAATCTTGGAACAAGTACCAAATCCTGATGCAGTCATTATTCCAGTTGGAGGTGGTGGACTTATCGCGGGTATAGCTACAGCTATAAAAGCATTGTCTCCAAAAACAAAGATAATCGTAAAAAAAATTGAATTACTCAATTGTTGGTGTCATAGTTAAAATTTCTTTTTTATTACTCTAAGGGTGTTGAGTCGGAAAAGTGTGCAAGCTTCTCCAGTGCAATGCAAAATAATGGTCCTATACACACGCCTATTAAAAATACCTTAGCCGATGGATTGGCTGTACCGAAAGTTGGTTACAATGCTTTTGTTACTGCGCTGCCCTTGATTGACAAAATGATAGTGGTTAAGGAAGAGTGGATTGCCCTGGCAATTTTACGTTTAGTAGAAGAGGAAAAATGTGTGGTGGAAGGCGCTGGTGCTTCAGCATTGGCGGCAATACTGGCTGGACATTTGAACGAACTAAAAGGCAAAAAGTAAGAAGCTGAAATAAGCATTTAAATATTGATTTTTTAAAGCTATTTTACAGAGTAGTAATTCTACTTTGTGGTGGAAATATTGATACCACAGTTTTTGGACGTTGCCTAGAACGTGGACTAGCCGCAGAAGGTCGCTTGGTTAAGTTTAATGTTCAAGTCAGTGATAGGCCAGGCGGCATTCATGAATTGTGCAACATATTGTCTTCCTTAGGAGTATCAATCAAAGATATAATGCACGAACGTGCTTGGTTAAAGGATATATACACGGTAGAGGTAAGCTATCACAATGTGTTTCCTGTGCCTTAATTAAATTAATGAATTAAATATTCTTATACTCATTCTTTCAAGGTCAAAGTTGTTTGTGAAACACGCGATTGGGCGCACAGTATGGAATTAAGGACCGAACTCAAACGACGCTACCAAAATGTTCAGTTTTCCGAAGTACCAATGGCAATCTATGAACAGCTTACAAATGTTAAGTAACAGCTTAGATGTGTTAAGATTATCTATTCAGTTGTAATTTATTTTTATTGAGTAAAGTTTTTTTTGAGTTTAAATGTGTAATCGACCAGACATGTTATCTTTCGTTTAGTTTCATGGTTTTTAACATTTTGGTTAATTCATTGTTTTACAACTATTTACACCAGGAATCAGGTTGCAAAGTAACTAGCAAATGGATAATCAAAGGAACGATTGTGTCATTTTCTTAATCATCAACATCATCGTCATCACCTGATACATGGGCGTCGTCTACATCAAGCATATCTTCTTCTTCGTCACCAATGTCAAGTTCGCGTGTCTTTTTGATTAGACTAAGCCTGTAAGCTTCTTCTTCGGCGACACTAGGATCAGTTTTTTCAATAAAGTCTTCTGGGTCATGAGGATACTCCAGTTCGACAGGCGCTAGGTGTTTGAAATCTATATTGCGCGATGTATACTTGTGACCCCAACCCATATAAACAGACTCAACTAACTTTTCAAAAGCAAAAGTGTAGGCACCCGGCCAAATATTCGAGCGCAAAACTATGATGCGTTCACTTTTGTTGGAAAATCTGCTTGTAAAACGTGCTGTCCAGGGCACAGTGTACTCATCACTAGCGTCATAGTGCAGAGGGCTTAAAATCGGTGGTCCTCGTTCGGGAAAAACTAAGTCTTCCTCTTCTTCTCCTATTTCACCTTCCCCCTCGCCTTCTTCATCAACTTCTTCTTCTTCTTCTTCCTCGCCCATTTCTTCAAGCATTAGTGCACGAAGCCATTTAGCAAATAACTTATCACGTTCTTTTCGTGCCTTTTTCTCATCAAACCAACTTATGCGTCCCTGGCTTAGTATATGTGGACGTACGTGTACCCACTCGCTAAGTTGGCTTAATGTGGCGATAGGAGGCGGATCATATTTTTCATTCTTTAGTAGTAGTATATCATTATCTATAGAAAAAATCCATCGAGCTTAATAGTTACAACAGGAGGTTTTGATTTCAAATAGTCATCTTACCTACTTCTTCCTCTTCTTCTTCACCTTCCCCAGCTTGCTCTTCCTCCTCCTCTTCCTCTTCCATTTCGTCATCATCTAATCCTTCGTAGATGCGCCTTTCCCTCTTGGTCATCTTACGATAGCAACCCCGCGGTGCGATGTGAGTGCTTGCGGTTATGCGCGCTATCATAGCACGCAAGTAGTGTTTTTCCTTGCCGGGAAAGCATGGATACGACAAGATATCAGCCTCTAAATCACCAGTAAAGAACTTTTTCATATATCGCGAGGTTACTATTTGCTTTGGTGTTATAATAGGTAACTCAATCCAGTCATCAGACAAAGTATTTACTACGAAATATGAGTGCCTATTAAGACCTTGCCCAATAAATTCTGGTGCTACATCAAAAGTCTCAATTTCCTCAACTATTGGTATAGGATCAGCTGGAGGTTGCATTTTGGCCAAGTCCTCAGTGGGATAGTTCTCCCAACCGTATACTCCAGGCGTAAGTTCAGGTCCAACAAATGGCGGTAATGGTTTCTTTCTCTGCTTTTCATCAAATTGCATGCGTGTTTTATCATTCATTTCCTTGTTCATTAGCTCAAGGCGGCTTTTGGTTTCTTCGCGAGTAAGTGCGACTTCCACTATATAGTAAGGCGCTTTTAAGCCGTTTATAACACCCCAAAATCGGCTTTGCAAAATGGATGGATGTGTCATTAGCCGATCCATGGAACAGGCAAGTTGAAATATATCATCCAAACTTATGCTGAACCCGCACTGATTCCAAAAGAATTGCAACTGCTGGACACGATCATTAAAAGTCTTAAATACGACTTCGTTATCGATTTGAAGATCAAAATCATCGATCAACTTTTTTGATTGAAGAGATTCTTCGGATACATCTTCACCAAGTTGCCGGTCCTGAGCCTCCTCAGTCATTGGCAGCTATGAAAAATACTTTCGTTAAAGTATCCCTACGTGTAGCAATGTTTAATAGAAGTGACTCACCTTCATAGAAAGTAGAATTTTTTTTGCCACCTTACAATTGCGACTTTCTTCGTATATTGCATCGGGTGGAAAGCGTTCAGGTAAATGAAACTTCTGCTCACGCACGTTTCGACTAAATTCTTCAAAAAAATCAATAATGTTTGGAGGGCGCTCATCGATTACACGTTTGATGATGTCAGAGAGATGATCGAACCTGAAGAAAACTTCATAATTTCATTGTGAGCGTGATACACTTGTAAACTTACAGATTATCTCCACTTAATGTACTATACTGCTGCAATATTGACTTAGCAATACAGAGTTCGTATCCAATGTTAGGTGGATCCTTGCGCTGACTTTTACGCACCTTACAATCGGCATTGAAATACCCCGTTGAGACCGAAGAGGATGATGATGTTGATGTCGAGAGTATATTTGAGCATGAAGGTTGAGTATCTGGTTCTGGTAAATTCTCCTTTTTTGGCTTCTTTTTATCGGTACATTTGAAGTCAACATCTGACGAGCTAGTAGTATCACTGGGAAAGCCATCACAAGAGCCTTTTGGCTCTATTTGAAGTTCTGTAGCCATGAGATGATTAGCTCAGAAATTTTAAAAAACAAATTTCTTATTTCCTTTTTAATTTTTGAGCTTAAATTCTTTTTGCCTGCGATAAATTTATCTTATTGAAATGCCACAAAAGTAGTTGTACCAAGTATTACCAAAAAGATTTGTAACATGTTTTGGTAACGCTTGATGTTACCGAGAAGGCATAACTACTACCAATGCGGTCCCTTTGAACTAAAAGTGAGCGACATATCATTGGTGGGCGTGGCAACTCCCATACAAGTAAAATATGTTAAATGCTATATTTAGTGGAACCTGTCTGATAATGCTGAGGCTTGATTGAAAAATTGAATTTACTAAAAACTTTCTTACTTTTAAAAAAAAATCGATAGATTACACTAGTTTACAAATGATTAAAAAATTTTTCAACTGTAGATGCCACTTTTCATTTCCTATGTAAAATCGGCTGCTGATTTCTGAATCACATTACTTCCTTACCTTTCACGTCGTTTTCGAGATACCGGTCATTTTCGGTTTTTGGACCAAAAAAAAAAATATGGTTTCACTTAATTACAAATATCTCAAGATTCAATATTTATGTTTAAACGTAGTGAAATTAAAGATAATTAAATTACCTATAAATGATATACTTACTTTTAGCGGTTTGTAAGATTCGCCGAAATAAATTGGTTTCCTAAAAATAATTATTTTTTTCTAAAAAATTTTAAATAAATCAAAATCAAGTGCAATTAATATGAGAAAAAAATTAGTAAATCGTCATTTTGTTTTTTAAATCAGAGTCTATATGTGTCGTTTAATATCAAAACTGCCTCAGTCCCTCTCTGATATGTAGTCAAAATAAAATAAATTTCAATAATTTGATTTTAAAATAAATTCAAATCAAATTATTGAAATTAATTTTATTTTGCCAAAATATCAGAGAGGGATTTAGGCAGTTTTGATATTTAACGACACATAAATTTGTGAAGAAAATAAGATGCTATTTAAGAAAATCGATTAAGAAATAGAAAAGTTATATAAAATTGAATGAAAACTGGGCGAATGGTATTTTTGCCAATTTTTCCATTCCATAAATTTGTATATTGTATAAGGTTGCGAAGTATCTGAGACTAACAAAAAATTGCACCTGCACCTCTGAGGAGTTATAGGGTTAAAACTGATTTTCAGCCTTGTTTTAGAAAAAAAAAAAAAAAAAAAAATGTATTGGGTCACCCCAGTGCTTTAGAGAAATCTTTTTCTATAAGAAACTTTTAGTTAATTGCATGAGTTTTTTAAGAATGTATTTGGATTAAAAGGTTCAAAAGGATTTCACAAAGTTCTGGACCTTTAAAGTTGATATTTTTTTTTTTTCCTAATTTTTGACTTTGGCGGTCATTTTAGTATGAAAAAGGTCCTATTAACATATCCTAATATAATTTGAGGTCGAAAATTTGTTTCTTAATAGAATAAGTGCAGTGGTTAAGAAAAATGCACTTTTAATTAATCATACCCTTGACAGGAATTTTTTAGGCAACCCACTCACGATCTATTTTTTAGCAAATTATCTTTGATATAAACCACTTTTCATCTATTAAACAGATGGGAGAAATTCGCTCCTTATTCGTATTTCCTACATTAATATAAAAGGCACGTGATGTAGAATTAATGTGTGGTTTTAAGTGGACTGTTAGAAAATGTGAATTAAAAAATATTTTTGTATGAGAGCCGCCCTAAATATAGATGCAAATTAAAGTTTCATATAGTAATCTGAGTCATGCCCTATTATATAAAGGCCACGTGTTGTTAATTTTGTGTGAATCCATTTTGCGGTCTTTGAAAAAATACGATTTAAAAATATTTTTATATAAGGGCCACTCTAAATATACACCCTAAAAAAACGTTATAGCCTAAGCTGTGCCATTTATTATGAAATCGACGTGGTGTAGAATAAATGTGAATCAATTAACCGATCTGTGAGAAAATGCGATTTAAAAAATATTTTTGTATGAGGGCCACCCTAAATATGTACCCTAGCGGTATGAAATATACTTTACAACCCATTCTCATATCTACCAAAAATACACAAAAAATTTCAAAAAAATCGGTTGGGCCGTTTCTGAGGAGTTCGACCACAAACACCGTGAGACGAGATTTTTATATACTAGATTTATTTATCAAGTGGAATACTGATGTTACCTAGAAAGAATTATTGTCCCGAGTAAAATTAAATTTACCTTTCTGGGCGTTTGTTAGTGCGTCTTTACTAGATCTTAATGATGCCCCAAAACGAAAGTGTAGATTGAAATATAATTTATTAATTATTACACTTCTGCTTTTGCTCATATCAGATGTGTTATCTAAATGGTCTAAAAAAAATAAAAGTACAGAAATAATTTGCATATTAAAGTGGGAATCAGACACAGAAAAAAAAAAAAAAAATTTACCAATGACTTAAATTTTTTGAAACGGACACAGTAAAAACTAACTTGCTAAACTGAGACTTTTTTTGGTTGTCCTTTGAAGAGTTTTTTATCAGACTTTAGCTTTATACTCTTTTTTAAAAAAAATTATTTTTTTTAAGAGTTATAAGCATGTGAATTTTTATGTACATCTTTTTTTAAATTGCGATTTCTCGGTAAATATTGAGCGAAAGTTCATGAATTCATGGTACGACTAAAAATAATTTAGAATTTAGATGAAATAAACTTTTCATAAAAATTTTTTAAATTTCTTATAAATAATTCACTTTTTAATAAACAAATATACTTATATGAATGCTATACCTATACATAAATAAAAACAAAACTTTTATGCCCAAAATACATGCGCATTTTTCACGCGCGTGAACGCATTTTTTTTGTATGAAATTCATAGAACAATGTGGGAAATTGAAACACGCATGCCTTGCGTATCACGCAAGTAGCTATGAAATTGATTTTTACGCAATGCATGAAATTTCGCAATTTTGAAATTGGGAAATTTCACTTTGACAATCATTTGTTTTGAAAAATACAAAGGCTCAGTGGAAGCAACATAATTGACAGTCAATAGAATTTTTCAAAATGAACAAATTTTCGTTTAATAAAAGCGATTGATGTCTTTTTTGAGCATTACACAGAAATGTTGTGTACATTTCAGAGAACATTTCTGTGCAAAAATTTTAATATGTATTTGTTTATTAAAAAGTGCATTATTTATTAGAAATTTTAAAAATTTTTATGAAAAGTTTATTTCATTTTCATTCTGAATTATTTTTAGTCCTACCACAAAAGTTTAATGAATTTTCGCTTTATATTAACGGAGAAATCGCAATGTAACTTGTAAAAAAATAAAATTTTTTAAAAAAAAGTGTAAGGCAATAATTCTGATCAAAAACTCTTCAAAGAAGCACCAAAAAAAGTTTCAGTTTAACAAGTTAGTTTTTACTGTGTCCGTTTCAAAAAATGTAAGTCCAATATGAATGTATGAAATTGTACTAACCCGCAGTAATGTTCAACCCGATCGTACGATTTTGTAACCCAGTGACTCGATGAGCAATAAATCACGCAATAGTTCAGGTCACAACAGCAAAATATCTAGCGAAGATACAAAATGTTATGAAATAAAATTTTCATATACTAAAATCACATGAAATATTGACATAAAAAAAATATAGTATAAATTATAACATAAATATTGCTCGTCGAGTCGGGGTATAAATTTACAGTCACTGTCAACATTTTTCAAAACTGTAGGAACAGCAAATTTAGCCAAAATGTTGGGTTGAAGTTTCACCAAATCAAAGTTTCGGTTATCGGTCGGACTGTAAACCTCCATCAGTTTTTTTTTTTCCTGTGTATCAATAAAAAATATTTTACCACAGCATCATATGACTCTTTGTTTGTCAAACAATAGATAAGATTATAGCTTTACTATATTATAAGTATGTATTGAGGGCTTGTTATCATTAACATATGCATATACTACGTGGTTAGTGTTCCAGTGAAAAAGTTGGCAAGTATTTCCAAGACTATTAGTGTGTAAGCGTTTGTAAAACAATATCAAATATAACACTTGTTAGGATTTCGCAGTCATAACAGCAAATATAGCGGTAAAACAAGAAAATTATCTTGTACGTCAAATATCTATCACGCATGGTTTTTAAAATATTCCAACCTAAAAGTTTTAAAACAAGATTTTTGAGGTTATATAGAGGACACACGAAATTGTTTTGCACTTTTCTACCAAACAGGCCCGTGCACACGGGGGGTGTTTTGGGGGTTCAAACCCCCCCAGGAAGACATTTTAACGGTACAAATCAAGTGTTTAGTATAGTGCACCCTCGTTTTTTTGCATGAAAAACCCCCAAGAGCACGGTGCTGCTACCAAATGCTTCGCTTAGTATTATTCTTTGTCTTCAAATTAATTACGTGCGGACTCTATGCATCCTCAAAAATCTTGTTTTTAAGCTTTTAGGTTAGAACATCTCAAAAATCATACGTGATAGAGCAATTCCGAGACCGCATTCGGATTCAGCATTCGATTGATTTAAAATTGATTCCATTCCGATTCCGTTCGGAATTGAGAACATGCCTGAAAGTGATTTTTTTTTTGTAAATAAAATGTTAATTTACAGGGAAAGAGACCATGCATGCATGTGATATGAAATTCGTAACTTACTCCATAACATAATTTTTCCGAGTAAATATGACATTTGTTTAGTTTTGTTTGCTTGGAGAAGTCAGCATACAATTACATGCATACTAAGGAAGCGCTTTCTTATTTCTTATTGGGCAGATTGTTTTTGTTTTCTCCTTTTCTTTTCTGGCGGCTTTTAATTTTTATTTATATTTACAATATTTTGCCACTTGAAAACATGAGATTCAGTTTTACTCAAGACTTTGTTCTGGTTGGAGGTATATTCAACTGCTTGACTAAATCGTATTTTAAATAATTTAAAATGCCAATTGTTCAAACTGGTAAGCATTATTTTCATACCTTTGAAAAGATAAGTTCAATCGTAAGTAATCACTGCAATATATTGTAAGCATTTGGGCAAAACTTTGTTTGCATATGACTGGCACAGCATTCATACATGCTTTCTTAAAATGTTTCTAGGCTAACGAACTCAATCACTAAATTAAGCACTGTCCATTTTGCTATGAGTGGTGGGGACTTTATCGTTACTATAAGATTAATTATTTTTCTTTAACTTGTTTTCAGTACTAGGTGCAATAGATCCTAATCTTTTGGGACGCACTCTAACACATGAGCACATTGCTTTGGATTTTGAGGGTTTTCATTGTGCAGCGCCCGATGATTTCAAATCTTTTCTGGAGCAAAAGATCTCCATTGAAACACTTGGTTATGTTCGGCAGTATCCTTATTCATCTCTGGAAAATGTGCGTTTTTATGACGAAAGTGCCCGTGAAGCTGCGAAAAAAGATATTGCCCTATATAAAAAATTCGGTGGTGGTTCTATCGTAGAAAATAGTTCACATGGACTCAAACGCAATCTCGAATACATGGTCGATACCTCAAAGAGCACAGGCGTTCATATAATTGCTGGCACAGGTCACTATATACATGATCTACAAACGGAACACGCTAATATGACAGTGGAGCAAATGACTGATTTGTATTCAAAGGAAATTATAACGGGAATTGATGTAGATAATGTTGGCATGGTTAAGTGTGGTTTTATTGGAGAAGTGGGAAGTGTTTATCCATTGCATGGTTTGTCTTTGACATTGAAATAAGTACTGGTGAACTATTTTGGTAAGGTACTTGGTACTTGAGTTATCATGAATAAATATTCAGGGGAATTTTTCTCAGAATAACCCCCATAGTATATTTACAATTCTTGATAACGGTTTCAGTGAGATAGAACTGCTTCTGGAGATCGAATTGTGGTTTTTACCCAATAATAACAATAATCGAAAAATATAAGAAATTCAAAAGTGGAAAGAGGATTAAAAACCACATCGTCGAACTTCGGCCTGTAGAAACAATAATATCGAACCGTCACTTATCAATAAGTGATTTCGTTAGAGATAAATTTTTTTTGGATGGTGGCAGCTGGTCAATTTTGATTCACTCACATAATTGACTATTCTTAAAACTTTAAGTCACTATTTATGATTAATCAGTTTATCAGAATTCTTATTAGGGGCTGTCCATAAACTCCATGACGCTCTTAGGGGGGGGGGGGTTTCGGGCAAGCGTCACGCTTGGTGTATTTTATTTATTTTTTATATGAAGCTACCGTCACATAGGGGGGTTCAATATAGCAAATTTTAGCGTCACGGAGTTTATGGACAGCCCCTTATGAATCTTCTTACTGAAATACTAATAAAATCATGTACCTTTGAAATCAAAATAATAAGCTAAAACTTACAATATTGAATGATTTTATAGTAGAAAATTAAATTTTTTAAACGTATGCTTACTATTTAGATTTTGAAAAGCGCGCCATACGAGCTACAGGAGAAATTCAGGAAGTATTAGGATGTGGTGTTTCCTTTCACCCTGGGCGTGAAGCTCAGGCGCCTTTCGAAATTCTTCGTCTGTATTTGGAGGCAGGTGGGCGGGCTGATAAGTGTGTCATGTCACATCTGGATCGTAAGTAATTTTGGAATATGCAATATATTTTGTAATTACACTTTCTTGCTGAGCAGGTACTATTTTTGACATGGACCAATTGCTGGAATTTTCAAAGTTAGGCTGCTATCTACAGTATGATCTGTTTGGTACCGAATGTTCATATTATCAACTTAATCCATCGGTAGATATGCCTTCCGATGCACAGCGTATAAATAATCTATTAAAACTGATAGAGGAGGGCTTGATCGAAAAAGTTTTGATGTCACATGATATACATACAAAACATCGATTGGTAAATATAACTTAAATATGTACATACATATGTATTATGTACAATATATTTTTCTTATAAAAAAAAACAACCAAACTTTATAGTGAATCTCTTACGTGTAGCGCTTCACTCAGATTTGTTTTTATACATAAAAATTGCAGCCTTAATACATTTCGCTGGCTCTTACGCCATAAATCAAAGTTTAAGTAAAGCTTTTTAAATTTTTTTAGACTTCATATGGCGGCCATGGTTATCATCACGTCCAAATGAACATTTTGCCAAGAATGTTCGCTAAGGGCTTATCGGTAGAACAAGTAGAACAGATCACTGTAAGTAATCCGGCTAACTGGATACAGTTCAATATTTAAACTGGATTAAGTGCAAATACAAAAAAACTATGCAAATAGACAGTTTCTTCTGTTTTATTTAAATACAAAACATTTATATACATACTAGTATAAGTATTAACATGAGTTATTTAAATTTTTCTTGATTTTTTCATTATATACTAATTTAAGAGAATTGTTGAATAAAGCCTATTATGCAGGTACATTTTAAAGTATTCTATTTTCAATTATTGGTTAAACTGTTCCACAAAAATCATTATATTGGTGTAAAGAGCAAAAATCATATTAAAAATATTTTAGTTGTTTTTATAAAGCGACTTTTTTCCCAGTTGGGCTACAAGAAATCATCAATGACGGTTGCACGACCATATGAAATCATTGGTGACGGATGCGTATTTTTGTAAGGCGGTCGTTAACGACGTTTTCATACAATTGTCCTATATTTCATCAACGACTATAAAAGCGACAGTTTCCCTTACGTTGTCATTGATGACATAAAGAGCGACAAATTTTACATATTTTTATGAATGAAAACATCAGCGACTGTGTCCAAACATTTTCATTAATGGCAATTTTGTGTAAAATTTTGGAAGTATCATACCTGGAAAATGTCTTCGACGACTATTGGCCCAACTGGGTTATTTAGAAATCTCTACTATTTTGAAGACTTTTGCTTTCCTATCATACCTGGCACTCGGTAAAGGAACTCTCCATCGTCATCATAATAGTAATCTTCGACTTTGTAGGTTGCACCTTTTTGATATAACTTTTTGGGTATGTAAATTCTATCTTTTGCAGTTGACATTTCGTACCGTTTACGGTCTTCAGAACTTATAACAATTTCGCTGCTGTTGAGTTTGTCAATCAAATTTAAGTGGGAATCGCTGTTTTTACTAGCGCTAGAAGTTCTCAATGTCTCTTCATTATTAACAAGTAAACCAGTGCCGTTAGGATTACTGAAATTTTCATAAGCACGATCTTCAGGCGATGAAATGTTTGGGTTCAATTTAAGCCTTTTCAATTCCTGTAAACGCATGCTACGTTTGTCCTGTATTTTATCAGTTAAATAAGTATCTTCTGCTCTATTTGAATTTGATTCGAATTTCGTTTTGCCCGAATTTAACATGGTCAATGCTTCTTGTTTTGACTGAATATCTTTATATTTTTCGCAGCTAGTAACTATTGAAACAAATTCTTGATTTTTAGGCTTGGGTAACTCTCGCTTTGGCTTAAATGATTCTTTTTCATTCAAAGGTTTCTGCACCAAGTGTCTATTTATTCTGTTGGAAAATTGCTTTAAATGCTGTACATATTCCGGGTGTAGACCAGAAATATTATCTTTTTGTAAAAGTTCCCAGTTTTTAACAACGGATTCATCATGCTGACGCACTCGTTCCTTTGATCGTGGCTTCCAATTAGCACGTATTATTTTTCTAATAATATCTGATGATGCAGGAAAGCTTTCGGCAAGTTTATCAATGGTCCACTCTTCATTATCACGTTGGTGTAGCAACTTTATTTGTTCCTTTTCAGCGTACGTAAGGAAGTTGGGTAACTTCTCTTTAAAATATTTTTGTTTTACAACAGCGAGTCTCGTTCTATCGCGAATCATTTGTAATTCACGTTCGTGTTGCTTATGTGATTTATGCACTTCCATGAAATCTGATTCCATATCGGCAAAGTCTTGTGTGATCTCATCAGTTGACTCCACTGCCTTAAGTTGGTAGGCAGCACCTGGATTCGCACCACGTTTGGCCGCACTTCGTAAAAAATTTGATTTAGAAGTGTGGATTGTTCGATAAATCAAGGCTTTGTACATTTTTTATGCTTTAATCTTATTCTCCTTATTCTGACCGAATTGTTTAGATTAATAAGTTTTAATTTGCATTAATTAAAGAAACAATCTAGCACTCTATTATTCGAAGAAAAATCCAAAAACTATTTAGACACTTGTATTTACATAAAATTAATGTTATAAAGTAGCTTTCTTCTTCTTCTTCACTGTTAGCAAAGTGTTGCCATGCTCTTAAGAAAAAATATGTGACGTACGTGGAGAAATTTTGCTAGACGTGGAGAAGTTGATCGGCTGATTTTGACGTACGTGGACAAAACAACATAACTCGAAATTGGCAACTTTTCAGCAGAGCTTAAAAACTACTTTGATGCTTCTCGATACTTTTTGTGTAGGAGTTGAAACAAATGTAAAAGTTTTTTACTATACATGAATACTAAACGAATATTTTCCAGTAACTTTTTTTGCTATAAGGTCAATCGTTTTTAATAAAATTGAAATAAGATGTTTTTGCTACCACATTATATGAAAATAAAATTTGCACTATGGCTATTTCGTATAGTGAATTATTTAATCGAATCTCAAGGAAAATAAAGAGTTACAAAAAGAGAATTAATTTTAAAATTCGATTATTATCCTATTTATTATGTTCTCTTCGAAATAATTATATTAAAGTACCTTGTCATTTGATGACCAATTTTCAGTCCTTTTTCTTTTGAGATTGATTTTTTCCATAATTTTCTTATAAAACTTTAACTTATAAACTTACTGCCATACCTAAATTGGAGCGTCAGGCGTTGCGTTATTGAACGTTGCACAAAAGCGTCAAGCGCCATACCGAAATAAAGATCGTTGCGCTGAAGTCATTTGTTTGTCAAAATCATATTGTTGTTTCTTTTTTTACTTTTCTGCAGCTAACTTCACTCCATAACGCTTTGTCAAAATTGGAAATTCGAATAGCTCAGCGTTGGCAATTTCGGTATGCGCCATACAAATTGTATGTACATGAGAAATTTTTGACAGTAAAATAACGCTGACGCACAATGGGAGGGTTTGTATGGAACGGCGGTCATATATAGTAATAATAGAGCTAGGCTATTGAGATTTGGTACAGATGTTTTTTACATTAAAATAATAAAGGTCTGTGAATATGAACAAAATCCGCCGACGGACACGCCTACCTCCCATACAAAGTTGGGGCGTGGTCCGAATTTTTTTTCAAAATGGGTATCAATTTTCAATAAGTTGACCCCGCTAATTTCAAAAATGTTAAAAATTTTGCGCTATCTTTTATAGTTTTCAAGTTATGAGGAATAAACGAAAATCTACTTTATAAAAACTAGACTTTGTTTGTTTGTGTATTTGTCCCTTATTAACTCGGAAACTAAGTAACCGATTTTAAATAAGTTTTTATATTATGCTAGTACAAAAAAAGGCTAAGCTATATACTAAAAAAGTGGGCAGTGCCACGCCCCCCAAAAAGTTGACTAATCATATCACCGAAACTCTTTGACGCAGATAAATGAGATTTGGTGAATGTGTAAAAATCATCAGGACAAATAATGTCCATTGGACAAATGGGCGGTGCCACGCCTTCAAAAAAAAAATTCATCATATTTCTGAAAATATTTGCCGAAAATAGATATTATTTGGTACATATTAAAAGACCATCAGAACAAATAATCCGCACTAGAAAAATGGGCAGAGCCACGCCTTCCAAAAAATTAACTTATCAATATCTCCGAAAATACGTTAATCCAGAAATGAATTTTTTTTTATTTCTGTTGTAATGAACAGATAATGATTTACATTAGGCAAAATGCATAGGTAAAAGAAACATAGTCATAGAAATTTTTCGGTATTGGCTTTTTTCAATTTCATTTTCTACTGTACCATATTAAAACTTAGCAATTTTTTTTTTTTTTTTTTTTAAACAATTATGTATTAGAAAAAAAAAACATTACACAGGCCTGCAAATTCGACACGTTTTTTTCCTCTCTTGATTTTTGAAGCCAATTATGGTGGTTTGGGACCTCCTAATCACGACTCTAAGCTTGGTTTCTTTCCATCACGTCAGAATTTTGAGATATTCCAGTTTTCATAACCTCAAAAATAGTAGAAAATCATGTGTTTTACACTGTTATTTTAAATTTTCTCAAAATTCGGACGTGATAGAGCAATTCTGTAAAAGGATTTGGGCTCGGCATCAAAAAATACATTAAAAAGCACTCTCGTAATTTTAAGAGGGGTACCCTTGTAAGTTTGTGCAGCATTTGAAAACTTATTAATTCAATCGTTTGTGCTTACGTACTCTTCAATATCACGCCTAAAATCCTCTACATATTTAAACCATTCTTGCACAATATATTTTTTTGGTGCTCCCCGTACGATCAAGATAAATGTTTTGCATAATATGCATCCAGATATCAAGTTTCATATTGGAGGTCAAGTACGTAGATATGCGTTTTTTTTTTGTTTATGGTATATTTTCTTTGCATACCGAGCGCACCGTACTTTCATTCGATTACCCCTATTGTCAAGACAAATCTGTTGGAATATCAGGCAGATATATGCGGTTAATATGGTTTCAATATACCTACTGGTATAGGCGTTGGACCGACTCAAATAAAATGTTCAATTATTTTGATTTTTTTTTTGTATGAGGGGTACAACACCCCCTTGTCCAATCGATCCCATATTTCTTATAAATGTGTTGGAGCACCAAGAAGACATCTGGTGCAAATATGGTTTCGATACGTTCAGTAGTATAGGCGTGGTAGTCTTGTATACACAAAAAAGGCACTTAAGTAAAACTTAAATCACTGAAAATTGTGACGTGCTGGAATTTTTTCACTATTTTTTTCATAATCAGCACACTTAAATCTATAGAAATCGCTTTTTAAAACTTAGAGAGGAAAACCCATGCAGGACTGTGTTATTGTTTTTACTATTTGTAAAAATTTGACTGGGAAACCTTTCGTGTGGATTGCAATGCATTGTGTGATAGATGCGTACGTTAGCCATCAGCACCACAACCAATATTATAACGAAGTTGACTGAAAGTCAATTTGATTTTATATGACCTACCAAATTATCCAACAACAAACAAAGGTTACAAAAAAAAAAAAATAAAAAATGTAGTTTATAATTAAAGTATTGAGTCGGAATTTTTGTATGATTTCTGATAGAAATCATCATTTATTATTAAACTCAATATGCTCTTGGCTTATTTTAAGAAAGGGTGAGTCCCAAGGGGGATTAAAAGGAGGAAATATACCCCTTACCTGTCACCCTTCTCTTAAAAATTTTTTTTTTTTTTTGGAATTTAAGAAGACTGTAAGCTTAAAATTGATAAATACATAAGTATATTGTAAGACGCTGCAGAATGTTAAGAAATAAAAAAAATTTTTTTTCTCAAAAACTGCTACAGGAAAACATTCATAGAAAAAAAAGTTCTCAAAAAAGGCAGTAAGGACTTTGCATATCGATTAAGCATACTTGGCCACATATTATATTGAAAAATAATGAAAATCAGAAAATGAATTTTTTTTTTTTTAATGTCAAAGTTTGCAATTTTTCCATTTTTACCATTTTTTTTTAAATATTTGAAAAAGCACTCTAATTCACATAAAGTCGGCAACAAAAAAAAAAAAAAAATATTTTTGACAAAGTAGAAATAAAACAATATACTTTCTAACGATATGCTACATTAGTGGATCGGGCTTAAAACAAATTAACTAGAGCGTTTATCCAGCAGTTCCTAATTTTAAAAGTACTGCAGAGCATTTTTTCTCTTTAAAGTCCAACTTTGGGCTCACTGTCTTGCTAAACCAAAACAAAATTTTAAACTTTTATAGTTTTTTTTTTCCGTCCCTAAGTATTATCTGACGATTGGCGTAAAAATTTTTTAAATCCATAGCACTTTCAAAATTTACCTATTTATGGCCACAATCTTCCATTGTGTGACGCTCCAATTCAGGTATGGCAGTTAAACTTTAATCAGTTTCAAAATGTAAATAAAAAGTGACAGCAACCCAGCAGACACTTGAAAGATTTCGATATTATTTGTACTAAATCATTGATTAACTATTCCATAAGTACTTTTTTTTATTATGAATAGGAAAGTGAATCTGTGGATTAACTTTTAATCTGCTTAGTAATCAATCTGCGATTTAGAGGATGATTGGGCTTTCTTTATGAATACGGCTGTCAATGTTAAGCAGGAGGAAATGGCTGCATGAAGTTATAATCTTAGAAAATTTACTCAAAAATTGGTGCTATCAAGCGAAGATTTTTTATCAAAATGAAAAAATTAAAAATAACCCGCAAAAATTTCTTCTTTCGATTTTTTTGGCAACATTGTTTGTGACTAGCTTTCCACGGCTGCAAGTTTCTTGTTGTAATACAAATAAGGGGTGTCGAGTTTTTTTACCTTAGTACATTTCAGCAAATTTGTAAGTAATGGTGAACGCTTTTTCTACATCTCACGTTAGAATTGAAATAGATTGGTCATCAGATGAAGAACTGTTTTAGCGGGAAACTGCCATACCTAAATTGGAGCGTCAGGCGTTGCGTTATTTAACGTTACACAAAAGCGTCAAGCGCCATACGGAAATAAAGAGCGTTGCGTTGAAGTCATTTGTTTGTCAAAATCATATTGTTGTTTCTTTTTTTACTTTTCTGCAGCTAACTTCACTCCATAACGCTTTGTCAAAATTGGAAATTCGAATAGCTCAGCGTTGAGCGTTGGCAATTTCGGTATGCGCCATACAAATTGTATGTACATGAGAAATTTTTGACAGTAAAATAACGCTGACGCTCCAATTTAGGTATGGCAGAAACTTAAATTTAATAGGGGGTACACACTATCGATCAAGTTCGTCAGTTTTGCTCAAATTTTCTCTTGTTTGCGTTTATGGCCGCTTTTTTTCGTCAGTCAACCACAAAATGGTTCAAAACCTTTGAAGAAAGGTTTTTGTCCCATATAAATTATATATGAATTGAAAATATTGAAATAAGACCAAATCCTGCAAACGGTGCTGTTCATAGGTATTTTCGAATGAACATTTTATCATTGAGGAAGTGTTTATCCTCCTGCATTTATTTCTACTGTGTGTTTTAGCCAACACTGTTTGCTTAGCTATCAGCGATAACTGTATCACAAGTCTTTGTTCTGAAGAAGGTGCGGTTTCAGGATAAAGTGCTAATTGCTTTGCTATCAGCGCAGTAATTCGTCAACACCCCTGGATGGATTTTCAAAACATACAGACACTATAAAAAAGATAATTTAGAAATCTATTAATTTGCACGAAAGTCTTCTGAATAAAATTTTCGAGTACCCTATTTTTTTTTAAGGAATTCTGTTAAACGTCGTATTTCGATATGTTTTCGATAAAAAATTTCAAAATCCTTAGAGCACTTCGGAAATGATCGGCTAACGAACAATTTCCATGTTGCTATAGCCGAAGCAAATAAGGATAATTCTGAAAAATAGTTCCAAATGAATTTTTTTTTTCTGGAATTGTATTCACTAATGCATAAAAAATAACGTGTGAAAAGTACATTGTCAAATCATATGCCCAAAAAAAGTTATTCAAGGCAAAAATAAATAAATAAATTATTTTCAATTAGTTCGCTTGCGGCTGCAATTACGAAAAAGTAGTGGTCGACAGTTTTTACTAAGTCAACAGTTGTAGTTGTTTAGCCTCCTTGATTTACTACGAAAAAGTCTCATAAATTTTTTTTTCATTACTCATTCTTTAGGAGGTTTGTCAATTAAAAAAGTTTTAAAACTTCGCGATATTTATATGTTGTACTTTTTAAATGGAGATAACTCTCGAACGATAAGTCGCACAAATATATACTTGTTTGTAGAAAATGGTATTTCCTACAAACCATTCCCAGCCTTTTTTTCGTACAACCTATGGCTTAGGAGATATTTCTCACAAACCTTTCAAATTTTGGAAAATTAGTTTTCCAAGGAAATCTCTGGAGCTGTTTTCGCTCGATAAAAAGGAACGGGATCTATTTTATTAAAATTTGCATGATCTACAAATACATATATACGAAATAATTATTGTAAAATTTTTTTACTTAAAAAAAAAAATTGCCAGAAACGTCTTCAAAACTAATAAAAAATTAAAAAAAAACTAGACCAAAATTCTTCATTCTTTTTAGGTAAAAACATTTAACGATAATTAATTGGTAATAATAATTATTTGGTATTTGGTTTTGTTTACGAATTTCAAATTGACAAACGACAAATGATGTTAAGGCTTCTGAATACCCCTTATGAAATTGTATATTCCTACGTCAACGAAAAGATACAGAACAACCGTGCAACCGTGGGTCTACAATAACAACATGTACAAACTGACAGCACTTTAAGAACAAACTGACAACCAAACAAAATGGTTAAAAACCAATTCAGAAATTAATAGTAAATGAGTCTACGATAAAAAGCAGGTAAAATACAAAACAAAATTCCTCATTGAACATGTAAGCACAAACTCGGTCTGACATATTGATGATCAGTTTGATGGCTAGACTGATAATGTAAAAGGCCTTAATAAGGAGGAGGAAACAAAGAAATGTTCCATGAAAAGAGATAGCATGTCATGTATCTCTTTTCATGGAACGCCACTTTTTCTTTGATTTCATTTTCGTGAAAAGTTTAAATATTAAATATTAAATTCGTTAAAGAATCAATTTTCTGGAAAACTTTGAAACATCTCCCAAAATACTATTAAAACAAACAATTTGCAAATTGCTGATCATCAGCTGTTTGTTAGAACCAAAAGAAATAAACTAAAATCCTCTACAGGAATTGTAGATTCTTAATACTAACTTATGGAATATTCATTGGATAAAAAATTGCAAGGGTTTCAATTAATAGCCCAAGAGAAGCTTCAAGCAATAATATGTTCAATACCAGGTAAAAAGGATCTTATACTGGAGCCTTCAATAATCAAACCTCTGGAGCACATTTGTTCAGCATCGTGGTTGAAGTAAGTCAAGTTTTTATTTTTGCAAGTTTACTTTAGTTTGAAACCCCTGGAAGGATTTTCAAAATGTATAGGCAATCTAAACCAGATACATAATTGGTTTTTATTAAACTACGTCCGATGGCCGTATTTACGAAACTAGTTCCTAGCGACACTTTCGGATTGCACATTGTTTGTTGTAATTAAAAATTTGATCTTGAACAAAAATTTAAACTAAGTCGTACACCTAAAATTAAACCAGTTCTTATTATAAAATCTTTCTAGGTTAAAAGGCATCCAACGCATCTATAAATTTGACGAAAAAGCTGCAATTGCTCGCAATGCAGACAGTGTTCAGGTATTTATGATCCGAAGCGAGGTGAAGACATTTTCCAAAGTGCTTCAACAAATAAGTGAGCAAGAGATGAAGATACCCACTGATACAAATGCGGATATCAAAAACTATCATGTTATTTGTGTGCCGAATTGCTTCGTATACTTTCAAACAACTTTGGAAGAAGAGGGTCTGTTTGGGCTGGTGCAGTTGTATCGTTTTAACTGGAACCTAATATATATTGATAACGGATTGTTGAGCATGGAAGTAACAAATGTAAGAATTATTAATCACACATTTTTTTATCAGGTATATAAACTTTATACATATTATTTTATAGGTGTTTTCTTCTGCCTTCATGTACAATGACTTTTCTCTTTTGCCCTCTATAGCTCAGACTCTTCGCATTTTCCAAATGGTTTGTGGGCAACCTGATGTTATTTTAAGCTACGGCAATCGCTCTGCTAAAATTGTTGAAATGTTAAGTAAACTCGATCCTTGCCCAAAATCGAATAATGATGTCAATGGCATATCAGCAATTATTATCATCGATCGAGATACTGATTATGTTTCCAGTTTGCTTAGTCCGGCAATCTATGCTGGTCTTTTATTAGAAGTATTTAACTATCGCACTGGCGAAATAGAAATTGAAACTGCTTCTAACAAGATTTTAAGGCAGAAACTTGATATGTTTGCTTTGCAAAATCAAAAGGACAAATCTTCTAATAAGGCTGCAAGGACTGGTATCAAAGCGCCTGTCATTCGATTGAATTCACTGGCTGATGAGATCTACGGCGAGAATCGTTATAAGCATTTTGCACATGCTAGCAGTTCAGTGCGCACACAATCTAAGGCAATTGGTTTGGAAGTGCAAAAACTTAACAACATGAAGCTTGATGAAATGCATGATTATGTTGCAAGAAGCCTGCCAAAAATAACAGGGTTAAAATCAAAATTGATGTCTCACTTAAACGCCAGTGAGCAAGTTATTAAAATGCTAGCTGCTAATTTTCAACGTATTCAATCTTTAGAAAAAGACATCCTCAACAACATGTCTCGAAAAAAGCTGCTTCAAGAAATTTATGAATTACTGATAACAGATGGGCAACAATATAACACACTACGATTGCTCTGCCTACTGCACTTGTCAGTCGGCCTTGCTGCTGATGAAATAACACCATTTGTGCGGAGTTATTGCAACTATTTTGGCAGCAAACATTTACCAGTATTTGCAAGATTATCAGCAGCTGGTTTGTTGCCTACTACAGAGGAAGAGAAGCCTATTAATAAATCTGCAAAGCTTTTGTCCAACTTGCCAATACCAAAGTTTCAACAAACCGAATTTCAAGCCAATGCAAATCGTCTTAAGTTACTTTTATCGTCTAATGCTGGTAGTTTGACAGAGTCAAGTACAGCAGAAGTAGTAAATACATCTTCTCTGGAAGGAGCGAGTCATTGTCCCAGCAGTGTTTTTAATGGACTTTATATTCCCTTTGTATCTCAGCTGTCTTCGCTGTTGCTAAAAACCAATTCAGCGGAAGATTTAGTAAAGAAACTGGGCATGTTGGATAAACTTAATATTTATATGGGAGACTCACTTAGCAAAAGTCACAGTATTAAATCTTTTGCAAGTTTGACGGAACGCAAAGATACATTTCCACTACAAAAATCAAATTTATTAGTCTTCGTTGTGGGTGGTGTAACATATTCAGAAGTTGCAGCTTGCTCAGTAGTTGCTCGTGACACAAACTCGCAAATTATTATGGCTTCTGATAGCATAATATCGGGTGTAGACTTAATTGCGGCGACATTTTGATGAAATGTCAGAAACCGTTTAGTAATAAATACCTCTTGTAGTATGATAAACAAGGTTTTTTTTTACAATTTGTTAACAGTTTTATTATCTCTAATACATTAGTACCAAAGTCAATAGATTTTTTTGTTTTGTTGCGTTAAGCTTAAACGCTTATTCTTGTCGGTATGATTCGTGTCAGTGCATTCCTTTGATTTTTCTGGACAAAACCAAAATTGAAAATATTTACAGATGGGAACTGAAAAGGTTTGTCGAAATATCAACTCTTTAATTAATAAGCTTAATGCAAAGAATCCTAAGAGCGTGAAGCTAAATTCCATAGTGACTTTAACAGAAACACAAACCTTAGGACAAAGGATCTTTCCGGATCGGTTAAATAAAAAAGTACAAGTTGTATTACTTTTATCAGCAACATGTGTTAAAAAAGATAAACAGCAGCTTCTTGCTTCGCTAGAAGCGCAACTGAAGTCGTTTCAATGCGTTTCCCGTTGGGTTATTTCGGGCCCTTGCTGACCATAATTTTAAAAATTTCTTTCATTAAATCACATTTTCATCTGATCGTGGTCCGTAAGAACTCGAAATTTTCGTTATAAAATGTGTTACTGAACTTTTGAACTATTTTAATTTTTCGGTCTGGAAACTTCTTTTGTATGTAATAGAGAGATACATTTACTTCAAAGGCTTATAACATGCAAAGTAGGGATTGAATTGAAAGACGGTAAAAGTACAACTTGTTGAGGGTAATTTTGTTTTGTTATATAGCTTTAAGTAGACCTTAAGTTAGACCTTGGAGATCGCCTTATGGCGAATTCTTCAATTTAATTTTAATTCGACTTTAAAGAGACTGTAAATCAAAAAGTATTAATTTCCTTACTTGGGGGTAGAATAAAAATCAAATCCAAATTTCATAAAATTTGATACAGCAGTTAGACGTGCTGGATTGTTTTACATTTACAGGCGTAGCACCCTCTACTAAAAAATATAAACTTTTTATTTGACTTTTTTAGTGTTGAGCCTCAGTACCGAACTTCAGCGTATTGTCCATTTAGAGAAGTGACACCGCCCCCTAAAAAGAAAACGACTTAATACCCTTTCTATCTGTTAAGTCTACCTCAATTCCGAGTTTCATCCAAACCGGTGCAGTGGTTTAGCCGTGACAGCGTATTTTGCTTAAAAAAAAAAATATTTTCATATCACATTTCCAAGAAAACAGAATCAAACATATGTTGTAATTAAGGCATATAAATCGGGACTGAACCGAACCAATAGGCGGGAATCGGTAGACCACTGGGTAAATGTAGACTATTCCCAACAACTTTTTTTATTTCGAAATTCGCAAAACCAACGGAGTTAATGGAGTATGTCCATAAAGGAGCAAAAGTAATGTCAAAATATAAATTGGCTGACATTTTGTTAGAAATGAATGAAATTGGGCTCTGTCTTCAAGAAAAGTTTACTTGATGATGTGAAATTGATGGCACAAAATATGTATGGCATTACTTTTGTCGCTTTATGGACTTATTTCACTTACAAAAATACCGACAAATTTTGTTTTGAACTAAGAAAAGTTGTTCAGAATATCTTACAATTTCCGGTGTACTACAGATTCCCGCCCGCCCTGCATAGATTCTGATGTTTGCACTCTATAAAGTATAATTCAGTACATTATTATTTGCTCGGATAATGAAGTACTGGCCAATTGTTTTTCAAAGTATTTAACAAACATGTGTCGGAAAATAAATTTGTTTTTGGACTTTTGACCATTCAATTTTCATTTGGGCACACAGTGGTCTAGAATGCGATTCTAGCCGGTCATAAGTCTTTTCTGCTTATTTTTAATAAAAAGCTAGGAAGGGTGTAACTTTTGGCGTGGCCATAAATAAATACCCTACATAGCCACGCCCCCTTGTCCGATTTCACCCAATTTTTGTTGAAAGCTTTCATTTATAATTCTTGGTGTCTGTGTCAAATTTGGTTCAAATATCTCAAAAAACACTATACTGAAAGCGTTTTGAAGCTTTTGCTTATATGGGAGGTGCCACGCCCTCCTGTCCGAATTCGCTCAGTTTTTTTCCAGAGCTTGCGCTTACAATATGTAGTATTTATGTGTATTTTGGTTGCATTGTCGTGAAAAATACTCCTAAAATTGCATTTTGAATATATTTTTTGTATGGGCGGTAGGCATGTCCTTTGACCGATTTTGCTCATTTTCAATCCCCCGAGCTATCTTTGACAATGAAGGCAGTGTACTAAATTCCATTGAGTTATCTTGCTCAGTTTTCCCAAAAAGTGTATTTCAACACAGAGCCAGCCAGCCAGACAGACGGACACGGCTATATCGACTCAGGAGGTGACGCTGATCAAGAATATATATACTTTTCAATATCTGCCACGCCTCCTTCTCTGCGTTACAAACGGAAGGACAAAGTGAATATACCCTGGGTGTAGGGTATAATAATGTATGTTTTTGGCGTCGCTGAGTTCAAATCTGGAACCCATTTTTTTAAAAACAAAATGGCGGATCCAAAATTGTGCACAGTTCTCTCAAAAAATTATACCAACCCATAGGAGGTAATCGTGAATAACTATTGCTGCTAAATTCTTTTTGGACTGCAATAGATAATTCACGACAGTCTGAGAAAAATTTCCCAGGAATATTTATTTACGAAAACCTCAATAATTGTGTCTTGTAATTGGGCTTTTGAGGTCGCTGATTCCAAATTCGGGGCCAAATTTTTCGAAAACATTATGGCCGATGGTCGGGGCTATAGTTGGGGCTCCTGCATCCAATTATCCGTTTCCGAGCACCTTGGCCGTTTAGTTGGGCTAGCTGCTTACGTGTCAGACAAAACTCGTTACGATGGTTCACTTATATCGGTCAAATTCTGGAAGTTTTATTATTATAAACTACCATGTACGCCTGGTGAATAGAATTACTGCAATGTTCACCAGATGTTGTCCAGAAGCCTTAAAAAATATATGAAGAACCTCTTCCAGCTCTTAAGACTAATAACACTAGGGATACCTAAGTGATAAATAAGTGTAAAATAAAAAAACATAGAAAGAATTTAAACAACAATATGAGAACAATTTTCCAAACACGTACCTGAATATTTGGCTAATACCTCCTTCAGCGTTAAATCTTCATCAAATGCTGAGGTCACATCTAATTTTGGCTTATCCAAAGTTATTTTTGAAAATTGACGAAAGTCCGTACCAGATTTTATAATCTTTATACCATTAATCTCTTTTATCTCATAAAATCATGTGGGTTGCGTTCTTTGGGTGGATTTCATTGAGGGTGGTTTTAATGAATCCCGGGCTGCAAATGAAACCTTTGATTGGATGATTTCTCAACAACTTGGCAGTTGTTGGGAAAGTTGCAGAAATTATAGAAATAAAAAAATAGAATTTGGGTGAGTTTCCAAATGCGGGTTTTATTCTTTTTAAATTTACCTTATCGGCGCTGATGTTGAGATCTTGAATTGCAAAATGGTTGTGTCTTTTTAAAATATATAAAAGTCATTATACAAGAACAATATTGTTAATTCTCCGGAAATTTAGTACAACATCAGCGCCACCTATAATTCATTATTCCCATGTATTTTAATCTACATTGAAAGAAAAGCTGCGTTTGGCTTCAACAAACACCATCACAGTTTTCTGCCAATTTAATATCATTTAATATCTCACAGCCTTCGTTGCGCAATTCAGCGGCCAATTTATTTCCCGCTTCAACATAATCAATATAGGTAACTTTCTTAGGATCTATGGTTGGCAATGTTTCCAGCCATTCTCTTTCAACCAGACCAATTAGACCGATCGAGATTTGATTGTGATAAATGAAATGTGATATTTTTCTACAACATTGGACATAAGCCATGGGAAATTTGTCTTTTTTATAAGTTCAACAAGCACGTCAATTAAAAGAAATGTTCAAGAATGTTCACTTTTTAGCAGCATTACTATGACCTTTCTTACTATTATGATTTTTATTATTAAATTAGCTCATGGAGAATTTTTGACGTACATGGAGAAATTTTGACGTACATGGAGAATTTTTTATTTTGAACAGCTGATTTTGAAGCTAATTTAATAATAAAAATCAAAAATTTCAAATAAAAATATTGTAAGGAGAAATTTGCTGAATTTGAATGGCAAGTTGGACCCATACCCATTGATGATAAAGTAGGTAAAGAGATTATTTCACGTTTAATTATTACTATAGATTGAGTTCACACGAAACTTTCCGAATGCTTTGACGCTGATGACAAATCTTTCATATGATGATATGTGCTATTGGCAATCATGCCGTTTTAAATTTTTGGGCTATATGGGTTTTGGGTGTGTCCTTGATCCGATCACGCCCATTTTTAGATGCTACCAATACTACAACACTGAAATAGTTTGATTGTTATTATTTTTATGAAATTGGAGCGTTGCAAGAATATAAAAAAGTCGCTGGAAAACCCATTGTTCTACAAAATGCGGTGATACAGAACGTTGAAAGAACACTCAAATGATCGAGCCATTACAATTTCATTAAGGGCGTACGCAAGGGGGGGCAGGGGGGGCAGCTGCCCCCCCTAGCTCTAGCTTTAAAGTTACAAATATATCATATTCATTTATTTTTACAGTAGTTTTTACAACTTTTCATATTAAAGCCAAATAAAACACGAATTTTTGGACAATAGTTTATACAAATACACTTTTTTTATCTTTACTATACTATTTATTTAGCTATAGTCCTATCTCCATTTTTTCAATTGTTGGGAAATGCAAAAAGAAGATTTCAAACAATGGTTATTTAGAATTGGCTGCTATTTTGATATAACGATACATGCAATTATTTTACCCATGGTATATTTTAACATAATTTTATGTTTTTAACCAATTTTATTAATTTCTAACGAAATCCCAGCCAATTTATAGTATGTCATTACTTTTGCCCTTATAAAGAATTACACTATTCTTAAAATAAACGACACACTAAAATGTCGTAAAAAGTCATGAAACGCGTAGAAAACACGAAAAAAACCAATTTTTTTTTTATACCCTACACCCAGGGTATATTCACTTTGTCCTTCCGTTTGTAACGCAGTGAAGGAGGCGTGGCAGGTATGGAAAAGTATATATATTCTTGATCAGCGTCACCACCTGTTTCGATATAGCCATGTCCGTCTGTCTGGCTGGCTGGCTGGGTGGCTGGCTGTGTGTGGAAATACATTTTATGGGAAAACTAAGCAAGATAATTCAATGAAATTTGGTGCACAGCCTCCGTCGCAAAAGTTAGCTCGGGAGATTGAAAATGAGCAAAATCGGTCAACGGACACGCCTACCGCCCATACAAAAAATATATTCAAAATGCAATAATAAGAGCATTATTTGCAATAACAGAAGCAAAATACACATAAATACTAAGGAAAGTAAGTATAAGTTCTGAGCAACAACTAGGTGAATTCGAACTAGAGGGCGTGGCACCTCCCATATAAGCAAAAGTTTAAAAATTATATAATGAAAGTGTTTTTTGAGATAATCCAAACAAATTGCACTCAAACACGAAGAACATTAATTGTAAACTCTGAGCGTAAAGTAGGAGAAGTAGGATTAGAGGGCGTGGCACCTCCCATATAAGCGAAAGTTTCAAAATGCTAACTGAAAGATTTTTTTAAGAAAACCTAACCGAATTTTACTCAAACACTCAGAATAGTAAATGCAAGCTCTACGCAAAATCAAGGTTAGCTCGGAGGAGAGGGCGTGGCACTTCCCCTATAAGCAATTTGTTCTTATAATCTCCTAATAATATACTTGGAGTGCAGTGTAGGGTTTTTAGTTTTTGGCCAGGCCAAGGCCAGTTTTTTTAATTTTTGGTTCCGACATACAAGAGGTAACCCTTGGGTGTATCAAAATTTGTTAACTAAAATGTCCCAAAATGTCATGAATCGCGAAGAAAACAAAAAAAAATTTCCAAAATGTGACTTATTTGAATATTCAGTGGAGATAAGACAGTAGCGCTCTTTAAAAAATTAGAGTTTGGAGATAGGATTTTTCTTAATTGTCGAATATTTTGGTGTTTTAGTGGTATTTTGACATCACACAGTTTTCCACACGGTAAAGAAGCCCACAATGATACCATAACTGCAAAAATCTCAAAGTCGCAAAAAGTGGAGATAGGACTATAGCGCTCTAAGGTATCGATATTAAACTTCGATGGTCAAGAGGAAGTCGAATATTGTGAAAAATTACATAAGTTGAAACAAGTCTTCAAGTTAACAACAAGAGGATTAATGTGCATTTTTGGATATCTTTGATTTGGCTAATTGAAGATCTTATGTTCATTAAAAATACTCCCCTATGTAAATAAAATTTTGACTAACATAGTTTTTCCCCGTGATCATCGATTTAAACCAGGGATGAACAAAAATAATTTTGAGAGTGTGTTAGTGAAAAAAAAATTTCACAGGAAAAAGTACGAAATAAATATTGTAGATGGTAAGTTTGTAAATGAAATATTTTTTCGCAACAACTCACATTCAGCAATCCATAAATTTATTTTATCTAAAAATACTTTTTTTTTTTCAATAAAAACGTTTTCCCTCTTAGTACAGTCATTTGGTAGTTTTACCTGGAAAGTTTTGCGGGATTTTTGCAAATGAGTTATTTTATAGATTTCGATGTGCTCTTTCAGAATTTCAACTTTGCTACCTCGAATCGTGTTCGTCGCGCCGCCATATTGGGAAAATGGCGCCCAAAATCAGTTTTTTACAAATATCTCTTTAACGGTTACATTTACAGAAAAATATTGTGGAGCAATATTTTAGCTTATGAAATTTTCTATAAGAATGACATTTCAATTGATTATTTAAAGTTGAGCTGTTTGGTCATGTAAACAATAAAAATTCAAAGTTATTTTAATTTTTTATGTTCGACGTTTCGTGGATAATTCTCCACTTCCTCAGGAACAATTTATTTAAAAAACTCTCTAAAAAATAACAACAGATTAGAAAATAATACAATTGTTTCCGTACGACTTATAACTTAGGAGATATCCTAATTCAAAATTAGTAAATTGTGCGTGCCGCTTATGAATAACACGTTTAAAGTAAAAATAGTTGTTTATAGGGAAGTACTTGCAATACAATCTACATATGATTTTTTTTTTCAGATGACCTAAATTTTCAGGATATATTTTTATAACAAACCTGAAATTTCGAAAAAACCGTTTTTTCAAAAAACCTCCAAAACGGTTAGTTCTAGAAAAAAAAAAAATTCCTCGCATTTTGTAAAACGTTCAATTCCCTATAAGGATCTCTCCGAACTGTTTTTTCGTCCGACTTACCGTTCATGAAATATCGCGACTTGAAATTCATTCAAAATTGAACATTGTACTATGCGCACTACTATATTCAGTTTTGAATGATTTTCAAGTCGTGATATCTCATGAAGGGTAAGTCTGACGAAAAAACACTTCGAAGAGATCCTTATAGGAAATTGAACGTTCTACAAAATGCATGAACAATTTTTTTTTTAGGTTTGTTTAAAAAATATCTCTCAAATTAAATGCAAAAATCCCGCAAAACTTTCTAGGCAACATCATTTTATTCTCCCAATGATTGTACTATTTCCACTCCAACAAATTTTTTAAATTCAATACGAAATGCCTTTTCATAGTAAATTTGTACATCCTGTCAACGACATACCACAAAATAAACGTTGCATGTCGTTAACGGCGATTGAAAGCGTAAAATATTTTAGAGATGTTTTGTCATTTGCCATAAGAGATTTTTTCGTGTGCATAAAAAGACAACTGAACTACACTTGCCGACCACTGATTTAAACTTATGTCGATTTCGTTTCTCAAAAAATGCAGCATCTTGAGTCTTGACCAAGATCAAGACCAATTTATTGTAATTTATAGCTAATAGGTGTCACGCCTTTTCAAGCATAAAATGTTTTTCAATTCAATTTTTTTCCGAAAAAATTTAGATCACTAGATTAGATTACTAATATCTTTTGAACCAATATAGATCACCCCATTTTTTGCGGAATATGGTTTTCAGATCTATGCGGAATGCGAACATATTTTTCATAATTTTTTCAGAAGCAGTGAAGATGCTGGATTTTATTTTTATTTGTTAGAAGTTGGATTTTTGAAAAACAAATGAAATATTTCGTCTCCAAAAAAATCATCATTTGTTAACCAGCTCATAACAAATACTTCGAAAAAATCTTTATTGGATGCTCCAAATATTAATTTTTATTTGAAAAAATTCCATGTAACTTAAAACAATATTTTTTCATGCAATGACAATTCAAAAATTGATCAATCATTCAAATTGAGATGCATTTAATATTTCGTTTAGAAGTTTTTAGGCGAAAACAGATACCTATTAAATTTTTAAACTCAACTCTTAGTCTTTCACTCCCTTTTCCTATTCAAAAGAAGTTGCCACATCTTGCCACGTAAAAAAAAAAAAACAGCAAAAATATCATTCATGTAAGGGTCTATGGTTGGTGAAGGATTTTAAAATTCATCCCGCTAGCTGAGCTGCTGCCATTGCCACTGCTGTTGCTGTTGGGTTTTACGATAAGAGAATTGTCCTGTCAACCAGAATGAAATATATGAACGAATTTAAATTGGGCAACTCATATATACCGACAAAATAGGCGGGAGTTGTTGTTATCCTTGTTGCTGTTGCTTTTTTTGTTTCTGAAAACAGAATCAAAATTTGAGACACAAGAGCAATAGTCGCCGAATGCATGTGTGTCACTCCTTTTGCTGGATGTTTGTGAGGAAAATCATCAAAGACGGGTAAAAAATAAGAAAACTTTCCGTGGCACTTCAACGCTTTCAGTTCGTGTGAAAATCATATATCATATTGTGCTTCCGCCTTTCCGTTCTCATGCAAAATTTGCATGTTGCCGCTTGCCGTCATAAAGCAAACGGATGCAAAAGGATGCGCCCGATGAAGGACATCAACTGCAGCAACAGCAAAACACAAAAAGTGAAATTTTGCTTCTCTAAATGCGAAAATTTTATATGGTTTCGATGCGTGTTCTTTCTTACACCAATCGTAAATGTTACATATATCCCACCAAGTGTCAAATTTGTCAAATGACAAGCTCTGTAAATTGCTGAAGCAGCTTAATCATCGGTGGTATGTAATGTGAAACGAACAGCAATATAGCAAAATCATAAAAAAAGAGAAAATTGACGCCAAACATACAAGATTTATAAATGGCGCCAAAACGGAGATCATTATTATTACAATAATGACTGTCGGAAACAACACAACGTCAGCAGCAGCAGAAATACAGCATCAGCAATAAGTGAAAACTACAGTCTACAACAGCACAAAAATGCGCAGGAACAACGGAAACATGACAATCGTCAGCAACTAAAAAACGACGCTATCAATCGAAAGTGAAAACCAGGCGAAAACTAAACAGGAGGAGTACAAGAGAAATGTATCACAGGATTCATGTTGCTTGCATACACACTGCTTTGTTGTAATGCCAATGATGATGATGTTAACGACAACAATCGTGTTAATACAAAAAATCAAATAAATAAATAATTCCGTGTGAAATTAATAGCAATCAATTTATTTATACGTTGGTAATAATGCTATGTATTATTTGTAGGCTGTTACTTTGGTCAAATCCTGTTCATTTTTTTTATTATTTGTTTGGTTAATAAAGATTTTGCAAATTACCGATTGATTCTTTTTGTATGAACTTACATTTTACTAAATACAAGGATATAAAAATATATTTATTATGTTATTATTTCTGACTTACAGTGATAGATCCTGGTGTCATAGATGGGCAAAATTTTAGCATCGTCAGTTTACAAGGCAAGTTGATAACTTAACTTTTTAAGGAGAGCTAAACTTTAATGACTTTGTTGTTGGAGATAATCCTTCTATTCTTCGCAAAGTGCATTTGTAATATACTTTTGAGAAAAGGAAAGAATGCGGGATCCCCTACCGTAGTCGGGCATGGTAGAACATTTTGTAATATCGCTGTTACAATTTTTAATATACAATAAATAGGTTTAACTTTTTCTTTACACAGGGTGTTTGGTAATCGGTAGAACACCGTAAAATGTCAGATTCCTGGGACTGTTCTGAACAACTTTTCTTAGTTATGTTTTTTCAAAATTCGCAAAACTGATGGAGATTTAGCCATCGGGATATATATATCGTTGTAAATGTCTCAGTTTCTACCACCCTAAGGTACCAAGGAAACTTCATGACATTGAAGCCCATAAAAAATCATAAGATTCATCTCTACAAAGTTTCTTCAAATTGCTGAAATTGAAGAAGTTATATCGAATCTAAAACTTTAGTACAAAATATGAAAAACAGAATGTTACAAATCTTTTTTTTATTTATTAAGGGGCAATTTTCGTTTTCAAAAAATCAAATAGCGTATACTTAGAGGTCGAAAAAAAAGCAGATTTCGTTCAAATCGAACTCATTGCACCACCTACTGAAAAAGGGCAGAACAACGTTTGCCGGAACCTCTAGCAATATATACTTATTTTTAGAAAACACAAAAAAACCTGTTTTTCATTTTTGTGAAGATAAGATCTTTTTTCTTGTGGATCGTTACATTTACATTGGAAGATATCTTGGAAAGTTGTAATCTAATTGAAAAAGTTGAAAGGTAAGGTTTAAATAAGAAGATTAGGGCTTTTTGCACTTAAGAGCACGAGTAACTCAGACCCCAGACGAAAAACGGTTTCCAGAAAATTCCATTTGTAGCAAACTCAGCAGACTTTTTTCAATTATATTGTATGCATCTATACATATTTAAACATTTTCTTGTTCAACTACTATTACCTTTCATTTATAATTCAATGTTATGTCAAAAGCTAAATAAGTGCAGGATATGTTATGCCATAGGTTTTTGCGCTTTTCCAAACTCGTTTAATATTTTCACCTTCCATTAAACACCAATTCCTTTTTTGTGCAGAATGATTTTGTCTTCTATTTGACATGTTTTGAAATAGAATTTCAGATATAGGTATACATTTTTGAGCAGCGTCATTTCCTTAGTCGATCTATCCACAGCCGTCTGTCTGGTGTCTGTTGAAAATTTTTGCAATTCGAACATAATGAAACCAGTGGCGGATCCAGCACTGTCAAGAGGGGGGGGCGATTGACCACATTTCTAGATAATAATAATAATCATGTAGGCGCAAAAATGTAGACAATACAAAACTTTTCATATTTAATTATTTTTTAATTTTATATACGAAAATTAAATCATTTCATGGTATCGATTATCGGTATGTATGTACATATGTAGATCGTCTAAAATAGTCCTGAGGATTTTGATATGGATAATTTGCTCGATTTCGTTGCTTTTGCGCTAACCGAGGAAGTTTCATTTCTATACCGAGTTCAGTAGCAATGCCACGAATTTCGTCATACAAACTTGAAAACGTTTCATCACATTTTTCGCGCTTTCGATTCAAAATCTTTAAAACATCATTGAGCATATCACGTGCTGATTTTAGATCGATTTTTGATTTTTGAAAAAAAAAAAAACGGCTTAATGGCAAAGTGCAAGAAAGTACTTCTGATAAGCAAACGGTCGACACAAGAAAGCCAAAGTCAGATATAGCAGATTTTAATATCTTTGCCTTTGCAGCAGTCTGAAGGTCCTTCCACGAAGATATATCGTCAAGGCATTCGTGAATTTTCGGTAGAGATTCTCGAAATTGATTATTGATTGATTGATTTTTGGTTTTTTCAGAACATTTTCTCAATAAAACGGGCATAAAAAAAGTCTGTCGGGCCGATTTAAAATTTTTTTCGGATCTTTCAACCACAGCCTTACTTTAAATAATGAAAACAAGCCTTATAGTATAAAAAAAAAAAAAATAATATTCCTCTTTACTTTCATCATTCAAGCGACGTGCACTCGTTGAAATCTTTTTTTGAAATGAAAATACGCATACAGAAAAATGTATTTGCGTTCACATTTTCAAATAACTCATCAAATCACTCGTCAAATCAGCGAAATGTCGAAAATTTTTGATTTCCTTCAAAGTTTTTGACAAATTATTTGAAGAAGCATTCTAACTATCAAAAACTCATCAAATCCATAAAATTTTTTTTTTTGATGGCAAAATTGGTGATGCCAAACAAATTCGAGCTCATCAAATTAATTTTTGCAATTTGATAGTGTGTACACTAGACTGCTTCATAATTTTTTTTTTGGCTTCCGATTTGCTTTCCAACAAGTTTTTTTGTTAAAACAATAGAAACTAAAAATTCTTGTGCAAGGAGAGCCCATAATATTAATATTTACTGGTGGCGCATCGTATTTCTCTGTTTTAAGTTTGAAAGAGTACTCTTCTAAACACTTTTGTACATACTTATCTCGTGAAAGAGAAAACGCAGACAAATGAGACTGCTACCATTGGAAATAGCATACAATTTTTCATAAAAAAGTTTATAATAATTTTTTTCGGAAAGATGTTACTTCGGTAGTTTTTTAGCTTTCAAAGTTAAAAATCGTTTTCAAACAAAATATTTCGATTTAAAGCTAAACACAGTTTTCTCAAGTTTAAAAACGATTTTAAACTTTGAAAGCTAAAAAACTACCGAAGTAACATCTTTACGAAAAAAATTATTATAAACTTTTTTATGAAAAATTTTATGCTCTTTTCAATGGTAGCAGTCTCATTTGTCTGCGTTTTCTCTCTCTCTCACGAGATATGTACAAAAGTGTTTAGAAGAGTACTTTTTCAAACTTATAACAGAGAAATACGATGCGCCACCAGTAAATATTAATATTATAGGCTCTCCTTGCTCCAGAATTTTTAGTTTCTATTGTTTTAACAAAAAAACTTGTTGGAAAGCAAATCGGAAGCAAAAAAAAAATTATGAAGCAGTCTAGTGTACACCACATCGATACCTTAGAGCGCTTTAGTCCTATCTCCACTTTTTGCGATTTTGAGATTTTTGCAGTTATGGTAGCATTGTGGGCTTCTTTACCGTGTGGAAAACTGTGTGATGTCAAAATACCACTAAAATACCAAAATATTCGATAATTAAGAAAAATCCTATTTCCAAACTGTAATTTTTTCAAGAGCGCTACTGTCCTATCTCCACTGAATATTCAAATAAATCACATTTTAAAAAAAAATCTTCGTTTTTTCGCGTTTTCTTCGCGTTTCATGACTTTTTGCGATATTTTAGTCAACAAATTTGGTTACACCCAAGGCTAAACTCTTGTTTGTTGGAACGAAAAATTAAAAAAAAAAAAAAAAAAATTCGTTTATTTCGTGTTTTCTACGCGTTTCATGACTTTTTACGACATTTTAGTGGAAAAAATTCAAAAAATGTACTAAATACGTCTTTTTTTTTAATAGTAGTGGAATTCTATATAAGGGCAAAAGTAATGGCATACTATAAATTGGCTGGGATTTCGTTAGAAATTAATAAAATTGGTTAAAAACATTAATTTAGGTTAAAATATACCATGAGTAAAATTATTGCATGTATCGTTATATCAAAATAGCAGCCAATTCTAAATGAACACTGTTTGAAATCTTCTTTTTGCATTTCCCAACAATTGGAAAAATGGAGATAGGACTATAGCGCTCTAAGTTATCGACATGTGAATGTATGCTATTGAAAGGCAAATTACATGACAAATATTTTGAAGCCAAATTAGCAAGTAGATATTTTACTGTAAATACAATAAATATTATTTTATAGTAAATTACTAATTCATATTTATTAATAATTAATATTTCTATCTTATTTAAATATATAATAATCTGTTTTATTATATTATATTATTATACATTTAAAAAAAAAAAACAGAATGTTTTCGAAATCTTTACATATAATTAAAAAAAAAATTTAATCACTTGGTTTGAGAGGGGGGGCCGATCGCCCCCCCTTGGATCCGCCACTGAATGAAACATCTTGTTGCATTTACTGTTTTCGTAAAATAAAATAAAATAAAATTAAAAATAATGCTTGCTCGCACGCAACACTCTACGTAATTGCTTATTATATAAAATTATCAATACCACTGGAGGACTCCTTTTAACTGAGCAATTTCTAGATCTATGAACTGAACACATTCATTGTACATTTAAAATGAGGTCGCGTGTAAAGTCAACTTAGAACTTTTAAGTTGTTGTGTGGTAGAGCAGTTGTCAAAATTCACATATAATTTAAGAAATTGAACTAAAAACTAAGGGGAAAGGGTAAAGAAAGTCGAAGCAAGTCGAAAACGAAATAGGGTGTTATCTCTAATATAAGCAATATAGGCTGCGAAATGAAATTATGGGATGTTAATATTATCTTTAGAATCCTAAGATAAAAAGAAGTTTTCTAACTGAAACGCTTGCCTAATAACAGATAATATCTATTCATTCTTTTATCATAATAAATATATCATATTTATTTACTATTTTTTTGTTAGGAACGTGGCAGCTTGTATGATGTCTATGTGAATATTTAATATTCATTTCGAAAATTTAATGACGGATCCTGGGTAGTAAATACAATTCAAGTAACCTGAGCTCAGGGCTCCAAGTCATTTTTACGGTCTTCTATATATTCGAGCTTAAAAATAATTACATGCAAATTTTACCTATTGCACATAGAAAGTCCCATATGTAAGGTATGTATGTCGTCACTACTATCTTAAAGTATAAGGTCTTACTTAGTAAAAAAATAATAGATGATACATATTACTTACAACAGTTATAGCCACTTAAAAGTTAAATATATAGGTATTGCCCATGTAATTACGTACCACATAGGGAAAATAAAATTTCATATTATCCTTAGAAAAAGTGAAAAATATTTCATGAAACGAAGAAATTTAACTGATTCGTTCGAATACTATGTTTACACCAAAAATGTGGCTGTGAAGGTTTAAATAAATCTCATTGCTAAATCCTACCTGTTTACACCGGGCGAAAGGGATTTATTTTTGACATTAAATGTCAATTGGTGAATGACATTGGTTTTAATTTACATAGAACATTCCATTTGCTCATAAAAATAAACTGATTTCAATTCAATTGCTACCAGCAAAAAATATTGTGATACCTTAATTTCAGCATTTCGTGAAAAGTCATGATTTGAAAGTTGGCACGCGATGAAGATACCAACTATGACTTCCAACAAATACGTATGTATGGACAATTCCACTTCATCAGTGATATTATTCTCTCATCGTTTAGTTCATGTGATAAAACTCTGCATCTTTGGGAATAAGCTGTTGGGAACAAGTTTACAATTTTTATACCCTACACCCAGTGTATACTCACTTTGTCCTTCCGTTTGTAACGCAGAGAAGGAGGCGTGGCAGATATAGAAAAGTATGTATATTCTTGATCAGCGTCACCTTCTAATTCGATATAGCCATGTCTTTCTGTCTGGCTGGCTGGGTGGCTGGCTGTGTGTGGAAATACATTTTTTGGGAAAACTGAGCAAGATAATCCAATGAATTTTGATACACTGCCTTCGCCGTCAAAGTTAGCCTGTGGCATTGAAAATTAGTAAAATCGGTCAACGGACACGCCTACCGCCCATACAAAAAATATATTCAAAATGCAACTTTAGGAGTATTTTTCACGACAATGCAACCAAAATACACATTAAAACTGTGAATTGTAAGCGCAAGCTCTGAGAAAAAACTGGGCAAATTCGGACAAGAGGGTGTGGCAACTGCCATATAAGCAAAAGCTTCAAAACGCTATACTGAAAGCGTTTTTTGAGATAATCGAACCAAATTTGACTCAGACACGAAGAATTATAAATGCCAGCTCTCAACAAAAACTGCGTGAAATCGGACACGAGGCGATGGCAACTGCCATATAAGCAAAAGCTTCAAAACGCTATACTGAAAAGTTTTTTGAGATAATCCAACAAAAATTCACTCAGACACTAAGAGCTATAAATGCAAGCTCTAAGCAAAAACTGGGTGAACTCGGACAAGAGGGCATGTCACCTCCCATATAAGCAAAATTTTCAAAATACTGCAGTATAGGGTATTTATTTTTTGGCCAGGCCAAAGGTAACACCCTTACTAGTTTTTTTTTTAATATAAAGGACGCATATAATTAATAACTACAACCTTGAACCTAAGAGATTCCAATGCTTATATGGGAGGTACCACGCCCCCTTGTCCGATTTCACCCAATTTTTGTTGAAAGCTTTTATTTATGATTCTTAGTGTCTAAGTCGAATTTGGTTCGAATATCTCAAAAACCCCTTTCAGTATAGCGTTTTAAAGGTTTTGATTATATGGGAGGTGCCACGCCCTCTTGTTCGAATTCGTTCAGTTTTTTCTTAGAGCTTGCGCTTACAATTCTTAGTATTTATGCGTATTTTGGTTGCATTGTCGTGAAAAATACTACTAAAATTGCATTTTGAATATATTTTTTGTATGGGCGGTAGGCGTGTCCGTTGACCGATTTCGCTTATTTTCAATCCCCCGAGCTATCTTTGACGACGGAGGCAGTGTACCAAATTTCATTGAATTATCTTGCTCAGTTTTCCTAAAAAGTGTATTTCAACACACAGCCAGCCAGCCACCCAGCCACCCAGCCAGCCAGCCAGCCAGCCAGCCAGCCAGCCAGCCAGCCAGCCAGCCAGCCAGCCACCTAGCCAGCCACCCAGCCAGCCAGACAGACGGACATGGCTATATCGACTCAGGAGGTGACGCTGATCAAGAATATATATACTTTTCCATATCTGCCACGCCTCCTTCTCTGCGTTACAAACGGAAGGACAAAGTGAATATACCCTGGGTGTAGGGTATAAAAAGAATGTAGAAAATCATAATATCTAATATAACATTTGTTCATAAAATGTCAATTTCGTGGTTTATTCCATAAAAATCTTACATAGTAAAAAATTTATAAATAAACACGGAAAACAAAGAACAGATATTTTTATTCCAAAACTATGAAGAACTGACGAGAACCACCACTATCATTTGCGCCACTATTGCCGGGTCATCTTCCAACTTTAATAAGACTCCTGTTGGGTACTGTAGAAAATAAACAACAAAACGTTTAGATTTCCCTCAACAATTGGCCTTGGTACAAAAGAAGTTTCCGCTATCTGGCGTATTATTACATCCGGGTAACTTTTGCCACTGCCTTATGAAGTCATATCAAGAGCTTGGCAGTGAACTGAGTAGTTTTTTGGGCGTGTCCTATCCATTGCCAGTTGTGTAGCTAAATAGAAAACAATTATAAAATACTCTCGATTCGTGGTCTAAAGCAATTTATGTTCGCAAAATTTCAGAGATCTTATGACGTGAAGGAGTGTCAGCGAAGGATTAAAAAAATATTCGCATCTCAAAAAAAGTGTATAAGGCATAAAATGCTTAGGATTGTCCAAAAAATACAAGTGACTTTTTTCAGAATTTTTTGAGATATTTTATATTGTAATTTTTCAGAACTTGACAAAAATTTTAAAACATCTTTTAAAAAATTCACACGTCCAACCTCAACATTCCACGATCTTAAAAACACGCCCTCGCACCAATAAAACGCCTTATACTCCCTTTTCCATAAAAGACCTGTTCGTACACAAGCATTTATGATAACAGAATCAGTATGTACAATGTACATGTTTTTATAAAATGCTTTATTTCCTGAGGGCAAATTTTAGTTATTTCTGCTGCTACCAAAAACGTGATCCGTCATAATTCAAAATAATCTAAAATGACAACGTCAAAAATGTTGGTATTTGCAATATTCATAAGGACGAAATTGTTATAAAATCAGACCCGTAATTGCTTTCGTGTAATTTTGGTAGTAGGTACATATTTGTGTGGCTATGATGTTAATCGACTTTGTAGGCAGGGATGAAATAATGACATTTCTGACACTGCAATGCAAAATGCATCGATAATAACATTAACAACAACAACAAAAAACAAAGCAATACCACCGATAGAAATAAAACAGACCAAATGTTGGCTAAGAGATGAAACAGGTAAAGCGTTAGGGGGGGAGGGTAGCAAACGTAATTAAGTTACAGTCAATTTGAACAAAAGCGGTCACATTGAGATGGACGCACTGATCGTTTTGCACATGGAAGTGCAACTTAAGCAAAACTGCGAGAAAGGGACGAATGTGCAGCAGAGCCAGCGGAAATAATTGCATATTACAATAATCCAAGCACATTTGACATTTAATTCCTTCGGGATACATTTTTGGTTGCAATATTTCTATGGCATTCAGCAATAATGCATTTATAGCAGTATAACAATAACAAAATGGACAAGATAATTGAACAACCAACCCGCAGTCGTATTTATAATCGGATAATAAAGTGACCAAAAGCTTACATTAATAATTATGGGCCTCCTTGTATTTATGTACTCATATGAATTTGTTTTTGACAAGTGTAAATATTACTATCGATTACACTGGTTAACACAAGTTTTCGATTTAAAATAAAACGCATTGTTTTCCAATGATTTATATGCCCTGAGTTTGAGAAAAACAAGCAAAAATTTCCATCACTTTAGAATTCTAAAAAATCGTTGTTTCAGAGTGAAATTAAACGCTATTTTAATGTCTCACACTGGCGTTCCCTGTGTATAAGTTTGTTGAAATCATTCGCATTGAAAAAAAGCAAGAAAATTTGATAAAATTGTTCACAATTCAATTTTATCCGAAAACTCTATACATATAACGCTTTTTCGCGAAATATGGTAAACCAATTACATATAATAACACTGTTCGACTCAAAAAAAAAAAAAAAAAAACATGAGAAAATCCAAAAAATTCTTAAAGTAGACGTTAAAAAAATACCCGTGTCTCGTGGTTTTTCTCCAGCACGTCACATTTTTTTTTAATCGATTTTTGATTTTTTTTATCAACTGTACATGAAAAAACCAAAAATACCGCATTCTTGTGTTAAATCGATGAATTTAACTATATGATCCTTACATCTGAGGAGTATCATGTGTTCAGCAAACTTATGCAGGATATCGCGGGAAATAGTTTTGTAGAAAATTTTAACCCTGTACAACCCCCACATGTGGGTCATTTTTGCCCATTTCTTAAAAAGGTACAAAAATGACACCTAAAACAGGGGAATATTGAGTAAGTATGTACAACAGAAATATTTGCTATACAATTTCACTACTAGTTGTTGAACACTAAAAAAGCAAAATCTTACCCCAAAAGCAAAAAAATCGTTAAAATCAGTAAGCAGTTCTAACAATAAATATTTTCCAAATTTCACCCCACTGTATAACTCTAAAACTACATTTTGGACAAAACTCTTTCTCACAAGATCATAACGAAATCACATACGGATCATTTTTCTGGAATACATTAACCTATTATAACCTGTTTTTATGGGTCTTTTGACCCCTTTTTCTAAAACTGAGCCACAATGGGTTAAAAAATTTTGCAAAAATATCCTACAAAAAATTTCATTTAGAGTTACCAAAGACGAAAAATTCTTAAAACTCAAGGTAAGCGCGTCAGGGATGTAATTAATATGCAATGTGAAAAGTCCTAATTGATTTTAACGATTATTTGGTTTCGGGCTCAAATTTCGACCATTACGTGTTTAAAAACTAATAGTGAAATTTCATAGCGAATATTTCTGTAGTACATACTGACTAGGGATTCCAATTTTTGGACTTTTGCGATCCCGGGATTTCGGGATCGAGAAATTTTGAATCCCGGGATCCCGGGATTTTTCGGGATTTGTATGAATTTTTTTTTCTTCCTAAATAGACAGAATTTAGTATTAAAAATTCCTAATATTTTGTCTTATATACCCCTACTACACCGCTACAAAGATGTTTTATTTAAAAAGTGTCAAAAATATTAAAGAACAATTTCTTAAAGCAGGTACATTTTATTATTTATTCACGCCTTTTTTAAAAAAAAAAAAATTCATAAATACTTATTTGCTTCAAAAAACAAGCATAAAGGTACATTGCAGCATTATATGCTTAGTTAAATACATATCGATACCTTAGAGCGCTATAGCCCTATCTCAATTTTTTCAATTATTGGGAAATGCAAAAAGAATACTTCAAACAGTGGTTATTTAGAATTGGCTGCGATTTTGTAAAAACTATACATGCAATAATTTTACCTTAGTATATTTTAACATAATTTTATGTTAAAAACTAATTTTATTAATTTTTAACAAAATCAATTTAACAAATTATATGGAATTGCACTACTATTCAAATAAACTACACATTTAGTAAATTTTATGAGCGACTAGCATTTCCCGGTGTGCGTTGCGATACCTTTTTTTGTACGGAGGGCAGAGAATTTCCAATTAAACCAATGAATGTAAATTGCTCCGATGCAATTTATATGCGCACCAAAACTCATCTATGTGCATTAGATAGTTTCAGAGGTATGATACATTTTTAAGGACGTGGGACCGCCCATTTTTCCCTTAGACATTATTTGTCCCGTGACTCTTAATACACATACCACATCTCATCCAAATCCTTTAAATGATTTCAGAGACATGAAAAATTATTTTTTTTCGAATCATGCAAAAAACAAGAAAGTTTCAAAAATTTCTGGTTCTGACCTTTAAGTGAAAAAAAAAAATGTTTCCACTAAAAAGATGTAAAATGTCATGAAACGTGTAGAAAAGACGAAAAAAATGGAAAAATTTTCTTAAAAATGTGACTTATTTGAATATTCAGAGGAGATAGCACAGTGGCGCTTTTCAAAAAATTACAGTTTGGAGATAGGATTTTTCTTAATTCTCGAATATTTCGGTGTTTTAGTGGTATTTTGACATCCCACAGATTTCTACTCGGTAAAGAAGCCCACAAGGATACCATAACTGCAAAAATCGCAAAAAGTGGAGATAGGACTATAGCGCTCTAAGGTATTGATATATAAAATATCATACATATTTAATTATATAAAATAGTGAGATCAAAGTTTTAACAAGTGTTGGACTTGGAAGAATTAACTTTTGTTTTAATCAGTTTTATTATTATTAAAATATGATTTTAGGAAAATTAAAGCAGTTATTATTTTATCATCCAATTTAGATCTAAATTTATTACGTATATAACCTGCTCACGAAAAGCATCTTTCTGATTCAACACTTGTTGGTTGAATTGAAGAAAGATAATCGAAAGTTTTCTGGATGAAATAACCCCCATCACCATGATTACAAAATATATCAATTTCTTTCATTAAAACGTCGGATAAATTATAAGACTTTCTAGAAAATAAATTTTTTGAAGTGGTATTCAAGACTAGATTTAATTTTTCTTTCAAGTTTATTGATGAGTTTACTTTAACTCTATGGCTATTGTCCTCAATTTCGCAAGAAGTTTCAGTTTCAAATCTAGAGAGAATACGTTTTATCTCTACTTTAATGAGATTTGAAGATGGAGCTTTACAGAAGTCATTATTAAGACTTATCAAAAATGAAAAAATGTCAGATAAAATGCTTTCCACGAGCTTAAAGCCGCTTGAGACTATCTGAGAAGTCATACAGAAACTCGTATGAGTTGTCAAATATGGCAACTCTGATAGTGGGAATGTAAATTTATTACACAAATGATTTATCAGAAGAAAACTCATATGAGTTATTTTGGCATTAGATTTGAGTCTATTTGAAAATAGAAGTCAAAGAAGTTTTCAAATTTTTAAATGTTGTTTGAAAAGTAAAAAATTAAAACAATTTCAACAATATAAACTAAAAACAATAAAAAATTGACAGTCAGAGAAAAAATCATACATAAAAACATAAGAGAACTAGTCTGAAGTGCCTTTTAGCAAAAATGATATTACTCAAAGCAGATTTATCTTTCTTTATAATAACAATAGTGATTTTGATTGGTTGAAGAGTACGAGCTATTTGTTTCATAATTTTAAATTCGCTACAGTGGATCGAAGAAACCTTTAAGTCAATACAAGCTGTTTTTATGCTACTCTCAAGCATAATAAAGTGCTGCAGCATATCTAAAAGACTACTCCATCTCGTCTTGCAATCTAAGATTAACTTCAGCTCTTTATTATGTTCAATTTTAACATAATGTTGTAAGACTTCGTTTTTTGTTGGTGATTTTTGGAACATTCTAACAATTTTTCTAACCTAAAAAACTTACAAAAGAAATCCCGGGATTGGTAGCACTGATCCCGGGATTTTCGGGACTGCAAAAAGGCTCGAATCCCGGGATCCCGGGACTGAAATCCCTAATACTGACTTAATATTTCCCTGTTTTGGGTGTCATTTTTGTACCTTTTTAAGAAAAGAACGAAAATGATCCACATGTGGGGGTTAAACAGGGTTAATATTTGAGACAAAAATATTCCCCGCAATATCCTGCATAAGTTTGCTGAACATATGATACACCTCAGATGTAAGGATCATATATTTAAATTCATCGATTTAACATAAGAATGCGGTATTTCTGGTTTTTCCTATACAGTGGATAAAAAAACTTCAAAAATCGATAAAAAAAAATTTGACGTGCTGGAAAAAAACAACGAGACGCGGGGTTTTTTTTTTTAACGTCTACTTTAAGAATTTTTTTGATTTTCTAATGTGTTTTAAAAAAAGTTCGAAATTGTCGAACAGTGTAATCTTTCTATTTTTTCTAAAGAGGATCCAAGAAAATCGAAGAAGAATGATTGAACCTTAAAAGAAAAAATAGGTCCAAAAGGTACCATCGAATTTTAAACTACATATCCGTAGAGTTCGTTTATCAATTTATAAGGCAACTGAGAATATTAAAAGTACAACAATTATATCTGATATACGAGATGTAATCGGTAGCATCTAGCTACTTATTAGTTGAAAATGAGTAAGATCGGTTGAAGGACACGCCAGCCTTTACAGTCCGAAACTGTCTGCCATTTTTTCTCGCAAAATATGATCCCGATAACGGGCTCAAAACCCCTTCAGCCACAATTTTGTCGTAATATAATCAAATTTGGAGAAAATTATGCGATTGCATCCGCCATTTTTTTTGTTGTGATATAACCATTTTTGTAGAAAATTGTGCGCCATTTTTTATTCGTTATTTTGAGTTCCAGAAATCAGCAAACTAATAAAAACACAAGCTGATATATTTGAATACACTACTCCCCAGGGTATATTCACTTTGTTCATCCGTTTCCGTTTGTACCACAGAGAAGGAGGCGTGGTAGGTATAGGAAAGTATATATATTCTTGATCAGCGTCACCTCCTGAGTCGATATAGTTATTTATGTCCGTCTGCCTGTCGGTCCGTCGGTCCATTGAAATCATTTTTATAATTTTTGGGAAAAAGATAATTTGATTAAAATTAGTACATTGCCTTCTTCGTCAAAGTAAACTTTTTGGATAAAAATGAGCAAAATCGGTGAACAGGCACGCCTGTCGCCTATACAAAAAATTTTTAGAACGCGATTTTATGAGCATTATTACAACAATAAATACTAGAAACGGTAGGTGCAAGATCTGAGCAAAAACTAGGTGAACTTGGACAGGAAGGCGTGGCACCTCCCATATAAGCAACAGTTTAAATATGATATACTGAAAGTGTTTTTTGAGATAATCCAACAAAATTTCGCTCAGACACTTAAAATAGTAAGTACAAGCTCTGAGAAAAACTACATAGGTGAACTCGGATGAAAGGGCACCTTCTTAATAGGCAAAAGTTTCAAAATGTTATACTGAATGCGTTTTTTGAGGTATTCCAACCAAATTTCACTCAGATACTAAGGATAGTAAATGGAAGCTCTGTGCAAAAACTCCGACGGGAGGGCGTTTAGCACAAGATCTGAGCAAAAACTAGGTGAATTTGGACAAGAGGACGTTGCACCCGCTGTTCAAGTAAAATTTTTCGAAATACTGCAGTGTAGGATATATCATTTTTGGCGTGGCCAAAGGTACTCTTACTCACTAATTTTTTATTAGCAGGAAAGACTTATGACCGGCTAGAATCGCATTCTAGAATCTTGAGTGGCGTACGTAAAGTACCTAATGCATTTCATCTTTAGCATAGCTAAAGATAAATTTTTTGAAAGTGTTTTGATTTCTATTGCCGCCGCACAATGGGAGATTGTGGCCATAAATAGGTAAAATTTGAAAGTGCTATGGATTTAAAAAATTTTTACGCCAATCGTCAGATAATACTTAGGGACGGAAAAAAAAACTATAAAAGTTTAAAATTTTGTTTTGGTTTAGCAACACAGTAAGCCCAAAGTTGGACTTTAAACAGAAAAAATGCTCTACAGAACTTTTAAAATTAGGAACTGCTGGATAAACGCTCTAGTTAATTTGTTTTAAGCCCGATCCACTAATATAGCATATTGTTAGAAAGTATATTATTTCTACTTTGTTAAAAATATATTTTTTTTCTTTTGCCGATTTTATGTGAATTATAGTGATATTTCAAATGTTTAAAAAAAAATGGTAAAAATGGAAAAATTGCAAACTTTGACATTAAAAAAAAAAAAAAAATACATTTTCTGATTTTCATTATTTTTCAATATAATATGTGGCCAAGTATGCTTAATCGAAATGCAAAGTCCCTACTGCTTTTTTTGAGAACTTTTTTTTTTATAAACATTTTCATATTGTGGTTTTTGACTGGACAAAATAAGTTGACTTTTTTGGAACGCTATTTTTAATTCGTTTGCATCGAAATATATCAAGATAGCATTTTGTCATAAAGTACAAGCATTAAGCTTTTAAAAAAACATTTGTTTGAGTTTTTATGTATGATAGGTGAATTATGGTGATTTTTCGAAAATTTAAGCTCAAAAAGCCAAAATCGATAAATTTTACAAACTTTGACATTAAAAAAAAAAAAATACATTTTCTGATTTTCATTATTTTTCAATATAATATGTGACCAAGTATGCTTAATCGAAATACAAAGTTCCTACTGCTTTTTTTGAGAACTTTTTTTTCTATGAATTTTTTCCTGTAGCAGTTTTTAAGAAAAAAAAATATTTTTATTTCTTTACATTCTGCAACGTTTTACAATATATTTATCAATTTTAAGCTTACAGTCTTCTTAAATTCCAAAAAAAAAATTTTTAAGAGAAGGGTGACAGGTAAGGGGTATGTTACCTCCTTTTAATCCCCCTTGGGACTCACCCTTTCTTAAAATAAGCCAAGAGCATATTGAAAGGTATACAAAAAACATTATAATTGGTATAATATGCCCCCTTCTGTGCATAAAGTTTTAATTCACGGAAGCGAAATCATACAAGCTCTTCATATACCAATTAGTAGTCTTTCCGAAGAAGCTCAGAAAGCATCAAACCAAGTTTTTAAAAGCGCTAGGTTACACAACAGTAGATTGTGCTCTAGAGTAGCAAACAACGAAGACGTTTTGCATTACATGCTGATCTCTTGTGATCCGATTATTAGCCAAATCCGAGTAAAACGTGATAAAAAATATAAAAAGTTATCACCAGAAGCTCCAGAGCTGTGGCAATTAAATGAAAAAACTGATTAAAATACATTTAAAACAATGAAATAACTTAATATTTTCCATTTTCTATTATTGTATACATTAGTTTCGACTTGATTGTGTCCTCTTTTTTTGATTTGATCGCCAATTTGAGCCAAAAGAATTGCAATGAAAAAGTTTCTAGTGCAGACTATTTTTTGTGATAGTTTTTATGAAAATAATAAATAAAATGTTTAAAGGGCGTGAAAACGCCTACTTTTTATGTGGACATTATTTGTCATAATATCATTAACACATTTGCTAAACATCATCAATCTGCATGTAAGATTTTCGGAGATATTGATAAGTTAATTCTTTGGTAGGCGTGGCACTGCCCATTTTTCTAGTGCGGATTATTTGTTCTGATGGTCTTTTCATATGTACCAAATAATATCTATCTTCGTCAAATATTTTCAGAAATATGATGAATTTTGTTTTTTGAAGGCGTGGTACCGCCCACTTGTCCGGTGAACATTATTTGTCCTGATGACTTTTACACATTTCCCAAATCTCATTTATCTGCGTCAAAGAGTTTCGGTGATATGATTAGTCAATTTTTTGAGGGGCGTGGCACCGCCCATTTTTTAGTATATAGCTTAGCCTTTTTTTATACTAGCATAATATAAAAACCTCTTTAAAATCGGTTACTTAGTTTCCGAGTTAATAAGGGACAAATACACAAACAAACCAAATCTAGTTTTTATAAAGTAGATTTTCGTTTATTCCTCATAACTTGAAAACTATAAAAGATAGCGCGAAATTTTTAACATTTTTGAAATAAGCGGGGCTAAGTTATTGAAAATTGATACCCATTTTGAAAAAAAAATCGGACCACGCCCCAACTTTGTATGGAAGGTAGGCGTGTCCGTCGGCGGATTTTGTTCATATTCACAGATTTTTATTATTTTAATGTAAAAAACATTTGTACCAAATTTCAATAGCCTAGCTCTATTATTACTATATATGACCGCCGTTCCATACAAACCCTCCCATTGTGCGCCGTAGGCATAGCGACTCTGCCATACCACCAATAGGCTGTTCCAGCTTCTTAACTTTATTTTTGTTGGATAATCTTGATTTATTACCGTTTTGTTCTGATTGCACAGATTGTCCAACAAATACATACATACATCACACAAACCAAATAAACAACGACCAGTAGGAAAGGAAATAAAAAACAAAAAAATCAGAGCCATGAAAAGGATAATTTCCAACAAATACATCTCTCTTCGAGCAAAGTCAAAATCAAACAACATCAGTAGCAAAGAAAAAATAATACGAGAAATCTTTTTAAACCCTAATGAAATGAAATTCATGGCTTCTATGTGTGCATGTACGACGAGTATTTTACGTGTTTCAATGTGCGCGTGAGTATTTCGAAGACTCTCGCTCGGTTTTTCCTTGTGCGAATAGTTCGTGTCTTGAATTCTTTCATCGTTCCTTGCCATCCCAGAAAGCTCCACCTCGCTTGACTCGGATATTTGTACCTTTTCGAGAAACTCAGCCTCACCCTTAATCTCGCCGAGAGATAAAAACACAACAATAGCAAAATCCTGTATAGAAAACAAAAGCTTCATCGGGCATAGATAAGCGCGCACAAAAATCATTAATTATTCTTGTTGTTTTCTAATTTTATTCGTTTTGCTTTCTTTCCTTTATAAGTTACCCTGCCCTCACTTTACAGGAGTAAAGATATCATCAAGGATTCTTCCTTGACTTTTTTTTAACGTTATGAGTTGTTGGATACATTGTTGCGACTGTAATGCTAAATGTCTTTTTTTTGCCTTTAATTTCCTCATCGGAAAGTGTGTAACCACCATCGCTGCCGTCTCTTCCATGTACATACCTGGCCTTATTTTTACTTAACTTCCGCTTGATTTGATTTCTCCGATTTTGTTTCCATTTAATATTACTTTTGTTTTGTTGCGCAATATTTAGCGCTCTGCCTTGCCATGCATTTTAAATGTCCTTTAATGATTGAAGATATTTTAATTATTTTTCTTGCTTTTTTTAATTTTTTTGCGTCTGCTTATCTTTCCATTTCGTTGTTTCTGCTTTTTGGTTGGTTTTCAATTTAAAATAAAAAAAAAATGCAGATTTGCTTGAGTGGATTTCTTTGTCCTCCTGCTAACCTAAACGTGATCAAGATTAATTAAAATTCTTCATTGTACATTTTTCAATGTCCTTATTTTGTTGGTTTGTTGGTAAACAAAATAAAAATTGTGAAATATAAAATCAGAACAGTGTTATGTTGAGAAAGTGCAGTTGCATGAAGTACAAACAAGAAGTGAACGAAATTTAATAATGATATCTCGCGAAACTGAAATCTTTGAACTTTGTGTAGTAGTGTTGATGGTATTGCCAATTAACCGAAAGCAAAGTGCTTCCTTAAAACTCCTGCGGATATATTTATTTTTTTTTTTTAAATATGTCCTTATATTTAATAATGAACGTTATTAACTTAACAAAATTATAATATAATAGAAGACAACAAAATGTACCATAATACATAGTATGCTTTAAGGAAATATGTAATTGAAAATATTTTAAGTTATGAAATTTGTTTCTCTTAAAATTAACACTATACCTACAAGAGCGCCCACAAAATATATGAAATGTGCAAAGTTGAGAATTTGTTTGCTCCCCGTCCATTTCCTGAAATTAGAGGTCAAAAAAATAAGATCTCAAAAAAAATTTGGAATCGGTAGTGGAAAAAACCCAGCCGGTTTTCGATCAAAGTCGAAAAATTGACTAAAAAAAGGGAAGTCGCTATGACTGCCCGTTACTTCAAAACTGTTGATTTTTTCATAATAATATAAGACAACTTTTGTAGAAAATGACTAGGTCAACATTATCTTCTTAAAAAATGTTGGTCCAAAAATTAAATTTGTTGTTGTTTCGGTACAAAAACTTCAATTTGTTAAGAAAATTTTCATGACTTTTTTTCTATAAATTGGGTTTTTGTAATTTTCAAAGGGCGGAATATTTGTCCTGAAATTCTTATATTACATAAGATTAAATGTTGATTAATTCAACACAAAAAAATTATTTCAAAATATTAAGTTTAAGGTATGGAGCCGGTCTTAATGTTGGAAAAAAATGAGTATTTTAATTTTTTTCTTTGAATCGCTACTTTATTGGATGCAACAAAATGCATTGCTAGTTGTTATTAAATGCATCATTTGGAAATGTTTTTTGCCTTCAAAATGAGCTATGAAATGGATTTGTGCGACTTTTTTTCAAAAAGTTATGACCATTTCAAAATGACATCATGAAAGTTAAAAATCATGTATGGATTTTCTATAGTAATTGCCATATTACTATATCTTTTATAATGTTATTTTAAAATGGTCATAAGTTTTTAAAGAAAAATCATACAAGACCATTATGTAACTCATTTTAAAGAAGAAAAACAGTACTACATGACGCATTTAATAAAACAGACCAAAACGATTTTGTGCGTGTTCTCCACAACCTCAAAAATCGTGTTTTTTGAACATTAGGGGTGAGATATCTCACAAATCATAAGTGATACAGCAATTTCGCGTCCAATTTCGAATTCAGCATTAATAACAACATCTAAAATGACTATTTTGGTTTTGGTTTGTATTCGTTTTAAAAACCATACCATGAACCGATTTTGAAAACTTTTTTTTCTTATTCAGTAAATGCTCAGGTGAAATTTCACATCTTTGTGCAGTTCTTGACAACTTGATTGAAATTTTTTCCTGAGCTGCTTGCACGAAATTCGAAATTTTCGATTATCTCTGCTGGAACAGCCTAAAAACGCACTACAACGAAAATAAATACTATTTTCGTGTTCAGCAATCCCAAATTAGTTTAGGAAATATGACTACTAAAATGGTTTCTTACCAAATTAAAATTTAAGAAGAAAAAATAAAAAAATAAATGTTTTTTCTTAACTTTAAAAAGGGCTTCATTTCTTAAAAACTAATATTTTTTAGTAATTTTTCTTTTAAATTAATCAACATTTAATTCCCTACAATATAAGTATTCCAGAACAAATATTCCACCCTTTGAAAATTACAAAAAACCAATTTATAGAAAAAAAGTCATGAAAATTTTCTTAAAAAATTTAAGTTCTTGTACCGAAAAAACAACAAATTTAGTTTTTGTGTTGAATGATAAGATTGAACATTACTTATTGAAAAGAAAATGTACTGTAAAACTTTAATTGTTTCTATATCTAGCAACTTATGTTTTTAGTTTTCAATATTTGAATTGTGAAAAATAATTTTCTTTAGTCTAAATAAATTCTCCTTACAAAAGGTTATGGGCCCCTTCGTGCTATAAGGGAGCAATTTATCGTTTAAAAAAAATTGTGTGAAGCAATTTAACAGGAAATTTTTCCGCGGTATAAAAAATTTCGTCGCGTTATACGAAAAATAAAAAGAAAAATGTCGAGCAACTAACATCAAATTGAAAAACTGCGTGGCAGTGAAAATTATCCTGATTGGAAATTCGCTGTGGAAGCATATTTCCAAATGAAAAAGCTATGGAAAGCTGTTCAGGGATCTGAGACTAATGCAGAAAAGTTACTCGAAGCGAAAGCAGAGCTGATTTTGCTAGTTGACAAATGCAACTATGCTCATATTCGAGAATGTACAACAGCGCAAGATATTTGGAAAACTTTTGAAACCATATTTCAAGATTCTGGACTTGTACGGCGAGTCGGACTGATTCAGAAGTTCTGCTTAACCAAACTTAGTGATTTTGCAAGTGTTGAGGAGTATGTTAATGATGTACTTAATACTGCACATCAATTACGTGGTGTAGGACTCAACGTGGACGAAGAGTGGACTGGTTCAATGATGCTGGCTGGCCTCCCAGATGTATACAAGCCAATGATAATGGGTATACAAAGCTCAGGCATTAAAATATCTGGTGATTCCATTAAGACGAAACTAATTCAAGACGTCAAGATCGAACATGAATCCGGAGAAACTGCTCTAGCTGGAAAACAGTATCAGAAGAGAAAACCGAAGAATTTCCAAGGTCCAAAATGCTACAACTGTCAAGGTTTCGGGCATTATGCTGCAGATTGCCCAACAAAGAAAAAAAAAAAACCAGAAACAGAAAAATCAAGCCATGTTGAACGTATTTACTGCTCAAGATATCAAAAGAAATGAATGGTATTTTGACTCTGGAGCATCCGCTCATATGTGTTCTGAAGAAAGTAAGTTTCAGGGAGTCATCAATTCAAAAGATGCAGATGTTATGGTGGCAAATAACTGCAGTATTCCAGTAAAAGGATACGGAAATATTCAGATTGCTGTCTGTGATGACAAGAACAACGTTCAAGATGTGGAATTTCAAGATGTTCTTCATGTTCCCGAATTGTGCACAAATTTATTGTCAGTTTCAAAGATCGTCAGCAAGGGACATCGAGTAAGTTTTAGCAAGCATGGTTGCCAAGTAATAAATTCTGATGGTGAAGTGATAGCAACAGGTGAGCACATTAATAATATGTTTCGATTAAATACAGTTCCCACGAAAGTTGCCTACATCTCACGTCAAAAAGAAGATCCGAAACTGTGGCACAAGCGATTAGGTCATGTTAGCAATGACATTTTCCAGAAAATAGTAAATGGATCAGTGACTGGAGTCAATAGTAACGTCGAAACTGAGAAATGTGTCACTTGCGCCAAAGGTAAAATCGCGCGAAAACCATTTAAAGAGACAGGCATACGAGCAACGGAGATACTACAGCTGATCCACACAGATGTCTGTGGACCGATGGAGCAAAAATCAATTGGAGGTTCGCGGTATATGCTCATATTTGTTGATGATTTTTCACGAAAAGTTTTTACTTCGTTTATCAAAAATAAATACGAAGTGGTTGACGAATTCCTCATATTCAAGAGTTTTGTGGAAAAACAAAGTGGTATGCAAATAAAAGCATTGAGAAGCGACAATGGTACCGAATATTGCAACAAAAAAATGAAGGAAATATTGGCAAAAGCAGGTATTCAGCATCAGGTAACAGTACCATATACGCCTGAACAAAATGGCATGGCAGAGCGTATGAATCGGACGCTGATAGAAAAGGCTCGTTGTTTACTGATTGATTCTGGCTTAGAGAAAAAGTTTTGGGCAGAGGCTGTAAGCACAGCAACCTATCTGTTTAATCGAACACCAAGTAGAAATCTCAATTACAAAACGCCTGAAGAAATGTTTACTGGAAACAAACAGAGTCTTAGTCATTTAAAGGTATTTGGATGTCAAGCAGTAATCCACATTCCAAAAGAAAAACGCAAGAAGCTTGATGCAAAAGGAAACGAAGTGATCTTTGTGGGTTATTCGACTCATTCACGAACATACAGATTTTATGATCACAAAAAGAAGAAAATTGTACTAAGCAGGGACGCCATTTTTTTTGAAAAACAATTTTTCCAACAAAACTTAGAGACAGAAACTTTTTACAATTGCCAACCCATATGCGATTCAGTGGGGGAAGTGGTAGAAAATTCAAATTGCCAAGAGGCGCCAATAGAAGAAACTGAATGCGATGAACATTTCTTCTCCGGTGAAGAGGACATAAATGAGGTACCAGAAAGAATCTCAAATGATGAAGAAACCCATCGTGAGCTGAGACGATCCGGAAGGATAAGAAATCCTGTAGTTAGGGATGGATACGTTTCATATGTTACCAATGAACTAGATGATCCAAAAACTGTCAGAGAGGCAATGCAGTCAAAAGATGCCGAAAAGTGGAAAGATGCGATGGATGATGAACTAGGCTCACTCATCGAAAACGAAACATGGGAAGTGGTTCAGTTACCTCCAGGCAAAAGTGTTATTGACTCTAAATGGACATTTAAAACGAAACGCAATGCAAAAGGTGACATCGAAAGATATAAGGCCAGATTAGTTGTGAAGCGATACTCACAGCGATATGGTATCGATTATGAAGAGACTTTTTCTCCCGTAGTACGACACTCGTCTATACGATTACTTCTGAGTTTAGCAGTTCGTTTTGATTTAGATATTGACCAAATGGATGTGGTCACAGCTTTTTTACAGAGCGAATTAGATGAAGAAATCTATATGAGGATACCAGATGGTATTAAAGCAACAAGTAGTAACCAGGTATGTAAGCTTAAGAAATCATTATACGGTCTTAAGCAAGCAAGTAGAGTATGGAATAAAAAACTAGATACAACCTTAAAGAATTTTGGCTTAAAGCAATCCAAATCTGAGCCCTGCATCTACTTTAAAAAGGATGATACTGAAATTATATATGTCGCAATCTATGTCGATGATATTTTACTTTTTACAAACAATTCTGAAAGTAAAAGAAAAATTAAAGACCATCTTTTTCGAAACTTTAAGATGAAGGATATTGGAGTGGCCAAGTACATTCTTGGAATGCAAATAACGCGGGATCGCAAGAAAGGAAAATTATGGATAGATCAAGAAACTTACATCAAAAATATATTGAAGCGTTTTAACATGGAGGATTGCAATCCAATATCTACACCATTAGATGTCAACCAAAAGCTTTCAAAAGAGCTTTGTCCAAAGAATAAAGAAGATGAAGAGCATATGCGAAATGTGCCCTATCAAGAAGCAATTGGTTCTATAATGTATGCTGCTCAAGTAACAAGACCGGATTTAGCATTCGCAGTTGGAGCATTATCCAAATATAACAACAATCCAGGGAAAGCGCATTGGGTAGCTGTTAAAAGAATGTTGCGGTATTTAAAAGGGACAAGTCACTACAAACTGGAGTTCACACAAGACATTAGCAGTAAAGTGGAAGGATTCAGTGATGCAGACTGGGCTGGAGATTCAGATGATCGAAAATCAACGACTGGGTATGTTTTCAAGTACCAAGGAGGAAGTATTTCATGGAACTCCAAGAAGCAAGCAACAGTCGCACTTTCAACTACTGAAGCTGAGTACATGGCTTTGGCAGCAACTTCGCAAGAATCACTTTGGTTTACATCGCTTTTGAAGGAGCTTATGATTTCACCACCGGAAATAGTGCTGCTTTGTGATAATAAAAGTACAATCAATTTAGCACAAAATAGTTCTTATCATTCGCGGTCGAAGCACATAGATATTCGACACCATTTCTTGAGGGATGCAATAAATGAAAAGAAGATAAATATATACCACGTAAGAACAGAAGATATGACAGCTGATATAATGACAAAAGGATTGGCTGCTCTGAAACATAATAAATGTTGTTCTTTGATTGGACTGGAAATGTCAATCTAGTGGGGGTGTTGAATGATAAGATTGAACATTACTTGTTGAAAAGAAAATGTACTGTAAAACTTTAATTGTTTCTATATCTAGCAACTTATGTTTTTAGTTTTCAATATTTGAATTGTGAAAAATAATTTTCTTTAGTCTAAATAAATTCTCCTTACAAAATTTTGGACCAAAACTTTTTAAGAAGATAATGTTGGCCTAGTCATGCTCTACAAAAGTTGTCTTGAAAATATTATGAAAAAATCAACAGTTTTGAAGTAACGAGCAGTCAAAGCGACTTCCCTTTTTTTAGTCAATTTTTCGACCTTTGATCGAAAACCGGCTGGGTTTTTTCCACTATCCAAATTTTTTTTTGAGATCTTATTTTTTTGACCTCTAATTTCAGGAAATGGACGGGGAGCAAGCAAAATCAGAATTTTGCACATATGGGCGCTCTAATACCTACAGTAGGTCAAAGCCAAAGTCGTACACCAAACAAACTATTTTTCAATGCCCCAAAACTAAGTACGCAAAAATAATTTAAGAAATTTGAAGAACATTTTTAAATAGCCTATTTAATCCTTCAATTTGGAGAAATAATTTTCAATGAGAAAAAAAGGGCAGTGCCACGCCTTAAAAAAATAAAATTTTTCATATTACTAACACTTTTTACCGAAAATTTTAAGATTTGTTAAAATGCTTCGCTATGGAATGTCCAGGTAAAGATAGGGCAATTTTCAAGGGGCTGAAAAGGGGGGAATATACCCTTTACCTACTACCCTTTCGTTAAAAAAATCATCTTCCGAATTTAAGCAGACTGTGTGCTTAAAATTCATTAATCTGTAGTAAAACGTTGAAGAATATAAAAACATAAAAATAATTTGTTTTCTCAAAAACTGCAACAGGAAAAAATTCATAAAAAAAAGTTCTCAAAAAAGGCAGTAGGGACTTTGCATTTCGATTAAGCATAGTTGGCCACATATTATATTGGAAAATGACGAATATCAAAACATGCATTTTTTTTTTGTTTGATGTCAAAGTTCTCAAAATTTATCGATTTTGGCTTTTTGAGCTCAAATTTTCAAAAAATCACCGTAATTCACGTATTATATTTAAAAACTCAAACAAATATTTTTTTGAAAGCTAAGTGCTTGTACTTTTTGTTTAAATGCTATTTTGACATATTTCGATGCAAACGAATTAAAAATAGCGTTCCAAAAAAGGCAATTTATTTTGTCCCGACAATAACTACAATATGAAAAAGTTCATAAAAAAAAGTTCTCAAAAAAGGCAGCAGGGACTTTGCATTTCGATTAAGCATACCAATTGTTACTAATTCAAAAGACTATATTTTTAGTTTCCACGCACAGATTTTATTGATCAAACGCTATAATTGTTGGGAAATGTTCAAATTTTAAGAATCTATTTGAGATTTTTGATATGGCCACCTTTGACCTTAACTATGGCCCGTAGACGGTCGAAGAACGAGTCGCATGCTGCACGAATTTGATTTTGTGGAAGTTTGCGCCATTCTCGTTGAAGGGCCACTTTTAGCGCATCAACGCTCTGGAATTTTTTAGTCAATACCTTCCTGTCCAACATACCCCAGATTGAGAAATCCAGCGGATTCGCATCAGGCGAATTTGAGAGCCATTGTTGAGCAGAAATGAAGCTAGGAACGTTTTTTTCTAACCATTCTTGATTCACACGAGCTTTGTGTGACGGTGCCGAGTCTTGTTGGAATGTCCATGGCTTGCGACCGAAATGTTTGCGTGCCCACTGTATAAATGTATATACAGTTTTGTTGGTAAATGAAACATCTACCAATGGTTTTCTTTGTATGTTTGATATGTTGGTTTAATAGATGGTGCATCTATTAAACCTGCGACGAATTAATAATTTGATTAATTTCGTTGAGTTATTTTTGATTAACTGACTTTATTAAAATTAAATTTATCGTATATATAGCTTATAAGTTAACAATTATAATTAAAAACAACAACAATAAAGTTAAGGTAAAAATTGCTGACAACAGCAATAAAATAAAAGCAAAAATTAAAATATGAATTTTGCAGCGCATGTGGTAACATGAACCGGGTTTTAGTTACCGAACAAATTTCATGAGAACCAAATGCAAAATCAATTTCCATGCAAACAAAATTTGTCCATAGTAAGCAAATTTTTATGGGAAACAAATTTTCAGCAGTAAGCAAATACCAAATTTATTTCCATGAGAAATAAATTCTTGCAACTGTTGGTCACGTTGAGTGACACTATTTTGTACTAAGGTGACCATGCATGTTCAAGTGATCATATGTGACCATATGGATACTGAACATACTGCCCGCCTTGAATTAAAAAATTCAAATTATGTTTTCCTTTACCCGCTGTAAATTTATAGAATTTAAGAATCGCTGCAGAATTCATGTTGTTTACATCTATTCTTTTATAAGCATACACATCTTCAAGATAAAAGTTTATGTTTGTAATTTAAGCCTTTGCTGAACATGCACAAATTTCTTGAATTGAAAAATTTTAAATGTAAATCTCATTCTTATTGAAACACTCTTATGAGTAAGAACAGTCAAATCGTGTGGAATTAAAATTTTAGATTAAATTGAATTTGAAACAATTGGATTTATCCTCCTATTTACTGAGTAAGTATCTGAAGTTATTGTCTTAAATTAGATTATTCTTCGCCTCTGTTGCAGGTACTTCAACACGCCGTATCTTGCAGTGATCGTGGTAGTGGTGTAGGTTGCATAGGGACCAAAGATTTCAGTTGTTTAAATTTGTAAATGATTACAATTATTGTAAAAGTAAGCATACAAATACCAGCCATTGCAGTGTAGCTTATGATGAGGATGTGTCCATGTGTTGTTTCTGCTGCTTGGGGTAGAGCAGATCTATTGATGATTGCGAGTTGTTTCTGAATTGATTCCAATTCGGTGAAGTTAGGCAAAAATGCATTTATTTTCGTTGGAACCTTTTCGTATTGTTTTGTCCAATCTCTTGGCATCTCAATTGTAGGACTGAAGGCATGTAGTGAAGTGACAATTTTTTGATGGCCTTGTATAGTTACATGGTCATTTCTTATATTGCAATCTGAGCGCAATTGCAACAGGCCGCTATCTTTGAGCGTGATTTGATGGTCTTCATTCCCGCAGACAGCATTCAATCTTACAGTGTTTGTAGTTGCATAAACCCATTGATTCGGCCCATCTAGTTGGTACCATAAGATTGTTTCGTCCATTAGGTATAGTTTGCATCTAGGGTTGGCTTCGTTGTTTATTAGGTCTAATTCACATTTGCTGACTTCAGATGATTTGTGATATGTGGCTTGAATGTTGAAGCACAATAACTCGTTTTCGCTTGTTGGCAAACAAGAATCAATTTGTGGTTTTGATAATGGAATGAAGTTGTCATGATGTGGACTGATAGCGAGAAAATCTGTTGATAATTGCACTGATGATAAAGTACCGTTCACTGTTGCTGCTATGGGTACCAAATGTAAAAGTTGAAACTGTTGTGAATCTGTCAATGGTAATTCGATGCTGAAGACAATATGATTTTCGGCTACAACTCCATGGACCTCAATAAGTTTGTAGACTTCTAGAATGTTGTTTTGATGAATAGGGAGTTGTAAGTGCGGTGGGAGATGCGCCTTCACCTTCATAATTTCACTTGACAATTGCTTTGGTGTAAGCAGTAGGGGATTTATTTTTCCATGGTGGCTGTCGATCAGTACGTCCATGATTGATGCGTGTGTTCGCTGCAAATTAGATACCATGATAAACATTTGAACGGATAGTGTGAGGATGAGAATTTTGTTGTTTGACACCTCTGTATCACGGCCATGAAGCAAGTCATCAATTTGTTTGTCGATTTCGTCGAATTTTCTTTGAATATCTAATTGACTTGCTTTAAAAATGTTAATGGTTGAATCGATTAATGAAGTTTGATTTTTTAGCAGCCGTTCAAGATGGTCATCATTTTTGTGCAGGGCTGCTATGGTTTCTGACATCTTTGTTGCGTAGTTTGAATCAAGGACTCCAAAAAGCGAATTGGCAACGTTACCAATTACGTCCATAGCACCTCTCCTTGATCTTTTGACTGAAAGGATGTTTATTTCTGCTTCCAGCCCTTCTTTGACATGATCAAAAAAATCAATCAAATATGTGCACATTGTTTCATTTGTTGTTTTGTCACATAGTTTTTGCAAGGTATGTGTTCCATCACTCAGGATGTCTAACTCATCTCGATACGGGCCGAGATCATAGTAGACGATCATCTTCCAGCTAGTTGTTACTAGCTTTACTGCACCCAGTTGCTCAAAATATATCCCTGGTTTTGCGCTGAACTGCGTTATGTTGATTGGATTGCACAAAACAAGTGGCAACAGTAACAAAGCAAATAAGCTAAGTCCTAGGCCAGGTTGAATACGCTGGAGTTTTCTGGGGATAGTTTCCTGACTTATTGGTACCGTCTTTTTTAAACGGTTTAACGGGATGCTCACGATTAAGGAAACTGGTGAATCTGGTTGTTTACTGTTCTTCTCGACAACTTCATCACGCGAGTTGTCAGCTGCATTATCTTCTGGAAAAAGTGGAGCTAATTTGTGTATGGGTCGCTGTCGTATTCCATTCATAGTTTTGACGTCACACACTCGAACTGCTCCATCATCTCCCTTATAGACCTTGATGATTCTACCAAGCGGCCATTGTAGAACCGGACGACTATCATCTTTTATAATGATCATAGTGTCGGGCTTAATCAAAGTTATTGGCCCTTTCCATTTGTGCCGTTGTTGAAGTTCACTCAAGTATTCAGTAGACCAGCGTTGCCAAAAACTGTGTTTGAGACTTGAGACTTCTTGCCATCGCGCTGACAGTTTGGCCGTTGATGGCCTTGAACAAACATCCACATTTGAAGTTAGTGGCTCCCCTATTAAAAAGTGACCAGGAGTGAGTGCTGATAAATCATTCGGATTTGATGACATTGGAGTGATTGGTCTTGAATTAAGCATCGCTTCGATTTCAATTACCACAGTGTTCAACTCTTCAAATGTCATTGATGCTTCGGACAGTCTTGGCACTAATAGTTTTTTGGCGGACTTTACCGCTGCTTCCCACAGTCCTCCAAAATGTGGTGAACGTGGTGGAATGAACCGAAAGTCGATTCCTTTTTCACTGCATGCTCTGATGATTGAATTTGATGCAGAATCTGAATATATTGAGCTTGTTAGCTCCTCCAGTTGATTTTTTGCTCCAACAAAATTTGTAGCATTATCGCAGAATATTGTTTTGCAATGTCCTCTGCGTGAAATGAACCTTTTCAAGGCTCCAATGAAGGCATCTGTAGTTAGATCCGTTACTAATTCCAAATGGACTGCTTTTGTTGCGAAGCAGCAGAATACTGCTATGTAAGACTTTTGTGGTGGTTTTCCTCGTGTCTTGAAATGCACTTTAAGTGGCCCGCAATAATCTATGCCACAATGAATGAATGGTCGTGCTGGTTCCACTCGTAACGTTGGTAGGCTGCCCATAATCTGTTTGTATAATATTGGCCTTGAACGCGTGCACCTAACACAATGTTGAACTACGGATCTTGTTAAGTTTTTGCCATTAAGCGGCCAAAACCTTTGTTTTAGTTGAGCTAGCAATGCTAGGGGGCCACAATGATAATTTTCTTTGTGAATTTTTTCTGCTAACAACCTTGCGATTGAATTATTGGCTGGTAGGATCATTTGATGTTTTGTATCATATTCCTGAGTAGATAAACATAATCTTCCTCCCACTCGAATTATTCCTTCTTCATCTAAGAATGGGGTTAATGAAGCTAAATTATTTGATTTGGGTACAAATTTATCCTTAATTAGGATTTTGATTAACTCCCGAAAATCTGACGACTGGATTTGGCGTATAATGATCTTGAGAGCTGCGTCTAATTCCATGGGAGAGAGCTGAATGTGTTCTGATCTCGAGCGTTTTGGTCGCTTTAAATTTCTTATAAATCTTAGAATATATCCTAGCACTCGTTGTATATGTAAAAATGAATTTTTTGAATGTATTGCATATATCCATGGTTGCCCTTCACATGATTGTTGCGTTATTAGAGTGACAACTGAATTGTTGTCTTCGATGGTTAGTTCCCTTTTAAAGGGAGCTGGCCACAGCGACTTGTGTTGGTATAAAAACATAGGGCCATATAACCATATGTTGCAGTATGAAAATTCTCGTGGTTTGAGTCCTCTTGATAGAACATCCGCGGGATTTTGTTTTGATGGTACGTGCCGCCATTGATCAGCCATGGTTAAGCGAAGAATTTTAACGATGCGATGAGCAACATAAATTGGCAGCTTGCCAGGGTGATTGTGTATCCAGGACAGTACAATTTGGGAATCAGTCCAAAAGTATGATGCTTTATTTTGATAACCCAGGTCAAGCTTCACCCTTGCCATGAGTTCTGCTGCTAAGAGGGCTGCACAAAGCTCCAGGCGTGGTATTGTTTGGAGTTTGATTGGGGCTACTCTTGATTTGGAGCAAAGAAGATTCAATTTGATTGTTTTATCCTTTAGTGTAGTTTTGATGTATACAGCTGCTCCATAAGCTCTTTCTGAAGCGTCAGAAAATGCATGTAGTTCTACGTTTTCGAAACCTTGACTTCCAAATACATGTCTTGAGACCTTAACATTGTCTAAAGTTGTTAAGTCCATTCTATAGGATGTCCATTGCCTTTGAATTTCTGCTGGTAGCTCTTCATCCCAGTCGAGTTTTAATTGCCATACATTCTGTAACTGCATTTTTCCTCTTACTAGAACTGGACCGATAAGCCCAAGTGGATCGTATATGTGTGCTAAATCAGAACTCATCGTTCGTTTTGTTATTTTGTTATGTTCTTGGACATTGGCCTTAAAGCAGAACATATCAGACTTTGGTAGCCATAATAAACCCAAAGTCTTGGTAGATTGATTACTTTGAGAGTTGAAGTGGAGATCAACCTCTTTATCTTCTGGTGCGATTCCACGTAAAAGTCTGTGGTCATTAGCACACCATTTTTTGAGCTTCATTCCTGCTCCGTTGAGCATAGTTATCAATTGCTGTTGAATTTCTAATGCCTCATGTATTGTGTCTGCTCCAATCAGCCCATCATCCACATAAAAATCATTTTTTAGAGACTTGGCTCCATAGGGAAATTGGCCTTGGTGCTCCTCTGCTAGACGATTCAAGCAGCGTGTTGCTAGGTAAGGAGCTGACCTGGTACCGTATGTAACGGTGTTTAGCTGATAAATTTTGATGGGCTCTGTAGGATTCTCTCGCCACATAATTAGTTGTAAGTTTCGATCCTCCTTATTGACCCATATTTGTCGGTACATTTTTTCAACATCAGTTTTAATAACGTACTGGTGCATTCTGAACCGAAGCAAGATTGAAAAAAGCTCACTTTGAACTGTTGGGCCATTGAACATTATGTCATTCAATGAAGGCCCTGTTGGCTTATGTGCTGAGGCATCAAACACAACTCTCAATTTTGTGGTCGAGCTGTCTGGGCGAAGTACACAATGATGTGGTATGAAATAATATGGTGATCGGAAGTCAAAAGAGTTGATTTGTGTCATATGCCCTAGTGATTCATATTCTCTCATGAAGGATATATATTGATCCTTTAGTGATTGATTTCTTGTGAGGCGATTCTCAATGCTTTTAAATCGTTCGTGTGCCATTCCTTTTGAATCTGCTAATGCTGATGCATGTTCCTTAAGTGGTAGCTTAACCACAAACCTACCATCATGATCTCGATAAGTGTGTTGAAGGAAATGGGACTCGCAACGTAGTTCGTCTTCTGTGACCGGAATGCTTGAGTCTGGTATTTCTTCCGTCTCCCAAAACTTTGAAATGGCTTCTTCAAGCTCTTTTGTGGTGCAAACGCCACATGTTGCGTTGTTTGAATAGACAGGTTCTGTGCTGCCAGCTACTATCCATCCAAGAACTGAGTTTTGAAGGGTTGGATGATTTCCTGCCAATTTTATTTGTCCATCTGTCACCAGGTCAAAGAAGATTTCAGCTCCTAATAAGCAATCAATTCTACCTGGCTTGTTAAAATTAGGATCGGCGAGATTAATGTGTTGTGGAATGCCCCAGCTGTCAATATTTAACTGATGCACTGGCTGATCAGACACAATTTTTGGTATGATGTGTGCTTCTATTTCAGCAGTGAATTCGTTTAAACTTGATTTAATAGAAACCGTTGTTTGATGCCGCATTTTTGTTTCATTAGCTCCAACTCCTTCCACACTCATAGACATCGGTCTAGGCTTGGTGCCCAATTTTTTGTGTAGGCGATCTGTTATCAGGTTGATTTGAGAGCCTGAGTCCAGTATAGCGCGACACTCGACATAATGGCCGCTGGCTGCGGCAATCTGGATTCGAGCTGTTCCCAGTAAAACGTAACTCGATTCTTTTTTCTTGTTGTTTGTCAGAAGACTGACTTTATTTGCTGATTGCTCTTGATTAATTTGTGTTGTAACTGCATGTTCTTGCTTTTTGGTTGCAACTGCAGTTATTAGTTGCGGAACTGCCTTGGTTTTCTGATAAGAGGCCTTCTTCTGATTATGCTGGTTGCTGATCCATTGATTATGCAGCAACGTGTTATGATGTTTGGAACATTTAGTGCAAGATCCTGACTTGCACTCATCTGCTCGATGCCCGGCTCGCAAACAATTGACGCATCGATTGAATTCTTTAACCCATTTCCACCTTTGGTTCAAATCAGCGTTTGCAAACATTTTGCAAGCGTAGAAGTTATGACTTTCTTTTTTGCATATCGGACAATTGTAATTGTTTTGGTTTATCGTTGTCACTGAGGCACACGTTTTTGTTGCTGAAACTTCCTTAGTCCGTTGTGCTTCAAAGGATTGGAACCTACGCTCCAGGAATTGTAGCACCTCATTAATGTTGAGTAGCCGTCTATTATCATTTAAATTCTGCTCAAAAGCTCTTTGTGTTGGTGGATCCATTTTGCGTAGCACTACGTGAACTAGTATCGCATCCCAATGTTCGACCGGAATCCCTTGCGCCTTCAGGCCATGGATGCATTCTTGAGTAATATCGTGCAATGATTTCATTGCAGCTGGCGACTCGACCTTAATTGATGATTGCGTTAGCAACTTTTCCAGCAAAGTTGTCACCAACAAACGTTTATTATCGTAACGACTGGTAAGAATTGTCCAAGCCGCTGAATAATTACTTCCTACTACTGTAAGATGTTTTATGAGATTTTTTGGTTCACCTATTAAGGCTTGTGCTAGATAATGCATCTTTCTTGTTTCACTGATGCGTGCATTATGGACCATTTCTGTGTATATGTCCTTAAACGCTACCCACTGCAAGTAATTTCCATTGAACGTAGGAATGGAAATTTTTGGTAACGGCACGACACTTTCTGGTTGATGAGCTGCTGCTGTGTCGAGAACTGATTGTTCAATATTCGCCATGGAAACATGTTGTCGGAGTTCGATGATCGCTGCCTCTACCTTTGCTTCCATTTCATAATACACCTCTGGCGTGTATTCCTGAATGTGGTCATCAGTTGTGGAATCCCACAATGCAGCGTTGTTTCTGGCCAAATCTGTCATATGCTTTTCCAGAATGGCCAACTTGATTGGATAATATGTTGATGGATGGTTCATCAGCATCTGTGCTGTTATTTCTTCTATGTTTTTATTGAGCGCCTTCAAAAGTGATCTCTGGTTGCGAAGTATTTTTAGTGTTTGTTCGCTCAATTTTGAAGTTTCGTTTGATTTTTCATCCATCCCAGCTGCTGCAGCGCCGTCGCTTGTCTGCCCAGTTTGATTCACATCTTCCATCGAGATTCGCTTTTGAATTCCCTTTTCGAAGATTTTTGTGTATTTTCCGACTGTTTTATATACCTCTTCAGATGTTGCTTCCTCAAGGTACTGATCTTTTGCAGCGATATCTTCTTCCGAGGCCACAACTGCTTGATGATTGCGGTGAAACTCTTCTGCCAGCACATGTAGTCTTCTTAGCCGCTCTGCATAGTAATCTGGTGTTTTCCGCTCGTCCGAATCCTTTTTAAAGTTGGTGATAAGCTGGTCAATCTTTTTCTTCAGCTCCAACTGTCTGCTTAGTAGGGTTTCCATTGTTCACTCGTTGCAATATTTTTATTGTAAATGTGTTTTCGAATTTTATTCGCGACGAACTTTAGCGAAATCACTCACGATATGTACGTTTTTTAAGAACTTTCGCGTTTAAATGTTTGTGTTTTTGTTGCGAAGACGCGTGATCCTTTCAGGTGTAACACCAGCAAGGAAAGCTTCGGGGTCACCAAATGGTGACCCCGACGTGATCAAATGTATAAATGTATATACAGTTTTGTTGGTAAATGAAACATCTACCAATGGTTTTCTTTGTATGTTTGATATGTTGGTTTAATAGATGGTGCATCTATTAAACCTGCGACGAATTAATAATTTGATTAATTTCGTTGAGTTATTTTTGATTAACTGACTTTATTAAAATTAAATTTATCGTATATATAGCTTATAAGTTAACAATTATAATTAAAAACAACAACAATAAAGTTAAGGTAAAAATTGCTGACAACAGCAATAAAATAAAAGCAAAAATTAAAATATGAATTTTGCAGCGCATGTGGTAACATGAACCGGGTTTTAGTTACCGAACAAATTTCATGAGAACCAAATGCAAAATCAATTTCCATGCAAACAAAATTTGTCCATAGTAAGCAAATTTTTATGGGAAACAAATTTTCAGCAGTAAGCAAATACCAAATTTATTTCCATGAGAAATAAATTCTTGCAACTGTTGGTCACGTTGAGTGACACTATTTTGTACTAAGGTGACCATGCATGTTCAAGTGATCATATGTGACCATATGGATACTGAACACCCACGGTAGTAAAGCACCCTCCAACACTGATTCACGATACACCTGGGCGTTTACTTTGACGCCAGCGGCCAAAAAAACGAGTGGTGAGCGCCCATCAGCAGTCACTGCAGCCCAAACCATCACATGCGGTGGTGCCTGCGTCCTGGTGGCCAAACGAACATTCAAATTTTCGTAGGACCTCTCTGTCAAGTAAGCCCGATCATTTTGTTTGTTTACATATTGCTGGATGATACAGACAGATTTCCGGCGGCGTGCAAGCGCAACAACTCCTTGGCTCTATCGAGCCTAACTTTTTTTTGAGCAGGAGTGAGATCATGCGCCTTTTGGAACTTGAGGGCCTTTAGTCCGAGCTTGTTTGACAATATGTGTTTTATTTGTTCACGCGATATTTTCAGTTTGGCAGCCATTTGTCTGCCACTGCGTCTCGGATTTCGCTCAATTCTGGCCTTCACCTTTCGAACCATTTCTGGTGATGTTGCAGTTATTTTCCGACCACCACCATGTCGTTTGGCAACGCTGCCGGTACCATTGTAACGTGTTATGGTCCGATACACAAACATTTTATTCACTTTTAAATGTTTCAGCTCACGAACAATTGCTGGTTGCGATTTTCCAGCCAAATAAAGAGCAATCACACTATTACGTTTGAATTCCATTTCGAAAATTTTTTATTTTCAATAAATTGACGCGCAAATGCTTTTGGTTACTTGTTGACAATAGAATGAACTAACATCATGCCAATTTCTAGACAGCTGTCATGTTCCATCTGTCAGATAAGTCTATCTGAAGTTGGTAACAGTTCGAATCAGCCACCCTGTATTATCCAGTACTCTCTAATGTAAAAAGTTCCATAGAGCATTTTTGCTATTTAAAGTCCAACTTTGAGCCCACTGTGTGACTAAACCAAAACAAAATTTTAAAATTTTATAGTTTTTTTTCCGTCCCTAAGTATTGTCTGACGATTGGCGTAAACATTTTTTAAATCCATAGCACTTTCAAATTTTACCTATTTATGGCTACAATCTCCCATTGTGCGGCGCGCCGTTCCATACAAACCCTCCCACTGTGAGACGCCTTGGTTTTGATAAAAAAAGTTTTTCCGACCGCATAAACAAAATTTCCATGTTCTAGTGCCCTTATGTCGGTCAATTTTTAACCTAAAGTAGTTTTTAATAAAACATTTAAATGGAAATTTTTTTAACTTTTTTTAACTATCCCTAGCCCTAAAAAATTTAAAGGCAAAAGAGTAAAAAAACACAAGAATTCGACGTTTTTGGTTTCAAAATTTTTTCTCTCATAAAACATTATTTTTTGAGGGGCAAAACGGCAAAGGAAACAAAAGAGATTTGGTTCAATATTATGGGGCTAGTGCTCCTTCAAATTACACCGTGAAATATTAGTTTCGAGAGGCCGAAACTCCACTGCCGATGGAGTCCGCAGCGGCAGGTCAGGGCGTCGGTTTTCTGGGATTGTCATGACATACTCTTCGTGGACTACCTCGAAAAAGGAAAAACCATCAATAGCAAGTACTACTGAGCATTATTGGAGCGAGTGAAGGCCGAAATTGCTGCGAAACGGCCTCACATGAAGTGGCAAGACAATGCGCCGGCACACAAATGCATCGCAACCATGGCTAAAATCAACGATTTTGGGCTCGAATTGCTTCCCCATCCACCTTATTCGCCTGATTTGACTCCCTCGAACTATTATCTGTCCCTCAAAAGATGGCTCATCAATAAAAAATTCAGCTTGGGTGAGGAGATCAGCGATGCCGCGAAGGAGTATTTTGCATACCTTCCGGAAATCGGGTGTCAAAATAAAACAAATAGCTGTTTCACGCTGAAATTTGACATGTATGCCTGAATAATATTCACTTAGTAAATATGAATGAACTATAAGGCACCATAATCTTTTTTGCGATCGCAGCGCATTATGGCGGTCAAGAAGGTTACTTTTCACCCCACAAGTATTGACAAAACTGTAAAGGGTACATTTTCCCCTACCTCTTTTTTCTTTTTAATTGACCTATTTACCGATTTCTGTAATAGAGACACGTATAAATATAATTCTAAAATGGCATAATATAGAATAGACAATATGTAGGCGATTAATGACCACCCTTCGTAACTTTCCATTTACCGGTCTCCCAACTGTATATTTATAGTTTTGCAAATTTAGCCCTCGCTTTACAAACGCGAATGAGTCGACAACATTGATATATTAATGTCAGTTTTCGGTAATGAAGCAATCGAGCGGTTCGGTTAACTTTCATCTCAAATTTGTTTTGAATAAAAATATGAAAAGTTGTGTTTTTCGGTGTGTAAAAGTGTTCAATAAAGTGTGTAGTTGTTAAATAAAGTGTTTAATTGTTAAATAAAGTGTTAAGTGAAGTGTTAAATGAAAGGCTTTTTTGGCAAACGAAAATGTATAAATTTTGCCATCGCCTTCAAGTGCAAAGCTCCAAAAGTGCGGTAAATATATGGGAGCCAAGTGAAAAGAAAGAGAAAAAAAAAATATAAAAAAACAATTCATACATCGATTTATTCAATTGAAAAAATTAAATCATAAAGATCGTACTCCGTTTTCCAAGTTCGGTTTTCTAAGCCGACGAAAAAGTAATTTTTTTTTTTCGGCAAAGTTTCCAGTCCTTATCAAACCGCTGTTGCTTACATTTTTCGCACATACGTATACAACTAATTTGTGGAGCATAAACAATCGATCAGCCTTATAATATGCACCAAATGTATTTTTGTAAAGTTTAAGAGTATAGTTCTATTAAGAGCAAAAGTAGCGTCATAATATGAATTTGCTGACGTTTTGCTAGAAATGTTAAAAATTAAATTCTGTTTTCACGAAAAGTTTACTTGATGGTGTAGAATTGATGGTATTAAGTTGAAAAAAAGATATCGGCCAAATAAGCGAACATAATGGCACATAATGATTATGCCATCACCTTTGCCTTTGAATGGAATTACGGGGTCAGTCGGAGTAATCGATCAAGATTTGAGTTGAAAATAAATTTTTTTCAGTTTGCCGCCATCTACTATCTTTATTTATTTATCGTCAATGAATGAGCATTTCACACAAAGCGAACATTGGAAATATTTGATATTTTGAAATTCGGGTTAATATTCGGTATTATGTTGCTTTTAGAAGGTATTAACGGACACATTATTTTTTGAAATGAAACTTTTATGGCTGCGGTAGGCGGTTGAGATAAAATTGCAAGGCTGTGTCACATTTTTCGACACATTTTCCACTCTATTTCGTTCTATCTTGCAAGCTTAAAAAGCTATTTTGAAGAAATTTAAATTAATGGAATAAGTACTCACTATTTAAGGATCCTTACAAGCGATTTCGATGGAATTTTTTTGGTAAGGGCCCACTGTGTCACTTCTGTCTTTTAATACAGATTTGTAACATATTGAAGCTCGCCCAAGAAAAGTTACAAAGTTATTTTCTAGCAAAGTCTGAAGGGATTTAACAAATAACCAGACATTTTTCCGTGCCTTAAATAAATTTGTCGAAAACTCTTTTTATGGCGCTTGGTTTTTTTTTTTGTTTAGTGATAACGACTACCTTCGACATTATTTATATGGTAGAAATAAAGCTTCCAAAAAGTTTTTAAATTTCAGAATAAAAAATAAAAAAACGTACGAAAGTACTTTCTCATGTGTTTTACAAAAAATTTTAAATTGTCGGACCGTGTGATAATTTTTAGCTATGAATTGCACCACATAAAAAAACTGTTAGCTAAACATATCGACTCGAAATGATTAGATTATAGAATAACGAGCGGATCGGTCTCCAGGTACTATGTAATTATTGGAAGTTGAATGATATTTTTTTTATTACGGAATTTATTGTGCGTAAGTAGATTGGTTTAGATTTTCATCACATGAATTTTATATAAAATGGCTTAAAATACTTTTTTATGAACTTCTATATAAATTTTATACAAAAAAGAATGAAAGATTTTCAAACGGTTTGCATATCAAATTGAAGCATAGATTTTATACCAAGTTTTGTGTAGATCTGTATTCATTCCAATTTGGTTTGAATTTTACACCCAAACTATTTGCTGTGTGGAATACAAACCTCGATTCCATTTTATATATCAAAATGAGGAACACCTTAAGGTTGAATTAATTCTGATTCCGAGAAAAATTGGATTTCAGAATGTGGCCGTATTTAACATTCTTAGAATAATTCGGAACTTCAAAATCATCAAAACAACAAGTTCGGGTAAAATAACATATGATTTAGAAAAAACGAGTGAGCACCGCTACCATAAACTAAAAAGCAATTTCTCCGAACCCGAATGGCATAGGGCTAGTTTACATACACATTCATAATCAAAATAATCATATATTTGGTGATTATTTTTATCATGAAATGAATGAGCAAATGATGCTACTTCACGAAATCAAACAGTGTTGTGTTGTAAAATGTTTTACAATTTGTCCCTTTTGGGAGAAAAATAATACAGTTTTTGTGAAGAAATCTACGAGATGGATGATGAAATAAGTGGACACCTCCGGGTATGAGACAGTCGATTTTTTCTATGATGCAAAACTAATATTGCCAATCCGACTACTGTCGAACTGTCCTCTTGCTATGACCAAGTTTTTAAGCCAACACAGAAGTGAAAAGATCTATTGCTTATTTAAGTTATACACCTCTGGTCGCAACTCGACTGTAAAAAGTTTTTTATGATTTGTTTCGAAGTCTTTTGTTTTGTATTCAATCAACTGGAAATGGGAAGTGTCATGCGTCAGCGATTAGTGTTTGTGCAAATATAAATGGTTAAAACATTCTTTTTTGGCTTTTCTTAAAAGGTGTCATGTATCCGGGTATGAGCCACATCGTGTATCCGGGTATGAGACAATTTTTTTCGAACCCAAATCGTGTGCAACTGTCAAATATCGACATTTATGAATGTGAACAATATGTAGTTTGAATCATGAAGCTAAAAAATTCATGATTATTTTGATTATGAAGGTCTATGTAAACTAGCCCATACGATTCTTCCGAAAATATATTGTTTATTTGCGATTTAATAAAACAACACCAACCATATGTCAATCAAAATCCAATTCTCTGCATGATCGAAGAATTAACCGAATTAAGGCAGCAACAGAAGGATTTCCTCTTTTCGTCACCCAACACGCATTTGTTAATAATGGAAGCACACAATTTTAATATAATAATATGACTTGAATTTGTGGTCGAATTGACTTATGGAACAGGTGGCTGTGGTTATCAGAGCAGACGTCGACCAAACATACAAATGTAAAGAAACTCACGAATTTGCGTGTCGCAGCAATGAGATGAGCTCCCTTTTCAGGGTGACTGCTTGCTAATTTGTTAGAATTGTTGTTGTGCGACCGACTACTAATGTGGTTTCAGTTGGACTTTTAGTATTGTTAAATTGCGGTTTACTTCAATTATCCACCAATGCTGAAATACATTGTACTTCATGGATCAAAACACATGTGGACTGTTTTGAAATTATTTAGATATGTAAATATGCTACAGAAACGTTCTCGCGTGTTCTTCCGTATTTTATTTTGACGTTTCGTTGACAGTTATTGTGAATATGCATTCAAATAATCAGAGTTATGATTAAATTTGTTGATAAAAAAAGAAAAAAAAAAACCAAGAATATGAATAAGATAACTTTAAACAAAACAAATAGCACTTGTACATCAAAACGTTGTGAGTACGTTTATGCTAAAAAATGTCAAACTTTATTATGGTGTTGGCAGATTTTAGCTATTGACATAAGTGTTACCAGTTCCCGAAATACTTATAAAGAGTAACCTACCTATAACCACAACAGCATTTCGAAAATTGTGCCAGTATGTATATGAGATGCCTCGCTCTTTTGTTCGAATTCACCCAGTTTTTGCTCAGAGCTTCCAATAACTTTCACTAGTTTTTTTTGTATAAGAAGTGTTACGCCGTTTTGTCCGAGTTAACCAAGTTTTTGTTCAAAACACACCAGTGTTTTTAGTATAATTTGGGGTTATCGTGAATAGATATTCCCGCGAAATTTTTCTCAGACTGCCGTGCATTCTTCATTGCAGTCTAGGAAAAATTTCACGTGAAAATTTATTTACGATAACGCAAAAAAGCCTTTTTAATTTGTGTTTTTGTGTAGGTCCGTTAACTGATTTCGCTCATTTTCTATCCCGAGTATACATTTACGACAGAGGCTGTGTAGAAAATTTCATAGAATTCTTTCTATGGACAGAGAGTCCGACATAGAGACAGATAGACAGCCTTCGGCTCAGGAGGTAACGCTGGTCAATAATATTTTAGTAAATTTCCGAAAAATGACGTTAAAAATAAAGCAAAAACTTTCAGTGTTGCCACCTATTTTAGAAAAGTTTACCTCCGCTTTTCTGAAACAAAACTTCAATTTATTAAAAAAAGTAAGAATTATATAAGATTTTTAAAAATATCCTGATGGCAACTCTAAAAATGTATGTTGGAATTTGAAAAAGTTTATTTAAGTGTTTTAAGACTGCATTTTATTTTATTTGTTTTTTTTTAATAAGTGGTTTAAGCAAAAGTAACCAGAAAAAAAGCAGGGTGGCAACACCTAAAGTTTTGTAAAAATTAGAAAAAATTTATCTGAGCGTTTCTGAAATCAAAAATTTCAAAGTAGTCAAAAAAGGTAAGAATTAAATAAGATTTTCGAAAATAATCGGGTGGCAACCCTAAAAAATTAATGTTAGATTTTTGAACAGTTTATTTAAATAAAATAAAATAAAAAAAAAAAAAAAAAATTTCAATATTTTAAAAAATAGTTTAAGCAAAGCTTATAAAAAAACGGGTGCTTACTAAACGGAGAATGACGAAATGTTGCAAAAACAGTAATATCACAATAAAAAAAGTAATAATTTTTAAAAAAGTTGAAATCGGTGGATAGCCCCTCTAATTGATTATTGATTTAATTATAAAGAGGTAAAATTATGTTAACCCAGTGTGCCAAACGGACTCGTTTCGGATCCGTAACGGGTTCATATTTTCGTTATTTTTATCCGTTACGGAATCCGTTGCGTATCAGTTACTGATCCGTTTGCGGGAAGGATTCCTAAAAAAAAAACGAATCGTTTTTTCTACTTTTATGGATCCGTTTCGAACCTGTAACGTACATCAAAAACGAATTCAAAACGGATTCGCTTTTAATAATGGTAATGCTGCTTATAAAAAAAAAAGAAAAAAGGGTGAAGCGCTTATTTTTAATTAAAAAAAACAAAATAAAAAAAAAAAAAAAAATTACTACCCCGGCCGGGAATCGAACTCAGGCTCCCGGGGTATTACTCTTTCATACACGAGACGTTAGACAACTAGGCTATTGACCGATACGATGTATACTTAACTGAAGTAGACTTATTTGATGCTGAGATTTAAAGTTTGTATATTAAACAAATTTCTGTTGTTTTTTTATAAGTATTCTGTGTTGTTTTTCTTCCCTTCTTTTGATAAAAAATGTTATACCCAATGTGCACAAAAACGGATGAGGATCCGTTTCGAATCCATTACGAGTTCATAAGGGTATAAAAAACGTAATCCGCGGTAACGGATCCATTTCGAACCCGTAACGTACATCAAAAACGAATTCAAAACGCTTTGTTAAGATAAAAAAAAAAAACATTTTGAAGCGCTTATTAGCGAATAAAAAAAATTAAATTCCGCAGTGCGGGCCCGTTTCGAATCCGAAACTTATGTAAAAACGAATTTCAAAACGGATTTTCTTTTAAATATGTTAATGCTGTATATTTACAGAAAAAAACCGTTTTGATGCGCCTATTAGCAATTAAAAAATAATAAAAAGAAAAAAAAGGAAGAAAATAAAGGGTAAAAATCCACCTCTTGTAGGATTCGAACCTGGGCAAATCCGTTTCGATTCCGTAAATATTTCAAATACGAACTCAAAACGGATTTAATTTATGATAAAAAAAATATTTTTGATTTGTTTTTTTTTTCAATTGTGTTAGACGAGCTTTAGGTCAGTAAATACTTCAATTTAAATTGTTGACAAAATTCAAATTTATATTTTTCCAATATTTCGTCTTTCATTGAAAGACATCATCAGGGACTAAAATTTAAAACAAATTGCACAAAAACATTTCATTACAATAATATCACAATTCATAAAATAATTGAAACTTACATTAAAAAATGAAAATAATTAACAATTACATTGAACTAATAACTCGACTGATTTGATAAATTAACAATTATGCAAAATTAAAATTTTTAAGTCAAAAATATTTGTTAATACACTTTTGTAGTTTGGCGCGGTCAACTTGTTAATGTTTATGTTTTCGTCTATGTATTTTTTTTCTTTTTATTTTATTGCGTATGATTTTTTGTAAACTTTTCAAACTCTGTTTGAAAAAATGTTTTTGATTCCAAATTTGAGTACATAACATTTTTTATCAAAAGAAGGGAAGAAAAACAGCACAGAATACTTATAAAAAAACAACAGAAATTTGTTTAATATGCAAACTTTAAATCTCAACATCAAATAAGTCTACATCAGTTAAGTAAACATCATATCGGTCAATAGCCTAGTTGTCTAACGTCTCGTGTATGAAAGAGTAATACCCCGGGATCCTGAGTTCGACACGCGGCCGGGCTAGTAATTTTTTTTTTTTTTTGTTATTTTGTTTTTTTTAATTAAAAATAAGCGCTTCACCCTGTTTTCTTTTTTTTTTTTATAAGCAGCATTAACATTATTAAAAGCGAATCCGTTTTGAATTCGTTTTTGATGTACGTTACAGGTTCGAAACGGATCTATAAAAGAAGAGAAAACGATTCGTTTTTTTTTTAGGAATCCTTCCCGCAAACGGATCAGTAACGGATACGTAACGGATTCCGTAACGGATAAAAAGATCGAAAATATGAACCCGTTACGGATCCGAAACGAGTCCGTTTGGCACACTGGGATATACTCAAATTTGGAATCAAAAACATTTTTTCAAACAGAGTTTGAAAAGTTTACAAAAAATCATACGCAATAAAATAAAAAGAAAAAAAAAAAAACAAATCAAAAATATTTTTTTTATCATAAAAATTAAATAAAGCAAATCCGTTTTGAGTTCGTATTTGAAGTATTTACGGAATCAAAACGGATTTGCCCAGGTTCGAATCCTACCAGAGGTGGATTTTTACCCTTGATTTTTCTTCCTTTTTTTTCTTTTTATTATTTTTTAATTGCTAATAGGCGCATCAAAACGGTTTTTTTCTGTAAATATACAGCATTAACATATTTAAAAGCAAATCCGTTTTGAATTCGTTTTTACATAAGTTTCGGATTCGAAACGGGCCCGCACTGCGGAATTAAATTTTTTTTTTATTCGCTAATAAGAGCTTCAAAATGTTTTTTTTTTTTATCTAAACAAAGCGTTTTGAATTCGTTTTTGATGTACGTTACTGGTTCGAAATGGATCCGTTACCGCGGATTAAGTTTTTTATACCTTTATGAACTCGTAATGGATTCGAAACGGATCCTCGTCCGTTTTTGTGCACATTGGGAAGTAATATAATAAAAAACTTACGCGGAGAATGACGCACACTTGTGTTCTTTGCAAAATTTTTAACCTTTTTTTTAAAAAAATACGCATGAACTCACTATTGAAAAACCAAAACTGACTGAGCTGAAAATTCACTGAATCCCCTCATTCTCTTCACTTTCAGTTCTCTATTTACTCAATATTTAAAAAATTTACAGTTAAAATAAGAAAAACTGAGTGGAGATAGTCTAAAATGAGGAACCAACTTCTATGTATGTCAATTCTATATAAAAAAAAATTTTTCGAACAGTTAACTCAGAAAAACAGTAGCTGAAATATATACGCAAACAATGCAGTAAAAGTTTTTTTTTTTTTTGAAAATAACGTAATATGCGAAACGGGCAAATTAAGTGCACTAAGAAGCGGTTAGGGACAGGACGGAGAATGACTTTTTAACACTTTATGTTATAATTTCATAGTAAAATATTAATTTAGCTATTCGTTTTTCGTCTTGCATGATTTTCCTTTAGCAAATTATGACCATTTGAAAATGACACCATATGGAGAAAAATCAGATAAGAATCTAATATGATTTTTAACTTTCATGTATCATTTTAAAGTGGCCATAATTTTTTTTAAGAAAAACCACACAAGATCAGTTTAAAAAAAAATCCAGTAAAATTGTCTTATATCGAGCTAAATTTTGTTGTCAAAAGTCCTCAGATATGTGTGTATGTACTTGTAACTATTCTTCTCTTTTGTACAATAACGTTTGCGTGACAGTACTTTGAATAAAATATGAAAAGGGAGCACTACAATAATGTCGTACCTTGCGTGAATGCGCAACCAAAGAATTTTATTCCAAAAGTGAACATGCTGCCTGTCGACTGATCCTTGACCGTTTTACTTAAGCATAGATATCACATGCGGTTTTCACAAGTTATCAACTGTCATTGCTTGATTTGTTTACTTCACAATTCAAATTCTTCTTCATTTTAATTTGATTTCTGATGACTCCTTTTTAAAGTTCAAAAGTTGAGCATGCGGCAGTATTTATATACCGATTCTCTTGTAACAAATATAAAGAATGGCATCATTTGAGTCGATTCGGCTGTGTCTTTTTGTAGAACCGCAGAAACTAAGAATACGGAAAAGGAAAACTGGATAATATAATAAAAATTTGCTGTTATAGAAGGGGGTGGGGGGCAGCTGCTCGGAGGCTCAGTATTAGAGACGAAAATTTCACAGTCAAAAAAAAAAAAAAAAAAAAATAGCATAATAATATTTCAAGAAGAAGTCGGCAAAGTCCCATTCGTAGCTTTTGTACCAACAATCCTAGGTCTTTTAAGTAATACCAACATATATATATCATACATTTTCAGCTCTGACAAGGTTCAACACGAAAATTGAGTGAAGATGAAAATCAAAATGTGTGAAAAAATCTGGTTTCAATTATACTTTAAAGATAAAGGATCTTTGTCCAGAACAATTACACAGGCCTGCAAATTGGACACTTTTTTTTCTCTCTTGATTTTTGAAGCCAATTATGGTGGTTTGGGACCTCTTAATCACGAATCTGAACTTGGTTTATTTCCATCACGACAGAATTTTTAGATATTCCAATTTTCAAAACCTCAAAAATAATGAAATATCGTGTGTTTTTCACTTTTATTTTAAATTTTCTTGAAACTCGGACGTGAAAGAACAATTCTGTAAACGGATTTGGGCTCAGCATCAAAAAATACCATTGCGCAGCATTTGAAAACTTATTAATTCAATCGTTTGTGCTTATGTACTCTTCAATATCACGCCTAAAATACTCAACATATAGTTTTTTAGTATCAAGTTTCATAATGCAGGTAATGCAAGTAGATATGCGTTTTGTTTTTCTTTTTTTGTTTTTGGCATGATTTCTTTGTATACCGAGCACACCGTACTTCCTTCGATTACCCCCATTGTCAAGACATATCTGTCGGAATATCAGGCGGATATATGGTGTTAATATGGTTTCAATATACCTACTGGTATACGCGTAGGAGCGACTCGTATAAAATTTTCAATAATTTTTTTTGTATGAGGGGTAGAACACCTCCTTGTCCAATCGATCCCGTATTTCTTACAATTGTGTTGGAGCACCAAAAAAACATCTGGTGCAAATATGGTTTTGATATGTTCAGTAGTATAGGCGTGGTAGTCTTGTACTTATATACAAAAAATGCACTTAAGTTAAACTTAAATTACTGAAAATTGTGACGTGCTGGAATTTTTTTCACTATTTTTCTCGTAATCAGCACACTTAAATCTATAGAAATCGCTTTTTAAAACTTAGAGAGGAAAACCCATGCGGGACTGTGTAGACGATAACAGTGGGCATGGCAATTTTTTTGATTAATATTAGTTTATGGTATTCATGTTCACTAACAAATTAGTTCATAAAGCTTCCAAGAAAAACTTTTCAAAGCGTACGAGTATAGTAAAAGATAAGGAACCCTCTTTGTAGGAGTAAGTACATTTATTTTTATTGATACTAGAATCGTCCAGTGGTCAAAATTCGACCACAAATGTCTTAAATAATTTTGGTACTTTTTGGACACCTTTAGTAGATACTTTTTTGCCATTTCGTACAAAATAGAAAGCTCATTTATCATCCTTGGTATAATTCAAGCGAAACACAAAGAAAACAAAAAACATGAAATTGGTGCTATACTTTTTGTCTTTCTCTTTGTGCTTTATCCTCTTTTCAGCTCTGTGTGACCGTGTATTTTGTTGTTGTTAGTATTGAAAAATTTGTAATTAATTTTACCTGGGTTAAAGTCAAAATATTAAAATAATTTTAACATTGTGCACATCCACACACAAGTAATTTTCTAATGGTGTATTATTTAAACTCCATTCTTATTTCTTATTTGACTTAACAACGACTATAAAAATTTCAGAACATATAAAGTTATTTGAACAAAATAAGCAATTTCGTTAATGGGTCCTTAGATAAAATTCATTAGTCATTGCAAAATTGCATTTATTTAAACTTTAAAGGGTCTCTTAATTTACAAAAATTGACTTACGGCTAACGATAATTTCAACACTTTGCCCATGTCGAGCATTAAGGTTAAGTTTCGTTGATATTTAGCAATGTTTTGACGCATATATGTACATATGCGTGTACTCAATGGAACATGCTTCGAATACTCATAAGACAAATAGTTCACTTGTAATTTGAAAACATTGCACCTCCTCAAACCATTGCAATCTTCGGATATTATTGTCAGAGCCATCATCAACTTCAGAACTATAAGGCCATAGGTAGCACTTTAGTTAGCAAAAATGACAATGAAAGTTGAATAAAAGCCACAAGATTACGTGAGGAAACATGTCGCAGTAGGGCGTTTGTATGTTTGTTTGGCAGCTAACTACATTACGTTGAAAAGCTCTTTGTTGTTGCAAAAATATTTTCACCAAAGCAGCGGTACCTCATTTCGCATGCATTTTCCATTTGCTAAATGCTCTTGTTGGCGTCGTTTGACCTCAGTTGCTTTTCGGCATGTTCTTTAGCTCCATATGCAGAGAATATGTTTCATTGACTGGTCTTTGCCGACGCACAAAGGGGTATTGTATGCGCTTTTACGCATTTAATTGAAAAACAAAATTTTTTGAAGTACCACTTTTTTTTGATACTGTTTTAAAGATAATTAAATTCTGCGTCACAAACAATAAAAATTGTTGACCTAACATTACTAGTAAAAAAGTTATATGCGGTTGAAAATCAACTTTTTTGCTTTCGTTCGCGCGCTGCGAAAAATTTGAATTTTTTGGCTTTTTTAAAGTATATTTTTATTTAAAAAAAAGTTTTTTGTGGAAAAAATTTTAATGGAACCTTTAATTTCAGGTAATTGTGGTTCTTACTACATTAAAGCTTTTTTGAGTTAATGTTAAAAAATTTTGTTTTATGCATATTAAATATGTGTTAAAAAATTAGGGTTTTTTATTATTCAAGTGGAGTTAAAGTATTTTAGGTTGTGCAAGGTTTTCATCTTGTTATGATTTTCTTTAACTATAGACTGTTCATAATAAGTGTTAAAAATTTGGTTGTGCCATGTTTTGCTCCTTCGGAATTATTAAACTCTTTGTGAGAGAACTCCAGTCGCTATAATCACAAGAAGCAAGTGCAGCCACCAACAATGCAATGATTTTTTTTCCTTTTGTTTTGTTTTTCTTCTTAAATTTTGATGGACTCTTTTAGTTCAGGTATTTTTGTAATACAAAAGTGGTTTTTGTTTTGTGGAAAAGTATTTTGTTATATTTAAATTTTTTTTTTTCGTTCGTTAGTTTAAAATTAAGTTCATTTTGGCTATATACATAGACATATAGTCGTTCCAAAAGTGAGCTCAAACAAAAATGTTTTGATTTTAATAAAGAGTAGACATTTAAGTTACTTTTTATGAAAAAAAAGTGTTGCGGGTTTTTGAGCGGGTGGGAGGAATTTTAATTTTTTTAAGGCAAACTGACATGTCCAATATGTATGAAAGTGGAGCAAAAAACAAATAAAAAGTTAAATACAGACATAAAGACAGATAATTACCACCAAAAATCTGCAGAGGGTGTCAATAAAGTACGCTGAGTTTTTAAAAATTTTTGAAGGTCATTAAGAGGTCGCTCATCGCCGTTTTATGCAAAATCTCGGCTTAGTACAGTTTTTATTTTATTACGATTTAAGAAACGCTCGGAATGAGTCATCCGATATATCAAATTTTTTGTCTTGAGTCAAGATATATAAAAACATTATATCTCGAATTTAAAATCATTCATATATTGTTGTTTTAGATAAAAAACCTAAAGAAAACTTATTTTCGATATTTCGGCCCGCTGTAAAACTTTTAAACTACATCTTGGAAAAACTGTATTTCATAAGTTTATCATAAAATTATACAAGAAACAATTTTCTATTGCATCTTAACCCATTATATCCTGTTTTTATGGGTCTTCTTGACCCTTTTTTCCAAAAACTTGGTTAAAATGGGTTAAAATGTTCTACAAAAATATTCTTCAAAAAATTTCACTAGGGGTCATCAAGGACAGAAATTCTTAAAACTTCAGAATAATGCGTAAAAAATTTGATAACAATTTTCAATTTCCGTTTTTTATTGCTATTAAAAAAAATTTCACTACATAATGTACAACTGCATAAGTTTTCTACTTTTTTATGCATAATTAACTAAAAAAATAAGTTTTTATAACCTTCAATAGTCTGGATGAATTAATAGCGTGTTTTGGTATCTAATACCCCACTGTGCGACGCATGTATACCCGTGTCAACGCAATTTGTGGGTATTCCATTTTTACTTGCAGTTACCTTTCAAAATTAGCATGTTGTGACATTGATTACAAAGGAAGACACCCAAAATTTACATTGCGGTGGAATTCGTGTCTTCATCTTAATAGTGAAACCAAAGAACGAGGGGAAGAAATTTAGTAGTTTTGTCGTTTAATGGTAAGAATTTTTTAATAATAAGTACAAATTTCCGAAGAAGCATTATCCCGGGCCTTATTACTGCACTCGTTGTTTCTGGATTTCTTGGCAATTTCCCTGTGAAGCTTAAAAGGATTTTTGTATTTTTGCTTAAGGGTACTGAAGTAGATTCTTGCAAATTAATAAAGCGTAAGAACCTGATGGCATATCGGCCCATATGTTGAAAAAGTGTGCCTCAACACTGGGTCATCCATTTTGATGGAATCTGTTTAGAATTTCCTACACATGTGGTGTGAAGTTGGAAGTATGCTAATGTCCAGCCAGTTCCCAAAAAAAGCGAGGCTACAAACCCATATAATTATCGGCCCATTGCAATATTCTCAGCGCTCTCCATTGACCTTTTGTCATCGACCATTAATCCAATCCACACCTTTGCAGACATCAGCTTTTTTCATTCATATTGCTTTAAAAATTCTAAGGATATTGAGAAAATAAGGCGGTATATGAATGACACACTCTCAAATGACATTAAAACAATCTCCGAGTGGGGTCTAGCTAATCGGGTTGAACTCAACGCTAGCAAGGCCCAATGCTGTCTGTTGTCTCACCGACGAGTGGATTGTCCCCTTCATCCCTCAATATGGCCGACGTAGACATTACGAGATCAGCTACTCTTGACGTTCTGGGCATCTCGATTCAAGCGGATCTGAGGTGTACAGATCATGTATTCGATGTGTTGAAAGGAGCGGCCAAGTGTTTAGGTTATCTAAAACGGTGTAAGAAATACCTCACTCCTGTTGATCTTCGGACTGTCTATTTTGCCAATATTAGACCTAAGCTAGAGTATAATTTTGCACATCTGTGTTGCGGCTCCAAAAACTACTTTGAAGCTGCTAGGCAGAGTTCAACGTAATGTGATGAAATTGATTGGGGATGTGGATGTTGTACTCTCTGTTTACTCTCTCGAACACCATCGTAACGATGGGTATGTTGCCTTTTTTTTTTATAAATATCATGGGATGTGCTCTAGAGAAATTTATGGGCTGGTTCCATCTGTTCGTAGCACTTGGGCGTCTCATCATGCCCATCCTTTTTGCTTTGCACCGGTTTGTAGTAGAACATTGCACTATCGGGATAATTCGTTCTTTGGTCGTTCTCCTCTTTTCCCCCATCACTCTAACCTATTTCCTTTTCTGCAAATCAACACGGTGCTTTGCATTTATAGAGGCTACCTGAGCTTTGGTTCAAATATATAAATAACAAGTGCTTACATAATTCTATGTAATGTTAGTGCTAATTATTTAATTTTTACTAAGGCCGAAAAATTGTCCACTGAGTACACTTTCATATGAATACACCTATTCGTAAGAATGCCAAAAATTGGATAATCATGTATTGAGGATTGCACACAATGCACAAGAGGCATTAAAATGAAATAAGTTCCATTATCACTCCATAATTCTTATGTATTTGTGCTTATATCAGAAATTTCCATGCTTGCGAACCTAAGCTTCATGGGTTCATTAGGTTTGTAGACAATCGCATGAGCTCCTCAAGTTAAGCTGTCAGTAGGCAAATTGACGGCAAGTACAATGAGTGAAATGTCCGTCACGTTTGCAAATGACGTGTAATTTTATGGCAAGAAATATTTGCATGAAATATTCGCATGAAATATTTTGCAAATGGAGCTGTAAGCACTAAAATGTCATTGACATGGAACGTTTGAAGAACATAGGTGCACTTTACTACACTAAATATCAAAATGTTTCCAATATAAGATATGCAATTTTTAGTGTTGAATTATTTCATAAACAATATAAAACTTTTGCAATTTCTATAATGTACGTATCCCTAACTGAAATGAGTTAAGCCTTGTCTCGATGGAATTAAATTCTTAAGGTAAGCGAACATTGCTTCATGAAAAAATCTCATCATGATTCTATAGTACATATTTTGAGACAATTAATTACGAATTTGTATTGTCTTATTTAAAGATATAAAAAGAAAGTAATAACTTTTATAGACAGTATGCGAATAACTTTGACAGTTCGGATTGCTTTTAGTGATGCAGATAGTGATGAGCAAAATTAGTCTTGGCTTTAAGTCTTGCTCTTGGAAATTTTTCGAGACCAAGACGATGATATCTTTGCACGACCAAGACCGCTTCCACAATTACTCCCGAAAATCTGAAAGTGGCTGCGAAAAAAGTGAGCTGAGATTTTTTAAAATGTTTTTAAAGGTCATTTAGAGGTGGCGCAACGACAATATGGAATATATTATCCCACTATATCCTGTCCTACTGGGACTTTTTGACCCAATTATCAAAAAACTGGGTTAAAATGGGTCAAAGTGTTTTCACTAAGGGGTCACTAAGGACGAGAAATGCCTAAAACATAAAATATTAATCTGAAATATATTGTAAAATATTAAAACCTAAAAAAAAACCAAACCAAAATTAGTGGGTATTTAACAAATTACGACTGAGCCATTTAATATTTTCCAACCAGCACAGCACGTGGTTAAACCTTTTAGGACCGTAAGGAATTGGGAGCTTATGCAACCATGTTAGCTATTTATAATGGTCTATTGGGCGACCAGAAAACATATTTCAAAATAAAAATTCAAAAAATTTTAACGGTTTTACTGGAATTTTCTGGGACTTATGTGTTCCTATGGGAGACTTTTGTCCCATACATTTTTATATGGGGAAAAGATGTCCTTATTTCAAAGGATGATATCTCGGAAAGTAAGGGTCCAATTGAAAAAATTTAAAGGTATGGTTTGATAGGTAAGGTTAGGGCTGTTTGATGCCATCAAAAGAATTAAACTACACCATCTCCTGGAACTACACCGTTAGATTGACAGCGCTTTCTCAGCTTCAAGCACGGATATCTCGTCATCCTGAAGTATATGACCAATTCTGGTCTCGGATTCGAATTCGGTGGTTCATTAAATTTTTTTATTTTGATTACCTGTGAAATTGGTAAAATTGTAGTACAAAAGTGAGTTGAAAAGTTACCCTTTACGACCATAGGGACACAGGTGTCCCATTTTGAATTTTATGATTTGTCAATATACTAAGCTTAAATAATGGTACAATTAATGTATAAAACAACAATTTACTAACCTGACAACAATTATTTCACACTATAATATGATTAAAAACAATTTAACACCCATAAATTCTGCGGTAAGGTATAGCAATAGTGCACCACACAAACTGCTACATTAGAATGATCATACAAAAATAACGGTTCTTCTGATGGTGTTGCCAGATTTAATAGAAATGAAGGAAGCGTTTAGAAACTGATAAATGTCAAAATTACATATATCGGTTTCTTAATTATTTAAATACAATTTATTTTTGTCATGTCCCTATGGTCGTCAAAGGGTTAAGGAAGAAAACAGGGGTTTTTTAACCTAAGGGTTTTAGACATATCTATGTATCTATGTATATACGAAATCGGTTCAGTCCCTGTTTCTATGCCTAAATCTCAACATATTCGCTTGATTTTTTTTTTGTTGGAAATGTTGTAAAGAAGAGCAGTGCATAAGATATCTCTTTTTTTAAAAAAGTGGGCAGTGCCACGCCCTTAAATGAAAAAAAAAAAAAAAAACAAAACATTCTCACGGCTAAGCCGCTGCATTGATTTTTATGAAATTTGGTATGGAGATAGGGTTGGTATTAAGGCACCTGAGGAACGACAAGATCAAGATTATGTTTTTATGTCAGTGGTGCCACGCCTCTAAATGGAAAACACGCAATTTATGGAATTCAGTACTGATGTAGGCTTAACACTAAGAAATGCTAATAAAAAGTTGATAATTTTTAGAGCGGAGTGCCTCGCCTGCAAATGGAATACATGCTATCGCGGCGAAACTGATGCATTAATTTTAATAGCGGTACACTTAACACTAAGGATAGAAATTTAAAACTTATTTTACTGCACCCTCAAAGAATGATATTAAAAGTATTTGTTTCAAAGTGAGCAGTTTCAAGCTTCTAAAAACTTAATATGCAGTTCTTGTTAGAAACTATATTTCCATAGTCTCTTTAAATTCAAATTGAAGTGGTCGAATTTCGGCCGCAAGGCTAACTGTACTTTATTTATAAAGTGTGTAAACGATTATTTTACGACGCTTCTGGGATGTGACAGAGGAGACCTAGACTAAGAAAATTTCAACTGGGGAGCGGTCTTAAATGCACTCCGGAAGAGTTATGGGGTTAAAACTGGTTTTTTGATTTGTTTTACAAAAAAAGTTTCTTGGGTCACCTTAACGTCTAAGTGGAAGCTTTTTTACATTAAATTTTTAGCATTGCATGAGCTTTCTAATAATGTATTTAGTTATAGGGTTCAAAAAGATTTTGCAAAGTTCTAGATCTGTTAATATTTTAAGATTTTTTTTTCTTTCTATTTTTTGACTTTGGCTGCCATTTTAGTATGAAAAAATCCTATGAAAATACCTTTTTATATTTTTTTTCTATCCTCGTTAAATTTTTTTTTAATTTGATAGCACATTTGTAATACCAACATTTTGATTTGAGATCGGAAAAAAATAATTTTATGTAACAACACACATGTAACTTGCACGCGTACTCTTCAAACAGATTGTTCTTGAAAAGTACTTTTTTCTGACCTAAAATTAAAAAACTGGTATGATAAATGCACCACCAAATTAAAAGAAATTTAACGAGGACCCCAAAAAACTATAAAAGGCTACATTCATGTAAAACAAGTCAAAAAATCAGTTTTAGTCCTATTGCTAATCAGAGGTACATTAGATTAGAACCAGCCTTAAAGTGCAATTTTTTGTTATTATAGTTCTCCTCTATCATTTCCCAGAAGCTTCGTAACCGCATCGATTACACCCTATAACCCTATAAACTACTGGTTTATAAATTTAGGATGTTAATTGAGACTAACCTTTAGTACTTTAAATGTATTTCTAGAAATAGCAAACCAGTTTCAATTATCGGTACCGAAATTTAAGAAGAAAAACAATATAGGTTGTAAAACGTCTCAAACCTAGTTTTTCTCGCTAACCCTGCATTTTAAAGGTTTTTTTCTGGGTGCAAGGAATAAAAAAAAAAAAATTGTACTGATTTTTAGCGCATAGTTGTTCTTAAATTACTAACGAAAGTAAACTTGTCACTATCCATGGGTTTTTAACTTCAATTAGCACTGCATAGCTTTAGTATATACAGACTATGGGAACTTGCATATTATAACGGCGCATACATATTCATACTTATTATAATCGTAATATCGACTTGGTTAAAGGCTAGAGATGCTACTCTTCTCATCTTCTTTTCTTTTATTTTGGATTTATTCACGAAAGAAAATGTCTATGAAATTAATTTCGTACGAAGATTTATCGCGAATTTAGACAGCGTTGGCGACACCTGCCAACGCCTACAAATGTAATTTATTGTCCTGATATCTGTCGCAACTTGACTTTTCCAGCTCTTACTCCTCTTGCTTGGGTGATGTGTTTATTTGGTGGTGTGCGCCATATAAAAGTTAAGTGTTTCAATTTCACGGCAACACTTGCAACAACCAAGGATAATGCGAGGATGTTTTAAATTAAATAAAGAAAGTGTTTTATTCAAATATATGTATGTACACTGGGATTGAAACTTTTTTTCAAACAGTGTGATTAAATAAAATATTAAATCAAAATAGGAAAGGCATAGCGGGAAATTTTGTACGCTTGCGGTTAAAACTAATTTCGATTTTTACCATCATAGATATTTGACCTATGCCGTTTTATATTTTCACAAAAAATGTGGTACTAAATTTAACATATATATATAATCTTTAAGCAAAATGCTGAGCTGCAGCCGTATCAATAAAAACAAAAAGTTATATGTTTTTATGTTTTTTATTTTGCGATATTTCGACTTAAATTTTAAGTCATCATCAGGCAATGGTTGAGATTTGTCGATCGACAGATGCTAACCGATGTCCGTATAACTATCGATAGTTATACGACTGTCGATAGTTATACGATCGACAAATCTCAACCATGGCCTGATGATGACTTAAAATTTAAGTCGAAATATCGCAAAATAAAAAACATAAAAACATATGTATAACTTTTTGTTTTTATTGATAAAGCCGATTACAACAATTCATATATATATAATATTATAAGTTTATGTGTATAATTCTGTAACTCCTAGCGTGGGCTAACACGTCTCCATCTCATGCATTCCCTTGCGATGAATTCTATCTCGTTTCATGACTTTCCCGAATCGTAAACAAAATTTTGTTATGATTTCATATTTTATGGACCATGGACTCTATAATAAACGATTTCTCTGAAAAAAGTTGTAGTGCCTTTCAAATGAAGTTAAAAAATACCAAGAACCGTAAACTGAAAACTGAAATAACGCTCATTGTATTTCCATATGCATACATAAATGTGGAAGATAATAATTTCAGATATAATGAACACAATATAGAAAAAAAAACTACTATAATAAGCGTTTTTCGTTTTACAGCAGGTATTATTGCATATTGTATCGGGCGTTATTTAATTTCCTTATTTAGTAAGCGCTATTTCGGTTTTCTCTTCCTATAAGCTATTTCTTTCTGGTGTCTTATTCCAGAGCCGTAATAACATCTTATTTCACAAATGTTAAGAATGTTCCGCACTTAAGTAGTTTTCTTTTTCGGGCTGTCATGATCCGAACGATAAATTCCTATATGAAATCCACTATCAATAATTATTATAATTTGAGTAATTTGTATACAAATCAAGTATAAGTTTTTAAGTAAAATTCAAAACTAGTAAGGATGTTAACTTTGGCCCGAGCACAAATTAAATACCGTACACTGCAGTATTTTGAAAATATTGCTTGTAAGGATAGTGCCACGTTCTATGGACGGAATTCACTTAGTTTTTACTGAGGTCCTGCACTTATTGGCCTTAGTGTCTGAGTGAAATTAGGTTCGATTACTTCAAAAAACGCTTTCAGGGTAGCATTCAGAAACTTTTGCTTATATGGGAGGTGCCACGTCTTCTTGTCCGACTTCGAATAGTTTTTGCTAAAACCCTGCATTTATCTTCCAAAGTGTTTGAGTGAAATATGGTTCAATTATTTCAAAAAACGTTTTAGAACAACATCTTAAAAATTTTGTATAAGATAGGTGCCACGCCATATTGCCCGAGTTCACTTAGTTTTTGTTCAGAGCCTGCATTTACCTTCTTACTTTTTGAGTGAAATTAAGTTGGATTATCTCAAAAAACGTTTTCAGTACAGCATTTTGAAACTTTTGCTCAAAATATTTCGTTTTTACTTATTTGCTTTCTTTTTATGGGCAGTGGGCGTGTCTGTTGACCGATTTCGCTCATTTTCTATCCCACGAGCTTACTTTTACAACGAAGCCACTGTGTCAAATTTCATTTATTTATTTTGTTTAGTTTTTCCGTAAAAAAGTATTTCCACGCACAGCCTGGCAGCCAGCCAGAGAGACGGACATTACTATATGGGTGATTCTTAGATAACTGTGCTTTTTCGAGTTGTTAAATTAAAAGATAATTTTTTTGGAGTTTTGCAAGTTTCTTCGTGCTATCTTGTGTAAACACACTCTACAAACTCACCTTTTAAGTAGATCAACTACAAGTGTGAATTTACGGCTTTGAGGTCGAAATTAAGAAATTTTGCTGCCACGTTTGTGACATTTTAGCCACAGTATGGAAAAAAGATGGTTTTGAAGCGTTTTGATGTGAGATATATTGCATATAATGACAAATTTACACTTCAAGACTAATTTTGCAACAGTGTCATGTCTCCGGTGGTCCATTTTTTTATAACCTACCGCCCTAAAAATCAACTATGGTTTCCTGTCCTCTGTTTTTATAGCCGTTTATGGTGGATTAGAATCTCCTAATTACGAATCTGATCTTGATTTTTTTCTTTTACATCAGTATCCTTAGTTATCCTTGCTCAAAAGTGAAAAAATCACAGTTTTGACATCTACTTAACAAAAACACACGTAACATTAATTTTTGTCAATGGACTCAGACAGCCGAATTGATTATCACCAAGACATAACTTACCGTTTTTCAATTGGGTTCCCAGTTTCCGAGTTATAAGCTTTTAAAAAAGGATACCTCTCAATAACACACAAAGGATTTTCTGGACCGAAAAATTAACAAAAATGGTAAGTTTTAATATTTTTATCAAAAATATATTTTACTACGAAAATTTTAAGCCCTTGCAGACTTAGATCGGATGAAAAAATAAGGCTCTATTGTAGATTTAGTGAATGAACAGATGAAATTTTGATTCTGTTAATTTGCAAAGCAGTAGTTGAGTAGGGTCATTCACAAAATCTAGCATAGAACTGTCATTTTTCATGCAATTATGGTCTGCAAGGTCTCGAAATTTTTGTAATTAAATATGTTTTTGATAAAAATAATAAAACTTGATATTTTTTTAACTTTTCGGTCTCGAAAAATCCTTTGTATGCTATCGAAAGATATCCTTACTTTAAACGCTTATAACTCGGAAGCTGGGAATTCAATTGAAAAATGGTAAGTTATGTCTTGTTGACAATAAATTTGGCTGTCTGAATCCATTGAAAAAAATTGATTTGACTTGTTGTTGTTTTTGTTCTATAGCTTTAATTAGATGTCAAAACAGTGATTTTTCACTTTTGAGCAAGGATAACTCAGGACTTTGATGGTATAGAAAAATTTTTGTATTAAAAACATAATTAATAGCCTTCAACTTAACATACTCAAACTTTATATCGAAATATGTTTTTTTTGCAGACTGATAAAAATGCCACGTTTGTGACATTTTTGTAGTTTATCGCGCATTGTAAAGCACGCTTTTGAGTTCAAGATTTTTCCGAAAGAATTTGGGGTCATGAATGCAAATCCTACAAAAAAATTGTTTCATGCATAAAATAAAATGTACTACCTGGGAGTGACGACTGCCACGTTTGTGACCATAATTTAAAAAAAAAACTGTTTTTGTTTATATACTGCCCTATAAAACGCAAACAGATTTCTTTTTGGACGCGTTTGGACATGATGACCTTTGGGTGATGAATAGTGATCAGAATTAATGCATATGTATTGCAATCTATTGACTGAAACAGTAGTACCATGCAGTAGTAGCATAATGCTTTCAAGAAATTTTTTTTTTCCAAAACTAGGGGACAGTTTTCAATTCGAAATTGTGCCCTGTAAAAATTATTTTAAACTGCAGATGAGCTCAGAATATTGTAGCCTTAAGTATTTACTTAATATGTGTAGTAACTTGTTTTCTGTTCTATTTCCGTTTTTTGGTCGTTTTTCATCGTTTTGTTTATAAAAAGTATGGGTAGGACATGCCACGTTTGTGACATTTGGGATATATTTGCAAACTTTCACAGTAGAGTTACAAATATATCATATTCATTCATTTTTACAGTAGTTTTTACAACTTTTCATATTAAAGCCAAATAAAACACGATTTTTTGGACAATAGTTTATCCTATCTTTACTATACTATTTATTTATTTAATTACAAAAAATTTGAAAGTAAAATCGGATAATATTTTAGAAAGTTATTAAGGTTTCACTGAAGTAGGACTATTCGTTTTTTTATCGAAAAAATAAACAGGTACAAAAAAATGTTTTTGCTCATAACTTTTTTTTCTTCTCAGAAGGGATACCCAAAGCTGCTTAAAATTAAAGACTATGTTTTTGCAAAAAATGCTGCGTTAAAAAATTCAACATTTTTTGTGCAGGTAGTATAGATAATATCCGGTTCCAAAAGTCCATTTTTTTATGTTTTTCAATTACGTAGTCGGAAAAGCATTCGTTTACTCAAAAGAAAGGCTTTTACGAATAAAATGTATAAGGCTTAAAATCGTTCAAAGTATCAAAGTATTTTATAAATTTTTTCAGACCTTTTTTAACTTTTCAAAAATTGGTCAAAGAAAAAAATAAAAAATTTCCATAAACTCTAAAAAAATTCACACGTGTACTTTGTACGATTCTAAGCATTTTAAACATTATACAATTTTTTTCCTTCATAAAAAATCGACCCAGTTTATTGTACCTGTTTATTTTTCCGATAAATAACACAGGCCCACAAAAAAAAAAGTACCCTGCGCGAAAGATCAGACCACCTGAACTTTATGTTTTCGGGGTCGCTGAATCCGAATATGGTGCCAGAATAGCGAAGTTGGTTCGCGTTTTTTCAGAAATCAACAATTATGCTGAAAAATTTGAGATATTTTTCAGCATTATTTCTGGTTTGTGAAAAAACTCGAACCAACTCCACTATTCTGATACCATATTCGGACTCAGCGACTCCGAAAACATAAAGTTCAGGTGGTCTGATCGTTCGCGCAGGGAATTTTTTTTTTAGTCTTGTGCACAGGCCAAAAAAAAAAAAAAAGTACCCTGAAATTAGCAAAGTTGGTTCGCGTTTTTTCAGAAACCAGAAAAATCTCTAATTTTCACCATTATTGTTGATTTCTGAAAAAACGCGAACCAACTTCGCTATTCTGGCACCATATTCGGATTCAGCGACCACGAAAATATAAAGTTCAGGTGGACTGATCTTTCGCGCATGGTACTTTTTTTTTTTTTGTGGGCCTGTGTAATCAAAATTGGTCTTACTTCACTGAAACCTTAATAACTTTTTAAAATATGATCTGATTTTAGTAATTTTGGGCTTAAAATTTTTAAAATTAAATACATTTATAAATAAACATATAAAAATATTGCAAAATTCTAAAAAATCGCTATGAAAATGAACTTTTCGCTCGGTTTTAACTTTTAACTTTAACTCAGCCAATTTGAATAGAATTTTAGTAATTGATACATTTAAAAGAAGCGTAAGAACTTTTCTTTAAAATAGTGTATACAAAAATTCGATCAAAATTGGGTTTCTTGAATTTTTTTTATAAAATTAGAGCTATAACCTCAAAAATCGAAAGTGTCGATTATATCTAGAACGGCTCCTCGGAAAAACAAAATTAATGCGTTTTTTGGAGTCAGCGACCTCAAATTAGTTTAGAAATGTGATATGTATTTAAAAGATAATTTACCTAAGCAAATTTTTATTTAGAAAGTTATCTAAGTACCTTCATAAGTTATTATTTTACTGCACAAAAATATACAGCTCCTTACATTGAAATTTCTCAAAAAAAAAAAAAAAAAAAAAAAAAAAGATCGCAAAATTTGAGTTTGGCCCCCCCCTAGATGAAATCCTGCGTACGCCCTTGGTAGACCAATAATTATTTGGTGGTAAAATTGATCCGCTCTATTAGAAAAACATAGTTTCTAACTTATAGCGTCATTTTTTGTGAAAAAAAGCCTACTGTATAGGTCAAATCGCCAGAGGACACAAAAAGTACAGTTATCAGAGAAGCACCCATATCGACTCCGGACGTGACGCTGATCAAGAGTATATATACTTTTCTATGCCTGACACGCTTCCTTTTCTGCGTTATGTACGGAAGATCCTGGGTGTAGGGGGCTGTCCATAAACTCCGTGACGCTAAAATTCACTAAAACGAACCCCCTCCCCCCCTATGTGATAAAAAGTGACGCTGACAGTAACTGAACCCCCCCCCCCCCCTATCCATATTTTTTTTTTATGCATATATTTACCAGTGCAAAAGTTGTTTAAGTTGCCTTTTGAGCACACTGATATGCTTAACCGACACTAAGTATTTAAGATTTCCGTTTTTTGAAAGAAATCGATAACTCGAGTCCGAAATTTAAGAAAAAATTCTTGAAGCCCCTATTTCGACAAAATTAATAGAGTTACATAAAATTTAACTTCACTTTAGAAGAGTACACGGAATGTAGATGTAGCAGTTAAAAATCACATTGAAAAAAGTCCTTTCAGTTGCACCGAAATCTAAGAAAACGTCACGCGGAACTCGTGTAGCGTTCTAATTTTTAGGCCTCGTTTTCAATTATATTAAATGGAGTTTCATGAAATTAAACTTAACTATGGAAAAGCTCACAAAATTAAGTTGAGAACACTGTTTAAAAATATATCATTCGTTCACTTTCTAATAACTGACGTAAATTAAAAAGAAAGCATTCAATTTTTTTTATGAAATTTTCAATTAAAAAAATTTAAATGTTCGGGCAAAGGATAAAGGTAAAACCTGAACCAATGAAGCTAATTTTTTCAAATATCTCTTTATATACACTTACATTCTTATTTGTACATTTATTTCTATAATCAGGCCTAAAACTGAATACACTGTAGATTCGATAATCGTAAGAACTACGGAAGTACTATTATTGAATTAAAAAGATTTCGATTGTTAATTCGAAGTAAGTAGGGTCAAAACGGCCTTTTAAATCAAATAACGATACTTCACTGACAACCAAATCGCAAAAAATTAAGAAAATTAGATATTCTTATACCTTTGAATAATTTAAATTTAAAAATTTTTAATTTATTTCTTTTGAAAAATAGGTTATTTTAAACACAGTCCCGTGAAGCTTGCTGGAACCCCCTCCCTCCCTCCTGTGACAAAAAGTGACGCATGCTCGAACCCCCTCCCCCCCTAGAAGCGTCACGGAGTTTATGGACAGCCCCTAGGGTATAAAAATTTGTAACTCAGATGACCATTGAAAAAATAAAAATGTTTTGTAGTTCATTTGCTTTAGAAGAGTTTTAGGGTATTGAGCTAAAAATCTTAAATTGTATTTCACTAAAAAAATTTCTACTCGTGCTGATATATTGTGTTTAAATTATGAAAGAAAATTCTTTTATCGTCATTGAGATATGAACCTGGTGCTCAAGTCAAGTACCTACAACATGCCAAAGTTTTTTTTTAGTTCAATACAAAACTTTTTTCAATTTTACAATACATAGTTTTATTTCCACGCTCTGTAGTAAATTGCTAGTTTCATTATATAATTTATCGATTTCACAATCGCAGCAGCCCCAAAACAAAACCTACGACAATACCACAACTTCTAGGTGGAACATGAAGGGTAATGCAACACAATAATTTTGTGCAATCTTACATCAATCCAATCATTTTGTAATTTTAAAATCAGGATATTGCGTTACAAAGAATAAAACCAAAGAAAATGAAAACGAAAAAAAAAAGCAGAAAATTGGCAACATTTTGCTTCTGCCCGTTTTAGTAGCTCGACATCATTCAAGCAGTTGCTGAACGTTGCAACACTGACAATTGAACTCGTACCATAAATGGGAACGCAAAAACTCCCCGAAAGGTTCAATTTCCGATTAAACTTTTAATACCAATGCAAAAATCAAAAGAAGAATAAAAACAGGACTGAGAAAAAGAATTTGAGAAGGGAGTTTAAGCAAAAAAAAAAAAAAAAATAAAGAAGTAAAAAGGGAAACAGCTGAAAACAACGTTGGTACAATTGGAAGTAATAATAACAATGTTAATAACTTTGGCCAAACAAAAACAAAAGCCAGCAACAACATGAAAAACAAAAACATTTTAAACAAAACACGAATTAAATCGAAGAAGAGTTGCAACCAAAGCAACAAAAATATTAACAACCGAAGCATTTACGGCGCTCTGAGTTGCATCAGAATGATTTGGTGCCTCTTGTCTTCGAAACCTTGGCTGTAGTTGTTGCAGAAGCGGCCATCATCATTTTGGAAAAATCTGCCTTAAAGGGTAATTATAGTAATTATAGAAGACTACAGTAAAACCTACAAACAACGAAGTTGCAAATGGAGTAGAAAGTCGTACTAGGGTTGGTGCTGCCAGGTTGCTGTTTTGTTTTGTGCATCCTTTTTTAAAGTCTGTAGATTCCCTAGAACTTCAAAAAACGCCGAATGTTTATAAATAGCTGAATTATCGAATTAAACCTTTTAGTAGATTATAAAGTCGTTTCATGCAGTAAATAATAGATTAACAAATGCATCTGGTGCGTTCATGTGCTATTCGTGCAAACTTATATATCCGTAAGTGTTGTCCAAAGAAGGACTTTCTTTTCAATACATATCGTCTCTATTTAAGTTAAAACCACAAGGTTAGCTTACAGTTTTTTCTGAGAAACGTATGGGAAAGCAACAAAAAATGTGTTTAATTTAACACAGATAAAGTTGCGTGTTTAATTTTTAAGCACAAAGTAGTTCTGAGAATGGTTCTGTTTTAAACTGAATATTCATCGGATTTTAGCTTAGTGGCCACACATTCTCAAAGTGGCACTTGGAGTTTGTTGGCAAACAGAGGAAAGCGGAGGAAGTGTTAGCACTGTGTTAATACGCTGCCGTCTAAAACACAGCTATTTAAGTTCATAGACTGATGAGAGTCATTGCGACGATTAACCATAGCAGACTGCATAGCAGTCTTGGTCTTGGACCATCATACGTCATCAAAGGCTATCATCATGGACCATCATAGATAATCATATAACATTAGAGAACATAATAAACCATCATAGCATCATCACAGACTATCATAGAGCATCATAAACGAACATCATAGACCAACATAGACTTTCATAGACCATCAAAGATCATCATAGACCATTAAAGACTATCATAGAGAATCAAAGACCATCGCAGACTATCCTATAGACCATCAGAGATCTGCAAAGGCCAAAACTGACTATCGTAGACTATCATTATAGACTATCATAGACAATCGCGGACTATCACTGGACTAAACCATCATAGAACATTATAGACTATCACAAACCATAATAGATCATCACAAACTATCATAGACCATCATAAACTATCATCATAGACCATCGCAGACTATCATAGATCATCATAGACCATGATTAAATATCATTATATTATCACAGACCATCATAGACAATCATAAATCATCATAGACCATCATCGACTATAATCACAGAACATCACAGAACATCATAGTTCATCATAGCCCATCACAGACCACCATAACCATCATAGAACATCATAGACTATCATCATATAAGTACCATCATGTAAAATCATATACCATCAAAGAATATCACAGAATATCATAGATCATCAAAAACCATAAGAGATCATCATAGACTATCATAGACTATCACAGACCATAATAGACTATCATCACAGAGAGCATCTTCGACCATGATAGACTATCATCATAGACCTTCGTAGACCATCAATGACTATAACAGACTATCATAGATTATTACCATAGACCATCATAGACTGTCATAGTCCATCATAGACCATCATAGAACATCATAGACTATCATAAACCATCATAGATTATCACAGACTATCATAGACCATCTTAGATTATCGTTGATCATGAAAGACCATCATAAGCCTTCATAAACCATCATAGACTATCTCATGGACCATCATAGTCCATCATAGAATATGATCACATGCCATCAAAGGCCATCATAGACCACCATAGAATAAAGGCCATTGACCATGGATCAACCACAGACCATATTTTTACAAACTAAATTATTTTTTGCTGTGTAATTCATTATTTTTAAAACATTTGTATGAATCAGAAATGTATTTTGACTGAAGTCTTGGTCTTGAAAAGATATCAGCGTCTTGGTTTCGAAAAATTACCATGACTGATCACTTCAAATCTGTGCGAAATTTTGTTGCATGGCCTCAAACAACGCACTATAGCATTTCTGTCAGAATCAAGTAAGTTTCTGATCAGACCTGGCATTTCCTGTTTTTAGTATCTGAGTGAAGTTTAGTAAAATTGAGTTAAACACAAAATGCAATTTTTTGACTTAAGACCTTTTTGCCTAACGTGAAAGATTTGTCTATTGGAAATTGGTCGAAGGGAACCATTAAACCTTTATAAAAAGTGGTTCGGTTCCATATAGAAAAACAAAATCTAATTTTCTTAGCTTGAAAATCTCAAAACCTGAAGAACTGGCTTTACGTTTTTCACTTGAATGGAAGTGATATTCAAGCAACAAATTGAAAACACGGCTTCTACTGCGCAATCCTGATGTGCACAAACCTAACATGAACATTCAATTCAAATTTTGAGTTATTCAACAAATCATCTTTATAATTAACACCTGATTCCTTACTCCTTGACTCCTGGCCCAAATAAATTTTGTATTATTCGAGGTGGCATCATTTTGTAAAAGATGAAAACCAAAAGGGAGTAAAATGTTTTAAATTAATACTTGCGGACTAACACGAATATTTGGTTAGCTGCCTCACGATGATGTTGACGTTGCTGAACGACCGCCTTAACCATCAACAGTTGGCCACAAGCGAATAATGAAAATGAGATAAAATGAAAAGCAAAAAAAAAAAAATACTTGGGAGCAACAATGCGAATATGAAGTACCTATGAAGTTGCAAAATTTCACATGCAATTGACTCGGTAGTGTTTTCCCATTGATGATGTCCTCCTGGAGGGATCCGCAATTTCGATACAATAATTTATGTAGTTTAGTTTGTCTCTTTCTGAGAGCAACAACAACAACAGCACCTGTGTGATTACTGCCGAACTTAACCTTTAAATTGCCGTCAATTCATGTCAGATCAGTGGAGGTTTTTTGCTTTATATTCTTCTCAGAGCTAATCGTAGATAGTCCTTCACTTCAATATTGTTGGTGTTTTTGCTGCAACATTCGACTGCCCTTAGAATTGGCAGAAGTTTGTTTGGTCTGCTGTGTTTTTTTTTGTACACGAAACTAATCTTATTCCGCACGGTGTTACAATTGGCAACCAAGTAATTGCTTTTTCAGATAGAAATTTGTACTCGTATGAATTTAAAGTATGAACCAATAATGGAAGAGCTAAATTTTTTTATTCTTGTTTGTATTGACCTTACTCCTTTTTACTCGTATATCCCTGATATTTTCATACGTTATTTTTATAAGAAATAAAAATAATATCATTTTTAATTCCAATCATACTACCATAAGTATCATCTGTACCAAATTTCATGTATTTACATAGCTTTATCTCTTTGGTCGTATTCGTAATTTCAGCAGATAGGCGGACAAACTTAGGGAAGGACCAATGAGAGCTCATTTTAAAATTCTAAAAAAGTCTTGGAATCATTTTTTGACATTCCCAGTCGATTTAACACTGTTCATCATTGCAATTCAAACAAAAGTCATTCAACAACCACTTTAACATTGTACATACATTTTAGTAGTCGCAAAGTTTCAGGATGCTGTTTCGACAATCATCGAGAAAATTCCTACTAACGCCCATAAAAGTTCTAAATATAACTGTGTAAAAAGATGGTCACAGAATTCTGCGTAAAAAATTTCACTCAGCCATGAGGCAAATTCTCCTACCATTGTGTAAATATTATAATAAATCAATATATTGACAGTATTTTACTCATCTAAGTCGATAATTTGCACTAATATCAATTTGAGTTGTTTATTAATGCGACTGAATTAAAACTATAAAAGTAACATGCAAACAAAGATTAAGAACACCTTAGAACCTGCATAACGTATGCTTAAAGACAAAGTTGCCTTAGAAGGGATTTTGAGAAGGCTCTATAATAGCGCTTATGCATGTTGGTATAATAGTCGTATTTCTTTTGACGCGTATATATCTGTGGCAACAAACCATAGTAGCTTAAGTCGGTCTTTGATCAGAAGGCAAAACAGATTAAATTCGTTTCATAAGCATAGAACTCATGCTGCTTTGCAATGTTATCAAAGATCGACTTAAGCTACTATGGTTTGTTGCCACAGATATAATTAATTATGTATGACAAAAAAAAAACCCAAAGTTTGGCAGCACTAAAGAAAATTTGAAAGCTGACGGAAAAATAAAAATTACATAAAATAAATAAATGTCAACAGTAAAATTGCTATTTACCTTTTATCTTGCTCTGCCTTTCTTTAGAATCAATTTTATTGACGATTTGATTGAATTTTTTATTTTTTTTTGTATTCTTGGTTAAAGTTTATCGATAAATACTCATCTTTGATGGGCAGCATTGGCTTTTATCCTTAATTATGATATAAGCGATATTTGCTATCGCCAACTACACTGTGGAACAATTTCGAACTTTTTTTAAAACACATTAGAAAATCCAAAAAATTCTTAAAGTAGACGTTAAAAAAAATACCCGTTTCTCGTGGTTTTTCTCCAGCACGTCACATTTTTTTTTTTTATCGATTTTTATAGTTTTTTTATCCACTGTATATGAAAAAACCAAAAATACCGCATTCTTGTGTTAAATCGATGAATTTAACTATATGATCCTTACATCTGAGGTGTATCATGTGTTCAGCAAACTTAAGCAGGATATTGCGGGGAATATTTTTGTAGAAAATTTTTACCCTGTTTGACCCCCACATATGGGTCATTTTTTCCCTTTTCTTAAAAAGGTACAAAAATGACACACAAAACAGGGAAATATTGAGTAAGTATATACTACAGAAATATTTGCTATAAAATTTTACTACTAGTTTCTAAACACGTAAAGGTCGAAATTTAAACCCGAAACCAAAAAAATCGTTAAAATCAATTAGGACTTTTCACATTGCATATTAATTACATCCCTTACGCGCTTACCTTAAGTTTTAAGAATTTTTCGTCTTTGGCAACTCTTAGTGAAATTTTTTGTAGGATATTTTTGCAAATTTTTTTAACCCATTGTGGCTCAGTTTTAGAAAAAGGGGTCAAAAAGACCCATAAAAACAGGATATAATAGGTTAATGTATTCTAGGAAAATGATCCTTGTTTAATTTCGTTATGATTTTGTGAGAACGAGTTTTGTTCAAAATGTAGTTTTAGAGTTTTACAGTGGGGTGAAATTTGGAAAATATTTATTGTTAGAACGTCTTACTGATTTTAACGATTTTTTTGCTTTCGGAATAAAATTTTGCTTTTTTAGTGTTCAGCGACTAGTAGTGAAATTATATAGCAAATATTTCTGTAGTTCATACTGACTCAATATTCCCCTGTTTTAGGTGTCATTTTTGTACCTTTTTAAGAATAGGGCAAAAATGACCCACATGTGCAGGGTTAAAATTTTCTACAAAAATATTCCTCGCAATATCTTGCATAAGCTTATTGAACACATGATACACCTCAAATGTAAGGATCATATAGTAAAATTCATCGATTTAACACAAGAATGCGGTATTTTGGTTTTTTTCATGTACAGCGGATAAAAAAACTTCAAAAATCGATTAAAAAAAAATGTGACGTGCTGGGGAAAAACCACGAGACACGAGTATTTTTTTTTAACGTATACTTTAAGAATTTTTTGGATTTTCTCATGTGTTTTTTTTTGTGTCGAACGGTGCTATCGCTTCATACAAATATTTTGCTAATTACATATACGCGTCAAAAGAAACACGGCTAATAGCATGTCTACTGATGTTGCTTGTTTTCTCTGAGAATGGCATTGCTCATTTGTCAACTGAGTTTGATGGTTTGTAGACTGTTGTACGCGTTAGCGGTATCATTCAACAAAATTTGAGTGAATACTTCGAAAATAAGGGTAACACAATTAAAAAATTTCTAAAAATGTCTTAAAATTCTGTACGGATTGAATTGGTATTTATGTTGGTATGTTTATGTATTGTGTAAAATTTAGAAAACATTTGTTTTTTCCTGAGCGAAATATAAATTTTGCAATGAGGACTGGTAAAGAGTTTATTTTACCCTTTAGACATTTCATAGCATGTCGAAGAGCAGGTTTATCTCTGGTTTCGAAAAAGGAGAGGCAGGGTGGAATGATTAATGACTGCTGGGCAAATGGAAAATCTTCAAGTTGCATTAAAGTTTACAAAATGATTTTTTGTCCCTTTGTGCTGGGTGAGCAGTTGTTATCTTTTTAGCATTATGCACTTGTAATTATGTGGGATACTAGTGTTAATCCATTTTTACATACATATTTATATTTTAAAACTGTAAGCGGTAGATTAAGGAGGTAGTTTTTTTTCGTATTTTCATCAAATAATATTTGATGTCTTATTTCTACCACGTCGATTTTCCCCATTACTTCAATGAAAAAGCAAAAATGTGCTTTAATTTACACAAACAATTTATCTTAAATTTATTTTAAATGCATATTCTAATAGTCCAGTTAAATTAGACTCTAAAAAGACTTCTGATGAAAACAATTAGAGCCAAAAAATCTTTTAATTTGAATCGCAAATGTTAGAAATGGATATCGAGATTACTACTGCATAAAAAGTAATTCAGGCTCATGGTCGCGAATATAATTTTTTTGCAAATATCTCACTAACGGTTACTTTTAGAGAAAAATTACTGGCTCAAGTTTTGTAGCCCAGAAAAATTTCCTACAGAAAGACTACAAAAGTTTTTTCGTATGTCTTATAGTCTGGGAGATATAAACGAGTGATGTTAAACTTTTTGATAGTAAAAGTTACATACATAATTTGGTTTTCGTAATTGCGTAAACGCTTTATTTTGTGGCTCTAAAAAATTTTAAACTAAAAATCGAGAAAGAGATCACTGCCGCACAAAAAGCTATGCTACCTCGAAAATCTCGCTAACGGTTATTTCTACAAAAAATATTGTTCTTTAATTTTGTAGTTAATACAATTTCATTCGTTAATCACTAGTCAAGAAACTGCTGATGCTGAAGAAATGGAATTCTCATACGTTTTGTGAAAATTCTAAAAATGTTTTCAGACGGCGAAATCTGGAATATATATTGTGATTGATTGTCGGCAACAAATTTTTAGAAATCGCCTAACTTTTTTCCAAAATAAAGACGCCAAGTTAAATTCTTGTCCCCATTTTAGTTAACTAATTAGTTAACTAATGACACTTAATCTGGGCCTTAGTCGTACGTCAACAACTTTTATAACTGCTCTATAGGAAATTACCTGGGATACAAAATTCTTGACAATTATTTTTCTGTAAAAGTAACCGTTGCACAGTGTGAGATTTTGCCAATCTAGGACGTCAAAATTCAATTATAGCAGTAGTTTCAAAGATATCGAGTTGAAATTTTGTATATGTGCTTTTATTCTTTATGCGGAGGTTTGGTTCAGAGATGAAAAAATCGGACAAAATCTACTTGCACCCCCCATACAAATGTGCCTTTTTTTGTAAAAAAAAATTTAAAAAAATTGGTTGTAATGAAGATATCAACTTGAAAATTTGTATCTACCGTTTCAGTGGTAACTGAATACTACTGTCAAAAAAAATGGGAGTGATTAAAAAAGATAACATAAATTTTTTTTTCATGATTTCAGTGCAATTGTTCATTATAACACTTCAGTCATTGTAAAAAAGTAGTCTTTGGGCAAAAAATGGGCAATATTTTATTTTTTTTTAGTCTATTCTATGAGTATGTATGCTCATCCTGTATGCTTTTTCATAGCTTAACCACGCCCAACGTGTTAGTCTTACCTTTTAGCTGATTATAAAATAATTTGATTAAAATACTTAAGTGCAAATGTAAGGGTTGTGCATAGCAAAAATTTTTAGTTAAAGTATTGACCTTTAATGCAAAAAACTTTTTGCCAAAAAACAAACTCGCAAAACTTCAATTTGATAGCTCAAAGTTTTGTTGTTGATGCAAGCTTGAAAATTTGTTTTTGCATGCTGTTCAATAGTACGTGTTTGATAGCTGTTGCCATGCCAATGACATTTCTTTTATTCTCTTTTATGATTATTTTCGTAACAATTGGGGTTTTTTCTAACAAATTACAATATATGATCGATTTTCAAGCACATTTTTTTTTTTAATTTTGACGTCCTAGTTTGGCAAAATCTCACACTGTGCGTTGGCGAAATTTTAATGTGGCGGCGATCTCAATTTTGATTTGCATTAAACCATAAAAATAAAGAGATTACTATTAAAAAATTGATGGCGGTAATATTTTTTATCTGAAAATGGATTTTACTAGACTCTAAATAAATAAATTCCCATCAAAGTTTCAATTCTGAATCCTTAAGAAAATTAAAAAGTTCTGGCCACGTTTTTTTTAAAAAATTTTTACAGTAAAACGCTAAAATAAAGCATGGTCAGAATATTTCTAGTTAAACTAAAACTCGGCGGTTATCAAGGCACTTGAATATTATGAGGTAAACTTCAAAATACTTTGAACTTAAGTATTACTTATTTCGTCCCAGATTCTTTAAATTCTAAAATTTTCAAATTTGTCACGTTACCGCCCAAATGAAGGACATAGCTATGGTCTATCACACTATCACATTTACAAGCAGCGACAACGACTCAACACACACATTTGCATTGTTTACACAACATGCAAACATACAAATTTATTAAGCGGGCGTGTTGGATTTCGGATAAATATATTTTATGAGCGACACGATTGCATTCGGTTGGCAAAATGGACGCTAAAAATTACAACAGAAAAATAGCTTATGTTTCAGTTTCGAGGATTGAGGACCATCTTTATGTGCGCATATTTACAAGAACAGCAAATGGCTGTCGTTGTTGTCTCCTATTTTAGAGAATGCTGCAGTTTGAGTTTGTTGCAAAATTTTGAAACAATGTTTCTGCTCAGAGCAGAAACAGCTTGACAAAGATTTGCGTTTAACGCATTCTATGTCTCCACATGTCACGAGCGACATTTTAGGGGTGGAGATAAGCTGACCACCAAAAAGCAAAACACTTTACACAGTAGAAAGTTAAGCAAGAAGAGGACCTGTTTTAAATTTTGCAATGAACCAACTAAACATTGTTATATTAAATTAAGTAATTTATGTATACGTGTATTTGAATCGGAAAATGTTTAAATGTTGAATGTCCTTTTGACAGAAAATAGCTATATATTTTTATATTATGAGGGAGCCTGAAAACGTTTTTCCCATATCCTTACAGCGTCTTGAAATATTGGCTTTTTTTTTTAAATGGCGGAAATTAGCAGTGTTGTAACGCTAATAAGATGCTGTTCACATATTACTAACGCAATTTTCGAACAAGCCCCATGTAACACTTAGTACCAAATCGTCTAACCCCTCCTACCCCTTCGCGTGCTACGTAATATGTGAACGGCCCCTAACCCCCACAAGGAACTTTTGCATATATGGGAGGTGCCACGCCCTCTTGTCCGAGTATTTATATGTATTTTGGTTGCATTGTCGGGAAAAATAATCCTAAAATTGCAATTTGAATATATTTTTTGTAAGGGCGCGCGACTGTGGACGTGTAAGGCTATATCGACTCAGGAGATGACGCTGATCAGAAATATATATACTTTTCCATGCCAGCCACCCCTAATTCTCTGCGTTACAAACGGTAGGACAAAGTGAATATACCCTGAGTGTAGGGTATAAAAAAAAAAATCTACTAGTGATAGCAGAGAAAGAAGCTCTAGTGCTGATGAAAATATTTGTATCTAGTATGCTGTGTGGCAGAATGAGGAAAAATTCAGTGAAATTTCAAAATTGATACTGTCACCAATGAACGAAATTTTCACTCCTTAGAATATTGTGGTCTGACAAGATAAGACAGCGTTTCACATGTTGCACCACAAATATTTTGGGTTGCTGGATATTATCTTATTGGTATTGTATTAGTTTGCTGAACTTTTTTGTTTATCACATACATATTAAGAGCATGTTATTTCGCAATGTTAGTGTTTTTGTTGTGGTATGGTTCCGTGCTAGCCAATTTTGACCATTGCTTTTCTGGAGCAACACGCGACACGTACAACTTCAACGAAATGAAAAAAGAAAAACACAATTGGCCCACACTTTCATTATATGCAGCCAAGCGTGCGAAGGAAATTAGTTCACCTCAACGCTTCAATAACTGCGAAGAATAGTGAAGAAACGCGTGAATGGGATGTAATACCGCAGCAAGTAGAAAAGGACTAAAAGCGTTAAACAAGGATAAGAGAGTTCTGGAAATAAACGCTTCTGCAACAACAAAATGAACATGGAAAATGAACAAGAACAAAACAAAAACTTTGAGCGGAAGGATGCTTATCAAAATACCATGTTGATGTTGCTGTGGGAATTAGCCATGTTTTTGCTTTAATTGCAAGGATAATCGTTATTGTTGTGGCTGCTGCTGCTGTTGTTCTTTTAGTTTTCTTGCTGGAATCAACTTAAAAATCAACAAAATTATATTGAATATAATTTATTTATGGGGATAAGCATTTTTTTCAGAATAGAAACAAAGACAAAGAATCAGTAACTCAAATATCTCTAACAACATCAACAGCTTATATAAAGGACAATGGCACCCACTCAAGTGCAAACGGAAGTAACGCAAATTTTGAACAGGAAACCTTTTCTTCATAAACAAAAAGATAAAACAGGCGAAGACTTTACACAAAGACACTATGTGGATGTGTGATTGAAGACTATAGCAAAGTGGCTTCGAGTTCGAGCTCAGTTAATTCATTGAAGTTTTTGATATTGCAGATATGTTGGAAAACTTTCACGTTAAGGTGACAGGAAATCGGCGATTAAAAACTTTGTAAAGTAAATAGATTGTAAAGTGTTATGATTACTTATCAATTTAGTGTGAGTTCAACCAAGTTTTACAGGGTAATATTTTGTGATATACCAAAAATGGCGAAAAATTTCGATGAATTAATTTTCTTTTAAATTGTGACCACATGGTAACATAAAAGAGTTTTGCTAGAAGCAAAACGCAATTTAATCTGCAAATAGAAAGGAGAAGGAATTCTCAAAGAAATGATTGAAAAAATTTAAGAACATCTATTCATATGTGATCTCGCTTTCGTCATAGAGACAAAACACATTTACATATGAATAATTTAAAGGATGTGTACACACATGTGCCTACATATGTAAATTACTTATAAGCAGTGTGCGTGCGGGCCAAAGTTCAAGTAAGATGGCACAAACAGTGTTGTACAATTTAGTTAAGATGACAAAAGGAAGTATCGAGCAATGTCTCATATAAACGATGCCTAAGTGTGATTTCGTGCAATTTAAATGAAACGATAATGTAAAAAATGCTTTCACCGACTAAATTTTGAATGCCCTAAATCGTCCAAAGAGGGTAGGTTAGGTTAGGTTGCGAGGGCATCGTTGGCATATATGCAAGCCAACTTCCACTTAGACCATTTTGCTGGTCCATTGTGATCCCTCTTTAAATACGGAACATAGTTCTATGATACAATACAATTAATTAAATTCAGTATATTTTATACAGTTTTATACAGTCTTATTGAAGCTTATTCATTGGTTGTTGGTTACTATTCGTGTTTTCTGCTCCCATTTTGATGCCTTGATGTATTTCAGGATCTTAGCGGGGTCTATCTCCATAAGTTCTCGCATATCCTGAAAAAAGAAGGATCCAAATATTTTAAATCTTGTTTTTGCAAGTGCAGGGCACTGGCAAAGATAATGTTGACTATCCTCTTCCACGTCGCTGTCTCCACACCATCTACAAAGATCGTCAGTCTCAAACCCCATCTGTCCCAGGTGCCTGCATAGCGTATTATGCCCTGTAACTTCTGATATAAAAGACTTTAATTCACTCTTGCTGCATTTTAAAAGCAATTTAGTGAACCTTATCTTAGGAGTGTTATAAATACTTAGTTTTGGTCGTTTGATAATGGGTCGAGTTGCCCCATCTCATCATCTCTAAAACCATTTTATCTGAAATTATCTTGCAATCGTGTGACATTGGTGGTTTAATAATATGATTAATATTCTCTGTAGGCAATAATGAACCCCTCCTAGCTAACCCATCTGCCTTTTCATTTCCTTGAATATTTTTATGACCGGCACAGTTCTACATTGTGTTGTTCGTTAAGAACCTGAAGCTCTCTGCGACAACGGCTGACTACCTCAGATCTTATGTTCCTATTTTGCAGAGCTTTAATGGCAGCTTGACTATCGATGTAAATGGTTATATCGGTAGGTGATATATCCCTCATCGATATCAACCTTGCCGCCTCTGCTATCGCAAATATTTCCGCTTGATGTACAGAACAATCATCAGATATTTTTACCGACTCTGAGAGATTAATTGGTTGACTGAAGATCCCGCAACCAGTTCCTGTGTCCATTTTAGAACCATCCGTATATACTTCTAAAGTGGTAGCATTAAGGACATTCTTGTTCTCCCATTGTTCAAGTGTGGGATATTGGGCTGTTATGCTTTTACTAAAATTTGTGTAAGCTTTAATGTAATCTGTCTGACTTATTTCTGGCAAAATGGTTGTGTGCCCATAGCTTAATCTGTTGAAATTATAGGTCTGATTTAGTCTAACAGATGTTACGGCAGCCTTTTCTCTAGTATACAGATCTATTGGCAGGACATTCAATATAACTTCCAAAGATTTTGTTGGAGTAGTTTTCATAGCTCCAGTTATTCTTTGTATTTTTTCCAATTCTTTCACATTATTTTGTATTTCAAGGTATGGCCACCATACTACACTACCATATGACAATATCGGTCTAATAATTGCCGTATATATCCAATGAATTAGCCACGGCTTAAGGCCCCATTCTAACCCAATTATTTTCTGACATGAGTAGAAAGCCGCATACGCCTTCTTTAGTCTTTCTTTGGCATAAAGATTCCAATTTAGTTTTCTGTCTACTATTATTCCTAAAAATTTTGCACTGTCTTTGAGCTCAAGCACCTGTCCATTTACTTTTGGTAACGTGAAGTTCGGGACCTTCCTTCTGTTGGTAAAAAGTACTAGTTCGGTTTTAGTTGGGTTAATATTTAACCCACAGCTGGTTGCCCATTTTGTTAAGATACGAAGCGCTGTCTGTAACAAATTCGCAATTGTATCTAGGCAAATACCAGTCGATAAAATAACTAAATCGTCTGCATATGCTGTTACGTGAATCCCTTGATCTTCAATTTGTATAAGTACCTCATTCAATACCAAAACCCACAAGGTCGGTGAAACAACCCCTCCCTGAGGAGTACCTCTGTTAGCCTTAACTGTGATGGTGGATGTACCATCACATGTAGTAATTTTCCTGTCTTTTAACATTTTCATTATCCAATTTGTGAGGCCTACTTCTACGTTGGCATTTACTAATGCTCTATGGATTGCAGTCGAATGTATGTTATTAAAAGCTCCTTCTATATCAAGAAAGCATCCCAGTGTGTATTCCTTAAGAGATTATTTTTTTCTCCAAAGTCATACTATTTTACTAAATTCATCTAATAGTAGTAATTCTAAGATTGTGGATTGAAAAGCATCAACAAGAACAGAATTTACTTAGTATGCATTGAATCGAAATTTGTTCCTAAGTGTAAAACTTTATTAAAATTCAATAGAAGAATCCGAAGATATAAGCACTTCCAAAAAATACTAGAGCAAAGTGTCTGTTTTTGAATGAACTATATCGTATATCAAAAGCAATCATTTATTTCATATTTTATTGTGATCTCATGGTAGACATGTAAATAATCGTTGTAATTTGGATTCCCCTCTAGTAAGTTAATGACAATAATTTGGCAGTTAAATATTTTGTGAAAAGTTTGCTTAAGCCTACATTAATTTTTAAGTTTCTATCATTTTCTGCAACAAAAAGAGAACAGGAGCAAGAAGTGAATGGTAAACCGAATAATTGAGGCGTTGCGTGCATTAACGCCCTAAGTCCAATTAATACTGACATAATGAGTAAATGATTACCGCTAACACATAATACTTATGTATATTGACCGAATTATCGAAGAAGGAAAATTTAAATTACAGGGCGTTATTGCATAAATCCATTTGACTACCACTGGAGTAACGTTAGCATTTTGTTTGGGAAACCGGCAAATCTGCTCCGATTTGAACAATTATTTTTTATAAATATGGGGAACAGAAAATACTTTAACCTCAACTATTTACAAATGTGCGTTTTCTTAAGCAATTTGCTTCTAAATATGCACCTGGTAAATATTTTTATTTTTACTCAATTCCAAGTTATCTGATGAAAAAAGTGTCTATAGCAAAAAATGCTTAGAACTGTCTAAAGAATACGTGTGAATGTTTTCAGAAATTTTTGGAACATTTTGTGATTTTCAAAAATTTTAAATTTAAGCAAAAAAAAAAAAAAAAAAATCTAAAAAAATTCACACGTTCCTTTGGACAATTCTAAGCACTTTTTGGCTTACACGCTTTTTTGTTGGGCACCTCGGTTTTGAGTAAAACCCGTTTTTCCTACCGCGAACTGATTTATGCAATAACGCCCTAAGTTGCACTGCATTCTTCTTGCACGCAATCTTTCAAACAGTATATACATATTGCTCTACCACATTTTGTGATCGGAAGTGGAATTTAAAATTAAGTACACATATATTTGAGGACGCAAACTTTTCAAAAAAGCTATGGGCTTTGTTGTTCGCAGCGCCTCAGTTGTAAGCAGGGAAGTAAAGCTAAAAGATAAAGAATCTTTATTATTTCTTTCTCCATTTAAGTGCTAAACTTCAATATTGATTGCGGTGACGATATGTCTTTGTACAGCTCTAACTTTCTGTAAAGGAATAAAACAAATTGCCTACGCGTGTTTTATCATTAAAAGGATTTCTTGTTTTTGCGCGTTTTTTGTGGAAATACTTGTATATTTTAATGCAAAGTAGCTTAACATTCTCAAGGGAACACACAAAATTTGTTGTGTAAAATTTATGAAACTAAAAATTGTGGAACTGATAACAAATTTGATGCCGAGGTGCTGAAATTACTTTCACAATTTCTTGAAAATTTTTACACTGAGCAAAGGAGTGTTATTGGGTATCTGTTAAAAATTAAAACTCATTTTATAACTGAACTAGATCTTCGGCCATAGATTGCCTGAAGCAAAAGCAAAGTTTTGGAGGTGAAAATTTCGGCCACTGTTCGATTAATCGAGCAGTAAAATTTATAATTTTCAATAATTTTTTAAACTATGAAAGTAAAAATATCAAAAAGATTTTTAGTATTTTATAATACTTCGATCTTTTGGCTGATATTATTTTTCACTTCCCCACCGCCCCCCTATTAGTTTGAGAGGGGTGGTTGAAAAATGCCTTGTGAATGGACTTTTTTTTTTTAAATTATTAAAAATATAAAATAATCACAATTAAAGAAGTTAATGATGAAATTTAATAACCACAAGACCAGGCTATAATTTGCAATCCAAAAATCAACACCTGTCAATACCTGACAGCTGTCGGTATGAGTTAAAGTTAGTGTTCGATAAATCGAATGTTTTCGGTGAAAAGAGGCTGCCCACAAGCCTCGTGAAGCTGAAAGTAAAAAGTTTTCCCTTTTCCATCTCTAATTGGCCCTATGCTCCTCCTAGGAGTTAAAGGAGAATACATACATACATACCTCTCCTCCCTATGTGTGGGGGTGGGCAAGGGGGTAAAACGGAAAAAATTTTTCTAAAAAAAAAGGGTGTAACTGAATAATGTTTTCTCTCCATGGTTTTTGGGACTTCACAGAAAAATAGTTTGCCCCTCTGAAAACCCGTGTACCTACCCGTTTTTTTTTGCACCATTTATCACAACTACGAAAGCAAGTTTAATGACATTGTCATAACTTTAAATTTCGAAATTGGAAGGGCAATTTAAAAACTTTTTAATTCTTAAGAAATTAATATTTTGTTTAGTGTAAGTGATGTTTTACCACGTTATATGCATTTCAGTATCAAAATGTGAACACTTTTCAGGCCATCGCCCCTTCTTTTGGGAAAAAACCATTATAAAATAAAAATGTTTCCATATTCTTGTTGTACGTTTCATTATCCTTCCACTTTGTCATCATATGGCAAATTTGTTTTTCGGCGTTTTTTTGTAGTTTTTTTTTATATTATCATGCATGAGGTTTTCACCACACAATTTTTGCACAACTTTACGCTGTAATTTGTGGCGACATTTTCCGATGCAAAAAAAGCAGCAAGGAAATTAATCTTCGCGAAAGATTTCGCGTGTTCATCCGTGCGTACCTTTACGGCGCACACACATGGCAGCATATTGAAGCATTCTGCAATTTCTCCCACATATATTATCCTTTTGGCATGGTGTATACTATGAAGTTGTTTCTTATTTTATCAGTCGTCTTTCTTAAGCCCTTTGATTATCATACATATTAAAGTACATTTTAGGTGTTTTTCTGAATTTTTTTATAGTCCAATGAGTTTTGAAAAAATTTCATTTGAGTTTTTTTATCAATTAAATTTTGTCACAATAATCTATAGTTTATATATTACTAAAAGCTGTTAAATTTTACTAAATCTGTTGAGAGCAAGAGTATAAATAAACCAACTCATTTTAGAGCTTTTCAGCACATATCTGTAGAGGTACCGGTTTATGTCCACTTGGAGATAGTGCAAAAGTCATTTCCTTTATTTTCTTTGACTAGCTAACTAACTGTTTCCTGGATAACCTGTCCCTTGTATTGTTCGATACAAATTTAAATACTTAACCTCAGTGGTATAAATATATATTAAAAAGACCTATCCAGTTAGGATTATTTTCAGGGTAGTGGGGATGGTTTGGGAACATCAGCGAGATACAATAAAATATGTAATATCTCTAAGTATAACAACACTAGCAGATTATGATAACAATTTCAAAACATAATATATCTGAGTTTTCGACTCTTCAAATCTTCATAAAATAATTGACAAAATTTCACAAAATTTAATTGGTTTGCGGTAGAAATTCACGCGCACATATTCACACAATTGTGCAGCAACACACACACACATACACACTTACACACAAACAAATATTCATATTCAGCATAAAATTAATGACTAAAGGACATCAGCAAAATACAACAAGACAGAAATGGATGCAAATTGCAAATTAACCAGAAAATAAAATTGCTGACGGCTGATTTGTTTTATTGACGATGGCAACTACAACAAATACAACAACGGAAGCAACAAAATGAACAATAATAATAAATACTATATATGATTAACATAAGAATGCAATACATATATAGAATTCCCATGTGGGAAAAAACAATTGGACCTTGTATGTTTATTCTGGATCACCAGCACCGTTATCCTTTGTTAGCGTAATGCCCCAAACATTACAGACGCAATAATGTGAAACTTTTTATTGCATGATTTTAGGCATTTTTTAAATACATATTTCATAGACATTGACTTAAAGAAAATTTCCCAATTCAGGGTCCAAAAAATTCTAAAACATCAAAAACAAGATTAATAGTGAGTTAAGCATCAGAAAATCTAATTAGAATTTGTTGGACCCTGAGTTGGGAAATTTTCTTTGAATTTTCTATGAAATAGGTATTTGAAAAATGCCTAAAATCATGCAATAAAAAGTTTCCCATTATTGCGTCTGTAATGTGCATTAGAGCTGCCGTCTGTCTGGGGCATAAGCCAGGCATGTGAGTGGTATCATAACCTTATTCAAGGCCCAGCATATAACTATGGTCCAAGTTAAACCTTATTATATTAGATAGAAGTGACGTATCAAATTTTGCATATACGTAACTTTATTTTGTAACAATAATATTTTTGATAATATGTAACTTTTGGTGTAGAAATTCGAACTTTAATATTTTCAAAATAATTTGTAAACTCTTATAGGTTAGGCGCCAGACGGACTTGAGCATGCAAAATATGAGCTTCGAAAACTTACTGGTAAGACCCCAAGTGGATGTTGCCAGGATCGGCGGTGCTCCATGTTTTTTATCCTTTACCCCGCGTCCAGTCCGAACATAAAGTTCCGTTCTCTGTATTTATAGCCGTTTATGGTGAAATGGGATCTCATAATTACGAAATTGAACTTTGGTTATTTGAGCCAGCTTTTCAAAAATCTTTTTTTGCAAATTCTATAACCAAATGTGGTGGAATGAAAAATAAAATTCTCAATAGGTGAACAAGAAAATATCGACATGAGGGGCTGTCAGGAGGTCGTTTTAACTGAAAATTTAGAGTTTTTATTTTTCAATACCGGCTTAGATTAAGAATACATCATGAACAAAGTTGAATTATTTTTCATCAAGGAATTTGCTTGAATTTTGGGACCTTTAAAGCGATTTAGACTTTTTTACCCTTTTCCTCACCGATTTTTCTGAATTTTAGTTGAGAATATTCGGAAAGGTGTTCCGTAACATATCTAATAGGGTAAGGGAGGGAAATATGGACCACCCATCTATCTTTTTTAAATAAAACCCAAAATACATAAAACAAAACAGTTAATTTTATGTCATCCAGTAAAGGAAACAATTTACCTTTATTCTGATTCACTTTTAGATAAATATCTCATCAGGATAAAGAAAAAAATTAAAAAACTGAAAATACTCAAAATCAAGATAAAATAAAGTGTAGTGTAATATGGACCATATAGTCCATTTGGTACAGAAGTTGCATATAAAAATGTCACTTTCACATTCGGCATATTTTTCATGACTCCAAGAACGTCAGATTACACATTCAACCCAAAATTCGCCATGTCGATCTTCTGAGTAAAGGGTGTTACATTATATGCATTTTTTATAATTTTTTTCATTTGTAGTTAACGAATTACATATAATGACCATCAGACTCGTCATGAAAATTGCAACTAGATTCCCCATCTGAAAAAGACGATAAATACATTTGTTTTTGAGGCTTTTTTCTTTGGTGGTCCATATTACCCACAGCACGTGTTGGTGAAATAAATGGTTTTTTTTATCAAAAACTCTTTTGGTTAACGAACTTATTTGTGCTAATAAATTATAAATGGTATTCACTGACTTTATATAATTAACCATTTACTTAAAAACGCGATGTCTTTAAAGTGAAATAATGAAATATACTCACTAGAAAAAAATTATCACTGATCTTTTTTTTAGAAAAATCAACTTTACAGAAACATGCGACTTCACCGAACACTGAAACCGCCCTATTATAAGCTTTAGGTATTAGCGTTAAGTTTAAACATGAATAACGGTAAATCCTATGTATGCAGTGGGAAATAACCGTGTGGTCCATATCACCCACGTAGTCCATATTTCCCTCCCTTACCCTACATCTGAAATGTGTGCTCTCCCGTATATTTTCGGAAATCTTGATTTTCTCGTCGAAATAATCTTGTTCACCTGTGGGAATTCCATTTAACACGTACAGGAATATATTCCACCACATTTAGTTTTAGAATATGAAAAAAAAAAAAAATTGTATGAAAACCTGGGTCAAATAAGGGAAAATTATCTTAGGATATGCCCATAAACGTTGTAAATCGTTGGAGTTATGGCGTTTTGAATTGTGAAGTTTGAGTACGATAATTGATAATTTAATCGGGTTAAGACTAGGAAAAATTAATATTTATACTATCAAGCGATTAGTATATATATTAAATTAAAACACTTTTAAGTTTATCTTGAGGTATTTATTGTACTTAAAATAAACAATGGGTGTTATCGTGAATCAATATTCTCGGGGAATTTTTCTCAATCTGCAAGATAGAATGCACGGCAGTCTGAGAAAAATTTCCCGGGAATATTGATTCACGAAAGCCCCCAATATATTTTTATCTGTTCTGAAATTTTTACTTGGGCCCTAAATCGCTGCCAAAAACCATCTTGCTCACTTAGGCTTTAATAACAGTTTTGGACTGATTCTTAAAATGTTGGTTTCGAGAATAGAATGATTTAATTAGTTTTTAAAAAGTAGTAAAGTTACTAGTAGAAATACTTTAGTCGTGATGTACAGGAACAGCACACCTACTATGTAAAATGACAAACACCGAAATATGACAATTTAAATGGAAGTTGCATTGGCAAACCTTATTTCCTTCCTTGTTGCCATCTGTCAAAGTTGTTGCATTGATTTTGGTACACGGAAGGGCTGAATGCGAGTGAGGCAGAAATGATATGTCGGAAAACGCAGATATTAAACAAATAAAATACTTTTGAATTTTACAATTTACTGGTACAATGTATTTGTGAGATATTGCAAATAATCGGACATTTCACTTGTCACTTTCTGTTTTTGTTGTTTTTATGTTGCTCTGAAATTTTTCATATTTCACTAAATGAAATTTTATTTGTTGATGTTGATTTTGCTGTTGCTTCTGTTTATCGGCTATACACTAGGGTGGCTCATAAAATAAATTTATTTGAATTGAAAGGAGTTAGTCAGGCAAGAAAGCTTTTATGAATGATCGTTATTATTTCAACACTCTACTTTATTGCACTGAGGCAAATTTTCCGGTGTCAAAATTGGTTTACTGTGGCATAGACTCCTTTAAATTCAAATTCTTTTAAGAACCACTTTATGGTATATATAGAAGCAATCGATATTTACAATGCCCCGAGAAATTGTTGTCGCGAGAATATGAATTTATAAACGGTAAGCTGATATTGCAATGGTTAACGGAAATAAATTGCAATAATGCACAAAATTAAATTTAATATTTTTTTGTTGTTTTGCCATTCATTTTATTTTTGAGATGAAAAAACCGTTAAATTGAAGAGACATATATATAAATTGTTAAGATATGTATGTAAATTCGATAGATACTTTAGAAAGGCATAAAACATAGCTCTCGTTTCTTATATTTCTATCGTACTATAATCTTTTATATAATTTATAGACTATATGTGTACTAGGGTGGGTCATTTATATTTTCATATCTATTTGTTGGGTTAGTTACAAACCTGCAAAATATTATTAATTTCAAAATGGTTGGGAGGGTATCACATGTTTATCGAAATAAATTCAACCTTTAAAATCGTTTGATTTAATTTAAAATTGTTGTTATGCCTGCAGCACTTAAAGCCGTACAGATTCGATATTTTAAGAAAAGTGGCTAGTAAGAGTGTTACCTTTGGCCTGGACAAAAATTACATACCCTTCACAGCAGTATTTTGAAAATATTGCTTGTACGAGTGGTGCAACGCTTTCTGGACCGAATTCAGTCAGTTTTTGCTCAGATCCTGTACTAAGTGGCTTAAGTGTGAGTGAAGTTTAGTGGACTATCTCAAAAAACGCTTTCAGTATAGCATTTTGAAATTTTTACTTTTATGGAACGTGCCGCGCCCTCTTGTCCGAGCTTGTCTAGATTTTGCTCAAACCCTGCATTTACGGTCCTTAGTGTTTGAGTGAAATTTGGAACGATTATCTCAAAATCACTTTAGAATAACATTTTAAAACTTTTATGTATGGGCGATCCCTACTATCTCGAAAAATGCTTTCAGTATATCATTTCGAAACTTTTGCTTGTATGGGAAGTTCCACGCCATCTTGTCTGAATCCTCCTAGTTTTTGCTCAGAGCTTGCACCTAAGTACTATCTTTAGTATTTATAGTATGTGTATTTTGTTTGCGTTATCGAAAATACTGCTCTTATTATTGAGGAATACACTAAAGCAAAAAAAATAGTGTGTTTGAATTTCGTGGTGTCATAACTTTGCGCACACAAATCATAGAGGACTTTTCAATAACTCCCACTAGAACCGACAGAGTCAATTGTCTCAATAGTCTAATCTTTGGTATAGTTTCTTTGTAAGTAGTCCATAATCAACTACACCTAAAACTAGAATAAATTCATCTAAATTATCAATCGTATCAAAAATTGTCCAAATGTAATGCAAAGTTGGTCAATTGTATCAGAAATGGTCCAAATGTAATGCATAATCCGTCATTAGTACCAAAAGTGGTCTAATTGTGTATCGATTGTATCAGTGAAATAACGTTACTGACTACGTACTGTTTGGCAGTTAGTCGATTGTGAAGAAGAGCAAACGATAGTGTATCGGTCTAATGACTTGCGCTGCGTGGAGAGGCCCGGTTCAAATCCTCCTCTCGGTGATTTTCAATTCCAGTTTTTAAATGCATAAAATAGCCGAGATATGAATAGATAAAAAATTAATAAAAAAATTTTCATTTCTGAGATTCGAACCTGGAACACATTGCTCAGAAGTATATAACAAACTCTTTAGCACATTTGGCTACGAAACCTTTTGACATTTGTGTGTAAAATTTGAATTTCAAACTAAATTTGTTGAAATTTATAAATAAAATAAAAAGATTGGCCTTTTTCTGGTCCGAATGTAGTTAAGGAGCAATAACACAGGTTTACAAAAAAATAAAATGTCATGGTGTTTTGACCAGACTATGACGTCCAGAATCCAATCCGGGGTCCGTTTTTTTCCAGAACGTCTGAGAAAAAATATTTCAAGGTCATATGGATGTCATGTGTTGTTTAGTGCTAAATTCGCTAAAATTCTGAAACTAATCTTTTATCATTGAATTCTTAGTCCTTAAAAAGAATATGTGATCAAAAAGGGTATCTCGGACCTAGTTTCGGAGATATAGCCATCGAAAGATCCGGATATATCTTCTATGAAAACCGCTATAAGTCGGGAACCCCTGGATGGATTTGTAAAATATTGGTGGCATATTTTCAATTGGATTCATAGTTTTCGAGATATGACTTTTTTGAAATTTTGTGAAGTTTTTCAATTCAACAACAAATAAATCAACAACACCAACAACAACAACAATAAAATACCTTTCATATGACACCAATATTTTCTAAATCCATTCAGGGGTTCCCAACTTATAGCGGTTTTCATAGAAGATATATCCGGATCTTCTTTTTAAGGACTAAGAATTCAATGATAAAAAATAAGTTTCAGAATTTTAGCGAATTTATCACTAAACGACACATGAACCCCACTTTGACCTCCATATGACCTTGAAACCTTTTTTCTCAGACGTTCTGGAAAAAAACGGACCCGGGATTCGGATTCAGGACGTCAAAGTCCCTAGGAAACGCATAGTCTGGTCAAAACGACATGACATTTTTTTTTTTTGTAAACCTGTGTAATTTATAATAGCGAAACGTGCTCTGATCAGAATTTTTTTTGAAAAAGTGTTGTCTTTAACAAGCTGTAACATTCACAAACTTTTTTTCGAAAATATTCAGAGGACTTGGAGAGATCGGCCAAAAAAATTAATTTTCTCGATAAAGAATGTTGAAATTATAAAACAATTTGGGATCATCTTGTGTACTTCTACCTTTAATGCTTATATTTTACTGATAACTATTAACTTCATATGCGATTATTTTTATAATTCGTTACAATTAATTCGGCAATCGATTTCTCTAAAGATAAATTGCAGGACTAGCAACATTTTGCGTTTTTAATTTCAAAATATTTCAATTGCATAAAATTCCATTCTGGGCACAATTTCTCCTCCGTGTCAAAATGCAGCAGCATCAACCACCAAATGGTAGATCCGCTGTTGGTACCACATCCGTTTCCTCCAGAATGTAGGCGAATCACGTTCTCTTCATGCACAAAATGACAAACCTCAGCTGTCTGTAAAAACTTCAATTAAATTCATCGGGATATATTAATAAAATATATTTTTCTCGCGGCTTGGGCAGTCAAACAATCGCCACTGCATACACAGATCCTACACACCCAACCCACCAGAAAAACAAAAAAAAAAAAAAACCCCGAGATCAAAGTTATTTAAAATCCTTTTTCCTTTTTCCTTTTTTTGCTTTACATTTGTTGGCAATTCGTGCTGTGGCCGCATTCATATAAATTCTGCAACTAATGCATTATGCAGCAGGATGTCAGTGTTGCGTTCGGCGTTAAACTGACATGCGGGCATGGGGAATACGCACACTTCTAAACGTAAAAATACACTCTGCTGTCAACTGTGGTTGTTGTTGTTGTTGTAATTGTCTGCCTAATTAGCAGCTCTTAAATTTATAATTTGATAAGCAGGCTGCAGGATGTGCGATATTTTAAAAATTTATTCCGTGAGATATGAGCCTGAATGAATGCTCGCTAGGTTAGCGGATGGCGGGCAAATTGATTCGAGAAAATGCACAACATTTTAAATTTTGCTTGTCGTTCCTGACATTAGCACAGTCTGAGGTTTTTAATTTGCATTTCCAGTTTGCATTTAATGTGAATGTTAAATGATTTTTGTCATTTTTACTCTCGTGCAAATTTACTCTATCATTTACGAATTTGGGAATAATAATTCTTTTATGTGTTGAATATAAAAAGAATAGAATGCCATTCTGTCTCTAGATAATTACAATTAGTTAAGAATGAATTCATGAGTGAAATATTTTGCAACAGAGTCCATACACTTAGTGGAACATTTGGCTTCAAACACAAGAAACATTTATTCCATATAAAAACACCTTAACTTGCTATGAATATATGTGTTTTGGAAACTTACTAACCAACTAATATGAGTATTTCAAAATTTATGCAATTAAAAACATTGGTACTTATTCATTGGTACTAGTTCAGAAAAGTTTATCTGAGCGTTTCTGAAACCAAAAATTTCAATGTAATCAATAAAAGTAAGAATTGTATAAGATTTTCCAAAATAGCCAAGTGGCAATCCAAAAAATTATGTTGGATTTTTGAAAAGTTTATATAAGTGTTTTAAAGCTAAATTTTAATTTTTATTATCTTTAGATTTAAATCACTTTAAAATAAAGAATATTTAATTCTTATTTTTTAAATAAATGTTTTAAGCCAAACAAAATAACCAGGTGAAGAATTATTATGCGGAGAATGACTAAACGGGGAATGACAAAACATTGCAAAAACAGTAATATCACAATGAAAATAGCAATTATTTTTAAAAAAGTTGAAACTGTTGGATAGCCCCTCTAATTGTTTATTGATCAAATTATATAAAGATGTTTAGTAACATAAAACAAACTAGTAAGGGTGGTATCTTTGGCCTGGCCAAAAACTAAAAACCCTGCACTGCATTTCAAGTATACTATTAGGAGAGTATAAGAATAAATTACTTATATGGGAAGTGCCACGCCCTCGCCTCCGTGCTTACCTTGATTTTGCGTAGAGCTTGCATTCACTGTTCTGAGTGTTTGAGTAAAGTTCTTTCTAAAAATCTTTTGGTATAGCATTTTGAAACTTTCGCTTGAATGGGAGGTGCCACGCCCTCTAATCCTACTTCGCCTACTTTAAGCTCAGAGTTTACAATTAATGTTCTTCGTGTTTGGGTGAAAATTGGTTGGATTATCTCAAAAAACACTATTATTATATAATTTTGACACATTTGCTTATATGGGAGGTGCCACGCCTTCTTGTCCGAGTGTTTGAGTGTAATTTGGTTGGGTTACCTCAAAAAATGCTTTCCGTTTAACATTTTGAAACTTTTGTTTATATGGGAGGTGCCACGCCCTCTATTCCGAATTCACCTAGTTTTTGCTCAGAGCTTATACTTACTTCCCTAGTATTTATGTGTATTTTGCTTCTGTTATTGCAAATAATGCTCTTTTTACTGCATTTTGAATATATATTTTTTGTATGGGCGGTAGGCGTGTCCGTTGACCGATTTCGCTCATTATCAATCCCCCGAGCTAACTTTTACGACGGAGGCAGAATACCAAATTTCATTGAATTATGTTGCTCAGTTTTCCCAAAAAATTTATTTCCACACACACCCAGCCAGTCACCCAGACAGACGGACATGGCTGTATCGACTCAGGAGGTGACGCTGATCAAGAATATATATACTTTTCCATACCTGCCACGCCTCCTTCTCTGCGTTACAAACGGAAGGACAAAGTGAATATACCCTGGGTGTAGGGTATAAAAATACGCGGAGAGTGACACACACTTGCGTTCTTTACAAAATTTTTAAACTTTAGCCAAAACTAAAACCAAAACTGACTGAGCTGAAAATGCACTGAATCTCTCTCTTCTTCACTTTCAGTTCTCCTTTTTTTCAATATATAAAAAATTTACAGTTAAAATAAGAAAAACTTAGCGGAGATAGTCTAAAATGAGAAAAACAGTAACTGATATAAATAATGTAGTAGAAGTTTTTTTTTAGAAAATAATGTAGATGGTTAACGACAGGATGGAGAATCACTTCTTTATTTTATAATTTCATAGAAAAATATTAAGAATTGTTTTTTTTTTTCAAGCCATTCGTATGGAAGCTCTTGTTATGTATCTGTATTAAATAGTTAAAATAGCCCCCAGGACATTGAATGGTACATTTTTTGAAGAATCCCCATGAACGAAAATCATGAGTGGACTCGCCACATGAAAGGAGTTGGTTAAAAATGGCTTGGAGACGTTTAATAATACAAAGCTTTAAAACAAAATCCTTTTTCAGTTCTAAAATTTGTCGAGACCAATCAATGTTGAATTTGTTGCAATTTCTGTAAGGATTTGATAAAAAAAAGAAATTAAAAAAAAAAACATATGAATACATTAAAAGTTTTGCTCAAACGTAAGCAAAACGATTTGCAATTATAATTAGCAAAAGTCAATAGATAAAGAAATAAATCCCATTTATAAGATATAAAATACAAAGGGTTGCTGCCATTTCCCATTGAGTTGTAAACACCCTTAGTTGCTTGGTGTTTACGAGACAATAAAATCGAAATTGTAGCTGGCTTCCCTAGGAAGATTGGCATCCCTGCTGTTTCATGTGCTATAAAATTATGAATTTTACTTGCTGGCAAAAGCTTTTTTTGTATGTAACAGATTTCTACACTCGAAAAAAATAAAAACAAGTTTTTTTTTTAAGTTTCCAAAATAAGGTTTTTTTAGAAAAATTTAAATTTTATTGGGGACAATTGGCAATAACTTCTGTTGTAAAATTTTTTTTTTGCCTACTGATATTTTTTTTTGTATACGACTTCAAGGTTCTTATAATTCACACCTTCCAACGAAATTCAATCAAAATATTTTATGTAGTTTTTGAGTTATACCATTTAAGGTATTTCACCTATTTCACGCCCACTGGTGATATTTCACCCACTTTTTGCTCAGAAGTACTTCATATGCAGTAGGCTCCCTGTACTGTTATTACAATGCACTATAGGCCAAAAGGCACACTTTTTTGGCCAAAATTCATAACGTCCATATTAGCATGGATACCGACTGCAAATGTAGTTTTTATGTTGACTCTAGACTAAAAGAAATATTCTGTAAAAAATCTTAACCCTTGGACTACCGGGTCAAAAATGGCACGTAATAAATTCTCTAAATAAATAACACATACCAGCAGAGTTTTGTTTGTAATCATTTCCGAAGTAACTCTATGCGTTGAATCCGAATCCGAGGTCAGAATTGACCCACCACTACAGGATTTGGAGATATTTGAGGTCAAACTCATGAAAAATGGCTATTTTGGCTACTTTTGAGGTTCGATGCAAACGTACAAATTTTTCATTATTTTTTTTTTACCAAATGTATCACGTAGGTAATGTTTCTTCAAAATGAGTTCTTAAAAAAATGCCATATCGCGACCTTAGAACAACAGGGTTCTATCTACACTCACATCACTTTCGAGAAATCTATGTTTGAATATTTCGTGTCGCATAACTTTTATGAGTTGATTTTAATCACAATAATTTTTATATTACAAGCATTTGATTGTCGCTAGGATTTCATTGATACTAAAAAAATTAAATTATGTTGTCTAATTAATAAGGAATTTAAGTTTAAAAAAATCGATAGAACTTTGTTGCTAAACGATAAGGTACTTGAAATTGATAAACAATGTTCTAACTGCCAGATAGAACTTTGTGTTTCTGTAAGATTTTTTTTTTATTCAGATAGAACTTTGTGATTCTGTAAGAGAGCAGGCAAATTAGTTAAAATCATGTAATTTTGTTAAACAAGCCCCGATTTTGAGCCGACATGGCTTATTTTGTTAGTAAATGGACTTACAAAAAACCAACACTTCAGATTTATGCAGTTTTTGGGAAAAAGGTCAAAAAAGGGTTTTTGAAAAATTGACGTACCTTTATGTATCACTTAAAGCCAGTATAACTTTTTAAAGAAAAATCACACCAGTCCAGTTTGTAGCTCATTTTAAAGATCATTTTTGAACATTTGGGGTAAGATATCTCGGAAACCATATAAGAAATAGCGACTCCAATGCCAGATTCAGATTCAACGTTGGCAAGTTTATTAAGAATGGCTATTTTTTGATTTGAATTCTTCAATTTTCCAAAACAGTTTTTCGACCTTTTTTCAAAAACTGCATAAATCTTAAGTGCTGGTTTTTTCTTAGTTCAATTACTAACAAAATGAGCCATGTCAGCTCGAATTCGGGGCTTGTTTAACAAAATTACGCGATTTTATCTAATTTGCTTGCTCTCTTACAGCAGCACAAAGTTCTATCTAGCAGTTAGAACTTTGTGAAATTTATTTTAATTTGAATATGTGTAGATACATAGAACCTTGTGCATCTCAATTTCATTAATTATCTCAGAAACCATACGAGATAGAAAAATTTGAGTAGTGGTAATCGAAAGAGCGTGGTCTATTTAGTACGAAGCAATATATAACTCAATCTCACAAAAAATGTCAGTTAGAACCCTGTTGTTCTAAGGTCGCGATACCATAATTCCTTTAAAAGTTATGGCTTATATAAGATGACATGTCATGACATCTTGAAATCCCATAAAACGGGTAAAACGACACAACTTTGGATTTCATGATATCATCTTAAATCTGCAATAACTTTTGAAGAAAGTGTTGTTTGGCACTTTTTAAGAGCTCGTTTTGAAGGTAAAAAGTGGTACTCAGTGATGAATTATGCAAAAAAAAAAAAATAAAAAAATTTTGTGCAGTCTACAACTAACCTCAAAAGTAACAAAAGTACTAATTTTTCCTATATTAACCTCAAATATCTCTATTTTTCAAAAAACCTAATGCAAAAATTATGCGCACTTTTTTACCCAAGTTACTTGTTCTCGTAGTATCTTCAGTATTTTCTAATAAGAAATTGAAAAACAGCTTCTTCTTTTTCGTCTGTCTTTTGCAACCAGACTTCGAATAAATCGGAATTACGGAAAAAAAGTTACCTGACAAAAAAATTCATTAAAAAAAAAACGGGCAAAATCGGGCGTCTGTATTTGTAAATAACATTAACAATAGCACCGTCTTCTAGTTTTGGGTTTCTTACGACTGGCAAATTCCAACAAAGTTTTAAAAGCTTACGCAAAGTTCAAAATTTAAAAAAAATACTAAAAGTCAGGGGTCTAATTTGAATTTTAAATTTTTCCACAGAAAACCAAAATATATTTAAATGTTTTGAACTACATTGCATTATATATAACATCACACTACAAATTAATGCTGATCTTTATGAATAGGTGATCCTAGCTTTTTATCAAAATCGTTGAAACCGCTTTCGAGATATATTGAATTCAGTTGACAAAATGTTAAAAAGCGGGCGTGTCACTTACTTAATCCCGCCCACTTTTTACTCAATGCAAGGTAGTTTCACTAGACCTCAAGTTGCAAAATTTCAACAAATTATCTTGTGTAGTTTGTGATATTGTACATATAACCTGATAAGTGAATCAACTTGATGATTTTTTCCAACTACCCACCTCTTTTGTCGCCATATTGCTCCGCCATATTGTTTTTTCAAAAAATAGTACTCGGGATCCAAAAGCAGACACCTCAACAAAGAAAATTAGCTATCATATGACCTACTTATTTAGACGCACCAGATTTTGGGCAACGAGATGTCATAGTTGACGTGAAACGTCCTTTATATATTTATATTTATGTACGAGTACTCGTATATATACATTTTTTTTCAGTGTACAAAAAGAAGGGGTTTTCTTCAGTTATACTATCGTTAACTGGAAAACAGGCATTTGTGTTTCAGGAATGCTGATACTGAAGGGCGACACTAATCGGACAAAATTAAAATTACCAAAAATTTATATACAAAATAATATTTACAACAATAATAGTGGCATGAAAATGGGATTTGCAAAGATATGGAAGGAACAAAAGGAACGATTCGAGTTCCTGCTCCTTAGACTGCGTGGGGTGTCATGCTCCGGAAAGTGTTAAACATGATGCAAAATTTGTTAATGGGCAAAGGATATGCTACTGCCTTGGTGGGTGATTTTGTGTAGGCTGGAAGTTTAATATAAAAATTACATCACTGCAAGTTGAGCCGTTTTTGCTGTTGTTGGTTTCATAATGAACGCAAAAATTGTTTTTTAATTTCTTTAAAGAATAACACCATGGGAAGTTGAAGCAAACGAAGAAGAAACTGTGGAAGAGGAGTGAATTTCTAATTAAATTTGGAAATTCCTTTCGAGATGCGTTAGCTGTTTGGTTATTAGATCGTATTGTAGAATTATAAGTAAATTGTTGGTGCTATTATCGAAGATGTTGTGGGTTTTCATTGCGCAAATACGGACATGGCTAATTTTAATTAGTTGAAACGCATAATTTTACGTAAAGTTATGGCGCACCTTAAGTTTATTGCAATGAGAATTTTCATTTGCTAAGTTCTTTTAAAATTAGTTTTATCTAAAGTAATCGTATCTTGGATTGCATAAATTTTCTGAATAACTTGATTGGTCTGAGGTGAATATTGCAAAATTATTTTGCTATTTTTTTGTATGGAACATTTTTCTGAAGCGTAGCGAATAAAATTAGCAATTAAAATACATAATTTAAATACGGTATATATATTAAAATGGCCCTATGCTGCTCCTAGGAGTTAAAGGAGAATACATACATACATATATATTTAAGGCACTTTCACTGGTAAATTTAAGTTGAAAAACAAAAAAATTTATAGAACTTTGTTGCTGATTGATAAGGTAAGAACCAGGTAAAACTTTGTGTCACTGTAAAATAAATATTTTGAGCAAAGAGTTGTACCAGCCGTGACGTCCTCGGTTCAACTCCAGCCCAGACCAAACACAAAAGTTTTTCATCTTGCAATTTTTCAATTATAATTAATTTATTTATTTATTTTATTTTATTAATTTAATTTGCAATTCATAAAGCTGAAACAGCCAATTCTCATTATTACAAAGACTTAGTATAGTACTTAGTATTAAGTAAAATAAAAATAATTATAATTACAACAAAAACCAAATTTCCAAATTTCAATCTCCTTCGGCTAAATGGGCATACTTTAACACTTCCAAGACAGCCAAATATCTAGGAGTCATACTGGATCCAAAGCTAAACTGGAAAGAAAACATTGAACTGAGATGCAAGAAGGCCTGCATAGCTCAATGGGGACTTCAACCAAAAATGGTACTTTGGATGCACCCATCAGTAGTACGTCCAATCCTCACTTATGGCTCCCTAGTTTAGTGGCCGGCTACTAGCAAAGGCTTTAATCAGGCAAAACTAGAGAGGGTGCATAGGACCGCATGTGTCGGTGTAACGGGGGCACTGAGATCTTGCCCTACCGCAGCTTTAAGCGTTATTTTACACCTTTGCCTCCTACCTCTTTTATTAAAGCTATTGCTTCAAGCAGCGCAGGAAGACTCAGGGAAACCGGCTCTTTGGAACCAAAGCCGTATGACCACTCTGCCATCCTTGAAAATTTGCAAACTGAGCTCACCAGCTCAACAGATTACACCTGTCCCATACTCAGTTTTGATAATAACTTTCGAGTATGGATTCCTGATAGAGCTAAGTGGGAAGATGGCAGTATCAACCTAAATTTTGAAACCGCCATATACACCGATGGCTCCAAGATGGAGTGTGGTGGTGAAACTTTCACAATTATTTCGCTTTCCAGATTCAGCCAGCGTCTTTCAGGCAGAAACTTTAGCCATCCTCGAAGCCTGCAAATCATTAGGGAGTAATGATATTTTCGGAAGAGTGGAAATTCTCTCAGACAGTCAGGCAGCTATCAAAGCACTGAATCCAGCAATAATAAGGTCAAAATTGGTGAAGGACTGTAAGAAGGAGCTAGTCAGGCTTGGACGTCGGTTTGATATTGCTTTCGTTTGGGTTTGGACATCGAGGGCAACGAAAAGGCTGCGGGTATATACTTACTCCGCTAGGTATAGTAAAGAAGAGGATCTTCATTTTACTTAACCGAGGCGAACACTAATTGGAAAGCATTCACTACATGTAGGATATCCAGGTCAATCTGGCCTTCATATAGCAGATCAAAAACTACTTATTTATTAGCTAATAACCGTATTAATATAGCAAGAATTACCGCAGTTTGCACTGAACACTGGGCCATCGGCAAGCATGCTGAAAAACTAGGCATCTCTTTCAACCCCTTTTGTCGAAGTTGCTTAGTTGCAAACGAGCAAGAATCTCTTGAACACTTTCTCTGTGACTACCCAGCTCTGGCTAGAGCTAGACTTAAATCACTGGAAAAGCCTTGCTTCAATAAACTCAGCGAAATTGCACACATTGAAAATGGCTCGCTGCTCAATTACCTTAATAGGACTTACTGGATATAGATATCGTTAGTTAGGTGATTAAAATTTTCACACACTTATACCAGTCTGTCGAGTCACTTTTGTGGTATTAAAATGGCACTTTTAGTGCTACTTAGGCTTAGCTTGCATCGCTAAACCGCCGCTCTAACCTAACCTAACAACAAAAATAGTCTGATGAGTCTTTATGGCGAAAGACGAAACATATGTCACTATAGCCGTGTTTTTAATCCGTTCCTTAATTTGTCATAATTATGTGTTAGAAAATGCATTGATAGATAGATTTATATGAAAATCTTTGCAAATATATTGGGTGTACAACTTAAAAACCGGAATTTTTTAGCGAAATTTGATGCTTTATTGTGGAAAAATGTTACAATATATTTTATTCAAAGTATTGTCCATTGGAAGCTACAACATTTCCCCATCTTTCAGGCAATTTATGAATTCCATCCCAAAAAAATTGCGCCGGCTTGGCGGCCAAAAATGAATCTATCCAATTTCGGATGCCTTGCTCTGATGTGAAGCGTATTCCGGTGAGGGCGTTTTGCATCGAGCGAAATAAATGAAAGTCAGACGGAGCAAGGTCCGGACTATAAGGCGGGTGAGCCAAAACTTCCCATCCACTATTTTCCAAATAGTTTTTCACGGGTCTTGCAAAATGCGGCCGAGCGTTGTCATGATGAAAAATTATTGCTTCGTGTCTGGTCGCATTTTCCGGGCGTTTTTCGATGATGGCACGCTTCAAACGTATTAATTGTGTTTGGTACAGGTCACCTGTGATTGTCTGGCTCGATTTCAACAACTCATAATATAACGGCCCCTTCTGATCCCACCAAATACACAGCATAACCTTGGCACCATGGATATTTGGCTTCGAGGTTGATTTGGCTGGTTGGTCGGGTATCACGTATGACTTTTTGCGCTTGGGATTGTCATAATGGATCCATTTTTCATCCCCAGTCACAATCCGATGCAAAAATGATTTGTTTTTATGGCGCTCAATCAGCATTTCAGACATACAGAAGCGCCGTTCAACGTCTCTCGGCTTCAACTCATAGGGGACCCAATTACCTTGCTTCTGAATGTATCCGGCGGCTTTCAAACGTTTCGAAATGGCTTGCTGAGTCACTCCCAACGATTTGGCAAGCTCGTCTTGTGTTTGACACGAATCCTCATCGAGTAGCTTCTCTAATTCTTCGTCTTCATACTTTTTTGGCTGTCCTGGGCATTCTTTGTCTTTGATGTCAAAATCGACACTTTTGAAGCGTTTAAACCATTCAAAACACTGTGTTTTTCCTAAAGCATCGTCGCCATAAACTTCTACAAGCAAACTATGACTTTCCACAGCAGTTTTCTTTGCAAAAAAATGACCCAACAGAACCTCCTGCAAATGCTGTCTTTTTCTCCAATTTTCGAAGTTATTCATTGTGAAAAATAATAATGATGCACACAAGATAAAATTGTTTTATTGACTGATTTTGACAGCTGTCAAATGTACCTTCAAAATGACATATATATAAAGTTCGAGCTTTCACGATATTTGTTAGTACGGACATCCACCGTCAAATTCCGGTTTTTAAGTTGTACACCCAATATGACTAAAAGCTCAATTGGAAATTAAATTCTGGTAAATATATTTATGTTTGGATAGATATTTGTTTAATATACAAATTGGATCCACCTTCATCGTATGGGTCAGTAGTGTAGAGGGAGGATATGTTTCTATCTATCGCACGGACGGACCACGGTTCGAATCCGGTCAGTTCGTTTTTTTTTTTGTTTCAACCTTACAGTAAGGTAAATATCACTTAAATTTTTTTAAAAAAATTACTTGACGTTAAGGTCGTTTAAAATTTTTGAATTGACTAAAACAATAAGCCAAAATTTTCTTCAGAGTGGAGTTGTCTATTTTAACTTGAAATTCTGGTAACGTTTAGGAGCATTTTTCGTTTTAAAAATGGTTTGGGAAGCATAAATGAAATTCCCAGCAAGTATAATTTTTAAACCACCCTATTATGTATCCATTTATATTTAAGGGAAAACTTAATTTTATTCAATCGTATTAACTTAAAAAAAAAAAAACAATTTTTGAGTTCGAATTTTCAACACAGCATTTTATAGACGAAAAAATTTACTCCAAAAAAGTTCCTTAATATTAATTAAGCATTTTCAAAAATATTACATCTACAAAACTGACTTTTATGAAGTTTATATACACTCTAGATAAGATACTAATTCTTAACTGTTTTCATATTTTGTCAAGAAAGCAAGTAACAATGTTTTTGTTTTTAATATTTTAACACAATATACTCTATTTCATTGAAAGAAATTTATGTATGAACATATGTATATTGAGAGATGACTCTTATTTTACCATTACTAATCTAAAAAAAAAAGGAATTGGGATATTCTCGCTCACATACCTTACCACCACTGCCAGCAGATCTATTTTAAGCACCAATATGAGAAGAAGGAATGATTTACGACTCCCAATCGGCGTCACCTGAGATTAAAAAACCGAGTAGCTAAAAAAAAAAAAAAAACAAAAGAAAAACGAGATGTGAACCCAGAAGCCAACAAAACCCAAATAAAAACATTAAAATCACTGATGGCAGTGTCGAAAGGATTGAGCATTTTTACTTCTCCCCATTTTCATCCCTGTCACATGTGAAAGGGTACGAATACAGTCGCAAGCTTGGTCGGACGGTCTATATCATTGAGTTCCTAAATTCGAACGAATGCTGGCATTGCAAATGGCGCACTCTGAAGGGCGAAAATGCGACACCAGCAGCAACAACCGAAGCAACGACAACATCATTGGCACCATATGTTGCGTAATTTGTGTTATTGTTGCTTCAAGTTTTAACGCATTTGAAAGTCGTAGGTGAAGAGAAGCTGCTGCTGCTGCTTTCATTTGGTTATGGCTCGGCTCATACAAAGGCAACAGAAGCGGAAAAAGCCCAAAGACTTGTGTAATGCCACATTGAAATAAAATGAAGCCGTTTCATTTTTATAGGGTTTGAATAAGATATATTACAATATACATGTATGTGTGTATGTATGCATGCACATATACACATACAACTTGTACTTGTAACGACCCAACAGAAAATGTCGATGCGCATCCCCAAGATGCAATAGCGATTCGCGTCCTTCTCGCATCCAAAGAGCTGATTTGTATGCGCATATTTTCTGCGCTATAGGTAGCGAGAGCGAAGCGCATCCAAAGAGCATTTTTGAATGCGAGAGTGATGCGCATCCAAAGAGCATTTCTGGTAGCGAGAGCGATGCGCATCCAAAGAGCATTTCTGGATGTAAGAGCGATGCGCATCCAAAGAGCATTTCTGGTAGCGAGAACGATGCGCTTTCGGTCACGTATTAACGTACAAAACAAAATAAATCAATAAGTCGTCTTCGTAAGAGCGCGATGACAGAGCAGTGGTCTAGCGACTGGCACTGCGATTGAGAGTTGTAGCAACAGTGAGGTCCTCGGTTCAACTCCGGCCCAGACCTAACACAAAAGTTTTCAACTTGCAATTTTTCAATTAGAATTAATTTAGTAAAATAAAAATAATTATAATTACATATAAAAAAAAAAAATAGTCTGATGTGTCTTTGTGACGAAAGACGTGAAATTTCAATTAAAAATTAATTTTTTAAATATTTTTATTGTCATCCAAAAAGCATCCAAAGAGCATTTCTGAATGCGAGAGCGATGCACTTCCAAAGAGCATTTCTGGTAGCGAGAGCGATGCGCATCCAAACAGCATTTCTGGTAGCGAGAGCGAAGCGCTTCGTTCCAATGACATGCCAATGTTAATTTCAGCGCTTTTGGCAACGAGAGAGATGCGCTTCACTGCTGCTTTAGAGCGCTTCAGAAGCGCTATTGATGCGCTCCATTCCCCATTGGGAATAAAGAAAGCTCGTCAGTGCAACATCAGTTAGTCTAAAAAATAAGTGCAGTCTTTGATTTATGGTACGATTGCTATCACAATATTTTGAAAATATAAATTTCAAGGGGTAGATTGTATTGATAACATCTTTAACCTATTTATATAATATGTCTTCCTTTGTTTCGTACATACACATAATATGTGAAAATCAACCAAAATCAATAGTTAAAATATTTACGATTGTTGTACAGAATATAATGACTGAAAATAAGATGACCTCATGATGACCTGAAAAACAACTAAAAATAAAAAGCCGGAAAAGGCCCGATATGCAATGATCGTTCAACATGATCGGTAGCAGCATTTTCTTCACAACACTAACAAACTTTGTTGGGAGTATTCATATTTTGTGACTAAATTTGTTCATCTTCATTTTTTATTCTTAAATGGGACGTAGAGGAATAGCTGTAGCTATTGACCGTTTTTTTCTAAGTATCGTAGTACCGCCGCACACTGGCTGCATTTCTCAAAAGTGGTTGCAAAAATCAATTTTGGTGTGGTGGAAATTCGCAAATCTAATGCTGCAGTTTTATTAACAAAAGATCAATACTTAAGGATATCAAATTTAAGTTCATTTGAAAAAATGGTTCGCTTTGTAGAGCTGGTCAAAATCGGTGATTTTTTCGAGTTTGTAATTTTTATTTTTATTTTTTTTTTTTCAAGATGAGGTTCTAATTTTTCTGCAACTTATGAAAGAAAAGTTAATTTTTTTCTATTTGTGCTATAAACGGTTTTTATACTGTCAAGTAACACTTAAAATAAATTATTTTTTTTTTTTAATGTCTGAGGTTTTTGTACTTTTCTGAAACACTATTTTACCCTTTTTTTCAACTTCGAATGGAGTTTCAAAAAAATTTTCGCAAAAGATATCTCAACAATTCTGAACACAATATAAAAATTGTAGCTGTGGCTACTTGCGTCTATATGAGTTATAACGATTTTTCGAAAAGGCGTTGCAAAAATCAATTTCGAGTGGGTTCCTTTTACAAATCTGATATTGCCATTAGATAGAAAAATATTAGGAGCTAAAGGATTTGAAAATTTTAACCCATTCGGGAAAGTGGTTTGGTTTTATAGCCTCTCAAAGTTGAGTAAATTTTTAAGTTAGCGAAAAAATTTAATTTTTGAGAAAAATGCTTCATACTTAGGTTGAATACTTTAGCAAATGGTTAAAAGAAAGCGATTTTTTCTTTCATTTAAAGCATTAGTGGTCTTGTCTCATAAAACTGATTAGCAAAAATCTAAGCATTTTAATAGCTTTTATTTTTTATGATTTTTTTTGAAGACATTGCTCTTAGCGTAGTTTTTAAGCTTTGATTTGAGTTTAAAAAAACTTCGCTTTTTGTAAAGCTCGGCTTACTACACAACTAACTGGTGTTTATCTCTAAGCTTGTGCTCCAAAAACTAAATGGTTTTACTTACAACCCTTTGTGTAAGAGCAACTTTTATAGCGAAACCTATGGATGAAAAAGCTAATTTCACGAAGTTTCAAGTACGAAACTTTATATTTTTAATTTTGTTTTTGTCGATTAAAGCGCCATCTACAACAAATAAGAAAAAATTTTTTAAACAAAATTTTCTTATTTTTTTACTTAAAATCCGAATCTGCAATAAAAATTGGGGGTTTCCATCTAAAATTTTGATTTTTCCCCAACCCCACCCCCGTTGGAGGGTGAGAGGGAGTCAAGATTCATATCGTTGAAAAGATCTCTGAAAATTATTGGACACGTGTTTTTTTGTTTTTAGATTTAACATCCAATTGAGCTGCACAGTGGCTACATCTGGCATTTCTCGTTGGAAAAATCATAACTTCTGATATTTTAATTCTGTTTTCGGTTATGGATAGAAAATTCTTATAGCTATTGCTATTCTAAATTTCATTTAGATAACATTGCAGGGTGAAAAGCAATGTTTTATTGAAGTTCGATTTTCTGTAAATTAGATACATAGGGGAGGGGGGGCTAGTGTGGACAATTTTTATATAATTACAAAATTATATATGTAAATATATCATTTTTGTAGTAAAGTAAGTTTTAGCGATTACTAATACCTCTTGCCCACGGTGCTCTTGAACAGTCGATAGGTTTTTTGGCTATGTGGAGAAAATCTGTGAATGGGATTTCATTTGTATTAGTTTAGTGGTCTGGAAAATACAAACCCCGAAATCGTAGCTGATCATCCCCGCGAAATATCGCAAAAATACATATCCCATATAAAATTAAAAAAAAATCGGAAAAAAAACGCAACAAACAAGTATGAAAATAGTTATATTTAATGTATTTTGGAATGCTAAATCCGAATCCGACCTTAAAATTGCTATATCTCATACGGTTTTTGAGATATCTTAGTCTAAACAAGGAAAAAATACCGTTTTTGCTATATTTTGAAGCTATATAACTTGAATACAGAACATTTATACGCCAAATTCGATACTTTATTTGAAAGTTGCAATTCTTTTCTTTAAAACTGCATTTAAATAATGTCAATAGCTTAATTTTTCTCTGAAATATCGTACACTGAAATAATGACAAAACACGTTTTAAGCACTTTTTTATCTTTTTAGGATAGGATATCTCCGAGAAAAATAAAGATATCGACATTATTTGAATTAAGTTTAGAAGATTGATTAAAGTTTTCCATTTCTGCATCAGAATTTATGGATATACGTCTTGTTATATAGCTCCAAAACACAACAATAAAAAATAGCGTCGGCTTTTTTCCTTGTTTAGGCTTAGATATCTCAAAAACTGCATAAGATACAGCAATTCTAAGGACGGATTCGGATTTAGCATTGCAAAATACATTACATATAACTATTTTTATATTTGTTTGTTGCGTTTTTTTTTTGATTTTTTTTTATTTTATATGGGATATGTATTTTTGCGATATTTCGCGGGGATGATCAGCTACGATTTCGGGGTTTGCATTTTTCAGACCACTAAGCCAATACAAATGAAACCCCATTCACAGATTTTCTCCACATATTCAAAAAACCTATCGACTGTTCAGGAGCACCGTGTGCCTTCATAATTGCATCAAAAGTTATGATTTTTTATTTTCGTAAATGCACTATTAAATTATTTTAAAAGAGCTTACATTTGTCCACACTAGCAGAAACAAAAAATTTAAAATGGCGCGAGAATTTGAATTTGTCCACAGTAGCCCCCAGTCCACACTAGCCCCCCCCCCCACCCTATTGTTTTTTGTATGGAAATCGTTCTTTTTCTTTTACTTTTATGATGAAAATAACCACCTTTTTAACAGAGATTTGGCTAAATGGGTCTTTTCAAACTAAAGACTATAATATTTTGGACCAGAAATACCATACAACTCAAAACTCGGGAAAACTGACTTAGTACTTTTCACTTGTATAGGGGCGATATAATTAATCGGTCATTTCAAAAACCTCATAAGTCATACAAGAGTTCTAATAGATCGAAATGTCGGAAAATCTTCTTGGCTTGGAAAAATTATTTATTAATGAAAAAACCTGAAAAACTGTTCTTGACTAATGTCAGCCCATATTATGACACTACTTTTGCCCCTTTATGGAATTATTCCATAAACACGCGGAATTATTTGAAGAGAGAATAATACGTTGACTTACTTAACAAGCATCTATCTAAGAAAGCGTTTGAAACAAAAAAGCATGTTTCAAAAAATATGACTTCTGAGATTTTTGAAATGATCGCTTCGATTCTGTTTGTGGTTATTTTTCATAAAGAACAGTCATATGGCTGCAGATATTATGGTAGGCCGTGAAAATCAGGATTTTTTTAGCGAGTTACAGCTCTGCTTTTTTCAATTCAAAGGACTGTTCCTTTCTCAATACTGCTGTCGTTCAAATCTTAAATTTATAATAATTTCAAGGCCCTGATTATCCAAGAATACGAAGTACTTATAATAAATCTTTTAGAAGCACTGGGCAATCTAAGCAATATTTTGCAATCTTTTCGTATTCGAATAAAGAAGATTTTCACTTCTTTTGCAAACTCAGAAGCTATGACGAAACGCAGTGCTTCTTAGGAAGCTCGACGCCCATCCCACTTCTTGCCGTCAGCGTACAGGTGGTAGTCCCATTTTATCAGACCATCTCAATTGGAATTTCTTTTGAATTTTGATAACAGTGTAAAAAATAAAATTTTCTTCAGGTGCCTTTTAATTTGAAAAATTATGTGTCGGGTCAACTATAAATTTTTTTTTCTTCTGAATTTTACGATTGGATTTGACTGTCGTGAGTCTGGGAGTGAATCCAAGTATAAGAGGATCAAGAACTACTTCGGTACTATCACAAGTTACTAGTTACTTACTTAGATATTTAAAAAAACACGATACAAGGTTAGAAGTCAGTGCGATTTCAGTGAGCAGTCATAAGTGAAGCAGCGTGGAGAACATGCCCAATTTGGTGTAATTGCATTTTGATTTATTATCAACTTTGTAAATATTCGAAGCGAATATGAAGCACCGGGTGTGACTTCTACTTCGATGCCATTCTGCATATTGCCCTACCACAGAGTGCTGTGCAACATAAGCACAAACGTAAGGGATGCATCAGGCATACGTACATACATGGGATACTGCAATGGAACACAACAGGAAGCTGTGACTCTTAAAATCTTACACTCTCACACACACTTTGCTCCTCTTCGTGCATTTATGGTGATGGTAACAAAAACCGAATGTCTTAATGAGTAATTTGTCAGTTGCATATGCACTTTTGGTTACAGGACCACAACGTCACCTCTCTCCAACTCCGCTGTCAAAGTGTCGCCAAGTGTACTTGTGTGAGTAGGAGGAATGTAGATGAAACAACAGCAACAACAACAACACCTCCACCAGCAACAGAAACAGCAGCAGCATCCAAACCAACATGGGTGACAATTTTCTCGGAAACAATTTTTCAGTTGCTTCACAACAACAACAACCAGCGAGACGCTGAGACAGACAGACAGACAGTGTTGACAATTTGACATTTACAGATTGATGATGCTCATATTTTTCGTTTGTTAATATTGCAACACACTGTAAATTATATGCGCAAACAACTCATACGAGTTGCTTAATTTTTGATGAGCTCGGCAATTAGTGTTGCAAGGGACGAAATGGGGGAGTTAAAGATTCACTAAAAGTCCACAATTGCAGTGATGTAATACAATTGCCAGTAGCTGATTGCCCTTCGATGAAAGCAACATTGATGTTTAAGCATTTAAAGTTCTTTTCCCAACATTTGCGAGCATTTCGATGTGCAACTTGCAACAACGATCTGCACAGTGATCAGTGCAGTATTATGGGTACGTGTGCTTGGGAAAGCCGAAACTAATTTAAATATATCCCCGCGGGTAATGCAAGCAACGTGAGTGTGCACAAATTCTCTCATCACATACTAAACAACATCGTGTACAAACAGCGCCAACAACCGCAAGATCGATCCACCAGCATCAGCTAAATCACAGCTAGTGCTGCAGGGCCAGCCAGCCAGCCAGTGACTTCTAGGCTACATATCAAAAAAGTGCGTGCTTGGTGGATATTTATCTTTTTCGTAGAGATTTTTATTACAAATCAATTGAAGGATCATTAGCATAATTTATACAAAACGTTCATTTAACGATTGTCGTCGCTTTGGATCTTTATAATGTTGTTGTTGTTGTTGGTGTTTTAAGCGATTTTGGGCCAGTCTGTCTGTCCGCTTGTTTGCCGTGGTGAGTTTGTTAGGTCGTCTGGTTTTAATGTCATTGCATGTCCGCAATGTGCGACAACATTTGGAGAATCACACACGCAGACGTTTCTGTTTCTTCAACATGGAGCAGACAATGATGATGATGATGGTGACGATAATGATGACGAAAGACATGAGTTCGTAACACATACAGACAGGCAATGGACTGACAGAGTAATATTCGAATATGCTAATCACATACTTAGTTTGATTCGATATCAGGGAGGGGCTAAAATGATCGCCTTAGAATTTGTATTTTTTTAAATTAAATTCAACAACGTGCCCAAGTAAAGTTAATTTTTGTATTGAATTTTGGTGACAAGAAATTTAGCTATTGGAGTATTGAGACATCGCTATTGACGATAACCACGAAAGTAATGATTCAATATGGGACGATAAAGGGTCAAGTTTCTTAAAAAATCCCCTTATTGTATTTTATTTATTTTATTTTTAACTTAACTTATTCTAGTCTGTAAGAAATTTTGTGTTCATAGACTAATGAAATAAATAAGGGGATGCAACGAAAAGTGTCGCAAAAGCATATTGTGGCCTTGAAATTCTACACCTAAAGCGACCAAAGGAGTTTCATTTCAAAAAAGGGAAAAAAAGTAGATGAGAACACAGAACTGTGCAATAAAGTGTACTGATCTGAGCAACTGAATTTAAGCGAAATAATGCCATAATTATATTTAGCATTCGCGTTTTTACAGCTCCGAACTACTTAAGGTGCGCAAATTCTGTAATGAAAAATTAATATTCTGAATTAGATTCATCGATTAGGCAAGAAACAATTAAATATCGAAATTGACTGCGCCAAACATGTGTGCAGCGAGCGTTAAATGGACAAGAAGGCAGTGGTGCCACAACCCACAGTGCACAATGTGGTAGGCTGGCGACGTTCACTAATTTGTCCCGTATTGCATTTCGGCCTGGTTGTGCTGCTCGCGTTGCTGTTCTTGTTATTGTTGTTGTACAGACTTTGTGGCGCTTATCGGTGGCGTCGATCCATGTTGCGTTCCAGCAGCGCATGTGACAACATTTGTCTAGAGAAACGCTCCTCGCCTTTTCTTTCTTCGCTGCATTTGAATGATGGTCGCGATTTAATCTGCAAAAAAATCCAGTCGATTGCATATGCAAACCTTGAGTGCGTTAACTCGATGCCAACCAATGGTGCGCTGCGTCGTTGTAGCCCAGCCGCGTTATTGGCGATCTAGCATCAATTTATGATCGACTGCATTCCGCATTTAAAAGGAGCGTCCTCGCAGCAACACAATAAAAATGTGACAGTTTAAGGTAGCAATGCTCTCTTATTGCGTCATTTTCTGCGTCGATCCCCGTGAGTCAATTGAAGCATTAAATGTCGGCTGTAATTTATTGTAATAGATGATCTTAACAATTCCAACATATTCAATCTATCTTTGAGCTGAGCAGTAGAAACCAAAAAAAAAAAAAAAAAAAACGAATGTGAATGTGAGTTCAACTCTTTTTAATGGTTTGCGCTAAGAAATTTATAAATATGTGCAATCTTGACTAATCATTTTATTCCGAGATGTTAACTTTAAAGAAAGTCCTAAGCTGGGATGATCAACCATTCTGGATTTTGCGCGACAGTTCTGGACTTTGCCCTCTCGTCCCGGAAATGTCCCGCATTTTCATGTACATCTCATATTTGTGAAATTTTTTTTATTTTATTCTACAACTTAAATAAATAAGCGGGCTTTAGGTCAGTTTTTTGATTATTTATTATTTTCCGATATTTCGAACTCCGTCGGAGTTCATTTTCAAGGACTAAAATTGATAAAAGATACACATTTCATAAAACAATTTGCACTGACAATTTAGTCCTTGAAAATGAACTCCGACGGAGTTCGAAATATCCGAAAATAATAAATAATCAAAAAACTGACCTAAAGCCCGCTTATTTATTTAATTTGAAATTAAAGAGGTCATAAAATATACAACAATATTTATTCTACAACAATTTTAATTTATGGACCATATACCATAAGGGTCAGATCATACACCATACATTATGGGCCATAGATCATGAAGGTCAGATCATATACGATATATAAGGGACCATAGACAATAAAGGACAGATCATAGGTCATAGATCATAGACCACAGACCATGTAGGATAGAGTATAGACCATATATTATGGACCATAGACCATAAAAAACAGATCAAAGACCATATATTATAGACCATAGACAATAAAGAACAGATCATACGACCATAGATTATGCACCAAAAGTGACAGATCATTCCAAAGTTATAAGAAAAAACAAATCAAGAAAACTCGAAATTCAGTGTAAATACCAATTTTCAAAAATCTTTAAATTGAATTATCTCAAAACTAGAAAATTGGAGTTACCTAGCTGTAGTATTGGCGTGACGATATATTGTGGACATTTCTTTTTTCCTGTCCCGGATTGGACCATCAAGAAAATGGTCAGACTATGCTAAGCATATGTATATGTAAAAATAAATATTTTTTTCATAGATGTCTATTTATTACCAATTTTGATTTTATTTCTTAATCCAATGGCATCTTCAATATAGTACACCAGAACGCTGTCATTCACCTCACAATCCTCAAGTCGCGCTGAGAGCCTTCAGAACTGACCTTTGCAATAAGGATTGCTTGTTACGCCTTTTCCACTGTACGAGTGGAGCTCCATAATGTCAATGTCTTCTGAATTGCTCGGCACATGCATATGTATTTTTTTTTCTCCATTTTCAACGCAAATCTGCCGCTAAATGTCTTCGTCCAGTGTCAGTGTTTTTGTCAATGGCGAGAGAGATCTGCACACGAACGTAACAAAGTTAAATTTGAATCGCAGATTAATGCCGCAATTATGATAAGGTGCTAATGGAAATTTCAACTTGTACGCTGATTCCAACTCGGATTGAATTCAGACACAAAACTTGCAACGAGAGAATGTTAATTCGAGAATTATGTCCTTACATTTTTACTTCTTTGCCACCAATTTATTTTATTTGAATAAAATCAGAGTGTTTGTCGGAGTATCGTTAGCATTGACATGACAGCTTTAATTGATGTATACAGTCCTTTGCAGTTAAGTTGAAGTGGAGGTATGAGTGATAAAGAACTGCACAATTCGAAAGTTAAATTTTCGTTCTAAAAGTGACCTCCAATTTTGATAACAATTGATTATATAATATGTTTGCTTAAATTAAGAATATTTTTTGTTAAAAACATTTTTTTTCTTAAATCTATTTAAGTCCTTGGCAAAATTGGAGTATAGTTTTCAATAGAAATCATGCTGATTTAGCATGCTGATTTCTACTTAATTTTTATAGTTCTGGTTTGGCTCACATGAATTTTATCACAAACAGATGTTTCTTGGAAAGCATAAATAGACCTTTAAAAATAACTTTCATGTAATGTTTAAGGATAACTTTATTTTCCCATGTAATCATACGACATGTGGTACGTGATTATAGGGGAACTGATGCTATTGTGGTTTTTCAATGTGGTATGGTCGCATATTCCGATTTGGGAAAGAACCTGCAAACGTCACTGCTTTTATACTGTCAGAAAACATGAAAAACCTGGGATACGTTGCTGTCATGGACCAAACAAAAATTTTCCGATGTCAGTTTTCGATGTAGTTTTTCCCATTGTTTGTGGTATAGTCGGGCTTCGCTAATGTGGTATATGAAGACTTCTTGTTATTCTTAACATTATTTGATTGCTGTTTATTTTTTTATAAAAACTATGAGTTTGAGAACCAACGTAAATATTGTTATGAACTTATTTCATATCTTTCAAACTTTATATTTGGTTATATGGTATGAGTATACCACATTGCCCTACCATACATACCACATTACCTGCCAACTTTTTGAAATCAGCTTTTTTGACTTTTTTCAGATTTTGCTCAATAACTTTTTTTAATGAAATTGCACACATTTTATTGAAAAATATACTGCTGCCAATACTTCACTGATCAGCAAAAAAAAAAAATTGGGCTGAATTTGATCTAACGGTTCTCTTGCAAATTTCAAAACAAGATTACCTATACCACAATAGCATCAGTTCTCCTATAGGAAATAATTTTGAGACGGATATGACTTTTGCAAATGTTAAACTGAGTGTTTTTCAACATTTTGAAGATAAAACCTTATGTTTAAAGCAGCCAACTTATTTTGATTGAAAATCAGGTGATTCTTACCTTCTTTTCGTTTATATTGGTGAATTTTTTTTAGGTCTTTAGCATTATAAAAAAATCAAAAATAAAAAACATAAAAATTCAATATCTCCTGATGTAAAGCACATACATAGAGGGTGTTTTTTTTAGAGGTATAGAACTTCAAATTGAAATAAAGCACAAGAAAATCATTTTAATGTCCATCAATTTGGCTTTATTGGAAGGATAATTTTATGCCATTAATGTTTAAATATGATTTCGGGCATGTGACCGCCGCGGCTGGCTCGAATAAAGCCAATTCTACAGGTCCAATTTTCAACCACTTTTTCGAGCATATGGGGCCGTATGTCGGCAATAACGCCACGAATGTTGGCTTCCAAGTCCCCTAACGTTTCTGGTTTGTTGGCGCAGACGAGCGACTTCACATATCCCCAAAGAAAATAATCCAATGGTGTCAAATCACACGATCTTGGTGGCCAATTGACAGGTCCATTCCGCGAAATTATGCGCTCATCGAATGTTTCCTTCAATAAATCGATTGTGACGTGCGCTGTGTGGCTGTTGGAACCACAACTCATCCACATTCATGCCATCCAATTCGGGAACAAAATAGTCGGTTATCATGGCTCTTTACCGGTCTCCATTAACGGTAACTGACTCTCCAGCATTATTTCGGAAGAAGTATGGCCCAATGACTCCACCAGCCCATAGAGCACACCAAACAGTCAGTTTTTGTGGATGTAATGGCGTCTCAAGGGTCTCATGTGGATTCTCTTCACTCCAAATGCGGCAATTTTGCTTGTTGACGTAGCCATTCATGACGTGAGCCTCATCACTGAACAAAATTTTGCGATGAAAATCAGCATCGAGATCAATCTCATTTTCGGCCCATACACCAAAATCACGACGCATTGCATGGTCTCGCGGCTTTAATTCTTGCACAAGCTAAATCTTCCATAAAGTTGATGGACAAAGCTCCAATTGCTGTGCACGGTGGCGAATCGATTCATTCGGGTCCTCTTCAACATTTTGCTCTACAGCGGCAATTGTTTCTTCGGTGCGCACTGTTCGACGTCTCTGCGGATGCGTATTATCACATAGAGTAAACGTAGTGCGAAAACGACCCATGGTTAACCGAATTAATTGCTCTGATGGACGATTATGTCGACCATAAAATGGACGGAGCTTGCGGTAAACTTCGCGAACTGAACCATTATTTTCGAAATAAATTTGCACGATTTGCAAGCGTTGTTCTTTTGTCAACCTGTTCATGATGAAATGGCAAATCAAACTGAACATAAATGACATTAGAGTTGCCAGATTTGACCACAAAATGCCAGTTTTGTCTCTATTCGAAAAACAAACCTCTAAAAAAAACATCCTTTACAATGGGAGAACTTTCTGCAAGCTCCGTTTTTTATTTTTTTTTTTGGTTCGGGAAAACTATATGCCACATAAAACAAAACAAATTTCTGGGATTTTGATTATACTTTCCGAAAATGATCAGCCACGATTTTGGGAAACATAGCGTTTACATCATGAAAGACTGTAGAAAAGTACTGAATACTCAGAAAATCAATAAATTTTATGTTGGCAATAAGTTGCTTCCTGCTACCGTTGTGTTTATTACGCCTATTTCCAATTCACTTAGAAGTAGATGAGAGTGTTCAATTAGGTTTTACCATGCTTCGCAAAGAAATTAAATTAAAATTCAAGCCACGTCTCGTTATTCGAATTTTTAGTTTTGGCCCAGATCTTACGCTAACTATTATGTGTCCGAAATTTGGTTTCATTAATTCAAATAACGCTTGCACTATAGAATTCCGAAAATATTGCATGTTTGGAACGTACCACGCCCTCTTGTATGTGTTCGCCTAGTTTTTGCTCATAGCATCCATTTATTACCCTTAGTGTCTGAGAGAAATTTGATTGGAGTATCTCATAAAACGCTTGAAGTATAGGATTTTCAAACTTTTGCTTATTTGGGATGTACCACGCCATCTTCTTCAAATTCATCTATTTTTTAGTTTTTCTCAGAGCTTTCACCTACAGTAGTATTTGTGGTATTGCGATATAGTGCACATATTAAAATTAATTCCACAGTCCAACTGAGTTATTTCAGGGGCACAAATATTAATTTTCAACATAAAAAACCAACAGAACATAAATTTATTTGCTTTCTGGCTGGTAGCCATGGATTTGTGTCGAGTTTTTCCATTATGATCGTAATGAAAAAAGTTTGCTAACAAAGTTGTTGGTAACTTGGATTGGCCTGCTTAGTATTAACTAATTTTCGTACCTACATACGGCTGACTATGTTTATTCTCATGTGTTTGTTTCGGCTTCAGTACTAGATGACAATCATATAATTAGAAAGTTTCCCATAGGCTTTTAATTGCAGTTGATGACGTAATGCACTGATGTACTGACGGTTTCTGCGTTATTGTTAATAATTTCATTTAAAAAATAGATGCAGACAAAGTTTTCAGTTTTTAACACTGAGCCAGTGTAATAAAGGGAATGGCGAACTCCTAATGTTAGTGCTCGAGATGTGCTTTTTTGCAACACAAATTAGCAAATGTTAAATTTTCTCAAGTAATAGCATTACCGTATCAGGAAGTCATTGCTTTTAAAATTATTTCAGTAAATTTGGATTGTCCTTAGAGCATTTGAAATATTTTGGATACATTAGAGTAAAAATTTCCAAGATTTGAATGTAAACGAAAATCTAGATCATTAAAACCTCAAAACTGGACTCTGAAAAAGAACCTAAATATCTCAAAACGATTAAGAAAAATTGTGATCATTACAAAGTGGTTAATGTAGACTGAGTCGGCTGTATTCGAACAAAAATTGCCAAGAATTATAATTATCATAAATAGGAAATAATAATAATATCTACTTGTTGAGATTAGATACAAAATAGCTAATCCGTAGTGAATCAAATTTCGAATTTAACGCAAATTTCGATGATTTTCAGAATCTTGCTTCGACCTTGTTAACATCTCCTGGACCGAAAATATAAAAAGTTCAAGTTTTGTTATTTGTATCAACAACATATTTTGTTATAAAAGATCGGTAAAAAAAAATACTTAGAATCGTGAAAAAAATACGTATGATTTTTTTCATAATTTTTAGGGACATTTTATAATTTTTCAAAAATTGGTCAAAAAAAAAAAAAAAAAAAAAAAATAAGATTACAAAAAAAATAAATACACGCGTATTCCTTGGTAAGCATTTTTTGCCTAAAACAATTATTTCTTAAGACGCCATGGTTTTGAGTAAAAAAAATTTTTCCAATCGCATAAAGAAAGATATAGGTTTTTTTTGTTTTCAATATTTTTATCATGAGCAATTTTTTTAAAAATTTTTTAAATAAGCTATTTCGATGGCAAATTTAACTCTACAATAATTTTTCTTAAAAAAATAAGCTGTGAAGGGTATATTCCCCCCCCCCCCCTTATCCGATTTGCACCCTATAAGTTAATAGCACTCCACGGTTCTTTCTTCTTAAATGACCCGTTTACCGGTTTCTGTAATAAAAACCCATGAACGTCTTAGTTCCTTTTTGGCATATTTTTTAGGACCTAATCAATATAATATTATTAGTGCTGTTCCTTAAGACTTATCTGCCTATGTTTTTAAATTCAAAATTCCCAAAAAAATTCCTACAAAATTTAATAAAACTCCTATGTTAATGAAATAAAGGATTCACTTTCGTTTCAATTGGTTGTTTATGCAAACATTTGCACACAAACAAACACTCACTTTTATCCAACGACACATTTGATGGCTTCCTTTGATGATTATGGCGCTGTTCAAATGGCTAAAATGGGCTATTTAACTGTTGTTGTTATTGCTGTGTGAGTGAGTGTAATTTCATCAACACTTTGCACACAAAATAAAACACAAATACAAACACACATAACAGCACCATAAAATGAATTAGTCCTTTGTATTCTGCCACCGACCACCCACCTCCGTAACAGACAAAAATTAAAGTTAAATCCTGTTAACGTTTGCTAACGAGTGTCGCACGTTTATTTCTTATCGATGTGCAAGGATCTCTTTGTTAGTTCGCCTGTGTGTGTGTGTGTGTGTGTGGAGTCAGCATTGCCATCGGCGTATTGCTGCTGCATAATTTTCCAATTTTCCATTTGATGCTTTGGCGTCGTCTTTTTTGGTGCTCGGCGTAAAAAGTGAGATCTTGATCTTCAGCTGTCATTTGTCTGGCATGCTCCCCAGAGGCCTCAAAGTGTTGCAGCACTTTCGCACAATATAAGGGTATGAATGCGAGTAAGAGGAAGAGAAAAGGGTGCTTTTTTTACTTCTTGTGTGCTTGATTTCGGCGGATATGCCATACACCCGCGGCAGTAGCTGAACTGAAACTACAAAATGATGTTTTCAGTGAATTTGATGACTTTTATGCATGCTTTTGATGGCAGATCAACGCCATTTGAATTGCTTTTTATTTTGTTGTTGCTGGTTGTCAGATGTGAATGTACCGACAATGAAAATGTAGTCCAAGGCAGCATGACAATTGAGAGTCGCATAAGAGACAGGCTCGTTACACTTGACAGTGAAATTGTTTCTAATTAGAGGGAAAAAGATAAACATTACATTTTGATTGTGCCTTCGCTGCTTTAGTTGTTTTTTAAATGTGCGATTGTTATCCTTATTATTTAGGTAGAGAACAACGTTTATGCGGCTTAAACGGACTATTGGGTCATGCAAGGGCTAAATAGTTTTAATGGACTATAAATATTGCAATTTTATTAGTTTCATTTCTGCGTATTATAGCTATTTTCAATTTGACATCGTATAAAAGATCCAATTCTTTTGAAAATGTCCAATTAGCCGTATAATTTTAGCTGCATGACCTTGCATGAAATTTCATAATTGTATTCAAATAGTTTTGAAAATAAAAGTTTTTGCAACCTTTTTTTGTATAAAAGTTTTAATAGATATTTTTTTTTTCAAACAGTTTTCTTATTCTTATGCCAAAAAGTTCAAAAAAAAAAAAACATAAAAAAACTTTTAAGAACAAGATTTAAAAAAAATTTCTTAAAAAGATCTTTTTAAAATAAAAAAAGGAAAAAACTTTTTTACTGAATGACATATGTATTTATTGTGAAAATGAATTTTTTATCAAACTGTATGATAAATTGAGGATCGAATCGACTGTATAATTACAAAAATAATAGTGGTCTAATGATTCTGTGTGACAAAAGACGTAACATATGTCACCATAGCCGTGTTGTTGGTCCGATCCTCAAAAGTTCCGGCCAAAAGTTAAGACTCACCTAAGAATTTTCATGAAATGGAAAGGAAATACAGTTTTAGTCCATTATTTCTGTTTATTATCATTACTTAAGGAAAGAAAATAATTTTGTGTACAAAACATGTCAAAAATTACAAATATTTGACAGTATTTCTTTATATTTTGGATTCTTCAATAAATCCGCCTTTTGCTCGAAGAACAGCAGCACACACTCTGGGCATTCTTTCAATTAGTTTTTGTAAAGATTCCGTCGAAATTTGATTTCAACAAGTTTTGAAAAATGTCCAAGCTGTTTTGAATTGGTTGGTTGCATTTTTCTTAAACTTCTGTCCAACTCGTCCCACAACAACTCGATCGGGTTACAATCAGGCGACTGAGGAGGCCATTCCATATATTTGAGGTCCTTCTGCTTTTCTTTAGCGGCTATATAATTTCGAAAAAATTTGGATGTATGTTTAGGATCGTTTTCCTGTTGAAAAACGAATCAACTCTTTTGCCACATGGAAAAGCGTACGATTGAAGAATTTTGTGGTATACTTTTTTGTCCAGATACCCTCAATTTGTACAAGGTCACCAACTTTCTGTCCAGCAAAGCATCCCCAGACCAAGACTGATCCACCACCATGCTTGACTGTTGGCACTACGTTTTGATTACACTAGCCTAGAAATGATTAAAAATTGTTTCCCCAGTGAATGCCATTATTCATTTTATATAAAATAGGCTGCTGATTCCGAAAATCGCATTATTTTTTTTTTATTTCGTGTCGTTTTCAAGATATCGGTCATTTTCGGTTTTCGGACCAAAATAAAAAGATAGTTCCATTTAAATACAAATATCTCAAGAATAAATGATATTTACATCACTTTTTGGTTGGTTTGTTAGTTTCGGCGAAATAAATTGATTTCTAAAAAAAACATTTTTTTTTCGAAAAAATTAACAAAAAATCAAAATCAACTGCAGATTTATACAAGAAGAAATAACTTTTTTATAATTTTTTTTTTTTGTATCATAGACTATATATTTGCGAAGAAAATAAGATACCACTTAAAAAAATCGATGGGAAAATGCAAAAGTTGTATACAATTCATTGAAAAGTTACCAAAATGCGTTTTTCCCTATTTTTTCGTTTTTTTGTAATAAACTGTTCGATAATTAAAACTTTTTGTAAAACACATGAGAAAATCCAAAAAATTCTTAAAGTAGGCGTTAAAAAAAAAAAAATACCCGTGCCTCGTCGTTTTTCTCCAGCACGTCAGATTTTTTTTTAATCGATTTTTGAAGTTTTTTAATCCACTGTACATGAAAAATACAAAAATAGCGCATTCTTGTGTTAAATCGATGAATTTAACTATATAATCCTCACATTTGAGGTGTATTATGTGTTCAGTAAACTTATGCATGATATTACGAGGAATATTTTTGTAGAAAATTTTATCCCTCTAAGACCCTCACGGTGGTTTTTAAAAAATTTTAACTTTTTGAAATACCACCCGCGATTTTTTGCAGGGATAATGTTGGGGGATCCTTCTAGTATCTAAATCCGCAAACCGCGAAATCGAACGTCCAGCCGTTTTTTTTTTCGACCTTTTAGTTTTTTTAACGTTTTTTGAGTATGTCTCGGTGTGTATATACATATTATGTACACATATATATGTATATACGTACATACATATACTTGTATATGTATATATGTGTAATATATATACATGAATAAATATATACATACACACATACATACATATAAAAGGTATCGTTTCCGCAAAGGGTTTAGGCAAAGATATCTCCGACAAAAAAAAAGATATCGTTATCGGTTTGATTGAGTTTTCAAGGAAAAAACTAGGGTATTAACTGTCTAACCAGATTTTACGGCATAATATTATCTTATCTTGTTATATAACTTCAAAAATAGGAAAAAAATGGTGTCCTTTAAACATATATGTAAGGATATCTCAAAGTCCAGACGTAATAGAGCAATTCTAATACTGGAATCGGATTAAGCATCAAAAATCACATCTGGAGTGGCTACTTTCGTTTCCGGTTTCTGTTTGTGTTTTTCTTAAATACGAAAAATCCGATTTTTTTAAAAAATAAATGGTGCGGAAACGATACCTTCCATATGTATGTATATATGTATGTATATATATATCCATATATATATATTACACATATATAAATATGCAAGTATATATGTGTACGTATATACATATATATGTGTACATAATATGTATATACACACCGAGACATACTCAAAAATCGTTAAAAAAACTAAAAGGTCGAAAAAAAAAAACGGCTGGACTTTCGATTTCGCGGTTTGCAGATTTAGATACTAGAAGGGTCCCCCAACATTATCCCTGAAAAAAATCGCGGGTGGTATTTCAAAAAGTTAAAATTTTTTAAAAACCACCGTGCCCTTACAAGTGGGTTTTAGAGGGTTAAAATTGTCTACAAAAATATTCCTCGTAATATCATGCATAAGTTTACTGAACACATAATACACCTCAAATGTATGGATCATATAGTTAAATTCATCGATTTAACACAAGAATGCGCTATTTTTGTATTTTTTCATGTACAGTGGATTAAAAAACTTCAAAAATCGATTAAAAAAAAATCTGACGTGCTGGAGAAAAACGACGAGGCACGGGTATTTTTTTTTAACGCCTACTTTAAGAATTTTTTGGATTTTCTCATGTGTTTTACAAAAAGTTTTAATTATCGAACAGTTTATTACAAAAAACGAAAAAATAGGGAAAAACGCATTTTGGTAACTTTTCAATGAATTGTATACAACTTTTGCATTTTCCCATCGATTTTTTTAAATAGTATCTTATTTTCTTCACAACTATAAAGTCTATGATACAAAAAAAAAAAAGTTATAAAAAAGTTATTTCTTCTTGTATAAATCTGCAGTTGATTTTGATTTTTTGTTAGTTTTTTCGAAAAAAAAAAAAATGTTTTTTTTAGAAATCAATTTATTTCGCCGAAACTAACAAACCAACCACCCACTGATGTGAATGTCATTTGTAGGCAATTTAATTACCTTTAATATGACATGAAAAACGTTTGAATAAAAACATTGGTTCTTGAGATATTTGTATTTAAATGGAACTATCTTTTTTTTTTGGTCCGAAAACCGAATATGACCGATATCTCGAAAACGACACGAAAAAAAAAAATATGGTGCGATTTTCGGAATCAGCAGCCCATTTTCATATAAAATGGATAGTGGCATTCACTGGGAATTTTGGCTGTAGACTAGTGTTATTCATACGCTCGCCGACCAATCGACGAACATACTGTCGGCGTCGTCGGCTAAAAATTTCAAACTTCGATTCATCGGTGAACAAGACTTTGGACCATTGTTCAAATGTCCAATCTTTATGTTTTTTTCCCCAATTTAATCTTTTCACTTTATTTTGTTTGCGTAGTAACGGTTTCTTGGCGGCTACACATCCTTTGAAACCATAATCGCGCAAACGTCGCTTTACCGTTGTAACAGATACTGGTGTTTTCCGCGTGGAGTTGAGTTGTTCGCGAATTTCGGGAGCTGTCATAAAATGATTTCACTTGCTTTCGACACAGATGAACTTATCTTCATGTTTTGTCGTTGATTTAGGCCTCCCAGTACGATGGCGACTCTGATTACCCCCAGTTTCAAGCTTTCTTTTCAACGCTCTTACGACTGCACTTTAAGAAACATTGGTCTTTGAAGCAATTTTTCGCGTTGAATAACCTTCTTCGCTTAATACCACAATAACTGCACGTGTCTCTACACTCAGCTCTGCTTTTCGACCCATTTCTCTACGTACAAAATATAAAATATGTATTTTTCTTCAATTTTTAATAAAATACAGTTATTCTCGAATTATGCAAATTTAAATGACAAACTCGTCAGAACCATTACGATACTCAATATGAAAAATAATTTACTAACCTTTTTAAAAAGAAAAACACAAAAAAACGGTGAAAAATATGATCTTATGAGTGAATTTTTGAAGCACAACGACGTTACGCGTGGCACGCACTAAGCACATAATAAGTTTATGCTCGTTCTACCTATTCCCTAACCAACAAAACTCACTCCTTTTCACGGTCCGACAAAGAGAATACCCTAACTTGTTGTTTGTTATTGTTATGCTCGCTGGAATTCACTAAGTAGGTACTATATTTTGAAAGATTCCAAAATAAAGCAAGTGAGTCTAAACTTTTGGCCGGTAGTGTATGTGTTAGAAAATGCATTGGTATATTTACGTAAAAATAAATTTTCATAATATATGTAGGTATATCGAGACCTTGGTTTTCCTGCTGAGTAGACCATAAGATTGAGATTCAAAGGTTTTTAGATTCAATTTGTGTAATTTTTTATTGTTTATAATCCTGCACGGAGAAAAAAGAGAAAAAAAAATTACTTGACGTCAAAATGTTGAAGAAATAATTACCCGCCCTCTTTTGGGGCGTGTTACAACGTCATCATATTGAAATTTTTTCAAAAAAAACACCACTGGGCTTTCGAAAGCTTTTAAAAAATGAAAATTTTGACATCCAACACTTTATTTTTCATCCACACAATTTTTGTTGACGTGAAACTCGATGTGAAAAATTATTAAGATTTCGTAAACGAGTGATAGATAGAACATTGTCATTGAAAAGTCAATCATAAGTTAATATTTATAATTTCAAATAACACAGGGTAACATAGATTTTGCGGTATAGGGTTTCGGAGCCGATTTCGAATAATCATGACCGAATTGCCTCTAGTTCTCCAGATATCTTTCTTTAAAAGTGTAAAAATAGCTGTTCTGAGGCATATTTTTGTTAATGAAATCGAAAAGACATAACCTTTCTCATTAAACCTTACCTTTTCACCCTTCCGCGAATCAACCATTGCAATGGTTTTTAAAGTTTTTGAGTTAATCCAGATTCAATATAGTTATAAAATACAAAGAGTATGATTTGCTTGTCTGAATTGACTCCAGTTCTCCAGAAATCCTTGCTCGAAATAGCAAAAATAGCTGTTTTGTTTGTGTGGAGATGCAATGGGCGATAACTCGGAAAGTAAGGATCAAATTGGAAATGTGGAAAGATAAGGCTTAGTGATGAAAAAAAATAAAATAAAATAAAAACACAAGAGTCAATCCTCGCAAATAAATTACACACTGCGTATCGGATGATGAATCTGAAATTACTCACAAAACTAAGGATGTTGAAATAAAAAACGTTTTTGTCGCGTTATTATTTGAATATTTCAGTAATTTTTCCAGTTTTCAATAGAACTGTTTGATTTCATCCGGGATCAGTTTATTCGATAGCGAGGGGTATCAAAAATCCTTTACAACTACTATTATTTTTTCATAGTATGTAGGTTAGTACTTATTTAAAGCTGCACAGTTTTAAATCGTCGGGTCCAAAAAGTGTTTTAGTGCCGTATCTTGGAAAATTATTAATTTTTAAAATGTACAGTTTCAAAGAATTTATATTAAAGTAGGTAATTGAAGCCACCATATCCGATTATGGTAGGAAAGGACATAAAGAACAACCACAAAAAACAAAAGAAAAAAAAAAAACGTGACTTTCGTTTGTTAAAGGGTTTGAAATGAATTCAATTGGGAAGATGGGATCACAATTTAATGTCTAATGCTGTTTACTTTTTTTGACTCTTAAAAGGGTATGATAAGCAAAAAGGAGTTTTTTGTGGATAAAATTGAAATACTGTTGTAATCATTTGTTTTTCGATTGTTACAAACCACAAAATTTAATGGTGAAATCCATTAAACTTATGGTTATAAAAAAAGCACTGACAGAAGTCGTTCAGAAAAAAGGATGCTTACTTACATACCTATAAGTTTGAACTTTAGCGGCACTCTTTTGAGTACTCAATATATTCATTTTGATGCTTAACGACATACCAAATCATACCATATTATATTTTATGTCGACAACAACGAAATACCAACGAGCGCAAAAAAGACTTTATCCTTTATTTTTATTGTAATATAAAAGAAATCCTTTACTGCTTAAATATGAAAGTCACACAGAATTGATTTTTTTTTATTTTCTACAAAAACAAACAGCAACTCCCATCGAAGCAGCAAAAACTTTATGATCGTTAAAGTCGCATCGCAGCACCGTAAAACTGAAGCAACACTCCCATCTTGTTTGGGGCCGATGGAAGGGCGTCAATAAAAGGCCATGTTTTGCTACACAGGTGGAAGAGATTTTCTAACGCCCTGTTTTTTAGCTATGCCTTGCAAAATAAACTCAACGTCTCTATTTGAAGGATATCTATTAAAACGTGTCGGAAATCGAATTTGTGCGTTGTCTTATTATTTTTTATTGGTTTATTTGAATAACAAGCATTTTTATTGTTTAACAAGTGTATAACAGATTTTTATCGTTATTTTTTCGATTTTGTTTTTGAATTTCTTTAAGGGCAATAAGTGAATAGAGACGATCATTTTTTCATTTGATTTAACATTTAACAAGAGATTTCACCTGTATTTTAATTTTAAATTTTGCTTTAGTTAATTTAACATAGCTGCATTGAAGTTAATGGGGCATTGTATGGAAAATTTTTTGAGTTTTCTTATTCCAAAAAATGTCTGATTTCATTAAACGTACTCGAATTTTGTTAACTAAGTAAGTACCTGAGGCAAAATTCTTTCGATTTGAGCACATTATAATTTTCCATGTGCTGTACGATGAATGCCAAAAGCAAACGGTGTTCTTTGGACACCATTGTTATATTTAAATAAAATTTAATATCATTTTTATATCTAAAATGGCTTATTATTTACAGAATATGTAACCTCTAAGGCTCCATTGCAACCACAAATGTGTTGTTCTTGGTTCATTTAAATAATCTTCGAGCTGCTTCGAACAGCGTCTTTAACATCTTGTCCTTTATTTCCTGCTCATGCACTGACTGCTGCTTCCGCTGCTGCTTTTTGGTTTTCTTCACTGATTTTTATTCGCTGTTTGAGGATACGCAAATGACCCATTTGGGGGTTGTTATTGCGTCGCCATACTACTTGTGTTTATATACCGTTATAACGAATATAAAAGGGATAAAGAAATTATTTTCACATTGCATGTAAGGATGTTTTGGGTTAAATCCTTTTTTCAATGCCATTGGCTTGTGCCAATGTGATGGCAGATAGGGGCTGTCCCCAAATGGGCGTATGGGGAATTATGTTTTGAATGAATTTGAATCACAGTTATGCACAAAAACGAATTTTTCGCATCACAAGGATAATAATTTTTGACTGGCATATTTTCTTCTTCAAGAAGTTGATAGAACAAATAAATATTAAAGAAAGAATTCTTTTTGTTCTTACTTAAACGATACCGTATATTCATACATTTAGCAATCAACTTGCAACCCTGGTTTTATTGCGTTTTTAGATGTTGGACCCGTGCTTAGCGAGATTCGGAACTATTAAAACTAAAATATATAGTATCCTTAAATTGTAAAATTTATACTTTGAAGTTAGTTTCGAGTAATCATGGTCTATTGAATACTAAAATAATGCCAGATTTACCGAATTCACTCTAGTTCTCAAGATACCATTGCTTGAAAGTGTAAAAATGCTTGTCTTTTTACAGCATAGCCGCCCACGCGTGCCATCGCAAAGTGCCATCGCAAAGTGCCATTATTTGAAAATCACTTGATCTCACGTGCCACAGCAAAATTTAATTATTGAAAATGAAAATCGCACACGCAAGTAACGGTATATGCGAAATTTTGAAGAATTGCGATCGACCACCAGCAACAACACTGTGTTTTGTTGTTGTTTTTTCGTCCACACAGGACTGTGTGTTTTGTTGTTGCAACAAAACGCAAGGGTTCCTATCGAAAAGAAAAAAACAACAACACACAATGGCAACAACAAATTTGATCAATTTATGAACTTTCAGGATTTTTTAGATTTGCGAAAAAAAACACTCGCACAAGTAACTGTTAATTTAAAAATCATTGCTGGTTGTTGTTTTCAATAATTTTAAAAAATGTATGTTTTCTTTTTTATTAATTTTACATGGGGGCCACGACTTTTTATGCGAGTGCCAAATTTTTTTAATTTTACTCTAGACGGGCAGCTATGTTTTACAGTAAACAGCATTATTAATTTTTGCTAATGGATAGCCATTAACTTCCTCAGATGTTTCAATTGAAATTGAAATTAAAATCCAATTGTTAAAGTTGAAAGGAAATTGTAAAGAGGTTTATTATGGGTATCTGATTCGGTTACCGGACATAGTCCCAACGGACATAGTTCCCACTTCGTAAATGGGGATTATGTATGAAAATTTTTCGGTCATAATCCCCATTTTGGTCATGAGGGTTACGTCCGCAAATTTTTCGGACATAATCCCAATAGGGTTTATGTCCGAAAAATTTAATTAAGATTGAACAAAATTTTTGCAATAATCCATTTAAAAAATTTATATAGTGTTGGATGTTATAGACTGATCAGCGGCTGAAGGCCGCCGCGGAAACGGTATTGGAATTTTCGGGAGTTGTAAATCCTGAGCTGCGGCTGTTGTCAATAACAAAATATCATTATGGGGACTATGTCCGTTTTTTCCTGGGGATTATGTCCGAAACACTTCCGGACATAATCCCCATTTTAGAAATGGGGACTATGTCCGAATTATTGGCGGACATAATCCCCATTCACGAAATGGGGACTATGTCACGGCACCATCTGATTCCATTCGACAAAATTAATTACGCTGTTTACTATAAGTATGATATACTTGTAACTTCAAATATGCCTAAAACCGCAATTTTTTGACATTCGAGGAAGAATATCTTACGTCAATTCAACTAAATAAATAATGTTCTAGGTAAGTACTTAATAACGTTGGTGAATCAGGAATAACTCAATAACAGAAGTCCTTGGAAAAATTTTTTTCTTTTGTTATCCTGTTCACCACACTCTTATCTTTTTTTTTCAAAAGAGGGATAAATTCTTCAAATTATTCAGATTGCTCCATATCCAAAATTTCCTAAGTCAATTAGTTTCGTATCAATTCGGATGAGCCTTATTGTAATCGCGAATTCCCTCCTCTGCTTGTTGTAGTTGGAGAGGGGTTGAAGCGTTATACCTCGCAATCTAAAAGAGCTAGAGAAGTGCAAGTTGTTGCGTAATTAGCCTACAATCTAACAAAAAGTTGGGTTTACTCAGATATGAGCCACGACTACTATAAACGAAGAAGAATAATGTTAAACTTTAAACCGATATGACTCGTAAAATAGAAGAGTTAAAGGGGTTAAGTTCATCTATAAACTACATTTGGGAAACAATACTAATGTACGTGTTTAGAAATGAATATCAAATCTTAAGCTAATGACATATAAAGGCATATATTAAAATATGGCCCGTTCTTTCGTCACAACATACTACATAATAATTTTCACTCTTTCGTCAATTGTTTATTTTCCTCTTTTATCATTGTTTTCTATGTAGTCGAATCTTCTTAGGACGCGTGCCAATAATTAAGGGCCTTCAACAGGCTGTTCTTTAGTTACACCAACAAAAGTTAAAAAAAGGGTTTTAAATTTCCGGTTTGTTGTTGTATTGTTCAACTGCAAAGCAAGCAAATGCTTTGAAGCCGTCATCAGCACCACCTATTGTACTCTGCTTTTGCAGCGCGCTTGCCAGGATCAAATTGCATTCTTGTGTTGTTCTGCATTTGGTGCTGTCCTTTTGTAAGATTCAATCTTTGTCCTGTTGTTGTGGGTGATTTTGCGTTTTTCACAACAGCAATTCGCCTGCTTCGCTCAACGGCGTTAAATTAAATACGCTCTACACAAAAGCCTCAACAAAAACAAGCAGATCCTTTTCGCATTTTTTTTTTTTTTTTTGTATACGAAGAAAAGGATAATAGAAACTAACAATCACAAAAAAAAAAGTAAAAAGAGAATAAGAAGAAAGTGCGAGGCTTTGTTGTGTTTGAAAAACCGCAGTCAGGCAACGAACCACCAGACGTTTTATTTATAACAATACAAGTTGCATGTATTGTTGTTGCGACTCTGATTGCTGTTGCTGTGTTGCTGTTTTTCATGGTCCTTTATGCAAGCGCAGCATATGTTGGCTTTTGTGTCCAAGACATGTTAAAGTTGTTTTCATTGTTGTTTTTTATGTTCCTATTTATTTGTTTTTGTGCTCCAGATGCGTCCATCTTTAGAGACGTGGTGGTAAAATTGCTCAAACCAACTCCAAAGGATCTCCTATCATTTTCAATTCAACTTTTTATCTTGATTTTTAAAAATGCAACAAAATTTATAATTTTAATTATGATGTATTATATAATTGGCTGCCATTTTGCTAAAAATGAAAACATTTCTGCTCCGTTCTCATGGTAAGTTTACCTTAAGATGTAAGACTCATGACTTTGAGTTATTCGTGCTCACTCTGTGGTATTTTCAATGGTAGCTCAACAAAAATCTGGCTTCAATTGTTTGCCTTGATTGCAAAAATTATGACATATTCTCTTATAAGATTGCAGTAACTGGAGACCGATCTCTGCTCGATCAACAATCTAATCTTATTATTATTATTTTAGTCGATGTTTTTATTGATAGCTATTTTTTGTTATGAAATTCGCACCTTTTCACCTCCAATGTTCATGTTCAAAATGATAAATGTACCGATGAGAATAATAACACAGGGCAACACTGATTTTTCGGCATAAGGTTTCGGAGTAAATTTCAAGTAATCATAACCATAATCTTCCTAATTAAACCTTACCATTCTACTTTTCCTACTTACTTTCCAAGTTAAGAAATAGTATTTCAACTCCAACAAACAAAACAGATATTTTTGTTTTTAGCAGGGTTATCTGGAAAACTAGAGTCAATTCAGAAAAATAAATTATACTGTAGGTATCGCATTATCTTAGTGAATCTGTATTTAATCAAAAACCTAGGGCCGCATGAAAAAAATAATTGGTCCTTTGTAAGGAGTTGAAATACCATAACTTCAATGGATGATAGCTCAGAAATAAGGTTCTAATTGGAAAACTTGGAAGGTAAGGTTTAATGACGAAGCATGTGGCTTTTTGATGTCATTACCGGAATTTAATTACACTGTGTTCTGTAAGTGTGACTTAACTTTAAAGGATATCTGGAGAACTAGACTCAATCCTGACAAACAAATTATACTTTAGTGAATCCAGATTTAATCAAAACACTAATAGACAATATAAAACAGAACATTAGGGTTGCAGAGATGTATTCCAAGTTTTCACAGATTTAGTCAGTGTCTAAGGGAAGGTCTTATCTCTTCGATAAAAGTCACTTTTACTTTGAGAGCCCATTCAACCCAATCCCGAATTCTGTTGGTGTATTGATAATTTGGAAAATTATTTGAAAATTTAATAAATTTGGAATGTTTGCTTTGATATCAACAAATATACCGTTTAAGAGGGGTGTTGGATATGCTGGTGGTAAATGGAGTGATTTCCTTATACCTCGATGAACTTAATATGAAATATATTAAATTAAATCGTTTTTTTAACAAGGTTATTTCTCGGGTCAGTTTAGTTCTAAAAATGATATAAAGTTTAAACTTTTCACTTCTTTTTAAAATTAGTCTTCTTTTGGCGAAAGCTTTTCTAATGCCTCATATTTTTAATGGCTTAGAAATTTATTCTGGCACCGATGGTAGCAACATGCACAAGCTTAATTTATGCTTTAATAGAATTGTAAGGAATGTCTATCACTTACAGCCCAGAGATCATATGTATATCTGATTATGAGCTCAGATTTTTAGGATATTCTATTCAGAACTTCGCAAGCGTTCGAAGTTTTTTGACTTTTATTGCTGTATGAAGTATCAGCAACATTCATATATATACTTAATTTGTATTATTTTCTCAATATGAGAAGAAACCGTCAGTTGCATATTCGGCATATTCTTCTGCTTACTACGAACGTTCTTTTTCTATCAGAGTGGTTAGATTGTTAAATAATTTGCTACCGTCCCTAAAAATGTTCTCGTTACCTCCTACTTATTTCTAGAGGCTTATCTTTGAATATTTCTCCCATTTCTGGTTAGTCCTAATTTGGTATCGCTCGCAATTGATATAAAGATGCCCTGTATTTTAATTTTTTTTTTCTGTGTGTGTGAGGAATCGTTAGAATCATTTTTATACCCTACACCCAGGGTATATTCACTTTGTCCTTCCGTTTGTAACGCAGAGAAGGAGGCGTGGCAGGTATAGAAAAGTATATATATTCTTGATCAGCGTCACCTCCTGAGTCGATATAGCCATGTCCGTCTGTCTGGCTGGCTGGCTGGCTGGCTGGGTGGCTGGCTGGCTGGCTGGGTGGCTGGCTGGGTGGCTGGCTGTGTGTTGAAATACACTTTTTGGGAAAACTGAGCAAGATAATTCAATGTAATTTGGTACGCTGCCTCCGTTGTCAAAGTTAGCTCGGGGGATTGAAAATGAGCAAAATCGGTCAACGGACACGCCTACCGCCCATACAAAAATTATATTCAAAATGCAATTTTAGGAGTATTTTTCACGACAATGCAACCACAATACATATAAGTACTACGAATTGTAAGCGCAAGCTCTGATAAAAATTTGAGCGAATTCGGACAAGAGGGCGTGGCACCTCCCATATAAGCAAAAGCTTCAAAACGCTATACTGAAAGCGTTTTTTGAGATATTCGAACCAAATTTGACTCAGACACTAAGAATTATAAATAAAAGCTCTCAGCGAAAATTGGGTGAAATCAGACAAAGGGGCGTGGCACCTCCCATATAAGCAAAAGATTCAAAATGCTATACTGAAAGAGTTTTTTGAGATAATCCAACTAAATTTCACTCTGACACTAAAAACTATAAATGCAAGCTCTGAACAAAAACTGGGTGTACTCGGACAAGAGGGCGTGGCACCTCCCATATAAGCAAACTTTTCAAAATACTGCAGTGTAGGGTATTTATTTTTTGGCTAGGCCAAAATTTACACCCTTACTAGTTTTTTTTGGTTTTTTTTTTATATATTTTGTTTTAGTTTTATTAATTTTGTTTTAACATTTGCAAATTTTTAAAATTTTGTTTTTTATTATTCCTTTGCATTTCAAAAGTTTTAATACGTTTAAATGTTATCTTATTTTTGTTACGCCTTGATTGCAAAGTGTTGTAAGTCTCCTATCAATGCATGGCTCTCGTATGGGCTTCGATTTGATTAAAGCATTAAATAATTAAATAAATAAATGTTTGAACCATTAAAAAAGAGTGTGAAATAAAAAGAAAAACTTTATGCGGCTTTTGCATCGTTCGGGAAATCTCAAGAGAAATTGTGGTACATTGCAAACGGTTTTCTAAATTTGAAAACTGCTGCATAAGTCGATGTACTTAGATGACGATGCTGCGGACAAAAACTACGGATTTGTGGCTTTCGCTCGATTATTTCGCGCAGTAGTTGCTAAAGAATGAAAAGTAGGAGGGACACACACCATTTTCGCATTTTTTTCACATCGTAAAAAAATGCAAATTCAGATTCAAGTAAAATAAAAATGCAAAAAGTAAAAGAACAAACTGAATGCTGGCATACCGGCAAAAGGGTAAAAAAGCTATAAATTTTATTCAAGTGTCGATATTTGGCAAAGTATCGGCATGGTGGTGTTGCAGCCACTGTAACGGAACGAAACGTTGCTTTACGCCACCGATATCCTATTATTATTATTTTTATTTCATCCGGATTACAAACAACAAGCGATGGGGGACTCCTTGAAGTGAAAAGCAAGTGTAGATTCTTCGTTACTATTTGTTTCCCCCGCCGCAGCGTCGTCCTTCAAAGCTTATCTTAAAAGATCAACTTGAAAATTGCAAATGAAAAATTTCCATTTTGCAAATTTTTGTTGTTGTTTTGTTTGCAAGTTTCCGTTTCCGTTTGATTTGTGCGAAGGACCTTTTGGTCTCAAGCGGAACTTGTGTGGCATATATTTTGTTCGAGGTTAAGGCGAAGTTTTTTATTCTCGCATTTTTCGCAAAAATTCTTGAGAGAAAAAACGAAAAAAAAGAGAAAGGATTTTGGGGATTACGTTAATGTTGCTACTACTTTTGTTGTTGTTGTTTTGTGGTGTTCTCGTTTGTTTTTGTTTTGCTTTATGCAAACAACACAATTTTAATGATATGTTATCGAAAGTACGTAAGGATGTACGGACTTTAGTCGATGGACACGGCGATACCAATCTCTGAGTTCAGCGGGTGGTCTAGAAGGGGTGTTACGAAATGTCGACGTTTGGCATTCGACGGGATAAATTTGAATTATAATGCAATGCGTAGTCGCGATAGCATAAAGCCTTAAGCATTGTCCGCCCGCTGCCAAAGTTTGGTGTGAGCATAGCAATTTGTGTGCTGGATATGTTACAGAATACATTAAGGGGATTTCAAAAAGTCAAAAATTGTATTTCCTATTGATATCGAAAAAAGGATATGGCGAACGCATGCTCTGGCATGTGAGATCCTGTGTAGGTGGAGCTGCGCAGTGATTTATGAGTTTACTTTATAGCCATTTTCGATTGCAAAAAAAAAAAAAAAAAAAAAAAATGTGCCAGCAAGATTTTTTCTCTAATGGAATTAAATGATGTTGAAGGATATTTGAATTATGTGCGAATTGTTGCTGTGATGGGATAACGTAAATATATGTATATACGCTGGGAATATGAAATAACTAATTTGTATTTATGAAATAATTTTATTGTACAATAATATACTTTCATATTTTGACAAAAAACAATCAAAAAAAAAAAGGAAAATTTATTCTTCGCTTAAATTCAGTGATACACTCTCTTTTGCAAATGAAAAATCTTATAATCTCTTTGAGTTCTTCGATCGCTGCTACAATGTCGACGCAGATTTTGTCGATTCTTTAAAGGTGTTAAGTCGCATAATTTGGGCGGCCAATTAAAATCCTCCTTCAGTAAAGTTTCACAACTTTGATGGCATATGGCGTCATGCTCTTCAAAGCAGACCTTGAAATTTTTATAAGTACTATACTATTATTCAAAAAATTTTACAAATTTAAGTTTTTGAAAACTTTTTTTTCCATAAAAGTTTATAGTGCAGGCAAATTAGGTAAAAACAGGTATTCATTTCTAATTTTGTTGAACATGCACCGATTTTGATCCGACAGGGCTCATTTTGTTCGCGATAAAATTTAAAACAAAACCAACACATTAGTTTTTGCCGGCCTTTCCCCAAAATTTCTTTAGTCCCCCGGGAACCCTCAAAATCGTATAAATTCAATAAAACTGTTCTAAAATGCTTAAAAATGGAAAATTATGCTATTCATGGAGTTCTCTAGATTGCTGAATCCAAATATGATGTTGAAAAATGAAAAAAACTCAAAATGGCGCCCGGAAAACTGCGTACATACCCATTTTAAGCACCAAAAATGGGAAAAAATCGTTACAGGGGGTTTTAGCCTAGAAGTCTTGTTACATTGAATGAATTTATACGGTCGGTGTGGGATATTGTTTTTTGTACTATAAAAAGTAAAGTTTAGCAAACATTTTTTTGTGTTTTTGATTTGTTGATTATTTAAGCAATAACTATAAAAAGTTAATACAACTCAAAACTAAAAATATTTGTAACGTTTTGCAAACCATTTTTTCTAAACTAATTTGAGGTCGCTGAACACGAAAAACGCATTTATTTTTTTGTCCTTGGGGTCGTTCCCGAGTTATTCGATAATTTATATTTTCGAGATTATAGCTTCATATACATCAATATATTTCTATGACGCCAAGTCCGATCAATTTTATTTTTCCACGTTTACAAAGAGTGATTAATGGCGCTTCTAACGAGTATGCCAATGATTACGCTTTGAACAAAATTGACTGAGTTATAGCAGGAAAAAGTTTGAAATTTCACAAATTTTTGAAATTTTTCGCATCAACTTCAAATGAAACACATGGTTTTTGGCATATAATTTTTGTTAATACTTGTTTCTTAGTAATTTTATTAAATGGCGCATATAATTGCAAACATATTAAGCCTATGTTGAGCAAAATCGAATGAAATTTGCAAAAGATATTAAGGTTTTAGTGCAATAAGGAAGATGTGAGAATTTTCGAAATGTTCGGCCTGAGTCAACAGATCCAATTTTTCAGCCTCCAGATAGGACACCCTACACTTATTGAACACTTTAAAGATGTTTTAAGTAACTTCTAATCATTCTTTGTAGAAGAACATTGCGGATTGTATCAAAAATATTAATTTTTGAAAGAAATCGAAAATTCCCCATTGCACTAAAACCCTAATATCTTTTGGAAATTTCATTCGATTTTGCTCAACATAGGCTTAAAATGTTTGCAATTATATGCGCCATTTAATAAAATTACTAAGAAACAAGTATTAACAAAAATTATATGCCAAAAACCATGTGTTTCATTTGAAGTTGATGCGAAAAATTTCAAAAATTTGTGAAATTTCAAACTTTTTCCTGCTATAACTCAGTCAATTTTGTTCAAAGCGTAATCATTGGCATACTCGTTAGAAGCGCCATTAATCACTCTTTGTAAACGTGGATAAATAAAATTGATCGGACTTGGCGTCATAGAAATATATTGATGTATATGGAGCTATCACCTCGAAAATATAAATTAACGAATAACTCGGGAACGGCCACAAGGAAAAAAAAAATAATTGGGTTTTTCGTGCTCAGCGACCTCAAATTAGTTTAGAAAAAATGGTTTGCAAAACGTTACAAATATTTTTAGTTTTGAGTTGTATTAACTTTTTATAGTTATTGCTTAAATAATAAACAAATCAAATACACAAAAAAATTTTTGCTAAACTTTACTTTTTATAGTACAAAAAACAATATCCCACACCGACCGTATAAATTCATTCAATGTAACAAGACTTCTAGGCTAAAACCCCTGTAACGATTTTTCCCATTTTTGGTGCGTAAAATGGGTATGTACGCAGTTTTCCGGCGCCATTTTGAATTTTTCCTTCTTCAACATCATATTTGGATTCAGCAATCTAGAGAACCCCGTGAATAGCATAACTTTCCATTTTTAAGCATTTTAGAACAGTTTTATTGAATTTATCCGATTTTGAAGGTTCACGGGGGACTAAAGAAATTTTGGGGAAAGGCCGGAAAAAACTAATGTGTTGGTTTTGTTTTAAATTTTATTACGAACAAAATGAGCCCAGCCCTGTCGGATCAAAATCGGTGCATGTTCAACAAAATTAGAAATGAATACCTAATTTGCCTGCACTATTATAAAAACTAAAATGATTAGAAGTTTTTAAAATTTTTACATGAAAAGATTTTTTTTAGTATAAGTTTTTAAAAAAATTTTTCATAAAAACTTCCCAAGTAAATTTTTTTTTTTAATAAATAAATAAATAAAAAAAAAAAAAAAATCCATACATTGAAAAGGGATCCATTGACTGAAGTAATAAGAAAGGTTAAATGGCCCATTTTTGTAAAAAAAATTTACTGCACCAATCAACCGTTTTTGGCCCTGAGAGGGGTCGGAAAGGAAAAATTAATTGAGGTCGGTGAACATTATTCCCTAACCGGCAACGAGGAATGTTTTAGTGCACTTTCACCTACGTGAAAAACATCGAAAATTACAATCTTCTCTTCTTATACGAGCTATAATTGTATGTTTGTTTGTTTTTTTGTTTGTTTTTTTGTTTGTTTTTTTGTTTGTTTTTTTGTACTTATTTCTGTGCCAATATTTTTTCTCGAAAACGGGTACAGCGATTTTAATGAAACTTGGAATAGTGTTAGATATTATCATACAATGAAGAATGATTTAGGTTTGAACTTTTTAAATGCTCACCAGGGGGCGTGGCACTGCCATAAATTTTAAATTTGATTTAGTCATAACTCGCAAACCATACAAGGTATTTAAATGCAATTTGGTGAGCAAGTAGGACTTAAAAATACCTTGTGACAAACAAAAAGTGGGCGGGATCGAGTAAGTACCACGCCCACTTTTAAACCCTTTAAAATTTTGATTCAATATTACTCGAAAACGACTCCAACAATTTTAATGAAAATTTAGGAGATGTTACCTCTGCAAACAAGGATTAATATATAATACGCCGTTATTTTGGGAAAACTCGTTGAAGGGCGTGGCACCGCTCACAAAAATATAAAACGGTATAAAAAGAAAACTAATAAAGAAAACATTCTGAAATTAACTGTGTGGAGCCTAATTGCTCTGTTCTGAAAGTGGGCGAAATATCTCCATTGCACGTGGAACCTCCCATACAAGCAAAATACGTTAAATGCTATTTCTCGCAAATGTTACAAGATATTTTAATGAAATTTGGTATGTAGGTACTACTTATCAATGCCTTGTGATAACCGAAAAGTGGGCGGTATCGAAGAAGTCCCTCGCCCCCTTTTTAGCCATTGAAAATTTTGTTTCAATATTACTCGAAAACGATTCAAACAATTATAATGAGAAGGTAAGAGATTGTACTCCTGAAAATATGTGATATGCCTTTATATTAAAAAACTCGTAGAAGGGCTGAATCCGTCTTCATCAGCAGAACTGTCATTATACATGCAGGATTTTGAAATATCTTTGCTTGAAGTTGAAGAAAACGCTGTGTTCAGTCTTAGAGCGTACTTAGCTTCAAGAAAAGGTGAAATTATTTTTTATTAATGGCATCGAAGAGCCACACTTTTCCTTATCAAAATATCCTTTCGGATTTTTCCAATAGGACTCTTATTTTCTGAGTTATGATCCTTTGAAAATAAGATATTTCAGCCCCCATACAAAAGGCGAAATTTTTGGGTGCGTGGCATATCCCATTTATTTATTTTAGGGCATTCTATTTCACCAAAAAAAATTTTGAGTTTTAGATATTTGTCTATACCATTCGATACTTTCCGAGTTTTTTCTTATTATTATTCTCATCGGTTAATTTATCATTTTGAAAGCGTGACCATTGGAGGTGAAAAGGTACGAGTTTCATAACATAAAATAGCTATGAATAAAAACATCGACTAAAATAATAAGATCAGATTGTTGACCGAGCAGGGACCGGTCTCCAGGTACTTCATTATAATGTGAAATCAATCTTTTACTGGCCTTAATATTAAGATACAAAGTACTACATGCAATTTTATATAAAAGTTTTTTTAAAAAAAAAAAAAACAATAACAAAACCTATGTGTGTGTGCGAGCATTTCTCTTTAAATTCAAATTCTCTACATATATACATATTAACTTTCACTTTCTATACTTTGAATACAAAGGAAAAAAAAAAAATAAAAGTGGGTAGCACCACTTGAAAAGCTAATTGGCAAAAGCAATTAAATGACGCCCCAAGGACACATAATAACAGCGTCTGCTTTTGCTGTTGCCGTTGCTGCTGCTGTTGTCGCTATCGACTACTCCCATATGCACACGCACGAATAGACATACAAACATACACCCACACACGCGCGCACACACACTTGCAAATGCTATTTAAAGGAAAAATCTAATTATAATTAAGAATTTTGTCTGCCTTCATGAGGCGGCATCATCAGCGTCAAGTTAATAGCAACTTCATTGCCGCGTTGTGGCCCACCAAAGTACCCATCAAAAACAACAACAAGAAGAGCCAGCATTATAATAAAAACGTGCTCAACAACAACAACAGCAACAACAACAGATTTTAATAGCAATTCAATATTAAGTTCGGCTTAAATGGTTTTATTTTATTTTTATTTTTATGTTGTCTGCTGCTCCAAATATCCTTGATATCCTTGTACGTGAATATAAATTGCTGTGCATTATAATTTGTGTCTGGCAACCCCCTTTGCATGTTGTTGTACATACTTGTTACGGCGCTATTGTTGCTGATGCTTCTTCCTTATGCTGCTGTAAAACTAAGCACCCGTCGACGACGCGTCGTTCACTGGTTGCCGCTCCTGTCAATTGTTGGCAACAATTCAGCCATCAAATGCAGCAATTGCTGTCGCTGACATATTTCGCGAATGATATAATTCCTCGTTATGGGTTATTCTTCTATTTTTTTTTCTTTTTGTTTTCGTTTTTTTTTTTTGATGTTTCACGATGGGATGTTGTGGCAGAGGGTTTAGTTTAAATTGATTTGTAGCTCAAACTAAAAAGCAACAGGTTTTTCCCGAATGAAATTTTTAAAAAACTGAAAATGATGCAATAATTTCTTTATATAGATTAGGGAGAACTATTTATATAAGAAAAATGAAAAGCAGGACTTTAAACAAAACTATATTTGACTGCACCGATAAGGACAAAAATATTTGAGTTGCAAAGTAAACGTTTGCAATGGAAATGTTTCAGTACTAAGTATTAGTTCAAAGCAATTACATATGGATGCTTCTTCGATTATCCATGTTTAAATTTGATATTTTAACTATTTAATACAGATTAATAAGAATAGCTTAAAATAAAAAATATAATTCTAAATATTTTACTATCAACAACACATTAAGTGTTAAAAACTCATTCTCCCGGTCTGTTTATATTTTTTTTTTTTAGAATCCTCATTAAATTACCTTTAATTCGGTCATAATAATTTCTCATAACAATTTTTTAAAGAGGTCAGAAAAATATACGTTCCAAGAACATTCCGTTTAACGTATGCGAGTAACGCGTGAGTTGTTACATAAAAGTATTTTTTCTGACTTCAAATCAAAAAATTTTTATGAGAAATGCACTTTAACCGGAATTCCAAAAAAATTATAAAGAGGTATGTTAATGCAACTTTTTTCATACTAAAATCGACGCCAAAGTCAAAAATTGGAATTCAAAAACTCAACTCTAAAGTCTCAGAACTTTGTGAAATCTTTTTAGACAATATTAATCAAATATACTGTTAGAAAAAGTTTTTTTTTATTATGTTAGGGTGACCCTTTCTTGTTAAATAAGTCAGAAAATCAGTTTTAACTCTTTAACTCCTCAGAGGAACATTTAAGACCGCCCCTGAGGTGCAATTTTGTGTCAGTCTAGGCCTCCTCTATTACCTGCCAGAAGCTCTGTAACCTTGCAATGCACCCTGCATATTTCAGTTATTGTTTTTCTTTGTTAGCACTTCGAAAAAAACTTTATTTACATGAATTGATTCATAGAAATTTGTCCCTCATTCTAGACTATTTCCGCTCAGTTTTTCTTATTCTTACTGTAAATTTTTTTAAAAGAGAACTGAAAGTGAAGGGAAAGAAAGATTTAATTCTTTTTCAGCTCGGTCAGTTTTGGGTTTTTCGATAGTTTGTGTGACATTCTCCCGATAAGTTTTTTTTTACATAACTGTTCTTTTAGCTTTAGATTATTGAATCAATAAACAATAAGAATTCTTATCCTACAGTTTCAACTTTTTCAAAATTCCTATTTACAATATGATATTATTTGTTATGCAACATTTAAGCATTCTCCTGTCAAGCTTACCCCGGGAAAATGCATCTCTTACGGGAGAATGTTGTTTATTTGTAAATTCATTAGACTTCTTGAACTAATTTTCCTGATTATATTAAGGAGCTGTCCATAAAACTCATGACGCTCTCAGGGAGGTAGGGTATTCAATGAAAAACGTTGCAGATACTGATCACGAATTCATCCCTCCGGGCTGCCACCTGTTTTTGTGGCTTTTTTTTTAATAAAAAAAAAATTGTCTTAAAACGTTAAGCATTCACTAAATTTTTTAAAAATCTAATATAAATTTTTAGAGTTGCCAACTATTTATTTTCGAAAACTTTGCTTACGTCATACTTTTTTTGATTAAATTGAAGTTTTTGGTTTCAGAAACGCTCAGATAATCTCTTTTAAAATCCAACAAAAACTTTCAGGGTTGACGCCTGCTTATTTTTGCTAGTTTTGCTCAAGCCATATACTTACATGCTTAAAAAGTAAAAAAAAATTTCAATCTTAAAATACTTAAATAAACTCTTTAAAAATCCATCATAAATTTTAAGGGTTCCACCTATTTATAATCGACAATGTTGTTTAAATCCTACTTTATTTGATTGAATTAGTATTTTTGCTTGCAGAAACACTCAAATAAACTTTTTATACCCTACACCCAGGGTATATTCACTTTGTCCTTCCGTTTGTAACGCAGAGAAGGAGGCGTGGCAGATATAGAAAAGTATATATATTCTTGATCAGCGTCACCTCCTGTGTCGATATAGCCATGTCCGTCTGTCTGGCTGGCTGGGTGGCTGGCTGGCTGGGTGGCTGGCTGGCTGTGTGTGGAAATAAATTTTTTGGGAAAACTAACCAAGATAATTCAATGAAATTTGGTGCACAGCCTCCGTCGTCAAAGTTGGCTCGGGGGATTGGAAATGAGTGAAATCGGTCAACGGACACGCCTAATGCCCATTCAAAAAATATATTCAAAATGCAACTTTTGGAGTATTTTTCACGATAATGCAACCAAAATACACAAAAATACTACGAATTGTAAGCACAAGCTCTGAGCAAAAACTGGGCGAATTCGGACAAGAGGGCGTGGCACCTCTCATATAAGCAAAATGTTCAAAACGCTTTACGTTTTTTGAGATAATCGAACTAAATTCAACTCAAACACTAAGAACTATAAATACAAGCTTTAAGCAAAAACTGGATAAAATCGGACAAGAGGGCAGGGCACCTCCCATATAAGCAAAAGGTTCAAAACGCCATACTGAAAACATTTTTTGAGATAATCCAACCAAATTTCACTCAAACATTAAGAACTATAAATTCAAACTCTGAGAAAAAACTGGGTGAATTCGGACAAGAGGGCGTGGCATCTCCCATAATCGCAAAATTTTCAAAATACTGCTGTGTAGGGTATTTAATGTTTGGCCAGGCCAAAGGTAACACCTTTACTAGTTTTTTCGTAGCTTTACTTAAAACATATATAGGGTAAGGGAGGGAAATATGGACTATAATTTATAATTTATAAGCACAAATAAGTTTATTGACCACAAGAGTTTTTGATTAAAAACCATTTATTTCACCAACACGTGCTGTGGGTAATATGGACCACCAAAGAAAAATGCCTCAAAAACAAATGTATTTCTCATCTTCTTCAGATGGAGAATCAAACTACAGTTTTCATGACGAGTCTGATGGTCATTATTTGTAATTCATAAACTACAAAGGTAAAGAAGTCGAAAAATGCATATAATGTAATACTCTTTACTCAGGAGATTGCCGTTGCGAATTTTGAGTTGAATGTGGAATCTGACGTCCTTGGAGTCATGAAAAATATGTCGAATGTGGAAGTGACATTTTTATATGCAACTTCTGTACCAAATAAACATGTGGGGCAACATAGACTATATAGTCCATATAACAATACACTTTTTTTATCTTCATTTTGAGTATTTTCAGTTTTTTAACTTTTTTTCTTTATCCTGATGAGATATTTATCTAAAAGTGAATCAGATCAAAGGCGAACTGTTTCCTTTAATGAATGACATAAATTTAATTGTTTTGCTTTATGTTTTTTGAGTTTTATTTAGATAAGAAAGATTGGTGGTCCATATTTTCCTCCCTTACCCTATATTTAAAAAGTAAAAGTTAAATTTTTAAACGCTTAAATTAACTTTTTAAAAATCCTACATACATTTTTAGGGTTGCTTCTCGGTTATTTTCGAAAATCTTGTTTAATTCTTACTGTTTTTGACTAAGTTGAAATTTTTGGACTTTTTTATAACTGTGCAAAAACTTTTAGAGTTGCCATCTGGTTTGGTTTAACCCGAATACTCCTGAGTTATTTTTTTTAAATTTTTGAAATAAAAACTGAATTAATATGATCTCTAAGATTATTAAGCACTTATTTTTTGGCTCATCAGGATATGTCAAAAATGTCCGTGATCATATGATCACGATAGGAGCTACGGGGTACTGGTTTTTTTTCTTACTAAAACTTAGTAAAAAAACACGTTTTAACTATTGGGTGTACAACTTAAAAACCGGAATTTTTTAGCTTTATTGTGGAAAAATGTTACAATATATTTTATTCAAAGTTTTGTCCATTGGAAGCTACAACATTTCCCCATCTTTCAGGCAGTTTATGAATTCCATCCCAAAAAAATTGCGCCGGCTTGGCGGCCAAAAATGAATCGAGCCAATTTTCGATATCTTGAACTTAAGTGAACCGTATTCTTGATAGGGCATTCTGCATTGATCGAAACAAATGGTAGTCAGATGGTGCAAGGTCTGGGCTATAAAGCGGGTGAGGCAAAAAAATTTCCCATCCGTTGTTTTCCAGATAATTTTTGACTGGGGCAGCAATATGTGGCCGAGCGTTATCGTGGTGGAAAATGATTGACTCGTGTCTGGTCGCATACGTTGGCCGCTCTGCCTGGATTTTCTGCTTCAATCGGATCAATTGTTGACGATAGAGTTGAGCATCAATGGTTTGGCCACCTGGCAACAGCTCATAATGGATCACACCTAGCTGGTCCCACCAAATACAGAGCATTACCTTCGAAGCGTGAATATTTGGCTTCGGCTGTGATGGGCCGGCCTCACCTTTCTTGACATACGCTGTTTTGCGCTTGGGATTATCGTAATGGATCGATTTCTCATCGCCAGTGACAAAACGATGCAAAAAACCCTTCCTTTTGTGGCGTTCAAGCAGCATTGTGGACATCAAAAATCGGCGTTCGACGTCCCTTGGCTTCAACTCGTATGGCACCCAATTTCCCATCTTTTGAAAAATTCCCAAGGCTTTCAAACGTCTGGAAATTGTTGCTCGATCAACTTCCAATGGTTCTGCAAGTTCTTCTTGCGTTTGACATGATCGAGTAATGCCTCCAATTCTTCATCCTCAAACTTTTTCGGCTGACCAGGACGTTCTTTGCCTTCGACATCAAAATCACCACTGTTTAACCTTCGACACCACTCACGACAGCTTGATTCAGCTGGAGCATAGTCCTCATAAACTTCTACAAGCAAACTATGACTTTCCGCAGCAGTTTTCTGTGCAAAAAAATGACCCAACAGAACCTCCCGCAAATGCTGTCTTTTTCTCCAATTTTCGAAGTTATTCATCGTGAAAAATAATAATGATGCACACAAGATAAAATTGTTTTGTTGACTGATTTTGACAGCTGTCAAATGTACCTTCAAAATGACATATATATAAAGTTCGAGCTTTCACGATATTTGTTAGTACGGACATCCACCGTCAAATTCCGGTTTTTAAGTTGGAATGGTTTTGTGGAAAAATAATAACTATCAAAACAGCACCACACTTATATTATTGGAGGTGTAACGCCCTCTTAGTTTTTGCATAGAGGTTGTTAGTTTCTGAGTGAAATTTGGTTGCATTATCTCAAATAACTCCGGAAACTACACAGCAAAATCGGTCGCCAGGCCCTTGAGTGGAATCCCCAAGACAGAAGAGGATGAGGTAGACCAAGAACCACCTAGAAAGATCGCTAGATAAGGGAATCCAAGGATTAGGAAAGTTTTTGCAAGAGATAAAAGTCATCTCAAAGGATCATGGCAAATGGAGTCATTTCATTTTGGCCTTATGCTCCTACTACGAGTTACATGAAAATACATACATCTCAAATAACGCTTTCATTACTGCATTTTGAACAATTTTATTGTTTGAGAGGTGATACGTCCTCTTTTCTGAACTACTATCCTTAGTATCTGGATGATATTTGGTTCGAATATATTACAACCAAGCTATTGCTGAGATCGTGCCCCGAATATTTCTAGCACTTTTGTGTTTTTTTTTGCATTATCGTAAATAATGTTCATAAAATTGTGTTTCGAATATTATTTTTGTATAAACGGCAGGTGTGTCCGTCGACCACTTTCGCTTTTTTCAATCTCCCTTTCTTCCAAAAATTATAAAATGATTTCCAAGGACAGCCAACCAGACCATACAGACGTACAGACAGACATAGAAACAGATATACAGACAGAGATACACAACTATATAGACTCAGGAGGTGACGCTGAACAAGAATATATATACTTTTCCAGAGTTATTCCAGATAAAGCAACCAAATTTCACTCAGAAGCTAAGAAAAGTGGTGCTGTTTCGAAAGTTATTATTTTTCAACAAAACCATTCCAAAAATACTTAAAACGTATTTTTACTAAGGTTTAGTAAGAAAAAACCCAGTACCCCGTAGCTCCTAGCGTGATCATATGATAAAAATAAATTTTAGTCACTAAAAACATTAACTTTGTTCAAAAATTTTTATTGACAAATAAAGTTTACTTCATTAGCCTCCATATAACCACTTATTCACTATTAAATGTTAGCTAAAGGAAAAAAATCATAAGACTTACTTTTTCACTGCAAACTTTTTGCAGTTTTTTTTTCACTTTGAAAATTTGCACTCATTTTGAGTTATTGTGAACTTTAAGTTATAGAAGTAACTGAAATTAATTTTTACGTAAGGGAATAAACATCAATTGAATACTTGAAAAATAAACAGTACAACTTAATAACTTCCTTAGTTTAGTTTACAATTGAATTTGAATTCAAATTAAGTTGGTGTGTTCATATGATCACGCTAGGAGGATTCGGGTTAAATAAAACTTTCATAAAAAAACCATACGTCAGCCCAGAAAGTTTTTCTACAAATTTCACGATAGCCCCCATAGTATATCTAGAGACATCCAAGCCAATTTAACACTTTATAGGCGAAATTTTTTGTATTATTCAGTTAAGGGCTTAAAAAATCTTTCAACTGGTAGCGTTAAATATATCGGCTGTCTTTTTTATAAGCCTTAATTTCTTAAATTAAATTTTACTTCCTTATCTTAACCTTATCTATTCAAATTGAAACAAGATTTCCATTACATTTAATACTTTAAGGATAAACAGCATCTCAGCACAATGGTTTTAGTTTTATCACGCAGAATAATAAAAAATCTAGCATTTTTCAATATTCGCTCAAGAATAGAACGGCACATTCTATGGAAAAAATAAGAAATGTTTGTATTTGAAAATCGTATAAATTGAAGTCCTTGCGGACCATATATCACTTTGTTTGACAGAGCAATTCCCTTATCTTAAGAAAATCCTGTCGACTATCGTCGTCGTCGTCCTCTTTTCTTTCATTAAACGAAGACGTCGCGCGCGCCGTAGCAGGCGACAACGGCCACGAAACAAACAAAAAAGGAATAAAAATGATTGCGTTTCTCTTTCTCGTACTCCTTTCGGATTTCATTCGTTAGATTTCATTTAACGGTTTTTCATTTTTATGCGGTTTTTTAGTTAAATCTTATGTTACGAAAAGAATCCTTTTACTCCTCGAGTAGAAATTGCGCTTCTGTTACTGGGCTGAATGGGTGATAACTGCAGTATCAAATAACAACAAATATTTTCAATGAAGTTGCGCTTATGTTAATAGTAAGCCAATATTACGTACTTAGTTGTTGACATAGGTATGACGTTGAATAGAGTGCATGAGCGTGAAGTAGCGATTTTTTAAAGCTAAGATGAATGAATTCTTTTTTTATAGTAAAAACCAGGCATTGAAATAAGCTGCAGTAATACCCTATTTCTGCAGTAATAACTTCAAATTTGCAGTACTAACTTCAGACTATTTTAAAAAATTGTAATAATTATTTTCAGCCAAATTAATTTTACTTTGTTTTGCGTTAATCATTGTAACGAAATACTCATTTTATTTTGCATATTTTTATAAATGCAAGTGAAATGGAAAATAGCGAGGACGAAGATGCATTCGAAGAAAATTTCACTATAAATTTTCAATCTTAAATTGAACCATTGCCATGATATTTGTTATTTAATATTTATATTTAGTATTAATCATTTGAATAAGCCATTAAAAAAATTTTGCTAAGAAATTGCAAATAAAAACCAAAAAAAATTTTGCAGTAATAATTTTTTCTTATTTCAACCCCTGGTAAAAACTATGAAATCGTGGTGTCCCCAATGAGATCTAGGCAATAGTTTTGTGAACTAAGCGTCAAATCTTTAAAAAAAATACATAATCAAACTCACCTCCTGTCCTCACGGTTAAAATAAATATTCTATAAGATAATTTTTGATTACAGACAGCTTCAGGTCTTTTAGTTCTGTTGTTTTTCTGGTAGAAAAATACAACTTTTTTATTCCACATGTGTTACCTACTTAGTGGAGAAAAGTTGTCACTCTTAAAGGAAATTTCATTTCGCTTTCTTGTATAATAAATTTTAGGTTCATTGTGGTGGAAAATAAAATACAAATATGTTAGAAACAGAAAAAAAAAAAAAAAACCATGTTGTTATTGCATTCAACCAGTGTATGATAAAGGTTGAGACATTTGACGGTAGGACATGTACACTCGTATAACTTGTAGAGTATATGACATTCTAATTGCAGAATGCAGTCTATACCAAAGTGCAAAATCATGTCAACAGCAACAATTCCATTTGCAATGCGCCCTTCGCTATCTCCTGCCCATGGTGCTTGCCTCTTATGCCCCTGCGCTGTGTTGCACCGTCGTCCAGCGGAAGGCGGCTGGGTACCACTTTGACTGCTTTCCCTTCTGCTACCCCCATAGTGTTGCTTATTGTTCGATGTATCCGGAGCATCGTTGATATCATTCCACAAATGCAACATCAAGAGCAAATGCTCGTACAGCAATTCACTACAATAAAGACGTTAGCTGTGTTGTCTTCTTTTATGTTTATTTGTTAAGTTCACTGACGTTGTAGTTGTGATTGTTGTTGTTGTTGTTTGTTGCCTTATTCCTAGATGCATTTACTAAGATCAAACTTTTGAGTTTTTGTCTTGCCTTGAGAATTGAACTGATAAGACAAAGAAGCAGAGCTGTAAGGATACGTGAAGTTTTCAAGTACACAGTTAAAAATGATTAATAATTATTATAATTAAATTTGTGATTTGGTTTGGGCTGGACACAGTGTATGTGTGATATTCCAGAATTCAACAAAATGTGATGTATCGATACCAAAAGTATCAGTTGAAAATGAATTCCAAAAAAAATTCGAAATATTAGAAGAAAATTAACAAAAATTTTTTGACTCTGAATTCGAGCCCATTTATGTTTTGAAAATAAAATTCAAAGATGTCACTTAATCATACACACTAAAAACTTTTATTTTTAAAAGTTTTTTTTTAAAGGTTAAAATTTTTTAAAAAAGTTTTTTTTTTTAACTTATTGAAAATGGTTTTTAAAGTTTATAGTTTGACTTAACTTTCAACAAAAATTTTAAAAAAGTTTATATCAAGGGCAGCTTCTAAGCACCATTATTTCCGGGTCCTCAGGAGATAGACGAAATGCTTCTGATTTTGTCGCTGTCGGTTAAAAAGCCGAACTGAGTGCAATCTTTAATTTATATAAATTTGTGTTTTTTTTTGTCATTTTGTTGGGGAAAGTAGTGTTATTGTGAAGAAAGCAAAATGAGACCTAAGTCTGAGCCTAGAGTCCAATCAAAAGTTTAATGTTTTCTGCGTAGGAAACAATAACCCTTCGATCCTAAGAAATGTTTTTTCAAGTTTTGATAATGCAATATAATGAAAACGAGTGTATTAATTTCCTTATTTCCTAGTGATACAACCCAGTCCTAATTCATGCCATATTCCTCCTTTTCCAGCACAACATCTAGTAAATGCGAGCTACGTAAGTGCAATAACATACTTACGTAAGTTTTATTTGACTTCATTTATTAGGGAAGAAATAACAAGCATGTGACGCAGACGATGACAATTTCATACAGTGGGGTAGCGAATAACAGCAGCAGACACAAAAACAAAAATAACGACACAATAATGATGATGTCACTGTCAATGCTATCAATGTTGCACAATGAAAACAGTGCGATATAATAAAGGAGGTTTGACTTAAACAAGAACGAAAATAAGCATGTGAATGAATGAAGCTCAAGGATCTTCATTTGATTTTATGCTGGTCATTGCACTCACACTGCAATAGAAGGTAAGTAGTCCATGTGTATGTTTTTTCCTACTAAATTTTTATAAGACTCTCCTTAGATGATGAAAACTGTCACACTTGTCAAAGGGATGAGCACGCTATATTCTAGACCGGCAAGTTTTGAAGGGATGTAAAAGCAAAACAATTTAAGGTAAGTAGGTTAAATACAAATTCTACTTTTTATTCATTCACAAAAAAATAAAAAATTTACATCACTTTGTGCAGTTGCTATCTATATGCGTTCAGTATGATAAAAATTTCAATCCACATAAATAGATTCATATTTTAGAGTGTCATTAATGAAACCACTGCCGAAAATACTCTTGAGCTCGCACTTACAGTCAAGTTGTAATTCCAACAACAATAACTGACAGAGGGATGGAAATCGTAAGTGCGATGTACTGCTGAGAAGTGGGCTCTTAATTATGTTCATCAAGCGACTTTAATTTCTGAAAGAGTCAGATTTGTACTTACCATATAAATTAACATAATAATATGATGAATTTATGCAAAAATTGGTTGAAAATGTTTTTGAAGTGCATTTGTATTTATGTCCTTTTTCGGAAAATTAGCTTGCATGCTGTTAAAATGCAAAAAACTGAAACTGTAAGAATAGTAATTTTTGAAATAAAACTCACTCCGTAGTTGTTATTTTGATCAAAATAAGTCCAAAGGAATTTAAAAAGACCTATAAGAACAGTGTTGGGCCAGCAGCGCACTAAAGTCCGAATTTTAAATAAACGATACAACTTTTAAGAGTAAACTAAATTATTAATTCAATTCCAAATGGTCTTAAGTTAAATAAAGATAAGTTTAATCAAAAATATTATATTTTTCGAAAAAGGATAGTATGAAAAGTTTATAAGCGAAACATATTTTTGGTGAGGTACCACGCCCTCTTGTCCGAATTCGTTCAGTTTTTTCTCAGAGCTTGCGCTTACAATTCTTAGTATTTATGTGTATTTGGGTTGTATTATCGAGAAAAATACTCCAGAAGTTGATTTTTGAATATATTTTTTGTATGGGCGGTAGGCGTGTCTGTTGACCGATTTCACTCATTTTAAATCCCCCGAGCTAACTTTGACGGTGGAAGCTGTGCACCAAAGTTAATTGAATTATATAGCTTAGTTTTTCCAAAAAATGTATTTCCACACACAGCCAGCCACCCAGCCAGACAGACGGACATGGCTATATCGACTCAGGAGGTGACGCTGATCAAGAATATTTATACTTTTCTATATCTGCCACGCCTACACGTTACAAACGGAAAGACAAAGTGAATATACCCTGGGTGCTGGGTATAAAAATTGGTGTCACAAAGCACTACCGAATTAAAGAAAATTATGAAAGGGTATATTAATAGGACATTTTTTAAATAAAATGACCGCCCAAGTCAAAAAATAGGAAAAAAAATTGCAATATTTAAATTAAAAATTTGCGAAATCGTTTTAAGTCCTATAAACCGAATTCATTATAAGAAAGCTTGTACAATTAGCTTAAACATTCTTATAAAAATATTTCAGTAAAACGTTAGGGTCACCCAATAAATTTTTTTTTTTTAAAGTCTGAAAATCAGTTTTAACCCTATAACTTCTCAAAATGTGCCTTTTTAGACACCCCCCAATGCAATTTTTTGTTAGTGTGGCTTGCTCTATAATTTTCTAGATGCTTCGTAACCTTATGCGATACACTCTATATTTCCTCTAAAACAATTTTGATAAGCAAAGAAATACGCGTGCAGCTCTGTGCATGTGAAAAAAGAGAAACGGATATTTGAAAAGGAGGTGTGGCACTTATTTAAATACGATCGTTTTTCAGCCAGTACTTGGTATCCACTTTCGACACCTACTTACAAAATTGCAACAAAATAGCTTGTATAACTTGCAAGATGTAACGTATTTAAATATCAGAAGAAAGTAGGCGTGATTTATCTGTTTACGCCTACTTTTTTTTATAGGGCTAGGTATGCATGATTGGCCCTTATTTACAAATTTAATCAAAATAGCTTGTCTAGATATCGTAAGAAAGTGGGCGTTTCTTTTACTTTTCGATTAGTTTATGGTATTCAAAAGTCGTAAACTTTTCTAATTTTTATTTGATGAACAAAATAAAGGTTCTCAACCCATTTTTTTGCCTTTTGAGCATTCCGCCCGAGAAGGTTCTCCTCTTCATTCCCCGTCATGTACATAAGGGTAGAGCTAAATGACTTTTTGACGAATTTCAATGATGGATGGTTGTTAGTCGACTCCGAATGTGGAAAAAATTACTCCCTGATTTTTTTAGGTTAAAAATTCAATTTTCCTTTGTTAAATTTGTCCGTCTAGACTTTGAAATTTTGATAACGGCCAAAAGGATAAAGATAGAAGCATGTAACTTCGTACAGATAACAAAAATATTATTATTGTTATATTTTATTACATATAATTAAAATTACATTTAATATAAGCACTAGCTGCCAAGGCTATCGGCTAACAAAAATATTACTTAGCTGACTGGTATTAAACATGGGAGTGATCGGTTAATCTTCACTCCTACCTCCCATACAATGTTTTGAAATGCCTAGAAGGAAAGTAGGCATGAACATTAACCGAACACTCTCATTTTTAATCCTTATAAGACTACGACTTAATCCATTTGGCTTTATCCGTTTGGCCGCTATCATAATCTTAACAGACATACGGACAAATAGACCGAAGAGCCAATCAGGGCAAAACATAAAAATCTGAATAAATATTGTAGTAATTATTAATTTCTTTTCATTTAACGGCCACCCTAATGTACATACTATAAATCTGGTACTGTAACTGTTTTTATTTATTTATGTCTATTGACAAATTGCGTCGATTTTCGAGTGTTGATGCGGTTTCTACTCTGATGCATAGTAGGGAATCAGTGCAATGGGGAAGAACACTCGTACATGGCATTGCAACAACAGGAATAGCAACATTATCCGCATGACATGATGCGTTTATTTCATTTTATTTCATTCCACCGGATCTATCAATTGTTGGCAATGAAAATGTAGTTGCTTCTTAAATATCTACAACAAATACGGCACAACAAATTCAATTATGTAAATTTATAGAAACAACAATTGTTATCCATCCGTCTATCTGTCATGCAGTGTTCAGTTTCAGATTTACTTCGCATCCATTCAACCGGTCACAAGTCTGTCCGCTGAACAGTTCTTTTGGTTTGATGTCACTAAAATTTTGATGATTTGTTGATTTTGCTACCGATGCTGCCCCCCTTAAGCTGCTGAATTTAAATTTCAGTGAACGGTGAAATTTTGCATGTAATAATTACGTTTTCTTTACTGGGTCAAAGTTTCCAATCTTCGATGAATTAGGTTGAATATAAATAGTTAGAAATGTTCACTATTATTCTATTTTTTATGTTTATTATTTAGTGCTAAGTACTTGATCTTCCTAATCACTTAAGGTGAAATGACTTCGCTCATATTTATATTCGGTCTTGTAAATATTTTTCCAGTTTTATCAAGGAGAGTACATTTATCATTAAGTAAACTATACTGAGTTAAATTTTCTTAGTCTCTGCTGATTTAATGTTTTAAGTCTGGAAGAAAAGCTACTAAAGATTTTTGTCCATCTTTAATGTGTACTCAGCACACTGTGCTTATATTTTTTAACGGTGCATATTTATTTGTGGACATATTTTGCTTACTGTGGTCTAAGTCCAGCTAGCATAGACTTTAAATTTGATTGTATTCTACTTTCGTATTGACGACGGTCTGTCTGTCTACTCATGCGTCTGTCAGTGCATTCATTTGGCTGGTGTTCTTTTCAATTGAACATAATTAAATTTGTAAGTGAATCCAGTGCGGGTCGGCTTAAGTGAGGCCTAATGTTGGGCATCATACTTTGATGCAATGTCTGTTGAAATATCTATTCCCTTATAACATACTTACGTATGGATGGATACCACCGGTCGCAGCAACAGCGATGAAGATGATGATGATGATGATGATGACTTTATTGTGAATTGATTTTACTTATTTTTCTGGTAATTGCTGTTGTTGTAAACTACGTATTGCAATTAGAAGATTTTCTTTTGTTCTGATACACCCGCACTTCTTTGCCATTGGGGCTTTAATGAACATTTGTCTGTTGTAACAATTGAAATTTCCATAAATTAGAAAGAAATGCTGCAAACACAATTCAATTTTTTGGAATTTGTAACAGAGATGTTCATTTTTTGGTGGCAATCTATTGCCATCATTTATGTGAAAAGCTTTGTCGTATCATTTCAACAATTCGACTGTCGCTCTATCGCTTAATTTGATTAGCTGGTTGAGTCGTATGCAAATACTTAAATGCGTTACTTGTTGCCCTGAGTCGTCATACAAACTGATACTTTGCGTGCTTTTCGAAATAATGGAAGGTTTGAATTACAATTCTTTTATCAGAATTCTGTCGCATTTTAATCTTGTTATTTTGTGGCACAGCATAAGGTTCACAAAATATGTATATTGGCTTCAAGCGCTATCTATTATTAGTGCATTAGGACTTGGGGGATTCTTATCATTTAATTACATTAAACTAATTTAATTTTCTTTTAAAAAAATATCGTCGAAAATAAGCATGGATATCTTACTATGAAGATTTAATACCTGATAATTAAGAATCATTTACACTCAAAGTTTGAACAATATATCTGCTTACATCATTACACAAAGTGGAGATTCTAGAAAGAAAGGCCCAGAGCTTTTTATAATTTTCGGATATTTTTTGCAATCTGATTGTATGTATGTATGTATTCTCCTTTAACTCCTAGGAGGAGCATAGGGCAATCTGATTGATGTAACGAGTTTTTATTTGCCGTATTTTAGTGGGAACTTGTACTCGTAGTAGTTTCGAAATATGCTGACTTCCATGGGAACTTTATCATAAGTGGGCTTAATTTTCTTGCAGTTATCTTCTATAGCAATGATTTTATGTTTTGCAGATTCTGTATCCAAAGTTATCTTTGAAACATGCAGTATTTTCAACAGTTATTTAAGTAATAAAATCAATAATTTCTTACGAATAAATTTAAATGCAGCTTTGGGGACTCTTGCCCAATTAGTAATGGTCACTTAGAACATTATGGACATAAATTAAAATTACACCATTCATAAATAAGTCCATCCAGAACAGATGGTGACCTGAAGGTCAAAACAACAAGAGCATTAGGGATGAAATAAATCATTGAATGGAGTATAAATGACCAAGGAGAGTTCGTGTTGGCACTTTTCAAATTAAAATTAAATTTTGAGATCATTACTTAAGTAACAGCCACAAAGCATGAAAATCGTTATTATCAAATTTAATGCAACATCTGACGCGCCAGCAATAATTAAATGATTTAATTTGATTCGCATCGAACAAAAGTATTTGATATTTTTCTTTATAAATTCGAAAATAAAATTAAAATTTTAAAAATTAACAGTTTTATTTTACTTATAACATCAAAATATCTTTATTGTTCATTCACAAATTCAAAAATTTCTTATAATTTGTATGACTTGTTCCATTTTCAGTCTACAAATATTCCATATATAAAGGCAAATGGAAATTAAAGTGTTTATATGTTGCTAAATTTTTTTCGATACCTTGAGAATTTTTCGATGTTTTTCAATAATATCAGGCCCTTTTCGATTTTTTCAGAGTTTTCGGATGCTTCTCGGTAATTTATAATTCTTGCCGAATTTTTCGATACTTTTCTATTAATTCCGATTTTTGCACTCTTTTTCGATAATTTCAGGATCCAACCAATTATACTAGTAAACAAATGATTAAAAAATTTTTCATTTGTAGGTGCCACTATTCATTTCCTATGTAAAATTGGTTGCTGATTCCGAAAATCACATTATTTTTTTTCTTTCACGTCGTTTTTGAGGTATCAGTCACTTTCATTTGTTTTTTTATATCATAGACTATATATTTGTGGAGAAAATAAGATACTATTTAGGAAAATCGATTAAAAAAATGCTAAAGTTATAGGCGAGGAGTCGGCAATACTAAAAGTGCCGTCATCGCGGATTCTGAAATTTTTAATGCAGAATGGTAGTTTACACTAAGACGAATAAGAAAAGCTTGGTCAGCATGGTTGTAGCCTGGCAGAAATATTTTTAAATGGTTTTTGAATTATTAAATTTTCGGAATGTTTTGCCGGCATCGCGGATTTTGATCAATCTTAATATTAATCGATGGTAAATTTCATAACCATTCAGAAAAAATCCGGCCGACCAAATTTTTTTTGCCGAAAATGACCGGCAGACCTATTTTAATGGTGCGACAGTGGGTACTTCCGGCAGTTTCTAAGCTCGAATACCAAGATATTTTTAAATTTGACATTAAAACACGTAAATTAAAAAAAAAAAAAAAAACATTTTCGGTGATAACAGACAAATTGTACCCACCATTAAAAAAGGTCTGCCGGTCATTTTCGGCAAAAAAAATTGGTCGGCCCGATTTTTTCTGTATGGTTATAAAATTTACCATCGATTAATATTAAGATTGATCAAAATCCGCGATGCCGGCAAAACATTCCGAAAATTTAATAATTCAAAAACCATTTAAAAATATTTCTGCCAGGCTACAACCATGCTGACCAAGCTTTTCTTATTCGTCTTAGTGTAAACTACCATTCTGCATTAAAAATTTCAGAATCCGCGATGACGGCACTTTTAGTATTGCCGGCTCCCGGACTATTACAAAAAATTGAAAAAAAATTTTTAATTCTGTTTATAACGCAAAGAAGGATGCGTGGCAGATATAGAAAAGTATATGTATTCTTGATCAGCGTCACCTCCTGAGTCGATATAGCCATGTACGTCTGGCTGTTTGGGTGGCTGGCTGTGTGTGGAAATACATTTTTTGGGAAAACTGATCAAGATAATTCAATGGAATTTGGTACACTACCTCCGTCGTTAAAGTTAGCTCGTGGGACTGAAAATGAGCGAAATCGGCCAACGAACACGCCTACCGCCCATACAAAAAATATATTCAAAATACAACTATAGGAGCATTTTTCACGACAATGCAACCAAATTAGACATATATACTACGAATTGTAAGCGCAAACTTTGAGCAAAAACTCGGAGAATTTGGACAAGAGGGTGTGGCACCTCCCATATAAGCAAAAGTTTCAAAATGATATACTGAAAGAGTTTTTTGAGATAATCACACAAAATTTCATTCAAATAAGCTAAAACTAGATGAACTCAAACAAGAGGTCATAGCACCTCCCATACAAGCAAAAGCTCTGAGCAAAAACTGGGTGAACTCGGACAGGGGGCGTGGCACCTCCTCCTACTGCAGTGTAGGGTATTTAATGTTTGGCCAGACCAAAAGTTACACCCTTACTAGTTTCTTATTTTATTTGTCTGTATATAATATTGGGTGTATCGCATAAGGTTACAAAGCCTAGACTAACAAAAATTTGCACTTAAATGGGGGTATGAAATGTACCCATGAGGGGTTTTAGGGTTAATACTGATTTTCTGACTTGATTTAGAAAAAATATTTATAGGGTCACCCTAGAAATCTTTTTTTATAAAAAAATTTAAGCTAATTGTATGAGCTTCTTTTTGCAGTTGATTTTATGTTTTCAACCGCACGGAGAGAACTTTGAGCTGAAAATAGTCCCGAACCAAATAATATTGGGTGGGACTCTCAGCTTAGCCATATTTTTTTTCTCCGTGTAGCTCCTTGATATTTTTTGTATAGCCCAACCATTTGACGTCCGATCATCAAGTATAAAATATCGTTGTAAATGTCTCGACATACGCTACATTTCACTTATAGAGGTTATTTATCTGAAATTATATTTTTGACTAGTTGTACACATTTTCTCAGTTTCGCATTACCAAGTGCTCATTAAAAGAATAAATCCCGTTTCCTGAAATTGTTGAAATTGACAAGCTACAGAAATCCAAAGCATCAGTGCAAAATATGAAAAACGAAAATTAAACTTAACCCATAAAACTATGCAATATTGCTTTTTTTAATCGAATTCTTCCTAAATCAATGAACATCTTATATATTTTTTTAAAATGGATCCTAAAATGGATCTTAATAATAATTTATTGTGTTGCATTGTGTTATCGAGTTAATTTTCTTTGAAAAACATTAACGTCTGAGCGCATAATTTGTTTGTCACTAACGTGCCATCCAAATCAAATTAGCCTAATAACAAGGGACATGCAACAGAGGGTACCAACTGTGCTTTCAGTAAGAAATTCTAATAAACCAATTCGACACTAATTTCAACCAAATATTTATTTCGACGAAAGAAAAGCAAATCAGGCATCGTGCTAGTTAATTCGCTTAGAAAATAATTAAAAAACCATTTACTGGCCAACACCTTGGCTAATTGTTATTAATGAAGATTACGAGTTGTACCCACACGCAGTAACGTCGACATCATGGAATCATTTTCCGGTGCAATCATGAGTTATTGTGTGAATTTTTCTTTTGTATCACAGCTGTGCACAAGAAGTAATGAAATGCTTTGGGTTCCATAGAAAAATTGCTTCGGGTTCTAGCTCGACTAAATTGTTATTAAAAATACCTAACTTGGACTTACGGTTCACAGAAACAATTATTTACTATAATTGTGAACCAAAATTTTTATAATTTGGTAGTGATTTAATCGCTTCAACTTTCAATTAAGGATTGATTAATATTTACATCGATTTGTTATCTTCTGAGAAATATTTTTACACAACAAACATCAGTATGTAATCTACCAATGCAATAATTACACAGTGCTACAAAAACCCAAAAATTTCATACATTTTTAAAGAGACCTAGTAGATATTGTAGGTCTTGTCGAGTACTTAATTTGCCTTTACTAAAAATTTTATTCGCATAGGTAATCAAATCAATCGTCCGCGACATCGCATTCTCATCTGCCGCGATGATTTTGGCGTGAATAACTGTCCGGTAGTGGCGAATGCTTAAGAAGAATCCGCAAATGTTCCCCATTAAGGGTCCATAGGTGACTCCCCAAGATGTTTTTTAAAGCGAAAAAAAAACTTGAAAAAAAAAATAAAATATAAAATGGCGATATAAAATAATTTCATAAGAAAATGCAAATTTTTTTCCAATTATCTGTCAAAATTTATGTGCCGTTAAAAATAAACCGTGTAGTTTGACATTTAGCTTTGTAAAAAATACCGGGCATAAAAAACATTGCGTTAAGAAAAAAAATTATTAATTTTTTCGAAATTTCTTAGGCGCTGAAATTATGTCATAGCAGGCCATCTTGTATCGTGTAAAACACGTCTGGAAGAGTTGTAAGTTATTTGTGATGAAATGAGATTTGAAACCATCTTCGATTTTATTTTCGCATCGCATCTGGTGTGGCCAGAGCTAAATCTTACTTTGTTTGAAAAAAGAGTTCTTCTTTAACCCGATCGAGAATGTGCGAACTCTTCAGCCTTTGTTTAATACTAAGTCTTAAAACATTTGGCTTTCGCGAAACTGAAATACGCTAAGACCAAAAGTACTTAGTTTGATTGTCTATTTTTTTATATAACATTAAGCAGTTGGTGTATTCTATAAATCCATGTGTACAAGATGTTTTTTGGAAGGTTAAAATTTACATTGTAAATATTTTATTTTATGCCAAATGTGATCACAACAGTGAAGCTTCTCAAAGTACAGATATTTTCCACCCTGAAAATTTTGGTAACATCTAGCAACTCTGGCATACTGCTCTGGGCAAAATTAAAGTAGTCCTTTTTTAATTTTGGCATAGATTTTGAAATCCTGTGGCAGTCAAGTAAGCAAAATTTCATTCAGGCATGCGGGAAAAATAAACTCACAAGCAAACAAACAACAAACAAACGGACGGACGGTCGAAAGGACGGTAAGAGAACAGAACGGATGGTAGAATTAAAGTGACACAACGACGCTGTTGTAGATTACATGAATGAAATGGAAGGACTGAAATGAAAGGACGGATGGATGCCGTACATACGTCTGTTCATTGAGTTTGTACGGACGACTGCTGATAGCATTCATCCGTGCAGAAGTTGTCGCGCAGAGTGATTAATGGTTGTCAAACAAATTGGGGAAAACGACAACAAAAAAACAGAAAGAAAGAGCACATTGGAAGTAGGAAAGCCATAGACAGGGGCGCTTTAAATTTCAAGTTTCTTAGGTTAATGGCGAAGTTTAAATACTAAACTTTAACACTTTAATATTTAAGTTTTTTTGTTGAAGAATTGTGTAATGTTTTGTAGTTAAAACTGTTACAGTAACGAGCTTTCCAATTAACTAGAGTCTATGAATCAAAATACAATAAAAAGTATCACCCCTAATAGCCTTCGTTGTGTCACATTTGCAGTCTGCATCACAAAACCCACATGCTGAGCGCTGCATAAAGAAAATCCCTCCAAATCCCATTTATTACATTGACACCCCATAATGCGGGGATTTCGACATCGCGCAACGCGCACAAAAACCAGCGGATTAAACTATTTAAAAAATTTTAAATTTACCTCACCCCCTGCATCATATCGTCGCCCGTCTACATGCCATGGATAGTTGACACTAGTTGAAGGCAACAACAACAACAACAACAGCACCCAAACCTTTCCTTTGCATGTCACCCCCAAAATATACGCAAATAAATACAATAGAATGCACCACTGCGATGATGGTGTCACTTGTGTCACTACTACACTGGGTAACAAAAAAGAATCACTTTTTTTGTGAACGCATTCTTTTGACACCCATAAATGGCAACACTGTATTTTTTATTTAAATTACATTCATATGCATATGAATCACCATCACCATCAGCGTCATCGTCACTATCAACCAAAATAGCAACAATAACAATAACAACAACAACAAAAACAACAAGTAAAGTACAGCATTAAAGGCATCAAAATAGGCAATGAAAATAAATTAAAATGCGAGTAAATCTAAAACTTTTGCTGAACCTGCACAAGTGGGCGATAGATGGTTGAATGGTCCACATTCGGGTGGGCGTCATTATACCAATACGTTGCGACGGTGGACAAGGAGGAGTGGCGGTGGTGGAGGTTGTGGACGGACGGCTCTTAGGGGTGTAAGTAAATGCTGTTAATGTCTAAAGTGCGGCTGTTGAATTTTGGCGTTGGAATGACTTGTTTCTATTGTTTATGCTCAGTTGTTGTTGTAGTTATTGTTGTTGTTGTTACCTCATGGACACTTTCTCCGGCACAGATTTGAATTAAAAATTTGCATAATATGACACAAAATGGCCTGTAATGCGGTAAACAGCTCATAAAAGTAATCGTATTTTTTGAGGTTATGGTCACGTTTACTTCGAAATAAAAATATTCAGGTCTTAAGAAAGTGATAACAGGTCAATATTTTAGATAAGTAGTTTTTAAAAGCCATTGTGTTTAATTCTTTGCCACCAAATGTGTTGTCGCTACTTAAGATTACACAGTTCTAGAAGATTTTGCCATCTGTTTCGAAACCAGTGGAAAGTAAAATATCTCCAATATTTGTATTTTATACTCTAGTCAGTACAGAAGCAGGTATTGCCATAGACAAAAACAAAAATGTCTTTAAATTCGAATGTACATAAAGTTTCTGAAAACTGAATTTGTGAAAATATAGCAAATTTTCAGGATGAAAAAGCTGTATTTTCCAAATTTGTTGCTGTTAATTTTCGGAAGAATGCATGAATGATCAAAATCCAAAAAATGTTGGTCTTTTTCAATTTGCCACAATATTCCTAAGTCAATCAAAAAAAATAAAATTGTAAATTTGGTTGTTTTTGGGTTAGAAATTTCGAACAGTAGTTTCGATTTGTCTGGGATATTTTCCATTTTCCGGAAAATCGGAAAAATTATTTCATATGGCTAGTGATGAGCAGACCATTACCAAGACCATAGCAGTCTTGGTCTTGATCTTGGATATTGCGTCTTGTTCTTGATTTTTGTTTTGAGATTGAGTCTTGGTCATGGTCTTAATATTCGGCATTAAGTCTTGGTCTCTATCAGGGTCTTGGTCGTGAAAGAAATGTCTAAAGATTTTTGAGTATTCAAAATTTCCAAACCATATGTTTACAAAGCAGTTGAGTTTTTAAGATGCCAAATTTCCAATTGAGAGACGATTTCATGCCTGAAAAGGGCGTCATACACCTATTAACTATAAATTACCAAGACTAAAAAGCAGTCTTGACCTTGATGACCATCGCGCCCAAGACCAACACCATAGCAGTCTTGATATTGGTCTTGAAATTATATCAGCGTCTTTGTCTTGGCCTCGAAAAATTAATAAGACCAAGACTAATTTTGCTCATCACCATATATGGCAAACTTTAATATTTTGAGTCAGACGAACCCCTAGCATTAGTCAGCGATTTAATCATTTGACACAGGAGTTTCGAGTTACTTTTAAGCGAAAAAAGTTTTCCGAATGACTCGCGATTTTCCCGGAAATTTTTTGAAATTTTTTAACACAGAAATTTCGTGATATTTTTGAGCTGATCCTGAATGAAATCGTTTACGGGAAACTCAAAGCTTTCCCCGAAAATTGCAAAGAAGATTTTAATGGCTTGTTTTTGAACAAGTTTCGAGCTGATCCTGAATAAAAATCGTTTTATAGAAAACCCCTAACTTTCACAGGAAATCCCAAAGAACTTTTACATGGCTTGCTTTATTCCTTCAGACTGATGAACCCAAAAGAAAAGTTAGCGACATTATATCTTGACCCATGAATTTCGAGCTAATTTAAAGCGGAAAGCATAAGCAATACTTTCCCGGAAAATCCCAAAAAAAACCTTTTTTTGTGGTAAGCTTTTTTTTTCAACCAGACGAATCCGAAGGAATTATCGGCAATAAAATTTTTCGATACAGAAGTTTCGAGCTGATGCTGAGTGAAGAGCGTTAACCAGAAAACCGTAAACTTTCCCGGAAATTCCCAAAGAACTTTTTTTTTTAACTATATTTTCTCAGCCAGATGATTTTACAAAATTGGTTTTCGATAAACTCTTTTGACGAACTAAATTCGATATATTTTCGAGCTTAAGTTGATCGAAAATGTTCTTTCAACCAATCCATAGGAAAAGTTGGCGATAAAACTTTTTGACACGGGAGTTTCGGGACATTAAAAATGTTTTTTTTTTTTGGGATTTTCCGGGAAAGTTTAGGATTTATCAGAAAAAGTTTTTCGCTCAAATTTAGCTTGAAATTCGTGTATTAAAGGATTTGGTCGCCAATACACGGTGTGTACGCTTGCATTGGGGGTTAAATGGAAAAGCCTTTCGACTAATCTTAACACTCTTGTTATGGACTTGGACTTACCTGAGACATCTACATAGAGACAAAGTTCCTTTTGTAAATTAAAGATAAACACAAATAATTTTCATATTTTTAATCCTTCATTTTATTTTGTTTTTCCTTATGACAGTTGAAAATATTTTACATACAAGCATTGATTTATTAATTTATTTTAATTATTTTTTATTGTATTGTAAATATTTTAGTATTATAATTAATTTATTTCTTAGGATTTATAAACTAAATTTATGATTTTTCATATTTTCTTCACTTCGTTATTTCTGTTATAATAATAAAAGTAATAAGACAAATAAAAATTGTTTTATATTATATATTATGTATTTATACTCATGCAAATTAAACAAATATCTTTCCTTAACTCGACAAGTGTTTTATTTAGTCTTTTTAACTAATTCGAAACTGTAATTACTATGTAAGTATTTATGAAATTTTGTTACTTTGAGACATGTTCATAGTTTTCATGAGTTCATTATTGCATTGATACTAAGCATCTGCTTGTTCTAATTGCAGCTGTTAATATCATTATTAACTTTTTGTTTTTGTTTTTCTTTATAACTATTCAAATCTTAATCTTTTTATTTTTTAAACATACTATTTATCTATTTACACTCTTATCTTTGGAGAAATTATTTAAATACTTACATATCATATATTTTAAAAGTATTACAGTTGTTCTTTTCACATTCACACCAATTCAAAAATTGAATTTATAACAAAAACTAAAAATCATCGTATACATCATTTTTTACATAAGAATCACAAAACTTTATATCGAAATCATTACCATCTCCATTCCATTGCATTGTACTTCAATTCCATTACATTCCAAATGCGCACCTACAACTCACACGCTTCTAAAGCTAAGCTATACACAAACATTGATTTTATAAATACAATTTTATTAAGTTAAATCTCATAATGTTTTCGAAAGTTATTACCTTCGAGTAATACCTTTGGTTCGTTCAATATACCTACATTTAAATAGTTACATGTTCCTTTTTTTTAATGAATTTTTGTAAAAAGTAAAAATCAAATGTTTATAATTTTCGTATACATTTTTAAGGCGAGCAATGTATGTTTTCTTCGACATTTTAAACATTTGCAATTTCTAACAGCTTAACATAAAAGAGTTACCTAGATACAATACAATACAATTTTGCTTCAATTTAGTGGATGATATTTTTGATAAAACATTTTGTTTTTTTTTTTGTTTTTTTTTTGCACAATTTGAATAGTTATAGATTGATAAAATCGTATCTTTTTTTGTTTTTGAAATTTACATCGTATACAATTTATGTTGATTGTTATGGGTTAATTACGACTTTTGTTTTTTTTTTCTTAAATAAAAACTCAGTTTTATGAAAATTTGCCAATACTTATTTAAGGGTGTAGAAAATACAAATTGTTATTTTTTCCTAAAAGCTTCTAAGTTTAGCGTAGCAAGGTGCTGTTGTGTGTATGTATGTATCTGTATAAGTGTTGCTTAAATAAGTTTTAAAGCTCAAGTTAAGATTTCTAGATTTGTTGCAATATATAAGATTAATAAAAAAAGGTACCGCACCGTCTTTTTACATTACAAGTTGATTAAGAAAAAGTGTTTCAAGTTTTCCCTTCATTACGTATATCGTTTTCTAAAAGTCTTAACGCACTTTCATTTACATAAATATTTTTTCAGTACGAAATGCTCCTTAAAGCCAGGATTATTTTGTTTAATTTTAATTTTTATAATGTTGAAAAAGAAATAATTATGATATCACTGGTAGAGTCTCAATTAATGGTTTTCTTGTATAATAATGAAAAAAAAAAAAAAAAAATGATTTAAAGAAAAACTTACAACTAATAAATCCTTGAATCCATGCAAATATGTGTGTTACAACTATTCCACTTTTTGTGTCCTCTTTCAATTTTTGGAGATCACTCGCCAGTGCCTATATCCAAAATGTTGCAACTTTTATTATCTTAACATATGTTTAGTAGAGCAGCAGATTTTAACTAGATCTCTACATTTGGATGTTTTGAGAAATGTGCACACAAGATTCTTTGTAATAAGGTTTTGTAGGGGGATTTTCAAGTTGTCTACTTTTTTCCTGTATCAAATCGAATTAGGACTACATTTTAAATAATAGACAAGCTTGAGACGGAGAGCTTTTTTCTTTTTTTTTTTATAATACAATTTAGTTTTCGTAGTAGCCACACTAGGGATGTCATCATCCAGTGATCAAACTATATTTACAAAACAAGTTATTCATTTTGTCAATGGATTGGAAAACTTTTTGTCTAGATTAGTAGAGGAAGAGTCTTATTCTGGAAGTGACAAAAAATGTCAACAATACACAAGTTACAGAAGAAACAAATAATTTAAAAGAAAAGTTGCAAAGAGCTTTTGCAAAATTTTATCCAAAATGTGAACAGAAAAACTTATAACATGTCTGAAGTTTAAATAATGGAAGTATACTTACTTTCTGATGCAGGATACCAAGGCTACTATCTCTTACAAGCTTTTAATTTCTTTCCACGATTCAACCTATGCATATGTAACAAATTTCGATCGAGATTGGGAGACGACATTTCGAGCGCAATAATTTTTGTTAAGATCTTGTTTTAAGAAAAATTCGAAAAATTCAAGGCGAATTTCATTTGAATTTAATGGAAATCATCAAATTTTTTTTTTTATGTTACATAGGGGTAAGTGGGGTAAAGTGGGAAATATACCTTTCCGGGCAAACTGTCAAAGTATAGTTGTCATGAGCTACTGACAGTTTTTTTTAATGACCGTAAGGAATTCTTTATGGTACTCCGACATGTGCAGACGTATTTTTCTGCTCTCTAGAATTTTGTAAAGTTTTTAAGTGATTTTGAAATTTTTAAACATCGATATTTTTACTGTTTTTGGAGATAAACCGATTGTAAGTACACTGAAAATATTCTTTAAAGTCTTAATTTTGATAATGCAAAAGGATTCCCGTGTGATTCATAGAGTGAAATAATTACGCTCACATTTTTCGCAAAATGTGCTGTCGGGGTACAGTGTTAAATATTTTTTTGACTATTGCTCGTTCCCACTTGTTATTGTTATATAACTTATAATGATCCAAACAAGTGTTGTGCATTTATTTCAAACGTTTATAGATTATTTTCTGAAAAAAAAAAAATAAAACCAAATGTATAGCTCCAGATCCCGATGATTTGCTGGAAATGTTGAAAGCAATCAAAATTGTTAAGAAATCGGTCCGTACTGTTTCAAAGCATTACCACTGGCCAAAGTCCAATTTGTATCGTCTCGATGCTGCACTTGATTAGTGTATTGGTAAAAGTGAGGTGACCAATGAATATTTGGTCGAGTGCGCTAACTCGCAAAACAAAAAGGATTGTCAACGCCTATAGCACTTTAAATGCCTCAATCCTACTACTAGCTCTCCTGCTGCCCACATTCTGACTCGGATTTGGATGTTTCTTCAGAGAATGACGAATAAGCTACAATTTCACACATTTTTTCATTAATTTCATTTGCCCTTATGGGTGTATTCTTTGAACCTTTTTCGACCTACAATAAAGATAAAAGAACTTTGTTATAACATTTGTGTTAGTTTTAATGAGTTTTTGAAAGTTTCCCACTTTACCCCACGATTTTTAATTTCAAAGCTTCGTACTCAACATAAAATCAATATTTTCGGTTGGTTTCTCCGCAAAAAGTTAGCTAATTTAATTCTCCTTACTGTAGAAAGATGAAACATGAAAAGTAATTAGTTTTGCTCAATTTATAGAACTTCGAAAAAAAAAATTTCCACTTTACCCCACTTCCCCTACTTTATTTTGTGATAGATAATATATAAAGTTTGAACACTCATTGTTTTAAAAACATTCCTTTTTTGTAAAAAAAACTTTTATTTTTTTGATTTATTAAAAAAATGCTTCAATCTCAGATTCCAGGAATGCGTTTCAAAATCCCAAAAATCTCGGCATCAGTAAAAGCCCGAAAATTGACATTCCTAAGCCACACGGTATGATATGATTAGAAAAGATAACTTTTTCTGAAGTAACGGAGTAGAAAGTCTTGGTATGTTCCTTTGGTCTATTCGATCTGTTCTGTAACATTGGTAGTGGATCTTAAAATCATTGATACTCACCTCCTTGTGTATATATATACGTATTGATTTACCACGAGTATAATATAATGGTCCTTGAACATATCTGAAAACAACGTTTTCTGCACTTTGAAGCAAGGATATCTCCGATTCATAACATGGTAGTAAAGCACCATGCTCCATTTCATAAATAAGAGTTCTTAAGGGGACATTCGCTTTTGTAATTGAAAACAAAAAAACACTTTTTAAAAATTTTATTATGAAAAAACTATTATATTTATTGACAAAATTTCTTCCGAACATTGTTAAGTATTGTCCAAAAAATACGAAAAAAATTTTATTTTTTCTATTTTTAGTTTCCCTTGGCTGCTGTAGAGGGCGTCATCCAAAAGTTACTTTTCAAACTGGTAGGAAATTTTTCTCCGAATCTGCTCGACGGATTTTAAAAAACCAAAAAGCATTCGATTACTCATAAAAACTATTAAACAATAAACCTCTGAAAATTTAAAAAAATACGCCCCCCTTTTTTTACGGGGCATTTTTTGAGGTTAAGTCCCTCAATTTTTTCGCATTTTTCATAAATATTCATACAAAAACTTCAATATATAAAAAAGTATGAATTATAAAGGCTTATTGTATAGTTTTGGGTCTCAAGAATAAAATCCACTTTGAATTTTTCAAAAATCTGTTACAGGAGGTCTAAAATATTTCCTACCGTTTAAAAAGTAACTTTTGGATGGCGCCCTCTACAGCAGCTAAGGGAAACTGAAAATAAAAAAAAAAAAAATGTTTCATATATCTTAAACAGTGTTTAACAATGTCCAAAAAAAATTTTGTCAATATCTATAATAGTATTTTCATAATAAAATTTTTAAAAAGTGTTTTTCTTTTCAATTACAAAAGCGAATGTCCCCTTAAACCAAAATTTCGTAATTGAAAAAATTGCTATATATTCTTCTTCTTTTCTATCATTGTATGATCTGATGTTTTAATAACATGGTCATTGAAACTTCTTATCCAGAAGGTATACTCTGCATAATTTTTTTTGATTTTATTGAGTACTGCCGCATTAGAACAGATTCGTATAGTTTGGTTTTAAACAAATAAATGAGCTTATTGCAGACGACGATCGACTTTTTTGTTTCGAAAAACAGTTGGCAGAATATCCTTAATGTAAATCTGGCGCCAGTTGAGCTTAGAATAGTTTTATCAGCTTTCAATGTCATGACTTGTTTAGAAATTTGTTGGTATGCAGGTGTTTTTAAATAAATTAACATTTGAAGAACAAAAAATACTACCATCTTCATGAGAGTGGATCCTGGGAAAAGCCAATTTTTTTCACAATGCTAAATAACTAGAAATGAAAATAAATAAATGATCAAAATCAATAAAATGAAAACAATCAGTTTTCCTTTTTAAATTTTATATCCATTTTTTAATGTTTTTTAAAATTTTTTTTTTTTATAAAGGTTCTGATAAAACTAATAATAATAAATCAATAAAAATAATTTTAGTTAAGCATAAATTTAATATTTATAGCTTAGCAAATACTACTAAAGAAAAATTAAATCAATTTAAAAATTAATGAAAAGAAAACAATTCAGTTACAAAAGACCATAAAACATAAGTGTTTATATGTATAGGTGTATATTAGCTAATAGAACTTTTACAACTTATATTGCTTAAATCAGAAATTACTCATTAGATTTAAGTTAAGCTAATGATAAAAATAAAAGAAATACAAACAAGCAATTTCACTTTCAATAAAATTAAATAAAATTAGGCAATTTATCGCAATTTTTTTTGTCAACACCATCAAACATACAAAGTTAAATTTACATACAATAGTGACTAAAGCTAAAACTTATATCAATGTTTAAGACTATAAAGCAAGATTTGGGTGTTGGTTTTCAGTGGTGGAACACAAAATAAAAACTATAACGTTGCAAAGTGAGCAAAGTTTTTGCATAGAATTTTTATGGTACAAGAAATTTCGAAGTATGAGTGATAATGTGGCTCAAACAAATAGAAGCATTTACATAATAAGAAAACAGTTTTCGAAATGTTGCTAAAAGTAAGAAACAAGAAAACAAAAACTCCTAAGCCAACTAGGAAAATATTTCTTTTTTGTTGAATTCTCTTCCAATGATATCTTATTTATGAATGAATTTGCTTCATTTCAAAACAACACGAATTGTGACATGATTTTCGAAAACTAACCTCAACATGCCATAGTTCAAATTGAATTGGATGATACCAACCGTCGATATTAGGAAAATCTTAGAATTGAAATTTCTGAAAATTTTTTGTTCTGGAAATACAGTTCAGTTTTCACAGCTCACATCGTAACAATAAAATCTTTAGTTTTATGAAGATTTTTGTATTTTACAGTTAGGACTTTGAATTTAAAGATTTTATTCGAAGCAGCTGATGTCAATTTAGCACAATTCTCAAATATCATCAAGGGTATTCCTTAAAACGTGCAAAAGCCTCGAAAACTTTGTAAACTCGTAAGACTGCCAAAGCTTGCATTGATTTTGACAGTTATTACGAGTTTACGAGGTTTTAGAGGCATTTACACGTTTTGAGGTATGCCCTCATTATCTATGTGTAGCATTCACATCATGATTTTACGAATTAGTTGATTTTGATGTGATTTAATTCTTTTTACATTCGAGCACATAAAGAGATATGTGCTTTGTGAAAATTAAATTTTATTGTTTATTTTACTTTAAATATTTAGTTTTTTGTTTTTGTTTTTTTTTTTGTTATTTATAATGCTTGTTCTTCGCTTTTGTTTATGTTTATTTTTTGTATTTTTTATATTCTTTTTTTTTTATTCTAAATAATAAATAATTTATTTAATTTTATTTTTACATTAAATTATAATTTTTTTTAAATAAAATTTACAGTTTTTAGTTCGGGGCTTTTTTGCTAGTGTGTGTGTGTTTGTATGTGTATGTGTTGGTTTCGGCGTGGTTACTTAAGCTTAATTGATTTGCTTCCTTCCTCTATATATGCATTAAAAGTATAATTAATTTAATGAAATTTACACAAATAGTTACTGTTTTTTGTTTTCGCTTTTTTTTTTTTACAGAAATGGGGGAAAGTTTGCGAAAGCTTTAAATGGCGCTTCTTACTTTTGTGTGATATTCCAGTCTGTTTTATTAGCAATGCAAGCTTTTTGTTTTAGTTAATGATTTAACATTGAAGTGCCTTTTGCTTAGTTTCGCGTATATACTTATGTATATTGCCACATGTTTAAAATGATTCTATTTACTTTTAATAATACACCGGAGATCACTTATAATTTTAGTTACGTCTTTCCTAGTTTTTTTTCTTATCTTCATTTTGAAAATTTTGAGTATCCTGCAATTAGTTTTTTTGTGTTTCACATTTTTTCGTAGCCAAATAAGCAAATCTCCTCAAAGCAGTTTTTTTAAACGGTGTTACACTCAAACAGTCATGTGAAAATGATTCCCGACCGGCATCTTTAATTTTATTTATTTCTGTTTGATTTAATTTTTGTAATGTATTTAGAAGTGACCAAAATCATGCTGTGCTATTTTCATATCAGAATAAAGTGACCAATCCAGTTTTATTTAGTAAGTAATAGCTTTTGTTTACTTCTGATGAAAAATCTGTTAATGAAAGAAAAGCTTCAATTAGTTAAAATAAAAATATGAGAGTAGTTAAGTTAAGTAAAGTATAATATACATATATATGGAAATATTCTGTAACCTGTTCATGTATGATAAGATTTTGAAAATATGGAGGTGTCCCTCATTTTGTTCTTATATGCTTATTTAATTTGATTCAATTTTACCATTATAAAAGTATTTAAACTTTAATTCACGAGTGTATTATATATATGATTGACATTGGCTCAAACTATTTATGCTACATAAAAGTTAAGAGGTTAAAATCTCGAAAATATAATATGACACGCATAAGGCTGCATTTACGACAAGCGCGACATGTGATGACATTTCGAGCGGCGTCGCTAGCAAAATCATATATTCGCGTTCTTATGGAAGTGTTATGAGCAAGCGATAACAAGCGACAAGCGATCTAAAAACATAGAAATTGTGCATAAAAGCATTTACTTCCAAGATATTTTCAACTGTTTTGTAAATTTTTCGTAGACGATGTTTAAATTCATTTAATACGAATTTTTTGATGGAAAAATTAGTTTGTGTTTTGCGCGAAAATTAATGTTTGTACATCAGTTTTAAAATGCGAAGCTTATTATATGATATAATGATTTTTCTAAAATGAAACGTCGCACAGTGCGTTGAGCCCATACAAGCAATGGTCAAAAATAGAAGGAGTGGTCGGATACCGATGAAATTTGGTACTATAAGTAATTTGGGGTCGCTGAGCTCAAAAATGATCTCAGATTTGTTGTGAACTTTATAGTTTTGCTAAAAACCAGGTATTTAGGACGATTTTCTTAAGGTCCATATATAACGATGATGAAAAAGTAATGTTTAATGTTAACAAATGAAATGTACGTAGTAGGAATAATGTTTTTTGTACTTGCGAGACCATTTGTGTTAATAAAAACAAAAAAAAAAATTTTCAACATAAATTTTATATTTCATACAAATTTTTCGTTTTAAGCATTTTTTAAAAAAAGAAAAAAAATATTTGTAGGACGAAGTAGAAAAAGTTATTTGCAGTTCTTGATTATATAGAACTAGTAGATTAAGAAAAAAAACGGCACTTATTTTCATAAGATTTGTTTTTTTTTTTTCATCGAAAATTGTCAATTTCTGAAGTTTTTCATTTGATAATATCGTGTATTAAAACCACTACAATATACATCAAATTATATATTTTCCCAAATTTTTTAGTTTTATTTATTAACTCAAATATTATACATAATAAAAAACTTTACCTCGCTTAGTTTAATCAAAAGACAAATTTTTGATAGTTATTTGTTTAAGAGAACCCAAAACGAAGTGAATAAAACATGATTTTTTTTGAAAAATATCTCAACTTTGAAGTGTCACAGCGTAGCCAAAACTGAGTTTTTCCCCTAAATATTTTGTTTTTATTTTATTGATACAATTACCTGTCGATTGATATCAATATTATTAGGTTTCGAGTCAGAAAAAATTTTGAGTTTTGCCCACTAGCCAACGCAGTGTGCGTCGCGAAGTCTTTCGTGTCATAAACATCCTTGTCGTTCGCAATTTCGCTTATAGCGACGTTGTTAAAAAAAAAAAAAAAAAAAAAAAAAAAAAAAAATTCATCGCGCGACGCGATAAACGTAGCCTAAGGTTTTCTTAAAACCAAAATGTTTGGAAACTTCATTATAGCCAACCGTCATTGATTTGAACTTACCTTAAATTGAGTAGCAAACATACAGATGATGTTTTTGAAGAAAAAAAACTTGACGTTTAAAAGAAAATTTTTTTTTTGTTTTAAAATTTTATTGTTCGCGTTCCCCCGTATAGATATTTATGTATTTGTCTGTTGGCCTTTGATTTTTCTATTCGAAAATGAAGTTATCATTTAAAGTTTTCTTGTATTTCCCTTTGAATTTTATAGCTGCTTTTTGGGTTTTTGCCGTTCACGGTTTAATGTAACTAAATATTCATAATGGTTGGTTGCTTCTATGATTTTGGTTCTTGCATTTGATCGTGTTCCTCGTCTTCGGTCAATTACAAATGCTGTCCATAATATTCGGCAGGTGGATAGTGTGGGTAGCCTTGGTGAAAACCTGGATCACCGGGTGGACGATGCATCATATGCGCTTGGCTGTCCATCATATAACCCATTGCGTCGTGACCATAACCGGAGGGCCCAGCATGAGGGGTGTAAACTGAAATAAATACAAAGAAGGAAGATAGTTATAGTCAATGTACTAATTAAATGGCATGAAGTTTGGGTTTAAGTGTAATATCCTTAAAAAGAAATATGGAAAATTTCTTTTGCACGTCGCACATAAACAATACTTAAACTTACTCATACATTTACTTTTTCATACACACACATTCAGATGTTCTTGCGAAGGAAAGGAAAATGCTTTCGTCTTGGTTACATAATAAACTATGCTTTTTAATGCACAACATTCAAGAGGAAAGAAAATATGCAAGTGTATGTGCAAGGATATGCGCCAACTCAGGATACGCTGCATAGCGAGTGACACAAGTGAGTTTATGCGGAAGCGTCTTTCATGACATGGTTTTGTTATGTTGGTAATGGTAATGATGATGAGGATGATGATGATGAAGACAACAATGACTATAGTAAGGACATCGTTAGCGCAAGGATAATGCACTTTTCTCATATGAAACTTGAGTTTTTTATGTGTGAGTTTTATATCTGCCATTTTCACAGCAACTTTCGTATCCAGAACCGAATAAATAGCAAGTGAGTAAGTTGCTAGTTGGAAATGATATGCGAGCGCTTGTGACGGGGCATTAAGTGTCTGCGAGTGATCCGTGTTTGGAGTTTTATTGTTTGCAGAGAGACGCCATTAATCAAGTGCCTAAGTGAAGTAATTTAGGAGCATTGCGCAAAGTGAAAACAGAATTTTATGCTAAAATTCGTTTTAAAAAAAGGGGCCAGTACAGTAAATGTATCGAGAAAATTACACTTTTTTATGGCTTTTTCAGCATTTTATTGATTTACTCGTAGAGCAATAAGTCTGCTGCTCAATTAAACCTTAACGAAAATAAATTGAATTAATTACCTGCACGATTCGATTGATCAATCATAGGCTGCACGATTCTCCGCCTCGCATTAATAAACCTGGAAATGAAAATGAAAAAAGGTTAAAAATATGAAAATTTAATAAAAGTGGTTTTATTTGGTTATGTATCCATAGGTTTTTTCACAAATAATACTACTTGCACTTTAGTTTAAAGTTTTAAAGTAAATTATTTTCCTGTCCTGCCAAAGGTTCTGTTACAAACTAAATATGATGTACAAATTTAAGAAAAGAGATTTTAAATTATTATGCAATTTAAAATTTTTTAATTTAAAGATAATCTTTCTAAAGATACAAAAAATTATTCTAAATGATTGCTTTTTGCTTTGATGCACGCTATTAAATGGTCTGTCCATTTGGCTATAGCGGCATGCACGTATGGTTTCCATTGCTATTGATGACGCTGCTACAATAAGCACTTGCTTGAGACTTTCCAAATTAAGGTGGCAAACTTTGCAAGCCGTATCCTTCAATTCCGACCACAATTTTCAATCAAGAGGATTTAAGTCTGGGCTTCCTGAGGGCCAATCTTTAGCAGAAATAAAGCTGAAATATTCTGGCGCAAGCACTCTTCCATTGTTTTAGCTTTATGAGCTGGTGCAGAGTCTATTGAAGAGTTCAGTTGTTAAAATTTTCACAACGCATTCCAAGACATCTTGTTGGTACACTTTCTCTCCAGTTTTAACACCTTTTTCACTAAAATGCAGGGATATGATGACTTTGCAAGATACTCCCCACCAAATCATCACTGAACTTTAGATACTGTATTTTTTGCTTTCTGAGATATTCTTTAATAGCATAGACTTTGTCATTTCATTTATCAACAATTTTCTCCACAGTAAAAATTCTTCATCGTGCCGCTATAGCCCAAAGACCAAACCATTTAAGAGCCTGTATCCTTAGAAAGATTATCTTTAAATTAAAAATTAAAATTGCATTATAACTTAAAAACTCGTTTCTTAAATTTTTACATCATATTTAGTTTGTAACAGAACTTATGGTACAACGTGTATATTAGATAGTATCACAAAAAAAAAAGTTTGCTGTAAGCCCACCATTTCAAAAGCTTATTTGTTTTGATTTTTTAGGAAAAATTTTTTTTTTTTCGACCTCTTAATGATACGCTATTTGATTTTGCTCCGTCATTTGACGTCATTTGACGTATATCGTTGTAAATGTCTCAGTGTGTGCTATATTTCACTCATAGAAATAATTTATTTCAAATGTTTTTTTCGACTTATTACTTATTATCTCAGTTTCTACCACTCTAAGGTGCCAAGGACACTTCATAAAATTAAAGTCAATAAAAAATCATAAGATTCAACTCTACAAAGTTTCTTCAAATTGTTGAAATTGAAGAAGTTATATCGAATCTAAAACTTTAGTACAAAATATGAAAAACAGTGTGTTCCAAAACGAAAATTGCCTCCTAAAACTATGCAATATTTTTTTTTTTTTAAATTTGAAATGTCAAGTATGCAAATAAATAAAAAAAGAATATACATAGTCTTAGGGGGCGATTTTTATTCCTTAAAAATCAAAACCAATAAGCTTTCGAAATGAGAGGCATAAAGGGACTTTTTTGTTTGTATGGGGATCGAAACAATATAGTGTATATGTTCCTTACAGACTCCCAGACGGCTGGACCGATCACTGTGAAAGTTTATTTATAAAATATGGAGAATATTTCTTTTTTAAATCAAAGTCAGAAAACATAAAACAAAACAATTAATTTTATACCAGTCATTAAAGGAAACAATTCACCTTAATTCTGATGCATTTTTAGATAAATATCTCATCAGGTTAAAGAAATTATTTAATTAACTGAAAATAATCAAAATGAAGATAAAAAAAGTGTATTGTTACGAGTGTATGGATTATATAGTCCATATTGCCCCACATGTTTATTTAGTACAGAAGTTGCATATAAAAATGTAATTTTCATATCCGGCACATTCTTCATGACTCCAAGAACGTCTGATTACACATTCAACCCAAAATTCGCCACGGCGATCTTCTGAGTAAAGGGTATTACATTATATGCATTTTCATATTTTTTTCCTTTGTAGTTAATGAATTACAAATAATGACCATCAGAATCGTCATAAAATCTGCAACTAGATTCTCCATCTAAAGAAGATGATAAATACATTTGTTTTTTGAGGCTTTTTTCTTTGGTGGTCCATATTACCCGCACCACGTGTTGGTTAAATAAATGGTTTTTTATCAAAACTCTTGTGGTGAATGAACTTATTTGTGCTGTTTAATTATAAATGGTACTCACTGACTTTATATGATTAACCATTTATTTAAAAACACCATGTCTTTAGAAAAAAATTATCACCAAACTCTTTTTTAGAAAAAACAACTTTACAGAAACATGCGACTTCATCGAACGCTAAAATCGCACTTGCATAAGCTTTAGGTATTGGCGTTACGTTTAAATATGAATAACGGTAAATCCTATGTACGCAATGGAAAATATCCATGTGGTCCATATTACGCACGTTGTCCATATTTCCCTGTCTTACCTTTTTTCAGTTTTTTTTCACCTAAGGGTCCCTAAGAGGATATCAGAACCAAACAATACAATTTTTATTTTTCGTTTTTTCGTGTTTTCTTTTTGTTTCATGACTTTTCGATATTTTAATGGAAAAATTTTTTTTTCACACAAGGCTCCCATTGTACATGAAAAGGTACACACCAGAAAATGCTGTGTAGTAATTTATAAAAATTTGTTTTAATGAAAAATTGCTTCTAACAATTTTATGCTTGGTTTTCGACTTTTAAGACCTTTGCTTACCTAAGCCGTTGATGTCTCAGTTATCATTAAAAAACATGGGCGCATGAGATAAAAAAGCGCTTGCCTACACACCGCGAATGTTTGATTCCAAGCGTTTTTTCCTTCCATTTATGAGGAATCAGAAACACACAAACGGAATGAACGCGATCTGCACATTTCATTTATAAATAATGCATAAATCCTGTACAAATCGCAGCTTAAGGTTGGGTTAACTAAACAATCATTGACTTGACGATATTAATTTTTTATATGATCGGTATGATTGTAAATAAGGAGCACAATGAGGGAAAAAAAAACCTGCAAACAGCGGCATAAAAAACCAAAAGTGACATTAAAGCGAAATTGCCGACAATTGATGTTTATTTGTGCGGCGAAAAACTGCATCGACGACACATTGATTGCGATTGCAACTAACAAGGAGCCAACTTCAGCACAAAAAAAAATTACAAAAATCTGAAAAAAAAAAAATGGTTGACAACAACTAGTTGAAAAACAGTTGCCAAAAAAAAACCTCATTACGCTCCCATATTTTCTGGAGGTTTCTCTGTCCTATTCCTTAGTGTACCGTCATGTTTTTTTGTCCTGTTTACTGTTGCTTTATTTTGTTATATTTTTATTCTTTTTTGTTGGCTACGTTCAAATTAAGGTTAATGCACTGATTGGTTTTTGATGATCTTTTTGTTACACTTGTGCGCACTAAAAACACTGGAAAAAACTTCATAGCCCACTTTAAAATTACTACACAGAAAAAAAAAAAAATTATCGGTCAATTTAACCGATTTCAACGATAGAAATTGCACCAACCCGCAGTAAAGGTTAAATTGACTGTGCAGTCCAGTAAAATTACTGTAAAAATAGTACTGTACAGTTGCTGTTAAAATGTTTAGGTACTGTGAAAACAGTTAATTTAACCTAGATTTTCGATAGAAATTGCACCAACCCGGAGTTTTTGTATTTTGACCGTAGAACTCTGTAAATTTACAGTTTACTCGGTTTAGAAATTATCAATCGCAGTTACAGTAAAAATAACCTTCTTAAAAGGTCAGCTAACAATATGAACTGTTCCAAACAGTTAAAATAGTTAGCACCCCAGAAGGGCTGTAACTAGCCGTTTCCAAAAACTCGTAGAAATTGTATCAAACAACTTCTACGGCGACACCATTTCAAATGGCAAAATATCAGAACAACTCTAGCAAACTTATGTTGATTTATTCTTAAACAATGTGAGAATTTTATGAACCTGTTAAAAACTCAATTCAAAATGTTATTCATATGAAAAAAAAAATGTATGGAATACAAAATGTACAGTTGAATACAACTGTAGAAAAGTAAAGTGCTGAACACATTCGGTGCGAGCTGCGAGTGCGAGAGAAACCCGACCAAGATAGCACGATTTTCTCTATATGTTAGAGTAAGATGAAAATTAAGCTTTTATTAAACGTCATTTAAAAAAGCTCTCGCAGTGCGATAGAATTGATTCTATTTTTCTTGCGATTTTTAAAAAAGAAGAACAAGACCAAACACAAAAATTTAAATAAATTGTTCTCAGCTGAATTTTTTAATTTAAATTTGAAGTTTAAATAATTTTGAAAACAAATACGTTTTTTTTTATTTGTTTTTTATTTTCATTTGTTTTAAATTTTCATATACAAAATTTACTCGCAACGAGTTGATTGTGTTTTCACGCACGAGAAAAAGCTCAAAAAATCGTTTGAGCAAAAGCTATCTTCTTTCGCACTCGCAGGTCGCACCGAATGTGTTCAGGGCTTAAAGCTGATTCTGAAATTTTGAATTTTTGTTTTTGTTTCCTATAGAAAATTTGAAAAACTATAGAATACAAAATTTATAGTTAATTTTACCGTGAGTTTTTTTTCTGTGTAGTGACTTAAATTTTTTGAAACGGACACAGTAAAAACGAACTTCCTAAACTGGAACTTTTTTTGGTTGTTCTTTGAAAGTTGTTGATCAGAATTAAGCTTTATACTCTTTTTTAAAAAAATTTATTATTTTTAAAAGTTATAAGCATTTGAATTTTTATATATGGTGAGTCACATATGTATTTTGCATACAAAAAATATTCAAAAATTCGAATTAATACTCAATTTTTAGCCGTTTCATTCTTGGAAAAGTAATATTTTTTTTATAAACTTCGAGTCAATGGAACGTTAACTATGATACCACTTCATAAAAAAATTAAAATAATGCGTTCTAATCCCCTAAAAAGCAAAGAAATGATTTATTTATCTTTTTTATAAGGTCACAAAAGTATTTTGCTTTTCAGTAATATTTTACTTTGAGATTATTTATCAAGTAAAAGAGGCTTTTTTAATGATAACCATGGTAGCCATTATTTGAAGAGACATCATATAAACATCTTTGTGAGGATTCCATCCCTTTACGACATTTTCAGTCGGTGTTTTTTCCCATTTTTCTTGCAGTAATTGTTTGAGCACATTTTTTTGATAAAATATAATACTTTCTGACTTTTCCACTATATAAGGCCAAAAAATTTCTATTGGATTCGAAAAAGAATATCGCGGTGGTGTTTTGGTCTCTTTGGTGTTGTACAGAAGTGTCCCAGGGTGTGTATTTAGGGTCATTGTCTTTTGAAAATCAGAAGTCATCTTGTGGTAAACCCAAATATTATATTATTGGATCCAGTAGAAAGGAAAAATAATATTTTCGGATCCGATGGACGCCGCATGGTCTGGCATAAAGCAAATAAAACCCTAAACTTTTATAACTTTCAAGCAACAATTTTGCATGATGGTGTGTCGTGGGCTGTTCTCGTCTTATGGAATGGGGAAACTTAAGCTTATCGGTGGCACTATGGATAGACATCAACATCAGTCCAATTCCACAAAAAAAAAAAAAATTGCACCCAGTGTTTCGAAAATGGGTTTACCACAAGTTGACTTCTTATTTTCAAAAGACAATGACCCTAAATACATACCCTGGGAAACTTCTGTACAACACCAAAGAGATTAAAACACCACCGCGATATTCTTTTTCGAATCCAATAGAAATTTTTTGGCCTTATATAGTGGAAAGGTCAGAAAGTACCATTTTTTATCAAAAAAATGTGCTCTAACAATTACTGCAAGAAAACTGGGAAAAAACACCGACTGAAAATGTCGTAAAGGGATGGAATCCTCACAAAGATGTTTATATGATGTCTCTTCAAATAATGGCTACCATGGTTATCATTAAAACAGCCTCTTTTAGTTGATATATAATCTCAAAGTAAAATATTACTGAAAAGCAAAATACTTTTGTGACCTTATATAAAAGATGAATAAATCATTTCTTTGCTTTTAGGGGATTAGAACGCATTATTTTAATTTTTTTATGAAGTGGTATCATAGTTAACGTTCCATTGACTCGAAGTTTATAAAAAAAATATTACTTTTCCAAGAATGAAACGGCTAAAAATTGAGTATTAATTCGAATTTTTGAATATTTTTGTATGCAAAATACATATGTGACTCACTGTACGTCTTTTTTCAAATTGCGATTTCTCCATAAACATTGAGCGAAAATTTATGAAACTTTTTTGGTAGGATTAAAGATAATTCAAAATTTAGATGACGTGAACTTTCCATAAAAATTTTTTAAATTTCTTATAAACAATACAATTTTTAATAAACTAATAGATACTTAAGCTATACCTATTTATAAATAAAACAAAATTTTAACACAGAAATGTTCTCTGAAATTTGCACAACATTTCTATGAAAAAAAAAATTGGAGGAATTTATCAATATTAATTTATTCAATATTTTTCGAACTATTTTCGAATTATGAGTGATAACACCAATTCTGATCTATCTGAGAATGTCAACAAACACAGCTGTTGCATTCGAAACTTCGAAAACTCAAAAGATATTATGGAACTACCAAATTTTGCCTGCGTTTTATCGAAAAAAATATTAGTTCGGCCGTTACACAGTGGTGTTGCTGAAGGAAGCTCAAAGGAGCGGCGAAATGGAAATCTGGGTTGTTTAGGATTCTTTATATCTTTAGAAAAATTAAAATGATTGAGTTACCCTGATTGGGCTACTTTTCCGATTGATTTTGACTGATTTTTTTTTGGATTGAAATCGATGCTATGGAAATGAAATACTTTTGTCTTGGAAAATAATAATTTCGTCAAAATTAAATCTCTACATTTAGATTAAGTCCTCAGGTTATGTTCTTTAATTTGTTCTTCATATTATCATCATAAAGTTACGTAGTTAAAGCGTTCAAATTCTTTTAATTTTAATTTTTTCTTTAAAGTTTTTCAAAGAAAATCCCACAGATTTAGTCAAATACTGTTAAAGCATTTTAACACTATTTGACTATTAGTTTGTCCTGTACAACAATTTTTTCACATAATAAAAGTGTTAAATTTTTTCTCTCTGTGTTCCATTATAACCATCTTGCAAAAAGTTTCAATCTTGAAATTGGTTTTGGCTTGCTACTCGTTTTGGGCGTTGCGCTGCCCAGCATCATTTATCATTGCACAAAAATACAGATAATACCCTTTGCTAAAGTTTTGAGGGTTGGCAACTCTGTTATTTTTCAACATTTTACAGACCGCCAAGTTATGGCAACATTATGAAATCCTAACAAAGTATAAAAAAAAATAAAGTTGGAAAATTTTTGTTGATGCCTGAAATCGATTTCGCTTTTGGCATCAATATTTAACGGTTTGTTTTGTTTAACTTCAACGTATTGACTGAAGTTTTGTTAACGGTTTCTTTGATGCAATGCCAAACAGCTCCAACTCCAATGGTTTCATTTTTAAATTTCACTCATTTTGATACTTAGACATTAAATTAATGTATGTCATATAGATATTTTTAACTGTCAGCATCGTAGTGGAATGTTGTATATCTTTGCATGCAATTTTCTTATCTTGCTTCCAGACAAAGCCATTTGAAATAAATCATTTTAATTAGCTACGGTAGAGAAACTACCCTTAATGGAGAAACTTCCCCCGTTTAAGAAAAAATCCATCGTTAAAGCATCATCAAATCGCCATTTTATTTCTGGCTGCCTGCTCTAATTGTTGTGTTGAACGACGACTCGCAAGCAACAAATCAAAAATAGAGATGATTCTCAGAAAAAGTGGGTGTTTGGTGGGTGGAATGCTACTGGCTAAACGATAAGCCAATACAGCGATAAAACATCTCTTCGCATGCATACAGAGTGATGTATTTCTCGAGTACAAGCAGCGTTTGAAATATGTGCGAAATGTAGTATGTACCTTCAATGGGGCAGAATTTACACCGAGAGAACTTTGAACAAAAATACAAAAAAATTCGAAATGTTCTTTTTTTGACTTTTTTTTAAATCAAATGAAGAACATCGTTAAACTAAATAATGAATAAGTAAAGATTTCAAATCACTGCACATACTAAAAATATGTAGTTAGCATTATAATGTACCACGTTGCTTATTAATTTAACTACACGGCAAGTTTTTTATGATTGTTATGAGACAATTACATGCATATTTTAATTCAATGTTGAATACATTACAGCATAATAATCCGGTATTTTCAATCCTTATCATTGATATCATCGCATACTGCAGCATTTTATGCTTTCTGCATTATTTTATTTGTACACTTTTTCCTTAATTTTCATGCGATACTACTGGCACGATTCATAAATTTGTACTTGTACAAGCACTGCTCCGCAAACCGCCCTTCGCAAATTAACCCAACACATTGGATTACTCAGCTGAAACATCTAATAAACATGTCCACGCAATGATCTCCAAATGAAAATTATGGCCTGTAAAGCAAATTTTTTCTGTGCAAAAATTTCTAGCATTTTCAATGGGGTCTCTAATTCAACGCTTCTGTCTCTGTGTGTGTCTGTCTGTCTGTTTTGCGTGTCTAGTTCTACATTTAATTTACTGACTGCATGTTGCATGATGGCAAATGTTGCATAGAATGTTTCCCTTCTCAGTTTACGTTCAAGTTGTCTTGTTGTGCATTTCGAATTGTGTTCTTTTCTTCATTGGTCCAGCAGTGCCTTGTGCAAACACCAACAACGGCAACAACTTCATCAAATTTGAATATTATGTGACATGTACGAGATCTTGACACTTTGCAATAAAATGTTTGGTGTAGGCAACAAAAAAAATAAAAAATACAAATACAGCAAGTAAAATGAATGAATAAATTACAAAAAAATAAGAAAATTAAGAGGAAAACAAGACAGATAGACAGAAAAATAATTCGCATCAACAAATAATACCTAAAGTTTAAGGTTACCACGTAAAAATTTGTAGCTATGCCTTAATAGTGTCTGTGATATAAAGTAGTAGTTGATCGGCTGTGCAATGGAGAAAATACGTTTCCTATATAAGTATATATATCTAAAGTTGGAACACCCTGAAGCAAAGTTATTTCGAACGTGAGTACGAAAAGTACCAAGCCACCATATATGTATTGAAATTCTTCGGAAAATTAAAATTTATTTAAAATTATTTACTCTTAATTTGCGATTTTCTTGGAATGTTTGCTTTTATTTAGAAAATTATATAGGATCCTCCACTTTTATGTCCGTTCTAGAAGGCTCTTACCATCTTAAATGCAAACACCGACTTATAGACGTAGAGCAGGCGCTTAAAACGTACTTTGCGTTCTAAAAGCTGGTTTTGTGAAAGTTGGTCAGTCAAGCAAACTGTAAAACAGGCGGCTGATATATGGTCTCAAACATGTCATGATTGGGATGGTAATGAAATTTATTTCTAAAGGCTGCAAATTGTTATACAGATTGTATATAACATATAAATAACAATTATGTCGGTCAGTCAGTTAAATGTTAGAACAAAGCAGATCAATCAGCCCCGTGGATGTCAAAACGTTATTTTACTTAAGAGGAAGGCATTTTACGAAAAAAAGTGTTGATGGCATAAAATGCTTAGAATCGTCCGAGGAATACGTGTGAATTTTTTTGGAATTTTTTGGAAAGTTTAAAAATATTTTTTTTGACGATTTTTTTAAAATTTAAAAAAATAAAACTTTCAAAAAAATTCACACGTATTTCTTGGATGATTCTAAGCATTTTATGCAATGTACACTTTTTTCGTAAGATGCTTTCCTCTTGAGTAATTAAAGTTGAATATATGCCTGCTAATGAGAGCCCCCTGATAAAAAGCATGCCTGACGCATCTTCGAAGCACGCTTTTGATCTTTAATAGGCATGCACCTACTATTTCGGGAAAAATACGATTTTTAAGTATTATTGTTGGTCCAAAAAAGTCCGGAAGCAATGTCGATTGAGCACGATTGATGAAGCTATTAATTTTTTAACACAGTGAGTTCAGATATGCACATACTTACTTATTTGTAAATGTTTTGAATAGATTGAATATCAAAAACTGAAAATTTTTGTGTATTTTTACTTGTATTGATTTTAATATGAAACTCCGAATATTTGGATAAGAATCTCCTAATTTTCACTCAAAATAAGTTGGTTGCTTAACATATGAATATGTGCTGTGTGTTCTTTTGAACAGAATGTAGATGGCTTTTACTTGATGTTGTAATATATGACTTTGGAGGAAATGTTTATTTGGTATGGTCGATTTGCTGTTAAACGAAGTAAAAGTTTTATAAATATTATTACATAAAAATGCCACAATTTTCAAGAAGTTGATGTGAAATAAAAATGTGTTTCAAATACCTCATTCTTATACTTTCAACTGAAAACAAACAACAAAAAACCTTTTTCTTTCTAATCGTAAGCTGCCCCATTTTCAAGGGATGCTCAACCAAAACAAACAAAAAAAAAAAAAAGAGGGAAGAAGGTAGACACTTTTGTTAATTTATTGCCTGACACCTTGGCGATTTCCATGTCGCCCTCATTTAAAAAAAAAAAAAACAAAACCAATAGAAATCCATTGGGAATAAAAATAAGAAGAAATAAAAAGCATAACATGCTTTTAGGCACATTAAACGTAGGCCGTTTCTTGTCTCGTTTTGTGTGGCCCAAAACAGAAAGAAAAAATCTAAATTGAAGAAGAAATTAACTAAATATTTACGGTTTAAGGAAAGTGAAAATGGAGCAAAAATTTAAATATGCGACTAATGGCCATTAGCACCCAATATGATGGGGAATTTAATGTCCAGTCTAAGGAGAAGTTAAACTAAGGGAATGGGATGAATACGAGAGCATTGCTGTACTTTATTTCTTCAAATGAAGAGGGTCAAAAACGCAATCTAAAAAGTTTTCTTGCTTTTTTTTTTGTTTGTCAAAGCAATTCTGTGCAGCATTCGCGTAATTGCTTGTTTATCTATCGCATGAAATCAACTTTGTTTTTGGGCAAATATTTTTTTGCTTTCTTTTTTTTCGTAATTTTTGGTTGCTTTTCGGCCTGAGAAAGCTTAGATATAAATTTCAATTAATGCCCTTAGTTTAATTTCTAAGTTCTACCACCTTGCTCTACTGAAATCAAAACGAAATAAATTGCATATTTTTTGGCTGTGCACGTCACGTTTTCAATTTCTTTTTTTTTTACTTATCTTTTAAGCGATTTGCGTTAAATTGTAAACTCATTCTGAAGTACTGTATTTTAGACAGCCACACGAAAAACATTGATTTGTTTCATAGGCAAAAACTAAAAATAAAAACAAAGTTTCAATTGCAAGCACGATGTGTTCCTTATCTAAGAAGCGCAAATCTTGACATTAATGCAAGAGGATGAGAAACTCCGTAAGCATTCTAAATACTATCTCTAGACCACAAAATAAAAAAAGCTTTTAATATGTAAGTTCTCCATCGCCATTAAAAAATCAAGAATCTCAGAGTTATTATTCTTAGCCCAGAAAAATAAGACGAAAAAAGAGCTTCTGTGCAAAAAAATTCACAGTGGAAATTTTTCACCATAATTGTCTTTATTTATGCATGATACACAAACTGTGAAAAGTTCATTGTAAAGTCGTGTGCGCATAAAAAGTTATTCGGGCTCAAAGGTCGCTAAAATCAGTTTTTTGCAAATAACTCGCTAATGCTAACTTTCAATGAGAAGTTGTACAAACAAAATTAAAATGCCATTTGAAAAATAATTTAATTTTCTATATTCCGTACAAAATTAAATTTTTTCGAACGGCTCATGACCTTAAAAATATTCTTGAATAACCGTTAAGGCTTCAATATTACTGGTTTTTTAAGGGTATCTGCGAATTGGTAAGTACTACGATAAAAAGTAATGTGACCAAATTTGTAGAAAATTACAAGATCTACAAAAAATAAGCGATATGTGTACACTAGGGATTTCAGTCCCGGGATCCCGGGATTCGAGCCTTTTTGCAGTCCCGAAAATCCCGGGATTAGTGCTACCAATCCCGGGATTTCTTTTGCAAGTTTTTTTTGTTAAATAACTGAAAAATCACATTAAAGTAAAGATAAAACTTATTCTCTCTAGATTGAAAACTGAAATTGAGGACAATAGCCATACAGTTAATGTAAACGCAGCAAAAAAACTTGAAAGAAAAATTAAATCTAGTTTTGAATACCACTTCAAAAAATTTGTTTTCTAAATAATCTTATAATTTATCCGACGTTTTAATGGAAGAAATTGATATATTTTGTAATGGTGGTGATAGGGGTTAAATCCTCCAGAAAACTTTTGATTATCTTTTTTCAATTCAACCAACAAGTGTTGAATCAGAAAGATGCTTTTCGTGTGCAGCAGGGGTTGAAATAAGAAAAAAAGTATTACTGCAGAATTTTTTTTGATTATTTGCAATTTTTTTAAAAATTTTTTTAGTGCCTTATTCAAGTGTTTGTTGAATACTAAATATTAATATTAAATAACAGATATCATGGCAATGATTTAATTTAAAATTGAAAATTTATAGTGAAATTTTCTTTCTTGCATTTGTAAAAATATGTTTAAAGTAGAGTTGCCCAGATTGGGAGGTTAGACACCTAAGACAACGGTTATATGCAAAATAAAATGAGTATTTAGTTTCAACGATTGACTCAAAAACAAAGTAATATGAATATGGCTAAATATTATTATTACAATTTTTTACAATTTTTGACTGTTATTGCTGCAAATTTTAAGTTATTTCTGCAGAAATAGGGCATTGCTGCAGCTTATTTCAATGCCTGGTGTGAGGTTATATATCTGTGGACTTTTGACAAAACAACCTAACTCGAAATTGGCAACTTTTCAGGAGAGCCTAAAAACTGATTAACTACTTTTCAATAATGTGGCTCATTTTCGTTGATGCAGCATTGAATCTCTTCTTTCCATACATTTTTACTAATCTTAAAGTGTCAGCTGTCAAATAATTATTTTTTTTGGTTCATAACACTTCAAATCTTGCGTGAACTATGGGACACCCTTATATCTCTGGAACAAGAAATCATAGAGACATGGCGATTATACCAATAGATGCATATTTAAATTTTTTATTTAGGACTAAAATCCTGGAGAATTGTCAAAAAATTGTTTTGACAAAAGTCCACAGATATGTAATATATTAAGTTATAAATTGGATGATAAAACAATAAATGCTTTAATTTTCCAAAAAACATATTTTAATAATAATAAAACTGATTAAAAGAAAATTTATTACTTTCAAGTCCAACACCTGTTAAAACTTTGATATCACTATTTTACATAGTTAAATATGTATGATATTTCATGTATGCATTTAACTAAGCATACCTATAATGCTGCAATGTACCTTTATGTTCGTTTTTGAAGTAAATAAGTATTTTTGAATTTTTTGTTTTTTAAAAAAGGCGTGAATTGTTTAATGAAATGAACCTGTTTTAAGAAATTGTTCTTTAATATTTTTTACACTTTTTAAATAAAATATCTTTGTAGGGGTGTAGTAGGGGTATATAAGACAAAATATTAGGAATTTTTAATACTAAATTCTGCTTTATTTAGAAAGAAAAAAATTTCATACAAATCCCGAAAAATCCCGGGATCCCGGGATTCAAAAATTTCTGATCCCGAAATCCCGGGATCGCAAAAAGTCCAAAAATTGGAATCCCTAGTGTACACATAGAAGTAACCGTATAGAAGATATTCAATAGAAACCGGTTTCTAAACGGTAACTTCTATGTGTACATATATCGCTTATTTTTTGTAGATCTTGTAATTCTCTACAAATTTGGTCCAATCACTTTTTATCGTAGTACTTACCAATTCGCAGATATCCTTAAAAAACTAGAAATTTCGAAGCCTTAACGGTTATTCAAGAATATTTTTAAGGTCATGAGCCGTTCGAAAAAACAATGTTGTACGGTGTATAGAAAATTAAATTATCTTTCAAACGGCATTTTAAATTTGTTTGTTCAACTTCTCATTGAAGAGTTATTGCAATTTAAAAAGTAAGATATTTTAATATGAACTCATAGGTATTATTTCATATCATAACTGTTAACAACTTTTTAAATTGGGTGATCTCCTAAACTAGAAGTCGTACGCAAATACTTTTAACGTTTTTTTGTAGGAAATTTCCTGTGCTACAAAATTGGAGACCAACATTTTTCTGTAAAAGTTAGCGTTAGCGAGATATTTGGAAAAAACTGATTTTAGCGACCTTTGAGCCTTAATAACTTTTTATGCGCACACGACTTTGCAATGAACTTTTCACAGTTTGTGTATCATGCATAAATAAAGACAATTCCGGTGAAAAATTTCCACTGGGAATTTTTTCGCAGAAAATTTCTTATTTTCCTGGGCTATTCTAAAATAAGTGCCATCTCAGCTTTTGTTTTCTTCACAAGTTTTGTTTTGCCAATATTTTTAGAGCGTGTCTATCGGTGCGTCATATATTTTTTGAAGAATTTAAAAAATTCTTAGCCTTGATGCAAAAAACAAATATAACTTTTTATGTAAGTGGGATCGGAGCTGAACGATGGACCTGGCAGCACTGACAAAACGAACGAGACTTGAACGCAACAAACATGACGAAAAGATTTAGAATGAACGAACAAACAACAGTTGACGAAGAGATGTTAAAGAAGACGGTTGTCTGTTAAAAGTAGTAAGAAGACAATGAAAAGAACAGAATTAAAAGTTAGATTGTAATTTTGAAGAAAGTTTTAAGAAGAACTAAAAGTATAATTAAACTGTAAGATAGAATTATTGAAACTAAACTTAAAGAATTGTATAAAAAAAGTGTAAATAGAACTAAAAAGTGCAGTGTGTTGAGCTGTTTTTATTAAAAAGATGAAAGAAAGCCTACAATTCCTACATGTATAAATACTTATATAATCAAATAATCTATGGCCCACCGGTGGGTTATGCGGTGGCAAAAGTGTTCAAGCCTATACTGCTACTTAAAGACATCCAATTATGCCTCCTTACCATACTCAAGAATTGTTTTTAAAATTTGCTTATTAATGATTATGTTTTGGAAAAATAATTACTTACCAATTATTTACTTGTAATATCGTCAGGCCGGTGTCTTGCGCTAATTGCTTTTTTTGGTCCTCGGAGGGGTAAGGATGCTGAAAATATATAATAAATCAAATGATTGCATTAAACATTGGCCGGATTATCTAAGTGAATTTTTTTTATACCATAAACGTGTCTAATTTAAGTTTAATTTAATATTAGCGTGTACTGGGAAGTAAACACAATTTGATGTCAGTTAGTTTTACTATTTAGCTCTGATTTTCAAAATATTCGAGTTTGAATATTTTACATAAAAAATCCCAAAAAAAAAAAACATTTAATTTCCCTGCATTGAGGGGATTCCTGAAAACGTGTGAAAGCCTCGAAAACCTCGTAAACTCGTAAAAGTTGTCAAAATCAATACAAAACTTGACAGTTTTACGAGTTTACGAGGTTTTCGCGGCTTTTACACGTTTTCAGGAATCGCCTTTTTAATTTAATTTTTTTCCACAATTCATTTTGACACACCATAAAACACAAATTATTTCAAAACCAGAAACGAAAATCGTATTTTGTTTTCGATACGATTCAAATTAATTTGCCCCTACAAACTACAAACTGGCCCCCACTGCATCCCTTTTTCACTAGTTTCGGGCTAGTACTAATCGTGACGGCATTAAGTTAGAAAAATGATATCAGCCAAATAACCGATTATAACGGCGCAAAATATGACTGACATTGCATATGCTACTTCACGCACTTTAAAATCGACTTAAATGTTTTCTTTAAGTGGAATAAGCTCATAAAGAGGCGAAAGTGATGGTATACACGTTTTATGCCATAATAATTGGCATCAAGTAAACTTTTCGTGAAAATAGAGCCCAGTTTTATTCATTTCAAACAAAATGTCAGCCAATTCATATTATGACATTACTTTTTTTCCTTTATGTACTTACTCCAATAAGTCCGCTTGTTTTGCGAATTTCGAAAAATGAAATTAAGAAAAGTTGTTCACAATAGTCCGTTTCCCAACCAGCATGTGTATATACACATATAAATTACATACATTACATGTATGCGTTTATAGATTATTTATCCTATTTAAATAATAAACGTAAAACAATGGGTGCTATCTACTCGTATGCTCACTTCATATGGCACACAGTATTGTGTCTTGCAGGAACACAGGAGTTATGCTCCAAAAAAGTAGTGACGCAAATGAAATCTGAAAAACTTTAGCCAATAGCACTTTATCATGACCAAAACAACAAATTAAATGAGCGTTTTCTCAATTTAGAGGTACAATCAAAGACCCACCTACTAAATAAAAGCAAAACTAATCCAAATCCATAAAAAAATAAAAACCCAAACGTTTTCATGACTACATCTACGACGACGACGCTATCGAAACCAACAATAATAACCTGCCTCTTTGCGAAAAACAGAAAAAAACAAAAAAAACATGTTGCCATAAAAGATCTTATCTATAATTTTGTTACACATGAAATCTAAATATGGCTTCTTAACTTACGTTATACGTTAAATGTTACGTAGCTAAGTAGCTGTTATTATAAACGATGTTTTTTGTTGTTTTTAAATTTTTTCTTCTTCGTTTCGCTGTAGAAACAAATACAAAAAAAAACTAGTAAGGGTGTAAACTTTGGCCTGGCCAAAAACTAAATACCCTACACTGCAGTATTTTGAAAATTTTGCTTATATGGGAGGTGCCACGCCCTCTTGTCCGAGTACACCCAGTTTTTGTTCAGAGCTTGCATTTATAGTTTTTAGTGTCAGAGTGAAATTTAGTTGGATTATCTCAAAAAACTCTTTCAGTATAGCATTTTGAATCTTTTGCTTATATGGGAGGTGCCACGCCCCCTTGTCTGATTTCACCCAATTTTTGCTGAGAGCTTTCATTTATAATTCTTAGTGTCTGAGTCAAATTTGGTTCGAATATCTCAAAAAACGCTTTCAGTATAGCGTTTTGAAGCTTTTGCTTATATAGGAGGTGCCACGCCCTCTCGTCCGAGTTCTTCTAGTTTTAGCTTAGAGCGCGCATTTTTAGTCTTTAGTATTTGAAAGTTTGGTTGGATTATCTCAAAAAACTCTTTCAGTATAGCATTTTGAAACTTTTGCTCATATGGGAGGTGCCACGCCCCTTGGTCCGATTTCACCCAATTTTTGTTGAGAGCTTTCATTTACGATTCTTAGTGTCTGAGTCAAATTTGGTTCGAATATCTCAAAAAACGCTTTCAGTATAGCGTTTTGAAGCTTTTGCTTATATAGGAGGTGCCACGCCCTCTCGTCCGAATTCGCTCAAATTTTTATCAGAGCTTGCGCTTACAATTCGTAGTACTTATATGTATTGTGGTTGCATTGTCGTGAAAAATACTCCTAAAATTGCATTTTGAATATAATTTTTGTATAGGCGGTAGGCGTGTCCGTTGACCGATTTTGCTCATTTTCAATCCCCCGAGCTAACTTTGACGACGGAGGCAGTGTACCAAATTTCATTGAATTATCTTGCTCAGTTTTCCCAAAAAGTGTATTTCAACACACAGCCAGCCAGCCAGCCAGCCAGCCAGCCACCCAGCCAGCCAGCCAGCCAGACAGACGGACATGGCTATATCGACTCAGGAGGTGACGCTGATCAAGAATATATGTACTTTTCTATACCTGCCACGCCTCCTTCTCTGCGTTACAAACGGAAGGACAAAGTGAATATACCCTGGGTGTAGGGTATAAAAAAACCAAAACAAAATGTGCACAATTTGTTGTTGCCCACAAATATGGCGACTGTGGTGAGATGTGGTGAATTGCGATAACGTAGCACGAGCACAACAATAACGAGAACGAGAACGAGTAACGTAAATGAATGACGTTAAATGCAGAAATATTCTGCGGCAATAGTAACTGTTTATTTTTTGATTTGTTTTTTCTTTTACTCCATAATCGAGATAAGATAATTTTTAGATTTACATTCACCTACCTACCAACCTACCTAGTTGGCGTCGAATATGGATGGTTGCAAGTTGTTTTCGTTGTTGTTGTTGTGGCTTATCGGAATTTCATTGAAATTTTGATCTGTTGGAAGGAGTTAAAGGAAGTAGGAAGCATTTTTCGACAAAGTTAAGTTGTTAAGATTGGTATTTCCAGAAAACAAAAAAAAAAAAAAAAAAACGAACATGAGCTTTTGCACTTTTTGATTATCGATATGAAGTACGTTATATTTCGTCATAATAAAGGCAATATAGAATTTATTACTTGTTTTTGGTAAATTTTTTACTTCCGAATTTGTTTTCGGTTAGCAACTGTAGAGATCCTTCATCAACAGACAATTCATAATGAGATTTTCTAGTGCTTTGGACCAAAACCCACATTCACCTGTCTAACAAATCGCATGTTTCTATAATGAATAAACCACTTAGGCGTCAGGTTAAGTTTAAGAGAGTTACAGCAACAACAGCAACAACAACCACTTAATTTAATAATAATAATAATAGCAATAACAACAATAACAACAACAACATATATACGTACATATATTGTTGGAACATGCTGCTGCCATTGACCAAAAGCATGAAATTGCAGAAAAGTTTACCAAAATTTATTGTACATGTTTGTTGTTGTTGCTGTTGTTGCACTGTATATATATATTCATATATGTATGTATTACATATTGTTGCCATCATTTTAACCAATGACTTTGACCAGCAAGTTACCTCCTTTCAAATGTTCAATTTATATAGAAATGACAAGGATCGGATCGAGTTCAACTATTGCATGTTTCGTTGATGTTGCTGTTGCTATTATTATTGTTGTTGTTGTTGTTATTGCTAAGAATTAACAAGGCAGCAATGTCGTCGCCTGCATGTCGTCTTGGATTGTATTGCAATCGTTAGATGTAAAGTGCGTACTACGACTATTGAACACAAGATGATTTCTGCTTGCCACTGGATTTGTTTTAAACATGCTCCACTTCCAAACCATACCACACCATTCATTCATTGCAGTTTTGTGCATTTGCGTCTGTTTATCCGTTAAATCGCTTCTTCCCAGTTCAATTATTTGTTGCATATCCAAAGGCGGTACAAGTCACTACAAATAATGCGGTATTACAGCGTTGCAAACTTGACTTGTGTATCATAGAATTTGTCAAATGTATTGGACTTTGGGTTCCTCGTCCGTGTAATATCTTTCCTTTTTGTGGTTGCGAAACAGATTTTCGGCAAGATGTATGTAATTTGAAGCCTCAAGTATGTACCTACTTTCGGTCGGCAATGACTTGAATTCAAGATAAATTTAAAAATCTGATGTTCGTATTCACACGATAGGGAAAGATTTTTACATTTGTGCTTCATTTAATCGAAAAATGTACTTATTGAGATGTAATAAAGAAGATTATTTTTTGCTCTTACACGGAGAAAAAAAATAGTACTTGCTACTTTATTTCTCATAAATTTTACCAGAATTTCAAGTCAGAATAGTGACAACTTTACACCGATATAAATTTCACCATAATTTTTTAGTCAATTCAGAATGTATGTTTGCTAGTAATTTTTATGAAAATATTGGCGTGATATTTACCTTACTGTATAGTTCAAACAACAAAAAAAAAAAAAAAAAACTTAGCTGACCGGCGCTGGGGTACGAACCCTGGAACTTCCGTATGATAGTCAGATACATATCCTCTGCGCTGCTCACGCATGTGATGTAGAAGCAAAAAAATTTGTATATAAAGAAAATGTCTGTCCAAAAATAGAAATTTTTACTCAAATTATAAAAGTTAAAATGATTTCATTTTTTTATGATATTTACCTTACTCGAGTAAGGTGACAATTATGATACTCATTTTTGTGCGTGAAAAAAATAAAGTTATTTTGACTAGAATTATAAATTCAAAATGGTCACACATTTTTTTTCTGAAAGTATAAATTACCTTACATAAAGTCAAATGTAGCAAATTTATAGCAAATATTCCTTTATTATTTAACTACATTTTATTTGTAGATATGACGTTACGGACTCATCTAATAGTTCTTACGTAAGGTAAATTATACTTGAAATTTAGTGTTGATTACTTTAATTTTTCAACTAGCCGATAAAGTAAAAATTATGATACGTATTTTTCTCCGTGTAAGCTCTATGGTATGAGAAATCCAAGGAGGGGACAATTACTTAGTTGTTTACTTAAGTCCTTGGAAAAATCCTTACTGGCTAGTACAATTTTTGGCTGGAGATCGTTAATTTCCAATGGGAATATTGAAAGCAATCAGCTGAAGAATATCTGGACAGTCAATATTTCCATTAATTATATCAACTATCAACATTTATAAGCATATCTACAACGCGCTTCATATGATGGCAATACAACAATAAAAGGCAATGAACGCAGAGTAAACTGAATGAACTTCTTTTGAATACGCTTTATGAGAGCAATATGCACTCCCAACAGTGAATCAGTTGAAAGTTGTACACAGTAAATCACTCGAAAACTCGTTCAATTTTAATTTTCCAAATATGGATATTCGATGTGTTTCAATGATTTTTCTAATGCTTAAACAAACTGAATTGTGATTTTTTAATTTGTTTCTCATTATTTTTTCCAAGCTCTTAAAATACGCAACTGAAAACTGGTAAATTGAAGATTCAACAAATGATTTTGTTAATACGACTTAGTAATTCCTTACTCCTGATTCACTGTTTACTTTACACTGATTCACTGAGTAATACCTGTGGTTCACAGTGGATCACTTGAAAGGCTTTTTCCAAATTCAAATTTTATGTATTTAATAAGTAGTTAAGCTATAAAATTTGCTGCTTCAATTCAAGCTAATTTATTGAAGAAACTATTAAGCACAAATCTATCCAGCCAATATAATATTTGTGGCAACAGTAGCGCAACAAGCAAAAATGATCCACTGTTAGACAGCAAACTACTTATCATGAGAAACAGACAAACGACAAAAATGTTGAGATATCATTAATATATAGAATTAAAAGAAGGGGACTGCTATAGTCTTGGCCTGGCTCACGATGATCATCAAGACCAAGACTGCTTTTTAGTCTTGCGAATTTATACACACCTATTGTGTCATACCCCTTTCAAGCATCAAATAATATCTTGATTCGAAATTTCGCATCTTAAAAACCCAACTGCTTTGTAAAAATAAGGTTTGAATATTTTGAATACTTACTTAACAGTCTTTAGAAATTTTTCAAGAGCACCAATGCCAAGACTTAATGACCAAGGTCAATTCCAAGACGCAATATCAAAATCAAGACCAAGACTCGATGTGCTCGAACAAGACCAAGACTGCTAATCACTTTTTTTCGCTAACTTCAAAATTTACTCAACTTTTAGAGGCTGCAGAAACCACTTGGCCAGTATGGGTTAAAATTTTCAAATTCTTAAGCTCCTAACATTTTTTTTATCGATGCCAACATCAGATTTCTATAAGAGCAAATGAGCCTTGGCGCGCCATATGAACTAAGCATTACGCAATAATCTGAATTCGCCTGAGTTCTGTAGACATTGCGGATTAAAAAAAAGAGAAATTTTTATCATTTGCGGATAAAAAAATATTTACACCTCAATCAATAATAAATTAATGTTTTAAATGCACTTACACGCCCACGACAACAAGGATAACTGCAAATATTCACATAAATGGAAACACACACACACGCACACAAACAAGCACACTTCTACTCCCATAAACACAAACACAATAAATTCCATTTTAATTTACTCACACATAATTTATGCGTGTTGACTGAATATTTCTGGTCATTTTGCCAATAAACGAACTTTTCGCTTAGTCCTTTTGGCCTTTGTGTGGATGGATGCGATGCAAACGTGTGTGTTCGATCCTTCGTTCGTTCGTACGTTCGTTTGTTCGTTTTATTTAACGAATGTCAATAGAATTTTCCATAAAATTTATTAACAACAAACAAAGAAAATGCAATGGCACAGCAAAGATGTGAGTGAGTGTGTGTGTGCATGTTTAACTGTATGTGTACGTTAGCAAACACATACAAACTTATGAGTCGATGCCAGACGTAAGGACAAAATACAAGACGACAAACCAACAAGCGCTACAAAGTTCAAAATGAATAAGATGAAGAAGCAAAGTCACAGCAACTGTGTGTGTGTGTGTGTGCATTTGTGTGTGTGTGCTAAAAAGGATTACAAAATTGCATTATCCATACAGCAAAAAAAAAAAACAAAAACAAAACATACGATAAAGTCAAACCACAGCATGAGAAATGAAATGCATTTCAAGGATAAAATGCATGGCAGTGCAGGAGCAGGAGCAGGAGCAGCGTAGAGATTAAAGTGCGGAGAAAGGAGAATTTTTCAATTTCGACGTATTTTGCATAAATTGTGAAATGGACAATATTTGTTGTTGTAACGTTCTGTGTAAATTGCATTTTGCCAAAGAAGAAAATTTCTACTTGGCAATGGCTGGGAGGGGGGTTGGGCGACAAATGTTTGACAAGTAGTATAAAATATAGAAATACGTAGACAAAGAGGCAAAATATATTTAAAGGTTGAACCAAGGTAGAATTGTAGTTGTTGTTGTTGTTTTTATTTCATTATAAGAAAGTCGTAAATTTCAAGCAACAAATGACAATTCCGAAAACGACGACAGACACCAAATGCAATAATATGCAGAAAACTTAGTACCAAGTAATGGCTGTAATTTGAATAAAAGATTCCTGTGTCATTACTTTAGTCGATTTTGAAAAACTTTAAAAATTCCACAAAAATCTTTGAACATTTCGTACAAAATAATAAAAGCAAACAAAACCGTGCTTAAATACCGAGATAAACCTTATAAGGGATATTTTATAGACAAGACTTTGCATTGTGGCTGCAATTCGACCATTTTGATTTGACTTTAAAAAGCCTTAAAAATATAAAGGACATATTATCGTCTCTTAGTGCTAACTAACACTATCTTCATATCAAATTTCATAAAAATCGCTGCAGCGGCTTAGGTGTGAGAGCGTTTTTTCCATTAAGAGGCGTGGCATCTACCATCGTGGGCAGACTACATTTGATCATGATTGCTATCGTTGAATAGACCTCTTTAAATTATTGGACACATGGTTTTTGTTTTTTGATTTAACGTTCAGCTTTTAAAATATTTGACCGTTCCGGGACTTTCCTAATACGGTGTATGCAATTTACAGAAAAGCGAACTTCAACAAAACATTGCTCTACAACATGCAATGTAATCTAAATAAAATTTGAGGTCATAATAGCTACAAAAATTTTCAATTCACAACAAATAATTTTTGAAACGAGAAAAGCCAAAATGAGCCACTGTGTGGCGTTTGCTTATTAATTTTTTAAACAGAAAATTGCCTTTCTATTGAACTTGTACGTGCTCGAAAGCTATATGTTTAAAGAAAATTTAGTAGACTGTAAAAAAATTTTACGTAAAACAATAATATTCTTTTTAATCTCCAAATATTATATAATCCACTAAATCTTCAATTATCTCACAAAATAAAGTAATCAAACTTAATGAGACTGGGAAGATAGGAAGAAGATACACAAAGAACGCTACACATCCCATCAATCATTCTTCACCCATATCAAAGTGTCATTGAAATGCAGTCAACGACATTTCAGCGATAGACAACAGATATAGTTTTCAAAAAAAAAATACAAAATTATCACTAAACTAAACGCCACAATTTCAAATACATGCAACACTGCTATGCTTTCCCCCCTTTCGCCACATCTCCAAAACTTTTACTGTAAATGCCATATTGCAGTCAAATGAAGAATGCATTTCTGTATTTTGTCCACCCTCATAAATCTTTGGCAACGTATGGCCGCCACAGTGGCGTCAGAGTGTAAACAAAGTCTACAGAAATAAACACAAGTACCCTACGAAGAGAGCCCCTCTGACCGCAAGTACCAACGAAAAATATCAAACACTTGTTGAAATATAACTTTTAATCAAAATTTATTAAAACGAAAACAATTCGGCAGTCGAAAAAATTATTAAGCAGCCCTTAAAAGAGTGCATGTGCTCCCAATCCAAAACAAATGAAGAAAACCTGGCGCTTATTACATTTTTCTGAAGAGCTTGTGATAAAACTGCGTGAGCAAATATTTGTATTACGATGCGATTTGATACGATTTTTTGGGCAACGGTTCGAATTATACGTTGGAGTTTGACACTAAAAGTAACAGTAGCACACACACACTATCGGCCAGAGATCGATATCGTGTCATACATTTTGTAATTTCGTGTCGCCTATCATAAGCAAATAACTAATGCGATTGTTGGAGGTGCACACGCGCAGGTGCTGCCCTGAAACCGGGCAATGAATCAACGAGTCAAAAGTTGGATATGAAAAAAGCACAAAAAATTAGAAATGAATTTAATGGCCATGAAATATTCCGAAGCAAAATCAAATTACTATAAAAAACTCAGCTGCCTTCTATAATTTCGAACCGGATGTGATTTTTTAGTGTCCCTATTAAAATTTCCTCATTATCCCTAATTTATGTAGTTGCTTGTGCCGCTTTGTACTTGTTGTGCATTGTTTTGTGCGATACACATTACTCAGCAATGTTTTTGCTCTTCTCTTCTTTGTTTTTTATTTAAACCCTCGTTATCGTTTTTTAAAGTTTCTTTTATTTACCAACAAAAAGCCAGCAAATAACTGAAGGACATTTATTGAATGAATGAATGAACGCAATTTATATGTTGGCATTTGCACCTTAAGTTTGATGTTCTACAGCGCATGCGCAGCGCACTCGAAAATATAATTTCAGGAAAACTATTCTACAAATACAATAACGAAACAATACATTTAGCTGCCGCCACGCGCTTCATGAGAAAGGGTTCAACAACAGCGCGCTTCCGCCAGATGTGGGCGTTTTGTTTTGTTTGGCTTTTATGGATTTCATTCAAAACGCAAATTCACTAAGCATGATGTCTTAAGTAAAATATATCAGCGCTTACATACAAAAACTTAACATTGAGTCATGAATTTTTTTAAAAAAAAAAAAAAACTTTTTACGAAAGTCCATACGATTCAAATTAATTGAACGCTGTATATGAGCATATTTTTTAAGGAACATTTTTGGTTACATTTTAAGTAAAATAATTTTACAGAGTAACACCAGAATTAATCTCACAATAGGGATTTTGAAGAGGCAATTATATTCAATTATATTTATAATTTACTTAGTTTTGTGCCTTTATTTGTCAAATTTTTTGGCATAAGATAATATACTTTTGGCATTGAGATAATATACTTATGTGGTGAAAATAAGCGCCCAGAAGTATGCCAATAAAATGAAGATGTGAATAAGCAAAGAGAAGTTTTGTGTATAGCATAAAAAGCATAATTTATAGCTGTTACTAGAACCAATCAGAAGATACACTATGTTGCTATGCAAAGCAGAGATTTCTCAGTATCAGTAATTGGAGTGTAAGCTAGAGATGTCACGAATAATCGGCCACTATTCGGAAATTGCCCTATTTGGTCACTTTTGTATTCAGTGTTAATAATAGCACTCAATACTTGGCCTTAGACCAAATATAGGAAAAACAGCTTGTTTTGCTATTTTTGAATCAATTTAACAAAACAAGGTAATTTTATTGTACATAAAACATGGAACGGCAGTTAAAAGTATCAGTCTGTTTCTTGAAAATTCAATTTAAATTATATCAACATCCTATTTTGCTCCGAAATATCATCAACTAAAATATAGAAAATACTTTTTATTGCACTTTGAAAACTTTTAAGATTGGGATATCTCCGAGTTAAAAAAATATTGAGTTTTGAAGAAAAAATCGAGCACTATCAAATGGAGCCATCCATTAATTACGTAAGATTCTCAGGGGGGAGGAGTTAGTGAAAAATCTTACGGTTTTTTATTTGAGGGAGAGGGAGCTAGACAAAATCTTACTTAATATTATCATCAAATGAAAATCAGCGCATACATATAACAATTAATTAATTATAGATTATACATATCGTTAGCTTCATCAGAACTATCAAAGGTCAAAAAATCAAAACTTGAGTCAAGGTCATGGGATTTATTTTTTTTTTTTTTGTTTGTTGGTGAGGAGGTAACAAAATGCTGAAGGCATCCTTGGAATGCCCAAGCATTTTTCTTTTTTTTTTGCGATTTGCCGTGATGTCTTTATTGTTTTTCAGTGTTTTTCTCCACAAAAGTGGCTATCAATCGGCAGTTCTGTTCGCTGCTAGTCATCTTATTTAAAATATTTTTGAGTGTTATGCTTCCAACATTGTCTTCTAGCCTTCTTCGCATGTCTTGCCATCGCAAGCACTGAAAAAAAGTGTGTTCAGTGTCGTCTACTTGAGAATCGCCGTATTAGAAATGGAATTAAATTTTGAGGCTTTATGGCTCTGTAAGTTTTTTCAAAAATGAAATCCTGAGGCGAATTTTATACAGAGTCTAATTGTCGATTAAACTCAACTTAAGAAGTAGTCAGCGATTTGTAATTTGGGAAGGGCATTTATTTCTTGAAAAAAAAAAAAAAATAAAAATCCTCTTATAGGGCCCTTATGAGCCAGTATTTGCAAATGAGATAGAACTTAAGTTTGAAAATAACAATTTTAATGTTTTTTTTACGATTTACTATGTGAGAGTAATGTTTGGCCGCCGAATATTTGGCTATTCGAGTGAGAGCTTAGCATTATATTCGGTACTTGGCCTAATCACTATTCGTAACACTATAAGCACTTAAATGAAGGTTAAATATAGGAAAAAGATGCGAAATTATTTGTTGTTTTTATTGCATCCCTATCAAGAGGGATAACTCTTAAGAAATAAGCTTGATAGTTTTAACACTAAGTTTCGTGAAAATACATACATATATCTAAAGCCACTTTCACTTATGCTTTTCCAAAGGAAAACCTATTTATAACCAAGAGAATTTTTTACAAATTTTATATAAAAACAACATCAAATGGAATAGTAAACACTCATTAGACACAATTCTGTTTTGAACTCTGTTTAACCGGAACACATAAAAACTCTCTTCTTCTACAAATAGAAAAAGGACAATTTAAGTCAGGATGGCTGACAACAACACAACAGCAGGAGAATCAAAATAAACAAATTTGCTGTTATGCTCCATTTTGTACGCACTGAACATAACAATAAATGGCCAGTATCCGCAATTTTCAATATCAGACCTTTACCGGTTCCCAGCCACATAATTTTAAGTTAAGCAACGGAAACTGCCATCAATGACCATTCAACTTACTGGAGAGGAGGAAAGGGTTGCGCACATTGCCAGCACAGTTTCTCTAACTAAACTTTGAACTTTTTTGTTAGACATTTAGATAAGCTTTGATTTCTTAGCAGAGTTTAATGCAGGCAGCAGCATCATTTTATGTATTTCTCAACAGCCAAGTCGAAAGTTAAGTAAAATCAACAATCGTACGCCCATTACCCCAACCCCCCTGATGCCATGAAGAATCTAAAAAACAAATCCATAAAATTTTATTTACTCTGCTCGAACAAATGAAGGAAATGCATTTTATTTTTGCTTAAATTTCCTGTTTCTGACCAGTGGCTTAACTGCTGCTGCTTGCTACAAGAGAGCACTTTGGAGGGCTTAGATGGTCGCCGTACCTACGGAATTGTCCGGCTTCTCTGATTGCTATCTAAATGACGGTTTGAATGTTTTTTAGAGCTTCTTATATGGATTAAAAAACGATTTAAATGTGAATGTACAAAATAAAAATGAGAGAAACGGAAAAAAAGGACATGTCGTCCGTAATGGCAGGAAAAGCTGAACATTTGTGGCCAACATTTTTAAGGCAGATAAGCGCGCAGAGTGAGCATTACAAAAATAAATAAACATTTTCGTTGCAGAACGATTGCCGAGAGAGAGAGAGGGGGAGGGAGTGCAGGAAGTTAGTTTTGGATAAGGAAATTAAGTTGATATTTGATTTTTTTCTTTTTCGCTTTTCGATAAAAAATAGCAAACACACACTCCTGCAATCAGATTTCGTCTAGTCGGGCGCATCTTCTTCAGTTACTGTTGTGAATTTTTGGTTGGGTCACATTCATTGATTTGGGCCGCACTTCGTCTCTAACGCCGGAGTTGATGACATTGATGAATTGCTGTTTAAATCAGGAAATCAGTCATGTCGATGCACCGTCGTCTTTGTGTGCATACAGAGAGTGTTGCCATTGTTGCTGTTGTTGTATTGCTTTTAATATCATTAACAGCGATTTGCAGAAGCATTAAATGAATTATTTTCTTTTGGTCTCCCCGTTCCGTTCCGTTTCGATTACGATATTACGCTTTCACAGTCTAATCGTCAAATGCGTAGTTACTCATCTATTTTACGTTAAGTTGAATTTTCAATCTTCAAATCGTACTGCAATGAAAGCGCAATCTCTTCGCTACGCTTACGTTTCAAAGACATTACGTTACGTTACACATTCTGTGTGCCTTTAGCTCGGGGTGAATTTTAATGAAAACGCGTGGCTTTATGCACGGAATTATTGTATTTTTCATTTTCACAAACTCCTCTGAGAGTGGATTTTATTCATTCGCAAGAAATGTCGATTTGATTTATTACCCAGTAAGGTTGCTGCTTTCTTATCAGTGTGGGGAAGTTTAAGAGTTTCTTCGCATGCATTGAATATAAAAAATTGTAAGTGTAAGCGGGGCTAGATTCTATTACGGCTTCGAATATATTGCACAATGAGAGCTTTCGAAGAGAAAACAATCAACTAAAAAGCAATGGAACCCAGTTGTACTGAGAATGTTTTAAGTTTTTGAAATATTAAGAAGTGACTTTGAAACTAATTTCATATCAATTAATTTATTCACTAACTTTACTAACCTTTAAGACTATAACAAGGAGAAAGATTTTCCCAACTGATGTTCATTATCATTAGAACTAATCATCTGATTCGCATTGTCACTTAAAACGAAAATCTGTAAAAATTCAGATATCATTTTAGTTTATTACTGCCAACGTTTGTCCGATTAAATATTATGGATCTTTCCCGCTGATAAAAGTTTTGATATAAAAAGACTCAAAATGTTTCATAATACAAATTGTCATCGACCAATTTGATGAAAACTGATCGCACCGAATTTTTTTTAGTGTCCAGGTAAATAACCATAACTGTTGATTTGGGCTGATGAGGAATCCAAAAAGATTTTGGAACTACCGTTGTATTGTATTCTACCGTTACGTCTACAAAAATGCACTCTTTGGTGTGATTTATGGGCTGGTGGAATCATCGGTCTATATATTTTTAAAACTGAGGACATAACTGTCAATGGCGAGCTCTACCGCACCATGATAACAAACTTTTTGTTGCCTGAAATTAAAGGCCGTGCTGTCGGCGAAATTTGGTTTCAGCAAGACGGTGCTACGCCACACACATCGCGCGAAACAGTGGCGTTATTGAAAATCATTTTAAAGGACATATCATTTTGCAACTCTGGATTTTGTTTTTTTGAAGTTATGTGAAGCTAAAAGTCTTCGTCGATAAGCCAGCTACGATTCAAAACTAACAATCCAACATTACTCACGTAATTCACGATATACCGGTAGCAATGCTGGCAAGAGTGATCGAAAACTGTATCTTCCGAAAAGTCGCGGCCAATATTTGAATGAAAATTTGTTTAAAACATATCAGAGATATCCATTTGCCAGTTTTTTGGATTATTTTTAGCGTACAACATTCAATATCTTAATCTAAAAATCAATCAAAAAATGCAGTTATTTTGATGTTCATAAGGTGTTTGGTCTTGAAATAGTATTTCTTTTGTTCCATTACAAAACTCTCATTCTGTTTTGTCACATTAACAATTTGATTTGTTTATAAAAAAGTGCAACACTGGTGCCGTTTGATTTATTACTTTCAAGCACTACAACCAACTTCTTCCATCCCCAGACACTGCTGCCGGCTAATTACAATAATGAAACAATTATGCAGTTTCAGTCTGCAGTTTGCATTTCATGCGGTTCGTCTCCATTTGGTTTATTAATTTAGCATATGCGAAATAATTAATTACTGTCACGCCTTCGGAAAACCCCAGCACCCCTCATTCTTTTGGACGCTCATTTGCAGCGTCAACATTTCTAGATCCAAATACGACCATTTTTATGGGCAACATTGCAGCGCAGACACTTGCCGTAGATGACTTTTCTTTCTTTTATTTGTCAGTTGTTGTTGTTGTTCCTCTGGCTTTCGTTAGTGTGGCAAATACATTAGGCACTTTGGAATAAAAAGTACAAAAACAATCATCTTAAGTGAAATAACACTGGTGCTATTTCTGTTGTTGCTGTTGTTGTTGTCGCCATTATGCCCTCCCTAGTTTTCCGCAAACGGGGCATGTGACGCGCCGCCTCTCTTGCAAAGTCGCTTGGCTTTCAACTTGCGGCTACCAAGTTGACGGTTTTGCACTGGAGGCCGTCGTTGTCGTGGCTGTCATTTTTATTATACCGTAAGCAGCATGTGCAGTGAGCACGTCGTCAGTCGTCCGACGCCATTCGCGTAAATTCAACGTTTTCTCCCCATTTTTGCATTTTGCAATCGCAGAAATACACCCACTTACAAACATTCTATGTATGCCATGCATATGTATACAAACACACATATGTAAATGCATTAAGCAGCCATTATTATTACAGTCAAAGACTAAACAAAGTCAACACGAACGTCATGGAATTTGAACCCAAAAATGAAAAAAAAATTCAGGGCATATGATTACTTTCTTGGGAGAAAAAATAATGAAAAGTAAAATATCTGGGCCCCAGTAGGAAATTTTCATACGATGAATATAAGCAAACTCTGCAGACATTAAAATTGGTAACTTCTCATTGGTCCATGAGAATGACTGAATGCGTATAATGTAGATTACTGTTATGTATCCTAAGCAAGCACCGATCTGCTTATGTCAATTTCAGTCTTCCTCACAAACACAACATCATCTGGTTATCGTTGACATAGCGACATTTAATTTAAAATAAATTAAATAAAAACATAAATTGGTCTGATGATGGTTACGTGGCGGTAACCGAAACATATGTCACCACAGCCATGTTCAGTGGTTTTTTCTCTTCTCCTAATTGTCATAATATTCTAAGTTGGAAAATGCATGGAATTTTCGATTCTTGCAAAACATTGACTAAAGTTCATAAAATTAGTATAGCGACTAAAATACTAATGGTTCTCCAAGCCACGGAAGGAACTCTCGAAAGCTAAGCTGGTCAATACTAAATAGTTAAAAAAACTTTTGCTTGAAAAGATTTGTTTATTTTTTTTTAAAAATTTTTTTTAAAAATAAAAGTTTTTAAGAATAGCTGTATTTTTGATTCGTTCCTTAATTTGTCATAACTATGCGTTAGAAAATGCATTGATAGATTTATGTATATGAAAATCGTTATTTGCAAATATATGACTAAAATTTCAATTAAAAAAAAAAAAGTTTTTTATAAAAGTATTTTATTTCAAAAAGTTTAAAGTAATTTACTTTTTAGTCCAATTGATTTAAAAGTTTGAAGTCTGATTTATTTATTTCAAGGTCTGGTAAAAAGCCCAAGGCGCGTCTGGAAAATTTTTTGTGCGACCAGGTTGTCATAGATTTGGAAGTTTTGCTGTATCAAGAATTCCTTAAAAAAAACAAGTTTCAGCTCATCGAATTGGTGCACATTATTCTTCTAATACATTGTTCCACTACCTTGGTTAATCAAATTAAAACAGACTTAACCAAAGCTCTGCGTTCATAATGTCACACTTGGTTTAGTTTTTGAAAGTTTGTGTGTTATTATAAAACTCATAGCACTACTTGCACGTTTTTCTGGCTTGTTCTCATTGTCTTGGTTAACCAGATTGAAATAAGATTAAACTAATAAGCAAAAATCACCGTTCAAACTATGTGGTTTGGTCTTTGGTCTGACATTGCACTGACAATTGATTTCTTGTTAATCAAATCAACACACAACTTGCACTTTAAGTAATTTTTTATTTAAGCTGTCATCACAAGGGCTGCAGCTGGAAATTCTTTTTGTATTGCAAAGTTATCGGGTTTGTATTAAACTAATTAAATCTCCTTAACCAGGCAAGTGTAAATCGGCTATCACTCATAGTTGTGTATGTTTTTTATTGCAGCAATATATTTGTTTTGTATCATTTTGATATATTTGGGTCAAAAAAATACTAGCATGATTTTTCTATAGGAATTTTCTGATAATCGCCTTAATCAAGCAAGTGTGGGTAGACATCTTGGTATCGGAGAATCGCTGTGAAATCATTATTCTGCTAAAACGAAGTAAAATGCATGATCTAACTCAGAGTGATCTCCAAAATCATAATAATGGCTTGCATTGACATTTCAAAATCATTCACTTTATGTCTGAAAATTAAAAGAAAGTTTAACCTCACCAATCCTGCGTAATAGACCACAAATTTCATATGTTTGCAAGATTTCCGACTGGTCGTATGCGTGCGCGCATGTGTAACGAATTTGCTGGAAGTTTAGTTTTTAATACTCTGCCATTTGTAGGAGGAGCAGTACCGAACACAACAAAATGTTGCGTGTTTAATTTAAGCAAATTCTATGCCAAAAAAGGGCACAACAAATGCAGCATCAAGTGTACATAAAGAAATGAAAAAAAAAAAAACTTGAAATTTGTAACTCAAATTGATTTACAAATGCAGAAATGGATAAAAAAAGTTGGCCTTAGAAGGCTGTGAATATTCCTAATTATGGGGTCTACTTTTAGTTGTATTATTTTTGGTTGGTTGAATGTCGGCCTCTGACAACAACAACATTAGTAACTGAAGTTTTCTGTCTACATGTCTGGCGACGTGCTGCTGCAATTTCATTATTGTTATTATTGCTTCTGACGTTTGTTGCTGTTGTTGTAGTTGTTGCCTTGGCAATTGTTACCCTTTTTTGGCACATCCATTAGCACCACGGTCTGCATTTTTAAGCCACACACTGCATTTCGTGCACAATGGCCAACGTACGTGGCGGCATGGCAGCGCAGGCGAGTAGACAGCCAGCACCAAAGACTACAACTACAACAACAACTAAACCCCAAGCAAACACAGCCCAACCAGCCAACCAACCGAAACCAATGACGACAACATATTCGCGAATCATTCACTCACTCGCTCGCTCACTCACGTGCTCCAGTCAGTCAGCCATGCCGTCAGTCATCGTGGCTTTTCTTACAGTTTTATGATGGACGCGAGTCAACCGCCGTCTACACGGAATTCCATATATAAACAACTAAACTGTTAATTATCGACATTTAATATGGCTGTTAATAATGTGGCATTATGTATTTATATGGGCGATTGTATATGTGTGTGTCTGAAGACTTTTGTGGCTGTGTGTCCCAATAGTAAGAAGCGGGCGCCACAAGTAAAATGTCGGATTGAATTTTATTGAATGTTGGTAGAACGCTGCTGTCGAACAGCGTTAAGATAATTAACTTCCATTGACATCTTATTTTTTAACACTAGAGTGACGTACTTAGTGTACTTTGCAATGTAAGAATTAATTATTAAAGTGTATGAGGCTACATGAGTACGATCACTAATAGAGACTTCTAAGCTTTGAAATAAAATTCGTCAACAAATTTATATGCTCTCGTTTTAGAGTGATTTCTTCAAAGCGCCCATTTTTGGAATTTCTTATTTTTTATTTTTTGGGCGGAACTTAAAGTATAAATTTTTCTAACGTTTTTACCAATGCGAAAACCTAATGCACCTATTCTTATGTAGGCGATTCTATTCTACAAAAAAGCCACAATTTTTGTTTTCAAAGTTACAAGAAAGTTAGGGAATTTCAAAATATCCACGGTAAAGGATTTCTGCACTTAAATGAGCGTTAAAGCTACAAACTTGATTATACAATTGAAATTTTCGAAATGTTTTCTTTTGAAGACTAAAATGTAAACATAATTGTCAAATTGTGCAGAAAAGTCAAATTAGAGCCGATTTGATCAAAACTTCAGAACAAAAATTGTTTCATCTAAAGTGTATATTGTGCAAAGTTACGAGTCACTCAAAAAATTAGTTAAGTTGTAAGGAGTTTTATAAATATTATAGTTTTTAAACTTAAAAGTATTTAAACTTGAATTTGCCAATGTTAAAAGGGTGGATGTCAATAAAGGGCAAAAGTAATGTCATACGCATTAAGTGCCGTAACAATAGGTTATTTGACCGATATTATTTTTTAATTTCAATTTCAATTTCACACTATCAAGTAAACTTTTTGTGAAAACAGAGATAAATTTTATTAATTTCTAACAAAATGACAGCTATTTAATATTATGACATTACTTTTGCTTTTTATTGACTTCCGCGTTTTTAACATTTTCCGATTCGCTTGGTCTGTGTTAAATTTTTATCGTCGAAGATAGATACGGTACAGGTATTTTTACCACTACAGAGCGCCTTTATCGTTACACAATACTTCAAAGAACGCAGTTACATATGTCATATATAGAAAACGTTAGACAATAAAGAATTTTACGGCATTTGTAAAATTGGTCATTTGGTAAGAAAGTTACACAAAGTTCTTAAAGGAGAACATAAAAATTCGCATTCATTTTTAGTGAAAGATTATTCAGATGATATTCTTCGATTCGCACACTAATACAATTTGTGTAAAAAATCAATTTTTAATTTTTCTCAAGTCAACACCCATTTTTGGGTTGGTTCATTCATAGATTATTTGGAGTTGCATACATCGTCCTTTAGGTTTGGATCACAAATTGTATGTGCTCTAAAATCTATCGCATGAATACGCAAGCAAGGTACATTACATAGGTATATACGGAAGCATCTGCTTTATATTGCCAAAGTAACTTTGTGCCGGATGCTATGGTTTTTCTTTATCTTTCCTGGGACTATTGGTACGTTATTGGTTTGCAATATGTTTGCTGTTGCTCTATTCGCTTGCTTATAAAATAAAAAGTGCTCAAACATGCTGCACACACGTATAAATATAGATGAAATTTTCACGTAGCTCGGAACAAAATTACAAACAGAATTAGCGAATGAAATAAATCCAGTCGAAATTGATACACTCATCCATTTGATAAGGTTAAAAAATAACAAACATGTGACGTAATTTTCTGTCTGAAAATTTTTGAAGTAATTAATGCACAGTTCTAGTGCTTTTTAAGATGCAGCTAAAATACTGCAAAATATTAAAGGATTACACATATGAAGCACTGGCTTCAATAGAACAGGATAAATTCTATGTTTAACTACAGATCATTAAGTTAACAACTGTTAAACTTCTATTTGAAGAATTATATTTCTATGAAATCTGTTGGTTTTAAATGCTGTATTTCTTCAACTCAAACTTTTATTTTTATTAAGTTTTCAACCAGTCGAAATTACTCGTTGCTAGCACCTTTAACACTTATATCATATTTTTATGTTGCAACTTACCGTTAAATGCTGAAACAGCCACGCTCTTAAAATATTTGTTGCTACTTTTGGGAAAATGCCACGTTTCTTTTGGTTCTTTTTACCATTCGCATCGTCATCCTCCTCGCCGGTGCCTTCGCCACTACCTATACTCGCATTACTCGCATCACCTGAAAAGTATAAGAAGAAGAAGAAGATACAAATTTTAACCATTGACACAAATAAATGCAAATTTTTTTTTTTTTAATTTATATAGTTCTTGGCCCAAAATCAAGTGAGTAATAATGAAACTCTCAGCCAACACCACCACCAAAACGCATCATCACACATCGCATCGTATGTGTGTGCTACTGTCTTAAACTCAAGATAAATATTTGGTACTTGAAGAACTACGAATTTATTACGTTTATTTGTTTATTCGCATTTCTCTGATGCTGCTTCTACACGGACTGGCACGTCTTCCTCATCATCAAGTTGCTTCTTCAGTTTTTGGTAGCCAGCCACAAATGTCAAAGCCAAGAAAGTCAATATTTGTCAATCAGTCAGTTAACCATAAAATTAGCAGTAGAAATTATGTTATGCGTACGAAAATTACTACACAAAATCCGGCACATTGAAAAGGGCAGATGGGCGTGAAAGACACAGGTTAATAGTTGGTGTTTGGGTGTTTGTTGGCATGCTCGTTTGCTGCAAATCATTCTGGACTCAAAGTGTTGACATTATCATGTAAAGTACTTTCACAAAAGGTGCAGAACATAACTTTGTTTTGGAAGGCTGGTCTTTGATACCATTAAATGCACATACTCGCATCCAGCATATGAACCAACGGAAGTTTATAAAAGCATAGGTACACCCGGATAACCACGTTGAAGGTAAATAAAACTTGTGTGAATATTGTAATATTAAGAAGGTATAGAAAATAAATTTTTGGCAAAAATAAGTTGTTGACTGTAGAAAGGGCTCTTGAATTTCCATAATAATGATCTCTTTTATGTTCGTTCGCTTTATTTTATATATCATCTGAAAGCACCTCATTTTGTTATTTTTTTGTTTTTGTTAACACTTTAGTTAGTTTGGCGCACTTTTCACGCTGTAACTTTAACACTTTACCCAAGACACAGTCATTAATTTTGTGTCTTAGTGTTTGTTTCATGCACAACTACAAATATACACAATCTTTTACTACATTTTCGTTGGATATTAACTTAAATTGACTTTTTTCTTTAGTTTCACTAAGGCTCTTTAGCATAAACCGGAAGTTTTCTTTGATTAATTGTTATAATCGTTGTATTTTTACTATTGCGTTTTTTTGTTGTATTTTTTCGCTTTGTGGACAAAGTCAGCTGGTGCTGGTGTTTATTGTCTGCGAAAAAGGGTTAAGTAACAGTAATCGTAAAATCACTCAAGTCGTTTCACTGTGGCATAATTAAATAATTATGTTAATTACTTCTTTTTCACTCACTGACTTTTTTATTTTAGAGCAAGATCTAACGACTACTTCATACTAATATGTTACAATCCTATAGCTCAAATGATACAACGTATAATTTATCATTAAACCACAAGTTGCCCGGCGTAGATAAGTCAAAGCAAACACTATAACTTGATATTTGTACCAAATGACGGATAGTCGTTAAAAAAAATACCTCTAAAACATTACGGCCAGAAATTCACTAGTGTGAGAAAAACGAATTTTGTTAAATGCACATGGTTTACCAGGATCTAATGAAAACTAGACTTTTACGATGAAAGCTCGTACATGCTTTGGCACTTGGGATGTCCGAAGTCCAGAAAAAGGTCGTTAAAGAAGGAAATCCAAGAGAAATATATGGCTGTGATTTTCCAAAAAGTTTACCATTGAATGTCCTTGGGCTCAAAACCGATTTCAAATTCTATTTTATACTGATACTTTACAAGAGCTTTTATAAGAATAACTTAAAAAAAAAACAATTATTAATATTTAAGTATGTATGTAAAAAAGTCATTCTCCGTCCTATCCCTAACCGCTTCTTAATGCACTTAATTTGAACGTTTCGCACATTACGTATATTTAAGCTATAGAATTGACAAACATAGAAGTTGGACCCTCATATGAGACTATCGCCGCTCAGTTTTTCTTTTTCTAACTGTAAATTATTTGAATATTGAGTAAATAAAGAACTGAAATTCAAGCAAAAGAGAAGATTTAGTGCATTTTCATCTAAGTCAGTTTTGGTTTTTCGATAGTGAGTGTGTGTCATTCTTTGCGTAAGTTCTTTTAATACTACTATATATATTCTTTTATCTTTATATAATTTAATCGATAAACAATTAGAGGGGCTATCCACTTTCATTTTTTTTGTGATATTACTGTTTTTGCAACATTTTGTCATTCTCCGCATAATAATTCTCCACCTGTTTTTTTCTTGTTAGTTTTGCTTAACCCATTAATGCCCAACGAGAACCACAGTACATACGATGCTGAAATTTTCAGGAGTTAGCCTCCTAGACTTAAGCTATGTTTATGAAAAAAAAATTTTACCGAGTCTTGGTTAGGAACGGCTCAAAGACTGGGTGCCGTAAGGCACCGCTGGGCGTTCATATACATTTGCTTTTTTTTATGTAACAGGAAAAATTTTCTGTTTTTAGTAAAAAATGTCCTGATATGTACTTCAAAGAATTAAATTATATATTGTTTATCACCCACTAGTCAAAAGAAAGCTATAAACTTAGATTATAGCATAATTAAGGAGAAAAGTAGTAGTATGTTCGACTGTAAGGATTAAATCCTTCTGAGTCGAAAGTCTTGTTAGCAAATGCAATAAAGCATTCAAATGGCTCTTTCATTAAAACTTATTCCCTAAAAGTCAAACATAAAAACCCAACATGTAGATTTTATACTATACAAATTGTGTTGTGATGAGAGTTAACACCCACTTAGATACACAATTTATTGTAGGCTAATGCCCAGCGGTGCCGTACGGCACATAGAGAAACAATAACTTTTGTGCTAGGTAATGCCCAGCAATGCCATATGGCACTCAGAATAAAATTCCTAGCCAGCGCCCAGCGGTGCCATATAGCACTTTGGTTTTTCAAATCATCACAACGGATTTTGTTGATTTTTACTTCAAAATACTCATCAGTCTTTTTAAAATAAAACTATTTACAAAAAGATTCAAAATATATGACTAACTAACTATAAAAGTTGATTCCTTACCTCAAGTCATACGGTATCAAAATATTTTTCACTTTTCTGCCAACAAGCAATCAAATAACGATAACTACCACGAACACTTGACATAAACAAACGAAAAAACAATTTCCAATAGCTGGAAAAATAACCAAATTCTTATTTTTTTAAGTTTTAAAAGTCGTATCTTGTTTTGATTAATTTTAAATCATTTTTAAAGTTGACTTAGTTTTGGGTGCCGTATGGCACCGCTGGGCACTAATGGGTTAAACCATACATTAAAAAAAAAAATAAAAATAATAATGTCATAAAAACTTAAATAAACTTTCCCAAAATCCAGCATAAATTTTTAGGGTTGCCATCTGGTTATATTCGAAAATCTTATATAATTCTTACTTTTTTTGATTAAATTGAAAATTTTGGTTTCAGAACCGCTCAGATAAAATTTTCTGAAATTAAACAATTGTTGCCATTCAGTTTTTTTTTGCTTAAATCAAATTTTTAACAACTTAAACTATTAATTTTTAGTGTGTTATTATAATGGCGGATGTTAAGATAAGTAAGATTTAAAATAAATTTTCGAAAAAAACTATCTGGAAACCCTTAAAATATATACTGGATTTATCTAAAGTTTATTTAAGTGTTTTGAGCCTAAAATTTTATTTTAATTTTTAAAACATATTGTTTGAACAAAATATACAAAAAAAGAAGCACATGACAACCCTGAAAGCTTATGTTCATTTTTGGAAAATATTCCAGAAGTTAAGGTCATCATATTCTATTGCTTCAAATAATAAAAAAATAAAAAATATAGGTTGGAACAAAAAAAGACATGTTTTGGTACATTTTTCGAAGATTTACCCACATGACCACCTCAATACTACGTATACAATTAAGTAGGAAACTTCAATTTTGAAGCTTCGAATAACATAATTCAATTTTAAAATTTTTGAAAAATTTTAATTCGCACTGATTTTTGACTTTTCACGGTGCGACTTTTGTGAACTCTGGTCTGACAGAATTGTGCACAAAACCATGAAGAGTATAATAGGCTACTTATTAGAAGAATGATTACTTAGGATTTACCTAGTTAAAGTATTGAAGTGACGATTTAAATCTTCACATTCTAAGGAAAGCATGGAAAAATTTGACGAAATTCGAAGGTGAAGTACAACCACTAAACCAATAATTGTTAAGTCCTTTATCTTAATATACTGATCAACAAGACTTTACTATTTTAGTCCCTCGGTGTGTTCAGTTTTATATTTTGATAGACATTACAGAGAAAAAGTGAGAGTATGTATAGTTGAAATTTGCTTTATATTATCATTTATATGTTTAATTTGTATAAAAAAAGAAGGCCCGCGTTGTTTTTTTCTTTTAATTTATTTCATTAAATAAATTCAATCTTCCCTTTTATTATTTTTGTATTAACATTTATTTATTATTGGCTTTAGTAGTAATTTTTTTTTTGTTATACTTTTGCGCAAATAAATAAAAGAAAACGTAGAGAGAAAACCAAAAAAAAAAAAATTATTGCAAAAACTAAGAAAAATTCTACAATTGCGCAAAATTCCAATTTGCAGTAAATTTTGCGATTTTCCATGTCGTCTGCTGTGTTACTCGTAGTTTTCCTCCATCCAACCTAAAGTTTTTCCTTAGTTTTATTGCTTCTGTTTTCTCCCTACTGCTGCTTGTCTTCATCATTTTTCCGAGCAATAAGCTTTTCTTTTCGTCCTTTTCATTCTCTACATACCGCATATTTTGCAGTATTTCGTTAGTGCTTCCTCGGCTTCCTTCCTCTTTTGATTATTTTGCTGATTTTTTCCTTTTTAACCACAACAACGACAAAATATCGTATTTTATTTGTAAATACGAGTAGATTCTGTTTTTATATGTATTTTTTTTATTTTTAAGTTCTTTAGTCGGTTTTTACTTATTTTTTTTTTAATGTTTTTGTTATTTCAGCTGGAAAAGTTTTTGTTAACCTTTCATTTTGCAAACGTTTTTTTTTTTTTTTTTCAAATAGCATTTTCCACAAAATATATATTTTGTTTTATCGTATAAAATTGAAATAGCGCGCAGACATTAATATTTTTGGGGTTTTCTTAATTATTTTTCTGAAAAATGTTTCCAAGTTTAATTAAGTAACTCAACAAATTCATGTAATCGATAAATTTTTCTCAAATATTGCATGATATGAAAGTATAAGAAACCTGATAACACTGGTCTACACGATTTTCGACTGGACCAACCAAATAGTGTTCCTAGATTATTTGGTGCGCTGAATTCGAATCTGCAATTGGTTTTTCTCTATCAGGTCATGTTTTGGAGATAATCGACCTTTTCGATTTTTGAGGTTATAGCTCCATTTTTTCGAACATATTTTGAGAAACCCAATTTCGATCGAATATATTTTTACTTTTTTATAGAGAAAAATTCTTAAACTTTCAACAAGTGTACCAATATCTAAGATCCGATTCAAATTGGCTGAGTTATAGCAACGAAAAGTTCATTTTTATAGTTGTTTTTACACTTTTTCGTGTTTAAGCCAAATTAATCACGGTGGTTTTGCCAGTAGCTTATACAAATATATATTTTTTATATTTTAGTTTAATAGTGTATTTAATTACAAATATGTGAAGTTCAACTTTAGCAAAATCGGATCATTTTTTAAAAAGTAATTAAGGTTTTAGTGAAATAAGACCATTTCGATTTTGAATGAATTTGTTCAACAAAAATTTAAAAATAATTTGTGTTTTCTATGAAAATCGAAATGGTCTTATTTCACTAAAACCTTAATCACTTTTTAAAAAATGATCCGATTTTACTAAAATTGAACTCCAAATATTTGTAATAAAATACACTATTGAACTAAAATATAAAAAATATATATTTGTATAAGCTACTGGCAAAAAAACAGTGTTTAATTTGGCTTAAGCACGAAAAAGTGTAACAAACTACTATAAAAATGAACTTTTCGTTACTATAACTCAGCCAATTGGAATCGGATCTTAGATATTGGTACATTTGTCAAAAGTTTAAGAATTTTTCTCTATAACAGTGTATTCGATCGAAATTGGGTTTCTCAAAATATGTTCGAAAAAATGGAGCTATAACCTCAAAAATCAAAAAGGTCAATTATCTCCAAAACCTGACCTGATAGAGAAAAACCGATTGCAGATTCGAATTCAGTGCACCCAAATTACTTAGGAAACATCATTCTCTTCTCCAGTCGAAATCTTTTTCGAAATTTGTCGACCAGTGTAATTAATCTTTTCTACATTCTATGATTATCCTGAGGTTAGCAAAATTTTAAACTTGGATCTTCAAAATTCTTCGAGGAATCAAAAAAAATTAAGTCTGGAAATTCTTTAATGCCATAAGTATAAAAACCCAAATGATTTTTTTAGAGAAAGGTTTTTATTTTTTCAGTGAATTAATTGTAAATTTAAATTTTTAAAAGTGTTTTTCTCAGCAAATGACCAATATGTACGGTTCCTCAAAATAAAGCTATGTATTCAATATTGATATATTGACAATTGTTTAAGACATAACCAATGCCATTTATGACTCAAGAACTCATTATTTCTTTTGTCAACTTAAGCCAAACAAATTGGTCATGAATTAAATATTTCTCATACATACATATTTATATGAGTCCACGAATATACATATTTAATTGTTAAGCGTAAGAGGTATCCACTTAAAAAAAAAAAAAAAATGAAGAACGACTGATTATATATTGAATAAATACGCAAATAATTGTCGACATTTATCAGCAGCCAGTGCTACCAACTTAGCGAGATAATGCACCAGGTATGCCAGAGCATTGTCAACAAAACGTGCTTTATTAATTACAACAACTTGATTACAATTGTGCATTGCTATTTTTGTTGTTGTTGCTGTCATTGCGGTTGCAAAAATTTATATAATGCAACGTTTATTTAGTTAACTATTTTATTTATGACTGTAGTTGCCATGATTATCAAGATAAGCTCACAAGATTCGAGTCAGGCCGGCCGGCCAGAGCCTTGAAGCTTTTAATAAATCAATTTTGTACGAGTTTTTCCAATTGTTGTTATTGATGCTGATGATGATGTTGTTGCTGTTGTTGTTGTTGTTGCAACAGCCAGCACAAGCACCAAAAGCGAGTTTTGCATTTTTGGCGCTTGCAACAAAACGCAAAAGATGAAACCATAGGAACGAAAGAGGCCATGACAGCAGCAGAAGCTCTATACCACCAATATTATTTATTGCGCGCACATAACAGATGACGCTGTCCACCTTTTAATCGCTGCTGGAATTAAATAAAAGATTAGTGTTGCCACTAGAAAAATACCAAATTCCTCAAAAAAAATTCGCAGTTTTGAAATAAATTCCTAATTTTTAATTATAATCAGCCCTTGAAACTTTTATACTTTTGTTCAAAAAGTTTTGAAAAACTTTTACTTGAAAAGTTCCTTTCAAAAGTTTATTTGGAAAAACTTTCAACTTTGTTTTAAAGTGCTTAAGCTTTTAATCTTAAAAATTTTGTTTAAAAGTTTTTTTTCAACTTTTGTTTTTAATAGTCTTTCATAAAAACTTGTCATTTAAAAGTTTTTTTCAAATAAAGTTGAAATTCTGAAAGAGCACATCGAAATCTATAAAATAACTCATTCGCAAAAATCCCGCAAAACTTTCCACTTAACATCATTTTATCCTCCCAAATGATTGTACTATTACAGGTTAGGTCAGAAATATGAGTTTTTTCACCAAAAGAAATTTCTAACTAAAATCTTTGTCTTTAACTATTAAGCATTAACCATTTCATTAAATTTGTTATTTTTTCTTTAATTAAATTAAAATAGTTTTAAAACTCTGACAAAAAAACTGCAATTCAGTAACATTCTAGATTTTTTCAGTAAGAAATTTCTGGAGAAATCCTCAACAAAAACTACACAAAAAATCCTTGTAGTGCAAATAAAATTTATTAAATTTTATGCAATTACTCTCAAAGTGGCAACACTGACTGACAGAGGTACCAAAGTTTTTAAAAATTTTTATTAATTTTTCACTTTGTCAATTATTTTATCATAAAACTGACATCTCGTCGCTAAACATTTCGGGTGGCATTTCGTATGTTTATTCAAGAAATTAATTTTGACACCGCTGTGTCGTTCGAACGACCGACCACCAACTGTCGAGAGCGTTTTTTATTATTTAATTTTTTTATTTATTAATAAATCTTTTATTATTCTTTCTTGTGTTTGCTGTCAACTGCGTTTTTCTTTTTTTCTGTGTCTTGCCAGTTTCTTAAGGTGGAGGAGAGCGACGAGCACATTCATTCTTCGGCTTTGCTTGAAGCTCAAAAGCCCCTGAAGACTGCTGCTCAAGTGGGCTTCAGCTTTTTCAAGACTTGAGCTTGTGTGCCTCAAGTGTTTGTTTTGATTCAACGAGTGGAGAGTGAAAAAACACGCTTTTGACTTTTAAGTTTACGTTACGCTTTGTTTGGTGCGCTTTTCTATGTAAGTGTCAAACCTCCCATGAAGTCGGATACTTGAAACACTCAACGGTGCAATGAAAGCATAAGAAGAAGAAGAAGAAGAAAACGAAGAAAAAATATTAAAAGGAAGCGACAGCGTTGGTAAACAATTTTGCTTGAAAAATCGTAGGGCTCAATAGGCTATTTTGTAGACTAAATTGAGTTTATTATTTGTAATGCAATTTATTTTATGATTCATTTTGGCAAATTAAATATTCGCCAATCAAAAATGACTCACTGGGCAGAGTCCCCAAACGATTTTTTAAGGCTGAAATTTACATGAACACTTGTGAAAACTTTACAATTGCCCACGCAGTTACTCTTTGTTTTTAAATAAAAACCGACGCCAATATTTATAAACTACAATACTCACCACACTACACCACACTATACCATACCACATCGCACCCTAACATATACTATACTAGACTAACCAGGTTCGCTTGTACCCATCCATGGACTTTCCCTCGATCCTCTTTGGATGGCTTAATGACTGACATGCGATTGGCATGATCTTGTGTAAACATTTAAATGAAGTAAACGTAGAGACAGATAGAAAGAGCGAGAGGATCAGAAAAGAAGAAAAAACAATAAATGAAAATGTTTAGTTTATTTAAAAACTAATTGAAATTATGGCATCGGGTACTTGAAATCTCGATTTTTGAGTAACACACTGAGGGTGGGTGGCAAATATTGTTGACGCATGCTTTCAAATTTTAAATTATGGCATTTTAAACAAATTTACAATTTATAATGTAATGGAACAAGAACGCGAACCAAATGCATTTCACAAACGTAATCTCTGCGGTACTATTTATAGCATATGAGGGGGAAAACACTTGAAAGAAATTCTTAAGTTATGAGCTGAAAATCCATTTGTACATGATTGCGTTGAACTGCTTTGTTTGGGTATTGAAAATGCATTCCTTAACAATCTGCGAAAGTGCTATAGAAATGCACCACTTTTGCTTGACATTTAAGTGGTAATGGTACTTTAAGAGTTCTTGTTAAATTAAATAGAATATTATTCTTGGAAAAGCAAAATTGCTTATAGTGGTAAATTATTAGTAATCAAATCATTTTTGCACAGAACCTAACTTTTCCGTTAAGCATTTGTAATCTTGGAGACCGACAAGTACAAATTCTACTCAGATCACATATGAAGTTCTATTTACGTTCTTTATTGTTTGTCATTGGGCGCAACCAGTTGTCTCCTTATGCATTATATTGCGGTCAGAAAAAGGTCAATTGTCTTCTTATGCATTACATTCGGAGCAGAAAACCATTACTTATAAATTCCAAAGAACTAATTTTAATACATAAATTTTTACAGAAAAACATCAAAAGATTTCAAAGAGGAATGTGCTAAAGACTTTGTGCATTATGTTTTGGGTTCGATCCTCAGTGCGGATGAAATTTTTTTTATTAATTTTTTTATTATTTTATATGTCGGCTTATTGGACACATGTTTCATTTTCCGCTGCGAAGACTCTTCAGACAAATTGTGTACAAATTAATGGAAATCCAAAAATTGGGATTGAAAATCATCGAGTGATGGATTTGAACCCGGGTCTCCCCACGTAGTGCAAGTCATTTCACCAATACACTATCGATTGCTCTTCTTTACAGCCGACTAAATGCCAAACAGTACGTAGTCAGTAACGTTATAACTTCACTGATACAATCCACACACAATTGGACCTTTTTTGGTACTAATGATGGATTATGCATTACATTCGGACCATTTTTGTAAGAACTAATAATTTAAGTAAATTTATTCTAGTTTTTGGGTGTAGTCAGTTATGGTTTACTTATAAAGTAATTAGACCAAAGATGGGACTATTGAAACAATGTCTTCACCATTCCCACCGGGTAATCTTCGAAAGGAAGTTTTAAAAATTTTATTATGTTCTAAAGCTTGCTTCAAAAAATGCAGTGGTTTTAGTGAAACCACTTTTTATATTTTCAAAACATTGGAAAAAAAGAATTTCGTGTTTTGTTTTATCAACGGACGTTTCCGAAGAAACTTTGGAAAAATAAATGACACAAAACCTCACTGGGTAATATATTTAAGTAATGACAAAAAATCACTTAAATCGTATTAACGGTTCCCGAGTTATTAAGGTTTCCCGGACAAACCCGAGGGAAATTTGAAAAATTAATTTCACAAAATTCCACCGGACAACATATCCACGCATACAAAAAAATCGTTCAAATCGGGCTGGCTAGGTATCTCGGACAAAGCCAGGGGAATCTTGAAAAAATAAGTTTCATAGGACCTCAACTAAAAAAAAAAATTACAAAAATCGGATGAATGGTTCTCGAGTAGTAGAGTTTTATAAATTTTCCGTTTTCAATTTTTCGGGTTTGAGCCCCTAGAAAGGTAGTCAAAAGCATTTGTTTTTTAAAAAGCGGTAGCTTATTATTTTCCCTATTCAATTACCTATAAGTCCTCATTATTGAAATCTTTCTAAAATTCGTCCTCAAGCGGGCAAAATATATATAATGATATAAAAAACACACTTTGGGACCACTGTGTGCCATCGGGAACTCAAATGAGCACTAGGAACTTTCAAAAAAAAATTCGATCCTTGATTTTTTATTGAAATTGCGCCTTACTTAACTTATTTAATCGCCTTTATTCTTTGCACCCAAAGTGTATTCATTTAGGATATGTGCGATTTATCCGACGCGTCGGTAGCATTCTCATTAATTTGGAAAAAAAAATTTGGGTTTTAAATCAAGTAAATCGCTGATAAATTTTATTTTACATTTATTTGCATGTGGAAAAAATAATTTCATTTATAATCATTTTAAGTTTGATTAAAAATTCAAGAGGATCCCACACGCATCTGTTGTGGTGAGCTAAAAAGATTTAGGAGCTTTCAAAGCCAATTGCCTGAAAATGCGCCCTTTTGCAAAAATTAAAAAAATAAAGAAAAAAATATTTATATTTGCATATTGGAATATGCAGATGCATGTTCTTGTGTTTGTATTTGGCTTTGAGTGTGGTAGTGCATGTGTAAAAGAGCATGAATGGCAGCGCCATCATTTTCCGCCATGTTGCCATGGCTGTTGCATGTAATCGAACAAGAATTACAAAAACAAAAAGCAAAAAAAAAAAACAAAAAAAAACTGAAACAACGATGTTGAATTTGTTGCATGCAACTTTATTTATGTTTTATGCAGCAAATCGAACATAATTACGAGTGCAACGGGAGCGATGCTGTGCGTGGCGTCCAATTGTGTGCGGCCAAGCCTTACGACGTGGTGGATTGAAAATGATGGAATGATTTTTTCCGGAATCCAGATATTTTTGTGTCCATATAAGGAATTTATACGATGTCAGAATTTTAGAAAACTGAAAATATAAAGCAAATCCAGGGTTTTACTTCATCGTCAAAACAACCGTGTAATTGCAAATTTTATGAGGGGCTTGGTTTTGAATATGACGTAAAGTTGTTTCAGATTTTAGTGAAACCACAAAAAAAAACAAAGAAGTTTAAGGTCCAATCAAGGCTCTTGCTAATAGAAATATTTTAAGACTGTCATAAATCAAAAAATCCTATTTTGCAGAAAACGCGTTTTTGGCTCGAATTTGATTTGGGATTAAGTGCAATGTCATTTCGAAAAAAGAAAACATATAGTGTTGAAATTCGAATTTATTTAAAAGTTTATGTAAAATACAAAAGTTAAATTGGCAATGAAAATTAAATTTAACTAAATTTTTTTATTTTTTGAGCTTGGGCTTGGATTTATATAATTTTGAAAAAACTTTACGTATAACCTTCTTTCAAAATTTGAAGAGTTTATTTTGTTACGACTAGGGAACACCAGGGCCTACATGTCGTCTTGCGGACCTGTTCCTGTATTCATTTTTAAATGTCTGAGTGCAACTGCATTGTGAATTATTACTTTGGCATACGATGAATTACTTGAACCACATGAACGCAAAAAAATAATGAATTAAAATACACTAAAATTATTCAGCGTATTCTGCTTAAAAATTGAAATTGACGAAAATTCAACAAAAAAATTTGATATTGAAAAATATTTCACACGCTTATTTCGACATGTGAGTGTGTGAGTGCTGTAGTGATGGATTTATGTTGGCTTAATTTATGAGGCCGTTGTGGGCAACCACATTATTGGAATTTCATCGATTGGTGTTGTTACTTCGTTAAAGGATTATTTGCTTAAAAGAACCGACTTTTGAATATGAAATTACATCCAGTACATTGCAAAAACAGGTGCGATTAAAATATCTTTAATGGTTTATACATATTAAGATTAAGAAGAAATAGTTTTTACCAACTCGAAAAACTTTTTCATTTAAAATATTTTTGATGAGCAATTGCAATCTGGAAAACTTTTTAAAGAAATTTAATTTCATTTTATGCTTGAGTTTTGGTTCTTGTTTGCCACAAAAAAAGGTTCAAATTTTCTAAAAAATAGTTTCCAGCACAAACGTACATTTAGGAAACGATTTTCCATTTTGTTATATTTTTCATCAAAAATCAATGATTGAGCTTTTTTTTTTTAATAATAAAATCAAATTATTTATATGAGAGTAATTGATAGCGACTTTTTTTCATTGAGTTGGTGTTGAATTAAATTTTATTTGCAGTCATTGTGTATTTCGTTGTTTTGCAACATTTTTATTCATTTTAATGCAATTTCTTTGGTTTAATGGTGAAATTGTACAAGATAAAAAAAAAACACTTTTGCCTCTAGATTTCGGTGTCATTCTTATGTCTAGCTAAAAGACATTCTAAAGAAATTCACACGTTTTTTTTTAGACAATTCTAAGCATTTTTTACCAAATACACTTTTCTTCATAGTTCATTTGCTTTTGAATAAAAAATCGTTATTCCAAACTCGTTATTGAAAAACGTAAAAAAAACAATTTTTGGAATCGAACTCTCGGGTATTCATTTTCTAATAAAAAAAAGGTATGACCAAAAAACATGTTTCTTTATCCAAAATGGGCCATCAGTAGAATCCATTGGTTTTTCTCGGAATGAAAAAAAGATGATGCAGATACCATTTTGCAGAGTCCTTCTAACTTTTGAGTCGGTTTTGGGATGATTTTATTTTGCTCCATACAAAATCGACCAGGTCTGATGTACATAATGCATAACGTCGGGTTAAAACTACAACTAGACATCCACATATATTGATGTTTTCAGTTGAATATACAGAAACATGAAGAAAAAACGGTTCTATGCCCCAATCTAGTCGGTTTTTTGAAATGTAGTACCTATCCAATTTTATATAAAGAATAAAAAGCAGAAAACTGCAAAATCCCATACAAAACACGAATTTCAAAAAACTTAAAATGCTTTTTTCTTAATATATGAAAAATGTAGATGTCTAGTTGTAGTTTTAACCCGACGATATATGACTTGCCCCCAAGATTTTTCTGAATAAGCGCCACTGAAGTCAAGTAAAGCATGTTAATAGTCCGCCATAGATGTTCTCCCTCTAGTATACCTAGATATTTTTCATTTTGACAGCAAACCCTTCAGGTGTCCCAAGAACTTAATCAATTAAAGCTTGTTGATAGTCAGCCAATGATGTTTTCTATCTTGTGTATCTATATATTCTTCGTTTTGACTATGAAGCCATCGGGTTACCTTCGAATAACCCAGAAAACTACAATCATCTGCATACTTGCAAAATTTCGTCAAAATATGGTTTGCAAGATATAATTTGGGATTTAACGAATAGAGTTTCAAAATTGAATTGCGGCCTTGAAATTTTACACCTAGTGCGGCCAAAGTAAGTAGTTTCACTTCAAATAAAAAAAAAAAAAAAAACACATAAAATCTAATTAGTACAATTTATTTAAAAGTAGTGCTGCGGACAGCAAAGGGTATGTTCTAGCATCAAAATGAATTAGAACTTGTGGTGGAAGCCCAAATTTTCTTAAAAAATTTCTGTCTAAAAGGAATCTGGTTTTGATGTATTAACTACCGAAGTCCTGAGACGAAAATATGTTACCAGCTATCAAAAATTAACTGAAGTTATTCCAAGAGCCAAGACTGCTAAGATTCCATGAAATATGCTTATTTCATTCATTTCAATTATATGAATACCGTATTTATGCCGAAAATTTTAATGTGAAAACATATTTTTTTTTTAATCGTTGTAGTTAAAGATACTTATACGGAAACTTAAAGCCTCATCAATATGAGCCATCAGAAATTACTAAATAAAGGCTTGAAATTGCACAAAAAATTCGTAGCAAGGGATAATCGACAAGTGAAAAAAAGTAAGGAAAAAACAATCAGAAGCACAACCGCATTGAAAAAAGAAACATAAGACATCGCATCGGTAATAATTTCGATCGTCGTTTTTGTTTAATATTTCCTGTTTTTTCCTTATACCTTTAATAAGCATAATCAATGTTAGATTTATCCTAAGGGAAGGATCAGATTTCGTTGATCCGTTGCAGCTTGAAAAATTACTGTATAGTATTTGTTGCTGTTGTTGTTTTGTTATTGCTTTTAAGCAACCATCCTACCTCATTATTTTTTATGATGGTTGCTAAAGAAAAGCTGATTCCCACAGCAGCATGTCATCATTTTCAAAACTTTTTTTCATTATGTTGCAATTTTTTTTACTTAAAAAAAAAGAAAAATATACTGTCCTTTAATGAAGGTCCATAAAAATATGACTGTTAACATTTTCGTAAATTATGAATTTTTTAAAACATAAACAACAACAAGGTGACAAATCAGCTCAAGTATGTGGACAATTGTTTAGTATCGATTGGTTAACTTTTTACTAAAATCATTTTTCCTGATGGTCATACAAAAATTTCAAAACTTTTCATTAGATGTAACAAAAATACTCATGAGAATTGTGCCATCTACAAGAATTTCAAATGAATTTTTTTCTTTTTTACTTTCATTGTAAAACATTTTCAAGCTCCAGATAAGAAAGGCCGAGCTTAAACACCAAATATGTCTTTACTAGAATGTCCATGTTATAAGCCAATGACCAAATTCTCAATCAAATTTACATCTTGAGAGGGTACAAAAATTAAAAATACAAAAAAAAAATTTGTTAAATAAAAATCTCTCATTAAAAATGCAAAGCACAACGATCGTGTAACGTGGAGAATCTTCATAATGAAAGGCGTAAAAATCAATTCGACAAATGTTTTGACGCTCCACCTCATATGTCGTGTATAAAAAAAATCTTACTTTGAATTATGAGTTATTTTACAAAAACAACAAATTCAATTTTTTTTTTTTACAACAACTTTTATACACTCGCACAAACACCTATGCAAATCAATCTAAAATTTATCGCATATTTTCATTAATTTCGCTCATAATTGTCAAATTTATGAAATTTATTACAAATGTGAAAATATTTTTGGCGAATCGTTGTGTCTTTATTTGAATAAAAAAAAGAAGAAGAAAAACACATTACCATGATCATTGAATGCGCAAAAATGCAGTTTTGAGTTGCCAGATTATTGTTATTTTAATGGAAATCTGCGGTGATAAGTTTCAGTGGCCTTATCCTGGGAAAACTCGAGGAAGGGCGTGGTATCGCTCACAAAATTTTCGTATGCTTTCAAAAGTAAACAAAAAAGAGATCTTTCTGAAATGCACTATTTCTTTTAGGGGCTTTTAAGCTAAAAGTGGACAAAAAATCACAAGTAGGCACGGCATCTTTCATACAAGCTAAACACATCAAATGTTATACATCGCAAACAGTAAGAAATATTTCGACGAAATTTGGTATATAGGTAATCAACATCAATATCATTAATTGGCCGAAAAGTGGACGGTATATAGAGCGGTAAGTGGTGTAAAGTTTGATGTGGGGTGAAGTGGGAAATGTCCCTTTCCGGGCAAATTATTAAAGTATAGTTGACATGTGCTACTGAAATGTATTTGTAATGACCGTAAGGAAATCTTTATAGTATACCGACGCGTTCAGACGTATTTTTGTGCTCTCTAGAATTTTGTAAAGTTTTTAAGTGATTTTGAAATTAAATTTTTAAATTTTTCGACAACGTTATTAGTGATGAGCAAAATTAGTCTTGGTCTTGAGCCTTGTTCTTGGTCTTGTAAATTTTGCGAGACCAAGACCAAGACTGCTATGGTTTTGGTCTTGGTCTTGCTCACGATAATCGTCAAGATAATAATAATTTATGGTTAAAGGTTGTTGCACGCCCGTTTTGAGGGTAGAATCATCCCTCAATTTGAATTTTGACATCTTAAAAACCCAACTGCTTTGGAAAAATATGGTTTTCAAATCTTGAGTACTCAATATCTCTGAATTTTTTTCAAGACCAAGACCGAGTCCAAGACTTAATGAGCAAGATCAAGACCAAGACCAAGACTCAACATCAAATCCAAGACTCAATGTGAAAGAACAAGACCAAGACTAAGACTGCTATGGTCTTGGTTTGCTCATCACTAAACGTTACATTTACTGTTTTAAGAGGTAAACCGATTGTAATTACACTAAAAATATTCTTTGAAGTCTTAATTTTTATAATGCAAAAGGATTTCCGTGTGATTCATGGAGTCAAATATTAAAGCTCACAGTTTTTGCAAAATGTGGCGTCGGGGTAAAGTGGGAAATATTATTTGACGTCCCCACTTGTTAAAATTATATACAACATCGTGATCCAAATAAGTGTTGTGTATCTATTTCAAACGTTTTTTGATTATTTTCTGTATCCAGCTAAATTATTATTTTTTTCACATTTACTTTTATGGGTGTATCCTTTGAACTTTTTTTGACTTTTAATAAAGATATTAGAACTTTGCTAGAACATTGTGTTAGTTTTAATGAGTCTTTGAAAGTTTCCCACTTTACCCCACGATTTTAATTTTTTGCCATTTTCGGCATGGTTGGACAAAGCTTGGTACTTAACATAAAATCAATATTATCGATTGGTTTCTTCGCAAAATATAGCTTATTTAATTATCTATACTATAGGAAGTTGAAACATGAAAACTAGTTAGTTTTGCCCAATTTATGGAGCTTCGAAAAATAATTATCCACTTTACCCCACTCTTCCCTATAAGCCCACGCTCACTTTTAAGCAACTGAAAAATAAAAATTCTAAGCTGCTGAGCCGATTTTTAGTTTGGTGTAGGTAGCGTTAAAGGCATAAAGTATTGTTTTGATAATCACCCTGAAGCGAGTTATTGAATTCTGATGAAAGTTTGTAACAGGGCTTCGATGAGTGTCCTTTGTTCATACTTTCGAAAAATAATCGATATACACAGTTTTTTGACTCTTTGTCGATTTTTATCAGGCTTATTTTCAACTTCAACTCGATGCTTTTTGATATTTTTAGATATTTTTCGAATTCATTTAATACTTTTCTTATTTTTTATGCATTGTGAAACTCATTTAAGACTTTTTTACGTTTTTCTATACTTAGCTTATTTTTTCGATAACTTCGATATTTTTTATGATTTTCTACAATTTTGCAATGCTCTCAGGAAATGTATAATTTTTCTGATGTTTTTGAATATTTTTTTATAGGATTATCAACAAATTAAGTAGTTGAATAGTTTTCTTTTGTTTAAATTAAACACTTTCAATGGTAAGTTTACAACACTCTCCGCTTGCTTTACGTATTTATTACCACCGAGTAATTTTTTTTTTTGTTTTAGGATCTTGACATACTCGCAAATATATATATGCAAATTTGACCTTTTTTTGCATTTTTCACTTGATTTGTGATTGCTATGCATTTTCGTGTAAAATTTATGGGACATGTTGAAATGTATCTCACCTTCATGATGGTGGTGGCTGTAGTTGCTATGTTATCGCTATTTTTTGTTGTAAGAAAAGGCACTCTGTGTATGCTGTGGTTGTTTATGTTGTTGTTAATACGATGCTTATGCGCTTTCTTGGTCTTGGCTGAGTTTTGCCTGGTTTTTCGATTGGGTGTTGTCTTTGCCAGATCTCCGGCAGCAGCTGCTGAAACTCAGCTTTAGAGATTGATGTTGCATGCCATTCGGATTGTCTGTTATTGTTGCTTTTATTGCATTTGCTTAATTTGTTTTTGGGTGTTCTATGGAAGTTTTTTCTGCCAGTGTTGCCTACGACATATTTTGCGGCAACATCAATAAAACTCTTCACTTTACTCCGACGGTACATACATTTTAGCCTTCCGCTTTTAACACTTAAAAGTGGGCGTGGCAGTCATAAGAAAATTAGAAAAATATATATGTACTTTTTAGCGTCAGTTCCTCTGTCGATAGAAATCACACCATTGAAAAAAATGTTGTATATTGGCACCATTAAATGCTTTTAAAATTTCATCGTTTTCCGAAATGCGTCGGCGTTTCGTATTTCGTTGAAAAATACAAAGTAAAAGAAAATGAAGTTTTTCAACATGGGCGAGATTTGTATGATTCTTTTTTTATTGCGGAACTCAGTTGACTAAAATCATCATCAATCGCTCGCCATGTGGTAAATTTAAAATTCAACTTTGCGCAGAATCAAAAGAAGGACGCATGTGCAATTGATAAAAGAAATTAATTTGCTGATTTGCACAAACCGGCATCCGAAGACATTGCGAATTGAGTTCTTTATTTGGAACTTGTTGTCAACAAGAAGGTTGCTGCTCAGCTTAAAGTGTGGTCGCAGCATGCAACGACGACAGGACACACAAGGGGCAGCAGCAGCCATCCATCGCCTTCTAGAAGGTACTCAATTTTTTTTGTTTTTTTGTTTGTCAAACTTATAATTTTATTGAAGCCAACATAAATAGTTGATGTTTAGTGCAGCAAAATACTTAAAAATTAGACAATTTCAGTCTATGCTTTTAGTTGCCGTACATATCCGACTCTGTCCGTTTTACATTTTAGCCAATATGCGTAACTTTATTGCTCCAAAATTTTATGAAATTCACATGTCTGCTGCGTTTTTTATATTCTTTTTGTTTCAAAATCAGACTAAGACAAAAAGGTCTTTTACCGAAGGCGTTTTTGACATCATAATTGCGTCCATATGTAAGAGTAACTCAAAAATTGCATGCCATGGCAGGATGTTGCTTTGGTTTTGTTTCTTTTTTTTTTTTTTTTTTTTGTGGAATTTTACAGACGATGCTCGTAGGCCTTTTTTTAATTTAAATTTTTTGTTTTTGTTTTACTTATTTTTGTGTATAAAAATAATAACACATAAGTCACGAAATCCTTTATTTTTCCCCCATTTCTGGTACATACCACCATCATCTGTGCATCTTTCAACACGAAATAAACTTTGATTCCTCCTGCTTTTTTTCAGTTTGGCGCTGCAGTTGTTGTTGTTGCTACATTTTCAGCCATATTATTTTTTGTTGTTGCCATATGCAGTTCCTTTTTTTCTTCATTTTCTTGCCTACTTTTATTTTGATTGCCCCCGTCTAGTGGCGCAGCAATGGTTTATTAAGCGCTTAAATGAAGCGCATACAAAATGCGCTGCCAGGCATGTGGAAGAAATTAAGGGGCGAAATTTAGCACAAAGCGTTTTGCAGAAAAAATGGCGAAAAATGTTAGCGTGTCGCCTTTAATTACGTATGAAAATATTAAACAGATATTTAAAAAGTCTTGGTAGTTCGCACGTTTTTATGGATTTTTAAATAATTTGATGAAATAACTATAAATTTGAGCGAAATGGTTTTTTCCTTCCTCTCAAAATACTGTGGTCATTTTGCCTTTCGATGTAAAAATGTTGTTTGTATTGTAAATCTGTGGATAATGAATGTACAGGAATCCAAAATATATATGGGTGATTCTACTCACGAGGGAATATTCTGCGACTTACCTAATTTTACATATTTTTTGTAAAAATATTTCATTGATTTATAATCAAAACTAAACGCTTAGATTATTTCTGACACTGAAAATTAGCTCGGTCCCAAAGACATTTCATACAGAAATTTAACTTTAAAGTGCCAAACCCTCAGCCTCCTTGCACTCCAATTTCAAGTGTGCATACGTATATTTTACACTAGAAATAATTTATGCAATCAATAGTCTTTCAGTGTAACTGTCAAATTTTGCAATTAATTTCAATTTTATTAAAAAATATGTTATTGAACCTTGTCATTTGACTTTAACCTCAGCCTCCTGGCACATCAAAACATTTAAAAATTTTGATGAATTTCCATATCTATCGCGTTGCTGCTTTGCTGATGCTTATGATTGCACAAAGTAAAGTTATCTTAGAATCGTTTTCATTTGTTTTGGATCATGGATATTTTAGCCAATACTCCGAGTTTTATGTGTAAAATTGTGTTGCGGCCAGTCAGATCCTCAGGCCCCTGACAAGAATTTTTGGCTCCAGGAAATGACGCCAGCAAATTTTGTGGAAATGACGCCAGAAATTGCCTGGCATTAATTTTTGGAAATAAAGCCAAAAACTAATTAGGAAATAACGTCAGAATTTCTGGAAATAATGCCATAGGAAATAACGGCAGAAAATTTTTTTAAAATAACGGCTGAAAAATCTCCGTACAGAACTCTGGCGTTATTTCCATTTTGTTTTGGAAATAAAACCAAAAATTAACTAGGAAATAACGCTAAAAAAGTTTTTGGCTTTTTTTCCAAAATAAAATGGAAATAACGCCAGAATTTTATATGAAGATTTTTCTGGGGTTATTTCCAAAAAAAATTTCTGGCGTAATTTCCTATGGCGTTATTTCAGGGAGCCGAATTTTCTTTAGAAATATGTTTCGTAGGAAATTTTTTTAACATCTATGGTCTACAAATGCATAACATTTTAATGTGGAAATCCATAATTTCGCCGTTGAGCGTTGTATTGACTGAATAGTGAAAAAACCTTAACCTCCTGGCCTTAGTGTTTCCTGGAAACTTAAAGATCTTATTTTTTTTGGTGGTTAAAATAATTGGGTTTTAACGAACCGCGCTTAATAAGTTTATCTCCTTTGGTACTCAGCCTCTTAAGCTCATTTTTTGTTTTGAACGGCTCTTAAATTCGTGCATCTTATTTTTTTGACCGGCCAGTTTTAGAAAAGTAAACAAAAGACCCAAGCTGAACTTAGACTACTTGTCTGAACTCAGTAAAAAAAAATTGGTCCGAAAATATTGCATTTTCCTTCCTTCGTGAGTAGAATCACCCATATATATCATCAAATGAAATAATAGAAATTCTTGTACTTATGTACAGTTCTTATCTACCGATTTTTTTGTTGATTGTTATTTGTCTTAGGAATCCAAGAAAAGCATAAAAATGGCTTCCCAAACATAAATGCTAAAAAGATCTCTGTTGCACTGCATGATCAGTATTCTTGTTCCGACTTTAAAAGTTGATACTGCCGCATAAAAAGATTGTCGTCCATGGTCCACTGTTACTTTTGCATATCGAAATGTTTTTCCAACATGGTCCACTGTTACTTTTGCATATCGAAATGTTTTTCCAACATTTTTGGTTTTGGTAAAATATATATATATACAAATTTTCATTTAACTTTGACAGCTCTATAATTAAATCACCAAACCCATCATCAAGCAATCATATAGGGACACATGGGTACTTCTAGTGGTATTGCATGTGTGTGTGTGTGTGTGTGTGTTTGGGGATATAAATTTTGTGATTCAAACCATGTTATCATTATAATACTCATTTGGTGTTGGGCCTTCGTTTTTGTTTTTTTTTTTTGTAGTGATTACGTTATGCTTGGTTTTTTGACGTAAGATTTTTGGATTTTAATTTTTTTTTATAAAAATTATTCTTTCACTCTGGAGCTGATTTAAAAAAAAAAGAAAGAAGGGTTACATTTTTTGTCTGTCTGTTTATTCGTATGCATCTATAAGTTTGCCTGTTTCAGTGAGCATTATAGGATTTAGTTAGACTAAAAGTCTTTGTTGTTGTTGCTGCCGTTTCGATAACTTGTTTTTGTTGCTATACCCGATACTCTTATAGTCATATTTGTATCTGTTCCTTTCATGTTTTGTTTTTGTTTTTGTTTTTACTTTTCTTTTATATTTTTTTTGTGTTTTGTGTGGAATTTTTGGATTTCCTGTGAAATACTTTAAGCCGCGTTATTTTTGGGTATTTTGGAGTCAAGAGTTTTAAGATATCTTTTTTTTTTTCTTTATATGTATGCATGTGTACGCATGTGTGTTTGTTATCAAATACAGTCCAGCGCTCGGATAAAAATATCAAATTTACTTCTTTATATTTTTGGTTTGAGTTTTTTTTTTCTATAGAATTTTTTTCTGAAACAAAGCTCTTCTTAAGACAACGTTCAATTGTATTTATTGCTGGAGATATCAGTTGCATATGGCATGATAAGTTTGATCTGACATCACTTGGTTCTTTATGTGCTGCATAGGGACTTTGAATAGGTCATTGATATGATACTTAAAATGCGCATTTACTTATTTATACATTAATTGGTATTTAAATGCTAATTTACTGATAGAATATAGAAAATTATAGCGTAATCTGCACTACTTCTGCAGCAATAATAGTCCGACTGTTACGCACATTTATTAAAAAATTTGGAAAAGATAAAAAAAAAAAAATGAAAAATAGAACAAAAATAGTAATTTTCAATGTACTTGTAAGTGCGGATTGCGAATCCGGTCACAAGATTACATTAACAGGTCTGGATTTTGAGATATCTCTAAATAAAGTTAGTTGCAAAAAATACCATTTTTATGCTGTATTTGAAATTATGTTATATGTCAGGATAGTCTTTCAGAACTCTTCTTTATATAGAAGTTGAAAAAATAGAAGAAACTCGTTTTGAATGTAGTCGATATCTTGTTATTTTCGGGAATATTCTATTTTGAAAAGTTGAAAAGTGGTTTGGTTATTTCGGTTTAGGATAATTGAGAAAAAAAAGACATCGATATAATTCTAAAAGCGTTTTATAGATAAAGTCTAGTACTTTTTACACCTGAATTAAGTTTCATGGCATAGGTTTACCTTGACTTGTTGCATAATTTAAAAAATGCGTAGTTTTTGCCCATTTAGGTTAAGGTATCTCAAAAACCATTAGCAATAAAGCAATTCTGAGTCCGAGTCAAATTTAGAATCAGCATGAACAAGTTCATCAAAAATATCTGTTAAAATAAAACACAAAAGGGAAGCCTAAGCCTAAAAATTTAAATAATGTATTCTCTTGAAGGAAAGCACTTAGGATTTTCTGGTTTTTGTCTTTCAATCTACATACAGTCAAAAAACGTTCTTCTTACCTAAAGCAGCAAACTTATTTTGGGCGTGTGCCAAATCGAAACTTTTACCTTAAGCAAATAATGGTGAAAAAAAATTTCACTCTGGTGACTAAAATTTTTAACTTTTCCTGTGCCAACTGGATTACAATTTCTGACAAATTCAATTTTTGACATTTCAGCGAATCGATTTTTTTTTTACATTTGTTTTATACAATTTTTACCAATTACAGAAAATAAATAAGTAAAAAAAATTCAAAAATTTCAAAAAAAAATGGGACTTGATTAGGATATTCGAATTTAATTTTGAATATGCTCAAGGAGCTGGGTCAGCAAAAGACGCTGCTATGGAGTTTATTTGGAATGAAAAAGCCTGACATATGGTGACCCAAAAGAAAGTTTATATATAGTGGAATAGTAAAAAATAAAAATAACCCATCTATCGAATGTTTTCATTATTTATGAAATTATATAATTTTGGAAGTTTATTTCTTAAAAATAATATCGTCCAAATGTATTTTCTAGCCGTCACTGCACTAATTCATTCAACCACCAAAATTTCTTATGATGGCTACCATTTTGTGATGGATATTTTTAGTAAACTGTGCCAGAGAATTTGATCTATCGGCGGAAACTTCAGATTTTAAAAAAGATCAGGAAAAAATCCGTTACATCGGGACTGCGTGGAGGCCAATATATGTCACTTGCCTTGAAAATCAATTTCTCAGGACAAATTTCTCAAATTCTTGGCAGAGACATGTGTTGCGTTGTTCCGTTCTGCTGAAACCATGTCCTTTGCAGTTTTGCTTATGTATGTACATGTCTTGTATTGTATATTTTGTATTTTCCCTAAAAAAACAAAATTACCAAAAGTCAACAACAAGCAAAATCATTTATCGCCACACATTTCATTATATGTACTTACGTGTGGAATAACTCTTTGTTATTTGGAGTGCTCATACATATTTTTTTATTTTTTTACAAATTTAAAATTTTATTTTGAATTATTTCATTGGCCATTGACATTTCTAAATTTCTATTTCGATTGTCACAATTTGCAGTAGCCCCTGGGGCTAGTACAAATTTTGACACAACAATTTCACCTCATATGCTTCAAAAATCGTATTTGAGACGTCAGAATTTGTATAGGTGAGTGAAAAGTTTTCGATTGGCACAGGCCCTTTGAGTGAAAATCTGGGGATTCTAGCCCAAATATTAGGAGTTTGATATTGTAAACCAATACAAGGAAAAATACATCAAAATTACAAGTATTCGATTTTCAGTCTGTTCAAAACGTTTTTATTTATATACATACTTATCTAAACACACGGTGTAAAGAAATAAATAACTTAATGAACGTTCTCAATAGACAGAGCTTTTTTGGGCCAGCATAGATGATTTAAAGTCTTTTTTCGTCTGAATTTCGGTCTTTGCCGTAATTCAATAGTACTTAGGTTCAATCAAATAAGTTTTCCTTTAAAAGGCAAAAATGTGGGCATATGTATTTTCAAAAAAATTGAAGCTGGGTTTTCGAGAAAAACAGAACTTTCATTGTATGAGACTTGGCACTTTCATCGTATAAAACTTGGCACATAACTTAAGTTTATAGCTACAAAACAACTTACCGCTTGCACTTGTTCCGAAATTGTCTGCAAAAAAAAAGAAAAAAAGAATATTAGAAAATAAAGTGGAAAAAATATCATATTTATTTGTACTAGATTTTGCCTGGTGCCCGAAATTCGACCATTTCGATTTGATCTTAAAAATACCACCCAACAGTTAATTTAAGCAAAAAATTCTCTTTGGTAACCATATCTGTGCATTTCTCTTTAGGGGCGTGGTAAAGTCGATTTAAAAAAAAGCTATTTTTATCATTCCTTAGTATTAACCCTGTCTTTCTACCAAATTTTATAAAAATCATAATTGTTATCCTCCCGCTTAGCCGTAAGAGCGTTTTTTCCATTTCGGGGCGTGGTATCGCCCACTTTTTTTTTAAAAATCATCCTATGTACTACACTTCATCACAACCTTTTCAAAAAAACCCAAAAAAAAAATCAATGGAATATGATGAGATTTTGTCATTAAAACAGGGACTGATCCGATTTCGTTTGCCTATTTATATATAGAATTTATATATTAGTGAAGAGCTCTGATATATCATAAGTTAAACTGCATCTATGTGTCTAAACCCTTTCAGGACCAACTGGACATATATGAACCATTTAAATTTTTCAACGTCAGACCCACATTTCTTTGCGTTTAGAGCCAGACAGGTCTATAACGATAGAGAATAGCTTTAGATATTCAAATGTGTCAGAAAAATTGAGCTTAATATCGACAGGACCTCACAGGATGATCAAAAACATTTTTTTTAAACTAATTTTTAGTAGATTTATCTCGAATACTGATCAACGATATGAAGCGTATCAGAAGCAAGTATAGCAGACTTTCAGCTTTTTAGAAATGTCAAAAAATTTTCGATTCACCGGTTTGTTTTCCTACAGGGTGCTTGGATAACATGGGACTACCGTGTCCCGTTGGTCCTTAAAGGTAAAAAATTAGGTACTTTTTTTCGGTAAAATTTCGATTTTGATCAGAGACAGCTCATTTTGTTCGTAATTAAATTTAAATATTTACAAATTAACCCCTCTTTTCCTTTAATCCCCCATGAAGCACTCATTAACCTATAAAATCCATAAAACTGTGTTAAAATTTGTACTTAAAAATGAAAAATAATGCTACCGAGGTGATTTTGGGTTAATTGAATCCGAATACGGTGTTGGAAAACTGAAAAATTCAAAATGGCGCCGGAAAATTGAACATACCGCCCACGCCACCCAAAAAAAAAATGTACCTATTTTTTTACCTTTCACGACCAATGGGACATATGTGTCCCATTATTTTTTTCACACTTAGAATTGAAAAAATTAAGTTTTGAAAACACATTTGAATAGAAATGTTATATCGCTTAGAACGAATCTACAAAAAAAAACTACAAATATTCCAGCGGTTCAGGAGCAGTCCGGATAAGTTTAAATGTTCAATAGATCATTTAGGGTGTTCCTTAACACGTGAAGTCGTTATAGTTGTCAAAATAAATACGAACTCTGATAGTTTTACGAGTTTACGAGGTTTTCTAGTCTTTTACAGGTTTTAAGGAATACCCTTATTATTGTTACCATTATAAAATACAAAATATGATTTAATATTTTTTGTATTGAATTTTTCCCAATTTTCGTTGAACATAATTATTATCAATTGGCAACTAATAGCCGTCTCTTTTTTTCAATCAAAATTCAAACATTCGCATTTATTTCATTATGTAGAAGTGCGGTATAAAATCAAAATCAGAATTGACAAACATCAAAATGTCTCTGGTGGTTCACATGATGCATGGTAGCCCAACAAAGCCAGATCACAACTTCAAGGCTGCAGCAAATGACCTTCTGCTTCAGCGGCTGCTACCGCCATCAAAAAATACATTGTGTTGTTGGTATTTTTGCAAAGTTTCAAATGCTTCAAGTACAAAAGCGCCAATACGTTTTTGCATACCAAATCGGTTTTTTTGTTTTTTGCGTCAGCAGCGCGAGTGCACTGGGTTTTGCATGCAAATTCAGTTGAAGGTTTAATACCAAAACTTTTTCGTTTCTGCGTTTTCTGCGTCTCTGTGCGCATTTCGTTACACAAACAAACCATAAATGAATGTTTTTTAATCAATTAACAAAACAATAAACGTTTCGCGCCAAAGCCAGACACGTATTTTATTTAACTATCCAGAATATTAAAATGGGATCAAGTCGTGGTGAGTGACTGACAGACGGCAAAGACACTGCTGCCACCAGGCTGTACGTACGCAGTTGCTGCTGTCGCCGCCTGTGCTGGAACTGCAGTTAATTTTGTCCGGGTTTAAGCCAAAGTCAAAAGTGAAGTGAAGAAATTAAAATTGAAAAAAAAAAAAAGAACTGAAAACAGAAAAATAACAAATCTGCTGGAAAAAGTGACAAAGGCACAACAGAGCTGCCTGAAGAAGTGACAGAAGAAGTTGGAAAAAACGTTGATGGAATTTTTAAAAAAATTGGTTACGTTCTGCGCGACGTAAAACTGTTTAAAATGCAACAGAGATGCCATGAGAAATGGCTAAAAACAACAATAACAGCCAACTACAAAATAACCAAGTTAAGTGAAATAAAATTGAAATGCTGCATGAAAACAATGTAAACGAGAAGCATTTAAAAGATTTTCACTAAAAATGGTGTGAACGCGTATTAAGGCCTGTAAATGCACAAAAAGTACTCGGGGCATACTACTTACATGTAAGTACACGTCTTAGTGGCGCGTCTCTTAAATACTTTTTTTCTAAAAAAACCAAAAGAATCCAACTTAAACTTCCTTTTTCATATTTCAACAGACAGTGGGTACTCGTTAATCTTGATTACGGTAAGGTTGATGAAAAGCAAATGTTTTCCAAAAGAGCCAAAGTAACTTTTTTTTTCAAAATAAAGAAAATTCCGATTCCTCCAAAAACCAAACAACAGCTAAAACGCTCTTAGATTTCTATAATGGGGATGGATATGACATACTCTCCGGGAAATACAGTTTGCAGTGGAGAACAGAAGACAGTACGACGACATAAAGTTTCTTCTGATATATTTTATACAAGCTCAGAGAGCTCTATATCTGTTTTTTGCCAAACACTTTACATACATAAGTATATAAAAAAATCGAAAAAATTTAGGTATGACTGCATTGTTTCAGTTTTAAGATTTTCGTTAAAGTTCATACTTCTGTTTGAAATCAAAATTATCAGCTGCTTGCTCGCTATCGACTTTCATCTGTAACTCTGGATTACTATTTACAAAGTATTCGGACTTAAGCTTTAAGGAAAAAAAAAAAAAAAAGACGCTTATTTATGAAGTGTGTTTTTTTTTGTGTTCGGTTCGATTTGTGGTTTAAAACTGCGCCGCACAATTTGCTGTTTTTTAGCACCGGAATAACAACAACATTAATAAGAAGTTTAAAGTATCTATGTATCTGTAAGATCAACAACATGTATCAATGCGTGTTGTTCAATGACAAAGAAATAATAAAAATGAATGAAACCTTTTTTTGCCATTTGTCGAATATGGCTAAAAAGAACATTAAAGTAAGTATGTGCATCAGCTTCATCAGCAACGGGCATGATGATCAGCATCAAGCGCGAGCTTGATTTTCGTCTGTGCTCCAGCACTGATCCCCAAGTGATTTTAAGGTGTGTTGCCTGGCATTTTTCGCATATTCGTTGGCTTTAAGTTTTATTTCTGAATGTGACACATATGGACCTTGCCGCACAGATCATCATCTTGTTGTTGTTATTTTTTCTTATTTTTTTTTTGTACCTCACAGCTCATCTTCGATCACACTGTAAAATGTATCGCATTTCATTTTAAGCATGCTGGAATTATTATCCCTAGCAACTCTTGAGAGTTTGGCGAAAATGTTTTTGAAATGTTATTTTTATTGCTTTAAACTGAATTTATGCGACAAGCTCTGCGAAAGTATTAAAGTTACATACCAATAACGCAACAAACGCACGATCGTACAATCAGAAAGGATTACAGATGAAATAAAGAACGGATTTGAGTGTGGGATTTTTTTATAAATACAACATCAAGTTCTTCTTCTCAATCAACAGTAAGAACTTTTGATCTTTTAGAGTCCGTTCCATATACGAAACGTCTTTAACAATTAAATCCTTTGAGCAGACAAAAAGCGACTATCAAAAGCTTCTAAAGGGTAGCGGGGTGGTGAGGCACGCATCAAAAAGCACCTCAAACCCAGAATTCCAATCAATAGTGCTCACCAAATTTGATCATTTGTTTGTTCTATCAAACTTTTTTGTTTGTGTTTTGGTATGCTGCGGTTTTCTGTTTGAATTTGGATATCGCCTCCACTATATATGTACATATAAATACAAACGTATATGTATGTAACAAATACTCTTAAGCCCCTCCAAATGTATACCCTTTTCGAGTGAGAATAAAAACCACAAATATGTAACCAAATAAATTAAATAAATATTTTTGACGCGCGTGAATTTGAGGAAGGTTTTCAGTTTGATTTCGATTTGGTCTTTTTTATTTATTTTTGTTTTAAAATTCTTCCATTAGCTGTTGTTGTTGTTGTTGTTAGCGGGTTGGCTGCTTTTTTGTAGAGGTTGTTCCATCCATATTTTGATTGATGGTTAACCATATTTTTTATGCGCTTTATTTTTGGTAGACGCTCGAACGAAATTTTGATTTGTTTGGGTTTGGTGTGGGACACGGTTTTCGATGCTGTTAAATTCGGGTTTCGGTTTTTGATTGTAGCAGCAAATATGGTGAGATTTATTAGGTTTCACTCTCTTGATGGGCTTGGAAACTTTTTGATTGTTGTTTTTTTTTTGTTGTTTTTGTTCATGCAATAGTGTTAATTAAACTAAACGAAAAATGGCAGCAGATTTAGGTTGGTTGGCTGGTGTGTTCAGTTTGTAGAACCACCTGTTTGTCTTTACTAAATCGTATGGTAGATGATTCATACATTTGTACAGAGCTCTTGTTGACTAATGGAAATTATATAAAAATAGCTTCGCATCATAAATGTATTGAAATCGATCTACAATTATTTGTATCGAACACACAAATAAGTAACATTCTGAGCTGGCGAAATGTTTTTTGGTTGTGTGCTCATCAAATTTATTTTAGAGAAAGTTTTAAGTTCTTGGGACGGTGATGAGAGTTCCCGCTGGGCGGACAATACTCTCGCTACGTCACCAGCTGACATAGATGATTTTTATTGACATACTCTTGTTGTATTGTGTCAAACAGAAGAAGAGAAACTGGACATAGTAAACAATTTAACTCCTTGAATGACCTCAACATGGCTACGTCAAAATTTTCTTCTTAAAACTTAATCCGTTATCATTTTTAAAGTTTTTCAATCAAAAATAATGTGATACTTTTTGCTTAAGTCCAGTAATGCCTAAAGCCTATGCCCGCGGGCACTTGAGGTTTTGTGCTTTATCTCTGTTTGAGTCCCTATCATATTACGTTGGGCCTTAACCCTCCAACCGGCAGAATTAAGATAAGAAACAAAAGTGAATATTCAATGCACCCTTTTGGGATCAGCGCTATCTACTGAATAATGAATGGCATCTTAAGCAACTTCAAATTGTAAAAAAAATAAAAATAAAAGCTTTGGCCCCATTTTTCTCAAGAACGACGGTAACAATTTTGATAAAACTTTGGAAAATGATACACTTTAGCATAGAATGAAGAATGAGATAGAGTTTGACTTTGGTGATAGTCATGAAGAGGCGTGGCAGCTCTATAATAAAAATCATCGAAATCGGAGCTGTTCTCGAAGACTTCCGTATTTTGCGTGTTTTATGGCTTCATTGACTCCATTTATTACAAAGATGAACAAAAGAATATATCGATAATCCAAGAATCGAGAATGCTGCGGAAAGAGACGAAATTCATCGCAAATGATGGCATGAGCTAGAGACGATTCATTTTGGGGCCATACTTTTTTAGCGGTTTAAGAAACAAAAAAAAGAAAACTACAGGGAATGACGAGAAAGTTCGTGTGTATTAGAAAGTAAAGTCTGCGTCTGAAAATTTTACATATATGTACAATAACGCAAAGCAAATAATACGTAGCTGTTACTAGAAACATCGGAAAGATTTCAATTATTGTGTGTGAGAGTAAGTTCTTATTTGACTACAGTGATGGTGAACAAAAATTGCAAGTATCGAATTATTTCGGGGTAGCTAATAGCTAATTAGCTATCTAAAGAGTATACAAGTTACACCGTTTGATATACATCGTAGCATCCGGTTAATGTTCCAAATCAATAAATTTCTTCAAAAACTTGTGATTCATAAAACTCTTGATGCGTAGTTTCTTCTATTGCTGCACCCACAAAGAAAAGAGAATTGAGAAATTTAATACACTTAAAGTTAGGGATACTTCTTAAAGGTCAAAGCCCGTCAGTTCACAAATGGTGAAATTAATGGTCAAGTCAAAATCATATCATATGCTATGGCTATGATAACACTATAGCCGCGTTCTTATCAAAATTCCGTAAGTTCTAAATGTGTTACTTAAAATCATAACTCGCATCTCATACGCCTGAGCTCTTCTCACCTCGTATGTTCTTCATTTTTATTTTTTTTTTTTCCAAAGCGTTTCTTTTAATTTTTGTTGTTCTGGATGTTGTTGTTGTAGTTGGCAATTCGTTAAAGTCAATTTGCAAATCATTTTTCCATTGAAAGCCAATCTTCCTTCATTCTTCTCGGCTTAATTTAGTTTAGTGGAGTTTCAGTTAATGCGGCGGACGTTCGGCATAAACTCGCTTTTAGCTCTGCTGATTGCAGTCAGTCTGTTGCCGCTGCTGTCGGTTATGTTGCCCAATCATTCAGTGCTCAGTGCTGCTTGCCGTTAGTATGGAAATTTGTAGCGCATTGGTAGCATCGACATGATCTTTAGACTGCTTTTTTTTCCTTTCATACTTTGCCTTTGCCTTTGAAATTCTTTCACACAAACAAAATGTTGACTTGAGAAGATTTTGCAGAGCTTTGAAAGTTTTGAAAACTATGGCAGATGACTTTTATTCTTTGGGTTTTCGATTTGGCAGCGATCTTGATTGTCATTGCTGTGCCGGAGGAACGTGGTGTAATAATACTAAATTGTTGCTGATTATCCTTTCGGCGGTCTTGTTCGATTTTTTCTTTCTATTTTGGCCATAGAGTTGAGCGGACCAGAACCTTTTAGTTTTGAAAAATTTCTTTGTGAGTTGCTTAATTTTTTTTTCTCATGTTGTTCGTGGCCAAAAGTGATCTTCTTTATAAGGTTGCTGTTGTTATTGTGGTTATTTTCTCCAATACAAATGGCGTTACACTGCCTGCACACGCTATGCCAATGGCTCTACAAACTCCATACGATACCATGTACGTACGATCGCATGCACTCTGACTTCTATGAACGAGAATGCAATTCGGAAAGCATTTTGTTTTTTTTTTCGATTTCTTCTAAGTTTCCTTTGGTTTTCAGCAAGAAATCAAGCAAAAATCAAAGAATTTTCGCCGCTTATTCACAAGGAAGGAGATGTCGGTTTTACAACTTAACTTTGGCAGAAAATCGCCGATTTGTGCCAAAATGAAACGCTTGACTTGTCTCGTCTTCTGACTTTGACTTGACTTGAGATGCGATCACTTGGAGATTTAGATTTACATGTGACTTTGTCGGCTTTCTTTGTGCTGAATAGTGGAATGAAACTGTCGTTAGTTCTGTGATGAAGTTCTTTTGTTGCATTTCTAGGCATCGATTTTTTTCTATTGAATTTGCATTTGCGGGAAACAGGAACAGAAACGAAGATAACAACATATTTTTCATATATTATAGATGTACAAATCGATTTAATAATCTAATCCAAATGAGTATGAAGTGATGTTTTCTTGATCATTATATGCGTCGAAATACTTCCAAGATAAGCTGTTTAGTGAAATGTAAATTTTTTAAATGATAAGGCCAAAGGTCCGACGTTTTTTTTACCGCTGTTGGTCTTCATGTCATACGCAAGAAGATGCATATATTTATATGTACTTTTTGTATAGGTATGCAGAATGGAAATTGTAGTCTCTCACTAGCTCAAACGCCGATCTATACCTTAAATGCAACCAGATTCCGATATCAAACGAGAGAAAGCTACTCAAGTGGGAATAGATAGGTCATACCCTCTGGAAACCACACAGCAAAGTCTGCCGGCAAGTAGAAGAGTGGAATCCACAAGACAGCAGAAGACGTGGCAGACCAAAAACCACCGAGAAAGGGTCGTTAATGACGAAAGTCTATGAATTGAGAAAGTCTTAGCAAGAGCTAAAAACAACGTGACAAGTAGTTTCACTAGAATACATGCATGAATATATAAGGCAGACCTAAAATATAGTTCAGTAAATTGAGCTAAATTTAACCAATTTCTGTTCACATATCAACATACCTTTATTGAGTAAAATATTATTCATTATTATCAACCACTTCTCGTTATCTTTCGGTCAAAACCGCAATACCGTCTTTAAATAAATTTTGGGTTTTCTGCTCGAAAAACTCGGACGCCATAGAGATAATTCTGTAACGAGCGAAAAAAATTGTTTTCAAAAGGTACTAAGTCTGGGCTGTATGATGTATGCGTTTTAACTTCCCAACCAATGTCAATCAGTTTTTATCGGGTCACCAAAGAAGTATGTGGTCTAGCGTTGTCGTAATAAAAACGACGCCCTTTCTGTTGACTTCCGGACGTTTTTCCTTGAGTGTTTCATATAATCTTTTTCCTTTACAGTACAGTCCCAAATTAATTAGTTGATTACGCAGAAGCAGCTCGTAGTGTACAGGACCTTTGCAATCCCACCAAATACTAAGCTAAGCCTTTCTTGGCGTTAGACCCGGCTTTGTGACGTTTTGGGTAGGTTCACCACTTTTTGAACGTGATCTTTTTCGCACATTATTATCAAGAGTTATTTATTCTTCTTCACCAGTAACCAATCTGTGCAAAACTGGTACGAGATCATTTCGTTTCGAAAGAGATTCACGTACTGCATTTCAGTCAGTTAGATTTTTTCCACTCAGATTACGTCGCTACTGTTTATGTGTTGGTCTTCCTCCAAATTTTCAAGAATTTCTACCACTTTTTTGGTTTACTAGATTTAGGTGCGTTTCTTACATCAAAGTTTCCAGAGCGGTATCGATCAGACCATTTTACATTTGTCCTTTTTCCATATTCTGCACAAGTTTTTCTGTGAGCCTTCGCGGCTCTACAGATGCAGCGCTTTTCGGAGGGATAAAATAAAATGTCATAAATTTCCCCGATTCTGCTCTCATCTTAGACAATTCAGCTATTTTCGGCAGCAAAGAGTTGCCAGATCGAACAAGTACTTACTTTCTTTAAGCTTTGCTTTTCACTTTTCTGAGCTTTCTTCTTCGGCTACCTTATATGAACATATTTAGTCCTTTCGTTCGGACTCAAACTCTGTGCTGATAATATATTATTAATACTAAGATAGAAAAACTGTTTTTTTTCTTAAACATTGTTGACCTTGAATGTCGATATCACGAAGTAGCAGTGTTACGAAAGTCTTTTCTGGTTAAGGTTTAATGCAAAAACATTCATCCATAAATTAAGGCATAACCTTTTTGCAATTATAGCTCTGTTTTCAAAACTTGAAAAATTAGAGTGAATATGATGATTTTTAGAGTAGGCATATCTCGAAACTGTACCTTGTGCCATTGATATTCAAAATATGTTTTCCATCCCATATTGAGGAGGATTTGAGTATATTCTACCAATATAACTGACGATTTATTACGATAGTAGTTTTGTTTATAGCATGGTTTTTCCTCATACGAACTTTGCATAAATTGTCCTTAAAAACACAAAAACTTCTCGTTTGTGTTTTCTAATCATGGTCATAATTTCACTTGTGCTTCTCAAATACTCAGTTTCTGTCAGCTTTTTTTTTCTCTCTCTCTGACATGACACAATGAAGCGCCTCATCGACAAAACTGTAAATTTCCCGCAGCAGTTGTAATTTCCGAAAAGATATACTAACTGCGCCGGCTATGTGGCATAAGACAAAAACATTGTCATACTCCATTCTCTGCACTTCACTCTTGGATGGACGTATGTACATATGTATGTATGTACTGTACATCTACAAATCCATCCGTACATTCATCTAACGTTTGGTTCGCACTCGCTTACATTTCACCATAAAATTGATAATGGCTCGCCAGCAGGTTTCATCTCCAGCACAAGAAGCAATAGAGGATGAACGGCACAAGTTTCCTACTCAGCCCAAGTAGTGAAGATGCAGTCGACAACCCAGCACATCGAAGCAAAGCACCCGAAGGCCACAAAAAAGGTCGAGGGAAAAACAAGTCGAAAATATCTAAAAAGCAACTCAATATCGCAAATTGTACAAAAAACACACAGAAACAACAAAAACAAAAGCAAAAAAGAAACAGAGCTCAGATATTTGGCTGGTTAGATAGCTGGCAGGCGCTGGTAGGCTTTAAGTAAGTATGATTCTGGATGGATGAATGACTGCTAAAAGAGATGAAAAGGAATGGCTGAATAGTTGGTTGGTTGGTTGGTTAGAAATTGGTGGTACTCTACAACCGGACTAGGATAGATATCATCGCCGACGACGACGCAGTCACCACACAAAGGAGCCACAAGCAAGACGCGTCAGAGACGCGGTGCACAAACTATTTTCGAAACAGACAAAAGATTACTGGAAATGTCGTTGATGATGGTAATGCCAATGTTGAAGATGATGACGATGATGATGACGACGGAGACGAAGTTGATGGTGGTGCTGATGTTGTTGTTTTTGTTCTTTACTACGCTGATGCGTAGATACGTTGCAGCAATAAGTAGAAAAGAACAAAATCAACTTTAGACGGGTGCTTTGTTTGAGGAATGGACTGCAAATCGAACACCATCGTGGAATGCGTGTATGTATCGGTGTATAACAGTTGCTGCAACATGCATGGCGCGAAACTGCTGTATTACAGGGCCTTGAACAGAATAGACAACAAAAACGACAGCACCAGCACCAGCAACAACATGATAAAGAAGATGTGTAATGCGCTTTGGAAGATGACGAGGAAGACGACAGAGCCAAGTGAAGTGTGGTTGAAAATAGCGCTGCGTGATGTTGGCAAAGAGGAAATTGCATTGTTGGAGACTCGACGATGTGTTGCTCCGTTGCTCAGTCTTGCATCACGAGGCATATAATGTACTTTCATCTATATGTATGAATAGGAGTACTGCTGCAAGTTGCTGTTGATGGCGGCGAAGGAGGAGTGCAGCTGCAACAAGAATAAAAAGTGCGTGCATATACTTCCCATTCATTGTTAGTACCTCTGCTACGAACGTTGTTGATTCGCCATCAAACCAACATTTTTGGTTGAGTTGGAAAGATTTCCATCAAAAGCAGCGTACTGCGGCGTCATCATCAACATTGTTGGGGAGTAGAGTAGTTTTTTTGGTTTATATTGCTGCTGTTATGTACTCGCATGCGTACATGTGAAGAGTGGTTTTGGGGCAGGAAGACAGCGGAAACTCTGAATGATAAAGAAAACTTAAAAAAGCAAGTGAAGAACTTTGCCTTATGCCACATTCTCATCTGCATTAGCATCACCACTACCATCATCAGCATCATCAACAACATCATCCATGCCCAGTGTTGACTTTTATGGAGCGACCCATGTCTGTATTTATGTCGATGCCAATGCATAGATATCATAAATGATGCGCGAACAACATATAGTTGTTGTTGTTGTTGTTGTACTCAGTTGGAATATGCTAAAACTTTTGCTAAAAATGATGTTCGCTGTCTCTAGATTTTCTAGAACAATACAAATTCGCATTGAATGAAAAAAGAGAAGCAAATCATCAAAGACATAAAGTTCAATACCGCTCATTCGCTGAGTTGACTTTGATTTTACCGATGTTATCTATGTTTTACAATATATTGTATGTCATGTAGTTTTAAGAAGTACTTCTATTAGATACACTTGTGTTTCAGAGATAATAAAGCAAATTGTTGTGTGAAAAGTAGCGAAATGATGGAGAAATTGGTTCAGATGTCTCTTTTTAGGCGTTGACATCTAGCGACATACACTCTATCTCTTGGAAGTAATCATAATGTGTGGCAAGTGACTTGTAACATTGATCTAAATAGTGGTTTCTTATTGAATGGACCATGAACATACTGATGACAAGTCTTAAGGCAATGGTTTTCCGGCACAATTTTGAGAAAAACGGGAAAATATATCAGAAAATGGCCTTCATGAAATAACAAACTTAATACTGAATCCAAATCTGGCAGCAGAATCTGCACTATTTTATATAATCTATACTTGCATACATAAAAACGTTTTGTAACGCTTTGGCGCAAAATAAATCAAACCGATTTTAAAAATTTTTGTTTTTAAAATATATTATTTCGACGCCACAAACGAAAAGTAGGATGTTTCATTTCTTCCATGAAAAATAGGATGTTTTATATTCTTGGACGAAAAGTAGGATGTTTCAAAATTTTTTACGAAAAGTAGGACGTTTCATAATTTGTTACGAAAAGTAGGATGTTATAAACTTTTAGACGAAAAGTAGGATATTTCATATTTAAAAAGGGTGAATCATATCATAAGTGCATATAAAAATTTGTTAACTTAATTTATGTATTTAAATGAACCTTAATTTCGCTGTGAGCTTCTTTTAGCTTATGCATGAAATAAAATGCTCATGTCATTAACAAATCTGCTTGAATTTTTATTGTTTTGATGTTCAACCTAAACATTCATTAGCGGAAATAGTCAAAATAAAACGTGGATTAGCCTAAACAAAATTACAGCAATTACCTTAGTGTTAAACTTATCTCAAAGCTGAATTTCATAAAAATCAATGCTGTGGCTGAGCCGTGAAAGCGTTTTTTCCATTTAGGGGCGTGGCACCACCCATTTAAAAAAATATCCAATGTACTGCCCCCCTTCACAGCCTTTCCAACAAAATCAAAAATAAATCTACCGAATATATATGAATATATATATGAATATATTTAGGCATAGAAAATTACTGAACCGATTTCGTTTGCCTATTTATATATAGATATATTAAGTATTCTCATCGTTCCTTCACTTAATAACTAATACCTGAAATTAATATATCATTAACATAAGGAAATTGATGTAACAAAATATGAAACACCCTAGTTTTAGCCAAAAATATGCCGCATGAATCAACGACAACCTATTTTTCGTGCAAAACATCGAAACGTCCTAGTTTTCTTCCAAAATGTTTAGACATCCTATTTTTCGTCATAAAATCTTTATTGTCCTACTTTTATACATAAAACTTCGAAGAAACCTAGATTTTATCATATTTAATGAAACAACCTAGTTTTCGTCCAAATAAGTTTGAAACATCCTACTTTTCGTCCAAGAATTTATGAAAACCTTGTTTTCGTAGGAGAAATGAATCATCCTACTTTTCGTCTCATGCGTCGATTTGTGCTAAAGAATAAAGTTGTATGTATATATATGGGTTATTCTCAGATAACTGTACTTTTTGTGTCCTCTGGCGATTTCACCTATACAGTAGGCTTTTTTTCACAAAAAATGACGCTATAAGTTAGAAACTATGTCTTTCTAATAGAGCGGATCAATTTTACCACCAAATAATTATTGGTCTTCTGTGAAAGTTTGCATATATACCCCAAATGTCACAAACGTGGCATGTCCTACCCCTACTTTTTATAAACAAAACGATGAAAAACGATCCAAAAACAGAAATAGAACAGAAAACAAGTTACCACACATATTAAGTAAATACTTAAGGCTACAATATTCTGAGCTCATCTGCAGTTTTAAATAATTTTTAGGGGGCACAATTTCGAATTGAAAACTGTCCCCTAGTTTTGGAAAAAAAAAATTTCTTGAAAGCATTATGCTACTACTGCATGGTACTACTGTTTCAGTCAATAGATTGCAATACATATGCATTAATTCTGATCACTATCCATCACCCAAAGGTCATCATGTCCGAACGCGTCCAAAAAGAAATCTGTTTGCGTTTTATAGGGCAGTTTATAAACAAAAACAGTTTTTTCTAAAAATTATGGTCACAAACGTGGCACTCGGCACTCCCAGGTAGTACATTTTATTTTATGAATGAAACAATTTTTTTGTAGGATTTGCATACATGACCCCAAATTCTTTCGGAAAAATCTGGAACTCAAAAGCGTGCTTTACAATGAGCGATAAACTGCAAAAATGTCACAAACGTGGCGCATCAAAAATGTCACAAACGTGGCACTTTTTATCAGTCTGCAAAAAAACATATTTCGATATAAAGTTTGAGTATACAGATGTTTCGTTGAAGGCTATTAATTATGTTTTTAATACAAAAATTTGTCTACACCATCAGAATACTGAGTTATCCTTGCTCAAAAGTGAAAAAATCACTGTTTTGACATCTACTTAAAGCTATATAACAAAAACAACAACATGTAAAATTAATTTTTGTCAATAGATTCAGACAGCCAAATTTATTGTCAACAAGACATAATTTACCGTTTTTCAATTGGATTCCCAGCTTCCGAGTTATAAGCGTTTAAAGTAAGGACATCTTTCGATAACATACAAAGGATTTTTCGAGACCGAAAAGTTACAAAAAATCAAGTTTTATTATTTTTATCAATAACATATTTAAATAAAAAAAATTCATGACCTTGCAGACCATAATCGGATGAAAAATGACAGTTCTATGCTAGATTTAGTGAATGACCCTACTAAACTATTGCTTTGCAAATTAACAGAATCAAAATTTCATCTGTTCATTCACTAAATCTGCAATAGAGCCTTATTTTTTCATCCGATTTTAGTCTGCAAGGGCTTAAAATTTTTGTGATAAATTATATTTTTGATAAAAATAATAAAACTTACCATTTCTGTTAATTTTTCGGTCCAGAAAATCCTTTGTGTGTTATTGAGAGGTATCCTTTTTTTAAAGGCTTATAACTCGGAAACTAGGAATCCAATTGAAAAACGGTAAATTATATCTTATGGACAATAAATTCGGCTATCTGAATCCATTGACAAAAATTAATGTTACTTGTTGCTGTTTTTGTTAAGTAGATGTCAAAACTGTGATTTTTTCACATTTGAGCAAGGATAACTAAGGATACTGATGTAATAGAAAAAAATCAAGATCAGATTCGTAATTAGGAGATCCTTATCCACCATAAACGGCTATAAAAACAGAGGACAGGAAACCATAGTTGATCGTTAGGGCGGTAGGGTATAAAAAAAATGGACCACTGGAGACATGACACTGTTGCAAAATTAGTCTTAAAGTGTAAATTTGAAATTATATGCAATATATCTCTCATCAAAACGCTTCAAAACCATAATTTTTCCATACTGTGGCTAAAATGCCACAAACGTGGCAATTTGGTCACAAACGTGGCAGCAAAATTTCATAATTTCGACCTCAAAGCTGTAAATTCACACTTGTAGTTGATCTACTTAAAAGGTGAGTTTTAGGAGTGTGTTTACACAAGATAGCATGAAGAAACTTGCAAAGATCCAAAAAAATTATCTGCCAATTTTACAACTCGAAAAAGAACAGTTATCTAAGAATCTTTGTATTAATTTGTTGAAAAAAAAAAAAAAAAAAAAAAAAAAAAAAAAAAAAAAAATTCGTCTGATTTCACTTTGTTCTTCTGTTTGATACGCAGAGAAGGAGGCGTGGCAGGTATGAAAAAGTATATATATATTCTTGATCAGCCTCACCATTTGGGTCAATATAGCCATTTCCGTCTGCCTGGCTGGCTGTCCGTCTGTGGAAATATTTTTCCGTTGAAATCATTTTTTTTTTTCGGAGCAAGATGAAATTTTGTATGCTGCTTTCGTCAACATAGTTAAATTGTCTAATTAAAAATGAGTGAAATCTATCAACGGACAAGCCTACCGCAACACTTAGGGGCTGTCCATAAACTCCGTGACGCTAAAATTCGCTAAAATGAACCCCCTCCCCCCCTATGTGACAAAAAGTGACGCTGGACCAGACCCCCCTAGCGTCATGTGACGGTAACCGAAACCCCCCCCCCCTACCCATATTTTTTTTTATGCATATACCAGTGCAAAAGTTGTTTAAGTTGCCTTTTGAAGACACTGATATGTTCGTATTTTCACGTACGATGCTAAATAGCAGAAAAAATATGTTCTCATTATAAGTTTCTATTTATATTCCTACTAATGTATCGAGCCCTAACCGTCAAAAAGGCTTAACCGACACGATTTCAGTTTTTTGAAAGAAATCGATAACTCGCGTCCGTAGCATCTTTCCTTCAAATTTCGTGACTGTAAATAGTACCATTACGAAGTTATAGTGGAAGCAATTTTGACTTTTCCACTACAATGTATGCAAAGAAAATTCAAAAAAAAAGTTCTACTGTAAAATTTGTTTTTTGTCGGTTAAGTCTTTTTGGCGGTTAAGGCTCAATATAGTTGCACTAGTTTTGTCCTTTTTTTTTTGTTAATCATTATTTTTGTATGCAAAAATTACAAAACTAATATTTTTAGTGGGTAATCAATCATTAAAGTTAGTTTTTATTAACCTAATTGATGAAGCCTCTATTCCGACTAAATTGATGGGGTTGCATCAAGTTGAACTATACTGTGGAAGAGTACGCGGAATGTAGACGAAGCTGTTAAAAATTAAATCCAGAAAAGACCTTTCAGTGGTGCCGTAATTTAAGAAAACGGCCGAAAGTTAAGAAAAAATCTTTGAAGCCCCTATTTCGAGCAAATTAATATAGTTGCATCAAATTGAATTTTACTGTAGAAGAGTACATGGAATGTAGATGTAGCAGTTAAAAATCATATTTAAAAAAGTCCTTTCAGTTGCATCGAAATTTAAGAAAACATCACGCGGAACTCGTGTAGCGTTCTTATTTTTAGGCCTTGATTTCAATTATATTAAATAGAGTTCCATGAATTTAAACTTAACTATGAAAAAGCTCACAAAATTAAGTCAAGAACACTGTTTAGAAATATGTCATTCGTTCACTTTCTTATAACTGATGTAAATTAAAAAGAAAAGCATTCAATTCTTTTTTTATAAAATTTTCAATAAAAAATTTTAAATGTTCGGGCAAAGGATAAAGGTAACACCTGAACCAATAAAGCTAAATTTTGCCAAACTTACAAATTTATTCTCAATGACCCTTTAAACCAATTTCTTCAACAAAATTTAAAGTTTACTTTTTTTTAAATTTCTCATAACTGTGACAAACTCAGTGCTTTTAAACGTATAAAAATTTAGAGAATTGAAATGATTGAGTTACATTAAACACAAGCAGGCCTGACGAGAGGGGGGGGGGGGGTAAGGGAGGATTCCCCCAGGCCCGAAGTTTTTTGGAGGGCCCGGACCTAAGCAGAAATTAATTAAATTTGTAGTAGTTTTTTGCATGCATGGATTTCAAAGGCCCTGCATGAACACGATACAAGCACTTGAGAAAAAGCCCGGGCCCTCACAATTGTTTTTTTTTTTTTTTTTTTGGAAAAGAGAAAATACAAAGATTGTACATTGTCTGCTTATTTGAGCTTTTTGGTCAAATCTAGTAAGATTTTTTTTGTTTGACTTAACTTACTTTCTTTTCATTCTAAGTACTGCACTTATACATTATTTTGCAGAATTTTTTGTGCTTCTAAGCTTGCTTGTGATTTATGACCCTTCACGGGCCTCTTAGCTTAAGCCTTTTTTGGTTAGGTTAGAAAGGCGGAGCCCTTCACTGGAAAGTAGAGCCCCGAGGGCCAAGAAAAAAACCCGAGCCCGTGCCCATCTTTACGCTCAATTATAAAAAAATAAAATTCATAAAATTAATATCCTTTTACACGTTTCATAACTTAAAAACTGGGAGGTACCGAATCCTGCCTTTAGTAAAATATTAAATTTAATTCTTAAATTGAAGTATTTAAGAAAAAAAAAGTTAAAAATGTTATCGGTTAGTTCTCTCTTATTCCATCTAAAACTTAAAAAGGCGATTTCCCAAATTTTTAAAATAGACTTAAAAATGACAATCCGCTTTAACTTTCGCCGTAAATTCGAAATTACTGATCTTTTCAGAAACATTCTTAAATAAACTTTTATGGAGAGTTACTAGGCCAACATTATCTTAGAAAGAAAATAAAATTTGTTGCAGAAAAATAGCAATTTTTTAAGAAAAGTTTTATGACTTTTTTTCTAGAAATTGGTTTTTTGCAATTTTCAAAGAGCGGAATATTTGTCTGGAAAATCTTAGGTTGAAGGGAAATAAATGTAGATTAATTAAAAAATAAATTATTTAAATACATAAAATTTTTAGATTATGGAGCCTCAAAGCTATAAAAATATAATTTTTTAGTGTTTTTTTTTCCCATAATTTTTGATTTGTTTGCTTGTCACATCTTCTAAACTAATTTCGGGTCGCTGAACACGAAAATAGCTTTTGTTTTCGATTTGTTTAAGGCCGCTCCTGCACAGACTATTGAAAATTTCGATTGTCGAGCTCACCACCCAGGAAAAAATTTAAATCAAGTGATCTCCAAAAAGGTGTTAAAATGTGCTCTGAAGTAGTCTTGTTAGATTTAAAGGAAAATCATACAAGACCATTTCATGTAAAACTAGCAAAAAAATTTCTTGCTTCCAATAAAGTAGAAAAAATTAAAATACCGCATTTTTCAAATTTTGAGTCCAGCTCTATACATTAAGAATTAATATTTTTAATTAATTTTTTCTTTTCAATTAATTTTCATTCAATTTCATACAATATAGGATTTCCAGAACAAATATTCCGCCCTTTTAAATTTACTTATAAAAAACCATTTTCTAGGCATGAACATTTTCTTAAAAAATTGCTATTTTTGTATCAAAACAGCAACAAGTTTAATTTTTAGACCAAAATCTTCTAAGAAGATAATGTTGGCCTATATATTCTCTACAAAGGTTGACTTAAAGACACCTCCGAAAAAACCAACAGTTTTGAAGTTATGGGTAGTTAAAAAAATTACCTTATTTTTTGACTTTTATTTTATGAATATGAGCGGAAAGCAAACAAAATCGCAACTTTACACATTTCATACATATATCTCGCGAGCATCCTTGCGTTTACGGAAAAACAATATTCGCCCGACGATGTGATAGTCTCGAGTAAAAAAAAAATCTGGTAGTGGAGGGGGCCCAGTATACAATTACTCCACGCCCCTGAACACAAGTTCAAATTTTTCTTTATATAAATACACTAAAATTCTTATTTATACATGTTACACATTTATTCTATAATCAGGTCAAACACTGAATACACTTTAGATTCGACAATCGTAAGAACTACTTAAGTACTATTATTGAATTTAAAAGATTCGATTGTTAATTCGAAGTTCGTAGAGTCAAAACGGGCTTTAACATCCAATAACGATACTACTCTGACTACCAAATCGTAAAAAATTGAGAAAATAAGATGTTATTCTACCTTTGAATAACTTAAATTTAATTTTAAATTTTTTTCTTCTGAAAAATAGGTTATTTTAAAAGCCGTCCCGTGACGCTTGCTCGAACCCCCCCTCCCCCCTGTGACAAAAAGTGACGCTTGCTCGAACCCCCTCCCACCCCTCGGAGCGTCACGGAGTTTATGGACAGCCCCTTAGAGAATTTTTTGAGATAAAACCACTAAATTACACATTAATACTACGGATAGTAAGCATAAGCTTCGAGCAGTAGCTTAGTTGATTCGGACAAGAGGGCGTGGCACCTCCCATAGAAGAAAAATTTTTATAATGCTGTAGTACAAGCATTATTTGAGGAATGCAGTTAAATTAAACTCGTCTTCCATTTTCTACTTCATATTTATCTTCTACTTCTTTTGTATTAAGTGACAATTGTCAAAGTTCAGAGGTGCCACTTGACCAAAAGCAGCCAAAATCGGTAGCGTTTCTGTGAGTAATATAAAGCAATTTTAGTTTTATTTTTTTTTTTTTTGTTTTTGCTGCGAATTACACCCAGTGAAAAATTTAACAAAACCCGAGCAACGCCGGATAAAATGTAAAAAAAATCCTTAGTTCTGGAAAAAATATTTTTCCAAGTGACTGTTTAATTGTTGGAGATAAACTAGGGTCCGACTTTTAAAAATGGCTTACTGTTAGTCTCTTGAGGATAATACGATTCAACCAAAGTGACATCCTAAACTAAGAAAATGTTTTATGGTCTCTTATTTCCAACTGTCTTAAACATTTTTCTTAAAAAATGGACAATGCTAAATTCCATATGAATTTTGAATTTACTCACCAGGACTACCGAGGAAGACTGAGGAATATAATCGTCTAGAGGCGTCAGCATTTCTAGCTTCGGCAGGAGAAGACCATTCTCTTCGACACCATCGACCTGTAACATAAAGATGAAAAGCCGCTTATTAGAAACGTGCGATGAATTAAAAATAAGCTTAAGGCTTAAACAAAATAAATAAAATTAAAAAATAAATTTAAAAAAAAGCAACAAAAATAAAAATTCGTTTTGGAGCAATAAAGTTGTCAAATAAAACGAAAAAAAAAAACTAAAGAAACGAAATTGAAAACATGCAAAAACTTTCGCTACGCTCTCGTACAACCAACCAACCACGTCCTATACGTAATAAACGTGGTGGGTAACACGCAACAGCGATTTGTAACACTTGTCAACTTAATTTTGATCCTTTAAACTTGAGGCTCAGTAAAACTGACAGTTTTGAAAAACTTTGCTACTTATTGGCATTAAATAGGTTTGTACTTCGGTGGGCCTGATAAGAGGCGTGCCAAGGTGACTTTTATTGCGTACAGCCAAATTGAGTCATTTGTTTGGATATTGGAAAGAGAAGGAAAATCTATAACCAAATGATTTTCCATTGTGTTATCATATTTGGAGAAGCGAAACATTAATTTTAAAGTATTTATAGAATAGTTTCTTACTAACGAATAAAGTTCAAATTACAAATTTAACTTTTAAATTCTTTTTCCCAGCATATTAGGCCAGTTCTGCTAATAAATCCTCATTACATTTTTTAAAATTACATTTCAAGTAAATGGATCAGCACTGAAACTTAAGAGGATGTTGCTGTTTAAAAACTTTACCAAATTGCTAATGTTTGCATTTGCAGTTAAGGGAAAGCAGGTGTGGTTAAGAAAAGTTTTCGCCTTTTTTCTTCTTCCTTTAAATAACAAACAAACAAACGAAACCTCAAGGGATTTCCTTGCCATGTTCGCATTGCTAAAAGAATGAATGAAATTTTTATATTTCCATTATGTTTAGTTGACGAAGAAAAATCTCACTTAAAACATCAGACAGACAAATAAAACGACAGAAAGCCAGGCAGCCAGACAGAGTATTTGTGCTACCATGTGCTACCCATATTCAATCCGCCTGTAGAGTGGAAAGAAAAAAGTAATGAACGTGGTAATAATAATTTACTTTATTAGCTTAAATTGCCATTAAAGACAATGAAAATACAAACAATACGGAAAAGTGCCAAAGTGTTTCACAGTGAAAAGTTTTAAATTTAAATTCTTTGCTTTTTTTCCGCTACTTTTCGTATGCAGAACAAGTTACCTTCCCCGTTTTTCTGGGGTAGCGTTGGAAAAAGAAAAAAACGGCACCGTCTTAGTGCAGACGCACCTTTATTTGGTTTTCCTTGTTTCTTTATTTTTTACTTGCAACCTCAGAAAAATAGCAATTTTCTCATTTAATGGCTTCTGAAGACAATTTTTTTTTCGCGGGGTATCGCCTGCTGCTGCTGCCGCCGCTGTTTATATTAGCAGAAGGCGTGTGAATGACCCTATAAAATTTTAAGAGGGTGTCACCACCATCGCACTCTTGACACTTACACTTTTTATGTATTTTTTTCTTGCGCTTCTTTGTTGCTGTTGTTGTTGTAGTGAGGATGTCATTTAAATAAATATTAATATCATATTAAATTTGAAAATTGCTCACTTTGTTGATTGTGTCAAGGCCTCCATTTGCAGAAAATTGCAATCAAAATTATTCATAGAAACATTACTGAGTCTACATTTTGTAGGAAAACTCATTTTTATTTCGAAGGTATAGTTGGTATATTTCGAAAGTATTTCTAACAAAATACTTTGAGAGAATGGGTGGAAAAATCGATATACTTATATATCGAAAAACTGTATTTTGCGAGGGTTTTTTGGGTCACTGATTACGAATCTGATGTTAAATTTTTAAAAAACAAAATGGCGGACTCAAAATGGCAAAAACAACACTTGCACAATTTTTCCATCTTATTTAAAAATTTGTTTCAAAACTTAAACTTTGACAGAGTTGTGTGCAATGGTAATTGATTTACATAAAAATGGGTCTTAGATTCCTAAGTTGTATACTAATATACAAATTTTATCATTTCAGGCGAGCACCACATATTGACACTTGGCAAGCAATATGAGTTAAATTTTCTTTGGCATCTCAATTTTGTTATATGGTTTAGAAAAGGTTTCAATCTTCTTTAACCAAAAAAAAAAAAACATCTTGGCGGTATGACTCGGTATAAATTAGTTCTTGGCTTTTTTTCATTACAAATGCTAAGTGATTTTGTTAAATAATTTGATTTTCAGTTAATCACATTTATCAAAAAAGTATAACTTTTTGAGTTCAAAGGTTCGATAGTATTCTCTTTTACAAAAAGATTCTATATTTAAAATTTCAAATCGGTTCAGTTTAACAATAACCACGCAATTTTTACAGTGAGCACTTAATTTTTACTTTCAACTCACAAAATTTTTCGTCTGATAAGCGTTCTTTTGGAGAGATCCCTAAAGCGTTGTAGGATCTGTATCTGGATCTTTTTTATCAATTTTTTGAGGTCTATGAATGTCAGTTAGACAATGCAGTAAACAAAATGTTAATTTAAAACAACTTTTTTTACGATTTTTGGCCAGCTTTTTACCAAGCTGAATAGGTGTCTGTTGGAAAGTTTGAAAGAAACAAAAAATACGTGTTTTTGGGTATTTTTGTACTAAATTTTTAATTACTTTGATCATCAAAATTTGTGTACGCGAATTTTGTTTCTACCACTGACCTATCAATGTTGGAATCATATATGTTTCTTGTTTGAGCACAGTGTAATTTAATTGGGTTCAATTTTTTTTTTAAACATTTAAGTTTCTACACTCAACGAATGATTTTTACAAATAAACAACAGAGTTTATTGAAACAATGAATTCTGTGCTCAGATGGCAAAACCTGGTATCGATTATTTTCTGCGAAAATGTGTTATGTAGTCCAAGATAATGTTCTCATTGAGATCTATAAGCAGACAATAACAGATTTGCTCTAAGGTTTATAGTTCCTTAGAAAAACAACTTGAAATAAAGGACATTGTGATATTTTTATATCAACTGAATCTTTAAATTTGCAATGAAAACATGCGATGCCAGCTTTTGCTATCTGAGTACAGATTTATTATGGAATATTACATTATATACTTTATTTTAAACATGTGTTTGAATATTCTTGAAAAAAATATGTATTTTTACCGAAGCGTGCGGGAACCTTTCATGCTAAAGCTCACATTGATATAGCTTCATATACGTTTTGGAAAAAAATAGAAGAACATTGAAATTTTGCATGCTTAATATGTTGTATGTAGTTAGTTAAGAAAAATTAAAAAAATGTTCCTACCTTCCATAGAAAATTAACTTAAAATCTTTAACCCTAAAAGTATGCAACGTATTATCTCTACACACAATTACTTACATATATTGCAAACTCGCATTGAAAACCATAAGAACTTTTTTAGATATTGATTAGTTTTTCAATTGGCTTAAACATTTTTCGACTTAAATTGAAAGAGTAGATTCACAGCTTTTTTTTGGTTAAAAGACGTAGCTAGAAATAGCCAACTTACTTAGTAATTTTTCAAAAACTCAAGAAAAAGTATTATACTCGTAAATTGAAGCTTAATTTTGTACATTATTACTTCAATGTATAATTTAAATTTGTATCAAAGTCAATATATGAAACGTGATTTAATGAAATCGCTTCAAATCCAATTATCACACACCATCCTTTATATTATAGAGCCATAGAAATTCAATCAATTGGCCATTTAAATAAAAATGAATCATTTAGCAGCATTTTTTTTTTTTTTTTTTTTTTTTGTCGTAAAAATGACACGATAGAGCGACACAAAAATTCATAAAAATTTGCGTAAAAGACGCATAAAATTAAAAATAATTGCGTCCGCCCGAACTCAACAAACGAGACACTTGATGCGCATTCCAGCGTGCCATCTCACTCACACGTGCCTATAAAAAAAAGCCGGCAATTTGACAGCTTAGTGAGTACGAAACATTTTACTTTACGATGGTAGGTACAGTGATATTGAGATCAATTGTTTCTGAAAGAAAAGTTCAAATAATGCATAGGGCAATCCTAAATTAATGTTGAATTTTCTGGGGTGAGTGCCGTGGTTGTGCAGACATCTGAAATTGTTGCACAAATGGTAATGCAATTGACGCCACCGTGTAACAGGCGCCAGAGACAATTCAATCACAAATTCAAAACTCAAAAAGCTTTGACATTCATGTAGATTTCGTCTCGGATTTGAAACGTCGCAATGACACCGAAATACGCGTATCTACACCTAACTGAAATCATTTGCACATACATAAATCTTTATGAGCGCTGAATGGTGCTGCCAGACTGTCTGCGAATGAACGGCGCTGATAGGTAGAGGTGGCTGGTGGTTACCTAAATCATTGAGTTGATGAAGCGGAAAGGGAAGTTAAATTTGAGTACCAAAATTTCATATGTTCCGAAAGCGAATTTCGTTGTTAAGGGAACCAAAAAATAATAAATACAAAGTCACTAAAATTCGTGCAAATCATCATTTCCCCTACAATCAACCTACAACAAACTGCACCTGCATCAACAAACCGAACCGAACTCTTTGAGCAACAACAATTCAAAAGAGAAACGAAAAAGAAAAAACTCATAAGAGAGAGCGCCAAATATATATGCTTCAGCGAGCGAAAAGAGCATATGAGAGCAGCGACGACAATCATTTCCCCAACTTAGGGCTGTCAATGTGTGCGAATCATTTGAGTTGACTTGTATCGTTAAATAACGATAACTCAATTTGCGTTTTGAGAGCGCGAGAAAATTATGGCAGACTCGTTTTGGATCAAAAGTTTGCACCTTTAAGTTTCGCTATGAATTCGGAAATACGAAAAAAATTCAATAAAAAGTAAAAAATTTTTATTTTTGCTTGTGGTCGAATGAGTTTCTCGCATGTATCATGCATATGTATTGCAATAGATAAGAAACTGCCAACAACAACAATGTTGGAGATGAATGGGTGGAGAGTTTTTGCATTCGGCCTTCGTCTTTTCATTCCTATTGAATTGAGGAACTGAAATATTTTTTCGCCGACATTTTTAAACTTTTTTTTTGATTTTGCTAGCGATAATTTGCAGAAGGTGGGCTAAAGTTAAGGCACTACCTGTTTCTTTTGAAGAGGAATTTTATACTCTGCAGCGAAATTGCATTTCGACGTCGTTGCTTTGGATGCCTTAAGTGAGGCCTCAGCATTTAACAAATTAAGTGAATTCGCCGCAAGTACAAAAAGACATGTGTTAGCGACGGCAATTTACATTAGAAAAATAATCGATAAAATCCCAAATATTTTAATTGCAAAACTTAATTTCACATTATATATTAATGTTTGGAACAAGTACTAATAAATACTCAGTTTTATGGCCAATTCAATTCAATTCAATTCAATTTTTATTCATTATTCTCAAACTTACAAATTAAAATAGGAAATTTACTTATCATTTTAGTTTACAATATATTTATACATTGTAGAGAATAGTTAGTGACATTTTTTATTTTAATTTACAAAAATAGTGTTAAATGCCACATTTTGACTTTAATTTTAAGTACATAAATTATGAGTTAATTATGTGTGGGGTAAACAGATAGAAAACTGATAAAAGAAAATACTATTAACAAATTTGAGCCAGGAAGATTTAAGGATTTAAGCACTCGGTATAAAACATTATTAAATGAACTCAAGCTCAGTACGAGTGAGTTGATTACATAAATTTAATTTTTTTTTAAATAATATAGCTCATCAAAGTTTCAACTTGGTTGATATCAAAAGTAAGAAGCCAAAACTTAAGCTTTTTTAAAAATGGAAGTAAGGGTCTAATGATTCGTATGCTCTCTGGGAGGCTGTTGAAAAGTTTACATGATACTACTGTATAAAAGTTTCTAAATAATGTGGTACGAAAAAAAGGTATTTGGACAGTGGAGCATTGGTTGCTTCGCAGGATGAGTGTATCGCGTACAGGGCTTTGCAGATAGCCACCTCTCATAAAGAATATTTTTAACGCTTTTTAGTACCCGAGACAAGTACCGATTACAAAAAAAATGTTGGTTCTATATACATAGTTAAAATTTACGCAAATAATTTAAGAGAGCAATAATTAATAGAAGTATTCCTTTCCACTCGTACTCACATATACAATTATGTTGAATTTCAAATTGCGATAGCTCATGAACGGTGAGTCGCACGATCATCATTCAGATGATCTTGTAACTGAAATATGATGATCATTATATTACCGTTATATCACCGTAATTTGATTTCAATGTTTCCGTAAGTAAATATCTTATTCATATGGGGAAATTTGCATATAAGACACATTGTACTAAAATTTAATGAAAAGTTGTGCCTGAATTGCTCTAACATGTTTAAACATTTTTGTACAAATTATGAAAATCGTGAGCATTGAAAATTCAAAAAAAAAAAAAAAAAAAAAATAAAAATAAAAATTGGAAAAGTCTTACAGTTTCGTAAAAACATGACTTTTTTGTCCTTACCTAATTTTACAATGTATAATTTTTTTTTTTTATTAATTGGAGATATGGAGCATGACGGCCTTAGCTTCTGGAATAAGTTTAAGGTTAAAACAATAACAAAATGTTTACTTAGCTAATTTTTAGCATGTTTGGAAAAACTACGTTATTAAAATTTAAAAAATGGAGTAAACTTGACAGACAATGTCAGCCAGAAGAATGCTAAAATATTGCAAAAATAATAATATCACAATGAAAATAGCAAATGTTTTTGATAAAGTTGAAAATGGTGTATAGGAGTTGTAGTTGTAAATTGATTTAAATATGTAAAGATTAAAGAATGCGTAAAGTAATATAAGAAAATATTACCAGGAGAATGCCAAAATAAATAAAAAACCTAGTAAGCGTGTTACCTTCGGCCTGGCCAAATATTATAAATCATACACAGCAGGTTTTTGAAAATTTTGCTTGTACGGGAGGTGCCATGACATCTTGTCCAAATTCACAAACCTTTTGATCAGATCTTGTACTTACTGTCCTCAGGGTTTTAGTGATATTTGGTTGTGTTATGTCAAAATATATTTTCAGTACAAAATTTTTAAGCTTTTGCTTATTTGTGGGAGATGCCACGCTCTCTTGTCTGAGGTCATCATTTTTTGTTCAGAGCTTTACTTTTTTTACTGCCTGAGTGAAATTTTGTTGGGTAATCTCAAAAAACGTTTCAGCATAGCATTTTGAAGCTTTTGCTAATATGGCAGGTGTCACGCCCTCATTTGTCTAGTTTTTCTCAGAGTTACCACTTACTCTTTTAGTGTTTTGGTGAAATTTGGTTGGATTTTCTGAAATAACGCTTTCAGTATAGCAGTTTTAAACTTTTCTTAGAGCTGCCTCGCCCTCTTGTCCGAATTCACCTTGCTTTTTATCAGTGCTTGCATTTTTTGGTTAATGTTTTATCTAAGAGATTGAAAAGTTTAAAGTCTGACCTACCTTTGAAAAAAGCTTTAAAAAAAGTTTATTCAAAGGTCGGCTTGAAAATGATTTATTCGGATTCTAACTAATGGCTTTCTGAAGGAAAATCATATGGATAGTTTCTTAAATGTGTAGTTTATATCGACATATATAATGGGGGTTATCGTGAATCAAGATTCCAGGGGAATTTCCTTAAACTGCAATATAAATTCACGGCAGTCTGAGAAACCTCCCCGGGAATATTAATACACTATAACCCCCAATATGTAGCTTCATAGGGTTCAGCCTCGGATCGAAAAAAAGAAAAATATTAAAACAAAACACCACATGTGCACTATGTATTCTCCTTTAACTCCTAAGAAGAGCATAGGGCCAAACTTATTATTGAGTGGTGCTTCTGTAGTAGAAAATATTCGATTGATAATTTTATAAAAGATTCCAATAAGAAATTTTCCATTTTTTTTTTCTTTTAATTTCTATTTTAGTCATTTTAGTTCCACTTAGGCAATTTCTATGGAAATCGATAACGAATGTCCCAAATAGAAATTTTTAGAAGAAAAGAAAATTCAAACAAATCACTTTGAGAATTAAAATCAAAAGAAAATTTCGAATGTTGACGTAAGTAAATCGCTATGTTTTTATGTCGCTTATTGAGTGGTGCTGCACCCCGTTCCACCCCTTCCTTGCACAGTCAGTAAAAGCAAAAACAATTGCTTGCGACATTCCATTATAGTTTTTGTTATTGTTGTTGTTGCAAGGGAAAACAAAGCAACAACAACAGCGGCAGTAGAAAATAACACAAGTTTAGATAAAATTGTATTTCGAAAGTGACAGTTGAAATGATTTATCACTTCAGTACGACGCCGTTGCTGTTGTCCTCCATTCTCAACCTCCACCTTCAACATTAGCACCAGCAACAACAAAAACAACAACAGCAAAAGAAGAACAAGAATCGCTCCCCCGCCCTTAGTATACAAAAATAGACGTCGTTAGACTTTTCAGCGCAAGTGTGCTGTTTTTTTTTTTGTTTTTTTTTTCGTTGTTTAATGCTTTCTAACAATGAGTTTTACTACTCTGCCTGTGTATGTGTGTGTGTGTATGCTTTCGTATGTATTTGTGGCGGCAGCAGCGGCGTTTGAAGCGCATAGCGCAGCGAAATGCGTCGCTTGAATGTTTGGAATTTTTGTATAAAAATTGAAATTAGTTTTTTTTAAATTCTTTTTTTTTTCGCCTTTTGCTTGCGTCGTCACCCGCTCTAGGCGAAATTTTCCAATTTTCCCTATTTCGTGGTTGTTTTTGTTATTATTATTGTTGTTGCTGTTGCTGTGCCGCACAATGGCAGCTTATGAGAAAATTAAATTTTTGTTCCAACACAGCTAATTTAAATGTTTTATTTTTTTTTTGTTTTTGTTTTTTTCGCTGTCTTTTTGTGTTGTTGCAATGCGGCGAAATGATTTATGGCAAATGAGAAGCGCACAGCAACAACTACAACACCAACAACAAAAAGTGTCAGTTTTTAATGGAAAAATTAGTTTTATTTTTTTCTGCTGTGGTGTAACTTTTGTCAGCAATCTCAAAGATTTTTATTATCTGACTATGGCTTAGACGTGGCGAAATAATTTGCACTGAAATTTAATGCGAATCTTTGGCTAGAGAACAACTATTGAAGGATGATCTTAAAAAAGGACACATTTTTGGTTTCTAGAAGTTTATTTCGTTTATTTCAATAAATGAGTGTTTTAGTTATTTTAAAACAAATATTACCAAAATATGTGTAAATAATATCACATACGTTCGTAAAAGAGTTCACAAATTGCCTTGGTATACGAAAGGTTTAAAGAAACTTAAAAATCTTAGAAATAAATTTTATACATCGTACAGATTGTCGAATAATGAGTGCTGTAAGATAAAATATCTCCGTTACATGAGGGAATTTAGTTTTGAAAAAAATATTTAGTGCAATCCGAAATCATTTTGGAACTTCATAAGCTCAAAAAAGTCTTGTTCTTCTATAACTTCGAGTATATCTTTCAATGGTGTAACATCTTATTCAGTAAATGATTCAGTAAATCTTTTTGCTCAGTTTTTTAAATCAAATTTTGAACATGATGTAACTTCAATTAATCCTGAAGTTATACAGCAAGAAACTCCTTTAATTGACTTTGGATCTCTTCATTTAACATAAGAAGATATTAATCCTGGAATTTGTGATCTACAAAATTCTCAAAAATCTGACATTGATGGTTTATGTCCTATCCTGCTTAAAAATTGTGCGGAAACAATAACGGAGCCTTTGCATATCCTATTTAATAAATCACTTTCTATGGGTGCATTTATAGACGATTGGAAAATTGCAGCTATAAGTCCCGTATTTAAAAGTGGTACTAAAAACGACGTGTCTAACTATTGGCCTATTTTTAAGCTATCCACTGTCTCAAAGTTGTTTGAGAGTATTGTCAAGAAGAAGCTATTTTTTGCCGTGAAATCTGCAATAAATCCATCTCAACATGTGTTTTTTTGCTGGTCGATCAGCGGTAACAAATTTAGCAGTTTTTTCTGATTATTGCATCCCTGCATTCTCTAATAGCTTACAGGTAGACACGATTTACACTGAATTTTCGAAAGCGTTCGATAAGGTTGTTCATAAGATTCTTCTTGCTAAATTGTCCAAGCTTGGTTTTCATTCCAATTTTTTAGATTGGATAAAATCTTATCTGGAAAATCGGTAAGATTTTGTTTTAGTTGATGGGGTAAGATCTAACTTTTTTGTTGCTACTTCGGGTGTTCCGCAAGGAAGTATTCTTGGCCCGCTATTTTTCCTGCTTTTTATAAATGATATTGGATCTTTTTTCAGGAGTTCAAGGTATTTGCTTTACGCCGATGATTTAAAGCTATTCCTCCAAATAGGTAACACAATTGATACAAAATGATTTAAATAATTTATTTGTCTGGTGCACACTAAACAAACAGTTTTTAAATATTTCAAAGTGCTACCATGTAACTTTTTCTAAAGGGGTCCTACCGTTAGCTTCGTCTTATTACTTAGGTACTTCAAATCAGTTAATGAAATTTTGGATTTGGGTGTTTTATTTGATTCCAAATTTACTTTTGTGAGTCATATTAATTATATAATCCCTAAATGTTGCTCTATGTTTGCTTTCGTTAGGCGAAATAGCACTTATTTTATTGATGTAATTGAAAGCAAAAAAACACTTTTTTAAAAATTTTATTATGAAAAAACTATTATATTCATTGACAAAATTTCTTTTGGACATTGTTAAATATTGTCTAAAAAATATGAAAAAATTTTTTTTTTAGTTTCCCTTGGCTGCTGTAGAGGGCGTTATCCAAAAGTTTCTCCGAACCTACTCGACCGATTTTAAAAAACCAAAGAGCATTCGATTACTCATAAAAAAAATTAAGCAACAAGCCTCTGAAAGTTTTAAAAAATACCTCCCCCCTTTTTTTTACGGGGCATTTTTTGAGGAAAAATCCCTCAATTTTTTCGCATTTTTCATAAATATTCATACGAAAACTTCAAAATATAAAAAAGTATGAATTTTAGAGGCTTATTGTATAGTTTTGGGTCTCAAAAATAAAATCCATTTTGAATTTTTCAAAAATCTGTTACAGGAGGTCTACGACATGTCCTACCGTTTAAAAAGTAACTTTTGGATGACGCCCTCTACAGCAGCCAAGGGAAACTAAAAATAAAAAAAAAAATTTTTTCATATTTTTTAGACAATATTTAACAATGTCCAAAAGAAATTTTGTCAATAAATATAATAGTTTTTTCATAATAAAATTTTTAAAGTGTTTTTTTTTTTTTTTCAATTACTTAATGATCTGTATACACGAACAATTCTATATTCTGCTTATTTTCGGTCAAAACTAGAATACACGTCCGTAATCTGGTATACATCGTTTTCAGTGCACTGCAATAGGCTCGAAGAGTCCAGAAAAAGTTTCTTAAATTTGCGCTTAATTGTATTAGCTTTTCAGATCCTGTGCCATCTTACAATTCTCGTTGTTTATTGATAGGCATTCAATCTCTTCATTTAAGGAGAATGATAGCGTTATAAATGTTTGTATTTGATATTATTGGAGGTCAAATTGACTGCTCCTATTTACTAGAGCGAATAAATTTCAAAGTTCTTTCTAGGTTACTATGCCACAGCAATTTATTTTCATTACCTGTTTTTCGAACAATTTATTCCTCAAATGATCCAATTGTAAGGGCTCTAACTGAATTTAATAATCTCTATTCAAATCATGTAATCAATTTTTCTATTCCAAAAAGTGAATTTAAAAAAATGATATCTATTATATACTCATAGCATACTCTTTTTATATTTTTAAGCAAATATTTACATTTACAACTTGTTTATCTTAAGATTATTATTTTTTATTAGCTTTTCTTATAAATTGTTAAATTAGTCTGTAAGATAATTTCACAGACTAATATTTATTGAAATAGACGAAATGAAAGTCTTGGTTATATTCAGCAGTGTTCTTGTTAAGTCCACACTACTAAATGCCAAAAAGAAGGCCAAGAAAACAAATTTATATTAAACCTGTGGTATGCCCTCGTGCTTAAAGGATGATCCAATATTTCGCGACCTTAGAACAACAGGGTTCTATCTACACTCACATCACTTTCGAGAAATTTATGTTTGAATATTTCGTGTCGCATAACTTTTTTGAATTGATTTTAATCACAATATTATTTATATTACAAGCGTTTGATTCTCGCGAGGATTTCATTGATACTAAAATAATTAAAATACGTTGCCTAGTTAATAAGGAATTTAAGTTTAAAAAAATCGATAGAACTTTGTTGCTAAACGATAAGGTATTGAAATTGAGAAACAAGGTTCTAACTGCCAGATAGAACTTTGTGTTTCTGTAAGATTTTTTTTTTTTATTCAGGTAGAACTTTGTGTTTCTGTAAGAGAGTAGGCAAATAAGTTAAAATCATGTAATTTTGTTAAACAAGCCCCGATTTTGAGCCGACATGGTTTATTTTGTTAGTAAATGGACTTACAAAAAACCAACACTTAAGATTTATGCAGTTTTTGGGAAAAGGTCGAAAAAGCGTTTTTGAAAAATTGACATACCTTTATGTATCATTTAAAGCGAGTATAACTTTTTAAAGAAAAATCACACTAGGCCAGTTTATAACTCATTTTGAAGACAAAGAACAGTACTAAAATGTTGCATTCAATAGAAAAGAGTAAAACAATTTTGGACGTCTTCTACACAACCACAAAAATCGTGTTTTTGATCATTTTTGAGCATTTGGGGTAGGATATCTCGGAAACCATATAAGATATAGCGACTCTGATGCCAGATTCGGATTCAGCGTTGGCAAGTTTATTAAAAATGACTATTTTTGATTTGAAATCTTCAATTTTCCAAAACTGTTTTTCGACCTTTTTTCAAAAACTGCATAAATCTTAAGTGCTGGTTTTTTCTAAGTTCAATTACTAACAAAATGAGCCATGTCGGCTCGAAATCCGGGCTTATCTAACAAAATTACACGATTTTATCTAATTTGCCTGCTCTCTTACAGAAGCACAAAGTTCTATCTGGCAGTTAGAACTTTGTGAAATTAATTTCAATTTGAATATGTGTAGATAGAACCTTGTGCATCTCAATTTCATTAATTACCTCAGAAACCATACGAGATAGAAAAATTTGAGTGGCGGTAATCGAAAGAGCGTGGTCTCTTTAGTACGATGCAATATATAACTCAATTTCACAAAAAATGTCAGTTAGAACCCTGTTGTTCTAAGGTCGCGATTTGTCTTTGGGGTGCATATTATAAAGAACTATTATATCATAAATTTATTTTTTTTTTTCTAATAAATTCCTATGACTTAAATTTTTTGAAACGGACTTGCTAAACTGACACTTTTTTCCGTGTTTATTGAAAGAATTTTTGATCACGATTATTGCTTTATACTTTTTTTTAAAAAAATTTTATAGATTTTGTTAACTTTTAATCGTTAAACGAAACGAAAATTTGAGGTCTGTTAATTATCAATGTTTTTATTATTTTTCCTTATTGACCACAAAATTCAAAAAATAAAACACAAAATTTATTTTATTTTAAAATGAATGCATTTCGATCTCTTTATTGAAAGATCATCATCAGCGAGCGCGTATAACAACACTGACTAAAAAGAAAATAAACAACATAAAGTTCAAAAGTACAAAGTTTATACAATTTTACAAAAACAATGCTTAACTTAGAATGAACAAAAGTCAAATTTTAAAGCAGAAGGCAAGAATGTGGAAATGCAACGTTAAACTGGAAACAAAGCAAGACAGATTGAACAAATTTTACCTAACAATGTGTTTTATTTTTTGAATTTTGTGGTCAATAAGGAAAAATAATAAAAACATTGATAAAAAAATTTTAGTTTTTTAAAAGTTATAAGCATATGAATTTTTATTTACGCACGCTTTAGTAGCGCCACATAGGCGCCTTGCCTATGTGATTTTTGCATTTCACCGCTGCATGCCGTTTCAAAACAACAAATCATAATTTATGCAGAAATTGAGAATGCACGTTAGAACGCGCAGCGATCGTTAATGTGTGAATCACATAGGCAAAGCGACTATCTAGTGGCATTTTAGTACGCGTAACTTTTTTATTAATGATAAATTCCTCCAATTTTTTTTCACAGAAATGTAGTGCAGATTTTAAAAAACATTTCTGTGTAAAAATTTTGCTTTTATTTATTGGTAGGTAAAGCTTTAATATCTATTTGTTTTTTAAAAAGAGCATTATTTATAAGAAATTTTAAAAATTGTTATGAAAAGTTTATTTCATCTAAATTTTGAATTACTTTTAGTCCTACTACAAAAGTTTCACAAATTTTCGCTTAATATTTACAGAGAAATCGCAACTTGAAAAAAGAATTTAGCGATAGCAGTAGTTTTTCGCTCTCCTTGATCCTTTTTTTCAGTGTTGCCAACTTTTAAATTTGAAAACGCACCAAATCCGGCAAAAAAACGCGTTTTTTCCCAAAAAAAGCACTAAATTCTAATTTGCAAAAAAAAAATTAAAAAGACGAAAAAGTTTCGTACGTGTACAGACAAGATTGGTAATTTTATATAAAAACATTTTAATTATGAATCAATTCTTTTATAAAAAGACTTTTCAATAAATAATTATCAGGGTAAGGGAGGGAAATATGGACCACCAATCTTTCTTTTTTAAATAAAACTCAAAAAAATAAAACAAAACAATTAAATTTATGTCATTCGTTAAAGGAAACAATTCACCTTTCTTTTGATTCACTTTTAGATAAATATCTCATCAAGATAAAGAAAAAAGTTAAAAAACAGAAAATATTCAAAATAAAGATAAAAAAGTGTAATGTTATGTGGACTATATAGTCCATATTGGCCCACATGTTTATTTGATACAGAAGTTGCATATAAAAATATCACTTCCATATCCGGCACATTTTCATGACCCCAAGAACGTCAGATTATACATTCAAACAACCAAAATTCGCCAGGGTGATCTTCTGAGTAAAAGGTTTTACATTATATGCATTTTTCATTTGTAGCTTCAAATTACAAATAATGAAAATCAGACTCGTCATGAAAACTGCCACTGGATTCTCCATCTAAAGTAGATGATAAATACATTTGTTTTTTGAGGCTTTTTCTTTGGTGGTCCATATTACCCTCACCACGTGATGGTGAAATAAATGGTGTTTTATCAAAAACTCTTGTGGTCAATGAACATGTTTGTGCTGATAAATTATAAATGGTATTCACTGACTAAAACATTTAAAAACAATTCAATGAAATTTATTCTATTTTGCCTAAAAATCTGAGAAGGACTTAGGCAGTTTTGATATTTAACGACACATATAATAGATATACATAAAATTAAGATCAACATTACTTTGGCTTTAGATGACTCGAACTTGTAACTTATAAGCTTAAAACAAATTTGTTTAATTATTTTCATTACTTTCGGTTTCCTCCTAGCCGAAGGTTTCTATGTAATATTCTGATTTCTAGTATACTTGCAGACAATTTACATTTAACAGTATTTCATCTGGTAATTTATAAGTGTCGCAGCAGCAACCATTCCATTTTATTCCATATTTAATATGGAGTAAAGACATTACAGAATTAAATTAAAGTTGGTTTATGATTTTTGATTTAAACGCAGCCATCAAACTAAATACTCTTTCTACTTCAGCATTGGAATATGGCAATGACAACACACGTAGGACTAAATTTGCTAGATCTTCAAAAGGGTTGAGGTTTAACGAATCTTTGAAACCTTTTTAATTGATCCAAAAGGACGTAGCACTATTTTCTTATTCCAAACTAAAAGCCTGTTCACATCAGCATTTTATGAACTTTATTCAACGAGTAAAACAAAGTCTTTAAGAAGAAAGAAAAAAGCACTAGAAAAAGCACCAAAAATGAAAAAGCACTAGGCCAAAAATTTTACGGGTAATAATCCCAAAAAAGCACTAGATCTAGTGCCAAAAGCACTAAGTTGGCAACACTGCTTTTTTTTTGTGAACGCTATATTTCTCTCTCCCTCTCTCTCTCTTTCTAAGGAAAATGTATGGCAGTTACTATCATCCTGGGTTACCAATTTATTTCAACTTAAAATTGTAACTATATCATAAATTTTATTGTAGTTTTGCTACTCGCATGTTTTACACCGACCTGTAATATTTGTTTGTGAAGATAAGACAAGACAGTATACTTCAGTGTTAAAATTAAATCAGCGTACAGTGAAGATTTGAATCTTGATTCATGTAACAAAGTTTATGAACTTTTTTATTTCATAGTGAGAATAATAAATAAATAAATAATATTTCCAACTGTGTTGAAACTTTATTTTTTAAAGAAGTGCTTTTATTTCTGAATATTTAAATTTAAAAACCTATTTTGACTTAAAAATTTCTCTAAAAGCTTTATTCAAGGTTTGGTTAAGATAAAACTTCAAACTTTTTTTTAAAATTTATGGACTTTTTAAGGCGTATGGAATCAGTTATTTATAGTAATTGTGAAAGTTCCAATTTAAACAGGGAAGTGCCACTTTTTGGCGTTTATTTCTTTTTTAAAAGTAGAACTCAGGTATCTGGTGCTTTTAAGCTTTTGTGAACTTTAAGAGAATCGTTTAACGTAATCTGTTATAATTTACACATATGAGATAATATGCCCTTTTATGAACCACCTAACAGGTGGTGAACTTAAAACGAATCATTTTGAGCTTTGACGATTTTGACAATATTTGCTGAGAGTTTTTCTCACTCGAAACAACGTTTCGGAACAAAAATCTTTGTATGAGTGGGACGCGAATTTCTTTGCACCAAATGTCCCAAGACCTTGATCGCATTCTTTTCAATAACGTCACTGTTCTGCATGACATAACACTCATATAATGACAGTTACAAACTCACACAAACACACACATCTGTGAAGCTTTTAATCTTTTCAAGCACACGTTTTTTTGTTTTATTTTTTTTTTAAATTTGTGGGTTTTTGTAGCATTACAGCATTTCAAACATTTTTTTTTCAAGCTTGTGGCTCGTAAGCAAAACAATAGTGGCAAAAACTTTTTGAAAATTTTATTCCAAATATTTGTGCGCAACGGTGTGTGTGTGGAGTTAGGGCAGGGGGAGGGGGGCTCACAACGAAACCAAACCAACATGAAAACAACCAACCAACTCGCAATGAAACCCCGAAACAAAAGCAAAGCTCTGTCCTGTCCGTCGCTCTATCTGTCTGGCTGTTTGTTGGTCGGTTGGGCTAGTCGAACTGCTTATCTGCTTAAAAACATACAGTCACACACACACTTGCACCGTTATCCGTAGTCACGTGAAAGCGTTTTCGCGTTGATGGCGAATTTCGCATTTTTGCATTTGCACCTCCAAGCTGCGCTCCACAATACGGTTGTTGTTGTTGTTGCTTTTGTTGACAACGACGTTGATGATGATGACGGGGTGCTGGCCATTACTGTGTTGCCATTTCTTTCAGTGGTGGCGGTGAAAGGTGACCAATGAACGCTTTCATACCCCTTCCTTTCGTTTTGTATTTGCATATGAAATATAAAAAAAAATAATGATTTTTATATAAAAAATGGAATGGTTTTGTGCGTTACACAGATGTGTCCAGCAGCATGTCCTTCATGCAAAAAGTTCTTGCTTTTTTGGGCGTGTAACGAGTAGCATTTGTTGTTGATATTATTGGTGTCTATGTGGTCGGACGTTTTTTTTTGTGGATTTTTTTGTTTGAATTTTTACTAATTAGGAAATTAATCTGTCAGATTTTATGACCACACAAACTCACACATACACATACATACATAAGTAATTGTATATGTATATGCGTCATTGTACCGAGTAGCACAACAACAGCAACAACAATTTCTATCCAAACGTTGCATTGGTTGAATTTAACTAAGGAAAATATTAAGATTTTTTATTTTTTTTTTAATAAAAATATATGAAAAGCTCCATTTTCTGGAGTTGTTGGAATATTTTACGCCATAAGCTGAATTTTTTAAGTTTTAACTTATTTTCTGCTGCCAAAATCCTACAAGGTATATATATCTCTTGAAACTGAATATTAAGTTTAAGTTAACCACAAAGTTTCCCCATTTAAGTAAGCTTTGCTAAGATGTATAATATGAATCAAAAAGATCAAGTTTTTTAATTTAAACAAAATATTTACAACCAAATCAAAAACAGAGGATAACCCTTCAGATTTCAGCAAGAAGAAAGGAAGTCCATTATCAAAGACCATTGCACCACGAACTGATCTATTGATATATAACTTACTATGTATTTATATAAAATTCTTTGTTTTATAAAAGGCTGAAACACGATTTTAATCTTAAAATGTATATAAAATTCTTTTGGAAAAATTTTATGTAACGCCTTGGCGCAAAATATACTGAAACAATTTTAATAAATTTTATTTTAAAACAACGCATTTGTGCTAAGAAAGAAACTGGCATACTTATTTTTAAAATTTTTTTAAACGATATTATACTTTTTTTGGATATAAATTTTGCGAAAAAAAGTACACACTTGTAGAAATATTTGCAATAGTTACAATGCTGTTTATTGCGAGTTCCTCTTCTATTCTGTGTAGATATTTATTGTTGTTTTATTGAGAAACTCTGAAACGATTTAACGCGATGTATTCAACTCGGATGTACTTGAGCGGCCATCACTGAACAAAATGGAAGTGCATTCGGTATTGGAAATGTAATGATTTCAACATCAAGAGTGAAGAATTAGTAATATAGAGCATCAGTTTTGAACATTCCTTTGCAGTGGTCGGAAAATCGAAAAATCTGGCCAAAATACTAAAAGTCGTTTATAAGAAGATACTTATTACCGATCCAAAATCCGTTTTTAAAAAAACAAAATGGCGGATCCACAATGGTGAACAAAATATTGCTAAACTGCATTTATTACCACCAAAAATGGTATATATTGTAGAAGCTGCTGATGTTGTTTAATACGAATCTGAAATCCATACTTCGAAATACAGAGTGGCGGATCAACAATTACGAACCGAATTTTTTAAAATAAAACATAAACTAGAGTTTACCTTTTGGACAAAATTCGATAATTTTTCCATTTAGGGGTGTGGCACCGCTCACTAAGCGTTCTGTGAGAGCGTTTTTTTTTCCATTTAGGGGCATGGCATCACCCACTTTAAAAAAGAAAAGAAAATCCTATGCACTGCTCCTTCTCACAGCCTTTCCAACAAAAAAAGAACCAAGCAAATATGATAAGATTTAGTCATAGGAATAGGGACTGAATCGATTTGGATTGCCTGTTTTTGTTTAAATTGCTTACGAGATAAATCGCTTTGGCTTTGAGAAACATAAAAAAACCTTCACTGAGGGATTGCACAACACTAGGTAAACTTAATACCCAAACGAAAAGATTTTCAAGGCACAGGGACCTTCCTGAACTCTGAAACGAACGAAAAGTATCATACTCAAACAACAACATTTTTAATTATTTTAATTTTTAAATGGGATTTTGAAGCTTTTCCCTTTTGCTTTTTCGTATAAAAACGGATGGGGACTATATTTCAAAAAACCGATAGCTGTTTTTTCGTCATGTTTCTGTATACTTTATCCAAAATATAGATATCTGGTTGTAATTTCAACCCGACGTTATTTTTTTTTTTTTTTTTTTTTTTTTTTTTTATTAAACCTTATATATTTAGAAATTGTTCCACTGTTCATTGTCCATTGAAGGGATGGCGAAAATTGAGTTTAGAACAGAGGGGTGAGGATGCAGAAAAAGAATTGAAAATGTTAAATTTAAATATTCGATGGACTTGCATTTTGTGAATGTGCGGGTATCCACTTTCAGTCTCAATAAGAGCAACAACAACAGTAATTTCACGAAAATACGTTCGCAGCAGTGAACCACGGCTTTTCACAACGATGAGCAACTGCTGCTGATGTTGCTGTTGTAGTCCATAGTAATTTTTGTCACCAGTGTCGCATTCGGACGGAAGTAGGCGACACAAAGCTTTTGAAATTTACAAAGAGAACAAATGTTTGTTGTTGCTGCGCTGTCGCCTTTGCAACTGGGCAACAGAATATTACAAAGTCAAGCGTGACGACGTTAAATTGATGCAATTTCTGCTTTTGTCCCAGCGGCCTGCTACATAACGTGACACGTGCTAATTGCTAGTTATGCCAAACACTGCTAGCAAGCGGAATGGTCAGGCTTCCGATCTTTGACTCAATTACATTGTCATTTAAAAATAGAATTTTTGAATACAGTAAGAGGATTTTAGTAGCAAAAATCATTGGATTTTGTCCGCCAAAACAGTTTTAATCAAAAATTGATGGAAGTCTGCATTTTCATAAATTCAGGAAAATATGGAACATCAGTAACAAAATGAACCGTTTCTTAGCTTTGTTTTCATATAACTTTTTGGCCTGTTTTCAATATTTACTGGGTCGATTTCGGCAAAATCGTTTGTTATTAAGCTCGGAGTTGCACTATCTGTAAGAGCAAAGTATTTTCGGCACCCAAGTACCCGTACAAATATCTTGCAGTGATAGCGATAATTTTGCAAAACTCGTAGCTACTTAGCGAATTTCATATGCTCAGCTTAGCGTGGCTTTGATTTCAAATCCTTTTGCGTTCGTTTGCATATTGGTGTGATCGTGTGGTGTGGTTTTACTTTTGCCGCCGCCATCAGCTCGACAGCTGTGTGAGTGAATAACTTTAATTTCGGTGTATAAAACATTTTTGAACATTCAATCGATGTTGGTGACGACAACAATGGTGTAAAGGACATCAACTGGCAGCGACAGCGAATGCACGCGCAGCAGCAATGTCAGTCGTCGGGCCTTAACTTATTCACTCACTCGTCCGTTTGACGGTCACGTGACCCTAATAAATCACAGAATTAATGTTACGTGAAATGGAGTGCGCTCGGCTATGCATGAGTATGTGTTGTGGGTACGAATATGTGTGATTGCGATTGAGCATGCGAGTGTATGTATGTAGTCTGATGTGAGTTTTCTGGCAAATTTTTTTTGTTTTTTAATTTCGTTGTGCTGATATGGTTTGCAGGATTAAAGCCCCAAAAAAAAAAAAACCAACCTGATATAAACATGAGTCTCGGGAAATCTATACAACTCGACAGTTCAATGTTAAAGGATAATGCACAACCAACAAAAAAAAAACCAAAACACGAGAGCTGAATTTTTATTCAATCACTTTTGTGTCAGAACAATTATTAAGCAAATGATTACTGAACCGATGAACGGAATTTTTTCTGAATAAAAATGTCTAAGGACGAGAGGGCTCCATTTTTTGTTAAATTGAAAAAGATTTATAAATGAAGTAAAAGCTAATTTTAATTTATAACAAAAAATGGGTCTTCAACTGAAGCAAAAACTAAAAAAATTATACAAATTGCTAAATGACCTGAGGCTTGACAAACAACTCAGGGCTTCCACATCAAATCAATACGGTTAAAGTGGAAAAAGAATCATTAACTGACTAAAATTCTGATGTTCTGGATTGATTGTACATTCAAGTGCTTCACATCTATATATTCAAATATCTTTTACCACGCAAAAGGAGAAATGGCACCGGAACCATTTCACCTTCAGTAATTGGGTGCCATTTCTCAGTTTTGGTATATACCGGATAAAAGTGTCACACAACGAAAATGTTCACTTGTGCTCGTATTGTTACATGCAACATATAACACACCTCTCCCCACGTGCTTTAAATAAAAAGTGCTTGCACCCAAAATGTTTTTTCAGGAAAATGTGTAGAATGTAGGGCTGTGCAACGAGCCGAACTAGTTCGATCAAACTCAAAACTCACATGCTTTTCACACAATAGTAGTACCGAACTGAGTTCGTTTAGCTCAGCTCAACTCAACTCAACTCAGTTCGTAAGTTCGTGAGTTTTGAGCTGATCGTTTGATCGATCAGCGAATTCGTTGTGAGCTGATCGTTTGTTTGTTGAGCTCGTTAGTTATGAGTTTTCTCGTTTGTTTGGTTACGTTCAGCGTGTTCGATATGCGTTGAATATGATAGCAAATTGCAATCAGCGTTGCAAAAAATGTGTAAGAATTGGGATAAGTTTAAGGTTTAATATTATACACGAATATTAAAGAAATATTTTGCATAGTTGTTTTTTTGCTCTTAATTCGAAATTGTGAACTTAATAAAATTGAAAATAAAAACTAGGAAGCTTTGTAAAATCATTTTGTTCAACTCGGCTGTTTGAACTTCGGCTCTTCGCTGTACACAGCAGAAACAACTTTCAGGATTGCCACATGTTATCTTTTTTTTTGTAAAATGTGCTTAAACCATATATGTATTTCAAAAAAATTAAATTTTAGCCTGTAACCGCTTAGATAAACTTTTAAGAAATCCAACATATTTGTTTAGGGTTGCCACCTATTTCTTTTAATAAAATCAAAATTATCCATCAATAAATTGATAAAATCATCATCTTCTCTCTATAAATTGACATCTTGGGTGCAAAAATGACGAAACAAAAATTTAGGGTTGCCATATCAGGGTTGCCAGACTTTTTTTTTGGAAAATTGCATTTCCTTGTCAACATTCTGTATTGAAAGTTATAGAATCGACCCAAAAACCCATAGTAAATTTTTTGAGGTTGCCACCTGGTTTTATTAATAAAAACAAAATTTTCTTTGAATAAATTGCAAAAATCATCATTTGCTCTCTATAAATTGACATCTTGGGTCCAAAAACAACTAAAGAAAAATTTAGGGTTGCCATATTAGGGTTACCTGACTTTTTTCGCAAAATTGCATTTGGTTGTTAACTTTTTTTTATTGTTTTTGGACCCAAGATGTCAATTTATAGAGAAAACAATTATGATTTTAGCAATTTATTGGAAAAACATTTTAATTTTATTAAAAAAACGAGGTGGCAACTCCAAAAAATTTGGCGTTAGGAAATAACGCTCAAGGAAATTACTATGGGTTTTTAGGTCGATTCTATATTTTTCAATAAAGAAAGTTGAAAAAGAAATGCAATTTTCCAAAAAAAGTCTGGCACCCTGATATGAAAACTCTAAATTTTTGTTTCGTCGTTTTTGGACCCAATATGTCAATTTATGGAGAGAAAATGATGATTTTAGCAATTTATTGAAAGAAAATTTTGATTTTATTAAAAAAACCAGGTGGCAGCCCCAACAAATTTACTATGGGTCCTTGGATCGATTCTATAACTTTCAATAAAGAAAGTTGACAAAGAAATGCAATTTTCCAAAAAAACGTCTGGCAACCCTGCTATGGCAACCCTAAATTTTTGTTTCGTCGTTTTTGAACCCAAGATGTCAATTTATAGAGAGAAAATGATGATTTTAGCAATTTATTGATAGAAAATTTTGATTTTATTAAAAAAAACAGGTGGCAACCCTAAAAAAATTAACTTTTTCATTCAAAATTATTTGTCAATAAGTCTTAGGGCCAGTTTTTCAGTGGCCATTTAACTCATTCAATATTTAAATATTGTTTAAATAGCCTTTTGAGTTTTTCAGTGGCTATTTAAGTCACATTTAAATACTATTTAAAGTACTTAAGAAGCTACTTTAAATGTTCATTAAGTTGTCAGCTCATTTTGACAGTTGTGTTAAAAACAAGTTTGTTTTATATTTTTGCAAATTTATTGGTTATTTTTTTGGGTTTTAAGTAACATTGTTTTGAAAATGCGTTCTTCGGATGAGGACAGTGACTTCAGTGACTATGAGTCGTATACATTGATGACTATTACCATTTTGCGAAGGAAAAAAATCATAAGAGCGCGTCCCAACCACTTCGAGGTTTATGATGACACCGATTTTTACCACCGCTTTCGTATGAGCAAAGCTTCGGTGTATACCATCCTGCAACTCATTGGTCCACACATAAAGCATCCTACTAATTGGAACAAGGCTGTATCAGAGGAAAACATGCTTTTGATGACTTTGCGCCTATACGCAACAGGTGGTATGTTGCGTACAATTGGTGACTTGTATGGAGTGTCAGTTTCGACTGTTTCAAAGGTCATCGCGATCGTTTCACATCACATAGCATTGCTGAAGCCAAAATTTATAACGTTTCCAAGTACTGATGCTGAACTGAGCAAGGCGACAATGGAATTTTATAATATAGCAAAGTTCCCAAATACGATTGCAGCACTTGACTGCACCCACGTTCGCATTATTTCACCAGGAGGAGATGATGCGGAACTTTACCGAAATAGGAAAGGTTTTTTTTCAATAAATGTGCAAACCACATGTGATGCAAATTTAAAAATCACGAACATTGTGGCACGTTGGCACGGCGCTGCACACGACTCCAATATATTTAAAAATTCAAAAATTGCTGCGTTATTGGAAAGTGGCAAGTTTGGTCGCAGTATTATTGTTGCTGATGGTGGATATACGAACACAAGATTGTCGTGACACCTGTATTGAATCCAAAAACACCAGCAGAAAAGCTGTATAATGAGTCTCACATAAAGACTCGAAGCACTGTTGAACGAAGCTACGGTGTTTGGAAACGTCGTTTTCCAATTTTGTCATTAGGAATGCGATTGAAGTTCAAAAAGTGTCAAAGCATCATAGTGGCCACAGCGGTTTTACACAATATATGTTGCATGAACAACGAGTACGAATTACCAGATTTGCCAGATCATATAGCTGAAGCAGTAGAACTTACAATGTCAGTGTCAGACAATACAACAACTGGAACAACCGATGCCAACAACAGTATAAGAAATCATTTAATTAATCAGTATTTCAAGAATTTATTATAAAAACAACAACAATAAACAACAAAAATAAATAAAAAAAAACAAGATTTTCTTATACTACAGCTGTAACTCGCGTTTTAGCTTTACTATTTTCAACTCCTGCTCCTCTATTTCGAGGTTTAACATTTTTTGTTTTAAATCATGTGATTCTTGTACACATTTCATTTCTAATTTAAGTTTTTCTAGTTCTAATTCAGTTTTTTTGATCTTCTTTTTCGCAACCTCATCCCATGCATCCTTCGTATGCAATCTTTTACCACGCAACATTTTGGAAGGCATTTTTGTTGGTTGCAAGACTTTTGAAGGGATTTTAATTGTCTGTGCCCAGGGAGTTACATTTTCTAATTCAACTTCTATTTCCTTGACTTCAGCATTATTTGTTAACGGAACATATTCGATACCTTAAATAAAAAGTACATTATAATTTTAAAGTATTATAACATAGTTTAACAAGGTAACTTACAATCAATAGCGTCATCATCATATATTGCTTCGCCTCCTTGCATTTGTTGCTCATCGCAAATTTCCATTATTTTTAAATCCATCTCCGTTATTGCTGTGGCTGGTCTTGGCCCACCTCCTGTCTTATAACACTCCCTTCTGTCGGTGGCAAAATTCTTTTTCGCGCTGCTTTTGATGTTCATATATTTTGTGCGCAAGGTTTTTTCATCGCGAACATTATCCACGAAGGCGCCATTAAATTCCTCCGCTATTTTTCTCCACGTCCTGGCTTTCTCCTCAACACATACCCGGTCTGTTTTTTTATTTTCCAAAATTGCCTTGTTTCTCTCAACTAAATCTAATAATAGTTCCACTTCAAGGGATGCAAAATTGTTTGTTCGCTTAGCCATTGTTTTGTTTTTATTTGTTTGTTAAAAACCAGTCTTATTAAGAACAGCTGTTTGATTTTTGACAGAAATCAAGGGTGTTGCCATACGCAAACGTGAAAATTAATTAAAAGATAATTACGCACTGAAAAACTCAACTGAATTTAAACTCTATTTAAAGTTAATGACTATTTAACTAAATAGACTTTAAATATTACTTAAATTGCCACTGAAAAACTGGGCCTTAGTTTTATTTTCAATTTTATTAATTTCACAATTTCGATTTAACAGCAAAAAAACAACTATGCAAAATATTTGTTTAATATTCGTGTATAATATTAAACCTTAAGTATTATTTCTACGCAATTCTTACAACGCTGATTGCAATCATATCCAACGCATAACGAACACGCTGAACGTAACCAAACAAACGAGAAAACTCATAACTTACTAGCTCAACAAACAAACGATTAGCTCACAACGAATTCGCTGATCGATCAAACGATCAGCTCAAAACTCACGAACTTACGAACTGAGTTGAGCTGAGTTGAGCTGAGCTGATCGATCTTGTTCGTTGTGTGTTGCGAAAGTTCGAACAGGTTCGATCAGCTCATTGCACAGCCCTAGTAGAATGACTCTAGGATGAAACATTTATAGCTCTTTTTTAAACTGAACGGTACTTTTTCAAACCAGGGCCGAAAAACCCATTTTTTAGAACGGGGCTCTGTACTAAAACCAAAAAAAAAAGTTTGACTAAAACGGATGCAAAAAATTGGTATGCAAAAAGTTTTCTGCTTGTCCGTAGATTAAAAAAACCGTAAACTAGAAAACCCTATCTAATGTCAATTACGAGATATTGCATTTTAACTAAATTTTTTACTTGCTATTAAAAAATTATTTTTTGCGTACTAAAAATATAATGATCAATATATGGATCAAAATAAGTCAGTTCTAATGTTTTTTTTGATGTTTAATCCTAATCCGGTCTAGAAATTGCTCTATCACTACTTGGTTTTGAAATATTCTTACCTAAAATTTTGACATGTATGGTTCTTTCACCACTTTTGAGGTTATAAAACAAGATCAAGTAACTGTTCGTCATAAAACTTGATAGGGTTTTTAAATGTCTCATTCTTTTCCTTTAAAACTCATTTTGATCTATATCAATACCTTTATTCCTCTGAAATATCTTAACCTAAAAAAAGTTCAAAAAATGCAAGAAATACGCCAAATATCAAACAATTACTTCAGTGTACTGTGATTTTGCAAACAAATACTTCAGTGTACTGTAGTTTTACAAACAAATACTTCAATGTACTGTAGTTATTACAAACAAATACTATACTGTACTTTTTGCAAACAAATACTTCAGTGCACTGTCGTTTTTGCAAAAAAAATACTTCAGTGTACTGTAGTTGGTAATTTCGTATGTGGTGCAGTTTTGAAACTTTTTTTAGGTTAAGATATTTCGGATAAAAATAAAGATATCGATATATATCGCCCTGTTATATAACCTCAAAAGTGGCGACATAACCGTACATGCCGAAATTTTAGGTTAGATTATCTCAAAATCAAGAAGCGATAGAGCAATTTCAAGACTAGATCTGGATTCTGCATCAAACTACATTACTAGAAAGTCAAAAAATTAAGTAAAAATGCAATATCTCGCAATTGAAATTAGAAAGGGTTTTTCAGCTTACGGTTTTTAAATCTACGGACAAGCGGAAAACTTCCTGCATACCAATTTTTTGTATCCGTTTTAGTCAACCTTTTTTTTGGTTTACGTACAGAGCCCTGTGCTAAAAAATGGGTTTTTCAGCCCTGGTTTGAGTGCCGTTCATTTTGAAAAATGAGCTATATATGTTTCATCTTAGAGTCATTCTACACATTTTCCTGAAAAAACATTTGGGGTGCAAGCACTTTTTATTTAAAACACGTGGGGTAAGGTGAGATAACTGTATCAAATACTCACCGCTTTTCTTCTCGAAATATATGCAAAAAAAGTCAACCGTTTAAATTCCCAATTTCTCGGTCTTGGTCTTGTTTTTGATCTTGACTTAAGAAACAAATACTAAATTTTTCGAACTAAACACCAGTTTCCCAGCCTCACTATGTCAAAGCAGATCAATTTTGAAAATACTAAGTTTCGTAGCTTTATATGAAAAAGAATGAGTAGTTGTCTGGATCTGGATTATCATCTTTACCAATACTAAGTCACAAAGTCTTGGTCCTTATCCTCAAATCAAATCATGGCATTGGTATTGAAAAAGTACCAAAGCCAAGACTCAAGATCATGACTTATTTTGCTCATCACTAAACTTCAATATCTACTTATTATTGTTTCTTAGAATATTATAATATTTTTATTAATTCTGGTTGATAATGAACTAATGCATGTGCAGGATATTTTCACTTCTTACGCTCCAAAATGTTTTCACTCTTTTTAGACTTCACTAAGCATTTTAACGTTGAAATTATGAAGCTTAAAAAGTGATAAATTTTGATTGTTAATTCTTGCTCTATATCGATTTAGGAGTCAAGGAACTTTCAACAGAGCATACAATTGTTTGTGTGTATGCCAAGCACTCACACACGCGCATTCTCCCAACAACAAAAACAACCATGTATGTTAATAAATAAAAAACGTCCACGGAGCAGCGATGTTGCCAGTCACAGCAAAAGCTTTCACTTATAACACTCACACAAACACTTTCAACTACCAGTATCAATACACGCATACAGGCGTACGTACAGGACTTTTTCATGCAACATACATACAAACAAACATAATAACATTAACATTAAAAAAACCCCCAAAACGACAACGACAATTTCCTCATTATCGTTAAATTTATTCAAGCAAAATAAATTCATTGGTCGTTAACCTTGACACTGGTTTCCAAGTATTTCCTACATGTTTGTGTGTATGCGTGTGTGTGTATGTGTGTCTGTAAGTGCGCTGTTATATGATTGTAAATGTGCTTCATTTGTTTTCATGCCACTGCTGGTGTCTGCTTTTTTGTTACTTTTTTTTTACTATCGTTTCTTTGAGTGTACAGCAACAACAATGCGATGTAATATCGAAGTGCATAAACCCCCGTCCCCCGCTGACACTACCCTTTGTATCGTCATTGTCAACCTTTCGGAATGAAAGAGAAAGAGATTGCTCCAACGTCACCAGCACCACCACCGCCAATACCATAAAAACAAACAAACTTCAAAAGTTTAGTTTCGGTTTGGACAGTCGGCATAGGCTCGACTCGATGAAATTTCTGCCATAAAAAAATTTTGACTGAAAAAAGCAACAACAAAAGCGTAGTGATAAAAAAAATGGTAAGTGATTTTTATTTACATTTTCACTTCCTGTTGGCTTGAAAGTAGTAGCAGCATTTTAGGCGCACAAACAACATCGTAGCGCGGTAAGTGAAAACAATTCAATAATGGCGTGTGCCCGATAGAATTCTACGATGTGTGTTTACAGCAAAAATTTTAATTAATTTATTATTTTTTTTTTCAATACATAAGTCATCAAAGGAACTTTGTGTTTCAACGCAAATTGGAAGATATTGTAAGAAAAATTTAGTAATAATTTTAAAGTATCCAACCGATTTTTGAGATGTTATTCTCTGTTTCTGTCTCCAAGTGATAAAAATAGAATATTAACGAAAGCTTGTGCTTGTATTTTCTTATTTCTTTAAAACTTAATTTTTTGTTGTCGAATTGGGGTTATTTCGTTTTACTGTAGACGTGGCATCCCTAGGTGATATGGCACCCCTTTATATTTCAATACTTGCAGATTAGTTAGCTTTCAAATATGGACGAAGCTTAATTCATTTGGGTGTAGTTGTTATAACTACTTGGGTGCAGGATTAAAAAAAAAATTGGAAATGTAAACGGCTGACTTTTTTTTTTTCAGAGAGCGGTAAGTATTTGAAACAGTTTTATTTAAAATAAATTGTATATCATTTCGTTTTCAGATGAATACCAGCACGAGTGAACATTTTTATTCGTTTCGTGGCGCTATTATTCGGTATTTACCAAAACGGAAAAATGACAGAAAGTTACTGTGAGTGATATGGTTCCGGTGCCATTTCTCCCTTTGCATGTAATCAGACATTTGTGAGTACAGAATTTCAGTCAGGTTGGACTTTCGACCCATTTTTACCTGTCAAATTTTTTAGCGTTCTCTATTTTAATAAACCTTGCGAAAATTTGGAATACAACATACCGCCGAAACGGTGTTAAGTGAAACCAGTCCTGCACCAACCACAATGAAAAACTCTACAGTGTATAGAAAAAATAATCGGCAAAAACTCTAACATCTGCTTATACTTAATACGTTCCAGCAAAAAAAGAAAACTTGAAGCAGAAAAGACAACCAAAAAGTGAACTTACAAACGTAAAGTGGTTACAAGTTATGCTACTTGCGATGAAGGTGAAGATAATATATTATTCCAAGACGAATCTGATGGCCCTACGCTCCTCTTTAGAATTAAAGTAGAATACATACGTACCATCTGATGTGTGAATTGGATTAAATGAAGATTATGCACAAACCTCTTAACCACATGATTGGGTCCAATGCGTAATATGCTGTATATATGTTTATGGTCACATGAAATATGTACCTAAATCTTAAAAGTAAACATGCAACAGTTCTTGCAACAAAAAATTGAAAGCCAACTAGGGTGCTACATCTCCCATGATATGGTGCCATATCTATCGTAATCGCAAATGATTTGTATATTTATAGCATTTTTTGTAAATGAAAAAAAAAAAAAAAAATTGTATTTGTAATAATTTCTAATATATTTAAAAGCCTTTTTTCTTTTGTTTAAAATAAATTAAAGAATAAAATCGTGTTTTATTTCTTTAAAAACATCTTATCTCAATACTGGATTTATACCGCATCAACATAAAAGGTGCCATATCTTACGGGCTTACCCTGTATATTGTTATTTAGGACATGCGACTTTTTGCCTAAAGCCACGCTAAAGTATTATCCATGATAAAAATTTATATCAAAGAAATGCACACATACAGAAATGCCAGACGTACTGTTCTGAATTTAAAATCGCAATTAAAAGTTACAACAAAATGTCTACCAAGAAATATTATCCACAATTCGTTTCTGTTTCGTTTTGTATTCATTATATTGTTCCTTGAATGCTTGAATCAAAGGCAGCGTAAAATTGTTCATGGCCTTCAAGCGGTTGTGCGCCTAAAAGCCCCGAACAAAACATAAAAACACTCAGTACTCGCCTTGTCATACTCATGAAAATCAGTCAAAGCGTCTCAACTTAACGACGCCTTAATGTAGACTACATAAAATCACTCATACATATACACATGTATAAATCCTTATTAGGAACTTACAAAAACAAAAGATGTGCCAGAAAAAACAACAACAATAGGGGATGTTTGTTTCTTTTTTTAATAAAAACAAAAAGCCCAAGCATAACAAGTACAACAACAATAACTGCGATAGTTACGAGGATTTCCTACTTGTTTTCGATTGTACGCTCTGAGAACAAGACGAGAACACAACAACAACAACAACAACAGCAACGACAATAACAATAACAACAACAAGCAAACAATGAACATAAAAATAAGGCAAAATTGTTATATGTTTTTTGGCGAGCCTGCAAGTATGCTACATATATGATTTTATTTTATGAAAAATACTACAGCGTCATTCACCCACAACAACAAACAACAAACACATACACGTACGCACACATATGCTCGAACATATACAGATAGACAGACACATGCTAGCAGCTATAAGCTGGTAAGAGCGCATAAGCTTACAAGCCTAAAAGTAGACAGCAATAATCGATATGCGTATAAAATAAATGAATATGCAAGTGTACGTTCACCACCACGCTGCCATTTTCATATGCATGTATATGTGTGAGTGTGTGTGTGCAAAGTTTTTAAGCCTTTAGGCCTTTCATGAGTTTGCATTTTTTATTTGGAATTTTTTGCTTTTTCGCGAAAGGCTTGTCTGCTGCTCTTGAATATGTATGTGTATTTTGTATATATGTACTGCATTTGTGTGTGTGCACACAAAAAGCATTTCGTTGTCTGTAGGGCAGTCTCCGTAAAGAAAATAATGACTCTGCTGAAATTGTGTGACTTTGTTTTTGCAATGGAAATTTAAATTTATGTTTACTTTTGTGGGTTGCATACTTTTAGGCAAAAGTTAAAGTTTTACTTGTTGCTCCTGTTTAAAGTGTAAGCAATTGTTGTTGATATATAAAATTTGAGTTTAGAGTATAGCAAGTCGGTCTGCTTTCTACACACTTTTTTCACTACTCACGTTAGTATATATTAACGACCTGCATGACTATTATCATTATTGGCTGCGCTTTACATAATTAATCAGTTAAAGTTAAGTTAAGCTTAAAATAATTTTGAATATAATCTGCGTCTGCACTCGTTTCAACATTTACCAGCAATAACACTGTGCCTTTCAAAAATTCTATCTTTGCAGCATTTACGGTTTGATTTGGTTTTTGAGATATTTGATTTTATGTATAAATTAAAATCAGCAAAACTTTATTGTTTTGCAAAAAGTATAAGATTTTATCCTTAAATTGGTTCAAAACCAAACCATTTATCGTTGTTGTTGCAAAAGTTAGATCCATTTAAAAATTATTTCATATATAATACATGCAACATATCGTGTGAGTGACATTAATTAATATGGAAAAATTAAGTTCCTTAATAATAATTTTTTTGCATTTTCTGCGATCGTGAACACTCATTAAGTTAGAAAAAGTGAAAAATGCTTAATATACCTAAAAGTTTTACCGAAACGAATACGTATTAGTTGAATAAATGGTTGAAATAATACGTGTTAAACCCATTAATGCCCAACGAGAACCACAATAGATAGGATGCCGAAATTTTTAGGAGTTTGCATTCTGGACTTCAAATATATTTATATAAAGAAATGTTTAAGTAGTCTTGCTTAGAGCCGGCTTAATGTCTGGGTGCCATATGGTACCGATAGGCATTTTTTCTTATGTAGCAGGAAATTTTAACTGTTTGCAATAAAAAAAGTCTTTATATGCACTAAGCATTTTTTGGCAATAAGAAGTCAGGAGAAAGCTTTAAACTCAGATTATAACATAATTAAGGAGAAAAGTAATAGTATGTTCAACAGTAAGGATTAAATTCTCCTGAGGCGCAACTCTTGTTAGCAAATGCTATATAGCATTCGAATGCTCCTTTACTTAAAATTTAAGCCTAAAGATCTAAAATGAAAACCGCACATGTAGATTTTATACTATACAAACTATTTTGCGATGCGAGATAGCACCCAAACACATGCACAATGTACATAGAAAAACAATAACTTTCATGCTAGATAATGCCCAGAGGTGCCATATGGCACCCAGGAAAAATTAAAAGTTAGTTCCCGGTGGTGCCATATGCCACTTTGCTATTTGAAATAATCAGAACACGTTTATTTTACAACGGATTTTTTTGACTTTTATTTAAAAATACTCATTAGTCCTTTCAAAATAAAACTGTATACAGAAAGGTTCAAAATATATGAGTTAATAACAATGAAAGGTGTTTCATTACCTCAGGTCATACGGCATCAAAATATTTTCCAGCTTTCTGTCAACAAGCAATCAAATAAAGATGTATGTATGTATGTATTCTCCTTTAACTCCTAGGAGGAGCATAGGGCCAATATATATAATATAATAATATATATATAATATATATCAAATAAAGATAACTACCACAAAAAATTTAACATTTACAAACAAAAATAACGATTTCCAAAAGCTGGAAAATATCCAATTTCATACTTATCCAGTTTTCAAAGTCGTATCTTGCTTTAATTATTTTGAAATCATTTTTGAAGTTAAGTTAGCTATGGGTGCCGTATGGCACCCCTGAGCTCTAAAGGGTTTTATAAACGTTTATCGCTGACAAGTTGAATAAACAATAAGAAAGTGGCGAATTATATGCAGATTTACATAGACATCCAATATGCTGAAGTAAAAAATGTTACTTTCGAAATCTCTCAAATCCCTCAGATATTTAATTTCAAGCTGAAGAACGCAATAAAACTTCAAAAAATTTTTACTAAAATTAAAGACTTTAACTTTGGTATTTTGTTGTTGTTGTTGTTTTTGTAAATTATTGTTGTATTTGTGTTAACTGCAAATATTTCAACATAACCATGAGAATTCATTTCGCGCATTTCCGCTACGGCAAACATGAAAAATGTTGCACAGGAGATATTTTGTTGTTGTTTTTCTAATTTCTTTTTGGTTGTAGTAGTTCTATTTCGCAAATTACAACAACAATAACAACAACAAGAGCAACAACAACAATAAAATTACAACAAAAAGTCAAACAAACATTGTTTTGGCGTTGAATTTGCGGAATTTTAATTATGTTTTGACGCTGAACGTCGTAGACGGGGCCAGGCGTAATGGTGGAGCAAACTACATACCATGCGCTACTACCATGCAAGGTTTGGCATTTTGTTGTATTTTGCAGTTGTTGTTGTTGGACTTTAAATAAACTTGGCTAAAGCACAGGGCAACAAAAGTTTTATGCAACCAACAACAAAAAGCCAAATAAAATAAAATAAGAAAATACACAAACCAACAACAAAACGCAAAACAAAAGAAGGAAAATGAAAATACAATAGTGAAAAATAAATTAAAATGGTTCCTTTCTGAGCGCACCCAACCATTCATCGAGTCATCCGTCGAGTCTGCCAGCCAGCCAGTCATCCAGTCATCCAGCCAGCCAGCCATTCGTCCAGAATTCAATACGATTCCGTTCATATGAGTTACACCATATGAAAAGCAGGGCGCTGAAACTCTCATTGCAACATTTTGTAGCTACGCCATTTTGTTTTACATTTGTTTTGTTTTTGTTTTTGTTTTTTTTTTGTTTTTGTTTTGCGAATTTTTGTGTTTTTAATTTTGTTCTGTTCTTCGTTATCATTCAGTTTTTAATTAATTTAATGGCTTTTAAGCCATTTTTGTGCGTTTTTTTGTTTTTCTCTCACTTAAGGAATTTTCGCTGAACGTTCAAATCATTTCGCCCCAAAAAATAATATAAAGTTGCATTTGTCTTTGCCGCAAGCTTTTCTGCTGTTGTTGTTATTTGGGCTGGTTGGTCTTTTTACAAAATTCTTTTTTATTTTAATATTTTTTTAATTAGTTTTTGTGCAGACCTTTTATTGTCTGTTTTTGCCTTGGTAGCCAATTTTAGCTGTGTTTATTGACTGAGTGACTGATTCTGTGTTTTATTATCATGTCTTCTCTAAGCTTCAAATTTAAGGCGTTTGGTGAAACCATTTAAATGTGCTTACAATGTTTTTTTACGATCATGCAACAGTTCAAAATGTTGCTTGCGGCAAAACACAAAAACCTGCCGTTTAATTAAAACACAACGATTTGTTTGGAAATTAAAAGTGGCTGAATGGTTTTTTTCTGTGAAAAATCACAATGAAAACTAAAAAAAAAAAAATTTCGAAAAGTCAAAAAATATTTAAAAAAAAAGAATTCGATATCGGTATCGAAAAACTCCAAAAAGGCTAGGATAAATAGAATATTGATAAAATATGAATGACCTTAGTAGAGAAGTATCGAAAAACATTGAAACTGGAAACAAAAGTCAAAAAATTTCAGAAAAAAACATAGAGAAAACTATGATACTGAGACACAACTCTAAATGGCATCATAATAGTCCAAAAATGTCGAACAAAGCTTAGGAGTATCGAAGAGTATCGTTGATTTATCAAATGTCGACAGAACTCGATTTGGCCAGAATTAGCCAGGGTGGCCAAAAATTAATCACTCTATCGGAAGATGTTATAATTTTTGCAAATGGCGTCGTACGTCAATCATAATTGACACTTCTGAACTAGACAACTGCGGTATATAGGTAAACAGACACAGCATTATATTCCGCAAGAGTGGTGGTGTTAGCGCAGCATGAATTTCGACGTCGATTTACTAATCGTGTCGCGCCAACTGGGCAAATATACCGGCGCTTAGCTACTTGACTCGAACAGACTGGAATCACAGGAGACCATGCAGGGCGTGGCCACCACCTGACTGGTCGTAATGACGAGAATATCGTGGCTGTGACTGCCGATGTCGCTGAGTACGAAGAAACATCAACCAGACGACGTACAGTGTGTCTTACCCAGATCAGTCTGCAGATCGTAAAATTACACAGGCCCACAAAAAAAAAAGTACCCTGCGCGAAAGATCAGAGCACCTGAGCTTTATGTTTTCGGAGTCGCTGAATCCGAATATGGTGCCAGATTACCGAAGTTGGTTCGCGTTTTTTCAAAAATCAGCAATTACGCTGAAAATTTAAGATTTTTTTTCAGCATTATTTCTGATTTCTGAAAAAACGCGAACCAACTCAGCTATTCTGGCACCATATTCGGATTCAGTGACCCCCGAAAACATAAAGTTCAGGTGGTCTGATTTTTCGCGCATGGTACTTTTTTTTTTTTGTGGGCCTGTGTTATTGATTTAAAAACAAAAATTTTTTTGGAATGTTTCTAATAAAATTTTTCATCGATGTATCTTGGTTTTTTTATAATTTTAATCTAAAACCGTATATTAAGTAAAAAATATGAGATTTTCCGGTTAAGATTAGTTTCCAAGTCATAATAATAAAAATATTTTCGACTTTTTAGTACTAAATTTACATTCACAAATAATCTATCAGTGCCACGCCCTCCAAAAAAATTAATTCATCGTATCTCCGAAACTACTTAACGCAGGTAGATAAAATTTGGTACATATGCTAAGGTTATCGTGAGAAAAAAATTTCTTGGGAAAAGTGGGTGGTGCCACGCCCACCAAACAGCTATCTCTGAAACTATTTGAAATTTGGAACATATGTGAACAGTAATGGAACAAATAATTTTGCCTGGAAAAGTGGGCGGTCTCCAGCCACCGTAGAAGCTAATTCATCTTATCTCTTTAACTTCTTCAGATATATAATTGAAATTAAGTACACATGCAAAACGCAACGGTATAGCGGGCGGAAAACGCAACGGAAAAACGGGCGGTATAATTCCCCTAAAAACGAAATAAATTATAAAAAACCACAAAATCACAACAGTTTGATATTTTTCAATTATGTTTTTGAATTATTTGTGGTCCCAAAGTGTGTTTTTAATACATATCAAAATTGTTTGCCTGCTTGAGGACGCATTGTATAAAGATTTTAATGATGGGGGCTTATATGTAGCTAAACAGGGAAAAAATTAAGCCACCGCATTTTAAAAACCACCTTTCTTGGGGCTCAAACTCGATAAATCGACAACAAAAAATTTATAAAACTACAACTTGAGAACCAATCATCCAATTTTTGGTGATTTTTTAAATATGTTGCTCGTTGGAGTCTTGTCAAACTTACTTTTTAAAAATTCCCTCGGCTTTGTCCGGAATAGTCAAAATCTTTATAACTGAGGAACTGCATAGATATGTTACCCAGCGAGGTTCTGTAGAATTTATTTTTTTAAAGTTTCCTCGGCAATGTCCGGGATATTAACAATTCTTAATATCTCAGGAACCAATAAAGAAAATCTGCGTGTGATCCCATTACATCCACTCAAAGCTATTGTGTGGTGCGAACAGTTGTCACCAGAAATCTTGCAAAAAGTCATGGAAAATGCGATAAAACGGTTACAAATGTGTATCAACACTAGCGGCAGCCAGGTGATAGATATCATCTTTTCCATTTAACAGAATAGATTTTAAAGGTCCAAATACAGATTTTCATTGCTCAAAATAATTTTTTTTATTTAGTAAAAAAGAAATTCAAAATCAAAATTAGATAATTAATTTTGTGCTACTTTGGGAATTTAAATGTCCACATAAGTGGACAATTGCCTCAGCACGCTAAAATAGGTAAACAGAAAAATTAAGAGTGAATGTTTTCCCTTTCCAATGCGCCAGAGAGAAATATATAAAATTCAGGAAATATTTGAATGAGAAAACTAATGTCCTCATATGTGGACATTAACGCCGATGCGGTGAATTACACTTTAAATTATGGATGAATTTCATATGTTGAGCATATGTATGAAAACGTAAGTATATATGTGAGGGGTTTTTTGCTATTGAGATCTGATTTACCTTGGATCATGCCGAGTGTTTGTTATTTTTGCTCTTGCCATTCGATTTTTAATACGCATATACTGAAGAAGAGTAAAATCATTTAATTTAAATAAAAGTTCAGAAACTTTTTTTTTCTTTTTACCACAACTATAACAACAAATGGTACCTAACATCTACTATAACATGGGTCCTATAAAAAATACTCCTTTCGCTTCCTTTTGTTTTCCTTTGCATTGCTTTGGTCTTAACTGGGCTTAAAGCAGCTTTTAATGGCTTTGCCTTGCTTGCTGCTTATGTTCCCTTTTTTCGCTTCTGCTGCTTTTGCTGGTACTTTCTTATCATTTTTTCGCTCCATATAAGAATGTAAGGAACACTACGTTGTATATCGCAGAAAAACTTATTATTTTTTTGTTCCTTTTTTTTTTGCTTTCTCGACGACTCGTTTTCTAAAAATATTTTCCATTAAAAATAAAGCGTTTGAGCGATGTTTTTTCTCTGTACGCCATATTATGACCATCTACTTGCATATACATATGTATACGCATATACGTGCAGTTGTATGTATTTCATTTTTTGTATGTGTTTTCGCTTATGTCTACTTTATACATCGTTCGAAAGCTTGTGTTAGCTCAACAAATGCCATTAGAGTGCAAGTTAGAAATTCCAATTTACTGTTGTTTGCTAGTGTTTTCTTTTTTCCTCTATCTCTCTCTCCTTTAACTCAAACACTTCATTTTCTTTGTTTTTATTTTTTTTATTTTTGCAAGGACTGCAATTAATTTTTCTTTTCTCTGCTTTCCCTTTTTTCGCATGTTTTGCTGTTGTGTGGTAGTTGCAGCAAAAGATATACCGAGGAAGAAAAGCTTGCAATCCTTTTTTCTGTATGTTTTTTTTTAAATTTAAATTTTAATATTGTGAAATTTTTATATTTTTTTTTTTGTGCAAAAGTAAAGTTTTTTCTATTATCCTTGCTAGCTTCTATTTTGTTTGCTACTGCTCTGTATCAAGCAACAACAACGAAAACAAAAACAATAACACAAGAAAACAACCAACGAAATAAAAAGAAATTCTTTAAAATCTTGCTGTCACAATTTATTTTTTCTTTCTCAGTGAATCTTCTTCGCTGCTGCTGCTGCATTTCTTTCCATCAAACATTTCATTAGCCCCCCCAGGTCCTCCTTCCCTCCGCACTTGTGTCCTCATTTGATATTACAACACAAACAACAAAAAGGATACATTCTCGTAGCCAACATACCAAGCATTCTAGTCATTCATTCGTAAATTTCCTGCTCCAACAACAAAATATTTGCTCATTCTCAACCAAGGAAATGCATAGAAAATGTAATATGATGGCAACCATGGCCATTTTAGAAAAAGAAAAAGAAAAAAACAGAAATTGAATTTGCAAAAGAAATATAATAAGGAATGAAAGCCCATGAATAGTGAAAAAACGAGATAGAGAGAAAAAACAGAAATTCAGTTTTTAAATCGAATTTCATTCCAACCACAATAGCCACGTATATTACTCAATTTTTAATCATTTGTTCAGCTTTACCAGGGAATAACAAACATTTAATGTTCTTTGAATAAATTGTTTAGGAATTAAAGAACCGAGTTCTTTGTCAAAACAGCGCCTATATGCATCACCGAAAACTACAAAGCAAATTTTGATTCATATTTTTCAGGATACAGGATTTATACTCCAAGTTAAAACTTTTCCACATCTTATAGACCTTTTTCTAAGTCAAACTTAACTTTTTCCAAACCAAATTAAACTTTTTTCAGATAAAAAACTTTTTACAGAATTTGCTCAGATTTGCTTTTTGACTGAGTTGCCATTTGCATTTATAAAGCTTGATATCAGACAGCCTTTACCACGACATAGCATTGGGAAGGTTGAGCAACATTTTGGTAAAAAGCTCTAATACATCGTTCGGCACCTTATTCCTTCTAAACATTGAATGTCTACATAATAATCAGTAGACCTGCTCCATTTTGAAGGCACAAATACTTAGAACGAAAACTTGCATACTATAGATCCCGGCTTTATGGCAATTCCTTTCATTAATCCATTTTATTATCAAAGTAAAAAGTGAAGATGCCGAATATTTAAGGAATAAAACTTATGTACTAGGCCGGGTCCATGAAAAAAATTTCGGAAAAATTGCCCACTATTCGAAAGTTTACCTTGAGAGTATCTAGGAAAAAAAATTTTTTTTTCTCCACTCTCCACAGCCAAAACGGTTTTTATCATAACTTCGGCAGGTGAGTTCAGATGTTTAAAAATTATATATCGCTGTAAAGAACTCATTTCGCTTTATTTTTAGTATCATGGCCTTTGGTGCAAAAAATTATCAAAGGCTTTAATTTTATAACGAAAAAAATTTCATTTAGAGGGATATGAACCAGAGAAACTGGTTATCACTAGCCGAATATGACCTCGGGGGGCCAAAAAAAGTAAGTAACAAATTAGGCCTTAGTAAGTTCTTCACAATGATATATAATTTTTAAATATCGGACATCATTATGAAAAAAGATATTTTTCTCAGTTTCTAGAGTGATACAAAAAAAAATGTTTGTTGTTTACTTCATTTTCTCAAGCTTAGCTTTCAAATAGGTAGTCCCAAGATTAGCTTTCCAATAGGAAGGGGTTTTTTGCCATTTTTTTTTTTTTTTTGAATGGAGACCAACCCCACCCAAACATGCACATTTAGATAAGATTAAATAAGACGAACACACTTTGAACAAAATTTTATGTCGAGAATTCAGCTGCTCTCAAGACCACTAAGATTAGTTGTTAAATAAAAAGAGGTTGACTAATTCAACTACTTACATTGTCGAAAGAGTAACATCGCAACCGTATAAACCTTCTTCCATTGAAAGAAAAGTGTTTCAAATTTTCCTCCTTCACCTGCTCTTATCAAAAATTTCTGAAAAAGTCATTGTAGATAGTACCTGGGTCTGTAGTGAGCTTGCCAAAATGACAGAAAACATTTTTTCTCAGAATTCTTTACTACGTGTGATTCAGCATTGACCAGATTTGGTGCATTACTACATACACCTGTCTCGTCATTTATCCAACTATAGTTTGCGAAGATCTGAGATTTGCTCTTACATATCGGGCATTCTACGTGTACTGGACATAAAAAAATGTTGGTATATCCGATTTCATTAATTTTTGACTATGTTATACCTTGGATCCAGATATAAATTTTTTTTTAAATATATATATAAGTAGATCAGTTACAATCAGCTCCTAAACGACTTCTACGCCCACTATGAAATTTGGCAAGAATTACCTGTTCACTTTTAGCTATTTTTAGAAGAAAAAAAAATTAATAAAATTAAAAGGGACTAACTTTGTCAGAATCAATTTTCAAAAATTAAGGTCCACCTTTTTCCAAAATACCAATTTTTTTTTTATAAATCAAAAAATAGGTACTTGATAGTGAATAGATAATTCTTACCAAATTTCATAGTGGGCGTGGAAGTCGTTTAGGAGCTAGACAATAATATGTAAATTATACAGTTTCAAATCGTACTGACGAAATGATTATAACTGGTCTAGCTCCCAAACGCTTTCACATCCACTTTGAAATTTTGCAAGAATTATCTATTCACTATTGGCTATTTTTAGAAAAAAAAAAAATTTTTTTTTAAATTAAAAGGGACAAGGTTAGGTAAGGGCGGCGGTAATAGCGAAGAGCAAAAACCTCACATAGACCGACTAGGTCCATAGCGTTAATGATAATGCTATTCCAGGGACTAACTTTGTTAAAATTAATTTTCAAAAATTAAGGTCCACCTTTTTTCAAAAAAAGAAATTTTTTTTAAATCCAAATGCAGTTAAAAACTCTTTAAATTAAGTATAAATTTGGCTACTTTATTTATTTGATTTAAACTTTTTCATGCTGGATAACGGGATTCAGTGTAGTACGAGTACGTATCTGCTGGTCAGTCAAAATTTTGAAGTTCTCTAGATCGTTAACTAGACCCTTTATTTGAAAAAAAATTTTGTATTTGAATCCAGGGTATACATAGGTATAACATAGTCAAAAATAACTGAAATTGTATAGATCAACATTTTGTTTATGTCCGGTACACGTAGAATGCCCGATATATCAGTAGTATGCCCAATAAATAGCGTCGGCTCCTATACAAAAAAAAAAAAAAGTTCGGCTTACACTTGAAAGTTTTTTGAAAGGATTTTTGAGAAAAAACTTTTTTTGTGATGCTTTCTAAGGTGCCGTGATATAGTCCCCACGGACATAATCCCCATTCACAAAATGGGGATTATGTCCGCAAGTGTTTCGGACATAATCCCCAGGAAAAAACGGACATAGTCCCCATAACGATATTTTGTTATTGACAACAGCCGCAGCTTAGGATTTACAACTCCCGAAAATTCCAATACCGTTTCCGCGGCGGCCTTCAGCCGCTGATCAGTCTATAACATATCCAACACCTAGTTTGCTAGCCATAGTAATTTTACATTAGGGTAGGGGTATGTGGGCGGCCTGCTGCCGCAGCTCAGGATGTAAAACTCCCAAAAATCCAACACTGGCTTCAAGGCGGCCTTCGGCCGCGGATCAGTCTATAACATCCAACACTATATAAATTTTTTAAATGGATTATTGCAAAAATTTTGTTCAATCTTAATTACATAACCCCTATTGGGATTATATCCGAAAAATTTGCGGACATTACCCCCATGACCAAAATGGGGATTATGACCGAAAAATTTTCGGACATAATCCCCATTTACGAAGTGGGGATTATGTCCGTTGGGACTATGTCCGGTAACCGCTTTCTAATTCCCAATCATTCGTTATTCGATAGTTATTACAATATTGTGCCATTTTGATCTAGTTTATCAGCTTTCTAATCACTTCCCATACATATCTGTGCCATTGTACCCAGCAAATGTTGATAATCGGGATTGTCGGCAACTAGTCAAAATATGAGAGTTTTAATAGAATGAATTGAGGGATTTGATGGCGGTCTGACAATTATTCTTTGAGCAAAAATAATTTCACTTAACTCATTCATTTCAATGCTTCATGAATTTTGTTGGCCTTCGCTTGAAAAAAGCAATAGTAGTTTAGCAACTCCAAATTCAGCTCTTGATAGAAAATAACTCCTTCTTCTTTTTACCCCAATACCAGGAAATATCAGTGCAACTTAAAACGCAGTTTTCTCAAATGGTAAGAAGCTGATCCCTTTTCTGATGGTCTGAAGTTTTTTATTAAGACCCGTGTTCTATAAAACAACTGCCCAATTTGTAGTGCAGAAACTCTAACCAAAAATATAATGTATTTTTCCCAAAGTTCGAAAGCTGTCTGAGTGAATTAGGGACTCGTCTCCTTTATGCTCAGGCCTAAAATTAAAATGAAAATTGGCCAAATTTTTGAAATATCATGTCTGCTATAAATTTGTATTATTTGGCAATATGGTTGGATGTAGGACGGGGGGGGGGGGGGGGGAGCCAGCACAAATGTTGTTGATTCTTTCCATCCATACATAATCTATGCATGCATTTCATACTTTATGCCACTTCACTTCATTTCTCATTCGTTCGTTCATTCATTCATGCATTTGTTCATTTATTCAATTCAATTTAATTTGATTTGTTTTTTGTTCTCCTTTTCTTTTTCTTTTAAATTTCCCATTTTGTTGTTGTTGTTGTTGTTGTAGTTTTTGTATTATTTTGCCGCATGCTTAAAAAGCACATTATGTACCATGTAATAAAGCTTTTTCATACGACAGCAACGAACGTAGTTCACGAGATATTTATATACGAATATACACACATACACGCGCAAACTTCTTGTACATACACACATATATATTGTAGAATGCTTCAGTAGAACTTTTGTGATCCCTTGCTTACAACAACAACACAGCAGCAGCAGCAGCAGCAGCAATAGCAACATGCAGCATGACAGCAGCTGCTTGCTTACGTATTGGTGCTTAAGCTAAGTTTACTTTCATAACGTTGTTGTTGTTGTTCTTTCGACCATTTTCCATATTTTGCTCAAGAAAAAAAGGTCCTTTGAAAAAAAAAAATAAACACGATGGAATTTTTCTTGCGCTTTCCTTGGTTACAAATTTTTTTTATTTAAGCTGCGATGTTGTTGTTTTGCCTCTATAGTCCCTACTCTACTTTGACTGCCCCCTAGAAAAAAGAAATTGCTGCTTAAATTTCGACTTTTTCTTATACTTTTGTGTAGTTGATATTGTTGTTGTGCTATTTCTTCGGTTCCAAATTTTTCTTTTTTATTTTTCGTACGTTTTTCATTTTTTCCTTTTCATTACTTTCTTGCTGTTCCTTGCTGTTCCTTTGGTGTTGGCACTGGTCTTGGTCTGCTGCTGTGTGTGGTGCGGCGGTGTGAAGGTGCCACACTTTTCTTTTGAATGATTCGATGATTTTAAGCGCCTGCGTTATATGAAAACCAATCGCATCAAAGCACCCCATTAAATTTCATCGTCAGAATGAATCCTTGTGTCGTTGCTGCTGCTGCTCTGCCACTACATACACACATCCACATCACATCGAGCGATTGCTCGTCTACTCGCATTTCTACACACAGCATAGCATTCTTCTTCTTGAGTGGAAGCGTCAGCTGCTGCTCCTCTGGTTGCTTCCGATTCTTTGGCCCACGAACGAACATAGCTCGTCAACTCGCCTCCTCAGCTTCTCATCCTTTTGCTCATTGATATACTACACAAACACACAGCCAGCCAGCCAGTCAGTCACTGAGTCTTCTAAATTCTGCTACTGTCACTACCACCCCTTCTTCACATCCGTCGTCTCATCCTGCACTTCATCCTTATATCCTTACGTTCTACATTTCACTCTTGCGCTTCCTTTTTTTCTGTTGCTGTTGCTGTTGTTGTTGTTGTTGCCTGCACCCACTTTGGCATTTGGTGTCTATCTAAAGCGCGTTTATTTGACTTCCATCACTTGCACCGCTTCCGTCTGTTCCACTTTTTGCATTTCAGTCTTCAGTCTACAGAGTATCTGGCCTTTCCTTCTTCATGCTATGTAAGCACATGCATGTCCCTTCGTAGCATCCTTTCAGGATGAATAGCTACAAACAGACACACACACTCGCAAACATATTTTAATATCCTGTCTATCGCAGCGTGTCTGTTGATCTGATGGTTGTTGTAGTTGTTGGTGTCTTTGAGTGTGTGTGTGTTGCACTTTTCCACTTTCTTTTCCAGCCATTTAAAATATTGTTCAACACTCATGTATTTCGTTATTCCGCTTCCGCAATTTCTTCTTTTTGTCCCATGTGTTCTTAAATTTGTCCCAACTTCGATTGCATATTAACATTGCACAGAGTGGACACACACGTTCACATTTCAAATGATTTTAATAAAAGCAGTTTTTATCTCTTTGGTTTTTTATTTTATCATAGTTCTAGAATGCAATCAAAAAAAACTGAGACATGTTGCATAAGTCTTCGAAGCTTTGCAACAAATATTGCTGCTCCGAAATCTAAAGTAACTTTTTTTACCCAGGAAGGCAGTGTCATCAATCATTTGAAAAGAATTTTAAAGTTTCGGTCTTTATTGTGGTAATTCAATATACATATAGGGGGTTATAGTGAATGAATATTCCAGGGAAATTTTGCTTACACTGTAATGGAAAATGCTCGGCAGTCTTTGAAAAATTCCCCGGGTATCTTTATTCACAATAGCCCCCATAGTAAAGTGGAACTTATGTCGCGCATATCGCAGTGCTTAGGCTGCTGGATTCAATGAACAACTGTTAACTACTGAGTCTTGCAGCAAACATCAAAATAATAAAATAAAGTGACATACGGTAGCAACGAAAAATTTATTATGAATCACAAAGTGAAAATTGAATCTCAAAGTCACATCCAATGTGTAATGAAATTTTATATTTAATATGCTCAGATACTTAATTTCGTCCCTATTCGAGTGAAAAACATGTGGTAAGTTTTTTATAGTTTTGAGTTACTTATTTAATATTTCTGGTTGATAATATTGCAGTCTTTAGACTGATAAGACCCATTGAGTCATATCTCTGCTAAAAAGAGTATTTTTAACTTGGAAAACAGTAAAACAATGATTTATTTTTGTAACTTCAAATATCTCTAAACTTAAAAAACGGATTTAGTGTTTTTCACTCAAATTGGAACAATATGCTTTCGATTAGAAATTGAAGTATTTTTGTAAGAATTACTAAGTTATCGTTGATATTTTCTTTATCGTTCTATGAATTACTCCAAAAAATATCGTTTTTGTTGCACCCATTAGAAACTCCACTATATTCAGGAATGTCCTTAATGCCGATTCACATTAAAATTGTCATTTAAACAATCTTCAAGAGCTCTGGAATCGAATTGGATATTGATTTATTTCAGATTCCGAGGTGGATCGGATTTCAGAACATGCGTAATTATGAAAATAGAAGTTAGGAAAGCTTTTCGGCATGTTCTCAATTTCAATTTTGATCGGAATCGGAATGGAATCAATCGATATTGTACACCACATCGGCATTACGTTTCAGTAAATCGGATCCAGTAGCCAATTTTATTTATTGCAATAAAATTTCAATTCTATTTTATTTTTCGAAATGCAGAGTACCCTTAAATTGATTCCACTCCATTTCCGATCGAAATCGAAATTAAAGACGTGCCCGAATATACACGTGTCCCGCCGTTTTCGGCCACCACTTCAGATTTTATGATCAAAGCTGAAATGTTGTAGCTATGCATTCGACTAATGAAGAATAAAAAAAAAAAATTACTTTTGGAAACCCCGCGATTACCTTCAACAGTCTGAAAGATAGTGTGAGCTGAGAATTTTTTCAACTTTTTTGAAGGTCATTAAGAGTCTAAAACTACTCTAAGCTACATTTTGGATAAAACTTGTTGTCCCACACGGAAAAATAAATAGTACGTACTACTTTATTTGTAATAAATTTTACCAGAATTTCAAGTAAAAATAGTGCCAACTCTACACTGAAAAAAAATTTTCCATTACTGTTTTAGTCAATTCAGAACTTTCGTATGACTTTGCAGTCTAGTAATTTCTTTGAAAAAATATGAAGTAATATTTTATTTACTGTAAAAGTTCAAAAAAAAAAAAAAAAAAACTTTCTGCACTCGGATTCGAACCAGCGTCCATCCGCTTGATAAATAGAAACATGCTTTCTACATCACTTAACTATATGATAAAGATGTTTAAAATTTGTATGTTAAGCAAATGTATGTCCAAACATAAATATTTTTACTAGAATTTTAAAGTTAAAATGTTTATATATTTTTATGATATTTATCTTACTGTAAAGTTCAAACACAAAAAATTATAAAGTCAAAATTAAATAAGATAAAATAATTTATGTTTGAAATTTAGTGTTAATTACTTTAGTTTTTTACTACTCGAGTGGAGTAAAAATTATGACCCTCACTTTTCTCCGTGAGCGTGTTAGTGAAAAAAATAAAATAATTTTTACTAGAATTAGAAACTCAAAATGGCCACACATTTTTTGGCTGAAAGTTAAATTTACTTTACTTAAAGTCAAATGTAGGCAATTTTGAGTAAATATTACTTATTATTTAACGATATTTTATTTGTAAATTTACTTTACGGAACCATCAAATAAAATTCATATGTAAAGTATTTTATGTTTGACATTTAATGTTAATTACTTTAATTTTATTACTTACTACCCGAGTATTATGACGCGGATTTTTCTCCGTGCAGGGTCATCTAGAACATCTGAACCCATTATATCCTGCATTTATATACCTTTTTTTCAAAAACTTGTTAAAAATGGATTTAAGTATTCTACAAAAAATATGTTCTAATATGCAATATGAGAAGTCTTTATTGATTGCGATGATTTTCTTTTGCATTCACGACGAAATTTCGATTGACTCAATCTTCTACTGTTTAAGGTGTCATTTTTTGTACTTTTTTCAACAATAGACTTAAAATGAACGATTTGTGGAGGTTGTAGAGGGTTAAAGTTTTCTCGTAATATCCTGTATAAGTCTGCTGAACTCATGCTCTGAGGTATAAGAATCGTAAAGTTTAATTCAAATCGAGTTTTTTAGACTTTAAATGGTAAAACATACTGCGGTAAGTTGCACACGAAGAAAATATTTTGTGACTTTTTGTACATTGGAATTAAACGCTGTTATTTTATTGTTCTCTTTTGATCGCATGCGATCAATATTCTGCAATGAGAAAAGCTTAACAACTTCGAAGATAAAATCGGCTAATCTTAAACGTTCAATTCGTTTTAGTTTTCTTCGCTCATTTAAAACTATTATTCGCTCACTTTCAGAGATTTGTCTCCCAATGGTAATGTTCTCTGTCCATTTGGTATGCGATCGTTCTGTTCGATTAATGTGTTTTGAAATATTTTTATGGGTTTACTCTTAGTATTGTTTTTATTGCTTTGGGCCATTAAAAAAAAAAACGTTGATGACTACGGCCTGAGTTAAACATCAAACCGTCCTTGGGTAATTAGTTAACTTAGCTTGGGGTCTTTAAAATTTTACGATCTCTTTTTAGTGTTTGTTATTGTTTTTTGTCTTTCAATCTTTTGTTGTTTTCTTCCGTATCTATTTATTTATTTATGAGCTAAACCATCACATAGACCTAGGAATGGTCTGTCTTGTCGTCAGCGAATGTTTGTCGTAATCAACACTTTGCTTTTTTTCTCTCTAAATAATTAACATGATTTTATGTGATTTTTATGATGTTGTCAAATATAAAATTAAAATAAAAAAATAACAGAAAAATATAAATAAAAAACAATATAAATATTTTATTACTTATTCAAACAAATTTTGATATTTTCGGTGAGCAATTAATTAAAAAATGATTTACGATGGATGATGTGGTGCTGGTGGTGCCCCTTCACTACTTGTGATGTTTGGTTAAGTTAGTGCGCCCCTACGAATTCTACACGGGCATAATCTCTCCACTTTTATAACAACAAGTGTTTTGCCACATTTTTATTATCATTGTTATTATGGTACTTAATGAAATGTGCCATCTCACTTATTTGCTATCCCACTCTCATTGTGAGACAAACAATTGTTGGCTGGTGTTGTGTTGTGTTGCGTATTCACTTTACGCCATTTTATTTTTTATTTTCATACCTCGATGGCTACGCCAAAAAAAAAAAAAAAAAACACACACAGCGCCTCATTTTATGCCTGGCCATGGTCACATCGAAGCATCGAATCGCAACAGATCGCGTCGCACTGGCAACACTGGAAAGCCGTTTATCGCTTGCGCGCCTATTTTACAATTTCATTATGGCGTTCGACGTGCGCGCTGCGCCGTTTGTTGTCTCAGTTATTGTTGTTGTTGTTGATGATTTTTACTTTTTTTTTTGCTGTTTTTCCATGCAAATTGCTGGGCACTTTTATGTGTGCAACAACAACAACAGCAACAACAATGCACACTTCAGTAAAGAAACATGTGATATTTGTGCGCCAAGTTCTGTTGATTGTCTGTGTTTACAGCGTGTTTGCAAATAATTGAATAATTGCCCGTTTTTGTTGCTGTTGCTCGGGCGGTCGGTGAAATTACAATTTACGATTAAAGCGGGATGAAATTGAATTTTCTCGAAGCGAAATTATGTATTTAAAGTAATATGATGGCACAGATTGGGTAAAAGTTTACAAATAGATGATACAATAAATGCAGGTGCAGAGTTTTCTACAAAAAATCCCTCGTAAGTCTCTTAAAATCAGTAAAAATTTCCCAGGGTAAATGCACTCAATATTTGGTGGAAGTTTAACACGCACGCTTGGTGTTGCACTTAGGTTAGAAAATCTCAAAAATCTGACTTGATAAGGGGAATTTGAGCCCGGATTCGGTTTAAGCGGGGAAAACAGGCACTATTCATTGTCCATGAGACAAAATTTTCAAAATTTTGTAGGGTAGTAGTATCCAAAATTTTACTGAAGCCCACCTATAACACATTTTTCAGAAGAATAACATGTTCAAATTGGCATATGCCCCAGACAAACGGCAGCTTCTAATTCACATTACAGACGCAATATTGTGAAACTTTTTATTGCATGATTTTAGGCATTTTATAAATAAATATTTCATAGACCACAAGAAATTTTTTCAATTCAAAGAACAAAAAATTCTGCTACATCAAAAACAAGATAAATAGTGAGTTAAGCATCAAAAAAGCTAATTAGAATTTTTTGGACCCTGAATTGGGAAAAATGCCCAAAATCATGCAATAAAAAGATTCACATTATTCTTCTGTAAAGTACATTAGAGGTTGCCTTCTGTCTAGTGCATTATTTTGTACTTTTATTCATAAAAATTTTTAATAACATTTTTTCAAAAATGGTTTCAAAAACTAATATTTGTTAAACTCTTTATATAAAAGTTTCAAGTTCTGAATTTTATTAATAAAAGAATCGATATCTTGTCGTAATGCTTTGATTGAGGGGAAGGAGCATACATTACTTTTTAATTTAAAAACCCTTTAAAAATAGTTAGAATTTTGATACTGTACTTGTAAGCGAACACTCATAATACCACCGCATTTCGTCAATGTATAAAAGCTCATTGAACGCTTTTATATATTTCATAAGCTGCAAGCAAGTGCACAACTACATACTGACGCATAAAACGTACAGAAAACGAGAGCTTTTCGGGTAAAATCGCTTATCTGTGAGTAATTACGTACACGAAAAGCACAAAAGCTCATGTGCCCGTGGGCATAGACTTTGGATATCACCGCACTAGTGAGATAATATGTTTTTTTTTTTTTTTTCGAAACAGTTTATTCGACCATTCATTTGAGATGTTATGTTCTGTAGAAAATATTACGGAAGTAGGAAGTATAGCCTAACTTGATGGACTTCTTAAATACTTATATATTATAAAGAAATACAAATTTGCATAGAATATTTGCAGATGTCGTTGAACAGTAACAAAAAATAAATGCTTTTAAAAACACGACCTAATGCCGTTATTTAAGTAATTCCCATCATATATTTTATTTTATTTATTTTTTTTTTTTCGAATAAGCGAATATCCAACGATAGGGGTACAAAACAACGTAGAGCATAACGTGTGCACAGATTTAAGTGTCACCAAAGCTTTAACAACATCTATCAGTGTGACCCATTAAAATCCAATAAAAACTGCAATTAAAAAATTTACTACTCAAATGATTCTACCTCGAAATTACGTGTCACTTTCAGAGGCATAAAAATGTTCCTTTGCCTACGAATTTTTTACGCAAAATTGAAAATTTCTTTTATGAGATACGAAGATTTTTATAGTCGCAATGAAAAAAGTTCGCGTAGGTGAGGAAGAATTGCTTGCTGGTATATTGCATTAAATATAAAATTTCAGCTCATTTGTACAATATTTTTTAACTTTTAGTGTTTGTTTATAAGAATTGATATGGTGTCATAAAATCACGTACATTAAAGCCACTTAAGCGCATCTTATTGGTTGCTAAGGCTTGATACTATTTTTTTTTTTTTTTTTGTTGTGGAAAAAATACTTTTCTAATGAGGTTTTTCACAGAATTTGGCTTAAGCTGTAACTTATATTTCCCACAACGTAGTCTTTATATTGAAATATTTATATGTAATTGTTTTCTGTTTTCATGTCATTATGCCCTAAGTGACACATTTTCACGTAATCTATTTGCAAAAAAAGCACACTCGCAACAAACTCCCCCAACTGCTTCCCTCACACCGGCTCAAACGATCTTATCATAATTCCATAGCATACTTACGGGCGCTTTATCTAGTAGATTTAATATACGGCCGAGAGAATAAAACGAACGCTGGCTGACTGACGCTCATTCGCACTAATAAATCTAAATACAACATTTTAGTTGCTGAATTATGCACTGGCCTGGCCCTGGAATAGAAACAACGCCAACGCCAACACCAACACGAAATTGCGATGTGATGTAACCTTTTGTTGTTACTCGTATTCTCTAAGCTCAAGGGTGGCTCCGGCTGTTTGATGCGTCCGTTAGTTTGTTTGGTGTTGTTTCTTTTTTCGTCTTCTATTTGGGAATTTACCGTTGTTACCTCTTCTTAAGGGTGATAAACATTTGAGCCAAGTTTTTGTTGCTGTGTGTGACCAGCATAAGTAAACAAGTTGGCTAAACAAATTCAGTTATTTTCATGTTGGTTTTCCCTTTCTTTTTTGTTGTTTTTTTGCCATTCAACTGGATGCCCAAATTTCGGCCTCTGCTGGTACAAATTGTTGAGCTTTTGGTTTATTTGCAAGGAATACAGATAGGCCAAGCTTGCAACTTTTTGTGGCAGTTTTATTGAAAAGGGGGACCAAAAACAAAACGTTTACAAAGTGATTACTTGTGTTTAAATATTGATGTGACTTTGTTGGACACGTTTTCAATTACAATCGTTGCCTTATAAATTGCATTTCACAGGATATTTATATATGCGAGTAGATACCAATTTTTGACAATATGCATTAAGTTTAAACTTTATCGTTACTTGACTTTTACTAAAGTATTTGTAATAAATAAAATGGTTTTGGCTTGTGCAGCCGCAGTTAAGGGACAATTTCTTAATTTTAAGTTAAATTTGTGCCTTAGGGATAAAGTTCAACTAGAATGTAGTTTGGAAATAAATTGTTGTCCCCTCGAAAACGTACGAAATTTATTTTACTTATATAGGGTGTACCGCATAAGGTTACGAAGCTTCTGAGAGACGATAGAGAAGCCTATACTATGAAAAAGTTGCACTTAAAGGGGAGTACAAAATGTACCCCTGAAGAGCTATAAGGTTAAAACTGATGTTCTGAATTGCTTTAGAAAAAAATGTTTCTTGGGTCACCCTAGCGTATCAGAGAAAATTTTGTTAAGGGAAACTTTTAGTTAATTATATGTATGTATTTGGCTTATAGAGATAAAAGAATTTCGCAAAGTTCTGGACATTTAAATTCGATAATTCAAATTTCGTTTGACTTTGGTGACCAGTTTAGTATGAAAAAGGTTCCATTAACATACCTTTTTATACCCTACTCCCAGGGACTATTCACTTTGTCCTTCCGTTTGTAACGCAGAGAAGGAGACGTGGCAGATATAGAAAAGTAGATATATTCTTGATCAGCGTCACCTCCTGAGTCGATATAGCCATGTCCGTCTGTCTGGCTGGCTGGCTGTGTGTGGAATTACATTTTTTGGGAAAACTGAGCAAGATAATTCAATGAAATTTAGTACACTACCCCCGTCTTCAAAGTTAGCTCGTGGGATTGAAAATGAGCAAAATCGGCCAATGGACACGCCTACCACAACCCATACAAAAAATATATTCAAAATGCAACTTTAGGAGCATTTTTTGCGACAATGCAACCCAAATACACATAAATACTATGAAGTGTAAGCGCAAGTTTTGAGCAAAAACTGGGCGAATTTGGGCAAGAGGGCGTGACACCTCTCATATAAGTAAAAGTTTCAAAACACTATACTGAGACCGTTTTTTTGAGATAATCACACTAAATTTCACTCAAACAATAAGGACTATAATTGCACGCTCTGAGCTGAAAGCATTTTTTGAGATAATCACACAAAAACTGAGTGAACTCGGACAAGAGGGCGTGCCACCTCCCATATAAGCAAAATTTTCAAAATACTGCAGTGTTGGGTATTTAATGTATATATTAAAGGTTACACCCTTACTAGTTATAATTTTTTTGAATCCTCTACAAAATTCCTTTAATTCAATTGTACATTTGTAAAAAAAACTTTTCCAGAACTGCCCGTTTGAAGGCTCCAGTATATAAAGGGCAGCGCGAGGAACGCACATTCGTGTGTTACATAGAAAAGTATTTTTTTTTTCGACCTCAAATTAAAATGTTGGTATGATAAATACACTATCGAATAAAAGGAAATCGAATGCAAATTTCAAAAAGGTATGTTAATAGGACCTTTTTCGTACTAAAATGGCAGCCAAAGTCAAAAATTAGGAAAGAAATTTAAAATATCAACTTAAAAGGTCCAGAACTTCGTAAACCAAATGCATTCATATAAAGCTCATGAAATTAGCCAAAAGTTTTCTATAAAAAAAGATTTCTCTAAAACGCTAGGGTGACCCAATATTTCTTTTTATAAAACAAGTCAGAAAATCAGCTTTAATACTATGACTCCTTAGGGCTACATTTTAGACCCCCCTCAAATGCAATTTTTTCTTAGTCTATGCTTCCTCTATCACCTCCCAAAAGCTTCGTAACGTTATGCGATAAGCCCTGCAGGCTCAGGGAGTGGGAAAATGCTCATGAAACTAGAAACTTTTTTCTCATCAAGTTCGAAAACTAGTAAGAAATCCTCAACGATGACAGCTAAGATAGCAAATCTTTCAAATTGTCTCGCGAAAGACTTTTGTCTTCAATTAAGTGTTCTATCTAAAAGGGTTGCTCCAGGCCCTTTTAAATTAAGTAGGCGTCTTTTCGTCGTAGCTATGGCTCTGCTTGATTGCGATTGAAACCGAAAAAAGTGAAATAATCTATTTACTGAAGATAATGAATTGACGCTTTGGGGAGTATTTGTGCCAAAATGTTTATTTACCTACTACTCTCATTATTCTGCGTATGACCTTGAGGTAACGTAACTTAAAGCTTAAGTCATACAAACATAACTTCATTCATTGTGAAGCAACTTCGATCGCGAACCTCATGAATGAATGAACTATAATTTATTGGTTGAAATTAATTTTCAACTTGAATGGCCAAATGCCATCACTTCCCACTCTCTTTCTGTCTCTTGCTCTCTTTAAACTTCCTTTTGTTCTTGCAAATACAGCCTTTTTCACTTTTAAAGCAGTGCACACACACACAAATAAAGGGTGATTTCAATGTTAACCCGTAACCAAACGAAACTAAATGTTCGTAAACGTAACGTAACGTAAACGTAACGCATTCGCGCATTAAGCACAAGTTTAAATAATCGTCTGTCAGAACTGTCAAACAAGTCGGCAAGCGCTAGAATTAATGGCACCAGCCGCCGGGTGTCTCTTTCGTGCGTCGCTGCGCTGTCTCTGTCTCTCCCTCTCATGTTGTTGTTCCGATTGCGAGCGCGCACATTGAACTGTATGGAATATGGAGTAGACCAAGATGTTGTTGTTGCTGTGGAGCACTTTCAACTTGAATTATTGTTTTTCGGGTTGAATTTATTATTGTTGTCCATACAAAGCGTAGCAGTGCAGGGGCAAATGAGACAGACAGAGAAGAAGAAGACCATGCCAGAGTGAGATAGTGAGTGGTACGTACGCTCTAGAGAGCGAAAGTTAAAAAAAAGTGTCTACCGGGTTTCTTTTTTTTTTGTGATTTCGCTGTTTTGTCGGGATTTTTTGGAAAATTAATGGGTCGGTGTGGCAACGTCAGTGGCGGCGGCGGCACCGGCACCGCCAGTGTCAGCGGGCTTAGTACAAGTGTAACTGTTATTCTGCCTGCGAATATGTATGTGTATGTGTGTGTGTTTGTGCAACCAAGAGAGCTTTGAACTCTATCTGTTGCTTGCAAGACAGCAACAACAATAGCGACAGCAGCAGCAGCACCACAACAGACACCAAAAACAATGGATATATTGCCGATAATTTATTATTATAAAATTTTCAATGTTCAAGGTCATAGCACAGTTTTTCCCGTACACATTGTTGTTGTGTTTTCGTTTTATTGTTTCCCAACCCGGGGGGCTGTCAACAATGATTTACAAAGCATGCAAGCGCGTTAAAAAGAGTACGGCTTTTTCACTTTTCCTTCGCTCATTTTGCATTCACTGCTACTGCCGCTGTTGTTGTTGTTGTTGTTGTCAACTGACAGTTATGAATTTGTCACTTTGGAAGCTGGAATCCTAAAACACTGTAACCTGCCAAAACAACAAATTCATGGGGGGTCGAATTTTGTTGACAGTCGCTGTCAGTTTGTAAGTCGTTGACACGTTCACCTAGTAGCTCATTTATTTGACACACACACACACATACGCTACTCTTCTGTCACTGTATTCATTTAATTTTCTAAACTTTTACCCAACAAGCATCATTTACTTAAAAATGTCACAAAATAAAGCAAAAACAACAGCAACAACTCTTTCCAAAGTCGAGCCTACTCTGCTGCTAAATTGTCAAATTTATTGATTTTCTGTCAACGCCATCATCCATATTGTCAATTTTTATACAAACATACATACATACATAACCGATTGTAAACAAAATATGACGAAGCATGCAAGCGAGACGGGCTGCCAGCCAGCCAGCCAACCCGACTAGCGACACCGTGAGCCGCATCGTCTCGCTTTTTTGACATCTTTCAATTTATTATTATAAAATCGAGAGTGACAGTTATGTCACTCACATGCAATTCGCTGCTGCCGCGCCGCCGCTTTTGCGATCTCACTCATCAAAAGCGTCCGTCGCTATCGTCTGTCTCTTTCTTTGACGCAGTCAGTGGGCCATTAAAGTTAAATGTTGGTCGTCGCAACGCGTCGTGTGGTGTTGCGAATATTTTTAAAGGTCAGCTGGACATAAATTGAAAACTTTTCTATGCGAGTGTGTGTGTGTGTGTTGATTTCGCGCGCTTAAAGTTTTTGACAGCTTTTTGACAGATTATCAACATGCCTCTCAACGCTCGATTCAGTTATTTGTATTCGTTGGCTGTTGTTGTTGTTGGCCTGCCTCTGTGCGACGGGAGTTGCATGTAAGCGAGACAGCAGACAGACAGCAAAGTGTCAAAATTTTAATACATATGAGGAATTACTATTGTTGTTGTTGTTGTTATTGGGAATGCCTTCATTGTTGATCTTATGAAAAATTATTTCATTTCAGTTCAATGACTTTACTTTTGTTGGCCCATTCGAACAACTTGTTGGTGAATCTATTGATGCTGTCGTCATTCAAAGATTAATATCATCGTTGATTTCGAAACAGAAACATCTGATTTGAATACCGAATGTCATGAATCTGAACGCTGATAAATGATAGTGAACTATTTTAGTCTAATATTTGTTCACTTGTTAGGATAGTTTCCACAAAAACTTTATTAAAATTCAAATTATAATTCTTAGCACCAATATCAACTTAGAGAAAGAAATTTAGACAGATATCACGGATATCGAGAAAATGTTTGAACCCTCATGTTCCGTCATTTGAAAAACTTTTACATCTCCTTGTTCAGGACACTTCACTGATCAAATTAAAAAATGGTATGAAAATCGATCGGGGCTTTTTTAACCGAAGTTTTCGTTTTTGACTGTTTATTTTTGACTACTAGTTAGGGAGCTTAGGGTGCCCGAACAAAATATGTAATAAAATCGTTCGGCAGATGATGATAATTGTGAAGATTGAAGTAAATCAATCAATATACACCATGTCTGCCAATTATTTGTTGCTGATTGCTGAAATGGCGGTTGTTCAAAAATGTAAAAAAATATTGCTCTGGTATGTAATATCATCGTGTCTGCCATCTATTTTCAAAAATGATGTAAGCTTACAAAATAAGTTAAGTGCAAGCGGCAGACATTTTTTGTGCTGCGTTTTATGCGAGTTGTTTAATTTGTTTTCAATTTTTATGACATAAAAAAATTATGTGGTTTCATCGTCAGGCAGACTATGTTTTTTTTTTAAGATTACATCATAAGCAAAAATAAAACCCATTTCTGCCATTCCGATATTTAATTTATTCTTAAAAACAAAAGATTTCAACTGTACATGATAAGACATAGAGTCTCTTAATAGTACATCAGTGATTAAAACGAATCAGTGCACACGGTGGTTTTTAAAAAATTTTAACTTTTTGAAATACCACCCGCGATTTTTTTCAGGGATAATGTTGGGGGACCCTTCTAGTATCTAAATCCGCAAACCGCGAAATCGAACGTCCAGCCGTTTTTTTTTTTCGACCTTTTAGTTTTTTTAACGATTTTTGAGTATGTCTCGGTGTGTATATACATTAGGCATGCGCTTATTTTACGATTTTCTGATTTTCGTTCATGCCGCCCCCTGAAATCCTTCTAATGGTCATAAAAACAAATACTATGAAGTTTTACGGCGATCGGATAACGATAACCCGGCCCGCAAGAGAGGTCAAGGTCAAGTTTAGGTTTCAGTCAAAAAATAATGAAAATTTTTTTGAAACTCAATTAAATTAGTCAAAGCATAACTTTATCTTATAGCAAATTGAAATACCTTTCCAACAAGCTATAATTGTTTAAAATGGGGTAATAAATACGAATTCTATGAATTTTTCTTTTACGGCATTAGCAAAATTGCCGCAAAATACCATATGTAGTAGATACATTTTCTTGCGTCCAATAAAAGAGCAATTTAAAGAAAAAAATTAAAATACTTCATTTTTTCCAAACTTTGAGACCGGCTCCATACCTTAAAATTTAATATTTTTGTAAACTTTTTCTTTTTAAATTAATTAACATTTAATTTTCTTTAACATAAGAATTCCATAACAAATATTCCGCCCTTTAAAAATTACAAAAAACCAATTTAAAGCAAAAAAGACATGAAAATTTTCCTAAAAAAGTTAAATTTTTGTACCGAAACAGCAACAAGTTTAATTTTTGGACCAAAACTTTCTAAGAAGATAATGTTGATCTAATCATGCTCTACAAAAGTTGTTTTAAAAATATTATGAAAAAATGAACAGTTTTGAAGTAACGGGCAGTCAAAGCGACTTGCCTTTTTTTAGTCAATTTTTCGACCTTTGATCGAAAACCGGCTGGGTTTTTTCCACTATCGATTCTAAATTTTTTTTTGAGATCTTATTTTTTTGACCTCTAATTTCAGGAAATGGACGGGGAGCAAACAAATTCAAAACTTTGCACATTTCATACATCTTGTGGGCGCTCTAATATACATACATACATACATACATATAAAAGGTATCGTTTCCGCACCATTTATTTTTAAAAAAAATCGGTTTTTTCGTATTTAAGAAAAAACAAAAACAAAAACCGGAAACAAAAGTAGTCACTCGAGATGTGATTTTTGATGTTTAATCCAATTCCGGTATTAGAATTGCTCCATTACGTCTGAACTTTGAGATATCCTTACGTATATGTTTAAAGGACACCATTTTTTTCCTATTTTTGAAGTTATATAACAAGATAAGGTAATATTATGCCGTAAAATCTGGTATGACAGTTAATAGCCCTAGTTTTTTTCTTGAAAACTAAATCAAACCGATAACGTTATCTTTTTTTTTGTCGGAGATATCTTTACCTAAAAAGTTAAAAAAGTGCAAAAACACGATTTTTAGCTATATTGGATGTTATATACAGGACACACAAAATTTTTTTGGGAATTTCTATTACCAGAAACATCTGGTACTTTCTTTTGGCTTTAAATTGAGCTATCAAATGTTTATCTGCGATATTTCTCTGCAAAGTTATGTTAACTTTAAAATCACACCATGAAACTTAAAGCGAAAAATCTCGGTTTTCGGCTATATTTGAGGTTGTATACTGTACGGACGAAATTCGTCTGCTCTTTTTTACTAACCAAAGCATTTAAAACCATTCTATATCTTCAAAATAAGCTATCAAGAGGTCTCTTGTGATTGTTTTCCACAAAGTTATGACCATTTAAAAATTACATTATGGAGTGCAAACTCACAGGGTGTGTAGTGTACGAGTATTCCTTATATACGTATTGCTGCAACATGTCGTCTTAAAATAGTCATAACTTTTTAGAAAACAATTACAAGAGACCATTTGTTAGCTCATTTTTAAGATAAAGAATGGTTTCAAATGTGTCGGTTAGTAAAAAAGAGCAGACGAATTTCGTTCGTACGGTATATAACCTCAAATATAGCCAAAAATCGTTATCGGTTTGATTGAGTTTTCAAGAAAAAAACTAGGGCTTTTAACTGTCATACCAGGTTTTACGGCATAATATTACCTTATCTTGTTATATAACTTTAAAAATAGGAAAAAAAATGGTGTCCTTTAAACATATATGTAAGGATATCTCAAAGTCCAGACGTAATGGAGCAGTTCTAATACCGGAATCGAATTAAGCATCAAAAATCACATCTGGAGTGACTACTTTCGTTTCCGATTTTTGTTTGTGTTTTTCTTAAATACGAAAAAACCGATTTTTTTAAAAAATAAATGGTGCGGAAACGATACCTTTTATACGTATGTATGTATATATATATCCATATATATATATTACACATATATACATATACAAGTATATATATGTACGTATATACACATATATGTGTACATAATATGTATATACACACCGAGACATACTCAAAAATCGTTAAAAAAACTAAAAGGTCGAAAAAAAAAAACGGCTGGACGTTCGATTTCGCGGTTTGCGGATTTAGATACTAGATGGGTCCCCCAACATTATCCCTGAAAAAAATCGCGGGTGGTATTTCAAAAAGTTAAAATTTTTTAAGAACCACCGTGTACACATATTATCAAATAAAACTTTAAAATATAAATAACTAAATTAATTAATTAATATTTTAATACATAAATATATTTTTTTTTTTTTACTAACAGGCTATTAACATCAAAATCTAAGTACTGCCAATTTAAAATATGCTTTTCTTCTTTCGGATTTTATATCACTTGGTAGAGAATTCCACAGTTTAACAACACTGACAAAAAACATTCTTTGAGACGTTAAAAATTTGGACATGGGTAAAATTAATTTATTAGTACGAATTGATTGCGCAAACACTAATTTTTCGAACAAATATTTAGAACAACGTTCATATATGAGCCTATGTAGAAAAATTAAGTTTCTAAAATTTAAGTATGAGACCAATTCGCAATTTAGAATCTTTATTGCATAACCCGATATATGATCATACTTTCGTTTAGAGAATATATATCTTGTAGAATTATTAAGAACTAGCTGAATTTTTTGCTTTGATCCACTATCCAAATTTCCGTAAACTAGTTCACCGAAATTTAAAAGTGGAACAAGCAAAGCTCTTATTAATTTCAGCTTAATATTTTCTGACACAAATGACGCTGAATGCCATAGTTTCCTCAGAACATTGTACATTCTACATATCATATAGTTCACATGATCGCTGCTGCTTAGGTTGGAATTTATTTTAAAACCTTAACTTAAAACAGAACTGTCAAACATAATATGAGTTCCCATCATATTTGACAGGTCTGCCAGATCATAAGTTGAATGGGAAATGGGCAATGCCTTTGTCTTTAGGACGTTCATGTTCAATTTATTATTTTTGGCCCATTCACAAATTGAAAATAGATCCTCATTCATCTTTCGATTAAGTCCTCATAGAGTCCTCTAGGTCTAGAAAGGTAGACCTGAGCATCATCCGCGTAAAGGTGAATGGAAACACTTTTGCAACAATAAACTATATCATTTATAAATATACTGAATAGTATGGGTCCCAAAATTGACCCTGCAAAAAAAAACTGTAATTTTGTAAAGATGTAAAAAAATCACTGTATTAAGTCATTTTATAGTGTCTGGCATAATACTTTAGTTCTTTTGAATGCCCTGAGAATGAAAGTAGAAGAGACGGACGCTTTGCGTGCTGATTTTATAAAGATAGATGCTTTTCAGTATATGGTCGTTAGCCGGAGTATACCTACTCTGCTATGAGTATGCGAGCTAGACTAAGTTTGAATTAGGATATCTTCTCAACTATCAGTCGTATGGAAAAACAACTTTTAATCTTTTTGTAGGAAATTTTAAGTACTGCAAAATTGCAATCAGAAATTTTTTTGTAAAAGTAAGCTTCAACAAAATACATATTTGCAAAAAACTGTTTTTTTGTGACCTTTGACCTCGATTATCTTGACATGGAAGCACAACATTATATGTAGTATTCTTCTAAGCTTTTAAAATAGGTAGTAGAATAAAGGTCCATGCAAAAATTCAGTTTTCTTACTTTAATAGGGAAGTAGAAACCTCCATTTTACTTTATTTTACTTTATTTGTAAAACCCTCGCGTGCTAACGGCCTTTATATGTCTGTCGTCTTGTTTAATTACACAGGTTTACAAAAAAAAAAAATATTATGGCGTTTTGACCAGACTATGTGTTTCCTAGGGACTTTGACGTCCTGAATCCGAATTCCGGGTCCGTTTTTTTTTCAGAACGTCTGAGGAAAAAGATTTCAAGGTCATATGGAGGTCAAGATGGGGTTCGTGTGTCGCTTAGTGATAAATTCTGAAACTAATTTTTAATCATTGAGCTCTTAGGCCTTAAAAGAACATGTGAGCAAAAAGAGTACCTCGCACCTAGTTTCGGAGATATAGCCATCGGAAGATCAGAATATATATCTTCTATGAAAACTGCTATAAGTTGGGAACCCCTGAATGGATTTGGAAAATATTGGTGTCGTATGAAAGGTATTTTGTTGTTGTTTTTATTGTTGTTGTTGTTTTTGTTGGTGTTGTTGATTTATTTGTTGTTGTAATTGAAAAATTTCACAAAATTTCAAAAAAGCTCATATCTCAAAAACTATGAATCCAATTGAATATATTTTCAAAACATTTTTATAGGCTGTCAAAATACCTTTCATGTGACACCAATATTTTACAAATCCATGCAGGGGTTCCCAACTTATAAAGATTTTCATAGAAGATATATCGGGATTTTCCGAAACTAGGTCCGAGATACCCTTTTTGATCACATATTCTTTTTAAGGACTAAGAATTTAATGATAAAAACTTAGTTTCAGAATTTTAGCGAATTTATCACTAAACGACACATGACCTCCATATGACCTCGAAAAATTTTTCTCAGAAGTTCTGGAAAAAAACGGGTCGGGGATTCGGATTCAGGACGTCAAAGTCCCTAGGAAACACATAGTTCGGTCAAAACGCCATGACATTTTTTTTTTTTGTAAACCTGTGTTATTTAAGAGACCCTATGGAGCAAAACGTTATAAATAATAATGACAATGATATGACATAGTATAATTTTTTTCTTTACATATTCTACATTGCATAAAAAACAAAAACATCGTTGTGAACGTCTGCCGTAGCGAATTTATAATTTGCTAGGAAAAACTTTAACGCAATAAAGCATTGGCAGACACGATGATAGGACATATTGCAGAAATTTTTTTTAAAAATTCAAAATTCCATTAAAAAAAAAATAAAAAATCAGCGCGATATCAGGTAACCACTTAATTTTTCTTGGTCACAAGGATGGGAACAGCATAGTATGTAAGTATTACTTACCGAAATTGCCTCTCCAGCTACCAAACTATACCTGTTTGATTGCGTATTCAAATCCGGTAACAAAATGGCTACTTTCGAGTTTATATAACAAGACATCAAATCTGTTATGAAAGTTAAAAATACTAATATTTCTCTTCAAAATCCTTTTGGAACTATGCCGATAACTTTTTTTTTTTCTGAAATATCTATATCTTAAAACTAAAAAAAAACCGGTTTTTGATTTTTCGGAGTTTACATGAAGAATCCACGAAATTTTACTGCCCTTTTATACTAACTGATTAACTGAGAAACTCTGTTATGGCTTGAAATGACAGATTTATTTTTTATAAATATCGAATTTCTTAACGTCATTTTCGGGTTTAAGTGAAAAAAATTTCAGTTTTCGAATTTTTGTTTTCATTTCTATAGTTGAATTTCATTTTGTTAAGGTCTGTCTTGAAACTTTTATACTTTTATTTAAAAAATTTTTAGGCGTAGATCATAATAATTTTTCGAAATTAACCGCCGCTAAATTCAATTTACGGCGAAAGAAGAAGGCAACACAGAAAAAAGTGAAAACTGCAATTCGGCTTTTTGCTTTGAGTGCTTTTTTACCTCAGCTGAATTTCGCCATAGTTACATATTTTCGATATTGCTGTTAAGAACTTGCTTGGCATGGCAAATTACATTTTATGAATTTAGAATGCGCATGCGCAACACGCCCTTAGGACAGTAAAACCAAAGGAAAGGAGGTTAAAAAGTGCATGCAAAGTTAGCGCACAGAAGACACCAGGTACAGAAAGGAAGCAACAATCTATATGCTAATTATGCGAATCCAACATAAGAACTGCGCGATCTGCGATCGGCGAACGCTGGGATGTGCCGCCGCGCAGTACAATTTCCGCATAATGAATGCATTTGCAAGCAGTCAGCCGGAGCAAAGTGGCCACATGAAGACCACTACGAAACGATCGTCAGTGTTCTTTGTTTTTGTCTTCTTTGCCTTTTGTTAATAGTTTAAGGAAGAGCATTAATAAAAACAGAAGAAGCGAACTCATGCATTCGCTATGCGTTAGCTACCGGCGGCGCACCGATATCAGTTCGACTTCCAACGGAGTATAAAAGAACACATCATGCAGGATCTACAATCCAGAGGAGTCTTTTGGCAGATTTGTTCTGCACATAAAAAGTTTGACTATTGGCCTTTTTCATTCTAAAGAAATCCACTTTAATGTCTCTGCTGAACATAAGCCCCGTTTTTAAGTCGAATAAGTAGGCCGAGACAGAGAACGAATGAAAAGAAAATTCGCTATGTAGAATTGACAACAACGCAATTACAAGGTTTTACGTTGCCGTCGTAAACTGACGCTGGGATTTTGTATTTTTGGTATCCTTTTTGGGTTTAATTAATGCGGCTCATAAAAATCATGCCAGTAACGCCTTGGCAGTAGTTCGTCATAAATCAAATCTGTGTGCTTTTTGCGCCAGGGTGAAGCTTTTATGGAGCGTTGCTAAAAAGTGCAACTAAACACATCACGTGCCACAAGATCTTCATTGATGGTCGATGATCTATAAATGTTTGCGCATTTGATGCGCCTGAAAACAGGCTACCGAATGAAGAAGTCCAAATTCATTTTGTTTATGGAAACAACAAAGCACACACACATAATTTGCTGATTATCTTGTCTATCATTAAAAACTTATAAATTTATTAAAAACTTTGAAATGTTTTATCGTCAAAATGTGTTGTTTTGCCAGAGCTCAGTGATCGAGGGCGTTTCTGATCACGTACAACGCGGTAGCTTTCAACGATCAATCGATTTCGTTGGTTGGTGAACGTGCGTTTCCCTCAATGAAGTATCCACAACTTGATGGATCTGCGTCAGCATATATGGACATCAATTCTGGCACAAGTCCACGTCACCGCTATCAAGTGAAAATACGCTACTGAGTGACGTTCGTAGCATTCAACGGTTGACGCCTTGCTGCTGCACTCATTAAATTGTTCATTTAATATTTTCGCAGGGGCAGAGTGGATGGAATTCGGTCGCATCGGCCGATCGTTAGGGGCGTGAATTTTTAACATCCCCAAACGTGATCGATCAGTGGCTGTGCGGGAGCCGTCAGTAGGACAAAAAATTATTTCAAAAGGAAAAAACGAAAAGTCAGTCAATTTATGAGCCTGTGAGTGAGTGCGTCAAAGGTGCAGACAGTCAAGTCAAGGTTTCTTCCTGTTGTGGTGCGGTCGCTGTTTTATATTACGTAAATTATAATGAATTTTGATCAGCTGCCTACGAAATTAAAAAGAAATTTCTCATTTTAAACATCGTAAGGAAGTTAAGCGATCCGTACGACCAGCACGTTCCATCAGATTTGCGAAAAGTCGATCGAACCCATTGATAACTTGAAATCATGGCAGTTGCCTTCGAAATGTTGTTGCTGATGTTGGACTACATTATAACATAACTCAATACTTATTAATGTGTGCGTCCGTCTTGTCTATGTGTGTGTGTATGTAAGTCAAAAGTTTTAATCAATAAATGCAGGCTACCGTAATGAAGATCGCAATGTTACTGTGATCAATAAGAAGTGTCCGTTGGGAACGAACGGAGTTATTTGTCTTCTTTAAAATATTATACTTTTGATCATTAAACTGGTTTGATTTGTATGTAGCTAAAAACAAAGTGTCCATATTATCTCAGAAGTTAGGAATACTCTTAAAAATGATATCTGCATAATTTTTTTTTTTTTCTTTCCGCGGAAAACCTGAGGAACACTTTTGATTTCCCTAAAGCTCCATTTTGGCAAAAAGAAAACATTTTTTTCTCATAATTTTATTTTCTTCACAGAATGAATATCCAAATTTGCACAAAAAATAAAAATTATTACAATATATATTATTTTTTCCAAGTATAAATAATATTAGGTTGCAAAATCGACGTTTTGCGTCTTTCAATTACTTGTTCGGAAAAACGATTTTTTACTCAAAAGCAAGGAATCTTTTGAAAAAAATATCTAAGGTAAGAAATGCTAAGAATCGTCCAAGAAATAAGTGTGAATTTTTTCCGAATTTTCTGTGTCTTTTTAATTTTTTGACCAAATTTTGAAGAATTATAAAATTCTGAAAAAATTCTTTGGACGATTTTTAACATTTCTTACTTATACATTTTTTTCATAAGATGCCTTGCCTTTGAGTAAGAAAGTGTTTGTTCGACCGTGTAACCTTAAAACGAAAAGAATCGATTTTTGAAAATGAATATTATTTATGCTACGAAAAAAAAATATATAAAATTTTTCAACGTCAAAATTTTTCCAATAACATAGTTTTTATGTTTCTGTGTAGAAAAACAATTTTTTCAGTAGGATCAAAAGTGCTTCTCAGGTTTTTCTCGGAACAAAAAAAAAAAAAAAAAAAAAAAATGCAAGACATCGTTCTTAAGAGTCGTTCTAACTTTTAAGATGGTGTGGGGTTGAATCTAAATTCCGACCTATTGATCATTATACCCTTGAAACTGCATGAATGCTACTACATTTTTAGAAATAATTTTTATGAAATAAATTTTAAGCTCCAAAACTACTTTTTTCTTTTAAAAATAAGCAAAATATGATTATTTAAAAACTAAAGAAATATCATAAGTGTTAATAAATGATGCGATGAAATGTGACTTACCATCGTATGTTAGTTCTGAAGGATTTAGTGATGATAAGAACTTACCATCTGCAAAGAGAAAGAGAAATAAATCAATTTAAAAATTGCACTCTCATAGTGTGAAGTATATTGAGGATATAAAGGATACAAATACAATTTCATATAAAGATCAATGTGCTCTCATTTTTATCACTCTTTATATTTTTCGTGATATATTGACATGAATTGTGAAAAAACAGAAAACAAAATTTTATAATTTGTTAATTGCCTTCGTAAAAATGACAATGTCTGTCACAATGCAGTCACCAAATGACCAAATGATCATGTAGCAACTGTGATCGAGCTGCCAACAGAGCAATTTCAATTTTGTAGTCATTACTGTTGCTGTTGTTGCCATCATCGTCGTCGTCGTTCACGACAGGTGATAAATAAATCGAATTCCTTATTTGGCGTGCAAAGTAGCAACTTCGGTAGCAATGATGGAAAAAAACATCACAAGAAAATTAAAAGTCAGTTTCGTACTTAATTGCGCGCTACACAAGATCAGTTGCTGATTGAGCATCATCATTAACAGCAGTTTGTTGTGGTTGTTGCTTGCATTTTTAAAAGGTGTTGCTGCGCACATTTGTATGATTTTTCCTTAATTTGTTGCATTTTTTTTTTTTTGTTTTATTTTATGCGAAATTTTAGTTTCATATCAAGTGTAAATTGGTATTTTTAGTAGCACACGAGCTAGCACTTAGCTCAAAGGGTTTATAATATCAGGAGGGTATCACACGGGTCCCGTCCAAGTTGCTGGCGTTTTGAACTTTAAAGTATGAAAGTTTTTATTTACTTGACAGTAGAAGGGAGTTCATCAAATGAGTGTACCCACTTTTCGTTCAGCATGATATATGATGATGAAGTGACTATTGACAGCTTAACGTTTGACAGTTCGCAGTAATCATGAACAAGATTAATGTTTCATTACTTGTAAATTGACTTGCTTTAAGCTATAATTGTTGTTATTATTGGCATAGGTACATATGTTATTAACTTTTAGTTGGGAAATCTATTAAAAATGCAATAACTGCGCTGGTAATGAAGGGCCTGTACCCTTTTATATTGGAGGTAGAACACCATAGAACACCATCCGATAAAAAATGTTTTTGTTTATCACAGAAATGTTTTTTTTTTTGGCTTATCCTTAAACTTTTCACAAAATATTTTGACTCTGGCGAGAACTAAAATAACGCTAGAATTTTTTTTGGATCAAAACACCATATTTCTATTGAAAACTTTTTTGGTTGGGTACACGATGCGAGCAAAAAGTCCACAAAAGTAGTAAGTACATAGGAAATGCTTAAGTTCTGCATCAAAAATTTTTGGAAAGTTGTTCCTTGTCTCAAAATATTGAATTTTGAAATACCATTTAACATGAAGCCTCGAAATATGCTAAATTTTTATACAATTTCAAACATGCTTTCTTTTAAAATATTTACTCACAAAGGCATAGCATACTTTCGTGATCTACTTTGTTTGCAATTTCATAAGACCAAATCATAATTGAGGCTTTACATTTAACGGGTATTGTCACTATTTCTGAAATCAATATCCTTAGACATAGAGCAACTGTTCAAAATCTTTTGATGCACAACTTTGACATTAAACTTTTTTCGCATTATTTACTCAAACAAAAGTGTTTCTATAGAAATATTGCCTTTTTGGCTCAAAAAAAAAAAAAAAAAAAAATTCTAACAGTATCAAAGTTTTCACCATTTAAAGAAAATAACTTTCCTTTTTGCCCTTTAATAGTTTTTGATAGGATGTCATGGGTTAGAATTCCTCCTAGTCAAAAAGTATACAAAGTAAAATCACTAAAGAGAAGATTTGTAGATTTTGATACTGCTTCTTTTAGATGATTTTCAGTTTTTAATCTTTCGAGTCTAGAAACTTTAATACATGCATTTTTATCAACGAGTTTTGAGCAAACATTTTAATAGAAAATGAAAACTGATACAGTTTGAAGCTGTCATGCATTAGTATTTAGTCAAAGAAATTACTGCCATAAAACTTGCATTTTTGTTTGCGGCAGGTTTTTGGTCTTATATTACGTTTCTATTGGAGATATGAGGTGATTAAGGGCTGTTTCAAGACTTAACTCTAAGTATCGGCGTAAATCTCGTGATGTACCACACAAAAATAAATCTATTTCTGACGAGATTTATTTTAAATCTGCATATTAACCTTAGCAGTGCTCCCGGTTTTGCTATTTTCGACAAAGTGACATCCCTTGACTTTGGCAATGTCTTTAAGAACAAAGCAAGTTCAAGTTCAAGTATTGCACGTGCAAATTTTCAATGATTTGAGACCCCTTCTAATCATATAATCAAAAATACGAAAATCCATAACACCCCTCCCCCTTAAGATAAGACGTAAGCACTTTTTCAAATCTTTTATTTAATCTAAAAATCAGAATTCAGGAACTAAATTATTTGACAATTAATTTAAAAATAAGTATATATTTTTCTTCCCCTGTATAAGAAAAATAAGCGAATCTTGAACCCCTCTCTCAACTAAGCACGCTTACGTAATACTTAAATGGCCCCTAAACGCAAAATAATACAGCAGCGAGAACATTATACTAGAACTATTGCAAGAAGGTTGGTGCCATTGCTAAAGTAATTTACCAAACAGCAAGTGCGCCATCTAAGTATATGACAAAAACTACCAGGAACATTAAGAAAATAACTCTGTCATGCTATACGGTTGCTTACTAGTTAAATATTGGTTTGACTACAGTGCAATAAAGTTGAAGTGTTGATTATAAAGTAAAGTAAATTATCATTTTAACACGTATTGCTTACATAAAACATATTAATTTTATTAAAATTTTTTCAATTCAAAGACAAACTTCGTATATTTTATTTCCGAAAACCTTTAACCCTTTAAGCACAACTGTTCCATTGGCTCAAGACAAAGATTCAATAGGTATTTATTTCTTATAATTAGATGCTAATTTGCATTTTTGAAACAATTTATGAAGTTAGTAGGGATTTGTTTATTGTTTTTTTTTTTTCTCAGCCTCGCTAATTAATATAAATTGATTTATAATTATTTAAAAAAAAAAAAATAAAAATCAAAACTGTTTTAATTTACATTTTTAATTAAAGCTGCCTTTCAATGTGTCTCAGGCAGTTTAAATTTGCAGTTTATGCAAATTTTACTAAAAATGGAAAAAAAGGCTAAATATTATGCTGTATGGCATTTTTTCTGAATTAGTGAACTGCTTGAAAAAACAAAAAAACTGGGCTATGTAATTAATATGGCGTGCATGCAGTGCAGTACATACTTGCAAGCAACAACAGCAACAACAACAATATGTAACGCAACCAGCCTCCCATATAGGAATTCATGTCCTTAATTATTGCGCCAACTGTCAGACAGTTAAACAGCCACAGCCAGCGTTAGATAGACGGACGGGCAGCAGAACAATGGGACGAGAGTCTGGACAAACCAAAGTCAGTTTTGTTTTAATTTCGTTAAAAATTTCTAACCACTAGACAATTTGCTGCTGCCGATTCTGTTTTCTGTTGCTGCTCTCAATTTGTTGCAGTTGCAGTTGCAATTATTATTTGTTAATGTTGTTGTTGTTGCTGTTTTTTCTATGTGTGCGTTTAAATGTACGAACGTTTTGTACTTTGTACGAATCAACTCAAGTTGATTTTGCTTTTTAAGACAATTTGTTGAGATGTCGTGCAGATGTTGAATATCATGCGATCATGTTGTTTTCAAAACAACAACAAAAACAACATTAAAAAAACTGAATGAAAAACAAATGAAAAATTGAAAAACGGAAAATTATTTGCAATTGTTAATGCTGTTGTTGTTATTTTTGTTGTTGTTGCTTGAGTTTTTCCAACAACTGAATGTGTACATACTCGTAACTTGTCAAGTAGCACTTGACGTCTGCAATTGTAAGTGCAATTGTTGTTGCTGCTGTTATAATTTCGCACTTATTGCTGACTAATTATTAATTTGTTGCTGCCGTTGGGGTTGCTATCATTTTTCAATGAACTTTAATTTGAAAGAAAAAAATGCACATTTCATTGAACGCCATGACAAACGACAGAAGTTTTTGCATTTTGTTGGCATCTAATGGGTGATACATTTGATGGGATTCGGGCCGCAAACTAATTAATCGCATAATTTACTACAGCATTTTTATTTACAGTCAGCAAAAAAGAGGTTGATTACACTGTACAACAATTTTAGGTTTTTTCCAAAATTACAAGGTTCTGACAATGGATTTTGGTAAAGGGGACAAAAAAATAATACTCGTGTTTCAGCGTTTTGAAAGTTTGCGTCTTTGCGGTTTTTTAGGTGGGTTAAAGTTTCCCAGTTTTAACGCATTCTTGTGTTAATTCGACATATTCCTTACATCTGAGATGTTTTATGAATTCAGCAAACTTTTGTAGAATATTATGAGGAATATTTTTGTTGAAAGCTTTAACCCTCTATATCCCTCATATGTGTAATTTTTACCCTTTTCTTAAAAAGGTACAAAAATTACACCTAAAATCGGGGAATTTGGAGAGATTTCGTCGCGAAAGCCACAAAATCGTCAAAACAAATGAACCCCTCTCACTATGCGTTATTATCAAACTTTTTCACGCATTATGCTTTAGACTTAAGCTTCTTTTGTATTCGATGTGACCCGTAGTGAATTTTATTTTTTAATATTTTTGCAGAACATTTTAACCCATTGTAACCGAGTTTTTGGAAAAAGGGGTCCACAAAAACAGAATATAATGGGTTAATGAGTTTGGTAAAAATGTTCCTTCTTTGATTATGTTATGACTATGGGACAACGATTTTTATCCAATAGGCAGTTTTAAGGATTTAAAGTGGGGTGAATTTTCGAAAATTCAGTTCGGTGTCACAGTTCAGCCGTGACAGAGCATTTTCAAAGCTTTGATTAAATGCACATCTCACCGCTATAATAGGCACCGTACAGAAGGTTGAAAAATATTGAAATAAATCGAAATTGGTAAAATAAATTGAAATCGGTATAAGTCAAAAAGTATCAAATAACTTATAAAATATCGATATGGTTTCAAAAATATCAAAAAATATTTAAACACGTCGAAAAAATTGTAAGAAGTTCAAGAGTATTGAAAAACATGTGACATATCCAAAAGTATTGAAAAACATCTGAAATACCGGTAAATGTCTTAAAATATCGAAAAATATCTTATATAGAGTAGAACGGGGCAATGTCGTGCACTCAACTTTGACATGCTCGTAAAGCCGTACATCTGAAGCGAATGCAACGAGTAAGCATCCGATCGAAAGATAATTTCGTTGGTTACATCCATGTGTAACAACATTTGTGTAGCGAGAAATTGTGTTTGTGTAAGTGAGGAAAAAAAAAATGTGCACGACATTACCCCCCTCAAAATTTGTGGGGTAATGTCGTGCATTGTTTTCCGAGTATAGTAAAGGTACCAAAATGTGTGAGAAATGATAGGAAGTGGTTCTATTAGAGGAGATTTAGCATTATCATGTTTTTATCATTATTGTACAAGTGTGAAGTACATAATATGTTGTGTAGAGTAGAACGGGGCAATGTCGTGCACTCAACTTTGACATGCTCGCAAAGCCGTACATCTCAAGCGAATGCAACGAGTAAGCATCCGATCGAAAGATAACTTCATTGGTTTCATCCATGTGTAACAACATTTGTGTAGCGAGAAATTGTGTTTGTGTAAGTGAATGTGCACGATATTACCCCAATGGTCGTTTTAAAGGTTAACTTCGATAACTCGGTGAGGCCCAAAATTTTTTCGAAAACCAAATACTTCTTTTCTTTGGCAGGATATTACGTTTTAGAAAACACTTACCTGGTATATTTTCCCGCAAGGAAAATTATTTTTCTGACCCGATGAAAAAACACTTTTATCGTCCCGAAAGCGTGCGTTTTGAAAAAAAGGTTACTCTGTAGCGACGAACTGGTGAAAATTGCTAGTATTATATGCATAAGCTCAGTAGGTCAGCAGGTCCCTACCTTACAAACAGTTGGTAAATCATTCAATTCTTTGGGCTAAAACAGCCAGTGCACGACATTACCCCCTGCACGACATTACCCCGTTCTACTCTACTGGTAAAAGCCCAAAAATATCGAAAAACATTAAATATGTCGGTTAAATTTCAAAAGTATCGAAAACATTAAATATGTCGGTAAAATTCCAAAAGTATCGAAAAACATCTAAAAATTGGTAGTGTCGAAAAACATTAAGAGTGCAAAGAAACTGGTTTCTTCAAGCAAGAGAAAATCATGGCAACTTATGAGGATAACATTTGGTTTTGTGCACTCTACATCACAGTACTTTTCATGTAAAAAAAGATATTGAAAATCGGTTAAACGGTTGATTATGATGATTATGATTCCAAACGAAACTTTTTGTTTCAGCGAAAAGAAATTTCGAGCACTTTAGTTTTATCCATATTGAACCAATCCAATGTTCACACTATGTTAATATTGCGATTTAATGATCTGCAGTTTCTAATTTTGACTAGTTCCCATTAGAGCTACTTATTTCTTTAAAAATCATATAAGCTTTTGCTAAACAAAGTAGATATTTCCATCACTCCGAAGGAACACGAGTATCTAAATATTAAAAATTGAACATTACTGCGATCTCTATTTCATATATTTCATATCTACTTTATTTTGCTCTAAAACGTTCTAACGGCTATTAACCGGTGCTGGGCACCACTGCATGTAACTTATTTTTTGTCTCGTTTTATCCTATACGAAAAGATACGCAATAAGTCCTATCTTTGACACGAAGCTGCCCTCGGGCTGCGTTTCGTCCAGCATCGCTATTAACTTATCACTGCAATGTCATATGACAATTATTTTTCTTTGAGTGTAACCGTTTGTATTTCACTGTTGGCAGTTGTCGGGTAATTTGTTGCAGTCAAGTTTTTTTGTTTGGAATTGTCACAGCAACTGTCACGTGTTGTCACGTTTGTTGCTAGACTTAAAAATGTGCTAATTGACAAATTTCAACAGTGGCAACAAGGTATTTTAATTCATGTGCACATCGCAGCAGCAGCAGTGTGCTAAAGTGGCCCATGGCAAGTACCTAATGTCTAATGAATGGAAATCCCGAGCAATGAATTACAGTGATATTTTGATAAATGACATGTTTTTTTTTTGTTTTTCCTGAATGGTGAATGCAAAATCACGGAAGTTTCTTTAATAAAAGCACAATGAGAACATAGCAATAATAACTTATAAATGTCTAAATGAAAGAAATTTTGTGAAAATTAATAGTCTGCAGTCTGGCATCACTTTTCAGCAAAATATCAACAAAGTTTATTAGAGTGATTTTGAAACCAAGAAGCAGACGAATGCATTTAATGATAAGGTTTTCAGTTGCTCAAGTTAGTTGTGATGATCCTATTTCAAAAAAAGTGACTGCTGTTGAAAGTTGCAATGATACATGGGATACAACACTGTTTTATTACTGAACAAAATCTGTATTTGGGAATTGTGGAGACCAACATTCTTAATATCATAAAAATAATTTAGTTTGATTCATTAAAGAACGAATACTTAGGCGAATTTTATGAAATATCCATATTAATTTTGACCTAAATAATTCTCTACATAATTGTCATTAATAGCTTAGCCAAAAAAATACTACGTTTCCACCGGAGATTTACGAAATAATTTACGGTTGTTTCGAGTTTTAGCTCTAAATCTTCATGTAAATCACGTGATTTGCTATTTAAAAATATATGAATCTGCCATTTTGAAAAGAGGACATATGATGAAATTTAAACTTGTGGCAAGTTTAATAGAAACCTTCATAAGAATGGTATATCTTATTTTAATGCAATTTTAGTGATGGGGCTAACTTACATTGATATTAAGCAGTAATCTGCTTACTAGGAAAATAGATAGACCAACCAGTGCAATCGTCACAGCGGCAAAAAAACAATTTTCAACCGATCGACACATATCCCCTGTAAAAAATGGCATATTTAAATCTTCTGCTGACGACGTTTATTTTATTTGTATGAGGATTGAAGCTTTTCAGAAAATCTGAGAATTGTATATGAGTGACTCTCCGAAAAATGTACCATTCAATGCCCCGAGGGTCAAAACCATGTTTAAATTAAAAATTTGAGCTTCTATACGACCAGCTAAAAAAAAAAAAAATGATATTTTACTATGAAATAAAAAGTTAAAAACTCATTCTCCATCCTGTCTCTAGCCACTTCATAGTGCACTTAATTTGCCCATTTTGCATATTACATTATTTTCCAAAAAAAAACTTGTACGACACTGTTTGTATATAAATACTATATATCGTCCCTATACAAGTGAAAAGTACTAAGGGCCGGTTTCACAATGTACAGTTAAGATATTTTTAAACTAAAGTTTACTAACGGAAGCTATGGGTATAAACTTTCCGTTAAATTATTTGGATTTCAATAAATTCCATTTTTTAACTTATGGTTAAATATATATTGTGAATAAATAACAAATTTCCCCTTCAAATGTTATCAAAAAATGTAAACATTTCAAATTTTAACATATGAATTTCAAAAAATATTTGAATTTATTTCAATCTGCCAGTTAAATTTTAACTGAAAAAATTGTGCCAGTTAAAGTTAACTGAACGTTAGAGTTTATTTTCCGTCAGTTAATAAATAACTTCACATTGAGAAAACAATTTTATTCAAACTTACAGTTAAAGTTTCAGTTAAACGTTAACTGGACATTGTGAAAACGGCCCTAAGTCAGTTTTTCAAGTATTGAGATATTTAATGTACAAAGAATTAAATTTTGATTTTTTGTATGGAAATTGCTGTTTTGCTGTTACTTTAATGATGAAAATAACCTTTTTTAACAGAGTAATGGCAAAATGGGTCTTATCAAACTTAAGGCCATAATATTTTAGACCAGAAATACTAAATAACCCAAAACTCGAGAAAACTGACTTAGTACTTTTCACTTATATAGGAACGATATCTCAGCTACTGTTTTTCTATGTCAACTCTTCAAAAAAAAACCTTTAATATGGAATTGACATACTTACATAGAAGTTGATACCTCATTTCAGACTATCTTCGCTTAGTTTTTTTTTTATTCTAACTGTACATTTTTAAATATTGAGTAACTAGAGAACTGAAAGTGAAAAGAAAGAGGAGATTCAGTGTATTTTCAGCTCAGTCAGTTTTGGTTTTAGTTTTGGCTGAAGTTAAAAAATTTTGTAAAGAACGCAAGTGTGTGTCATTCTCCACGTAAGTTTTTTTTTTATATTACCAAACATTTTTTTTATCTTAACATAACTAAAGCAATAAACAATTAGAGGGGCTATCCAGAAGTTTCAATTTGTTTAAAAATATGTAGTTGCTATTTTCATTGTGATATTACTGTTTTTGCAACATTTTATCATTCTCTGTTTCATCAGTCTCCGTTTATATTTTGCAACATTTCATCATTCTCCGTTTAGTAACCCTCCACCTGGTTTTTTTTTGTGCTAAATTTGCTTAAGCTATTTATTTAAAAAATAAAAATTAAAATGCATCTAAATTAATACATATTACATCCAAAAAAATATACAATTATAGTTTAGCTTTAATTCTTTAAAAAAAAGTTTCGTAAAAAAAAAAATCATTGAAATATCCTGACAGAATTTGCTACTGGCAAAAAGAAAAAAAAAAAAAAATTATGCAGCTGGCAAAAAAAAAGTGCTGTCAAACTGAATTTAAAATAATTATATTATTATCGTTGCGTATTAATTTAATAGCTTTTGGTAACATAAAAAGCCAGAAAATGAAAAAAAAAAAAACCCGAACATGCAAAATCCCATTATTAATGCAGAAATTATGCAAATGCTGCTGTTTATTTTTTGCTTATTTAATTGATAAGCATTTTTTGCAATAATGTTGTGTAAACAGATTATTGTGCATTTGTTATTTTTTATAAATAGATTATAAATGTTTGTTTCTTTTTTCAGATTTTTTATGTATTTAAATTTGTTAAAAATGAAATAAACCAACCACAATGTGGCAAAAAATAATTTTGCCGCTCCTTACTATTGGCTTTCAGTTGTTAAGCTGCCTTAAGGGATTTAAAAAAAATTACGATTTTAACATTTTCATTGAAATTCTGTTGTCAAGAGATATTTGCGAAACAGGATACATTATAGATAATGTAATAGATTATATATAACAAAATTGTAAACGGATACCCCGGAACTAAGAATTTCTCTGCAGAGTTCAGCAACTGCAACTTTTATTGAATTTTTCCACTGAACTATGTATGTGATCTCCAGCAAACAGTCAATCCAGTCGAGTGTTCGATACCATAATACGAAATTAAAGCTAGATCACATTTCAACGAGTATAGAAATATTGAAAAACAAAAAAAGCTTATTTAAAAATTTCATTTTAAAATGACTGCACTTTGTGTGTATCCATATCCGTATCTTTCTACCACATATTAATGCATTTACTACGTTTTAACATCTTTGAAAACCATGATAGTCTCATGTATATGCGAAAAGCCTAAAAAACTTTAAACAAAAAAACCCGACTAAAAAGCCATCAACATAATTTATACGCTCAAGGCGATAATGAGCTATAATGGAGTTCGACAGTCGACTTCATCAAAGGCCCGAGAGTGGTGCTCCTCACAACAACAACAACAACAACAACAACAACAACAGCAACAGCAACAACAACAACAACAGCAGCAATAACAACAAAAAAACAACTTACAGAATCTAAAAATTTGCATACCCATAGTCGACGAATTGAAGCGAGATTCTCAACCAAGCAAACAAACATGGCTGAACCACTACGATGACGACGACGACAAACCCTGAGAGAGTGCGGCGTGTCGCTGTCGCGTACCTCTCGGCAAGCAGCCAGACAACAACAATATCAAAACATGGCATGTGATGCGTTGCGATGATCACCTAATCAGCAACAAAAACAACAACAACAACTACCAACAAACAGTACGGCTTAAAAAAAACCATCATCGTCAGAAACCTGCATTTGGCCGATAAAGTTAGAAGGGAATGGCATCACAATCAATGACGCTTTGGAATTTTTTCAAAAATCAGACGCCGCTTGTGTTGATGAGCAAATAATTTTGCATAAAATTCAACCAAACGAGCGCTAATTGAATTGGAATGAAAGATCATTGAGGATCGATGGATATTTTTATTAACCCAATGGGGAATGGAGCGCATCTCTCTCGTATCCAAAAGCGCTGATATTAACATTGGCATGTCCATTGGAAGGAAATATTTTTATTGCACATCCAAAAAGCATCCAAAGAGCATTTCTGAATGCGAGAGCGATGCGCATCCTAACAGCATTTCTGGATGCGAGAGCGATGCGCATCCAAAGAGCATTTCTGGTAGCGAGAACGAAGCGCTTCCTTCCAATGACATGCCAATGTTAATTTCAGCGCTTTTGGATACGAGAGAGATGCGCTTTAGAGCGCTTCAGAAGCGCTATTCATTCCCCATTGGGTAACGATACATGCAGAGTATACATACAAAGACATATGCGTGTGGGGTACTGGTGATAAATAGAAGCCAAAACTCTTGCCAAAACTCAAGCAAGTTACACCGTATGCAATAAAATAAAATAACGCCAGAAAAATCTCCATACGAAATTCTGGCTTTACTTCCATTTTGCTTTGGAAATAAAGCCAAAAACTTTTATGGTATTTTTTCCAAAAATGTATGGCTTTTTTTCAAATGCCAATTTAACCAAATTAGCCAGAGTTAATAATTTTTGGCTGTATTTCTACCACAAAATGGCCAGAATTTTTGTATGTACATTATTTTCTTTTTGTGAACCACATAATTTCTGGAAATAAAGCCATAATTTTTGAAAAAACGCCAGAAAAGTTTTTGGCTTTATTTCCAAACCAAAGTGGACATAAAGCCAGAATTTCGTATGTTAATTTTCTGGGTTATTTCCGGTAGCCGTTTTAAAATGCTTACATAAACAAAGATTTCAGTCTCGGGATCCGGGATCAGTTTAATGTCCCAAAAATCCCGGGAACCACATTTTTGTTAAAAAAAAGACGTGAATTGCTTTGTTAAATTTTAGAAAATCGTTGTTGATTAATATTTTTTGACATTTTATAGAATATCATTGTATGGATATGTAGGAGTATTCTACAGCAAGTGTTTGCATACTTAAATATTGAATCTTCGGGTAAATAGGGGAGGGGGGGGGGCTAGTGTGGACAAATTCAAATTCTCGCGCCGTGTTGAATTTTTGGTTTCTGTTTTATATTTTTCAAGTTGGTATTTGCACTCTGCATCACCAAAAAAAAATTCATTTGTTGACAGTTCAGCTTTCCATGATAACGTGACCGAACGTGTTTTACGCAGCAAAAAGTATTTTTTTTGTTGTCTAATTATTCTTCTGCTGTAGTGTTAATAGATAATACAACTTAAAATAGTGTTTATTTAAACCATTGAAATTATTTTTGAAGAACTTTACCGTAAGATTAAAAAAAAATATTTTTGTTTAAAAAGACATGAAGGGGCTAGTGTAGACAACTGAAATGGGGCTAGTGTGGACATTTCCGCAGCAGCTGAAATGACTCCAGAAATCGTCATACCATTTCTAAAAGCCGTTCCAAGAAAGTACGTTACTAAAAAGCAAGAACGACAGATTCACGTATCCCGATTTACCGGATACCAGCGAAATTTACCGAAATGAAATAGTGGCAAAGCTGCCACAATCACAACAATTGTCGGAAACATCGCGATCAGCAAGTTATATGAAGTTTGATATAAATTTCTCCAAATACAATATGGATAGCAGTTAATTTTTAATTTGTATTATTATTTGCATTACATCATTATTTTCTTGAATAAACATGTATCTGAACTCTTTCTTAACGTTTTTGTATGAATTATCAAGTTTCTTATGGTGTCCACATTAGCCCCCAGTTAAATCAATGGTTGTCCACACTAGCCCCTTATACAGGGCTAGTGTGGACAAATGTAAGCTCTTTTTAAAATAATTTAATAGTGCATTTATGAAAATAAAAAATCATAACTATTAATGCAATTATGAAGGCAAGAGGTATAAGTAATCGCTAAAAATTACTTAATTACAAAAATGATATATTTACATATATAATTTTGTAATTATATAAAAATTGTCCACACTAGCAACCCCCCCCGCTCCCCAACCAATCTCTAAAAATTTTATGATCCCAGAAATCCCGGGACTGCAAAAAGTAATAAAATTGAAATAATTAATGCATACATATATGCTTGCATAAAACGCCCTCTTGTAAAGATTTGATACATATTTTTTTACCCTGCACCCAGGGGGGTATATTCACTTTGTCCTGCCGTTTGTTGCAGAGAAAGAGGCGTGAGGTATAGAAAGGTATTTATATGTCAGTCTGTTTGGATAGCAGGCTGTCTATCTGTGGAAATATTTTTAAGAAAATCCGATGAAATCGATACAGTGGCTTTTCCGTAAAAGATAGCTCGAGGGAAAATGAGCGAAATCGGTCATAGGACACGCCTACCGCCCATACAAAAAACATATTCAAAATGCAATAATAAGAGCATTATTTGCAATAACAGAAGCAAAATACACATAAATACTAGGAACAGTAAGTACAAGCTCTGAGCGAAAAAAGCTTCAAGATGTTATACAGAAAGCGCTTTTCGAGTTAATTCAACTAAATTTCACTCAGATACTAAAAACTATAAATGCAAGCTCTGAACTAAAACTAGGTGAACTCGGCCAAGTAGGCGTGGCGCCTCCCATACATGCAAAAGCTTTAAAGTGCCGTACTGAAGACATTTTTTGAGATAATCCAACAAAATTTCACTCAGGCAGTAAAAAGGAGCTCTGAGCAAAAACTAGGAGAACTCAGACAAAAGGGCGTGGCTCTTCTCACATAAGGAAAAGCTTGAAAGTACTATACTGAAAACATTCAACTAAATTTCACTCTGAGGACAGTAAGTGTAAAATTTCTTGATCACTATTGACCCTTGTGGTCTATATGTAGCAGTAATGTCGCCGCCCTAACCTAACCTAAGTGTAAAATCTGAGCAAAAGCTATATGAATTCAGACAAGAGGTCGTGGCACCTCTTGTACAAGCCAAATTGTGAAATACTGCAGTGGAGGGTATTAAATGCTTGGCCATGCCAAAGGAAACACCCCTACTAGTTTATATTTGTGACAAATTTGGTTAATTTTGTGGGTGCTGCCACGCCCTGTTGGCCTTTTTCGACAAGTTGTTCATAGTTAACCTTTATAATTCTAAGCAGTGGTATACTTTAGCAGACTTTTTAAATCAAATAAGACCGAAAATTTCTAGGGTTCTTTCTTTGAGGACTATGAGGCTTTGGCCATTTTCCCGAAATTCATTTAAGGGGTCACATGACAAGTGAACTTTTTTCAGATTCATTTTTTTTTTTTAATTTTGCATTTTAGTAAATATTCTAAAGATTCTAAAAAAAATTATTTCATGAAAAAATTCCTACCCCTTCAAAAGTTACAGCAGCATTAGTGAGCATTCATTTTTATTCTTTGTACTACTTGCCGACGGCAAACAAACTTTGAATGCGTTTCTCTCGAAACCATGTTTTTCGTACTGGTTTTCACGCCACAGCAAACATTTTTTGATGAATTTTTTTTTTTCACATTTTTGTATTATTTTAAACTTGACTCCGTAAGTCTCGACACGAGCTTTTTTTTCAAATTTTTTTTTCGAATTTTTATGAGTGTTTAAAGTCAATTTTTTTTAGTGAAAAATAAATTTTCAAGTTTGGAAGATCACCAAAAATCGAAAAAAAATTTAAAAAAAAAGCTCGTGTCGGGACTTACGGAAGATTGTAAAGATTCCAAAAAAACATATTTTTTCCAGATCGGACTATTGTGGCGACTCCCAGCGTGAAAACCATCAGGCAACCTTTTTTTCTCTGCCGCCAGTTCAGAGCTCTACAACATAATAACGGAATAAAATATATAATTTTTTTTTTTTTTTTATTGTAATTTAATTGATTATCTGCATTAATAAAAAAAAAAATTAAAAATATAAATTTTTCACTAAGTTATGAATTTTTTAAAAAGGGTCTACTTTCTCTGCCGAGCTTGTCATGTGATGCCTTAACATCCAGTTGTCGCGTTTTGCAACAGGACTACACAAGTAGTTAATCATGTGCATCTTAGTTCCTGGCATCTTTTTGCGTAAACACGTTCACATTGTCCTTATGGTCTACATTGATTTTTGATCTCAAGAAAAGAATAAGATCTCTTGTGAAAGAAGAAATCTTTTTTCAGTTAACATCAGAATTCACTTTCAAAGTGTCCACAATCGAATAGCAATAAAAGATCAAAAATTCTGTTTATGAGAGTGAATACATCAATGCAAATGCGCATTGAGCAAATCAGCTGTTCCCATGGCATTTTCATTTGTAGCGCTTTATCAAAACGTTGTGCTATTTTTTCATTTATTTTTAAGTTCCATTTCGAATTCACTGTTATCTCTCGCTAACATCTCGCATGTCCTTGCATTAAATACACACGTACTTATGTGCAAGCCCAGCGCTGCTTGAGCATGATGCACCGCCGGCAAAACGGTTTCTTTTGCATCTTACGTAAAAGGTTATATTCATTGCAGCCAACCACGGGTCTCCCTCCTTGTCTGCGCATTCAATGGTCTTTCTTATCAAAAGTGGCTCAAAAATAACACTGAAATTTACTTATGAATTGATCCGGTTTTCATGTTCAGCCTCAACTGATAATGAAACGATTTTTATTTGTTTTCACGGCAACGTGGCTGGCCGCTCATACTTGTGGTACCACCATCCCTGCCGAACTGCTGCCAACATTGCTGCATTTGACTTTGTCAATAATTTATGCAAATTGTAATGTTTTTGTTTTTGTTCTTCTGCCTTTCAATGAAATTTCATTGTAAACAATTTGGTAGCAGATGAATAATTGAGTTAGCCCTCTTGAAATGCAAAACCAAAAAAAAAAACTTTTATCTTTCTTTGACCATGGCGCAGAGTGCATTTTTTGCGGCAGCCTGGACAGCAAACAGGCTGCTGCTCTAACTCTTCGAATGTCTCATTTAATTGCACACAGTTGGCTGATTTTTCTGATTTTTCAGTCAGAGTCCACCACTTAAAATCTTAAGACCAGGCTCTTGGTTTTCGCTTAAATCTGCAGCAGCAATTCAGACTGATGTGCTGCTTCTATGCTACACAGATTGCAACTGAACAGAGTCATTAGTTGTCCTCATTCCTCGTCCTCGAATGCGCTCGAGTTAAGTTCAGGCTGCATTAGAGAGATGAATTGAAAAATTATACGCTTGCACTATGAGATGAGTTGCAGCCAACCAGCAGCAACAACAACAACAACAGTTGTTGCTACAAAATTGTCTACAAATGGTTAACACGAGCAAAAAAATTCCAAACCGTAGCGCATTTTTTGTTCCCATTTTCTTGTTCTTGTTGTACCTTGTGCGGTACTTGTTTACGGGAATTATTATACAAAAATCTGTTGAGGCATGGAAGAAATATTGGCCAAGAAGGAAGGGAGTTTAAATGATGAAATGCATGCACTTACTAGAAAAATGCCAAGCCAAATGCACCCAAAGTTGCAAGTATGCAAAGCGTGCGCTGCAATAAGAAAATGTTTGAATTGTCTTAGCACGAAATTTAGCTCAACTTGATAACGTTTTTTCCTCCTCCGTCTGGCTCTAGGGACGACTGACTATTTGGAAGGGTTAAGAAAAAAGCAGATCATAGCCATTGAATGGATGCAGGCAGGCAGGCAGCCATTCAGTCAAGTGAGCACACGAATCGTGTGGGGAGTGAATCGCAGGCTGAGGGACGGCAAAATGAAAAAGTGCAATTTTATATGGTTTACAGATAATTTAAATTGTTTTTAAGTGGTATGCAAAGTGACTGAGTTCGTTATAAGCAGAAGCAGCAGCAGCAGGGACGATCCCGAAAGCAGCTGCACTGCAAAACGCCAAAAAGGAGCGGCACTAAGGCTACTCCTAAGCGAAAGCATATAATTCTTGTACTAAGTCAGAGTGAAGAAAAAAAGGTGATCGAAAAAAAAGGAAATTTGTAAGCTGGTTGCGAACAAGACAAATATTCTTTGTGGTTCGATGACAGATTAAAGTTGTTGAAGTGAGCGAACATTTTGTCGCAATTGGTCCGATAGATGTGGGGATGTGAACAAATCATTTAGTTGGGATTGACAGGCGAGGAAAACACCATGGAAATTTTAGCACATTTCTTTGCATACAGTTAAGACTTTATTGCAATATACTGCAAGCATACAGACTGACGCTTAGATTACACAGCTCGACTTGGAAAGTGTATTTTGAATAGGTATAATCATTTGGTAGTTTGAGGATCGCTCTATCACAACAGGTTTTTTATATATGGGGCATTCCAAAGTAATTCATTGGAAATTTTGCTATAGATTATGACAAAACTTTGGTCATAACTAAGTAAGTTATTTTAAGCCCTAAGGCTGTGAAAACAGTATCGAAAAATAACTTCAGAAATATTCTTTAACGAAGTCTGAGGAAATTTTGAAAAGTTAATGTTTTCTGTATTAAATTGTTGTTTAGATAAGTGTGACGCATAGGACATGAAATGGAACGCTCTTTTTCATTTATTATCTTAAGAAAGAATTTTAGCCAAATTACTGCTACTTTATGAATTTTTTTTTTACGTTGAAATTAAAGAAATATATGAGTACAATTCAAGACTTTTAAATAAAAGCCAGCATTTCTGAGGAATAAAATATAACATTTTGAATTTGTGACTCGACGGGACATTCGGTTTTGGCTTGCGGCACAAGAATGAAATTAGTGAAATTTTTGTAGTGTATAATCGAATTTTGGATGTTTTAATGATGTCGATCTTTGATCAGAAATCAAAGCCGCATAAGCCATGTGGCCATAAATCAAATTTGGACCAATTTGCTTTTTGATTAAAAATCGACCCAAGCTTCTACTTCTTATTAACACAAGCAATAAAAGAGGATATAGAAGTGATATCGAAGATAATTGATAATATAGGCAAAAATAGCGTTGTTTGCACTTTTAAGTTAGGTATTTAGGGCATTATCAATGTAAAGAACACTCTCAAGTACATATTTTATTAAGTGGCAACTTTAAGCAATTTATAAGTAATTCAGAACATCTAGTTTTGGGAACATAATTCCAAGTCAACTTCAAATCTACAAGAGTCTCGACAACAATAATAGCCCTACAGTTAATTGGACTAGTGCTTGACTAGCCTTTGACTACTTCCAAGCAGGACTAGTACTAGTTCTACAACTAACGAATTTTCATATAATGGACTGACGATTTTTCAATGTTGATGTCCTACGAATCGTCAATTGTCTCCCTCTGCATTACTTTTACGCTAGTCGAGAGACAATTGTCACCCTCTGCATTACCTTTTCACCGGTCGAGAGACAATTGAAAATTTTGAGAGCTTCGGGAGTCGATTTCGAGTATGTTAAAAATCGAGTAAACGAGTGTCTTAAAATTGAGAGATGTAATTAGAAGAAGAATGAGCGAACAATGATGGATTAGCTAATGCGCAATTTAAATGGCGAATGAGAAATTTACAATTTTTTTCAAATTATCAATAAATTAACATAATTTCAGATAATACAATGTATGTTGATATGAAACAGTGCGTCGGTACTGATATCAAAAGAATTTTAGTACCTTAAAGTAGCGTATTTCCACGAAAATTTTTTCAAAAAACGTGACTGTTCTTACATATTACTCTGTCACCATACTAAATTTTCTCAATCAGTGGTACTTCTCAGTTAATAAAGAGCAAATAAGGACAAAGAAAAACATGAAAACTTTGTATTTTTTCTGTCAACTGACGATCTGTGCACTACGTGGTAACTAGAACAACGCTAGTACCTTTTTGAACAGTTGCCGAACTAGTCACTCTTTGGGTCTAGATCCAAATTTAACTGTCAACGATGAACTTTTACGCACTGCATTTCGAATATTGGCGAGTGTTGAATTTCTTTGTAAGGATTTGTGCGCTGTAGGGTTGCATTAAAAATTCAAATGTACCCACTAGCAATTGAATTCAATACTGAAAATGGCAATTGAGTTGGTAATAACTTGCGGGGCAAGAGACGAGGATGATTGTTTAAGTTCTGAATATTTCAGCGAGTTGGTAATAAGACAATTATTGCTGCGATTTTTTTTTGTTTACTTTTGCTCTAGTTATGAAAAACGTAAGCGAGTTGGTAATAGCCCACTAGCAAAAACAAAATAAGTCAATAAGTCAGCTTCGCAAGAGCGCGAGGATGGAGCAGTGGTCTAGCGACTGGCACTGCGATTGAAAGTTGTAGCAACCGTGAGGTCCTCGGTTCAACTCCGGCCCAGACCAAACACAAAAGTTTTTCAACTTGCAATTTTTCAATTATAATTAATTTAGTAAAATAAAAATAATTATAGTTACATCAATATGATGAATCTTTGTGGCGAAAGACGTAAAATTGCAATCAAAAATAATTTTTTAAAAATATTCAATTAGTTATGTAATTTTTGTTCTTCAAAGTAATATGAATAGGTAAGAGGTGAATAGGTCATAGGAGTTGGCATATGAATAGGTAAGAGGTGAATAGGTCATAGGAGTTGGCATATGAATAGGTAAGAGCTGATACACTCCTACACCCTTGTATGCGAGTTGTTCACATCTGAGTTTTCAATGACATCGCTGTGTTAAAATTCAGCGATGCGGTAATAGGTTAGACCCTCACTTTTGCTATTACCAACTCTTATGCTAGCTATTACCCATTGCTACTGGGATATTAATGCTTGCGTGTGTGTGAGTGTAGTATGCATGTAGATAAAAAAAAAGAAAGTGCATTTTTTGGAAAAATTTAATTAAAAAATTGTTGTGGCCATTTTTATAATTTGATTAAAAAAACACGACGTGCAAATGCAACGTTGATGCATAATAAATTAAAATCCGAAGTTAATTGAATTTAATGTTGTTGTTTTTTAAATTTTATTTTTCATTTTTCACTTTTATGTTTTTTTTTTTTTTGTTTTTTCTTTGCAACATTTGTGGTATGTCATTTTTGTTTTTGCACTTGGCTTGCCGTTTTCTTTGCAACATTTTTGTATTAAATAATGCATAAAATTTGTTAATTTATCTGCATGCGCGAGTTATTTGTTAATTTTTAATGAATTTTATTAAAAAAGAAATGACAGTTGGTAAAAAATAAAAAATAAAAAAACAACTAAAAATGAACCCAAAAAAACAGGAATTTTTTGCTGCTGCGTTTTTTTGCAGCATCAGCGAACATGACATTTTCAGTTGCATTAAAATGCATGCGGTTTTTGTTGTTGTTGTTGGATTCTGTTTTTTATGTTTATGAGGATTTTTGAATTTATGAAATTTTATTTTATTTAAATATAAGAACTACATGATGATTTTAATTTGTGGTTGTAACTGACAAAAGCAACAACAGCAACAAAAACACAGCAGCAACATGCATTTGCAATTAAAATTGCATATAAATTATTGATTACGTAACATGAAAAAAATGGGGATTTAAGTTTTTTATTTTTATTTTTATTTTTTTTATTTATTATTTATTTACTAATTAACATAAACAGCAGCCCTCCTGACAGGCGAGCTTAATAACAACAATAACAAAACAATTCATTTATTATTTTAAAACATTTAACAAAAAAATTAAAAACAACAAAAACATATGACATTTCTTTTGTATGTTCGGTCTATCAAAAGCAACAAAATTTTTAATCCAAAAACAAAAAGTAAAAATTTTAAAGAAAATAATTAAAAACTGCACGTCTAATTTAAGCTTTTGGCAAGTTTTTTTTTATTTTTTGATTTTTTCCAATATGGCCTTTTGGCGTTCTTGAGCCATTTTGAATTACAACAACGAAGCAATGTTTTGCAACACCCATACTCGGCGTAATGTAGAATTTTTTATTTTGTTGTAAATATGCAACTTGGCGTATTTCATTGTTGTTTTCCCCCCCTTGGTTGTTGTTGTTTAATTGTATTATCACGACCACATAGCTATGGCGTTGCCATATTATTACTATTTACATGTTGTTGTGGTTTTTGTTTTATAATTTAAATGCTTAACGTAATTAATTGTGACAAGCTGCACAAGTGAAAAAGATAAAAATGTTAGCAGATGCAAGCAAATGCGACCGGTAACATTGTCTAGGAGATAGATATTAGACTGATTTAAATTTATATGAAAAAATTTAAAGTTGTTTGGAGTTTCATGCCGAGGGTATCAAAAGCTTCCACCTGATGTAAATAAGCACCATGCTAAATTTGGTCCGTTTCACAGAACATTTGATGTATGCCAAACAGTTTTAAAAACACTCCTAAATATTGAAAAAAATTATATTTCAAAACTTTCTTCCGCTAAATTCGAAATAGCAATTTAGTTTTTCGTAGAATCTGTAGTTTTGGTGGTATTTGCAATTCCATTTCGTATCTACTACAGAACTTACGGCTAAGTAAATTGCAGATTCGAATTAAGCGGCTCAAAATCCATATTAGAAGAAGAAGAAGAACAGCTTAAATTTTAAAACAAAAAATTTTTAGGATCCCTTTTCATTTACGAAAACGGTTTGGAAACCATCAAATATTCTGCGAAATGACCTAAAATTTATATTGTACTTATTTCAATCATATGGAAATATTTGTTTGCCTTTTAGTGAAATTCCAAGCAACTTTAATATATAAACCACCCTAATAAATATGCATACATAAGGTTAGGTTAGACTGGTAGCAAAAATTAATGAAAACACTTAGACCAAGGTTGTTTCTGTTTTTCCAATTTAGATACTTTACGCAGGTTCTTGTTGACTTACCCTTATACATGGATCATATACTTCAATAAAGTAAAACAGTGATCAGACAAAGAAGCCATGTGACTCTTTGACCTGTAACGATCCAGCATTGGGCCAGATGTGGTGTGCATGTCGCGAATTTCATTTACTTTTAAGATTAGATTTTTGAGAAAAAAATCAAATTCTACATGCGATGCATAGCTGATATACTTAGAAATTATGCAGAAACTAAAACTAAACCTTTTCAGTACTACTGCTCTAAATATAAGCCCTGAACCTGAATCCCTTGGATGTGAAGACAAACCAGATTCAGATCATTATCGCAATTTATGCCAGTAAAAAAACCCGTGCCTGAACTTTTTATTTTGATTATCCGGAACCAAACTTTTCCAGGGTTTCAGTTCCTGGTACTAGGGTTTATAAAAAACAAATCAAATTATACCTGCGAAAAATAGTCGGTCTTATTTAAGCCGGTATTAACCTTATTATTTTATATGAAAGTGCTCCTTAAGTAATCAATATAAATTGTTTATATGTATGTCCTTAATAAGTACTAAAGAGAAGAAAAAAAAAAAAAAAAAACCTTGAAAAATGTAAAAAATTTATTTTGAATGAGAATAGTCATTTCGCATAGTCTGAGGTTTGCTGAATCCCGAATTGCTCTAAGACGTCAGGTTTTTTAACGGAAATATAAAGACAAATCTCCAGTTCCGTCGCTCTTTATTGTTGCGTCCAGTGATGGCTCGCTTTGTTTTTCATTTTCCGTTTCAAATCCTTTACAAATTTAAGACGTTAGGGAGCTTTAACTTTCAGGATACACCACCGGTTGTATCTTAATTATTTGTTTACATTGTGGCACATTAGTGTCATTACAGCGAAATAGTTTTCTGTCAGTACGTATATCGATAGTGGTTGTTAATGTTTTTATTAACGCATTTCCAACTTGTAGAAATTCTGTTTTGTCAAAAAACGGAAATTTGTTTGTTTTAGTGTTTTAATGAAACCATTGCACGTGTTGATGGCAATTAGTTGCCCAACGATATTTTTTTTATTTTCTTCAAAAAGTATGTCACTGTCTATCTATCTACTTCGCTAAGTTACTTAGAAAAAATGTTAATACTACACTAAGACCACCAACACTGTATTACCATCAACAAAAGTGGGCTTTACTTAGAATACATTACAACAATTTATTTTTGTTCGAAATATACAATAAATTTCCTTCCTGCTACATAAGATTAACAAGCAAAATCTAAATGTCCTTAGCCAATAGTAGCAAACAAAAGAAAAAAAGTGTTGCCAGCATTGTTCATTAAACTACACAGCAGCAAATACATAAATTAACGTTATTGTGGATTCACCGAAACAAAAACGAAAAAAAAAAAAAAAAAATCAAATTAATTCAACTCATCTGAAGCAACCGAAAATGTATCCATTTGAATTGAAACATAATTTCTAATTTGTGCTACTAATTTATGGCATTTGCTACTACGTTTTATTTCCCCACTTCGCTCACGTCTATGGAGCGGCAGCAGCGAAAACTTTTGCTACTTTTGTGCTCAGAAATAAATAAAGTCATTTCTTCTAATATAAAAATCGTTTTCTTTTTTTCTTGGCCAAACAAAATGAGAAAATTGCTTTTTTATATAACCGCAGCAGCATACTAGACAAGAGGGCAAAAATCATGCTCGCTCCACATACCCCACACTTCACACCCCACTCATTGCCACTACTTTTGCAGGGAAGAAAAAAAGTACGCAAACATGCCTAATTTGAAATTGCCTACAAAAATGTGCATTAAAATAAGTAACATCAAGACGGTGTTTCTCCACTGAAGGCGCCGCACGTGAGGGATAAGAGGGCGAAAAGTCGTAGTAGTGTGTTGGGAAGCAGCAGAAAAAAAAGCAACTCAAGAAGAAAATGAAAATAAAAAGCAAAAGGTGTGTAATAAAAATAAATGTCAGTCGTTTGTTTTTATCAAGTAGACACTTTTGCGCCCACCCGCACCGAAACCGAAAAAAAAGTAGTAACACTGGCGCAAGCAGAAAAACGGAAAAAAACCGTATGTATTTAAGTTAGTCGAAGGCCCAATGACTAATCCCAAAAGGGATTTCTAATTTGCAGCTTTACCAAGAGTTGGGGGCGACAAATGGGCAGTTAAAGTTAAACTTGTGGAAAAAAGAGGAAAATCGGCAGGAAACGCAGAAAACAGGAGGCGTAAAATAAGGGAAAAAATTGTAAGCAGAATTAACAGAGAGCGAAAAAAAAGTAGGTAGGTAGGCAGGTAGTAGACGAGCGAATAAACTAATGAAATACGCATTTAGTAGTAAGTAACGTTGAGTAGATTGACCACAAGTTTAACTGGCTTTTAATTAAAGTAAGAGATGTGTGTTCGGGAATAAGATCAACAAACAGATTTAGTATGGACAATATACAAAAATGTATTGGTATATTATGTTCCAGACTTTAAATGAAAATACTGCAAATATTTCCAATTGTCTGTTTTACAAAATTTCACTCGTTTTTTTTTTTTTTCTACAAAACTTTTTTGTTTGTCGCTGCTTTTTTCTAGAGTTAAGCTTTGGGTGACGTTATCTTTCATCATTTTGACATTAATGGCGACAAATTGTGGCAACAGCAACTAATACAATAATAACAACAACACAACAACAACAATTACCCAGTCAGCAACAAAACATGTTCACTTAAAGTTGTGACAAAGCAAAATGAAAAAAACATCAACAGCAACAACAACAACAACAAACAACCAAGAAACACAAACACAACGTAGTGTAAATGTTTTAAAATTAATTGCGCACGCATTAAAAACATTTACTGCCAACAAAAGGTAACAACAACAACAAGAAAAAACTTCAACAACAACAAAAAATTACAATAAAAATGAAACACAAATGTTGTAATAAAAAATCCTACGCTTTTTCACTCTCTTAACTGTAAGTAGTAAAGTTGGAAATATTTTATGTTGTTGCCAATGCATGCCAACATACTCATTAGCATAAATATTAAGGGTATTTAGATGTTTTTTATTACTTTCTTTAAAGTAAGTTTCGCTCATTTCATATATTTACATATTCATACTAAATGGTGTATATCTACATTTTTCATATAAAACATGTCTGAACCATAGGATCAGTAAAAAGCAAGAGTTTCTTAGGGACAAGAATGATATACATATCTCCATCTAATTCTATCATTTGGTCTTTTTAAGGTTATATTCATATCCTGACCTGACAGCGTAGTTCTACGGAAGGATTAAGATTCACCATCGAAAACTATGTTGATGTCTATTCTTGTTTTTTATATCACGTCAAAACTTGTGTTTAGCTGTAGGAATATCCTTTGCGATATTAGCGAGGACTATAATTTATTACTTTGCTGGGTTCCAGGTCATAGTAATTTCGAGGGCAACGAAATTGCAGCTGAACTGGCTAAAATAGGGTCAAACCAAAATACCCTTTTGGCTGACCTTTCAATAAAAAAACCCATTAGCGTAATCAAGGGAAAAATCGAAAACAAATGTATTCAGATTGCTGTTTTAAGATGGTCAAATCTTCAAGCTTGCAATCATATTAGATCTATTTGGCCATCATATAGTATAAATCGTACTAAATTTTTAATAGCAATGAAGAAACATAATGTACGGATCTTAATCGGTGCTATTACTGGACATTGTGCCATGGGAATCCATGCATCTCGTTTAGGTTTGTGAAACATTGTCAACCTTTGTAGAAATTGTAAAGACCCTGATTGGAAGAAACAGTCTTTCATCTCTTTTGTGAATGTCCAGCGTTTGCACTTAGACGTAGAACGAATTTTGGTCATTTCAATTTGGAATCGCTTGACTCACTATCTATATGGAAGTAAATATATATGTACATCCAAGTGGTTCTCTCAGATTTTCTCTGATAAAGCTCTTAGTATCGGGTATACAATGGGCCCTTTCCCGAGGCCTAAGTTAATGATGACAACATGTTCATCTCCCGGATTTAACCTAACCTAACCTATTCTTGTTTCGGTCCTGAGGCATCGGCAGCGATTTTGTAAATATTGAATTTCGCTTATTTAGAATTGAAGAATATTTTTTTTTCGGCATTTTCTAATTTTTCTATGTAGGTATCACGATTCTTATTAAGAACTTTTTCAAATTTATATTTTTTTAATGATTTTCTAAAATTTTGCAAGTTTTGTTAGTTTTTAAAATTTTTTAAAAAAAAACTATTTTGATTTTGTATTACTTTCTTGTTGTTCTTTAATACTTTTTAGCTTTATTTATTGTTTTCCAAACTAAGTATATGAAACTTATCAATATTTTTCGATAATTTTTGAGTTCCATATTTAAAATCTTTTTGGCGGAAAAATAGAAATTACAACACATAAGACAGCTGTAAGGAAAAAACATCCACTTGAAATAAATAAGTCATAATGTCAAAGGCGCAGGGATCGGTCTCCAGTTACTATGTATTTAAAAAAGGCTAAACTTTCTTGAATGAAAAAATATGGAACGTTCGCCGCGAAATGTCCGAACAAATAAAATAAACTATACGACTAGGAGTTTATACTTTAAATTTTAATATGAGGCATGACTTTCCTCAATCACCAAACTAAATTCACTCAAAAATATCAAAAAAAAAAAAAAAAAAACAGAAAAAAAAACATTCAAAACAAAAACATCCAAAAATAAAAACATCCAAAAAAAAAAAAATATACAAAAATAAAAACATGAAAAAAAAATAAAAACATCCAAAAAAAAAAAAACATTCAAAAGTAAAAACGTCAAAAAATAAAAACAAAAAAAAAAAAACATCCAACATTCATTTTCCATCAGAATGATTTAACTCGATTTAGTAAAATCGATGAGTTTTTGTTCGGATTTTTATTTTGGGACATTTTTTTGGTAGAAACTTTTTTTATTGGATGTTTTTTTTTGGATGTTTTTATTTTTGGATGTTTTTATTTTTGGATGTTTTTATTTGTGAATGTTTTTGATAATCACCAAACTAAGCTGAAAATTTTTTGAATCGAAAATATTTAAATATTTTTTTTTTTATACCAATAGAGCTTTTCGACAGAATACACTCACATTTCACTGGATTGTGTGCCAATTTTTTTAAAAGAATCATGCGAATAAATTATTAGAATAAGGGTTGAAAATTTAAACACTTCAAAGGCTTATAAAAGAAATACAAAAATATCTATGTCACTTGACTTTACAAATAGATAATGCATGTACTTTTCTTATGGTCCTTGAAAATATAATTTTTTCTTTTCTGTTGACTCTTTGACTGTGGCCAGTATTGCCATCGTTATTTGAGTAATAATAATTGTATTTACATCATACAGATAAATGTGTGTGTGCATATTGTGTACATTTAGCACAATTTTTACAATGTTAAATGTGACTTTTTAATTCTACTACTTTCCCCTCCCCCCTTCCCGATTTTCACCCGTTCATAGTGCAAGTATCTGTACAGTTTGTCGTTCATAGGTAGTGTTGTTGTAGTTGATGATGATGGGGTGTCATACAGATCTTTTATCAAAACGTTAATGGATTGAGTCATACTCGTCGGTCGTCGTGCATGCAGACACAACGCACGGCGTAGACAAGAATTGTTGTACAACGAAAAGCTGCACTAGGGAAAAGGACGTTGGCGATAAGGACGCGCTCTTATGATGACGTTGGAGTTGACGTTTTTCACCGGAAAATACCAGAGCATACGTGCGAGCATATGAAGCAGTTTGTTCGAAAAAAAAACGCACAGAAGAAAATTGTTATTAATTTGAGTAATGACTATTAATAGTGCCATGAGTGGTTGCTACAATGCTACAAAGACAACAATAAAAGTGATATGTAAAAAATCAGCTTATGGTCACGAGGGGGAAATACAAAACTTTTGTGACGACAGCAAAGCGGTAAATTAAATTTTCGTTGTAATTCGTTGCGTTGCTTTTTAGCCAAGTATAATCGAATATTAATTACACATTAAAATTGTTCCCTTTTTGTGCATTGAGACATTTGTAACCTAAGTGACTGACACCACTCGCTTCGACGAAGCATTTTGACCATAAATTTATTATGTGCTTGAAACATACATAAAAGTTCATCCAAAAAGTAGGTTATCATAATCATGATGATGAAATAGAACATAAAAACTTTTCTTTTCATCGTAGATGCCTAGTGAAACCGAAAGTACATAAATATCATTTTATTTTTATACTTCATTTTGGCTCAATTCAAATAAAAAGATTTTACGACTTTTCGTGTAGCAAACGAAAATCATTTAATTCAATTCGTTTCGTTTAGATCCGCATCAAAAGCGATCTCGCTAATACCGCTCCAGCGTTTTTTATGACTTTTTAATAGTTTCTCACATTTTTTTGCTTCACCTTAGTGGCTGCAGCTGTTACTGCCTTTTTTACAACTTTGTGTTCTTCGGGTTCACAATCTTTTTGTGTAGTCTGACTCTGTGCTTGATTGCTTTTTTGTTGTTCATAAAAGATTTTTTTTTTTTTTTTCGTAAAAGAACCAGTGTTAAATAAGCGAAATTAATGAAATCAAGAATCATTTCAAGTTAAAGTAGATAAGTGACATCTAAATCTCTAGTCATAACTTTGCTATTTTTGCCGAAAATAAAAAGATAAAACATTTCGGAGCGTAAGGATCATCGGAATCGTTACAGAAAATATACGATCATTGCATAATATGCATAGATAAAAGAGTTTTGTTTCGCCAAACACAAATTATATCTCACAAAAACTGTCGCAATTATGCAATTGGTTTTTGTGTTTCAATTAAACTTCTATAAACAGAATTTGCTTTACCCAATTACTTCAGAAATATTGATGATTTGAGATTCGCACCATAATACATTTAATTTTTTAGTAAAAAGCACTGAATCGGTTTTTTTTAAGTCAAATTTCATCCAAAACCACGTTTTTATGACTGTAACAAAGAGCTATAGTTTGAGATTTTCCTAGAGCCAAATCTGTTTGTGCATGTTAAGAATTATAAAATTTTCGATCGTATAGCCATTTTTCCAAAGCATTACACGCGCTATTCCTTGAAATGAGACATCTTGGTATTTGATTTCTTTCCAAAAATAAATTAGGAAAAGTTGAACTTCCGACTTGGCCTTACCTAAAATTAATCTTGCAGTTTGTCTTTTTAAGAATTAATTATAATATAGCGTTTTAAGTGTATTTTTAGTTTGTATAGGCGGTAAGTAAGTCCTACTTAATATCGTCTGTTTTTATGCCATGAGCAATATTCTATAAAATAATTTTAATTCATTTTCCAGTAGTCATGATTTCCACAGACTTACGGGGATGACCATATCGACTATGGTGACACTTATCAGTGATAGATACATACATATAAGAATTTATGTTGTGATGTAAATGCAAAACTAGTAAGGGTGTAAATTTTGGCCTGGCCAAAAAATAAATACCCTACACTGCAGTATTTTGAAAATTTTGCTTATATGGGAGGTGCCACGCCCTCTTGTCCGAGTACACCCAGTTCTTGTTCAGAGCTTGCATTTATATTTTTTAGTGTCAGAGTGAAATTTAGTTGGATTATCTCAAAAAACTCTTTCAGTATAGCATTCTGAATCTTTTGCTTATATGGGAGTTGCCACGCCCCCTTGTTTTATTTCACCCAATTTGCGTTGAGAGCTTTCATTTATAATTTTTTGTGTCTTAGTCAAATTATGTTCGAATATCTCAAAAAACGCTTTCAGTATAGCGTTTTTAAGCTTTTGCTTGTATGGGAGGTACCACGCCCTCTTGTCCGAGTACACCCAGTTTTTGTTCAGAGCTTGCATTTATATTTTTTAGTGTCAGAGTGAAATTTAGTTGGATTATCTCAAAAAACTTTTTCAGTATAGCATTTTGAAACTTTTGCTTATATGGGAGGTGCCACGCCCCCCTCTACGATTTCAACCAATTTTTGCTGAGAGCTTTCATTTATAATTTTTAGAGTCTGAGTCAAATTCGGTTCGAATATCTCAAAAAACGCTTCCAGTATAGCGTTTTGAAGCTTTTGCTTATATGGGAGGTGCCACGCTCTCTTGTCCGAATTCGCTCAGTTTTTTATCAGAGCTTGCGCTTACAATTTGTAGTATTTATTTGTATTGTGGTTGCATTGTCGTGAAAAATACTTCTAAAATTGCATTTTGAATATATTTTTTGTATGGGCGGTAGGCGTGTCCGTATACCGATTTCGCTCATTTTCAATCCCCCGAGCTAACTTTGACGACGGAGGCAATGTACCAAATTTCATTGAATTATCTTGCTCAGTTTTCCCAAAAAGTGTATTTCAACACACAGCCAGCCACCCAGCCAGCCAGCCAGCCAGCCACCCAGCCAGCCAGCCAGCCAGCCTGCCAGCCAGACAGACGGACATGGCTATATCGACTCAGGAGGTGACGCTGATCAAGAATATATATACTTTTCTATACCTGCCACGCCTCCTTTTCTACGTTACAAACGGAAGGACAAAGTGAATATACCCTGGGTGTAGGGTATAAAAAAAAATTAACAAAAATCAGAAGGTATCATTTTTATGGCCTTTACTGTGCTTAAAGCAAAATATAGTATGCCTTAAAGTATGCAATAAATTTTTTATACAATCAAACGATCACTTATTTCATGCTAAAACCTTCAGGAGGGTGCCAATTATCATCAAGAGCTATTACCTGCCTATGTTAAAGCAGTTCAGTGTTGGTTTGATTGCGGTGCAAAAAGCTTAAAGTGTCGATGATTGAGTAAAACAAGTTGGCCCAGCGAAGTTAAAAAAATTAAAATTAATTAAATTTATTTTCTTAACAACTCCTTGGCTTGTTAGAAACCTTTTTCGGACCAAAAAAAAAAGGGCGTCGCACCACCCATATAAGCAAAAGTGTCAAAAAGTTATACTGAAAGCGTTTTTCAAGATAATCAAACAAAATTTCACTCAGACACTAAGAATAGTAACTGCAAGTTCTGATGATAAATTAACGCCCTCTTGTCTGAGTTGGCGTACTCCCATATAAGAAAAAGTTTAAAAGTGTTATAATGGAAGCGTTTTTTTTGAGATAATGGAACCAAATTTCACTCAGACACTAAGGACAGTAAGTGCAAGATCTGAACAAAAGCTCTGACAACTCGAAGAACTGGTCGTGGCATCTCCCGTACAAACAAAACTTTCAAAATACTGCAGAGTAGGGTATTTAATGTTTGGCCAGGCCAAAAGTAATACCCTTACTACTAGTTTTCATTTAAGTGTTATAAATATTGTTTCGTACTTCAGCTTAAAGTTACTTCAATGTTTCGTCTCGCATTTCCTTGTTACAAATTGTCTTCAAAGTACGCTGCATCCTTCGTATCCTCCGTGAATAGTTGTGATTAAAATTTGTTATAACTCCAGGTAATTGTACTGGAATAGGTGAAAAAAAGATTCCAAAGCGACATAATTTTTACTGTGTCTTTTGCGTGCATGACAAATGATGGCCGGCACCGCAGTTCTCGCAGTTGCATTCGGAATCAGCCACTGATGGTCGCTCACTTAGTAGCTAATGAAGATATATGAGCGATCATAACAATTTGCGATCACTCAGCCACTCGCACATAATTTCGCTGCCATCACTGTGGTGCTGCTGCTGCTGCTATGGATGATAAGCGCTAAATGTGTGTGGCGTCCGTCTGGCAGAGGAGCGTTTAAAACTGCATTTCTCATAGCTCAATGCTGCTGCTGCTGTGGTATCGGTAGTGCATACTTGTTGCTTTATGAAATATTAAGCATTTTTTTTTTAATTCGAAATCTTAATCCACATAATGAAAAACGACTGAAATCAAATGCAAAACTGAAATAAATTTCTTGCTACAAAACACAGCGATTATTTTGACTGTTAAGAGCGACCTCTGTTGAACTGTTGTAGATTATGCCGGTTGTTGTTGCTGTTATTGTTGTTGTTGTCGATTTTGATTAGCTGTTAAATGATTTTTTATTGATCGTTTTGCTAAATTTATGAACGCATAAATCTCAAGAAGTGTGAGAAGGCGCGCATATTTTTAATTGATGGGTTTTTTATTAAAAGTTTCGCACAGTAAATTCTATATGTTTACAACGCCAACAACTACAAAAACAACTGCGAATTTGTCACATACACACAAAAAACACCCTACAAATTGCGTCGTGTTGTAGCGCTTCCCTTTAAATTGCTATGCATATTTTGGTGGCACTTTACTCAGTACTGCCGCCCGCCCGGTCGTGTCTATTGCGGCGACCGACCACTGTTATTAACTGAAATTGTATAGTTTAGGCCACTGGTAACATGCATGGTAGCCAACATTGTAGCACCAAATCGGATACACCTCCACCATTAGAGCTGAGACATAGAAGCGCTGTGTAATCAATGAATGACAAATTATGCGGTTTTAGGGTAGGCGTTCTTTGCTTGTTTTCATTTTGTCAAAGTATGCAATTTTAACAATCACATGGAGTCAGGTACCCCTTAGCTACTCATTTTTTCTTTAGTGGGAAAATAAAAACTGAAAAAAATGAAAGAAAAAAAAAAAAAAAAATAGAAGCCAAGGAACACATCTACTCGTACATAAAATGAGAAATTTATTTTGTCGTCAGCAGTAAAAAGAAAATTCCGAAAATGTAGCTAGCAGACCGAAAGTGTAGCAACCGCACAAGGCAGCAAATGATAAATGTCATTAAGGTACGCTGGAGTATGTTGGGGAGGGGGTGCGAGTAGGTGTAACTGTTGCGATAACAAATTATGGGGACGAGTGCACAGACTAATGACAGTTTTTCGATTTTGGTCAATTTGTGTTTTACTTTTTTTTTGAGACGTAATATTTAGATAGAGAAAGTGCTAATGAGAAAATTTTTTTAAAAAAAAACGTATCAATTGAGTGAGTAAAAATGTAAATCAATAGTTTGTGAACACAATTTGTGAGCAATTTAGTTTGGCTTCTTTTAGTTTGATTTTAAATTAAAATTGAAAATAAACACAAAATCTTGATGGATTTCTACAAAGTATTCGCAGATAAAAAAAGAGTTTTGGGTTTGAACGATACATAAAAATCAAAACTTCAAATTCGGAGCTTGTATATTAGACCGGGTCGAAAATAAAATTATCCCGAAACCGTCTCAAAAGTTAAAGGGACTCTTAAAACGATATCTGCATATTTTTTTTTTTTCATTCCGAGAAAAACCAATGCAGCACTTTTGATTCTAAAAATTCTGAAAAAATTCACATGTAGGGGAGACTGGGGCACATTTGACACTAAATTTTCAAAGACCTGTATCTTTGAAAATTACTACACGATCTTAATACTCTTTACTGTTTCTGAAACATTGATTATTTAAGATGAAAACCAAGAAAAAAAAAAATTTCAAAAAAACTGCATTAAGAGTCCTTTTTTAAATTTTTTCAAAAAAAGTCATTTTGTCAAATGTGCCCCAGGTACGGGGCACATTTGACATTGCAAGGGGCACATTTGACACTCACAAAAATAACACAGAAACATTAAACAAAACATTCATACATATATTTTTTTCATATAAATACGAATTATAAGTATGTATGTACTAACGAAGACTTATTTTATATATTAGTGTAAGAAGTCGATGTCAAATACGTATTTAGTGCGTGAACGTGAAGTTGAGGCTGGATTTGTTGGAGTTGGTAATTTAAACTCAATTACACTCTTTAAAGTCAGGCAAACATCTTCCACTTCCGGTTTTATAAAACCCAATTCAATGGTGAAACTCTTCTCAAATAACTGATCTTGTATCAAGTATAGCTAATTACTTCTACAATATCTCCCACATAAAAATGGGTTTTTGGATTTTTCGCCAAATTTCCCAAGTATAAAGTACAATTTCCAACAACGCCCCTAATGAGAACATCAACATAAAATGTTAGGTAAGAGCCAGTTTGATGGAAATTTCTTTGGTCTGGATTTTGGGTAACACCATCGTCAAGATATCTGCAGCGCTTTCACATGATGATGGGGAATACTTCCAGTCAATTTGATAATTATTAAAAACTTCGCATACATGATGAACTTTGATGTCAATGTGTTTACTTCGGGAATTCATCCATCCAGATTTTCAAATTAAAATAAGTGGTAGGGGTCCTGGAAAGCACCTATTCAAAAATCTTGAATTGTAGATAAAACAAAAGTAACAAATTATATTGAATCAAATGAAATGGATTCTGTGTCGGAAGTCGGAGTTTCTCTCGGGTTTCCGATATTAGAAATAGCGTATTTAACTTTATTTTCATCGCCATCACGTCTGCTCGTCTTCATTTTATAATGGTATACCATATCTTTAAAAAGATAACGCTAGAAAATCTTCTAAAATACACAAACGCATATGTTTGGACGAACGTCAAATGTGCCCCTTCGACAAAAGTCAAATGTGCCCCAATATCTCTTGAAGAATTAAAAATATTTTAAAATTTAAACTATTTGACCTTGATAAAAAACACTTTTATTCTATTAATTGTAAAGGTTAGTGCTACCAAATTTTCATACTTACTTCTAAAAAATAATACAACTTTATTTGCAAAACCCTTACGAACAAGATGTCGAAAATTACAAAAAAATACACAAAAAGTTAAAAAAGCGTATTAGCGCGGGAGAAGTTGAAAGAGAACTACCAAAGTTCATTACGTTGCTTCCACTCTAATTAGTTATGTTTCTGCATTTCAGGTTTTTGGTTCTAAAGGCGTGTTCACACCGAAAATGGCAAAGTCAAATGTGCCCCGGTGTCAAATGTACCCCAGCTTACCCTACTATTTGGACCATTCGAAGCATTTTTTGCTGTAACACTTTTTTCGTTAGATGCCTTGTTTCTGAGTAAAAAATCGTTTTTCTAACCTCGTTATAGAAAAACGTAAACGCACCCATACCGCAGCAAAGAGACGCGTTTGCTTTGTGCTGAGAAGAAAACAATTTTTGGATAAGTGAAAGTCAACACAAAAGTTTTTTTCAATAATTTTCCATGTGCGATAAATCGAAGTGAATCAATCGAAAAGCTGAATGTAATCTGTATCTATGCAGTAGATTTATTATATTTTGTGATTCAAAACCGAATCCAACCAAAATGTTCACACAACAGAATTTGCTTATTGCTTTTCAAAGTGGCTGTCAAAGTCAGTTGTGGGCACCCAATAGGGTCTGTTGTGGGCACCCTTCTTTTTTTATTTAATGCGTGTGATTTACTGAAATATCGTCGGGGAAGTCAACATAACAAATTTTAATAGTGTTCTTATCCATTTTTATGCTTTTTTTTAGTGGAAAGCAAAGAACCAATAGACCCTTTAACCCATTTTTGCCCAACCGGTAATTTCACTTTCCAGCTCTCTAATTTGGCTCATATATGGGAAATATATTTATATTATAAATTTATCATGATAAATGGACTATTTACTAAAAACAAATTGAGGGAAATATTTCTTGCACCCCCTCTCACCTGTCAGATGAGTTTTCCTGAAGGACTAAAAATCATATAATTTTTAATAAAAAAACAAAAATGTTTTTAAAACAATTTTTTATTATTTTATATGTTATTCAGATAGCACTTGGTGCAATCTTTCAAATGTGTATTAGTGGGATCATCCAAAAGTCACCTTGTATGATTTATCAAGGTGAAAAGTTGGGTGGTTATTTCACTTACCAGTGGGCCAATATGTTATGTATTTTTGTAAGTTTCGTTTGACTCCATTTTATGAGGTTTTGACAATTAACTTAGTTATTCGTGCAGTATTTACTATAAAAATGGTTTTGCTTACATATTTTTAAAGTCAAATTAATTTTATGCATCAATAGGTCGGTATTTTTGTCATTTCGTATGTTTTGTAAGTGGTAAGTGGCATCATATTCTATTTCCAGTAAGTCAAAATTTGCTATCCTTACTAGCTGGAAAGACACCGGTACAATAGTAAGCTTTGTATGATTTTGATACCATTCGCAGCAATAACAATTTTAGTGCTAACTTGCCAGAAACATTGCAAAAAGATGACCAAAATTCTCAGTTCCACCACATAAATTAACTACTACCCTTACACTGGAAGAACAATGTAACAGTACTCATTAAAAGTGGTATAGTTGAGTCTTTTGGTATTGCAAAAAAATATGGCCGTAAAGAAGGAAAGCTTATACAAATTAACATCCACAATCGATTGATTAACATAGTCTAGTTAATAAAAAACTTCACTATCCGAAGCGGAAAATCAAATGTGGTATTTGTCATATGCATACTTCATTATACTAATGAAGCATGGATCAAAAAACGATGGAAACCAAAATGTGGTTGATCCAACTGCCCCGGCAGCATGCTCATCGGATTTGTAGGTGCAGGAAACATAAATAGTTAGGAATGATTTTTCTATAATTGGAATCAATATTGTTCGTAAAAATGTTGGTAGACCGAGAACCACCTGGAAAAGGGAGCTGCATAAAGAAGTATAAGAATCGGTCCTATGTTCCTCCTATGTTATTCTTGTGCACCTATGAATATATAAAAGTTACTCATACGTCCTTTTTCAAGATAATTACAAATTTCGGCGGGAGGACCCCTGAGAAAGCACCCTATATATACTCTCTTGTGCAGAATCTTCTTTTTGCGTTTAGTTTCCAAGTTTATGCCATGTTATTCTAAACAAAATTCTACATTTTCAATAAAAATGTATTAAGTTTTAAATTTGTCAGTTAGACGAAATTTCTATACTTATGAACCCACTGGTAAGTGAAATTACCATTTCATAACTCGAAAACCACGAACATAATTTTGATGAAACTATAAATATATCTTAATTAGACAATTTTAAGGCATTGTGTTAAATTTCATCGAAATCCGTTCACGAATTCTTGGTGCGGGCAAAGATGGATTAAAGATGTCGCAGAAAAAAAATTGTTTTCATTAAGTGTGGGTGGTAATGTGGCGTACCAAGTTGTAAAAAAGCATGCTTGGCAAAAGAGCCATGTCAACAAGGGCTAGAAATTACGTCACCTAGCTAGCTTAGTCTGCAAAACAATTGATCTGGCATTGACGCCAAAGACAATCAAGTCTGGTTTCAGGGCAACAGACATGATGCCATGCGATCCAGACGTTGAGCAGAATTTGTTGAATTTATGTGAGTCAATTTTTCCAAAATAAATTAATTTTACTTTCTTCCCTACCGATTTTCAAAGGGTGCCCACAACCGATGCAAATTTTTTATTTTTTTTTTGCTAAAAATTATCATCATTTTTTTAAATCATTTTTCTAACTAACGAAATCAATTTACTTTCTTCACCAGTACCTAGCTAAGGTCTCTAGCTTTCCATTGATACTTATATGTCTGCAAAATATACATTTGGTCAAAAGATATGAGTCGAAAACAAAATGGTGCCCACACCCGACACTTACAAAAGATGAAGTCAAGTTCTTTCCATTTTTTTTTTTATGTGCCTCTGAAATCGATCCTTGGCACTGTGATACTCATGACATTATGCCAGCTTTTTTGTCTGAAATTTCCTTAAAATCAACTCCAAAAAAAAGTTTTTTATTGTATTTAATATTTATTATGGATAATGATTTATTTCATGAAATAAGTGAAGTATAATTTTTTAAGGAAATATATGAAAAATTCCATTTGTTTTTAATGGAACATATCTATATTTTCTTCTTCTGTTGTCCTGGATTTTTCGCAAGGACAAAAGTGATTTTCGAAAAGTTTTTTCAATTCCATATCATTTACTTAGAGTTTTTTGTTCTCAAACAGTTTCGATTGTTGTAACCCTGACACGATCACATGGTTACTCGACTTTCAGCTTTCAAAATAAAACGAATTTTCAGTTGTGGTTATTAAGTGAAACAAAAAAAGATAAAGAAAAAAGATTTTTGTATCAAATTCAGGATGAGAAAAATTAAGAACGCATTTTAACAAAATGATCATTTAGTTGAAAAAAAATATATATTTTTCTTGGTAATTTTTTTGAAAATTTTTGTGTAAATCAAGGGGAGAAAGAAAGAAATTGGCTCTACTGCAAGCGATAAGATCGATGAACTTTCTTTCTTTGGAAACGCAGCGGAACGCAATGCAACGACAACGACAACGGCGACGGTGACAATGACGCAGGGAAAAATACACAGCAGCAACAACAACAACAACAACAACAACGAGAACAACATTCTGCGGATCTTCTGCAAAATAACAAATAACGAAGGCGACGGTGTCATCATCATCAGCAACAACATCCCCATCATCCCGTTGCCGTTCTTAAGGAACGCTCGCTTGCTCGTCGAATCAGTTTAAAATTAATGCACACGCGGCGCAGTTTTGCGTCCGTTTGTCGATTGCGATCGCGCGCTATATTTAAACTTTAATTTTTTTTTTTTTCACTTTTTTCATATTTTTTTATTTTTATTTTTGTAATTTTTATAAAAATAAATGAAAATGAAAAAAAAAGAAACAACAAAAATTAAATTTTAAATTTAAAAAAAATAAAACAGAAAAGTGGAGGCGCTGCGCGCTGTAGGATGGCGACGCTGCGACGTTCAAATGTTGTGCGATCGCCTGTGTTGACTGTTGTTGTTGTTGTCGCCAGTGCCGCCGCCGCCACCGTTGTTGATGGTGCTGCTGATGAGGCCAATGACAACGGCCATTAACGTCATATATTGTTGCTTGTTAAAGAAATTTAAAATTTTCATTTTTTCGCTTTTCATTTTATTTTTGATTTCATGGTGTTGCTGTTGTTGTGCCTTTCTGATTTTTTTCGATTTTACTCAAATGTAACAAATTATGAAAGAATCTTTTAAAAGCGTTTTCAAGGAAAATTCATTTCAATGCTGGAAATCGTTATTTTAAGACGATTTATTTTAAAAGCTCCAAACGAAATTCCATCAAATCACTTAAGTAGCAGGCATTTCTTTTAAGTTTTTACTTTTCAGTCAATCATCTTTATATACATACTTATATAATTCCGTAAGTTAACCCAAAATTCATTACTCAAATTATTTACATTAAACAATCCCTAAATGAATTACACAAGTTTAATCAGCTCTCTCTTTTATATTTACCACTGTCATTATCTTTAATATCAATATGTCAGTTGAACAATATCTCTTCTTGCATGTTGATGCATTTACTTACCAATTTCCTTCACAAATTTTGTGCTTAAGCCTGTGGTGAACAACTTAGTTCCATGACAATTGGCACGTGTGTGTGGAACAAATTAACTTGGACCACACCACACACACACAGAGAGACATAAAAGGTAACTGTTTACACTTATCCATCCAACGACTGACTGCCTGACCGATTATTATCGGCCTATCCACAAAATTGACACAACTGCAGCCCTGAATTGCAACCTGTGTTGTGTGCCATGTGAAAGATGGCAACACTTTGTTAGCCAGAGTTAATTGTGGTAAAGTAGATAGCACCATCAATGCAACAACAACAACAACAACAACAACAATAGCAACAGCAACAATAAAATGAAATGCAACCAACAATTTCACGTAAATAAACCAAAACCGAAATCAAACCTCAAACCAACAACCGAAACCAAATCCAAACCAACGAACCAAATTTCAACAACAAACAACTTACAACAACATTTTTGTGTAAATTTACAACATTATGAACAACAAACATTGAGTTGGTTACTTTTTTTTTGCTCATATTCAGGATAATGCGTAGGTTTATAGTTAGAGGGGGGCGGGGGTCAATCGACGGGATGTGAAATATTAAAATACAAATAATTGCGTATTAATATGCAACGGCATCATCGCCATTGCCCATTGCAATGCATTCGATGCTTGCACTCCTTCTATGCGGCAATGCACAGTGGTATTTTGGCGTAAACAAAAGCAATAATGTTTAACTAAGTAGGTGCCGTACACGTACCCGATCCCGTTGAAATTTTTTTTTGTGAATTTTAGTAAACAGGCTAATTTGGGAACAATCAAGAAAAATCCGTTGGAATTTTTTGGATGTCTCGAACGGTTTCCAAGTTACGGTTGGCGTAGTTTTCTACCCCTTGGCCCAATACATTTACTTTATTGGGGACAAAACTAGTTTTTGCAAGATTATATGAAAAAGTTGTAAAATTTCATTGATATATTGTTTTAAATGTTGTCCAATGATCAATGCAACCCACTCACTCGATAACCACTCAGTTCAATTAGCGCATATTTATACCAGTGCCCAGTGACCACGCGACCAAGTGATCACATTGGGTCATTATTATAAAAAGTCCTTATTTTCAAAGATAAAGTTCTGGTTTTAGGAAGAAGAAACTACACTAAACCGATAAACTGTTTCAAACACTATTTTATGTTCTATGGGTCCCATTTGGCTTCATACTCCAGTGGTTCATTACCAGGTGATCAAATAGCCATTTTGGGTTCTTAGCATAAAAAGTTTTCATTTTCGAGGATAAGAAATAGAAACTACACCGAACTAATACATAATTTCAAACGCTGTTTTTCCACAGATCCCATTTAGTTTCATCGGGATCCATTCATGTTCCAGTGGTCCATGCCCAGGTGACAAAGTTGCCATATTAGGTTCTAGGCAAGAGGGTAAAAAACACAAGAATTAGTTTTTTTCGCTTATTTTTCCTTTTTTGTTTAAAAATTTTTTGCTTTAACCCTTTCGACCCGGGAAAAAACTGTGGGGTACACAATATTTGTGATAGGTTAATCTTAGAAACTAAATTTAAGTAAAATGTTTGATCGTCTTTGAATTCAAATTTTCATCGCCAGAGGCGCTTCCGGTCTATACTCCCAACAGATGTTTTTGATTTAAATTTTCGGGATACAATGTCCGTGGAGTGATTATTAGAAAAAATATTGGTTACTAAAAATTGCATTAATTTTATTTATTCATTCAACTTAAGTGACGTTAATAACCGAGTAATATTATTCAAAAGTATTTATTCAAAAACTTCTGGGATGTATTGTCCCAGCCGGTTCGTAAGGGTTAAGAAATTTATTTTTAATTTTTTGAATAAGCTATTTCGATGGCAAATTTAATTTTCTACAAAAAGTTTTTTGAAAAAAATATCGAAATTTTCCTTCGTTCACTAGATGTTTGAAAAAAACTGTAAGGGGTGCATTTCCCACCCTTCCCACGATTTCCACCCTCTAATTTAATAGCACTCCGCGGTTTTTTCATCTTCAATGACCAATTGACCGATAAAATAAACTAATCAATAGACTAATAAAAAGATGAAAGGTGAGAGAGAGTCTATTCTTTCAAGCTAGACGTTCAATTCATCAATTTTCTGAAAAAATTATTGTGATTTTCAATGCAATAGAAGCACTTGTACATGAAAATAATGTGTTGCATACATTTAGGTATAAAGAATTTTAATTCTTTTTCTGTGTGAGGTAGGCGTGTCCGTTGACGTATCACGCCCATTTTTGGAATATCTCTTAACTGGCTATATCTAATTAACCATAAGAAATATCATTGTTATAAGAACATTTTTTCAGTTTTTCCAAAACATGGATGAAGCCATACCACTGTGCGATGTCCGGGCACAGACTCTGGCTGTGACTGTGGCTGGAAAACTGCGTGTAGTAATTCGTTCGTTACAATGAACACGCCACCACTGTGGTCAGATGAAAGCGTTAGTCCAAGCACTAAAAATTTATGCTATTTCCATGTGATGCGATTTTGGATCGGGGTTTTATTGCTGAAAATTGGCAAGTGTTGTTGTTGTTGTTTTTCTTTTATTGCATGCAAGTGTCAGTAAAAAAAAAATAAATTGCATTCTTGTGCCTTTTTTTCTTTTTGAGTTTATTTGACAACTAACAGTCATAGCATGTTACCTCTCTCTTTTGCGCCTCTCTTTTTGTCTTCCTGTCACTCCTTTCTTGCTCTGCTCTGCTCGCTCGTAATGTACGTGTTTTATGATGATTCTTTGACATTTTAGCATAATTTCTTGTGTTGGTACAGACACCAACATTTTCAGCGTGTTAACTCCTTAACTGTCTTGCATTTTGCACCGTTTGTCATGTCATTTTATTTGCTTAAATTGCACAAATTTGCAACCTACGCAGTTATTTAAAGGATCTGCTGTGTTAATTGAGGTCTGGTTGCATTTGAATGAGGAATCAGTTGTTGTCGTTGGTGGTTGTGCAACTATTCACCAGATTGCAGTTGATTGGTTGTTCAAAATTAAAATTAAAATAAAAGAAAATATTCATGGTCGCTTTAAATGGATTGTTTAAAAAAAAATAAAAAAATGGAACCCAATAGAATGGGAAGTAATAATCAGAGACTACAAAAGTATCTATATCCTCGTAAACTGATTTCACAATTTTATTGTTTTAATTTTAAATTGAAAAAAAAAACACATTGAGGCCCCAGTATATGAGTGACCGACCTTGTATCGTCGCACTGTGGTATGGCTTCATACATGTTTTGGAAAAGAAAAAAAAAAAAAAAATAGAATACTTAATATGAAATTTTGCATTCTTAATAAGTTAAAGCTTGTTAAGAAATATACTAAAAATGAGCGTGATACGTCAACAGACACGCCTACCTCGCGTAAAAAAGTAAGAAACTTTTTTAACCCTTAATGTAGGCAACGAATTATATCCCTATATAATTACTTACTCGCATTAAAAACCATATAGTCCAAGAGATAGCGACCAAATTACCGGCTGATCGCTTTATGGCTGAAAAAATTATATAATATAGTCCCAAACGTGTATTATACGAAAACCAGTGACTGCCAGTTTGGACATCTTGCGTTCGTTACCTACTTAAAGCCATCGGCATATCGGGATATATATTTTATAAAAATCGGTTTAGGTTGGGAATCCCTGAATGGATTTTTTGGCGTCATATGAAAGGTATTTATTAATACTATCATTTTTTAACAACATTTGGGTCATAGCTTTCAAGATATAACGATCGTTTGCACCTTCATAATAGTGTTTTAAAAGTTTTCTCAAAAGTCTCATAAAATCTCGTGTCTGCGTCGTAAGTTATTCAAGATCAAAGGTGACAAAAATCTGTTTTTTTGCAAATATCTCCCAAATGGTTACTTTTTCATATAGATAATAGTTCGGGATAATTTTGTAGCCCTGGTGAAGTCCTCAGATCTGTTTCCGTACGACATATAGTTTAGGAGATATTCAAATTAGAAAAGTGGTAAGCTGGGTAATTCACATATGCGGCGTATTAGAGTGCATTTGTTGATTTTTAAAGTGTCATAACTCATGAACGATGAGGCGTACGAGAAAATCAAAACCATCTATTTATAGGGAATTGTACTTATATGTATAAATGATAAGTAATATACATATATGTATACGTACAGTTTACTGTTTAAGAGCTATTCCATAAAGTTTAAGGAAACCTAAAAAAATTTTTTCTTATGGAAGAACTCCTAAACGGTAAACATACAACATATATTGCTTATTATTTATAGATAATACAATTCCCTATAAAAACAATGTTGTTCATCAATTATATAGACCGTTAAAATACCTTTCATATGACATCCTATCGATTTTTATAAAAGATATATCCCGATCTGCCGTTGGCTTCAAGTAACAAGCGCCAGTGTCCGAGCTGGTAGTCACCGGATTTCATATAATACACGTTTGGGACTATATAATATAATTTTCTAGCCATTATGCGATCAGCCAAAAATTTGGATGCTATCTCTTGGACAAATATGAACTTTTCAGAAAACTGATGAACATAATGATAAGCTTGAAATATGCCGAACTTTTTTTAACTAAAATAGAAAGAGTACATTTTCACCTCTAATTTTTTTAGAGTTAGAAAACGTATCTAGACGTAGCCAACTTTATAATTTTCCAAAGAAAGTTACAAATGCTGAATTTCAAAGAGCCATTTAAATTATCGCATTTCTTTTAAATCATTTATGTAATTAAATTATCGCATTTCTTTTAAATCATTTATGTAATTCAAATAATTTCTTTTTTATTTTCTTCTTAACTTTATTAGTTCATTTTCTTAAATAAAAATTTTCAATTTAAGGACAATTTTATTACATCAGAAGAAAATCTTTCTATATTATATGACGTACTGCAATTTCTGTGATTTTTTATAATTTTTTTCAAACGGTACGCGTTGGAAAACTAGGTGATTATATCTTCGTAGTATATTCTTTGGATCCAGCATGTTTCAGTTTAAAGCTGATAAAAACAAATATGGGAAGTATTTTGAATATTATTCTTGTCTCATGATGTACTGATAAAATCAATAATCAATAGTGTGTTTTGATCTATATTACAGGCAAAAGTAGAAAATATTCTCGTATTATCTTCAAAGAATCTTTCTATTTTAAGTAAAATACTTACACCAAACTCCATATTAATATTCTGGGATTAATTCAGTTTGTGTTTTATCAAAAGTATCTCATGAGTTAAGTCCCAGTTTTTCCAAGATTTCTATTATTTTGGCTGTTGTAAAATCATGCCTTGTCTTGACTTTTATTATTCATTATTTTTGCATTTTTTTATACAACTTTGTAAAATTCTGTTATATTGGTATGAGAGCAAAAAACATTTACATTTGTTTAAGTGCTCTATGTCGCGGTATGAGTTTGAATTTTAGTCTACGATTTCTTCAAAAAATTTTTATCACGCGTATCAGATTTTTCTTGCACATACCCAAGTGGAAAAAGTGCGCTTCAGAATAGTATCACAAATGCTTTTCAAGCAATTGCAGTCTATGCTCCCTGCAAAGCTCTTACTGTATACATTTTCTTAAGCAGCTTTTTTTAATATTCCCCCTGGGTATGTTTATGTACACATGCACATAGGTATCTATATATACATTTTGTTTTTGTGCTTTTTTAATTATTTAATGTTGCTATTTGTCTTTATGTCGTTTGTACTTTTTGATGTATTAATCAAAATATTTGCGCTCTCTTTCTTTCCAACGTTTCTGTCCCATTCTCCGCCGTCTGGCTGTAGATATTGTTAGTGTCAATTAAACGAAATATTTGTTGATAGTTCAGATTAACGTCAAACAGCGCTAATTAAAATTATTTATTGTATTTATTGCAAATTATGATTAAAAATTAATTGATGATTCCGGTTTTGATTTGTAATTTTCATTTAGTGTTGTGAATTGGAATCGGTTAATCGAATGAATGTAGAATTAAAATACTATGTAAGCAAACCCAGTTGGAATTACAAAATGAAGTCATTGAAAAAATTTTTATCAAATTTCGCTTTTCTTGTATGAAACATCGAAAAAACTTATTGGAAAAAAATTTTATTGAAATGACCTAAAAAATTGCATACATCTATTCGGAATTTGAATGTAAACTTATGAGCGGGTTTTGCAAGAAATAATTTTTTTATCAAGCGCACCATTTTTGTAATATCAATATGAAACTGACATTTAAGTAGTAAAAGTAGTTCGGTAGTTTCGGGGATCTTCTGATCAAATTTTTTATAGAAAAGTTATTCGAAAAAAAACTTCATGCAACCTTATGGTGTGAAAATTTTGATTTTAACTTTTTCTTCTCTATTCAAGTTGAGAATGAATACCTGAGTTTGTAATAATGTACTTAAAATGTAGTTGCTTTTCATCGATTTCTTCCGACTCATTCAGTTGATACACTCATATTTACTACCTGAATCCCAAGCCAGAGCGCAGAAATCATTTTCTTAAAATGGAACAAATTGTGGTCCCTGGCGCTACATGCAGTGCTTCTTGTAATTCGGCACAACGGCAAAACTCAGCGCACCACACTCGAGAGACGCTGGTGCTGCTGCTGCTGTCACAGTTGATAAAAATCACATTTTCCATTTGAATAGCATTTTACGAATTCGTGCATAAAATTACGCCGACAACGACTGGCAGCAGCAGCAGCAACAGCAATTGTCGTTGCAACCAAGAATGTAATACTGATATTCTTTACAACCTTCTCCTTGGCATCACAAATCGTATACATTGCTAACTGTGGGAGAAATGAAAAATACTTCAAGGATCCTGGAATTTTCGAGCAGCAGCAGAGTTCTCTTATCGCCGCTGCTGTGGTTACCAGCAAAATGAACGCATCAATTTTCCACACTTAAAATTTAGTGAAGTGGAAACATTTTCTTGCCACATTTTTGCCAAATTTTTAAACGCAAGGAATTTGATAATTTCAAGAGGAAGTGTCGTCACTTTGCGTTTGTATTCGTTTCCAAGGGAAATGTTGCAAATTCAGTTGTCGTTGGAGTTTGGATGATGTCCTCGTCCTTGTTGTCATTGCAATTAGTTTCTAGTTAAACAAACACATAGGAATTATGGTAAAGTCTGATAAAAATTTTCCGTTAGCTAAATTTTGTGATAAGTGAAATAGTTACGGAGTGTTGTTAGAGGATATGCAAACTGTGCATTGAAGAATATTTCAGTTCCGATTTAAATAGTAATGATAGAATTTACCCACAAATTTTTTAGTTCTAAGGGAAATGCTTTCGCCTTGGGAATTGAATGTAATTTGTAGCTATCCTCCACCTGGGTAGTTGATAGTCCTTAAATGCTTTTAAATATGTATTACCGATTTAAAATTAGATGATATTTCAAGCGACAAGTAGAAACACTTTTTGTAAAATTAAAAATGTTAAATTCATGCTGAATTGGATCAGAAACTAAAGTTATAAGCAAATGATGAGCATGAAAAAATAAATTATGATTTGTGATTCATTAGATTAAATAGATTGCACTGGCTTCGAACAAAAATTTCTTTACAGAAGCTGAAGACGAAAATAAAATTTGAAAATTATGAGAGACATTTCCGACCGATGTCAGTCTCTTTGGGTCCATTTTATTACAAAAGTTTGTCTCACCAGTCTTTAGGGAAAGTTCAAAGAAAAATTTTGAATATTATTGAGGGTGTTTCCGACACATTTTTATGATTTAAGTCTTATTCTTCAAAACAATTTTTCTGCATCAATCGATAGTAAATGTCCAAAGCGACATTTTTCAAACTATCAGATATGCCCCTCTCTTGGTAGTTTTGAATCAACTTTTCTCAAAAATATGTTATTGCAAAAATTTGCAAATTATCAATGGAGTCACCGACTTTTTGACATTTTTACACCATTACCGATATTTAAGATGCATTTCAATATTTTGCGATACTTTTACCGATATTTTGGATGTTTTTGGATACATTTGGACAGTAACCGATTTCTTCGATATATTTCGATACTTTTGGACCTTGACCGATACTTTGTATGTTTTACTGATTTCTTTGATGTATTTTAACATTTTTCGATATTTTTGGATTGTAACCGATTTCTTCGATATTTTCAATAGATACTTTTGGAGTTTCACCCATATTTTAAAATTTCGATACTTTTGTAATTGTACCGATATTTTTGGAACTTCACTCGAGAAATCAGTGTATTTTAATATTTTTCGATACATTTGGACTTTTACCATATTTTTGATGTGAAGCATCTGTTTGTGGCACATTATTTAAAATATTGTTTTTGCTATTACCGGTCTTAGTGCTTTCTGTCATTTTAGTGAAATAAGTAATAAATATAAAGAACTTTGTTGGTGTTGTTTTTTTGCGAATAACCCCGAGACATTATATAAAAGAAGCAATACCATCATAAAAATGGACCTTCATAGAACAAGAGACATGTTCACGATCATTCGATATTTATCAAAATTAATGTTTGCATTATTTTCAACATCATTCTAACTTTTTTTTGTTTGTTCTATTGAAAAGTAGTGGAAACGATATTGTTTAGTTTACAATTGACTCAAAGATATCGATATCAAGAATCCTAGATGCGGGAAATCGTATTATATGATAGCATTTACTGTTATCCTTTTCTTTCAAATAGCTTGTATAAAGTCAAAGCTATATTTCAGAATTCATTCGTGTAATATCTTTTTGATGAAACAACCAACACATTTTTTCACCAGAGACTTTGGAACCAAGTTTTCAGCAAGTTGTCAGCAATCAAGAAGTCGCTCTTAATCTAATCGCTACTAAGTAAGAGAGATGTGATTCCATAAAATCCCGAAATAAAACATTTATGCACTATTTATGTCCATTTTATTGTTATCTCTAGATCAAAATGCTGTCATAAACACATATCCTTTAGAATTCATTTAATTTTTAAAAAATCGTAACGGTGTGGAAAAATTCGCATTAAAAAATTAATGACTACGTCAATATTTCCATAGCACTGCACAGGCACCATGAACTGCCTATTATCTCACATACTGCATGAAAATAGATGGTGATGCAGGATAAGCCACAAAAAATTAAAAAATTGTTAAACAATAAAATCAGATCACATCAAAAATCAAAAGAAAAAAAAAAGTTGCAACATTTTTACGATTGTTCAGTCAAAGTCAGAGACAACGGAATATACATACTTATGTAGCTGCATGAGACACCCCTTAGAAACACGAACGCAGATTTTGCTGCTGCCACTACAAAAAAAAGGACTTCCCAAAAAAAACTGCTCGCATTGTTGAATTCATTAAGAACGCACCCTAATTTTGAACTAAGCCCGAATGTGTCGAAAAAAAGAAATCACAGTACATATAAGGAAGCTTGAATTTTCTCTTGTAATTGTTGTTGTTATGTATTTTTGCACTAAAACAACAACAACAACAAAAAGATAACACCAAACACATGTGAATCTAAAGAACAAGCAAAAAAAAAAAACACAGTAACATTCACGGTATACGCAACACAACAACAAAAGAAACGTTGCCATCATATTTTTGACTGGTGTTGCTTGTTTGTCAACTTCAATGAATTCCCTTATTTATCTAAAATTGTTCTCATTGTTACCGTTGTTGTTGTTGCAGCCGATGTTACTCGCTTGTATGTAGCTGTTGATGAGCGCGTTGATTTTGATGGGTTTTTATGATGAGCAGGATTTTTTCATTTCGCTATTGTTGTTGCTGTTGTTGTTTTTGCTTCGGTACCAGCCTCGTTTGATTCCTATCGTAGTGTTGTTGTTGTTTTTGAAAAGGTGGAAATTCGATGCGCACTCTTTGGTCTGGTGTTGGCACAATGCGCCGTAATATGATAATGTGGCAGAGCAGGCCGGCAAGGAATCGAATCGAAAGGCGGAGGTTTGGTGCAGAAGGGATGAATGGATTGGCATAGAAAATACATCACATTCATAATATGCATATATATATATTTTTTTAGCAAATACTTTTCAATAAGGGATGAAGATGAATTACCCCAGTTCTATATTTTGACGTATTGTCGCCCATTGAAAAAGAGACACAGAGCAACCAACTTAAACATCGACAGCTGAACAAAAGCGAGTTTCACGTATAATTCGCTAAAAGCGAGAAACAATACTATTCTCCTAACAGAAGGGAGTTTATGGTAACGCTATCGACCTAGTCGGCCTATGTGAGGTTTTCGCTCTTCGCAATTACCGACACCCTAACCTTACCTATATGCAACATGTACTATGAGTAACATTAAATTCACATGAAATCATTACAGCATTCTGAAAGCTTTCAGTATATGATAGGTACCACGCCCTCCTGTTTGAATCAACCGAGTTTCTGATCAGTGCTTAGGTTTATTTCCTATTTGTAGTATCTGGTCGAACTTTGGTTGGATTATCCCGTAAACCGCATTCAGTACAACATTTTGAAACTTTTTGGAGGTACCACGCCCTTGTGTCCGGCTTCATCTGGTTTTTGCTTAGAGATTATATTCGCATAGTTTTCTCGTGAAAAATATTTTCGCGCACAGACAGCCAGCCAAACGGGTAAGCCTATATGAACTTTAAAACCTACGTTGTAATTTTGACAAAAAAAATTTTACACTTCTTAAAAAACGAAAAACTGCCCTAATAAGGCGAAATTTTACGGTTTTTCAAAGAAAAAAGTCATCGTGCTTTAAACGAAATGAACATTTTTTAATTTACAAGATTTCATTCAAAAGAGCTCTTAAAAACCTTCAAGACCAGACATGTTAAGACATTTTTGGGCCAGCAGGCTCGATGACAGAACGTTTGAAACATAGTAATGCAGCCCTGTGAAAGGCAAAACGCTTTTTACTCAAGAGGGAGGCATCTTACAAAAAAGTGCCCATGGCGTTAAATGCTTAAAATCATCCAAGGAACAAGTGCAAATTGTTACTATGTTTCAAACGTTCTGTCATCGAGCCTGCTGGCACAAAAATGTCTTAACATGTCTGGTCTTGAAGGTTTTTAAGAGCTCTTTTGAATGAAATCTTGTAAATTAAAAAATGTTCATTTCGTTTAAAGCACGATGACTTTTTTCTTTGAAAAACCGTAAAATTTCGCCTTCTTAGAGCAGTTTTTCATTTTTTAAGAAGTGTCAAATTTTTTTTTGTCAAAATTACAACGTAGGTTTTAAAGTTCATTAAAAAACAAACAAAATAAATGTTTTTAAATAACTCTAAAACAAATTTTTCAAATTGTTTGACAACATTTTGTAATTAATGCTAAAAAAATAAAAATATATTTCTGCTTTGAGCCACCTTTAAATATGAATTTAAAAATCTGAAAATTTTTTTGGGATATTCTGTCATGATGTAGATCGTGATGCCAAAGTATATCTTGGAAATTCGAAAAATTTTTTTTTTTTGAACAGCCCTAATATTTATACTAATTACTTCTCCATACCCGCCACGCCTTCTTCTCTGCATTGCAAGCGGAAGGACAAATTGATTATACTCCAGGTGTAGGGTATAAAAAATAAAAATGTTACTGTTACGTGTATAGCATACGAGTTTTACTATCAGACGCAGTCTGGAACTAGAAAATTTATCACACCCAAAAAAATTGCTGCGGTAGTTTTAACAACGTTTTGTTGTGGATTTTACAATTCTCTGTGGATTTGCTAATTTAAAGTTAATATAATCGAATTTACAATTAATTGTTAATTTTACAGCAAATGCAATAATTTCTACCAGAAATTTGTTAAAATTATCGATATAAATTTTTTTTTGTTGTGAAATCTACAGCAAATATTTTATTTTTCACAGCTAATTTTTCAAATGTACACAAAATTGTAATATTAACTGCAAAAGATATGGGATGAAAAATGAAAGTAAATGCTGTAAAACATACAGCATTTTGCTACACTTTTACAACAGATTTTTTTGGGTGCAGCGAAAAAAGTTTCTAAAACAAACGCTACCTCAGTTTAATATGAACCACAAAATAATTTTAGTTCTAATTACAAGATAAGTAGTACGAACCTTAAAATTTTTGAGACATCTAAGTATTTATCATACTCAATTTTTGAATTCAAATATCTCAAAACTACTTTTTTAACTTCAGAATTCAAAATGTCATAACTTTGAATTGAATGAAACTGTTTAAATAAAGTATTTTAGTTTGTACTGTCATACTTTTTGACTCTCCAGATATTCTATAGTCTATAACTGCAATGTATAGTGTTTTTAGAAATTTTGTTGTGTGGCATATGCAATGCTTCGTTGTCTAAGAAATTCTACAAAATTTTTCCAAAATACTCTATAGACAAAATTGTCATCAATGTATTAAGTCTCACTAATGTAAAGGCTATATGTAGTGTCATTTTTCTCTGTAAAAGCCCTCCAAATTTCCAGAAAAGCCCACAAATGGTTGAATAGATGGAACTAAGGTTTAGTAAATATTCTCGAAACATATTAAGACCATTTATCTAAGCATGCATCTCCAATACATTCAGTTCCGCATATTGTAAAGATGTTGATTATAATTTCGATCATGTTATATTAACAGTTATGATAAAGTTTTTCACAAATGGCTCAGATTTAATTTATTCACAATATTAAATGTAATTTATTTTTCTTTCGGTGTGCTTAATGAGTATCGCCTATTCAGATCCCATGTAGAATCATAATAAAATGTGGAAATTTTAATATTATTCCATAAAACTTTGTTTGAAACATTGTCGTGCCTAAGAATGACCCTGCTACAAAAAACATTTGCTAACGATTTCACTCCCTTTTATTTCTAAACCTTTTTAATCCGCACTTAATGTGTTCATGAGAGAATTTTGTAAAAAAAAAAATTTAGGCCACAAATTCTATTTATTAAGAAAAAAGCCAAAGCGACCTGAAGAGCAAGCGAGCCATAAGAAGCGTAAGAAAAATACACGAAAATTGACTTTAACGTCATAATTACGGGTTACAACACGCTCCTCATGCAACAAAACAGAATGCAGGCTGGACTTAATATTTAAGTGCGGTTACTCTGCTAAGCACTAATGATTTGGGCTGTGTAAAAAGGGCACCGCTTACAGTAGTGTACAGCAGAACCTTTGTGTTCTGTACTCGCGCACTCATAATCCGAAAGATGATATTGCAATAGAAAATTCAGTTCAGAAAATTCTTAGAATTTTCAAAAGCGCAACAAATTCCGAAATTGCTATGCTGGCCATGGCCATAAATACTATAATTAGAGAGGAGAGCAACGAAAATTTCAAATTTTAAATAGGGGACCTCAGCCAGCAAAATGACTTGGGTTGAGTAGTTTAGAGAAAATTAAAATTTTCATATGACGCTTAATATAAAAATTACATGTTATACGGTTACTTTAACCTTTCGGCACTTAACAGCAACCCATCATCAACATGCAACAGTTTAATTGTTCCACATTTTGTTGTGGCGGCTGACAGTTTTCAATTTTTGAACTGTCAAAGTAACAGTTCGACATACACGCACGCTTTGGAGAGAGAGAGAGAGATGGGAAGATACTGTTGTATTAACGCTCTTAATAACGAATTAAGCAAGCGATAAATGTCAACAATGAAGAGTTCTGGTCCTAAATTTTATGAATGCATCTGCTAAATGTCACATAGGTAAACAGATTTATGCATGTATGTGTTTGTGAAATGCACATAAATAAAAAATATCTGTCATTCACTTGAAAATTCAACATCAAAACTCATCCCCTCCACACTGTGCGGCGTAGTTGCCCAATTTAACCCATCGCATGATTTTGCAACGGAACTGACGGTGCGGCTGCTCATTTCCGCCACAGAAAATTGGTTTCCAATCCTGCGTTAAATGCAAATAAAGCAAAGATCCGTCATCAGTATTGGCTTTGGTTTGATTTTTGCGTATTTTATTGTTTTGTTGTTTCTGAAACATCAACTGCGTCCACAAAAACGAAAAAAAAAGAGGAAAAGGAAAATAAACAAATCAGCAGGATGTAATTTTCCATAGGGTAGCCTTCAATGCAATGCATTCAAAATCACATCAAACACTGAGTGATAGCTGCCTTTTCGATACTCGGCAAAAAAAAGACAAAAAGAGGGTGCAAAATTGACCCACCCTTTTATTAAAAAACTCTACTGCTGCTGTTGGTGCTTTTGTTGTAAAAGAAAACTCAAAAAAATAATTCATTGCCCGCCACATGGCTGAAATTGTTACAATTTAAAATTTTACACTCAACTTTTAATAAGGGTTAATATTGGTCCCCGAACCAGACGCATTTGATTTATCAAACTAAGCGTGTGTTTTGAAAACAGGATAAACAGCCAGCGACAAGCGTTGATGTCGAGCAAAGTGACGAATATTTGGTGACATTTGATGGCTCTGCATAAAAAGGTTACAGTGTTGCTATTGATAAAACATAACCACCGCCGCCGAAGGCAGTCAACAGCGGGTTAATGCGATTAATTTCTATTTTCCGTTTACTTTGTTTATTTATTTAGTTATCTAGCGAGTTGATTCGCTATTTTGCCCTGTTTAATTGGTTTGTTATCCTTGATGCACAATTACACATGATTATGTTTTTGTTTTTCTTGTTGCGGAAGATCCTTTTAAGAGTTAAAAACCAAATGAGCTTAAGTTGACAGTTATGGATGTAATTAAAGTAATACGCCGCAAGAACTGCAGGAAGGATTGTTACGAAATACTAAGCGGTGGGGAGTTGCTTGTATACGACGCTTTTAAATACTTAAAGCAAAATTCTTGGCAATACATGAGACAGACATACGTTCTAACACACATACAACATTTTTCTTCAAGTGTATTCTATTCGGTAGACAGCCAATTACATGCGAAACGAATGGAACTAGAAAACTTGCCGTAAAATAATGTGAATGAAAACTTTGTTGTTCAATTTCTGATTGTTTTAATTAACTTATTAGCACAATTAATACTTCCCATGATAAGAAGCAACTATCGTATCAATTAGTTATTTACACTTTATTGCAACATTTGGAAGACAATTTTATCGATATCTTTTTCCGTTTTCGAGAGTCACCTTTATTATACATTAACATATATACATATACAGGGTGGTTGAGATTTGGGAAAGCGTTTGAATGAATCATCGTTAGCCACTTACAGAAGACCCTTGAAAGGAAATCAACTGTTGCTGCCATGCAAGCTGCGCCTGTCTTGGCTGACGCAACACAGAAAGAATCATATCTGTTAATTATCCGATCTACATACCGTCCAAGCACACTTCGAGTGGTGAGCGCCTTTCGCACAGTGTCCGATGATACTAACGGAGTAATTGCGGGAATAGTAACAATAGATATTCTGGCAAGCGAACTGCAACGCACATACATCGCAGGCACAAACGCATCCAGGGTGAATGAGAGCAACGAAGATGGGACACATCGGAGAGGGGGAGATGGACAATTTTTACCTAACACAGCTGCTCAGTGGACAATGTCCACTGGACATTGATGTTTTGAAAAATATCTCCATGGATTCAAACATGAACAAGACCCCTTTTGCCCTGACTGCCCTGGCGAAGTAGAAGATGTTCAACACGTTTTGTTGATCTGCCCGCGTTTCAGAGACATATGCCAAGAAATTCAAGAGGCCTTTGCTGAACCTATCACAGTGCTTAACCTGGTGCCAAATATGTGTGAAACACCAACCAATATGCAGCGAAATTAATGAAAGAACTCCGGTTTATTTAACTCAGAAGAGCTGCGGAACGCAGAGATCTCCAAATTGAAAGAACCAGCGATCCCGCTACATCGAGAATAGGAACGGACTATAATACTTGACGGTAGTTCCAGGAGGAGCAACACGTCCTGACGGGAGGAGTTTTTTAGCGGGTTTGAGTCCCCCACTTTTACTCCTCGTTAAAAAAAAACAACAAAAAAAAAAAAAACAGTGTGGTTGAGAATCAGCAAAACACTGAAAAACGTGAGATTCCTCGGACTGTTCTGAAAAACTTTTCTGAGTTCCATTTTTCGAAAATCGCAAAGCAACGGAGTTATTGGTGTATGTACATAAAGGCATAAAATTAAGGCCATAATATGAATTGGCTGACATTTTGTTAGCCATCGGCTAACCCAATTTTATTAATTCCAATCAAAATCTCAACGTTATGACGTTACTCTTGTCTTTTTAAGCACGTACTCTAATAACTCCGCTAGTTTTGCGAATTTCGTTAAATGGAGCAAAATAGTCCCACGAATCTTACATTTTCTGGTACTCTACCGATTCCCAATCACCCTGTATATGTTTCTTAACACATAAATTTCCTTTACAATGTTACAGAATTAGCAAGTTCTTAATTTCATCGTAAATCAAATTTCGGGCAACCCTATAATGCAATTTCCTCATTGAAAATTCTTGCATTCTGGAGATGCAGACATATAGACGCGCTCCTAATAAAATTCAACATAAATTCATCAATTTAATTACCACTTCAAAAGCAGTTACAACAAGATCAGCAACAACAAAAACAATAAAAAGTCATAATATTTTTATATCTCAAAATTCTACTTTTAACACCATCCTCAACACTCAAGTTTTATTTTTGTTTCTCGAAGACGACGGCAAACTTTAAAGTTATGAGCAAATCTCTTAAATTTTGAAAAACCTTGGCTGCTGCTGTTGCAAGTTCAATTTTTTCCATCTTTTTCATCGTCTGACATTTCGTACTTTCCATCATGGGCATGGGCTTTTGTCTATCTACATATGGTTGGTGTAGGGATTAAGGTTTTGGTTGTAACACCTTTGTAAATGCATTATCACCACTTAGCCAACTTGTTGTAACCAAGTTTACAAATAAATTCAACACAAGCACACCGTTGAAGTTTTTTTCGTTGTTGTTGTTGTTGGTAACAATTTTTGCCTATCACCATAAATAATTCATTACACTTAAAAACGCCACATAAAATCAGGAACACAGGAGAGCGGCATAAGAAAAAACGCAGACTTTGAGTCTCAAAGCGGTGAACAAAAGGCCAAAATTAAAAAAAAAAAAGAGTTAAAACAAATTTCGCCTGCCATTTGCTGGGTTAAGGTGTTAAAACCTGGTACTTAAGTCCTTCACATAATCGCATTTTTATGGGGTGGGCCTGGCAGCCAGCTGGACATCTTACAAAACATTCACAGGCAACAATTTTTAAATGTTGCATTGTTGCACAAAAATATGAAAATAAATTTTACAAACTTGAAAATTTTGTAGAAAAACTCTTAAAAAGTCGTCATAAGGTACCGCCGCACTATGGTGAGAAGAAAAAGTCAAATCTGTATATATTTATTTGTATTTTTATGATGTTTAGGCACAAATGTTGCTGGTGTTTTTTTATATGCAACTTTATGTTACCTGTAATTTCAAGCACACGCTTAAGTCATCAGAGTCTGAGACTCTTAAGGCCCTAAAGTTAAATTGTCGTCGGCGTCCTTTTTCTTTAGATTTTAATGGTGGTGTTACACAGTAAGCACGATGAGTAATGAGAGGCTAACTGTAACAGAATAAATAGGGAAAATAACACTTAAAATTCAATATCCCCTAGCAAAATTTTTGCTGTAGTGATTTGTACTGCTATACTGTACTTTTTGGGATGGCATTTTTTTTTTCTTGCTTTTATTCACCTTTTTTATGCTTTAGTTTTAGCATTTTATCAGAATAAAAACTCTGCTCATCCCATTAATTAAGCGAGTCGTCAGTGTGAGGAAAAATGTTCTTTTATGATCGAACTATCAAGAATATCTGCCAAACTGTCAACCGATTAGCAAATTTTGTCAAAATTTGTATCTTGTGAGCTTGCCGCCTAATGATAATTTCACCCCACCCAACACTTTAAAACTGTTGAAGTGTAAGTTTTGAAACATTGGGTTTCTTTCGTTTTGTGGCATGAAATGAAAAGGTACGTAACCGGCTATTGAAGAAATTTGTGATAATGTTTCACAAACACAAAACTAAGCAACAGGAAGATATATTTATTACACTCTGCAAAGAGCGAAAACTCGACGAATAAAAGAATAAACGAAACAACGAGTAGATGACTCAAATACGAACACATTTTTATCACAAGCAACATTGGGACGTATAGAGAGTTGCAAGAAGCATCGAGAAAAGCCATCCAGCGTTAAACTCGTTCAGAAGACTTGTAAGTTCTTTGTGAAGAAGTTTGACTCTAAAACATCTTTGAAAAAAGTCTTAAGCGAATCTGTTTTTATCCGCCTGGAAAAGCTTTAAGCTTTGTTTGAAATGATCGTCTAGAAGAGTGATAAAAAAATCTTCTGTTAATTGCGCTGAAGTTCTGTCGCGCAAAACTTGCCCAGAAGAGTTGTAAGTTTGTCGCGAAGATTTTTGATTTCCAATGATCTTCCAGAAGAGTGTTAAGAGAATTTTCTGTTACTCGCAGTATTTTTTATTGCAGAATGCATGCGTGGTAGAATTTTAATTTCATCCCAAAAATGTTGGAAAATTCAAAGAACTTTCAAATGTTTGCTGGATATTACCGCTTTAATGTGTTTGGAAGAGCGTACTTTAATTTTAGAGAGTAACTGCATACTGACACTTAAACACCCAAAGTAGTAGTTTATAATGATTCTTTAATTTATTATTGAACTATCAAACTTTGCCCTAAACCTCTCAATTAAATCTGCAGTAAATGTAATAGCAATTCAACTTACCGGGATCTGATGTATCTAAGACAGGTGGTTGCTGTGATAATGGTCCAGGTGTACTACCAGCGCCCGGCGATCTAGCATCATCGTTCATTGCGCCACCATATGATAATGATGAACTAGGAGGCCGCTAAAGAAATTGGAAATAAAAATATTGATAAATTAAATCTCGGTTCAAAGCTATTCGTATATATATTAAGGATTAAAAATAATAATCTAGATAATTTATAAAGATATGCTCGTATCAGATACAATAAGTCAAGCCGCAAATGTGATTTTACTTTGGTGGGTATACATACGAGCTGTTATAGCAAAAGTAGAGATTTGAGATTTGTGTTTTCAAATTTGCCCACAAATCTCTAATTAGCTGCACCACTAAGATACAAACTGCGGTAGTTACACGCAAATGCCGCAAAAAAGCTGGACATTAAAATTCAAATCACGAAATGAAATTAAAAGAAAAAACGCACGCAAAAATTGTCGAAAATTAACGCACGTACGCATGAACAGAGTGTTAATGTTCAGTATTTATTCTTTTTTTATAGTATGTATGTTGTTTTATAATTCTTACTAATTGCATAATCAGTAAAAAATAAAATTCCATAAATTTCCATTACAGGGCAACTTGGAATTTTTGAAAAAAATTCATTTTTTTTTATTAAGAAATCAAAGCAAAAGACCGCTGATTTGTACAGAGTAACAGTACACGAAGAGCACTCCACAGTGGCGTCCAGAATTGTAAGACGGCGCTTAATTGCTTTTCGACGTGTCGCTGTTAAATAGAAAAAAATAAATAAATTTTTAAAAAAAATTAACTGTTAAATATTTTCCTAAATTATTTTCTTTTCATTGTATGCATTGCTGCCCCGTTGTCCAAAGAAAACAGAATTCTAAATTTGCATATAAATTAAATTCGTAAATGCCACAGAGTAACTACGTTAAATGTCAGAGACTGCCCTCCAGGCTGCCTTCCATCGCCGCTGTAATATTTTTACATATTTTATTGTTTTTTAATAAGCGACGAGAGTGAAATGCACATGTCTCCTCGACTAACGACGTAACATTGCAGGTTACTGTTACGTGCTACGTAGTAAATAAAACGTACTCGTTTAGCGAGCGACGTAAGTTAGTGTTAATAAAATATGACACTTTTGATAATTAAAATAAAAGTTAATAAAATTTAATAATTAATTGATATTTTTCGGCAAATGACAAGCATAATGATAATTGAGGCACGTTGTAGTATTTTTAATGCAATTAAAAAGGCATTTTTGTTGTTATTATCATTGTTGTTGTTGTAATTAAAAAGCTATTAAGTGTTATAAATGAAATATGAAAACAAATGAATTAAGTCCATACAATGGCAGTTACACACACACACACACTACAATGAGGTAAATAGTAAAATTAACAGATATATTCTTGACGCTGCTGCCCGCCGCTGTTTAAAATGCATATGCCATGTGCCAGTCAGTCAGTCAGACCGTGTGCAACCCTTTAAAATTTCATGTGCCGCACATTTGAGCTGCTGTCAACATGTCATGGCCAACATGTCCTCTGCGACTTTTGTTGCAAAATATGGTCAGCAACATTTTGTCTAGACTGTTGCACACAAATTCATAGTTTTGGCTAGAGATAGCGACACATAGATAGATAGAGAGAGCGAAATCAAAGTCAGTCTGTAAAATGCTTCTTTATTATGCGTAAGTGTGTCTCGGCTTCAAGCCTTCAAGAGTCTCTGAATTCAGACTTTCCATAACAAATGTTTTTTTTAGTTTGTTATGCTGTTATTGTTGTCGTCGTCGTCGGTTTTGCTGTTTTTGTCTTTTGTGTTAATCTTGAGACGAATATATCATAATTTATTTGTCACAGCAACATTGTCGCATACCAAATTGAAAAACAGTATAAAACACAATAATATGAACAGAGTTGAACACCCCTTTTATATGGCCGTCCAGCCCACCTAAAGCAAAATATGCATGAAGAGCTTTACGTCGGTTACTGGCCTACTTCTAAGTAAAGCTGTATGAGTCTTAACATATTGTATAAAACTTTCACTTTTTTCACTTTTCTCAGACATAAAGAAAAGCTTGTCCTTGTCAAGATAAAGCTGTATTTTTTGAAAATTTATTCCATTTTTTTATAAAAAAATGTTAACAGTAATTGTTCTAAAAGTTACTATACGTACAAAAATGGAGTACACAATTTTATATTTCATCGCATCGATGTGAATCAAATTTTATCTAACTAATTCAACATGGTGAGCTTTTGTGTCAAGTAATTTAATTTTTAAGTGATTTTTGGAAAGGAAAATGATTTACAATATTTGCCAGCAAACAAGCATGGTTCAGATGACATTGTTGGTTTGAGCTTACTATTCAAAATTACAAAAAATATGTAAAAATGCATAAGACAAAAAAAAAATTTATTGGAAGGCTGTTTTGTGTTATATGTTTCGGGACACACCATAGTTTAAACCTCATCAGACAGATTTGCCTACATTCAGAAGAACTTTCAAGCGTAATATACTTAACATTTGGCATAGATTTGCTGAGAATCACAGCAAAAAGGAAAATACGGCACATGCAAAAAATTTTAATTTTTTGTTTTTCTCGCCTTGCTGTTGTAACTCATTGAAAGTTCTTCTGGATGTCGAAAAATGCGTCGGATGAGGTTTGAACTATGGTAGGTTGCGAAACATATAACGCAAATTAGCAATCCAAAATATTTTTTGTTTTTCTTTTATGTATTACATTGAAAAGTAAGCTCACATCAACAATGTTATCTGATCCATGCATGTTTAGTAGCAAATTAAGTATTTTAACTTATAAGTTTTGAAAGATAAATGCATTTTTTTTTTTTTTTGACTTATAACTTTGGAGGTTAGACTAACGAATAATTGCACCCGGGAGGGGTGTAAAATATAACCCTGGGGAGCTATAGGGTTAAAACTGATTTTCTGACTTTTTATAAAAAAAAATTTTCTTGGGTCAACCTATCGTTTTAGAGAAAACTTTTTTATGGAAAACTTTCAGCTATTTTATGAGCTTTCTAAGAGTGTATTTTATTTTATGGGGCTAAAAAAAGATTTCGTAAAGTTCTCGATCTTTAAAGATGATATTAAAAATTTGTTCCCTTTTTTTCGAATTTGGCCATTTTAGTAAGAAAAAAAAGGTCCTATTAACATACACTTATATAATTTTTTTTTTAATCTTTGTTAAATTTTCTTTAATTCAATAATACATTTGTTGTACCAAATTTTTAATTTGAGGTCGGAAAAAAATACTTTTCTATTTAGCATACGAGTTACTCGCATATGTTGCGCAGCATATGATGTGCGCGCTACATCAAACGGATTTTTCTTGAAAAGTATTTTTTTCTGACCGCAATTAAATTTGGTATGATAAATGTACTACCGTATTAAAGGAAACTTAGTGAGAATCCAAAAAATTTTTTTTTTTAAAACAAGTCAGAAAATCAGTTTTAACCTCATAACTCCTCAGGAGTACATTTTGGACCCTCCCCTAAGGTTCAATTTTTTTGTTAGCCTTTGCCTCTTCAATCATCTTCCAGAAGCTTTGTAACCTTATGTGATACACCCTATTTATAAATATTTTTTTGGTTTCAAGTAAAATTTAACTAAAATTTTTAGTGTGTAAAAGTAGTTCCAATTTCGGTCATGGGGTTTAATTTTACAAAGAATATCCCACATAGGTAACCATTTATATTTGTGAGTATATATTTTTAAATGGTTCTTAACCGATTTATTTATTAAATATGCAGACAACGTCTATAATGGTTGTTTATCATTAGTTTTGCGCCGAATCCCAATGTTTTGCTCGCGACTTCAAAGCCATTTAAAGCTTTTTTCCCGTCTTGACAATACGGCAGTACCACATAAACAATTTTTTTTTTTTTTATTAAAATTTCTAATAAAAATTTAAATTACAAATGCAACAACGTTAGCTACGTGGGCTGTCTGCGACGATGCGACTAGCTGACTGCTCCAAACAAAAGCGACAGACAGACAGACTGTAACGACAACGAGCAGCAGAGTATTTGCGACATATGTCGTCAACAATTATGGATTAAAATGAATAAAATAAATCCAAACAAATCGGTATGAATTCATAATAATATTTATTAATAATTGTAAATTGCAAAGTTAAAACAAAAATAACAAATTGCCCATGCGAGGGCGATATTAATATGCGATTTTACAGAGTTTTTATTATTAGCACTTGCTATGCATTCCGCATACGTAATGAGCAGCAGCAGCAGACTCGTAGGTATATTGGGCAACGAACGTAAAGGCATACGGAATCAAGCCTGAGAAAATATTTATTTGATTGTAGTTTCCAGTTTTCTTTCAATTTACGTGCAAAAGTTTAAAATATTTAATTTCAGTTAAAGGATTTGTATAGATTTGCAATAAATTTGCACGTGTGCAAAATAAAATGTTTTTTTATAAACAACCTTTGAAGAGGGATCTACCACATCGTTAAACTTTATTTTCAATATCAAAAACTCTTAGCTTAGGACAAAGGTCACTGACGTTTAGAACATAACTGCTATGTCAGAAATTGAGTAATTAATTACTTGAGATTAAATATGGATAAAATTATATATGTAATGATTAAATTAAAAGAATCCAGGAATATTAATTCCAGCGCCAATTCTAAATTGTCATACTTATATTCATTGCTTCATGATCTCATTTCTATTTCTCTCTTTCAAAACTACTTAACACACTACAGTTTTGAACTCTTTTGAAAAACTTAATTATCTTTAAATAAAGCATTTTCACTTAATTGTTAATCGAATATCGACACTCCAAATTGCAGTGTGCTACAGATAAGGCAGGCAAAAGGGCAGCAACTTTTTGAAGATGCGTAGTATTTTTATGATGTATGAAAATGCATAAAATTTTTCAAGTGGCTGCTTCAGATAAACCATTAATGTGTTCTTAATGTGCGCGTTGCAGTATCAAAACTCTGTTGTACGAGAACTTAAGCAAAAACACTTAACTCACACAATTTTATTGGGGAACGAAATTGATTACTTTTAGTTAAATATTTAACGAAGAAATGCCAAAAAGTTTTGAGATTTTATGTGTCATGGTGTTGTTGTTTTGTGAATCAAAAACATTGATCTATGTTTCGGTGTTTGATTAGTAGGGATATTACTTTGGGATCCCGGCCTGTTTTAAGTCTCAAAAATACCAGGATTTCTCGCGATGAGTTCCGGGATTTTTGGGAGTTGTTAAAAGAACAAATTAAGTCAATTTAAAGCTTTTTTAGTATGTAGGCTCAAATTATATTTACAAAACAAGTTCGCCATTGTGTCAAGCACCGTGCTTCAAAGTTTTTTAGAATGAATCGGACATCTTTTTGTCCAGATTATTAGAGAAAGAGTCTTATTCTGAAAGTGATGAAAATGTCAACAAGTAACAGAAGAATCAAATTATTTAAAAGAAAATTTGCAGAGCTTTTGCAAGTTTTACGCAATGTGTGAACGGAAAGACTTATACCAAGGATCTGAAGTTTTAATGAAGGAGGTGGACATATTTTCTAATAGAGGAGATCGAGGCTTTTATCTGCAAGAAGCATGTGCGTGAAGTTAGAGCCGCTTTTGTGGAATTTCCAGAAAAAGAAAGTTGTGCCGGGGTGTACTGAACTTGTGCTGCGTTGTGCCGTATTGACAAGCAAATCGGTCCATGGATTCAATTTTTATAAGGGCTCCTTTTTTTTCTGTTAAAATTTATTTTTATCGATAATTCGGAATTTCACTAGCTATTCAATAATATTCGTAATAAAACAAATTTGATAGGTGTTAACATGTTGCGCTTAAATTTATTGGCTAATTCACAGTCAATTTAAATTAAGTATCTGCTACATCCGCAGCAAATTCAGCATCAACGCCATTAAAACAAATTATTTGATCGTAAGTTTTTAATTACCATTAATTTTATTGGTATTTAACACACACACACACGCACACATGCGCGCTCCCCAAAACCGATGCTGGATTTCATTACCTCAAACATGCAAACTTTGGCACCAAATCAACCGCCGTCTTCTGTCATTCCCATTATCTTCCATTTACTACTCTTCTTTTGTTACAATTGTGAGCGCGCAAAAAAAGTAGTCAAATTGTATTCAATCAAATAACAATGAGCAAAATAGTAATAAATACATTAAAGTACTTTTTTCTTGCCTTCATCACTGCTTTTTTATGGGTACTCGTATAACAAAGTATTTTAAAGTGTACTGAATGGATGTGCGCACGATTTCATTGTAATCATTAGTACGAGAGTGCGAGTAGTTGGTGCCGTGCGAGAAAAAGTCTTAATTGATTTTTTTACTCTGTTAGTCACTCCTTGAGGTTTTTTTTTTATAAAAAATAAGAAGATCAAGCACATACTTTTTTGTTATTCCCATTGTTATTGTAATTTAATAGCGCTGTCGGTTACAATTTAAGTAGTAGGCCTCTTTTTTTTTCTCAGCGGGTCCGGCAAATACAAAAAAATGCTGTTGATCATAAACGCGTGCTCGGCAGCTCAAATTAAGCCTATGGTTTAGCAAAAATCTTTTTTTCTTCGATTTTTTGTTGGGTTTTTGGAAAAGGGTGTTCACTGAAGTAAGTTACCATTTAAGGACGGTATTCTGTGCTTTGGAAGTGGTTTCATATTTCACTTGCAGCATTCTTAACAACAAGTGAACTGCAAAGCAGCAGCAACAGGATTAAGGAGCAGCGCACTTTTTCCAAATGATTGCGTCGATTCTGAGTGTCATCCCATAGGGGGCACTTTGGTGCCAAGTTAAACACACCACGTGTTTCGTTTTTTTTTTCTGTTTTGCCATTGGCTTAATTACATTTTGTTCAGCAATTAATATAGACTTTCATCTTCTGTTTTTTCTTTTTTTCATAATTCATCGATATGGCTTGAAAACATGTAACCAATTCAATTCTCAATTAATACCTTAATATCTGAGCCATATAACCAAAGGACTTTGCATGTTACAAAGTAATTTAGTTCATCATTTAATTCATGCAATTTCATTAAAAAACAAAACTTAATTGAATATGGTTCCACCACACAGAACTTTCGCTGTGACCAACTTCTAATATCTAATATCTATAAACATTTATCTTAACAGCTTTGGTTAATAAATAATTGAGACGATAGGTATAAGGGCGAAATCCAACAGCAATACAAAAACACTCTGGAAATAACTTCATTTAACACAAAACACTTTGGGGAGCTGCACTTGTCACATGGGACACAAGTCCTTCCATCGGCAAAAACAAAAAAGGCAACAAAATGAGAACAACAACATACGCTGCCACACTCTAAGCCAAGTTACACCGAGAAAACATTATGATTATATACATCAAAATTTGGTAATAATTAACAAATAATATATTTAATATGAGCCAATCGAATATATGATATTATTAAATTAGAGGCATATTTGAGCAGTTTTATTGGTTTAATCGCATATTTGTTAATAATTACCAAATAATGTTTGAATCTAAAGACCTTTATTATTTTTTATTTAGAACTTACATGGCAACATATATGGCATTGCTAGAATCACGGCGACATCATAAAATATAATATTTGTTATAAATTAAGAAAAAAACTCTTCTCAGAAATTTGAATGCACTCGCAAGTTGCAAGAAAATTAAAAAAAAACTTTCTTGTCAGGAATTCGAACATAATACTCCTTCAGGTTATCTGTCGAACGTTTTATACATTCAGCTGACTTTATCTTTAAAGACATACTGACATTATTTTCAAAACAACTAATATTAAATAAGTAATAAAAAACAATCAATTCTTGTTAAATTTTTTCTTTGGCATTTTGTTTAAAATTAATTTAAAATAACAATCGATACAAATGTAGGCATTATTTTATTTTAGACATTATTTTTTTTATTTTTTTAGTACCCTAGTTCATTCGAATCCCAGACAAGGTTTTTTTTAAGTTATAGAAAATATTTTACCCGCACATTCATATACCATCAAACAGATATCATTTTTGGTCTACTCAACCAAATTTCAAGATTCAACTAAAGGCATATTCATATTTACCGAAATTTGTAAATTATTAACAAATATTTTCTAGAATATTCAATCAAATATATTTCTGTGAGGGAAACATATTCTTTCTTCTCTCAGTGTAGAGAGCATGCACACGCTGAAGCAAATGCTAGCGTACAGTACGAGTTACCTCCCAGTCGTCAGACGCGCAGCATATCGAACATTTGCTGCTGCGGTTCGTTTTCTTATTTCAATTTTGGTGGAATTTTGTGCCCAATGGGTTTTTCCACAAAGTGATCAAGAAACAATTTTCCAAAATTTTCACTTTTTTGTTTTTTTTTTTTTTTTTTTTTTGTTGTGGCTTCCTCAGTGGCATCACGTAAAATGTTGCAATTATTTATTTATACCGTAAGAATTACGCTAAAGACTCGCTGGTGGAATTTTGCAGCTTCTGTGTTTGTGTGTGTAGGGGTTGTTTGCGGCTTAAGAAAGCCGGTGGCAGAAAATTTCGCAAGCCATGCGATTCTCCAGAGATAGTGAATGGATGGATGCTTGGGTTGGTGGAAGTGGAGCGTAGAAGTTCGAGCATTTTAAATGGGAAACAGATGAATAAGAAACCGGAGACGGAAGCAATATAGAAAGTGGCGGTTACATTTAAATTTTTTATTTTGCCAAGTGATTTTGGTTTCTACATTTTTCGAGTTTTTTATGAATTATTTTTTTTTTTTCTTTTAGATGATGTCCTTTTGCCGTATGACATGCCCCCATGTGCTGTGGCAAATGTGGCACATGATTGTGTTGTCTTTTTTTTTTTGTTTGCGCATTTAACATTTATTAAAAATTTATTGAACAACATGGCATTTTGCACTTTTTTTTGTTGTTTTGGTGTTTATAAATTATATAATGAACGTAATGTAGTTGGAGTTGTATGTTAACATGAGTTGTTGTTGGCGTTGCTGTTTTCGTTGTTTACAACACAATGTGTCTCATATGTTATTACTCTGAAGAGAAGTTTAAAATTTCCCTCAACAAAAATTTAATTGGTTTATTTAAGAAGGCTGTACCTATGAGAAAATTTTAGATTTTATATATTTTACTAAGAACTTCAAAACTTCTTTAAAAAATCAAAAAAAATATACAATATTAAAGCAAAAGGCTATTCTCGCAAAAAAATTTCACCATTTTACATACTTAAAATAAAGGTTCTATATGAAACCAATGACAAGTCCAAGAAATTCTAGAAACGTAAAGAAAAATCAGCCTCTTAACTTCGACAGCATTCTGACTTGATCAACAATCAAAAATTTGCGACTTTAGCAACATATTTTGATTTTATCAAGATTTTTCAACTATATTATCATTTTCCTACTTAATCAATTTTTTTTACTTTAACATTGTATGACTTTATCAACTTTTTCTGACTTTATCAACATTTTCTGACTTCATCAACATTTTTCAAGTTCATCAACATTATTCGACTTCAGCAACATTTCTCGACATCTAAAACATTTTTTGAATTAACCAACATTTTCTGACTTTATCAAAATTTTTCAACTTTAGCAACATTTTTCAACTCTAGCAACATTTTTTGACTTCAGAACTTTTTTTGGCTTAATCAAAATTTTTGATCTTTGTCAACATTTTCCGGCTTTATAAACATTTTTCGATTTCATAAACATTTCGGATTTCGGAATATAACAACAAATTTAGTTTCAATTATGTTAAAATAGTAAGATTCAAGCCCAAATTTTGGAAAATACCCAGGTGGCAATCCCAAAAATGTATGTTGGACTTATAAGAAGTTTATTTAAGCGTTTTCAATTTAAAATTTATTTTAAATATTTTAAATATGCAAATGGCTTAAGCAAGACTAACAAGAAAAAAAATTGTTGCGAAAACAATAATATCAGAATGAAAATAGCTCGAATTCTTAAAACTCTTCAAACTGATGGATAGTTATCTAAAGATAAAAGAATACGTACAATAACATTTAAACAACTTACACGGAGAATATCACATAGCCGTGTTCTTTACAAAATTTCGAAACATTTTTTTTTTTTTTTAAAACGCACTTTAATGTCAATAAATTTTTTTTGAAAAGTTAACACAGAAAAATAGTAACTGAAATATGTAGGTATACATTCCAATACAAAATGTTGCATACTTTTTTTAGAAAATAACGTCATATTCGAAACGACCGAATTTCGTGCAGTAAGAAGCGGTTTGGAATAGGCAGGAGATTGAGTTTTTAACACTTTAAGTTCTACTTAATTCCATAGTTAATATTTAAAACTATTTTTTATTTTAAGCTAATCGTAGATAAGCTCTTGTTAAATATCTATATTAAATAAATAAAATATCAAATTTTAAACTTGAACATGGTTTTGCGCTACGGAAAATTGAATGGTACATTTTTCAGAGACTCACCCATACATCCCTGGGCTCATGACACTATAGTTTAAGGCCATTATTGAAAAAATCGTTTTCAATTCATGTTCATTTATCATTAAATAACTTTGAATGCTTTATTTTCAGTCAGTTCGATATAGCACTTTCGTATACCCATTAAGACTACAATAGCCATCCGGTGAAACTGCAATTCAGCAAATACTTAAAATACAAACTTCAAAGTTTTTTGTTTAACTCTTCTCTTCTTTTTGTTATTTTCCCTTTCCGCTGCTTGATTGTCTTTGTCGCACTTACTTAAGGATGACCACATACACATTCAGTTTTCCGCAAGTCCTTTGGTTTTCGGAAAAAAGAAAGCCAGAAGTCCTTAGAAAAACAATAACAACTGAAACACTTACTTACTTAGCAGTGATTAAGGGAAATCAGAAACAAAAACAAACATAAAACTGTGGAAAACTTTTGCTTTTATGTAATTACATTGAACTCGGAACAATAACAACGATGAGTGTGTGTGTGGGGGAGGGGGGGGGGGGGTTGGAAAACTTTATCGATTTATACAAAACTAAGTAAAGGTTTATTTATTGTCTCTAATATACAGTTGTTAAAAGAATTAAAACAAAAAACAGGATATGTATTTTGTTTAAAGGGTCTGCGTTAAATTTCAGCTTTCTGCAAAAAAGCAACAAATTGTGACACCATGCAAGCATGAAATTTTGGAATTTTTCATAAGGAAAAGGGCAATATAACGGGCACACAAAACAAACATTACTTTGCGAACAAAAGAAACTTAATTTATTTCAATGACTTTTAAAAAAAGAAATACTAAATCATATGAAAATACAAGTGTTAAAAGTCGGCGAAAAAGTGTTGTGCATTGTGTTTCCAACAAACTAACTGGCAGAAAATAAACCAAGCATGCCAGTGGGAATGCTGAGCTTTAGTCTGGTTTATTAGCCGTAAACAAGGCTTATGGCTTTTCTTTTCTTTTCGTTAAAATATTTCTAATAATGGCAACAAAAAAAAGTTAAGTAATAAAAAAGTATGGCTAATCTTGAATCCTCTATAAAATTTTTCCATTTTATAGGTATTCAAATTATCTGCTCCAAGTCAGCTTCAAATTTCTTACATTTTAATGTCATAGTTTAATTTAAAATTAGAAATAAGATGAAAATCATTGTTGCATGCTCATACACCAACATTATGAATTGTATAGTATTTCGAATTGAAGTCTTCTTTAGTCACTGTCATTCAAATATAATATTCCATTTCAATAACGACCAATTACACTCTGCGAATAATGAGATTCGTTTATGATTTCACTATGATGACGGACACAGCAAAACTCCACTGATGTGAAATTACATTTGGTCAATAACACGTTTAGCACTTTCAGATGACTTCACAAATCCGGCTTATTATGCTCGAATATCTGGCATAATAATAGGTAGACTTAATGTTGTGCCGTTAATTGAGCGCAGATTCTGCACGGGCCACCCCTTAGTGGATAAGCACCACACGGAGAGAGAAAAATAACTTATTGTGCAAATTAACTTCTGGCATTTGGATGTGGTACGTGCCAAGCAGGAAATCACAGTCCTACTGGTGCTTTAAACGTTATAATTTGGCAAAGTTTCCACGCTTTGCGACGTTCTGCCACAGGTCTAAACAAACACTAACGTGGTCTATAATTAAGGCGTTACCGAACTCGACTTAAACCTGTGATTATTTGCCAAAATTGCTGTGTTGATTTGGAAAACAATCAAATTATGGATTTTGTCAAGCACACCCCCAACCACTACCAAACAAACAAAGGATCTTTTTCTGTAAAGGTCGACCGTGTGATCCAATAGGGAGATTTTTTCGACATTTTTCGTTGCTTGTCATTTGCAATCGAGTCCTTTGGGAAAGTTACTGCTGTTGCTGACACGCTTCGTACATGCAACAAAACACCCTTCATTCTTTTCCTCTATTGATGCGTGCGAGTATTGTGAGCTCGTTAATTTTGGTGTTTTAGCGTTTTACACCCATCCACTCGGTCGTCGATAGCTCAAGTTTTTTCGCTTGAATATAACCAGCGTTATCGTGCGAGTTTCTTAATTGAGACAAAGCTCGAGCATACGCATACAATATGGATTCATATTGCAGTCTGAGACATTACGCTCGTAATTGTAGAGCAGTTGCATTATCTCAAGGGTTTTGTTTTGCATTGTGACAAGTTCAAATGGAATAGTAATTTGAGTTGGACGTTAAGGATTTTTAAGTTATAAGTATGCATATGTATGAGCAGTAACTGAAACAACAAAGGTTATAACTCCATAAATTATAATCTATGCGATATTCGATTGAAGACAACTATATATCTATAGCGGAAAAAAATAATTACTTCACTAAAAACATTAATAAAAAGGCATCAAACAAAAGGGGAAATTAGTTTTTCAACTCAGATTCTGATTAAAAAATGTGTAATGCCCTGTTCTCACTATCTCGGCTTACCAAACTCTATTCGCAAAATTGGGTGGAAGAAAAGTAGAAATCAGATGATGAAAATAGATATTGATTGGTTACGCCTAGCACACACAGACATTGCTCGGGACAACCTTTTCTGGTACTCATAAAGTAACCAAAAACAGAAAGTCATTGAATTAATCTCTCGAACAGGACACAAGAAAAGCGGGAGAAAGCTGGAGAGAACTTCTGGCGTTGTCAAGCGATCGAACTAAATGCACAATTGCAGAGATGTTGAGGCCTCGTCTTCTGCTGGAATCTAAAGAACTGTGATGATGATGAATGGAGATTTGATTTAACCGGATTCACATTATTTCAACAAACAACCATGGATCATAAGCTTTCTTAATAGAACTAAGATCAGGAGAGCAAAATTAAATTTTAAGTTGATATGAAAAAATCACAATATCCGGTTTTTAAAGTTGGTCTTCTACGGAACTACAAGTCCTTGCTCAAATCTGGTTTTGCCACCTTGTAGATCTCACCAAGAACAATACCTATCCTTCACTACATAACTTATATTCACAAAAAATGCTCGATAACTAGTTATGCCATCTTTGCACAGATATCTTCATATCTATTGGAGTTGGAACAATTAAAAAAATAAATAAAAAACAAACAAGAAATTCGTCGTCTACGTCTACACCTGTTCACTTTCAGCGAAATTATTGTTGTATTTTTAATTCTATGAAATTTTCGAATTTTCAATTAAACCATGATAGCATTTAATTATGTTGAAACTTGCGAAAAGGCAGCCATATTAAATTGCTTGGCTCACCCCCATGCATATGTATGAGTAGTATACAAGAACAAAGAAAACTTTATACACACACTTGCACACACACACACTCAGAATTAGACTCACATAAATAAAACATTCGCAAATAACTCTGCACCCTGGAGTGCTGCTTGTTCGCATTGTTGTGTGCTCGTCTCTCGTCTGTAATTAAAAAGTCCTTACCGACACCCACTGCCCCAGCTCCAAGCCAGGGCTCCTCACACACATAAACACTCACACACGCGCAAGCCTTTGAAAAACAATTAAATTCCATGCGCGCAATTAAATTCACAGCAAAAATGGCGTTCGCTCGCAAAGGTGGCGTTGACGACGGCAGTCACTTCATCCACCATTCACTGCTCCAACTCACACATCCCTCATTCCTACGCTGCCACAGTAGTCAGCACAAGTGCCACTCTGTGTGTTGCACTAAAAGGAAAAACTGTGTGAAATCACAAACAGTGAAAGAAACCTTTAGACCATTTACCCTACATATGCAGTTGACGACCTCAATAACACACCATAGTGGTATGTGTGGAGTGGAACTGAAATTGAAACCCTAAGGACTTTTTACGTAAATTAATCATATTCTAGCTTAATTTCATGCCTCCAATTTTCTCACAGTGTAATTTGGGATTGGGCAGAATGTTTTTTTTTCATCCTGTTTTTGTCTATGAGTTTTGTAAGTGGCGTAAAAGCTGTTTGTGCGCCGCGCGTATCCTTAATTAAGCTCATGTGAAATTTAAGCTGCTGCTGCGTTGTTTACGACGATTTCTTAACCAAACAAAGAGGCTAAAAGCTGCACACACAAACACACAGGCAGCAAGGGACAGCACCAGGCTGTGAAGTGAAAGGTTGAAGGATTTTGAAGGAGGCGAAAATCAAAAACAGAAAACCACAGAGTACAATAACAACAACAAAAACAACAACTGCAAACGAGGAAATATCCATCAAAACAAATAAACAAGCCAACAAACACAAACGAAAACGAAAAAAAAAGGATTTAATTATTTGCTTTAAGGATCTATGTTGTGTATTGAGTTGAAGTGTACAAAATGGCAACACACACACAACAACAACAACAACAACAACAACAACAACAACAGCAGAGCAACGCAAAATATGTTCAACGTCAAAAGATCTGATTGAGTGTTTGACTGTGTGTGTCTGTGTGTATGAGCCAAAAATTGATTGAAATGAGGGGGCAAAGTTTAAGAAAATCCACAAAACAAATACGAACAGAAATACCACACACAAATACTTACTAATGTTAACAAACGTATAAACAATCACAGGCTCATATGACTGTACATACTCAACACAAACTGTATCTAGAAATTGCAAAGCACCCAGTGGGAAATATGCGCACATTCCTAGCACTTGAAGAATCTATTTTAATTTTTCCTCTCCAAATTGCTACTAAGGAATATATGTATGTAAGTTTGATTAGAATATAGGAAATCTATGAAAGAAAAAGTTTATGAGTTATTTTAAGTGGCTAACTAGAAAAATTGATTAACAATTTCCGTTTGACTGGAGTGGCAGGTCACGGTGGGCAGGAAGCAAAATCTAATCTGACTACAATGGCCTGCATTGACAGGTTGTTTTCTTATGACGTGAAGATAGAAACGCAAGAAACTTTGTTATCCTATCTGATCCCTTTTTTGTAAAAAGAGGTCTAAAAACGGTACACTTAAAAAAAACACTAAAACCAAAACAGAAATCCGAATCCATGCTCAAAATCGTTCTATCACGTATGGTTTTGAGACATTCTAACCTTAAAGCTCAAAAATACGATTTTTGAAGATATACATATAGAAGACGCATTAAATTGTTTTGCTTTTTCTACTAAAGCCAACATATATGAAAAACTATGAGTGGAAAAGCAATTTCGAAACTGGGTTCGGATTTAGCACCAACAACTACATCGAAAATTACTAAGTATTTATGCTTTGGTTTGTTGTGTGTTTTTTAAGTGTACTGTTTTTGGAACATTTTCAGAGACGATTTCAAAGTTTGATGCATATTTATCTTCACATTATATGAAAACAACCGATCAATGTTGATTTCCGGTCCATTTTAGTCGGAATAGTTTTTGATATATATTTGAGATATATTTGTAAAAAACTGATTTTGGACGTAATTTTTCCAATATGGCGGCGCGAGCGAACACGAGTACAGGTAGCAAAGTTGAAGTTCTGAAAGAGCACATCCACGGAAAACTTTCCAAGTAAAACTAGCAAATGACTGTACTACATTTGTAATGAGGGTCATAACTTTTAAGGACATGGTAACTTTTACAAAAATATTTCACACAAACACAAAAATTTCTACAGGGCTTTATTTTTATCATCCGAATGTGTGGCGGTTAACAAGCGATCATGTTGCAGGGTACAGATTGAAATTTTAAAGAACGTATTGAATGGCTAATCCTTGCCTGAAAACCAAACAGGGTTTGGGTACAGTATTAATTGAACTCTAGCAATGCAGCCGTCATTTGAATTAAAACCAGCATTACCAAGTACGAGCATTTTGCTTCAAGCAAAATTTTCTGACAAAAGTAGGGATAACAAATTTCTAAGGGATACATAAACAAAAAATGCAGCCAAGTGGTTGCAGAAAAACAAACTAAATTTTCCAATCCCATAGGAAATGTGTTTTGTGCAACGAGAATGGTACATATGAATTTTGAGCTCACGAGGATTAACATCATGTTCAAATAAAAAAAAGTACGTTGTTCAAAACAATTTTAAGTTTTTTTTTGTAATTTTTACATGGTTATATCATTGTTAAATATTTAAATGGACTATTGTAAGGAACAGCAATTTCACCAGTTCAATAAGTGTCGTATAGTTTCAAGGGTGATATATTCCACTTTTTACTTTTTGAAGATATTGAAGATAGAAAATTTTGTTTGACCTCACCCAGTGTGCCAGACGGTTCAAATCTCGTCTTTTTTATCCGTAACGGATCCGTTACTGATCCGTTTGCGGGAGAAATTCCAAAAAAAAAGATTCGCTTTTTTTTGGGAATCCGTTTTGGATCCGTAACGGGTAAAAAGCGAAGATATGAACCGTCTGGCACACTGGGCATTTTTGAAAAGAAATTCCACAATGAAATTCGAAAATTGTTAAGGATTGTTCGACATTTGAAAACTTTGAAACTTGCCAACGGTTCTATCTAACAGTGGGATAAAAAATCAGTTGCGAACTCAATTTTCATTCAAAGTGGAATACATAACCTTTGAAGCTATGCGATACAAACTGCAATTCGAAATCATTTATTAGAGAAAACATAATTTAATTTTCAATAACATCGTAATTTTCTGTTAAGACACTTGAACTGTGTGATAACACAAAAACTGAAATCAATGTCTTTAGCCCAATAATGTCTTAAGCCCAAACGTGGCTGTTGTTTTGAAATCTCTGTGTAAGAATCTTGCTTTCAAAATATATCTTTCTAATGTGTGTTCATGTCGGTGATTAAATAATTAGCTGCTGATAAGGTTAAAAACAAACGGTATCATTTTTGTTTTTAGGTAAATCTTACACAAACAAAACATTCGTTTTTTCTTCTTTTGTTGTACTTTTTGGTCTGACTGAACTCGAAATACAGAAGCTACCTTTGGTGCCAGATAAGACGAATTTATCAACTTATCTTTTATTTGCTGTTATTATTATTTTATTATTATTAGTATGTTAACATACACATTTTCAAGTAAACGATTTTGTGTACAAACAGTGTGTAATTCGAGGTACACTGCGCTACTTCTGGAGTCCCTCACAGATTTTGTTTTACTTTTTTTATTTTGTTTGTTTGATATCAAACTTAAGTGAAGCCATACTACTTGAAAGAAAGAAGCAAATTTGGCCACTGCGCCTGGCTTATCTTTTAGAAAATTCGACAACAACAAAAATTCGTGTTGCTTTATTTTTAATGTTATTTGTTGTATATAAAAACATTAATTAAGAAAACAGGAGACCAATGTGAATAAATGCAAAAAAAGTGTTAAAAATCCAATACTACTAGGCATCTGGGTAACAAATTCTGTAAAAAAAGGGTAATTAAAAATTGCATCTTGGAGTTGAAAATGCCATAATCTGGAATGCAATTTTTTTACGTAGTCGTAAGGCCAAGCATTTTAAATTTAAAGATTCTAAATTGCTGCGTGTGCATGGTTAAAAATTTTTTAAATTTAAAGAAAAAAAAAAAAAAATCCAATTAATTTTTTATGAAATGTTGCGAAAATCTGTTATTTTATAGCAAGCTTCCAATTTCTTAACTAAAGCGATTTTGTTAGTTTATGCTTGGTTATGCATAAACCAATTTGATTTGACACATATAGTGGTTTTCGATTTGGAGAAGTAGTTAGTTTCAAATAATCAGGTATATAATCAAAAATGTAGCATAAGTATATATTTCAATCCTGACTGAGAAAAACTTCTACGGGGAAAACATAAAAAAATCTTGTGCAGTAGTGGAACCTTTTGATAAAGTTGCGTTGTATGGATCACTATTTACTGTACCAACAGTCGTTCGATTGGACTTTATTAAAAAAAATTATAGGCAATTGGTTGTTTAACCCCGTGGCGATGTAACCCCGTTCTACCCTACTTTAAGGTCGGACTGTAAATGCCGGAGATATGATGAAAACTCTTAAGGCACGACCTCTATGGTCGGTCAAAAATAAAAAATGGCTTGAAAAAATTCCAATGCTTTGGTTTGATTAACCAAGATTTGATGTATAGAATAACTTTAGGTCAAAATTTAATAATTTGGTAGGTTGATTAGAACTGCATTTATATCTTTTTTTGACTTTAAATGTTTGTATGAATGAAATTGTGGCAGAACGTTTTAAATAATACATAATATCGACATCGACCCTTGTCCACCACATTTTGTGTCATTCTCATCGTGACAGTATAGGATTTTAGTTTTGGATTGCTACATGAAAGAACAACGCATTGAAATTGTCGAATTTTGGATCTTAAATTCCAAGTCAATTCCAAAAAATCATCTTTTCGGACGAGGCTTATTCCCACCTTGGAGGCTATGTTAACAAGCAAAACTGCCGTCGGCTCGGAAAATCCACAAGTGATCGTGAAAAGCCAATGCTTTTACCGCGAGTCACTGTTTGGTATGGTTTATTGGTTTGGCCGTTTTTTTTTAAGATGAGGACACCGAAAATGTCAACTCTAGGTGGAACTACACTGTGGTGGAGGAATATTTTGTGAGATATCTACGAAAAAGTTGCGGTGAACATAAACGCGAAATAATTTTCCACACATAATCCTATTGCGTGACCTTTCGGACGTAACAAAATATTTGAAAAAAATCCGAACCCTGCGTTTTATTCAAAATCAAAGTACCACACGTCTTAATGGAACACCCAATACATCAATTCATATAAAACATTTGTCAAATAAAACAGTTTACTTTGCCTACTGAACAGTAGATAATTTTGACTTACGTTTAATCAGAATAAGGCCGATAATATTCTTGTATAAATGTATGTTTATATGTCTCATTCATTTTCTACATGCGTTCTGTGCAGTTAACCACACTGGACTTTAAATACTTTTTTTCCATGTGCTGTTATCTTTATTGAAAATTAAATACAGTAAGTAGATAATGAAACAATCTTCAAAAAAAATGTGGAGAAAACTTGTTAAATGGGGTGATCTAATGGGAAATTTTGTCAAATAAGAATGTATGTTCTCCGATTTAAAATTTTTTCGTTACCAATTAATGAAAACTATGATTGTTTCTTGATTGAAACATTTCTATATTCCGCGATTCAACTAAATATTTTTCGAATTTTAGATTGCTTTAGTCTAACAGCGAATGTTTTATGAATAATTTGTTCGTTAAATTTTGCCTTAGAGGTACCTGTATTGAAAAAATACTTTGTAAATACTTTGTAAACCTTTTGCATTGTTGCGGATTATTTTATAATCTTTTCACATACATATACAAGTATGTTGTTAATTTGACTGAGTCGCTGTAAGTAGATAATCTTATCTTCCATCAAATGAAAGAAGAAACATGATCTGTCTTCTATCTATGAGAATATATGTGTATAGATTGTAGATATCTATTGCAAAATACTTTTCGAGCAAAACTATCCCATAAATGATTACAAAAATGTGCATGTCTTTTCAAGAAAAACTAAATGCGATAATTATTCAAATCAAGCAGGATTTGGACATCATGTAGCCAATGGATTTGTTGGTGTTCTGTATTTTCTTTTCTTTTGCTCTGAAAGTAACACAACATCGGAATGTGGTACCAAATTGCAATGAAAAAGACTATTTTTCTTATAGAGCTAAAAAGAAAAAAACAACTCGTCATTGGTACAGATTAATCGTATAATTAATTTGATGCATGTTGCAAAGTCTTTCGTGTAGCATGTCACCACGAACACATATTTGTTGCAATGGCTCTAACTACATACATACAACAACATATGCTGTAGATGCAGATACTCTGTGGCTGAGATATGCTATGCTCTCTGTTGTTGCTCTGCACTTGCAACCTTTCTTTGTCACTTGCATCTTACGGCTTATCAGATCGCTTTCGTCGCCTCAGCATTTGCAACATCAAATCGTTAATTTTTATTTAAATCTTTTTTCTATCGTCGTCATCGTCATCGTCATCGTCGTCTTCTTCTTTTTCCCTTTTTTTTTAATTAAAATGCAATATTAAAGCTTTAAATGTCTTCAACTAAAGTGCTAAATAGTTGAACAACTTAACATACAACAACAACACCAGGCACTTGCAACATTTTTAATGTCATGTGGTTGGTTTGTGTCTTGACTTAAGCTGTCGACAGTCAACAATCTGTGTAGAGATCTTAAACTGGCGTTGATCTGGCGTTGATCTGCATGTTGGCTTGCAGCGCGTTACAAACAGATAGACACATATGAGAAAAATATACCAGTGTTGCCACATTTTGTTAGCAAGTCAGACAAGAAGCAAGTTTAAAATTTCGAAATATTATTATTATAAACAGTACATACAGTTGTTTTGATCCTTAGCTTAAGGCTGACTTTGTGTGTTTACAATCTGCATCATATCATATTGTGTAATTTGAAAAATAGTAAGTATCACTGAAGGTTGGAATCTGAATTTTTGAAAGAAAAACAATTTCCGAAATTTGCTTTGAATTACTCTAGTAGTTTAAACGTTGAGGTTTGAAACGTTTCATCCTTACATACAAAAACTACTAAAACGAAAGAAGAGTCATTTAAAGAACACCCAATTTCAATATTGGTGGTTCTCTTTTCAGATTCTTTCAAATATTTGCATATGCTAGAATCGGCTTATTGTCAAAATTCGACCGCAAATGCATTAAATAATTTTGGTACTTTTTGGACACTTATTACTTTTTTTTGTACCAAATCAAAATAGAAAAGCTCATTTACCATCCCTGGTACAATGACAAATGTGAAACGTAAACAAAACAAAAAAACACGAACAGTGCTATGCTTTTTGTTTTCTCTTGATGCTTGATTATCTTTTCAGCATCGTGTGACCGCGTATTTTGTTGTTCTTAAGATTGAAAAATTTTTTATTTATTTTTGCCAGGCTGAAGGGTAACATATTAAAATTATTTTAATTTTGTGCAAATCTACACACAAATACCTTTCTAATGGTGTAAAATTCGAAATCGTACTCCATTTCTTACATAATAAAATTAGGAGGGCAAATTTTTGCCATCCGTATTGATATATATGTAGATTTGCATCAAAACCTCAATTGACTTAACAATGATCATATTCAAATAGCAATAGTGCTGGAAATGTCAGTTGGCATCGTAGATAATGCTGCAATGGATCCCATTGTACATTCTGCTCAAGACTTCATTATTAACGTATACGATGGTTTGATTTTGAGACCATCCACAAAGCTTAATGCCCTATATTTCGGTATTTTGAAAATCTGGCTTGTACGTGAAGTGCCACGACCTCTTATCCGAATTCACATAGCTTTTGCTCAGATCTTGCACTTCCTGTACTCAGTATCCGAGTGAAATTTAGTAGGGTTATCTCGAAAAACGCTTTCTCTATAGCATTTTTAAACTTTTGGTTATGTGAGAGCCTTTCACTTTCAGTATTCATGTGTATTTTAGTCGCATTATCGTAAAAAATACTCCTTAAGTTGTATTTCGAATATATATTTTGTAGAGGTGGTAGGTGCGTCTGTTAACCGATTTCACTCATTTCGAATAAGACAAACTAACATTAACGACGAAGCCAGTGTACCAAATTTCATTGAATTATCTTGCTTCCAAAAAATATTAAAACAACTTCAACGGACAGACAGACAGACGGACATGGGCATATCGACTCAGAAGATGACGCTGATCAAGAAAATATATCCTTTTGCACACCTGCCATGCCTACTTTTTCGTATAAATAAAATAAAAAAATTCGAATATACAATTTTGAAAAAAGTTCTAGACCTGAAAAAACTTGCCAGCAAATATGAGATATGTAGGTTTGTGCTGTTATCTTTTTCAAGTTTGATATTGGATTAATATAAAATTACCTGGCATCACCCATCACTTGATATTTTCCGTAGACAATAATAGAGACAACCAAGCATCGAGGAGACAGACGGACGGACGGACAGTTACAGTTTTTGCATGTGTTTTCCATTCATTTGCAAATTACATGTCCTTTAATTTTATCCCTCTTTGTTGCTGTTGCTGTTGTTGTTGTTGCTGTCGTTGTTGTCTGTTTGTCTATCTATCCACACTAGTAAGATACTTTCAGCGATATTTTGCACAAAAAGATATGTACTATGTGTATTTATGCAGATTTTTTTCGCCAAGTCAGTGGAAAGTATTTTTATTTTAAAAGTCCTACATCATTCGCTTGAAAGAGCTGGTTGCCAGCGATTTCATAGATTTGAATTTAGTGGATTTGTTTCGCGCTATATGTGACATATTGTATGCTGTTGCTGTTGCTGTTTTCATTTGACTACAACAAAATGTTGCCGATTTGGCTTGACACGCAAGCCATGCAGATAATCTCTGTACAACAACAATGAGAACAAAAACCACAAGCTGCTTGATGCCACTACTTTTAGGGGGTAAGGGGTGTTGGAGGTGTTTGGAAGATCGGTGAAAGAACTGAGTTTATCATGTTTGCCAGATAAGACTGACATTTGAAATTAGTTAGTTGCATGTTGCATACAGCCAGGCAGAAAAGAAAATTTTCCTTGTTTTCATCATGATAAGCCGTGAAGAATGATGGATAAGAAGAATGTCCACGATTGAGTTAGAAAATATTTAAGACCACAGTGAAGAATTTAGTTTTTTAATTTTTTAATCTTTAGTATTTCCTATAAGTATGATAATTTAATAATTGAAAACATTGCGCTGTTCTCTCTCGAAAATGCTACCCAATTAATTAGTTTTCTTAAAGCCTTCAAGTTGAACGCGTGCTATCGTTTAATCTTAACGTTAATGGGGCTCTGTTAAACACCATGAGAGCACCGAATTAAATGAGTCAAAAATTTGTTAGACGCTGTGCAGCCAAAATCTAAAAATACCCCCTACAGTGGTAGGCCATCACATTAGTGAATGTAAAAGTAAAGTATAAATACCGTACGGGCCAAATAAGCCACATTTATTCTTAAGAAAAAAAATTTGCTGTCTGAAATCAAAGAAAAAATTAATCAAAATTTGTTATCCGAACTTGATGGATTTTTTTTTTTTTTTGCTTTTTTTGACAAGTCATTGATAAATAGTTGTGGATTTCAGCTTACTAACTTACGCGAAAGATATGACGCAGCAATAAGAGCTAGCTACACAGATACTTGTATTTAATAGATTGAACTTTAAGCGTTCAATTTTATGTAGCCAAGTTGTTCTTTTCGGCATTAAGGGCAGCAGTTTAATTTTTTCTTTCATTTGCTAACATCATGGATATATATATGAATTCGGTTGGAATTCTTAGAAAAAATTAATAAATTAAATTATTTTGGTACTTTCTTGTAAATATCACAGAATAAAAAACTTTGCGCTTAAAAGTATGCTGCATTATTTAACACAAATCAAGTCAAAATACAGAAAATTTGAAAAAGTTGCATACTTTTCGGGTAAAAATTTACAAAAATCTGTGAAAAAAAAAGTTTATATACTAGGTGTACAAATATGAAACCGGTAATTTTTATTTAAAAAAAACACGTTTATTTTGCGAAAATGGTTCCAAATTTAATCTTCAAAGTAATTCCCCTCGCTAGCTACACATCTTTCCCATCTTTCAGGCAATTTATGGACTCCTCGCCAAAAAAATTTTTCGTGTTTTGAGGCTATCCATTCATCGAGCCATTTTTGCACTTCCTCGTAAGAATTGAAGTGCGAATCGTTGAGTGCGTGTCCCATCGATGAAAACAAATAGTAATCGGACGGCGCCAGGTCCGGTGAGTACGGCGGGTGGGGCAGGGGCTCCCAGTGGTACGATTCTACCAAGTTTTTATTGACCGCTGCTCGATGTGGCGATGCGTTGTCATCTTGGAATACAATTTTGTCATGGCGAAGTTGAAATGCGGGCCTTCTGACGTATAGCACGGTTCAAAGCGATCAATTGTTGATGGTAGCGTGCACCAGTAACTGTTTCACCTGGTTTTAGTAGCTCATACCAAATAACACCACGCTGATCCCAGAAAATACACAGCATTGTCTTTCGGCCGAAGCGATTTGGTCTTGGCGTTGATTTGGGTCGTTGGCCGGGGCTCAAATATGATTTTTTTCGTTTGAGATTGTTGAAATAAATCCACTTTTCATCGCCAGTGATGATTCGATGCGATTCAAAAGCGTTTTTCTTTAAATGGAAACAGAAAATCAATGCTTCCCGCAAATGAGAGTTTTCAGGCACAAAATTAGACATCTTTACGAACGGAAAAAATGCGTTGTTGTATGAAACTTGACAAATTGTGAACTGAATATTGTTGACAGATGACAGAATGAACAATTAAGATATTTGGTACGGTTCGGAAGCTCATACATATACGGCTATCGACCGCTAGATGTCATTACCGGTTTCATATTTGTACACCTAGTAAATGGATAGATTTAAAAAAACTACGAATTGATACGGACGTGAATTTTTACTTTTCTCAAATTTTCTGTAAAAAAAAAAAAAAAAAAATTACAGCAATTTACAGTAATTTACAGCTGTTTCGAGATTTAGCTCTAAGTCTTGGTTTAAATTACGTGATTTGCCACATACAAACATATGTGACTGTCCAGTAGAAAAGGTACCTTATCTTCACACAAAAAGCTTAAAATAAGAGATTGGGTAAATTTTACCTGTTTTCAGTTTAGGATGGAATTCAGTGCTCAGACATGTTCTGAACATTTTACAACTGATTTGAGGTCAATTTTAAAATTATAAATACCAATGAAAGCGATCTCACTCTACTTGAACTTTGATATAGAATACAAACTTGAGTTTTCCATTTTACGATTCCAAAATGCTATAACTTGGTCAATTTTTGCAATTTTCCAGTGATTTATTTAAAACTGAATGTTTTCTTAGGAAAAAATAGAAGATTTTTTTTTTTATTTTGTGAAGATAAAGTGCCTTTTCCACTGGACGGTCACATGCATATCTATTTCTGAAGAGATCAATAAACTTTGATAATTGGCATTAAGTATTTACAAGAAAAGGAGTAACAACGGTTGGGATTTAGCGACGAGACTTATAGATCTCATCAGAGCAAAATCTCGAGTAAAAACGTAGTTTAATCAAGCAATGTGAATCGTTTCTTATCGAGTAAGCCCTGTGAAACTGAAATTTAAATTATGATCGATTTTTTAAAATTCTGCTTACAATTTCAAAGTTGCTTCTTGGAAATATTTAAATTTATCTTTTGATATAAAAGCTTTGCACACAATACATTCCATGGCTAAACTTCAAACTATTCATAATCGCAACTTAGTTCCATTTCATATGTATATATCCCTTACATTATTAACATATGTAAGCACATATTTTCTTCTTCGACACAACATACATTTTCGCTACATGTTTCTGTTCTCTTCGGCATTAATCTCATTCTGTCGATCTTCTTAAGTAAAGGTGTTCATGATATGCATTTTTGAAATATTTCGTTTTCTTATGCTTTCAGTTTTTAACATGACTTGTCATAAAATGGTCTCTTTATAACCTTAAGCTCCATAAGTTGAGTGCTCTCTTTGAGTACTTGGACAAGGCGTCGGTTTATTTCTAAAGACCATGAGACATGCGGCGCGCGCTGCAAAGAATTTCATTATTTCTCCTTCAGCGTCGTCTTGCTCCAATTTCAAAGAAAGTGTTTATTAATATTTGATGTATTGTTACTTGATTGTAATGCGTTGCGCCCTCTGCCGCCTTAGCCATTAACGACTTTTTTCCTTAAAAAACCTACATTTACTGTTTGTTGTTTGTTTTTGTATTCTCGAAAAGAAAAAATACCTCATAAACAATACAGTGGCGTTTTTTGACGTCTGCAAGTCTGCAACACAAAACTCTGCGTCATTTAAATGGGAAAAAAATGGAGTAACAAAACCAAAACATTTTCTGTCGAGTCATGGTCAACGCACCATTTTCTGGTTTGTGGGTTGGCTAAGTGCTCTCGCACACTATGAACTGTGTAGAGTTGTAACTTGGACGTTTTTCTTTGTACTCCAGCCACAAAAATGTGAAATTCATATGCTTTTTTGATGTTCTAACGCTGATAAAGAATCAGTTTATAAAATGAAAAAAAAAAAAAAAAACAAAAAACCAAAAAATCCATAGTCAGATTCGCATCTTGTCCATTTTACATGTCGAATTGTTTTTTTGTTCTGTAACAACAACAACATAAGGCAAATCTCTCAAATTTTGCTGAATCATAATTTTAGTGAAATTTTTTAACGGCTTCAGCATTTTTGTTGCCATTATTATTGTTGTTGCTGTTGTTGTTGGGTCCCCCCATTTTTCGTTGTTATTTTGAGTTGTAATCATTGCGTTCGTATAATGGATAGGGCGGTCGCATCTTGTAGTACCCTAGGTTATTGTTGTTGTTGTTGTCTGGAAAAGGAGTTACTTGCTTTCAGTTTTGCTTGGCTGCTTAGACGTTTCGTTGTTGTTTGGATTTGCCGCGTCATGTCATGCCGTCGATTTTGTTGTTGTTGCCGTTGTAGTTTGTTGGACGCCACACTGTTGTATTGCCGCTAGACCAGACCGATAGACGTCGTCGTGCGCGGCGTCATCATACTTTGGCGGGAAAACATACAAATTTTTGCGTTTTGCTTTATATTTAGAGATGAAATGGGAAAAAGATGTCTTTAAAATATTAAAGGGTTTTCGGTCTAAGACGGGTTAATTGATTATTTCAGAACCTTGTCAATTCGGTGATGTCTTTATTTTTTACTGCAGAAGTTATCGCAGAGTGTAACCATTTGATTGTTTTGTAATAATTATCTAAAATATGTAATTTCATTACTTTTAAAATATATTTTTTTGCCCTGTAGAGCATATTTGGAATATTCTCTTTGCTGTAGAAAAGCACATCCTTGACTATGTAGAATATAGATCAGGTACTTTGGATTAAGTTAGATAAACCTAAGCATGACCATCTGATAAATTTCTTATCACCGAAAACTGTTACTTATGTCAGGAACGTATTTCTTTATATGGAACTGGATTGCAATACGAAATTTAATCTTTTGTCAAATTCAGTCTAGGAATATATTCTATATAAATAGTAACAGTTGCCATATTAGATGTCAAAGATTGATGTTAGAAATACAAAAAGAAGCAAAAAACAAAACTGACTTGAAAAAATCTCGTGTAGAGACGTTATAGACTAAGAGCCAGCTCTTGGCTGACCCTCCTTATAGTCTCAAAGCTGCTTTTTTTTGTGGGTATTCTTCTAATAGTTGGTATGAACTTTTGTTTTAGAGAAATTCTGAAAGGTGGTGCCTTCGTGAGATATCGGGATCAAAAGATCGAGAAAAACAGTTTTTTGAAAATATCTCGCTTTTGTTCCACAATTTTGTAGCTCAGCCAATTTTGTATCGAAAAGTGGTGCAAATCGTTTTCGTCCGTCCCGCAGTTTAAGAGATATCCTATTTCAAGGTATTTTCTGCATACAAGTGCTCATTTTAATATGAATGTTGATTTTGAAATTAAAATAACTATGCCTACGTCATAGTATCATGGCTGAATTATTTGTCAGTATTCTTCCAATAGTGGGTACTAACTTTTGTTTTAGTCAAACCATGAGAGGTGGAAAGTCCCATTTTACTGTACCATATCTTCTTAACTATAGGTCGTACGAAAACAATTTGCCCCAATTTTTAATATAAAATTAGCTGAGCTACAAAATTCTGGAACAAATTTTTTTTTGGAGATAAAACCTTTAGCGAGATATTTCCAAAAAACTGTTTTTCTCAACCTTTTGATCCTGATATCTCACGAAGGCACCACTTTTCAGAAATATGTAAAACTCTTAAATGAACAGGTTCTTTGAAAATTTCCTTTTTTTTTGGAACTTATTAACTGCCACAGATGATCACAGCTCTTGAAGAATGAAATCAAAAATTTGAGAAAGTCATGGATAGAGATTAAACTCATACCAGAAGTTCATATCCTCTGAAAACGATCCGCTTAAGCACTACACTCGCTCGGAGTTGTAAGAGAATGTAACTCTTATAATCAAATATCCAAGTCCACACGTGATCCCAGCAAAAATGTTTAAACTAGTCACTGGTCTTCAAATATTCAAAAAGAGACCTGCATAGTTAGATCTATTTAAAATTTGCTGTATAAATGCACAGTTACAAAAACAAAAAATTAAGAAAAATAGGAAACAAAGCCAAATTATTACTGAACCATTGAAAGGTTTTTAGACTTTGAGTGATGAGTATAAATTTTTATCGAACAAAAAGAGTTGGATCCAAGAAGACAAATAACTTTCAGATAAACTACAATTACATTAAAGGACAAGTGCACCAAAACTAAGTAGTTAAAAATATTGCGTTGATGATCACTTGTCTCTAGATTGGTGAACAGGTAATGCGTTGAAGCGTTGGCTCTGGACTAGTGAAAAGGTAATGCGAAGAGGAACAATTGATCCTAGACTAGTGAAAAAATAGTGCATTGTTCCTCTATGCACTATTTTTTGACTGGTGAAAATATAATACATGGAAGAACAGTTGAAATGGTTATTCCACATATTTAACTTTTGGGCGATTTAACTCTATTGAATTTTTACAACTTTCAATTAATATGTAATGTACAACAGATTATTAAACATTAGTGTTTCGCAAATAAATAATTATATGTGCCTACTTTTCCCAAACCATTTTCAAATAATTGAAGAGTGGAAGCAATAAAAGTTAATTTTCGAGAGACATAAACATAATAATGAGTGGAATGCAATGTTAAAAGATATAAGAAGACTTATGATTTTTCACTCGTACAAAAAATTTAGTTTGGTCAGCATGACCGTGTATGGGTAGTGAAGGGTTAGTTTTAAAAATGTCCCTCCATTTCTACGCTCGTGAAATTTGGCAACATTGTCAATGTCTGTGAATTGTGCTGAGAGAAAATTTGACTGATGACTTTCAATTTATGTCATTCGCAGCACCCTCTCTATGCATAGCCGCCTTTCAACTCTTTCGCTAGCACATGACGCGCGCTACAGCGTCAAGCAGGCACAGTGGTGAATGCGCGCTTATCAGGCTCTAGCAAAGTTTTTCCTTTTCGTTTTTCCTTTAACTCGTACATGCAAAATTTTCCGTTTCCGCCTTATGAAAAATACATAGAAAACATTCAGCGAAAAATCGTTATTTTCCTTTCCTTCGTGTTATTTCCGGCTTTCAGTTGGCATGCTACCAACAAAAAAAAAACAATAACAACAAAAACAATTCATGTCTATTTCCGTGATTTTAGCACATAGACATTTTAACAAATATTTTTTTATTATTATTGTTGTTGCTGTTGCTACTATCTATTGCCCGTATCAGAGCCCCATATTTCGTGAAGGCCAAAAGTTTTGTCTCTTTCTCACGCGCTTTTGTTTTTTGATGAAAATTAAAAAAACTGAGAACTACAAAAAAAAAAAAACATGGCTTCGGAATTATCTGTAGTTCCCATCAAAACTTTCATTTATTTCGAGTAATCCATGTTTTGTGGCACATCAGGAGTTTCATGTCAGTACGTTTTCTCGTCAGAGAGTTAATTTTTAATAAAGTTATAAAATGTCTTGTTGTTTTTGTATTTAGTGGACCCACCTTAATTTCTCGCACCAACAGCAACAACAACACGAAGGCACCATTAACTTAAACGTTTTACAACCATGTTGTAGCTAACCTCTCGCCCCTAGCTCCCCATACGACTTGCCACATGAACTACGTGTCGAAAATGTGGAAAACAACAAAAATACGGTATACGGTGTCATAAATTTAATGTGCCGTCCCGCCGCTGGGGGGTTGGAAAGCGTTTTTCGTCGCCCTTTGCCCACACACAAACACATGCACACACAGACCGAACATTTTGCATAATGATGAAATTTGAATTTTTGAAGGAATGAAATTTGATGTGCGCATTATTTGATTATCCTTTATCCCATAAACAATTATAGCGAAGCTGTTATCCTTCATCTTTCGCAGCGCAGGAGTCATAAAAATTAGAAAATTTGATTATTTAACGCTCGGGCCGAATGATGGGGTTTGGTGTATTTTAAAAGGGCCATTTGCATGTTTTGGGATTTTTTTTCACCATCTCGGTGGCATGGTGGCAGCAGCAAAGCCAAACAACCCTTTACATGGACGTGATTTGTACTTCCACCGCTCTCGACTCGAATGGTTAAATGAATTTCGTTACTTTTTGACAGGCGCCCATTTTTAAGCAGCAACATTCCCTGTTCCCTGACTCTGTCTCTGGGGAGCGGCGAAGGCGGCAGCAGCTGTGAAGGGGTGCATATTTTAAATACCTGCGAGTGTTTTAAAATTCAACGTTCTGGTACAAAATTAGATAATGTTTAAATTGGATTTCAACACGCACTTTGCGGGTTTCCAACAACTACGACGACGACGATATCTCACTCATTTACAGCGTTGGGTGGCAGGGGGTGGGCAAGCCAAACAACACTGAAAAAAGGGGTAAAACTGTCAGATTTTGATATACTCATACATTCATAACTACGTTAAATATGATAATTTCTTAAAGAGCTTTAAATGGTTTCGCATCTGAGGAATTGTGCATAGAAATTGCATGGCTTGTAATGCCAAATTGATAGCTGATAAATGACAGTGGCTTCTCTTGCTTGGCCCATATTGGTGGAAATGGGTGTTCGTTTCGTATGTTGCATATGTGGCATGAGTGCGCTACTTTTTAGTTTTAATTTTTGCCTTTTAACTGCGCAGTTGTGCAGCACCGTCACAGCAGGACATCGATTGCTCAGTTTTTTATGCTACAGAAAATTCCCACTTTTTGTGCTACTGCTGGGATGTGTCTTTTTTTCTCGCTTTATTTTGCCCCAGTGAATGGGCACAAAAAGTTAATTGTTTTGTCTCGCGCGTCGTGGCAAAACGAGTTCTACTCTACTTTTTTTTTTTGTACTTTTTTTCCTACTTTTTTTCATTATAATGTGCAACTAACGATATCTGTATTTAATGTGGTGTGTGTTCTGTGTACAACAATTCAATTGTTGCTGCTGTTGTTGTTGTTGTTGCATAAATCAGCAGTTGACGCAGCATGCACTAAAATTTTGCAAATTTTAACGTCGACATGCTGATGGTGGTGGTGGTGTCACAAAAGTAGGTAGGGTCCTTTTTTGTACTTTTTTTCGGATTTTTTGTTATTGTTGCTTGTGAATGGTGACTAATCCGCAATTGGCTTAATTTTCTACCATTTCGCAGGTAACCAATTTTGATTGATTGCATTTTTCGCAAATCTAAATGGGATTTTATGAAACAAGAAAAGAAAAAACACACATAAAAAAGGTATAATAATAAGGAGGTGATAGCAAGGATACTGGGTAAAAAACATTGTAGAGTCTTATGGTGAGCCAAAATAATGGAATTTGTTTTCAGTTCTTAAAATATTGTAAATATTCGCGCATTTCATTCGAAAATTTTTATCAAAAGGAGAAATACAAATTTTTTTTTTTGGATAAAAGAGCGTGGTGAGCCTCTTCGCTATAACATTAAAAATACACTTATACTGAATTGATGCTTTATCTATAGAAGTAATATTTCCCAAGTTTTTGATAAAATAGTTTAAACCGTTGAAGAGCAATAATGGGTAAAAGCTTTCAATTAATCGTTAATCGGTGGAAATTTCAGAAAATGAGTTCTTGAAGAATGCTACCAAAAACTTAAAAATTGGTATTTTATCAATGTTACCTGTGGTTGAATCGACGCATCCGTGAACGTACAACTCGTGACGTAAAATCATGTGTTTCACATGTATTTCACATCTCTAAATACATTATTTTACGTCACGAATTGTACGTTCACTGATGCGGCGATTCAGCCCTTGGATACGTAAACTTCATATATGACAGAATCTTCGTCAGAACGAATCAACTTTGAGGTCGACCAAAACCGGTAGTGGTAAAACTTTATAGGATGGAAATTTATTCGATTTGATTTGACACAAATTTTTTTAATTTTTCATGGAACCATTATTTCTCCATATACCTCAATGGTAGCCTTTAGTGTCTTGAAAAACATTAAAATTTAGAGAGAAAAAAACCGAATTTTTTGAGATATTTCAATTAGAGTTCTTTTTAAAGTTTCGAAATTTTTCCTTTTCTGTACAAGAAAATAAAGCATACCTTAAGCATATTCTGAAGAAAAACTAGTAAGGGTGCTACTTTTGGCCTGGCCAAAAAATAAATACCCTACACTGCAGTATTTTGAAAATTTTGCTTATATCGGAGGTGCCAAAGCCCTCTTGTCCGAGTACACCCAGTTTTTGTTCAGAGCTTGCATTTATAGTTTTTAATGTCAGAGTGAAATTTAGTTGGATTATCTCAAAAAACGCTTTCAGTGTAAAGTTTTGAAGATTTTGCCTATATGGGAGGTGCCACGCCCTCTTGTCTGAATTCGCTCAGTTTTATCTCAGAGCTTGCGCTTTCAATTCGTAGTACTTATGTGTATTGTGGTTGCATTGTCGTGAAAAATACTCCTTAAATTGCATTTTGAATATATTTTTTGTATGGGCGGTAGGCGTGTCCGTTGACCGATTTCGCTCATTTTCAATCCCCCGAGATAATTTTGACGACGAAGGCAGTGTACCAAATTTCATTGAAGTATCTTGCTCAGTTTTCCCAAAAAGTGTATTTCAACACACAGCCAGCCAGCCAGCCAGCCAGCCAGCCAGCCAGCCAGCCTGCCAGCCAGACAGACGGACATGGCTATATCGACTCAAGAGGTGACGCTGATCAAGAATATATATACTTTTCTATACCTGCCACGCCTCCTTCTCTGCGTTACAAACGGAAGGACAAAGTGAATATACCCTGGGTGTAGGGTATAAAAATTGGCCCAAAGTAACTGAAGTACCATGCGGTTTTTTGCACATTTCTCTAGTTTAGCTCAAAAACACGAAAATCCCACCATTTTTGTGATATGGTAAAAAAAAACCGGATTTGGTTTATTTAAATTTTTTTTTCTTAAAACCTTAGTAAATTTTATATTTTTTAATTTTCTAATGAAATCGTATTAATATTTGTATTAACCAAGTACAACAAGCTCGTGGCATAAAGAATCACCTGTGGAATATTTCTTGTGTGGCTGACATTACCACATAGTTCAGATAAAAGCCGGTAATTGAAATGTTTTATGACACTAATTAAAATCAATCAATTTATCAACCATGGTACATGAAAAATCAATAACGACCTGCTTATAATTGATTTCCTTTTGTCAGCAGCTCAACGCTGGCACAGATACTCGCTCGCATTATATGTAGCCAGGCGGTTGAATGCTGTCATTATTTCACGCTATAACTTAAATAACTTGTGTACTAAACGCGCTGCATTCACTGGCCGATTGCTATTTTGTTACCAATAAATATTAGCCATAATTTACAGCATTAATTAAATAAAGAAAAAATCAAACAATGTGGCAAATTTTTTTATTAATGGTGGAACATATAAAACAAACATCATTTCGTATGTATGCACACAGAGAAAATGATATGTTTTCATCAAATGAATATATTTGGTTGAATATTTTGTAAATATATGCTACAATGTAATATGTATTTGCTATTTTTGTGCCAAAAAACTATTTGATTGATATAGAGAAATTTACAAATGATCTAATAAAATACTCATTTACGTCGCATGATCTAACATAACAACTACCGAATGCACTATTTGTTAATAATTTTTTACCAAATTTTTCTAGTAAATTGTTTTCTTAGTGTATTTAACAACAACATAAAACAAATTTGCTCAAATATAGTGATTACAATGTTGTTTTGTTTTTTGTCATCGCAAACTTAACAAATGCAAAAAATTCAATTGGTAGCCTTTTTCAGATTCAGAGACTCATTGCACAGCACAAATTTATTTAATTCCCTGCACTGTCATGCTGCATACTAAATCTGATCTTTTATCTTTGTCTGTTGGTGAGTGCTTGCTCTTTTTGTTTTGTTTTGTGTTTTTTGCCTCAGAGGATTCAATACAATCCTGTGACTGTTGCTGCTTCATCTTCGTATTTTTCCCTGCCCCCACCGCGCCGCCCCGCGCAAATACTTTCTGGCCTTATGCATTAATGTTTTAATTATGTTGTCGCTTCATGCGCATACTTTAAAAAGTCATCATTCGGTGAGCTGACTAAGTTGGCAACGCGACATGTGATCTGTCATAACTTTTGCTCGTTATGGTTCGGCTGCACTGGACCGGACTAACTTTGTAGCAAGTTGTTGCTGCTACTCTGGGCTGCAGCAGCATTGGAAACACGCAAGAATGCAGGCGAAATTTTTGAAATTTTCAACTAATGCAATTAAGTTGTTGCTTTTAGTGCGATATCAACTAAAGTGCCCAACAAGTTTTGTGGATACACTCTTAAAGCAGTAATAAAACGTAGTTGGAGTGAATATTCGCTGTCAGCTCATATTTAATTTAAAGAAAACTCTTTTATTTCATCTAGTGATACAAAATTAAAGTCGAAGTTTTAAGCAGAAAATTAGATACTGATAACAACCCTTTAAATTGTATTTTTAAAAGAAAAAGTTGAACAAATTCTTAAAGTCTTTAAATAGAGTTTAAAACTTATTGTCCTCGAATAACTACAAAATAATAAACAAAAAATAAATATAAAAATTGTACCTTAAGAACTTTTACATATTTTCAAATTTTTAACATTTTAACATGATATTTTCGAGAGATCACTCAAATAGACTCGAACTCGTTTTAAAATCAAAATTCGGAAACGTTTTCTAGGATGAAGTCGGGAATCACTAATTCAAAATGTCAAAAAAAACTCGAGGTTCGTGTATAACACAGTGCAGCACAAAAAATCCAAACAAACTTTTTGAAAGTACAAGATGTTACTAACAATATTCTATCTGCGTTTTGTAAGTTTGGCTCTAGATTGAATTTATTGTTACTATATAAATTGGGTTCAAAATTGCTTTTCAAAGTTTTCATATCTTCAACAAAACTGTAGATATAGATTAAAGGAAAGAGAACGTTCAACAAACTGACGTGAAAAAGTTTGAACTTGGGCCTCAAAATCACAAAAATAACGAAAAACTCACCATTTTTGGCCATAGCTACAATACAAAACTGTTCCGTGTTCTTAAAAACAATTAAAACAAAATTATAGTTATGACTTAACTGGACAACTCTTTAGAGCATGGCAATAGCTTTTGAGCACTCTTTGATACCGTTTTTTGCGCCTCAAAATCATGAAATTGTCGAAAAATTAATTAAAAAATAATTTTATATTCGAAGTGAATTTTCAAATAAGGAAACAAGATATTTGTAGATGTGTAGACTCAGATAGGGTTGCACAGTGTTATTTGTCCGGATTCAAGCATAGTACGGATATAAGAAGTTCAATCTTCGAAGAATTTGATATTTGTATTTAATTAAAATTTTTGCATTGAATTTTGTTATCCTTAGAAGTTTGAACTTGTCACATCCGTGCTGGTTCAGAAAAAAAAAATTGTTTTCGAAGCTCCAATAATCACCTCCAAAAAATCTGATCCGAAAGTGGGTGTCAAAAATGTGAGCGGATAATTTTTTAAATTTTTTTAAAGTTCATCAGCTTGATTTATGCAAAATCTGGGTTTAATACGGTTTTTATTTATTACGATCTAAAAAATGCTCGGCATGAGTCGTGCGATGTACCAAAATTTTTGACTTGAACCAGATTCATATGAAAAAATAATATTTGGATCCTAAAAGCGATCACATAATATTTTTTTGTTTAGCTTAAAATATCCACAAAGAACGTATTTTTGCAATTTTACCCTATTTTAAGACTTTAAATCTCCATTTTGGATATACTATACATAAAATTTGTTGTTCTACTTAAGTTCAGCAAGAAACTACGCAATAAACATTTGTTGCAAGCATTTTAATCCAACTATATCTTATTTTAATAGGTTTTTTGACCAAAAAACTGAGTTATAATGAGTAAAACTGTTCTACAAAAATGTTACACTCAACTCATTAAAACCACGTCAAGCCAAGATTTTGCATAAATCAACATAACACGACCTCTAAATGTCCTTCAAAAGATTTTGAAAAAATTCTCAGCTAATTTTTTTGACAACCTTTTCCTGAAATTTGTGAGTAATCGTGAAATTTCGACGTTTTTTCTAATCAGTCAGTGCATTCTGAGGATAGTTTTTTTAATGTAAATTTTTTAAGGTCACAATCCTATGTATGGTATATCATAATAAACTGATATAGCATTAGCACTTGTTTCAGCTACCACTTTATAAATAATGAATGCTAAGGATCACTAGCTTGCCATGCCAAACAATTAACCTTTATACACATATTTCTTAATAGTAAAGTGCCCCCCTCCCCCCTTTGCCACTATTAAGTAAATGATTCATTCAATTGTTTACCTTCCAAAGCGTAGAAATAATCAATCAAAAAGATCATGCTGGCAACAATGGCAAAATATGCAAAGCAAAGTTAACAAAACAAACATCTGCTGCGCAATGAGGAGATCGATCTACATTTATTCAGATTAATAAAATATTTATGTATTGAAAATGTTGCATGATCACCAGTTAATTGCAAATAAATGTTCACTGCAAAATGGTTTCTTCGTTTCATTTAAAAACTCAACAAATGAAACAATAAATTCATTTTGTTTCATTGAAATGAAAAATGTCGTGCAACACGTACGTACGAATGCACCCTGTTCTTAAATGTCAATCTTTGAGGTTGCTTATGATCAGTCAGCTTTGTTAAGAGTTGCATATAAACATACATACATACATATACATATCAAATTATTTGTCTAAATGGGTAAAGGTTATTAACAGGACTTAACTCAACTGTCCGGCATTGACAACAGCAGCGACGATAAAACCTCGACATTGAGACCAAAAGAAGTTCATGCTACGATCAATTGCACGATCATTTGACTGTATGGTCAAAAGTTTAATATTTCGCATTTTGTACGGAACGTGTATTTTGGTCAAAATGTTGTGCCTGTATTTTATTTATTTCTTTTGTTTAAACGTGGCTAAAAGCTACATATACAATTTATTACCGATCGTGTAGATCGACAATGAAATCAAAATTCATATATCTGGTGTATTTTTGTTTTTGTTTTGTTTTCGTAATAATCATAAGGTAAAATTGCGATTTTTTTTTTTATTTTATTAATTTGCCGTTGTTGTTTACTTTATTTTTATTTTGAGTTTTGTGATATTTTTGCGGTCAATCAACGTTAACTTGGCGCAAAATCTGTAGTTTTCTGTTTTTATGATTGGCAACAATAAAACCGATATTAATTTGGTTTCTCGTTATGGTTCTTTTCTTGTCGTTAGTGTTGTTGTCCAATGCATTTTTTTTTTTTTTTTTTCATAAAAAAATGAATTGTTAATTAAAATAAAAATTGTATTTGCTAAGATTTTTAAGAAATTAAACATAAATATGAGCGTGTATCATGTGTGTGGCTGCAACGTTGTTATGGATTGTCATTATTTTTGTTGTTGCTGGCTGGTTGGTAATGCCATTTTTGGCCATCAGTTGCTGCTGTGCGCTGTAGTGTAAATGATATATGAGGTTCACGTAAACAGGGTGTAAATTTATAAATTTAATGTCGCTAACAAAAATGTTAAATTTTGTCAATCGTTAGTGTAGATTATGATGATGAAATTTAAATTAAAAAAAAAAAAAAATTTTAAAAACAAATTTTAAAAAAAAAAAAAAATTTTTTTTTTTTTTTGAATTTAACTATTAAAAGTTTTCTTAAAAAAGTTTTATCATAAAATTTTTTCCAACTTTTATTTTAAGTTTTTTTTATTCAGGAATTTTTGAATAAAAACCACCTAGCCCATTGAGTGTTTTCCTTTAAGTAACAAAATTATTCATATCAATTGCTACATATTTTCATTCCATCAGTTTTTAACTTTCTCATGTTTTGGTTTTATTATTTCTTATATTAGGTATGGGTCTTATATGGATCATAATAACGAACTACTGGGACATATATGTCGCAACAGTAATGTTACTAAGCGTACCATAATAACATATACAACGTTACTATTGGGACATATGTGTCCAAGCAGTACGTTTTTTACCATTACTATTGGAACATACATGACCCAGAAGTTTGTTATTATGATACTATTGTAACAAAAATAGTCATTTTCGATTTATTTGTCGGTGCTCAATCCGAATCCAGTCTTGGAGTTGCTCTATCACGAATGATTTTTGAGATATTTTAACCTTAAACTTCAAAACTACGATTGTTTGCTTTGTATAAAGGATGTGTTTGCTCTTTTCTATCGAATACATCGCAAATTACTGTTTTTCATTTTCAAAATAGGCTATGAAATTTTCTTGTAAGACTTTTCCTTTAAAAGTTATGAGCATTTAAAAACTACATCATTGATTAAAAATCATATGAAAATCCACATATCATTTTCAACTTTCATATATCATTTTAAAGTGAACATTACTTTATAAAGAAGTCACACAAGACGACTTCATAGCTCATTTTGAAGATAAAGAACAGAACCCTACGTGATAGCGCAATTCCAAGACTGGATTCCGCATTGACAAATACATCGAAAATGACTATTTTAGTTTTGGATTGTTGTATTTTTTTCAAACCTCTTTGGACTATAAAGACAGATTTTGCGGAAGTTTGAAAATCATTTCAGAAAATTTAAATTTCGCGGAAAATTTTTAGTTCGTTGTTGTCGTGTTCGTGTTTTATAGACTCGGAAAAAACTTGACTGATTAAGGTGAAATTTTCAAAGTATGTTAGTACAAATCAGGTGAAAGTTATAGGCTAATAAATAGGCAGTGCCACCCCTAAAAACCAAAAGTATTAATTTGTAAGCGCCCTCATACATAAATCAATATTCCAAAAAAAAAAAAAAAAATTATTTTCTATTTTAGTCAAATTTCAGAAAAAACTAAAATTTTCTGTATTTCTGTAAATTGTACGACCAGTAAAGACGTTATGAACCGGCACCTGAAAGCCTTTTATCAATTATTGCAACACCCTGTATAGACTTGCTGGCACAAAACTGCAACATCCTTGCAAAGTGCAAATGACTTATAAGAATTTAATATTTAACAACAGAAATCAATTCAGAAATCACACACAAAAACTCATTTGCTGCCATGAGACGAAAAACACAAAAGTTTTTAATTTTATTTCACTGCACAAAAAGCCAACAGCAAGAAGAGGGGCTTTCTGGCAAAAGTAACGCCGACGACCATAAGTTCATTTGTTCGCTGCCTGGGCTCGCCGTTCACAGCAGTCGCTCGCTGATCATGTCGGATGGATGATGATCATCATGAGTAACATAATAACGTCGTCGTCGTTGCAAAAGATACTTACGAGCAGCAGCGGAGGAGGTAAAGGGGTCAACACTGTTTGGTATAAATGAAGGTGGCGGTGGTCCCCGCTGGACAGCCGCATGATACCACAGCAGAGCCCCAACCAGTTCGTCAGTCACTCAGTCTGTCATTTAGCCACACAGGGCCACAAAGAAAAAGACACACAAATATGAAATTGGAATCAAGTTCAGCGTTTTTGATTTTGGCTTTGGGTCTAGACCTGAATTTGGATCTGTATTATTGTGGAATATACTGTTTCTTTTTTTTGTATTTTCATCTTTTCTCATTTATATTTTACTGAAGTTCATTTCAATTTTAACGTACGGGGTTCGGTTCAGAATTTTAACTTTTTGTTTTTTTTTTTCTTGTTTTGTTGCTGTTCAATTCATTTGTTGCTTTTATTTTGTATCTTTTTCCTGATGAAGCTGCCATCATATCTACACAAAGGTAGGTATAGCGGTCGAAATGACAACAACAACAAAAACAACAACGCCGACAACGTAAATAAAATTAAAAACCGAAAAATTCATCTCCCGCTGAGCTGAAGTGATTTCTATGTCTGCTTAAGCAGGGGCTTTTTTTTTCTGTTGGTCGACCTTCTTCTTTTTCATCTTTTTGTTGTTTTTGCTTTTTTGTTTTTATCCAATGCATATTACTCTGTAGATATCTGTATAACTTCTCGATTTCGCTGATGTTATTATAATTTTCTTATGAAAAAATACTTTGTCGTTATATTTTTATAAAGAAATGCTAAATTTAACGTTTTGATTTTTTTATTTTCATTTTTTTGTTTTTTTTTTTTTGTATTTTTTTGTTTTTGTATTTTTATTTGTCATTTAACGAAATGACGCATTTTAATGCTTTTTCAAATCCCATCAGTTTTTAATTGAAAACATGTAGCGCATGTGTTTGTAGCATTCATCGCATTGTTGTTGTTGCTGTTGTTGGCATTGTTGTTGTTGTTGTTGTTGCTGTTGCATTAGATATAGCACAGCGTGAATAGTGCAATTTGCACTAAAATTACACTCAGTTTAACCTCAAAAACCGCATAAATCGCACTTCAATCTGCGCGCAAGATCGCTTAAAAAAATAACGAATTATTTTCTTCAATTGCAATTTGATTTGCGCTCTCTTTAACGAGCGGCTAAATTGTATTTGTTGTTGTTGTTGTTGATGCTGCATTTAAGCATATTGCATTGTCGAAATAAACAAAACGTTCGTTCAATCGATCGATCGTCAGTCAGTCATTCAGTCAGCCGATCTCACAAAGCGTAGCATTTTTAGCACCGCGCTATAGCACCATGGCACCCCAAACGATTGTTGGTTGCTTGCACCACCCAAATTGTTTACAATGAAAATTTGCTCTCAATAAAGATCGATCGTTTGCATGATCGTTCGTTGGATCGTTCAATAGATTGTTGATTTAAGTGCGCACGATCATACAGTCACAAAGCACACACACATACATATATACGCAAATTAAAATGGTATGTAGCATGATGGGGGGGTTGGGTGACGGAAACTATGCGCCTTTAGAAACCAATTCTATTCAATTCAATTGCAGCAAATGATTCCACCACAAGTGCTCGTAGTTGTTGCATTGCAATGTTAGCAATGAGCGCAGAATAAACGTGCGATTGTGTGCGTGCGATGTGCCTGTACCGAGCCCTCTCCTGTACCACTCGAATGATTTTCATGAAAGTACGCGGTACTCAGCTGTGGAATTGTATAAAATGTGCGGAAAATCTTGTGAAAATAAATTTCTAAAGCAATCATCGAAAGCAATTGAGTAGAATCGCTAGAGCCAAGGAATGCCTGGCATTTCGATTGAGTTCAGTTCAAGCAAAGATGATGATGTTGATCACGATGATGACGACGATGATGATGGCTACAATGCTACAATGACAACAAAGAAAGTTCTGTCTAAACACACACACGACACGATACGACACAAAGCTGTTGAAGTGAAGAGGAGACTTGTTGAAATTTTTGCAAATGGCGAAATTAGCCAAAAACACTTCAAAATCATAGAAAGAAACAAGACATTTAACAGAAAAAATCCCATTGTTCAAAATTTGCAGTTTTAGCATTTTGTATGTCTTCATCGAGAGTGTGTTGCGAACATTTTCATTTGGCATTGTTTAATTTTATACAAAAAAGAATTTCTGTGAATTTAGTTATTGCAGTCAATGTGAGTGATCATTCGGAATAAGGGTTGCCAATTACAAAATGAAATCAAACTGGACTTTTGGAGAAGAAATCTTAAACTTTACTTGATTTTCTTGATTAGTTGAAGCAGAAAATTGCTTACAAAATGATAATGCAATTGAAAACAACAAAATGTACATACGGCTGTGTCCAAAATAATAGTAGTGCTTTTTATAAAATTGTAAACGACCTTAAAAATATCTGAATTTTTATTTTGATCGAATTGAAATACATTTTTTTTTACAAGAGTGGTATCCTCAAGAGAAATTAAAACTAGTAAGGGTGTTACCTTTGGCCTGGCCAAACATTAAATACCCTACACAGCAGTATTTTGAAAATTTTGCTAATATGAGACGTGCCACACCCTTCGAATTCACCCAGTTTTTTCTCAGAGTTTGCATTTATAGTTCTTAGTACTTAAGTGAAATTTGGTTGGATTATCTGAAAAAATGTTTTCAGAATAGCGTTTTGAAGCTTTTGCTTATATGGGAGGAGCCACGCCCTCTTGTCCGATTTTATCCAATTTTTGCTTAAAGCTTGCATTTATAGTTTGTAGTGTCCGAGTCAAATCTAGTTCGATTTTCTCAAAAAACGCTTTCAGTACAGCGTTTTGAAGCTTTTGCTTATATGAGAGGTGCCACGCCCTCTAGTCCGAATTCGACCAGTTTTTTCTCAGAGCTTGCGCTGACAATTTGTAGTATTTATGTGTATTTTGGTTGCATTGTTGTGAAAAATACTCCAAAATTTGCATTTTGAAGATATTTTTTGTATGGGCGGTAGGCGTGTCCGTTGACCGATTTCGCTCATTTTCAATCCCCCGAGCTATCTTTAACGACGGAGACTGTGCACCAAATTTCATTGAATTATCTTGCTTAGTTTCCCCAAAAAATGTATTTCCACACACAGCCGTTACCCAGCCAGCCAGCCAGCCAGCCAGACAGACGGACATGGCTATATCGACTCAAGAGGTGACGCTGATCAAGAATATATATACTTTCCCATATCTGCCACGCCTCCTTCTCTGCGTTACAAACGGAAGGACAAAGTGAATATACCCTGGGTGTAGGGTATAAAAATAATTTACAAGATTTCAAGGCAGCTGGGATAAAAAAATTTAAATTTTCACAAGTTCTTAAAATTTGGCTGCTCAAAATAATAGTAGTGTAAATTTGCAGTCGTGTAACTTTTGCAAAATAGCCACATTTTTAAAATTATTTGTTATTTAAAACACAACGTTATCACTAGTATTTAGTTGCATGGGCTTCATTCGCAATAACACAAGCACAGCGCTTTGGCATCGACTCCACAAGATTTTTGCATCTTTGGACAGGTATGGATTCCCAGGTGTCTAACTGTTTCCCAAAGTTGCGAAACATTGGTTGCTCGACATTGGGCGACTGCATTCTTCACGTCGCACCATAGGTTCTCAATGGGATTCAGGTCTGGCGACTGGGCGGGCCATTCAAGAACATTTATGTCGTTGGTCTGAAACCATTGTTTGGCGACTTTACTAGTGTGCTTGGGGTCGATGTCCTGTTGAAAGACCCAATTCAGTGGCATTTGGTCGCTAGCATATGGCAACATGACTTCCTGCAGTATATGGACGTATAAATGCCGATCCATGAATTCCTGGATCCAATAAATAGGCTCCACACCGTTGTACGAAAATCATACCCAAATCATATGCTAGCTTCTCCGTTTTTGATTGTTTTTAAGGTAAATCTTGGATCTAATTCCGTATTTGGTGATCGTCTTACGTATTGCCAAGGCCCCCCCACCATTAAGCACAATTTTGGATTCATCATTTCTCCATTTCAGAACTGGCCAGTCGATGTGTTTTTGAGCGAATTTTATTCTTGCTGCTACATGTTTTTTATTTAGAAGCGGAACTTTTCTTGGGCTATGTGCTGCCAAATTATTTTCCCGCAAATATCTTCGTAATGTTTGTGTACTGGCATTGACTTTAAGTTCATCCTTTATCTTGGAAAACGTCGCAAAAGGATTTAGTCTTGAGTATCTCACCACACGATTTTCTTCTTTCTTGGAGATAAGAAGAGGTCGGCCGCGTTTTTCAAGGCGTGGGGTGAACGTGACAGCATTTCGAACCATCGTCGGTGAACAACCAACTAAATTTTCCACTTCCTTGTAAGTTTTGCCCTTCGAAATCAATTTTCTATAAGAGCACGCCGCACAGCACTGCAATGCTTGCCTCGTCCCATTTTTGGAAAAGTTTTTGTTGCACGCCGATGGAAAACTGATAAATGATTATAATAATACCCTTTTTGTTAGGAATATCCGGTTTATTCTTATTTTTTGACCAAATTTTCACATACACTACTATTATTTTGATCAGACAAAAACCAGCTTAACTGCGAATTTTTCAAATAAAAATTAGAACAAGTACGTAAAAATTGAAAGTAGTTGGTGTTCTTATTATGCTTTCATACTGTACCAAATTGGTAGAAAAAAAAAATATCGAAAATTCAAATAATCAGTAAGATATGACAAAAACAAGCTAACCGGTAGTATCACTACTATTTTTTTGAGCACAACTGTAACCATAATAGTATGCTTTAATAAAATATGTAATTGAAAATATTTTAAGTTATTTAAAATGGTTTATGTTGACTATATGAAAATTATACTAATTTTATGAACTTTAGTCATTGTTTTGCAAGAATCGAAAATTCCATGCATTTTCCAACTTAGAATATTATGACAATTAGGAGAAGAGAAAAAACTACTGAACATGGCTATGGTGACATATGTTTCGGTTACCGCCACGTAACCATCATCAGACCAATTTATGTTTTATTTAATTTATTTAAATTTTAATTTATTTAAATTTTATTTAATTTATAACAATTGGAAAATTTTTGAACTTTTTGTCTGAGGCCGGGATCGATCTATGAACCTTTCGAAATCAATCTCTCTACATAGCGCATTTATCAACGGACTGCGCTGTGTGCCCTCGGAAAAATTGGTAGCTTAAGTGCCTATATGCATGTAGCGTGGTTTCATCCTCTATACTCCTTTGTCATCATTCATGTTGTGTTTGTTTGGTAAGGCTCAGCCATATAATATAACGGTATTGATTCTCAGCCAATGGCTGAGCCTTACCAAACAAACACAACATGAATGATGACAAAGGAGTATAGAGGATGAAACCACGCTACATGCATATAGGCACTTAAGCTACCAATTTTTCCGAGGGCACACAGCGCAGTCCGTTGATAAATGCGCTATGTAGAGAGATTGATTTCGAAAGGTTCATAGATCGATCCCGGCCTCAGACAAAAAGTTCAAAAATTTTTCAATTGTTATTTCATTTAATTTAAATAAATTAAATAAAACATAAATTGGTCTGATGATGGTTACGTGGCGGTAACCGAAACATATGTCACCATAGCCATGTTCAGTAGTTTTTTCTCTTCTCCTAATAGTCATAATATTCTAAGTTGGAAAATGCATGGAATTTTCGATTCTTGCAAAACAATGACTAAAGTTCATAAAATTAGTATATTTTAAGTTATGAAATTTGTTTCTCTTAAAACTAATATATGTAATTATTGGAAATTGAATGATATTTTTTTATTATGGAATTTATTGTGCGCAAGTAGATTGGTTTATATGGGCATGAAATTTATTTGTTTTTAAAATGCACTCAAAAAAATGATCTGGAAAAATTGATTTTCAAATAGCACAAAGTGATAATAATCTCACGAAAAATTACGGTTTGTTTCAGTAATTCAATTACTTTCCTGAATTCTCATGAAAAAGTAATGGCAAGAAAGTAAAATGTACGGTTTTATCTTCAAAAAGTACAGAGATAAGCAGTGAAAACTATTGAATAGAGAAGTAAAAACTTGTCGCATGAAAAAATACAAGCGAGCTCTGCAATATTTGCTTTGAATACATTTCAATTATTACTGGTTGAGATTTAAAAATTTTTTTTTAAAAATAATTTAAATTAAGCAATAAGCTATAGAAATGAAGGTGCTATAGTAGCTCAGTAGATAGAGCGTCGACTAGAAACACAAAGGTCTTAAGTTCGACACCATGAACATACATTTTTTTTATATTTTCATTATTTTTTTTTATTTACTGTATGTAATCAGTAAAAAATACAGTTTTCTTTACGGGCGCACAGTTACTAAAAAAATAAGTAAAAAATACTGGGATTTTCAATGAATTTTTACTGTTTAGTTTTTTCCGTGTGGTTTAAAATTCTTTCCTATATAAATTTTATTTAAAAAAAAATGAAAGATTTTTATATAGTGATACTATAAAATTTAAACCAAATAGTTTAAATTGTGTTAATACTTCATGTGTATACTTTTGATACAAGCAAGGATAACCGGTAGGAACACAAAACTGAAGCAAAGATTTAATACCAATTTTGGTATGGATCTGTATTTGTTGCAATTTGGTTTGAGTTACACACCCGCTATGGATCTAGTTGGTCTATCATACTTTGACGCTATGGACCTATTTGGTCTATGTGAGGTTTTTACTCACGCAATTACCGCCACCCTAACCTATACTCCCAAACAATTTGCTGTGTACGAAATATATATAAGCCTTTTTTTCAATTTTTCATTTACAATTTTAATGGTTCATTTTTCGGAAAAAAGTTTTCCACAACTTTTATATTTCTGGTTATCTGGACTCTAATCAACAGACTAAAACTTTAGACAATTCAGACGATTCCAGATCATCCGGTACATAAAAAAACTTTTTTGATAATTTCTACTTTATCATGTTTTTTGAGTTATCGATAATTTATTTAAACATTTTTTCCGTGGACCCGTTCTAAGTCAAAGTCATTCCAGAATGCCGTGGGAAATCGAAATTTTAGGCCCCATTTTGCTTTATTAATATTAAGTCTCATACTATTTTTGCTTGAGTCGACTAAAGCAGTTTTCCTTTCTGCCGCAGATTTTCATTTGTTATCATGTACATATTGCAGAATTGAGTTAGACTCTTTCATTTTGGCTTTTTTGGGAATCACGGGTGTACATAAATTTTTTGCTTGAAACGAAAACGATTTTTTCTAAAAAATTAAATATATTTAGTTTGAAAAACAAAAAAAAAATTCATCACGTCTCAGTCACGTTGATAAGAATATAGCTAGATCAGGTTTGGATTCAAAAAATTATCCCGGGGCCATGAATTGCAACCAAAATAAGGTGAAAAATATTTCGAATAGTAGCTTATTTTTTTTTATGGTTTGTGGTCGCTGATTCCGAATCTAGAAGACGTTTTTCTCACATCACATTAAAATTTCGAGATATTCTATGGTTATTTAATCACAAACAGGATTATAACAATTAGATCTTGATTTCCAGACACACACATTCCGAGTTGACTTCCAGCAGAACTGTACTTTTCATCATGTCACATCACATTTAAAGGTCGTGTTGGAAAAGCCCAACAACGTTAATTATGTACATTAAATTAACCCAATTTTTAAAGCTTAACTAATTATAATTAAAGGCAGATTTTAATGGACAGCTTTATGCGATCGAAACAAAAAAGAAGAAATGCATATGATGAGAAATGAAAAGCAACAACGCTGGGGTAAAAGTTAATTCAAGCAAAATCGACAAAAACAAAAGAAGAAAAACAAAGCCATTTGGCTTAAGATCTAATGACCTGATTACTTAATTGAACCGACAGCAGCAACAACAATAACAACAAAAAAACAACAAAAGCTACAGATGCAACACTTCCCTAATGCATCGAGATATCGCAACGGCATTCCGAAACTCGTAAAATATTGAAAATTTCAAGCGACAGCCAATGGAAAAAAAGCTGAAGCTGAAAAAGAAGAAGATGAAGACCAACTAGATGAAAAACGTTAATGTGCGTATCTAATTGTAAATGAAGTGAAGAGAAAACTTTTAGACACTCGATTTTTTTTTTTTTTTTGTGTTTGGGTATAAACTTTGTAAAGCGGCTTTGGCTGTTTAAGTTAATCCACATGAAAATTAAGAAGAAGAAGCAGAGACAGCAGAACGTAGACAAAAATGGCCACAGTAAATGCATTCAGTAGATACGCTTGCACGAGCAACAACAACACCACCAACAGTAGAACAAAACCAAGAAGAAGATATGAGGGAACTACCAAGCTGGCAAAAAAGTCCACCACTTCACGAGGTGGTGATAAATATTGCATTCAGAGACACTAATGTTCGGCACTATGTCATAAGGTTAAATTACAACATGCACACACACACTCATATGCGTTGGTACTCACACTCAGACAGCCGTCGAGTCGCGGGATTTTAGCTGTTAGTGAGTTACTTGCTGGCGATATCTCCTTTGTGTTTTTTTTTTTGGTTTTTTCACGAGGTTCCTGCCTTACCAATGCAGAATGTTACCAAAGATAAAAATTAAAGTGCGCGCGCATCGAAAACAAAAATCTTGTTGTTGCAGCTGTTGTTGTTGTTGTTGTTGCAGTTTGTCCAAGTGGTCTTTCGAATTCAAGCAAAACCAACAACATCGAAGTAAAACGCAAAAGTGCGTAAAAGGGTATCATCCAAAGGCAGTTGACCAAAGTCCTGCAGTTTCACTACTGATCGGCTGAAAAGGGAGATAATTCTTTTTTTTTTTCTTTTTTTCTATACCTCAGATGATATATCCAATTCGTTTATGCTTGTGTTGCGCATTTTCTGTAACTGACACTAAGGCGTTATCCCAATGAAATTGCAAAAAAGAATATTTTGCTCTTCCCCTTTCCAAAAAATAGTCTGAATGGTCATCTACCATTTTTCCTTGGAAGGTTGTGGCCACTCTTGATGACATCATGAAATCTTATAAAACGGCTATAGCGGCAGGTTTTGGACTTATGCCTTATCCGAACATGGCTCAATTGGTACATATGGTTTATAAGCATATACTTTTTAAAAATATGACCAAATTACTCTTAGTTTGAGATTTGGGTATTTCATGATGTCATTTTAGATTGGTCAAGGAAAAATGGTAGATGATTATTCAGGCTATTTTTTGGCAAGGGAAAGAGCAAAATATTCAAGTGCACTTTACGGAATAGAACAGAAAAAATCCTTTGCCTTTGAACTTAATTTGAACTAGTAAGGGTGTAACTTTTAGCCTGGTCAAAAAATAAATACCCTACACTGCAGAGTTTTGAAAATTTTGCTTGTAAGCGAGGTGCCACGCCTCCTTGTCCGATTTCACCCAATTTTTGTTGAGAGCTTTAATTTAGAGTTCTTAGTGTCCGAGTTAAATTTGGTTCGAACATCTCGAAAATCGCTTTCAGTATAGCGTTTTGAAGCTTTTGCTTATGTGGGAGGAGACACGCCGTCTTGTCCGATTTCACCCAGTTTTTGTTCAGTGCTTGCATTTATAATATTTAGTGGGTGAGTGAAATTTGGTTGGATTATCTCAAAAAACTCTTTCAGTATAGCATTTTGAATCTTTTGCTTATATGGGAGGTGCCACGCCTCCTTGTCCAATTTCACCCAATTTTTGTTGAGAGCTTTCATTTATAGTTCTTAGTGTCTGAGTTAAATTTGGTTCGAATATCTCAAAAATCGCTTTCAGTATAGCGTTTTGAAGCTTTTGCTTATATGGGAGGTGTCACGCCCTCTTGTCTGAGTTCGCTCAGTTTTTTCTCAGAGCTTGCGCTTACAATTTGTAGTATTTATGTGTATTTTGGTTGCATTGTCGTGAAAAATACTCCTAAAATTGCATTTTGAATATATTTTTTGTATGGGCGCGCCCGGGCGGTGGGCATATCCGTTAACCGATTTTGCTCCTTTGCAATCCCCCGAGCTAACTTTGATAACGGAGGCGGGGTACCAAATTTCATTGAATTATCTTGCTTAGTTTTCCCAAAAAGTGTATTTCCACACACACCCAGCCGTTACCCAGCCAGCCAGCCACCCAGCCAGTCACCCAGCCAGACAGACGGACATGGCTATATCGACTCAGGAGGTGACGCTGATCAAAAATATATATACTTTTCCATATCTGCCACGCCTCCTTCTCTGCGTTACAAACGGAAGGACAAAGTGAATATACCCTGGGTGTAGGGTATGAAAACTGCAGTCGCGGATACCTGCATTTTACGGTATTTTTTATGGTTTTTGATGAAATCGAAGACCTTACGGTCTTTCGTCTTGCATTTTCTGTATTGTATAAAATACAAAAATAGACTTCTGGACGTCTGCAGTTTCGAAATTATTTTTTTTAGGAATAACTTTAACGCAATTTTGCAATGACAGGCACGATGTCATGACATATGGTAGCATTTTTTTTTAACGTTTTCAAAATTTTATTAAAAAAAAAAAAAAAAAATCAGCGCGATATCAGGTAGCCGCTAACTTTTTCTTAATCACAAAGATGAAAAGTACATAACCAGGCCTGTTTCGTAATCTGTGTGGTTTCAATTACTTTTCAATCTAGAAGCTTTTTGAGGAAAATGGTGAGTTACAAGATAAAAAGTTTTTTATTCTCTTTTGTGGAGATTCTAAAAATAATAATGATTTGTATTTACGAAAAAGTACAAAGTATTCGACAAAAAAACAAATTTTACGACTTTATGTGCTTTTTAAAGAGTATTTCCCAAACGATTACATTTTTGTAATGCAAATCATTATTATTTGCAAAACTTTTAAATATCCACAAAAGAGATTCTAATACTTTTTATTTTTCCACTCACCGTTTTCATCAAAAAAAGCCTAGGTACTAAATGAAAAATAATTGCAATAACACGGATTTCGGAACAGTCCTGAACATATCAGTATCAACGACAATTTAATCACACCGAAATTGCCACCAGCACCTTAACTAGGACGATAAAGAAAACCCAAAATTTAAAAAGTTATGAGCTTTTAAAGAACTGAATTCATAATACATATACTGCTTCTCTCCATTGAGTCCGCAACAACCAAGAAACTTTTTTCACCTTAATGACAAGATTTGTCGATCCTAACTGAAAGCCTTCTCAGTTCCACATCTTGAGTCCTTTCGATTGATATTTGGCCAAGTGAGTCCAACATCAAATGCATGCGCAGAGTGACAACAACTCATTGCTAGTTGTTACCTCCACGTTGTTGTTGTTGTTGCTGCTGCTGCTGCTAAGAATCGCATTGCTTTTTGCGTTTAAGCATTTAAGTGGCAATTAATAACAGTTTTTATGAGCCGAAAAAATAGTTGACAACATACACTGTACAATCAGCAACAGCAGCAACAGAATTAGCGAGTGAGGGAATCGCATGTTGCAGGCTACTTGGTGCTGCTGCCTGCTGCAGTAATGTTTTTGTAAAAGTTTTCTCTCTGCTTTTGAATAAGCGTCTTCACAGGCAAGAAATTTTCAAACAAAAAAAAAAATAAAAAAATCATAAAATGCATTAACCTGTTGTTCCTATGGATTTTGTTGTTGCACACAATTATACACATGTATGCGTGCGTGTGTGTAAGTGTGTGGATATCAAGTGGCTTTCATGTGACTAGCTAATTTAAAAACTCATAATATTTTACATTTTATGGACAATTATGATGCAAGTTTTATTAGCAACATGTCAAGTGTTGCGGAATTTTGTTGTTGGCAACTTCTTCCGTCTTGTCCATGTTGCATCTGGACTTTGACGGAGTTTAGCACAAGAATTGCATTCTATATGCTAGTAATTGTGTGTATGTGAGTGTTCGTTTTTGCTAAAAACTTATGAAAAAAACTTTTAATTAATTTTCAATGGCGAGAGAAATTGAAATTTATTTTGCTTTGCATTCAAGTTGTTGACACTGATTAAAATTTAAGTGCATATGTGTGTGTGTGTATGTCAACAACAGTTATACATCCTTGTTGAAAATATTTGATTTATCAATAAACTTTTACAGTCCAGCAAATTAAGATGTTTTAAAACGAAGTGCTCTAACTGCATCAAATATTATTGTTTTTGATATAAGTAGTTGATTTTTTGTTTGTTTTTGAATAAGTGCCAATAATGGAAAACAAATTTTTATAAATAGCCATTAACTTATGTATCTGTATGAAGTTCTATAAATTTTAATAGCTTAACTGTGAAAAATCCGTTATCATATTATTCCACAATTTTAATTGTAACAGTGGAATCAGTTTCGTAGAGTGTTTGAGCAGATATCATTAAAAGAACGATATCATTTAATTCGTATTTTGCAAAAGATATTCAATAAGCGTCGTTTTAGACAGTTTGATAATAAATAAATGGGCTTTCTCCTTCTTTTCATACTAATTGCTTTAAATAAATTTTCAGTTTCCTACGACAAAATAAAAAAGTAAAAATTTACTTTTACTGGACGTGACCCCAAAACAAAAATACAACAGTATTGACCAAGTCGTCCAGAGTTTTCAAATCAGCATCTGTACTTTATCTAAATCAAAAATATAAAATTGCCTACTTTACACTAGAGCAGTTAAAGGACACTGGAAAAATTCGCCACTTTACTAAAATGCTTTTGATACATACTGCGATCTGATATTACGTAAAATAAACGAAGCACATCAATACATGTGGCGTAAATGCTAAAACAATGTTTACTATTATGAGGACTGAAAAATATAGAAATGAAGAGCTAACGGAGATGAAACAAATAGAATGAGAAGGGTAATAAACAGAACAATAAGGATCATTGTGGACAATGCGTAGTTTTGATTTGGTATAGAATTTAGGAAAAAATTATTTTATAGGCAAAAAAGGTAGTGGAAATTATATTACGGACACATTCCGCAATAAATTACATTGTAACCCTTTGACATCACAGATGAACTAAAAAAAAGACGGGGGAGCTCTCGAGTCATACCCAATATCCAAATTTATAGTGTAGGCAGTGAAAAAAGGCCATCCGTTCAAAGAAAAAAAAAAAAAAAAAAAATTCGATCCCATATTTTTTTCAATGAAATCGATTTATTTCTAAATGTCACAGTATCGGCATTTCTGCCAAAAGGTCCACCATGAGCCAAAAAATTAAATCATCATATCTCCGAAATTATTTAACGTACATAGATGAACTTTGGTACAAAACTATTGTAAAACAAATAATGTGTACTGGAAAAAATTGGGGTGTCACGCCCCACAAAAATCACTTCATCATATCTTCGAAAATGTATACAGAGCGCCAGGACAAATAATGTTCCCTGGGAAAATGAACGATGCCACGAACCTAAAAAAATAAATTAATTTTTTATGAGATTTGGCACACATATCAAATGGATAAATAAATGAATGCCACGTCAACTTAACAAGATAAGGTGATACAACATTCACTTGGAAATCCTGGTTTTTTGAAAGATTTTCAATTTGAAATATGTATGGCGGAAAAAGTGTCACGTTCATATTGTCACGTGTCGATTCAGATTATGATCAAAACAAAGAAAAGTAAGGAGATATGTAAATCAAACAAAATACATTATAAAGTAACATTATTGCATAACATTCTAAGATTAGTCGCACTAAAAAATTCTGACTTAATTCTGACTTTTTTTGTATCTTAGAACCAGGACTGCGCCTGCTATTAAAGTTGGCACTAATTATAGTGCTACCTAAGAGCTATAATGTTAATTAAAATCTTAAATAAAATATGTTTTACTTCCTTATTTTTCGCACTTTAAATGTGTAGGACGTTCACGTTCGTCACCTGGGAAATGCAACATACAAAGTTAATCAGGTTCAATGTTCGCGAAAATCAATTTTTTGCAAGTACAACGCTAGTGGTTGCTGATTGTTGGTTCAAAACTTTGTAGCTTATAAGAAATCCTGAGAATTTTTTTGGTACAACTTATATTTTAGGAGATATATTGCAGTGAAATTTAACTGAATCCAACGAATTGGTCCTTTCATTTTTTCTTACTGATTTTTTATTTTGTAGTTTTAAAGCAAGTACTAAAGTTCAGCTTCAAAGATAGTGAAAATCGGTATTTGGTTAACCATTGATTGGCATGATTGACCAAACAGGCTGACACAATAAAATATTAAAGTTAAAGTCCATTGTCGCTCTATAACTTGGCCCCAAGCCCACTTTTTTGCAACAAGAAGAGATAGTTTTTTTTTTTTTTGTATTTGAAGATAAATTCATAATAAGACATTGAACTAAGACTTCCAGTAAAACAAAGAAAATGTCTTGTACATGGGACATTTGAAAAATATTGGCTTGGAATACAACCTACATTTGTACGCTATTGCATTCGAGTTCCATTAACTTTGGATTTAATTTTTTATGTCAAAAATACAAACATCTGATATTCATGAAAAATTATGCAAATCTAATTAGGTACAGCGGCAGTGGCAGCAGCACCCTCACTTTCGACATTCGTGTGCTAATGCTAAAAATATGCAACACTGGCAACATTACATCAGCAACATTTTGCGACATTAATTTGATTTAATGCATTAATTAGAGCAATCCGAAACCAACTGGCAACCCGAAAGGAGCACGGTTATAAAGAAGAAGGAAAAATACAAAATAAAAATAATAATAATAATGTAATAAAGCAAGGGGGCGGGTGTTGTAGCCATGGCTTAAAGAATGCGAAGGGTGCAAAAAATCAATCCACTAATAACATTTTAGTACGCAAATAACAACAACAACAGCAATAGCACTCAAAGCGACAGACAGACAGACAAACAGACGCAGAAAAATGCGCATTAGCCCACTTAAGGGGACCCTTGAAGAAAACACACTGAGTGAGTGTACCCGCAGCAAGTACCTAGCAATGCGCTTAAGAAGCCACCACAACAGAGAGCAACACCAACACAAAAATGTTGTCGATTTTATTCCCAAATCCCCGAAGCGGCTTAGTGAAGCTCTTTTCGGCTGCCCCTGCCCTGCTGCTCCTGAGCAAAATAATTGGCGTCAATTCGGTTTTCGCACCGAGCATACCAAAGCAGCAGCAGTAGCAGCGCCGGGCGGCAACGACCGGCACCAGCAGAAACAGGAGCAGGATATGCGAAATGAAATTGTAATAAAATATTGGGGGAAGTGAAATTATGATGGCTGGGTGTACAAGTCGAATATATCCGTAGAAAAATCTATCCAACAATACATACAAAGTAATAAAGCATGTTGCCAGCAAAGCCAAAGTGGCACAGCAGCAGCAGCAGGTACGACCTACAATTGTGTGTGTGTGTGGAAAGGATAGGAATTTTATATACAATAAACACAGGATCAAGAAGAATTCCAGCAAAGGACTTAAGAACGCCGCAAATCCCGGTGCTTAGTCAAGGGTGTGTTTTTCCATTTCACCCAAAACGAAGCGAAACGCCATTAACCAACCAACCAAACCAAAAGGCAAAATTATTGAATATTGCGCAAAAAAAATAAAGGATATGCCTGAACTTAGCTGAGAAATCGCATGCTTTCTTCTCGTGTGCACCTTGATTAGATGGCGGCGGGAAGACCGACGATGCCTTGGCATCATATTTCATTTATTAGCTGTGACATGGGAAGCGCGTGTGTGTGTGCGTTTTTACATTGAATTGTAATGGCAAAAGGAAGACGGAATACGAAATAGGTTATAGGCAATAAGGAAATATTATCCTTGTATGTGAAAATATGCGAAAAAGTTGCGTTGACGGCACAAACTTTGGAAATTGAAATGGTGCAAAAAAAAAAAGAAACGACAACCGTGCCGTTATTCTAATACGAGACATATGTCCCAAATGGGAATTCGTAACAGAAAATAAGTGAGAATGGCAATAAATTGGGTAGCAAGGACATACAAACATATAAATGTTGTCAATTTCTTTTGTACAACTTAATTTTGCAAAAGGAGGAGGCTGTTGTATCCACACATATCACCAAGAATTTTATAAAAGTTCTTGATTTTCAAAGTAGCATATACTTCATCTGTGAGTGTGCGTGCGTGTGTGTGTGAATAATACTTTTGCACTTTGTGGATAGAAACCCAAATGTTTTCTGAAACTCATAAAGCTTTAAATTATGAGTTGTGTCTTGAAAAATTTTCATTTCAAGTTGAGAGCAAAACTTTTTCGCGGTAAAGCTGCTTAAAATTAAATTAAAAACTTCTCAAGGGGAAGCAGAGAAACCGCTGCTACGCTTACTCGCATTTTAATTAAGGGGCGCCGCCTTAAAAGTCATGCCAGAACATTAAGATACTGCCGTGCCGCGTCGCGCCGCACCTGTGTCTCGCGTTATGCGCTTGACGTCGCACAGTGGTATGGCTTCATTCATGTTTTGGAAAAAAATAGTATGAGGGCTCTTATGACAATGAAATTTTGCATGCTTAATTATATATAGCTAAATATTATTCCCACATGCAGTCGCTTACATGACACACTCTCATCACCTTTTTCAGAAAATCATGAGTTTTTCAATTGGCTTGAATATATGCAACATTTTTTGACTTAAATTGAAAGAGTAGATTCTCACCTTTAATTTTTATAGTTAGAAGACGTAGCTGGACGTACTTTCCAAGGAAAATTGCAAACGCTATATTTCATAGAGCTAATTTAATTTGCGCATATCTTTTAAACTATTTATGTAATCCAAATATTTTTTTCTTTAAATTATATTTAGTGTATGTATAGGTACATATTTCAGTAAAAAATGCATTAAAAATCTCTGTGACAAAAATAATTTATGTAAGTATACCACTAAGTTGTATGAAGAAGCTAGCCAGCTTCACACGAACTTTGACTTTGGCTCATTTTACGAAAAAAATATGACTTTTTAGAAGAAGTATTAACGGCACCTTCTTAGTGAAACAATTCTTTATAAAACTGAATCGTTAGATTTTTGAATTTTTTATGTCGAAAAAATTTTTTTTTCCGTTAAAGTCCCACTGTGCGCCGCAAAGAAGATGTTTTTCAGCAAGAAGCAACGAACACAGACACTGAACTAATTTAAAAAATAATTTCAACTTCAAGGATGACGCAGAGAAAAAGGATTCAAAGTAATTAACGCATTTATTTTAATGTACCTTCTAAAAATAACTTAAAACACTCGAAATGAGTTGCGGGCGGGCGGCAACCCTTATTTTACAACAACAACAGAGGAACAACAAGTAAAAACTTTTGTGTTTTCGAGTTTTCTTTTTTTTAATTTGAAACATTGTCGCAGCAGATGCTCTTACGGTATGCAGTGCACGTAACAAGGAGCCAAGTTAATAGAAATTGTGCTGCGTCGTGCATCAGGGGCGCTTAGAATGCCAAAGATGGGTTTTAAAAGGCGTAAATTAATTTTTAATTAAAACAACAGCAAAACAAAAAAATCCAACCTTTGAAAGGTAAAAAAATGTTTTGAATATATTTAATATCCAACTAAGGTGGACACTTTCAAAGAATATTTCGCTAAATTAATTCGCTCTCTCACTTTTGAAAGTATTGAAAGCTGCAGTGATAGCTCTTGGTATTCGTGTTTTAAGTGACATTCCAATAAATTAAAAAAATTTTATTAAATTCTTATGAATGGACATTCACAAGCTTTCACTCACATACATATGTACATATACAGGAGCGTTTACATTTATGCACACGTACACGTGCCCCATAAAATATGCCATAAATTATTTTCATCTCAACGCAACTATAAGCTGCTGCAAATTATAGAAAATCCTCAACTACACAACAGAAATGAAAAAAGGAAATGCTGGCGAATAACTTTGACCTCTTTGCCTCCAACTCCGACTCCAACTCCAACTCCACCCAATTCTAAAACAAATATATGGCATATGAAAAATAAAAGAAAAATGAAAAAACAGGAAATAAAAACCGTTTATATGTCTCTCGCATATCCCTTATACGGATATCTTTACACATACGCGTATTAGTAGGACACAAAGCCCGGAAGCTGCCTCTGCCTTTACATTACAATAAAAACTATAGCGCACACAAAATCCAAGATCTATTCATCTGTCTGTCTGGCTGCGTGTGCGTTCGTTCGTCCACCTAAGAGTTTCGGTCTGAGTTTGTGTGGCTGTGAAAAAGTTGAATAGAAATTTTCCTAAAAGCTTATAATGATGTCCTTCTGTCCAATGGACATAAAAAGTACCAAAGAGGATTTAAGTGCAAGTGATTTATTGGCGCTTGCGATTTTTTTTTTTTCATTTATTCCATCTAATGGGGGAATATTTTGCGATTCTGCGAAGAAAAAATTAGCCAACGTATATGGATGAAGGAAGAGGAGGATATATTCGCAGTGAAGCAAAAAAAAGAAATGTATTTTTGTTTATTAAAGTCATATTAGGCCAATTGCCTCAAAGCAAATATTCGTAAATGATGTAGCAAATTTAAGCACCGCCAATAAGTTCAAGCAATATATGCATTTCATATACAACTCACATTTTTTAGGGGTCTAAAATATTTTCACGAAATCTAATTTTTGAATTACCGTCGTTTTTAGGAGTTCGTTCAACGAATTGCAATGCAATCAGAAAATCACAAAACTCCATAATTTGCCTTTGTACAGTTCTAAGAAGTCCTCACCCACAGAAAAATTCCACTGAGTCAGACATTGAAATTAACTTTTTAAAAATTTTTTTGTTAAGTCAGAATTCAAACTTTCAAATAAATCCCTGAAAAAAACGTATAAGAAAACTATTTATATATAAAAAAAGTTTATTTTTTAAAGTTTTTTTAGTATAACCTACTAAAAAACAAAATTTAAAATAAAAACTAACCCTCAAAAATCACATACTTTTTAAAAGAATTTGGCTTTATTCTTAAAAGTTCTCTGAAAAAGTTTTTTTCAACTTTTTTTATAACTTTTTATTTCCCCTGTTGAAAATAATACAGCGTAATTCAAAAACAATACGTTCCCAGCCTGCTGACGCAGTCATAGTGTTACAAGCTTGCATTCCAGATTACCCGAGTTCGATTCCCGGGCATAGTAATCCAATTTACTTATTTCCTAATTCCAGGAGGTTTCAGCAAACTATATCCAAACTAGCGCGACATTGAAAAACGAAAAAACTAATGATGCATAGATTTTAAAATTTTCACGGGGATCGGTCCAGCCGATTGGGTTTCTATAAAAAACATTGTATGTATATTCCTAGTTTATTCATTTTTATATATGTATATAGATTGAACGGATTTTCAAAGTCATAATGTCATGCTTAAAATATATACTTAATATTCCCTTAAAATATCTAAACATATTTTATACCGGTTTTAAAGAGTAACATTAGATTTTGAGGTTGTTTTGCAATTTTTAAGTATAGGCATGTTAAGTTCTCGATCATACCTACAATATTTACTAGATCTGATGCAAAGTGTAAAATCACTGTAGCACTGTGTTGTGGAACTTATTTTTTTCTATCACGCTAGGATTCTGAGATATGCCTATTTCAAAGTTCAGAAAACACTTTTTTTTTTGTTATCAGGGAGGCATAATCTTCATTATTAACCTCAAGTATTATCTTTTCCAATTGGATCCTTACTCTCCGAATTATAATTCATTGAGGTAAAGGCGACTCAACCCCATACAAAAAACTGAATTTTAAGGTAACTTTACATAAATGAATAGTGATTAGCGTCTTGGTCTTGGTCTTGACAAATTACCAAGACCAAGACGCTGATATTGGTATTGGTCTTGGTTTGCTTATCACTATTAATGAATGATAACTTTGAAAGTAATGAACCAATGTGAAAAGCTTAATGGTATAGTTTAATGCCGAAAATTATGGCAATTAAGAATGATATAACTTCAAAACACAACTTTTACACTTTGAGATCGAGATGTTTGTAATCATTATAAAGAAAAACGATTTGTTTGAAGACTTTAATAAAAGTGAGTTTATTCAAGTAGTAGAATTACATATTTGGGATTATGAGATCGTACTGGATAACGATATGTTTCGTAACAATGCACTCTTATACATATGTATGTATGTGAAAATGTCCATTTGTAACTTAAAAATCTTGCGTGTATTGTCAACACTTGATATCTCAAAAAGAAATCTAAGGGAGAGTTTTAGTAACAATCGCATGTCTAAAACTCAAGCGTTTGCCTTTGCAGTAATTTGTTGTTAGCAACAACAACAACAACTAACATTGCGAACATATTTAAGTTCACACACACACACACACAAGCACACTACAGAGAGATAATTCTTTGTGCCATTTGTAGAATCGGGTATGTTACGAGAGTATTTGCAAGCATTTTGCGGCAATTATTCTTGGTCACAATTATAATAATTTCACTGCAATTAACTACTTGACGTTTGACGTTGTTGCTGCCGGCGCAATAGCAACATTTGTGCTGCTCGCAATTCTAAGTAGTCAGTCAGTCAGTCGCATTCGAATTCGAATTCGCATTCAAACGTTTGTTCGCTCTGTTACGAAGACTTTTTGTTATTTGTTGAGCTACAGCCGTCAGTCAGTTTGTCAGTCACGTTATCGATGTTGTTGTTGTTGTTGTTGTTGGTGTCATTGTTATTAATTACAAACATGTATTTGTAATTTTTGCAAAATGTAATGAAAAAAATAGAAATAACATAGAAAGACGACGGTGTTCGAACAGAAAGAACAGAAAATGTCAAAAGGCTCTCATTGTTGTTATTGTTGTCTGTAATTTGCATTTAAATGTTTTCATCAACAGCAAAGATGGATGCAATTGAAGAAAACAAACTAATTAAAATTAAAATTTTTCAAATAATTGATGAAAGCACTGGCAATTAAATGAAAAAAGTTCAATGTTGTACATTTGTATGAAAATATAGGGTGTACAACTTAAAAACCGGAATTTGACGGTGGATGTCCGTACTAACAATATCGTGAAAGCTCGAACTTTATATATATGTCATTTTGAAGGTACATTTGACAGCTGTCAAAATCAGTCAACAAAACAATTTTATCTTGTGTGCATCATTATTATTTTTCACGATGAATAACTTCGAAAATTGGAGAAAAAGACAGCATTTGCGGGAGGTTCTGATGGGTCATTTTTTTGCAAAGAAAACTGCTGCGGAAAGTCATAGTTTGCTTGTAGAAGTTTATGGGGACTATGCTCCAGCTGAATCAAGCTATCGTGAGTGCTTCAAAAACTTGTAGGACACACTCCCGAAACTGCCAGCTGTGCGTATTCTGACAACTTTGATTCAAAAAAAAGGGAAACAAATTTAAAAAAAAAAATCTCTTGAAATGTCGTGGCGCATCAAATTACCGAGTAATGCAACTTGTTGGCCGTTCTGTTCACTTGCAATGGAAACGTGCGCCGCTCATTTGTGCCAGCTCCTACTCGAATTTCAATCATTTTCACCAGTTTTTGGCACAATTCCGATTGCATTTAAGAAAATAAAAATTAAGGCACATCATATGTGACCCCTCCCTTAGCAGCAGTGCGGTGCAGTGATAAAAAAAAACCGAAAAGGAAAGCCGCTTATGACCCGCTTGTGCTCAAATGTCAAGTGCAGCAACAGAGACATGCTTTTGAGATCACTATCAGCAGCAAGTTCACTGCATGATGCTGTTACTGCTGCCTGCAACATGATGCTCACTTCGTTGCTCAGTTAAAGTGGTGGCGATGGCGGAATAATATAGACAATGAGGGGGGAAAAAATCATAATTTGATTTAATTTTTTTTTTCTTTGGAAACGAGATTTTTCTGTCTTAATTCGGGTGCGCACAGTCAAGGATTTCAACGTTCGCCTGACTTTGGGGTAACACCCACATTGTTCCTCGATAAAGCAGGAGCAGCAGCATTTTCCCTGAATGCTTCCAAATTCGAGTTAAACGTTTAAATCATGCAACCAAGCATGTGAAAAATACACCTCAAATGACTTTTTTCTTTTCTTTCAAGCGTTTAAGCTACTTGTTGTAGTTGTTGTTGCCTTTTCCTTTTATTTTTTTTTAAGATTCAGTTCTAGGGTTTCCACTACATTTTCCTTTGATTTGATTTGGCTTTTTTTATTTTGTTTTGTTGCTTCCATTCCATGTAACGAAAGAATAAGAAAAACAAAACGCTGGAATTTTGCGTGATTGCTTGAGGCGTGGTGGCTGTTATTATTGTTGTTGTTGTTGTTGTTGTTGTTGTTGGTGTTGAACAAAAAGTTAACTAAGCGGCAACAAGACAATGCAATTGGTAAATTGTTGTTATAGTTGCTATTGCTGTTGCTGTGTAATGTTGCACGCCTACTTTGATTTTCCAATTTTCTTTCTTTTTTTTTTTGTGGATTTTCTTTTATTTTCCCTAATTTTTTGTCTTTTCTTTTTGTTAATAAAAATAACAACAAAATTTATGTGGGTGTTGAAAAATCAAATAACACGAATTTCTCAACTAAAAAGACGCAACCTTAACATGCAACACTGATGTTTGGGGATAAGTGTTGCATGTATGCGCAATTTTCCCCTTCAGTTAATTAAACTTTTTTAATTTAAAGTTTTTGTGCTACGAAAATCCAAAGCAAAAACTTTTACATTGAAATTTGTCAAGAAATCGCCTGAGACGTCATACAGTCTGGCCTTAATTCTTAATTTTAACCCATGGTCTTTTTTCAGCGATTTTTATGAAATTTCGTTAAAATTCACCAAAAAATCGAAAAGGAGATTAAGAAACCCTTTGCGCAGTCATTTGTAAAACTGACAATGAGTGCAAAGTCGACTGACTGGCTGACTGACTGATTATTTTCGGGTTTCAGTGACCGACCGGTGTAGCGTCGTTGTCGAAACCTTATTAATGCTGCTGCAACAACACCAACAACAGCAATAATTTAAGATTTTTTCGAACGCATCCTTGCCGCAAAAACTGTCAATGACGTGATTTGAGTTTTTAAGTTGGTCTCGTTTCTATAACCAACGCTTGGTTTATTATGTACAAAGTGTCGCCGTCGTCGCCGTCATCGTTGTTGTTGCTGTCACCGAATTATTGAGAAAACCACATAAGCAAATACGACAACGGACTAAAAGCAGCAACAGAAATAGAGTGAACAACAGTATGAAGTAAAAAAATCATTGACCACAAAAATGCCATCATCTTCATCGTCGTCGCTATGCTGTCAATGTCTTATCCAGTGTTTCAAGAATCGCCCAAAAAAAGTTTTTACCTGTCCTAAATTTTTGATTGAATTTTGTTGTCTGTTGTCTCCTTGCACCGCCGCTTTTCCTGCTCTAAGGCCAAAACTTTTTTTTTTTGTTTCTGTCAATAAAAATCCTTTCATTCCCGCTAGTGACAGGTTTCAGTTGAAGCGCGTTGAATGCGATACCTTTAAGAATTGTAACAAAATTTTGTTACCAAGTTTTTTAGTTTTAAGTCTATCAATCCATCCGTTGTTTGCTCTTAATTTGAAAGATGTTTTTCGTCATTGCACTGTGAGGAATTGCAAACAGTGACGTGAGAATGATCACTCTTAAGAATATTTTCAATGGTGCGAATTACTGACTGAATGGTCCTAAGGGGTTTGTGTTTAAATTTTTTTGAAAATTTCCAGCACTTATAGTCCGGGAGCCGGCAATACTAAAAGTGCCGTCATCGTGGATTCTGAAATTTTTAATGCAGAATGGTAGTTTACACTAAGACGAATAAGAAAAGCTTGGTCAGCATGGTTGTAGCCTGGCAGAAATATTTTTAAATGGTTTTGAATTATTAAATTTTCAGAATGTTTTGCCGTCATCGCGGATTTTGGTCAATCTTAATATCAATCGATGGTAAATTTTATAACCATTCAGAAAAAATCCGGCCGACCAATTTTTTTTTGCCGAAAATGACCGGCAGACCTATTTTAACGGTGGGTACAATATCTCTGTTATCACCGAAATTTGTTTTTTTTTTTTTTTTTTAAATTTACGTGTTTTAATGTCAAATTTAAAAATATCTTGGTATGCGAGCTTAGAAACTGCCGGAAGTACCTACTGTCGCACCATTAAAATAGGTCTGCCGGTCATTTTCGGCAAAAAAAATTTGGTCGGCCGGATTTTTTATGAATGGTTATGAAATTTACCATCGATTAATATTAAGATTGATCAAAATCCGCGATGATGGCAAAACATTCTGAAAATTTAATAACTCAAAAATCATTTAAAAATATTTCTGCCAGGCTACAACCATGCTGACCAAGCTTTTCTTATTCGTCTTAGTGTAAACTACCATTCTGCATTAAAAATTTCAGAATCCGCGATGACGGCACTTTTAGTATTGCCGGCTCCTCGCCTATTATAAATACAAGATAACGTAAACATATAAAAACTTATTGATTTCATAAAAACCATCTGATATATTATTTTTCCATCAGATAACTTACGGAAAGGGAGTATTCTATCCATATCAACTCATTTAACTGTGCTTCCAAGAATCTTAAAAAAAATTTTAATTGAAACAGTAAAAAAACAACACCATGAAAACTCTATACCATAGCCGCCCACGCGTGCCATCGCAAAGTGCCATTATTTGAAAATCACTTGATCTCACGTGCCACAGCAAAATTTAATTTTTGAAAATGAAAATCGCACACGCAAGTAACGGTATATGCGAAATTTTGAAGAATTGCGATCGACCACCAGCAACAACATATGCGTAAATTTTGTTGTTGTTTTTTGCGACCGCACAAGACTGTGTTTTGTTGTTGTTTTTTCGTCCACACAGGACTGTATGTTTTGTTGTTGCAACAAAACGCAAGGGTTCCTATCGAAAAGAAAAAAACAACAACACACAATGGCAACAACAAATTTGATCATTTTATGAACTTTCAGGATTTTTAGATTTGCGAAAAAAAAAACACTCGCACAAGTAACTGTTAATTTAGAAATCTTTGCTGGTTGTTGTTTTCAATAATTTTAAAAAATTTATGTTTTCTTTTTTATTAATTTTACATGGGGGCCACGACTTTTTATGCGAGTGCCAAATTTTTATAATTTTACTCTAGACGGGCAGCTATGCTCTATACTAATGTAAAAAGATTTTCATATGCTTAATCAAAAACTGACTTCAGTTTTCAGATATTTCAGTTCAAAGTTTCCAAATGGTGTAGCAATATTCGTTAAACTGTCATATAAATATATCTCTACCACATTTTGTGATTAGAACTCTCATTAGTTCTTTAGAAATAACAATTTTTCATGAAGTGAGAAGGCGGTTTCTTTAAAAAATTGTTATACCTTAAAAACTAATGAGAGTTCCACTTTGATCAGATATATAATTGGAGCTAAACAGAGAATTTCTTGTGACATTAATTTTAGATGAAAAAATGTTTGCTTTTGCACATTTAAAAATCTTAATTTGTTATGTAAATTTTGCATTATTTTTTCCATAAACTAATTAGTTTCTGAGAAAAATGCTTTACAAAAGGCGTTTTTTACAGATCTTGATACTTTAAAAAATCAAATCTTTGTTAATTTTCCCCAACTGGAAAAATTAAAAACCCCAATATGATAATTTTTCAAAAAAATTATTAAACAATTAAAGAAATGAATTTTATTTTTCAAGCGGTTTCCCAAAAACAATCCTGTAAGTTTGTGTTTAAAGATTTAGCACAAAATAAAAAAAACTCAATATATTTTACATTTTGTATGTATATATTGTAAAGCTATCAAAATTATATTATTTATTACTTTTCTGAGGGTACATTGCGCAGTCAACTGATAAATGCGCTATGTAAGAGATTGACTTCGAAAGATTCTGGTTCAATCCCGGCCTCAGACAAAAAAGTTGAAAATTTTTTTAAAATTGTTATTTAATTTAATTTAAAATAAATTAAATAAAACATAAAGCGATCTGAAGATGGTTACGTGGCGGTAACCGAAACATATGTCACCATAGCCATGTTTAGTGGTTTTTTCTATAGAATTTTAGATTCTTGCAAATAATGTCTAAAAGATCGCAAAATTAGTATTATTTATTACTATAAAAGTTTGCGAGGTTTTCTAGAGTTTTATATGTATTGCGGCATAAGAGTATAAAATAAAATTTTGTTCCGAGTTTGAGCAAAATTATATTTTTTGCGCTGAAATAATTTAAAATTTACATTTAGTATATCACAATGTTGTTTCTTTCCTCAAATTCAAAAAACAAAACCTTAAGATTTGTCTAAAAATGCAATGGAACAAATCAACCTTACAGGTATGTATAATGAAATTAACCCAAAGGTGCTGCATCTGACACTTTATGCTTTACATTTAGCCTTAAAATTCCACCAGTTTCTTTCGGAAGCAACCATTTTCATAAGCAGCATTATTTACACCATACGCTGAAAATAACTAAGCTCTAAAGCAGCTTAAGCGCTTAAAGCTTATTAGAAGTGAGTGCACGAGGGTGTTGCCAGGCATTTAATTTAAAAAGAAAAACCTAATGAGCGCTGCTGCTTTAAAGGAAGCCATATGGAACCAAATTGAAAACATTTAAAAGGCCAGAGGTGTATGAATGTTTGTAGAGGATCGTAAGCCAGAAAACGCTTGTTACACTGCATTAACATTTTAATTACCATAAAGAATTTGCCTCAATTGCGCTTTTAAGTTTGGTGAGCTTAAATTACGCAACATGTTTTGGAATGCGCTTTTCTTTTTAAAGGCACCGCCTTTTTAAGAGTACTCGCCGTAAACAGCTCAACGCTAACTACTTATTTTATATCAAGAAGTTTAGAACCATGTCAATTGCTCTAATACTTCTTAAGGATCGAATATCAAAAGGATTTCCTGAATTATTTAGATTCTATTAATCTGTTTGGGGGTGGCAATGTTGGTCAAAATGCGGTTTCCCAATAACCAAGCCACCAAGGTGAATGAGTGGCAAAAGGAAAACCAACATTTGATCCCTTGCACATTCCACATTGCCAGCCAAAAAAAGGGTTGCTTTCTTTATTTATCATTAGCTTATTATTGATCAAAGTGGACGCAGCCTTTGGTCTTGGCTTATGTCCTGCCGCCGCTTATGAGTATTGACCACTTGTAAATTGTAATTTAATCTGTTTTCTTTTTTTTTTGTTTCAACATGAGGAAATCCAATTGTACGTGGAGTGTATACGAGTAGAGTAAGCTAGGAAATTATTATGGAACACTAAAAGAATTCAATGTTTGCTGTACAAAGTAAGCTTTGCGTGTTTAAATATTTAATGATGGTTTGGAATATAGTGCATAGATGGCGCATTAGTTGTTCAAACGTAAAAAAAAGTCTGAAAGGAAATCAATTTCAGGTTATTTGAAAAGCATTACTTATTACATACAATCAATGTCCTGTATCAATTGGCAATTTTATGAAATCAAATGTTGTGGGGGTACTACACTCCCAGCGATCTGTTTTGTTATATACATTGTTTTAAATATATTTCAAGTAAAAACCACTGATCTCCCTATATGAAAGTCACAAATTTTGATGCGTGTCCTTTGAAGTTTTTCGACGTAAAACATGCGCCCAACGTTGAACTCAACTTTTTTTTATGCTGCTGTGAAGTCTCATTTGTCGCTCCTTATGCTGCCTTTATATTTTAAAGTATGTAGATAATAAAAAAATAAATAAATATATTTATAACATATAGTTACAATGTAAATAAATCTATCTTAACAGATAACTGCAAGAACAAGTTACCAACATTTTACGGCCCTTTGAGTTTCTCTTGATATGATAGGCTGTTGTAAGCATGGAGTTCTTTTGTTATTACAGTTCTCCGAAATTGTTACAGTTTTTTATTTTTTTATTTGTATAGTTATCTTAAATATCACAGTATCTTAAATATTTAAACAGAAATCTAAAAACTTGTAGCTATAGTGGCTGAACAGACTTTATGTAGACACAATCAAACAGAACACTGCAAAATGCAAGAGTTTGATGTAGCACTCTCCTTGCAGCACTCTCAAGCATCAAAGGCATGCTTGAATAGAAAATAGCGAAATAAATAAATCTCGAAATATATAAATTCCTGAAAATAATGGTCTTAAAATAGCGTTTTTAACGATTTGTGAACGGGCGGTAGGCGTGTCCGTTAACCCATTTTGGAAATTTTCAATCCTTTGATACAGAAAGCAGTCTACAAAATGTTATCAAATTATCTTGCTTCCAAAAAAATATTAAAACTACAATATTTACACCAGACAGACAGACGGACATAGTTATACCGACTCAGGATTTATTTTTTTGTCAGCCTTAATTCGGGCTATAATTTAAAAATAAACGGTTTTCGTAATATATTAAAGCACTAAAACGTAATATTTTACTTAAGTTAGTACTAGAGCTCGCAAATTATCGAAAGTGGACTATAGTTTGGATCGATAGCAGTGGCGGATCCAAGAGGGGGGACGATCGGCTCCCCCTCTCAAATCAAGTGATTAAATTTTTTTTAAAATTATATTATTTTAAAAACATTCTGTTATTATCTAGAAATGTAGTCAATCGGCCCCCCCTCTTGACAGTGCTGAATCCGCCACGAAGAAATGAAAATAACACTGAAGAAGTTCAAAAGTACTAAAACAACTCTAGGATGAAAAATTAATGTAAATACTTACTATCGATAGATAGTCGCGAAAGCGCGAGAGAGACTATCGACAGAATCGATAATGCCATCGATAGTTAATACAAATCATGTCGTGGAAGCTAAACTTTAAACTGTGAAAATGCGAAACAAAATGTCATAATAGTTGCTGACGAAAGCAATCTTTTTGATCTATCTTTGCTAAATATCATATATCTAGCTAAATCAAAAACCGTAAGACTTAAAAAAAAAAATAAAAAAATTCATGTGACTGTAATCGTGTGAGATTAAAAACGTGAATAAACTTGCAATATTCGTTCAATTGAAACTCTTTAAAATTAATAAATTCGCTTGTTCTACACAACACGTATTATGGCTTTCAAAACATCAAAATATTAAGAGTATTTGAAGAACTAAAACAGTTTACCGAAATGACAATATTTTAATTATACAAGGCTACAATTTATCAAAGTTGTGTACACATAATAAAATACATCTTAAAATACACTTATAAAATACACATTATCAAATACGTAAAAATGTATAAAAACATAAACTTAGTTAATGAAATTTTATTCGGTTTGTAACGTCTAATCGTTATAGCACAAAATCCATCCCTGTGGTGTTGCATAGTTGTTCGAAGCTTAAAAAATCGACACTGAAAAAAATCTCTGCAGGACAAAAAGAAATCGCAATTTTTTGTATTTTTTTTTAAATATATTATTCATATATTTTATTGGCTAACTTTCATTTTTTTTAGTTTTTTCAACTTTTGTAGGTTTTTCATTAGAGCTTTTTTTTAATATATATATATTAATTAATTTTAGTATACATACAAATAACTAAAAATATTACATTAAAATGTATATCGTATAAGTTTGTTTTTGATTGCGTTTTATTACAATTTTGCTAATAACTAAGGTTAGACTTAAAAACATTTTTTATTTAAAGATATAATTATAAAAGGAAAGACTGCAAAATAAAAGTTAAAATTAAAAAAAAAATACTTAAAAAATTAAAGATTTAATTTTTGCATCTTTTTTTTTCAATTTGAGTCAAATATACTAACATATACATATATATGTATATATATATATGTATTTATATATATATTATATTTTTATATCACCTAAAGCAAAATTACGTATTTCAGTTTTCGTTTATGTAATAAAAGTTTTTTTTTTAATTTTTTTTTTTTTTTTCATTATATAATAGCATTAAACATAGAATAACAATGAACAAAATTCTGTATTTTGTTAAATAAAATCAAATTTTAACAAAGCAAAGCTTTAAAATCAGTTAATATCCAGCGCTGTAGATACAATAAAGAAATAAACAAATCAAACTCAAGTAAGTTCTACTCATATGCAAAAATTAAAAATACAACAAATATTTTTTTTTCCTTTTTTTTTTCTTTTAATTAATTTCCGCAATACTAAGTACAAAAGCTTTAATTTTTGGATTAAAAAAACTTTTTAACATTCAACATATTAAAAAAGTAGTATTTTTTTTAACTTTAAATATTAAAATTTTCTTTCTAATGCCCATATAGCTTTGTAGTTTACAGTTTAGCTTAAGTTTAAAAGTTTGTTTTAAGTACAAGTTCTATAATTAGTAGGTAGTATTTGTTTGGTTTTATAATAAAAAAAATTAGTATACATTTAGTAGTTAGTAGTTGAGGAAAAATTTTTCATTTAGTTTATAAAGAGTTTTACTTCAAATGTTTATTTCTGAAAAATACGTTAATTTACAAAATTTACAATTAGACAAAATCAATGTGTGGATACTTTAGAGCAGTAACTCTTGAAATTTGAGGAAACTTAAGATTTAGCGAAAAAGTTCATGATGATTTGCGAAAATCAAATTTGTTGAAATATCAATTTCAAAGTAAAACTCTTTTACTCAAAGCTTTTAATTTAAATACATAGGTAGTTAAAAGTAGAGGCTTTCACATTAAAATTTAATCGTATATGCTTGATGTGTGTTTGTTGTTGTTGTAGTGTTTTTTACGTAGTTTTTAGTTACGTTACGCTGAGGCGTAAGCGTTTAAAAATTACTTTTAATTCATTATTAAAAGAAAATGCTACATTTAAAAAAATAATTATGATAAAAATACATATTTTCTCGTATACTCTTCATTTGAACTTAAGTTTTTAGCTAAAAATTTGTTTTTTGCTGTTATTTTTTATGTTTTTCATTTTTGTTTTAATTTTAATTAGTATTTTAATTATTATCAAAATTACGTATTTTTGTTGCCCATTCCATGATTAAAGACATCACTGCACAATCCAAAAAAAGAAATAAAAATAAAAACAAAACTTGGAAAAATAGCTAGAGAACGTTTTTTGGCAAGTTAATTTCACTCCATAAAGGTTTTACGGAGGTTACACGGACGTGTTTTTTTTTTTTTCAAGCAAAATCGTATACATTTTCGTTTATTTCAAGTAACATGTTTCACTTTCTTTGCAAGTAAAATCATAAAAATCCCAATTACAATTTGAAAGGATAACATAAGGGATAATAAGAGTAAGAAAAAATGAAAAAAATATTTCATCTAACAAATAACTTTAGCCTGTTATGTTGTTGTTGTTGTTAATTATGTATGTATATACTCGTATTGTTTTATTGTTAGAATTTTAATTAACTTTTAATTTTTAAGTTTAATTTAAGTTTAATGCTGTTCATCATAGTGTATACTTAAAAAATCATTTTATAAAATGTTTTCTCTTCTCTTTTCAGTCAATGAAAAGAAAAAGTTTCACATTATTACGTATATCGTTCGTTTCATTTGTTGCTGTTGTAGTTAATTTTACTTTACAAAGTTATATCCTATGGTGATTTTTTTAATTTTTTTTTTTTTCTTTATTTATAAGTTTTAATAAGATAATCTAATAGAAGACTGGCAGCTTTTGGAAATTTTTTACAAATTTACAAAAGCTTATTTTAGCTTTCGAAACTAAATTCTGTAACTAAAAATATATAGTTTTTATTATCATGTTGAGTCCGTATTGCAAGTCTCGCGATTATTTCGTAGCATCCCCTAAATTTGTTATGAAATCTGAGTTTGTCGTAGCGGCTGGACCTGTTTGCACTTGCCAAGCTTTTTCACTAAAGATCGGCTTCGTGCTTAATGCGATAATTTGCATAGGTCTCTTCCAAGGGTGTAAAGTTTTCTCTGACCTAATGAGCAAAATTGACGCACAATAACAAAAATAAGAATTGTAGTCGATTTTCGGCTTAGAGAGAGAGAGAGAGAGCGCTGCAATTTGTTGAAAGAGCGAAACTCAAAAGAATAACAAAAAAAAAAAACCAATTTTGAATGAAAGTTAACACGCCACGCGGTGTCTGGACACCGAGCGTGGCCTTAATAAATCAAAATCAGAAAATTGGACATCATAAATTTCTATATATGTATATGTACACTGCAAGATTTCACAACCAAACCAATAGAGTGGTTGAAATTTTGCAAAGGAAGGAAGTTGGATTAGTTGGACTGGATAAATTTGCTACGTGGAATTAAAGTAAAAATGGTCAAAACATTAAATCAATTAAAATGGCATAGCAAATGTTAAGGGTAGTAAGTTGTATTATAGAATATATATATATATATTTTGTATTTATAAATATGTATAAGTTAAAAAAATATTGGCGAGCTATATGGGCCTCTTGCAAAAACGAAGTTCTTTTTTCTTGCTCTTTCTTATGTTCACATAATCATCTTTTGTGCTGTGGCTTAATCTTAGGATTTGTTTTTTCTCTTTTTTTTTCATTTTCAAATCTTCAAATTTTCCTCTGTTTGTTTTTCTTTTTTAGTTTAAATTTAAGTTTTATTTTAATATTAAGTTTGTGGTACTTAAAATGGTTATTTTTTACAAATTTTTTGCTATTTTTTCATCTTTAATTTACAAATTTTTCCTTAATTTGTTTATTTAGAAAAATAACAATATCAATAAAACAGCAAACAAAAAATTTGCACTTAAAAAGTTTCTGTTCTTTTTGTCTTAAATTTAGTTAATATTGCATTTTTGACAAAAAAGAATTTTGTTCAGTTAACAACTTGTGCTGGCAACATATTGCTGCACGTATAGCGCGCGACAAACGGCGTCGAAAAAATTTGCATTGAATTCGTGTGACCCGCTGGAGTCCAATTTGGTTGGTCTTGGTATGTGGTTTGTCAGAGTGACAAATTTTGTTCTGGAGTTTTTGCAAATTTTACTTTGTTTTCGGGACAACCACCAGTTTTTTCTTGAATGAATTTGAATTGTTTCTTTTTATTTCGCTAAGTGTATGCGTGTGTTTTGTAAGTGAGTGTGTGTGTGTGTTGTACAGTGGGTTAACGAATTTTTACGCACTTTTTTGTTCGCTTCATGTTGCTGTTGCTATACGTAAGACAATAATTGCGGCGGTGTTTACGATTTTTTGTTTTTGGATTAGTTTTCTTTAATTAATTTACAAATTTGTTTTTAATTGTTTGAATTATGTGGCCGTTTTTATGTGTTTTTGTAATGATTTTTTTAATTTTTTTTTATTAATTTTATGTATTTTTTTTATTTAATCCCAGGGCATTGTGAGCACCCGCTTCGTTTTTGCAAGAAGGTCGTTATCGTACTACGAACATGGGTGCACCACCGCATTGTAGCTCGCCAATATAGGACCATGTGCTCCCGCGAAGGGGGTACTCACAACGTCTGGTGTACTAGCTCCATCGGTGTGCGATGTCGAATCGGCATTACTTCGTCCTTCACCATTTGCTGAACCCAACTCTGGTGGTTTGGTGGTGTCCCGTTCGTCGATCACTAAATCTATTGGCATTTTACCCTTTAAACATGAGATATATCGATGACAGAAATTATCGCATAATTCATGTACCTGTAAGTGTACGAGAGAAAGAGAGAGAGTGAAAGAAAGAGTATAAGAAAGAGTTGTAAAATGGTAATATTTTAATTTTAAGCTTATTTCTTTTGATTAAACTTAAGTACAATTTAATAGATATATTTGGCTATTTAAAAAAATTATTTTAACAAACCAGATTTATTTTTAAAAATTAAACGAACTCGTTAATGCAAATTTCTCTCCTAATCCGGCATTGAGAAATTTTCGTCGAACTTTTAACGTTTTTTTTTTTTTGATTTATTCAGGCATGTTCTCAATTCCAATTTTGAACGGAATGGAATCAATCTGAAAGTGTTCTGCCTTACGAAATTGAACTCCTCTCGGAATTACGTTTTAGTAAATCGTATTGAAACCAGTAGCCCATTTTATTTATTGCAATTCCATTTTGTTTTTCGAAATGCAGAGCAACTTAAGATTAATTCTATTTCGATTCCGATCAAAATCGGAATTGAGAACATGTATGATTAAATTTACAAAAAAACTTTCAAAGTTCGATGAAAAGGGGCGAAGTAAACATATAAAAACTTGATATGGGATAAAAGCTATGAGAGTGTGCGCCAGACGAACTTGAATATGCAAAATAAGAGAACCGAAAATGCGCTCAGATTCTTATTGGTAAGTAATTAAGCATAAACCCTAACACTATGCAATATTCTTTATGGAAGAATTCGACAAAAAAAAAAACATTGCACAGTTTTGGGGCTAAATTTAATTTCCGTTTTAGCACTGTTTTAGATTCAACAATTTAAGGTAACTTAAATAAAGATGAATTTTATAATTTTTTATGGGCTTTTGTTCTATGACGTGTTCTTGGTACCGTCGGGTAGTAGAAACTGAGAAAGTGTGCACAACTAATCGAAAATAAGACTTTAGATAAATGACCTTTATGAATGAAACGTAGATCGAGATTTTTACAACTTCTTATATATAAGCTATATAAAAAATCAGTAAGAAACTTATTCAGAGGTCGAAAAAAAAAAAATATTTCGTTAAAAATCATTCCAGTCAAATTTTTTTGCGGCAAAGAGTATAGCAACAAAATAATCTACGTTAAATTCTAAAAAACTTTGCCCACGAAACCATGGGCCTAAAACCAATATCGAGCCGCCGAAAACTACGTTGAAGTTTTGATGTCGTACTTTAAAATTCAATAAAAATAAACAAAAAATTCAAGTACTTTGAATAATTTTATATGAAACAAGTAAAAAAAATTTGAATTCTTTCTTTTTCTTATTGTATTTTAAAGTAGTACATCAAAACTTCAATGCAATTTACGGCGGCTCGATATTGATTTTAGACCCATGGTTTCTTGGGCAAAGTTTTTTAGAATTTTTCATAGATTTTTTTGTTGCTATACTCTTTGCCAATTTTTTGCCTCCCGAACAAATTGACCCGGCCTACCAGACAAGCTTCCAAAACGGTCGGTGTTAGACAAACTTTTTTTTTGTGCAACTTAAAACTAAACAGTATGGAATATTGTTCTTCGACTTAGTTGAGCATAACTTCTTTTATCTATAAATAATATGATGCATTGTAAGAAAATAAATATGGAATGTTAATAATAAAATTTTAAAGGATTAATAAAAACGATATATCTAAATATAAGCAACATACAAGTCTTTCCTACATTATATTGTTTTCAATACATTTTTTTGTTTTTGCTTTAAAACACATTTTATTGATGTGGGCCACCCAAATTCGGTTGCTTGCGACTGCAACAACTTGTCAAATTTAACACTTGACAAATTAATCAAAATTATTATCAATGACAACATCGTCATTGTCACTGTCATTGTCATCATCATCTTCAGCGCCATCTTTATTGCTGGTGTGCTGCTGCCTGCAACATATTTGCCAGCAATAAAAACGACAAGGATTGCGGAGCAGACCAGAGCAGAGAGATCTTAAACATTGGAATTTTTTTTATTTATTGCATATCGCGCACACGAACATCACTCTGACAACGAACGCATACCATTAAAATAATTGTTGTTGCAGTTGTTGTTGTCAACATTATTATTATTTTTATTATTATTGTTATTGTGTTTACTGAAGGATCTGCCTGCGCCGTATGAGTGTGTGCTGCCAATTGATTTGTTCGCATGTAATCTGTCACATGACCACATCGGCAAACGAAGCAACAATCGTCGGCAACATATTGCAAGTGTTGCTATTGCTGCGCGCAATGCTGTTGTTGCCGTTGCTATCGCTGCATATTTGAAGTCCCTTTGGACATGAGATCTCGAAAAGGCAGCCAGCCAGTTGGTCTCGAGAATCATATTTTAAAGTTAACATGACAAGAATAATTGTAAATTTTTTTTTTTGCTGTAGTGTTGCCGATGCTGCTTAAGTTTCTTTTTTTCGTTCTTATTCGTTTGATAAATATGATAAAATGCATTATACACAATAACGACATCACAAGCGTACAGTTTTTAGAGCTTATTTTTACAAAAAAAAAAAAAAAAAATATTTATTGGGTCATTAGAAATTGTTTTGCAAAATACGCGATTTTATTATAATCATTATGATCATCATACGGCTATTATACAACAACAGCGACACTATCAATTTCAGTTGAAAACGACGACAAGAACAGTAAGGAAGAAGAAACTGATCCTTAAGTAGGCTTCCATCGAAAAGTTAAAAAAGAAACCAGTTAGGAGACATTCGGCCAAAGTCTTTAGTTACGTCGAGCTGTTTTTTTATTGGACTTTTTTATTTTGGTGACAATAACATTGACCACAAAGTAAACTGGTCAAAGAGTTGGTCAGGAAAAAATGTGTGGCAGCACAACGCAATGAAGTAGCGAAAAAACAAGTTTGGCCAGTCAAAAGCGTAGGATCAGGAAACAAGTTTTGTGGCTGCAACGTTCTGTTATCAGGCGAAAACAAAACAAATTTTGTATTTGAGAATTTCTTGTTTATTCAATGAAATTTTTCAATTTACATCCTTTTTGGTTAAAATTCTGATTACAACTATGCAAATCTTTATTTTTTTTCAAAGTCATTTGATTCAAATCAATGAAAACTTATTTCTCTCATGCTATTACTATTCGATATATTTTGAGCATTTATAGATATTTTTTCTAAAACTTCATAGGCAATATAATTTGACAGTTTCTCACTTTTATCAATTAACTTTTTCAATGTTTTTGGTTTGTATTCGTTAACTTTGAGTTCGAAGAAAAAAATTTGTAAAAAAACGATGGGAATTTTTTTTGGAAATCTTTTAATTAACAAAAAAGTGAGTGAACGAGCGCTAAAATATTCTTCGTTGCCAGAAGAGCGTATAATGTTCGGCGACCCCCACTTATTTTACCTTTCCAATTTTTCTCTCAAACATACAACCCCCTTTTTCCCACCCCCTAATTGGGCCCCCAAAAAAAATTTTGATAAAAAAAAAAACAAAAAATTCCTCATTGCCGGGAGAGGGAAAAAATGTTTTCAGACGTCCACTAATTTTTGCTCTCCAACATTTCTTTCAAATATACTATCCCATGTTTTCCACTCCTTAAGGGGGCTCCCAAACAAGAAACATCAAAACAAGAAAACATCAAAAAAAATCCTCATAACCAGGAGGCGAAATGTTCACCAACTCCCATTAATTTTTCCTCCTCAACATTTTTATTGATAATACTTTTCTCTTTTTTTCATCACTTAAGTGGCCTCCCTTACAAAATTTAGATAGAAAGAATAATTTTTGTATTGGAGGCCTCTTAAGGGGAGGGTAAAATAGGCTGGTGTGTAGGAAAAAAAATGTTGGAGAAAAAAATTAATGGGAGTCTGCGAATATTTTTTTCCTCTCACGGCACTGAGGAATTTTTGGAATATTTTTATAAAATTTTTGTAGGGGCGCTTCCTCAAGGGGTGGAAAAAATGGGGTAGAATATTTAAGAGAAATATTGGAGAGGAAAAATTAATGGGGGTTGGTGAGCACCTTTACCCTCTCCCGAAAACGAGGAATATTTTAGTGCTCTTTTACTCCCTTTTTTGTTAATAAAGCAATTTAAAAAAAATAGATCCCATCGTTTGCCCATTCTAAAAATAGTTTTAAAATTTGTTAAATACTGTACAGTAAGGTTTTTTAAAAAATTTTAACAAAATTAACCGAAAATGAAAATGGTGCCAAAATATGCCAAAACTAGTGTAAAAATTGCAATTTTTTATTTCAGCATAAATCAATCACAAATAAAATTTTACAGTGTGACCTGAAAGGGTTAAACCCCGTGCTGAACTGTAGCTTATCGCTTTTGTTATCACAAATGCTAAGAGCGCGCGAGAATGGTTTTAACTTTGGTTAAATTTTTGCAAACAAACCAAGCCAAATGCATGGAAAGAATGAACCAATGCTAACAACACAACACATAAGCGCTGCAGTGTTTAAATCGCGCACAATACGCATGGCTCTTTGTTTGTATGTACGCGTATATAAGCCCTAAGGGCACTCACAACATACGAGTTCATCAGTTATTACCAACCAGCCGGCTGGACGACGCTAAAATTACATTTGTGTGAAGGAAGCACCCATTTGTATGGCAAGAGCAGTCTGTTTGTTCCACCACGTAGTATCTCTTTTATGTTTTTTTAAATTATCTTGGGATGTTTTTTTTTCTGTGCCACATTTTACGCGCCATTTTAACTGCTGCTCGATGCAAAGTAAAACTCATTTGCATGCCATTTCAGTGAGTCGCCGCGATCCTGGCACTGCACAGTTCTACTCAGACATAAAATAAAAAATAAAAATCAGGTAGAGTGAAAGATAATGAAATTCACCTTGAAAACGCATGTGACTGAAAGTTAAAAGCGCTCATCGGGTTAAGCTTTTAAGTTACGAATACAAGGGATACCACAATGTATCAGAAGACTGATACACAGTTTGTTGTATATAAGTATGTTCTTATTGTAAGAATCTTACAAAAAAAAGTGAACTAGTTTAGATATGCGTTGCTTAGAGCAAGCAAAAACATTTGCGTTTCGTTTGGTTTTTAAAATATAGCACTTTACGACTCTTTGATATGATTTGATTCTCATTTTAGTTTATGTATTTGGTTATAATTTGGAATCGTTCATTCGCCAAACGAATTAATCCAACATTCTCAATAGTTTTCATATATTAATGTAAAGTTTTTTTAGCATTTTCTAGAAGATTTAGCTTAAAAGTACAGATTACATCGTGAAGTGAAAAACACTAAGTCAGTTTATTTGGTATTTCTAGTCCAAAATATTATAGCCTTTAGGCTGATAATACCCTTTGAACCATATCTCTGTTAAAAAGTTGTTTTTATCATGAAAAAAAGCAAAACAACGATTTCAAAACTTGTTTTTATAAACTTCAAATATTAAAAAAACTGACTTAGTGTTTTTCACTTGAATAGGGGCGATATAATCTCTTCATACCTAGGGTATTCATGGCATCTTGGTATTTAGTTTAGTATTCATACAGCTAAGTTACTACAGTGAAATCTTTCTAAGGTGCATAGCAATGTGCCAAATCTTTTTTCGTTTAAGGGAGTTGCCTTGGTCAAAGACAAGCTTCACTGAGTGCTTAAAGCAAATTTTAAATTTATTTATGTAAAAGTGTATAAATACTAGACAGAACACCAATATATTGTGAATACCCTATATGGATGTAGGTAATTTGTGTTATCGATATAAATTCATTGCATATATATTTGAAAATGTGAAAACACAATTTATATGATTTAACAAATTACCAAGAAAAGGCTTTGGCATTCTAAGGAGTTAATTGTAAATTGATCTTTGTTATTTTGAGCAAATGGCATCTAGTTTTTTAACATTGGTTTGCAACTATTTTAATAAAAGCGAAGTACCTTTAAAGACGTCCTACCTCAAGCAACTCATGATTTTTGATTTTAATTTTAAATAGGTTTTTTAATTTTTTTTTTTTTTTTTAGTTATATAATTCGGAAGTGCAAAATTTTAGACGGCCAATAAAAACACTAGTTTGTGTGAGTTCTCTGTCCCCTTCTCATCTTATGACAGTTGGCTACTTTTTTTTTCCTACTTACTTTTCGACGTATGCACTCGCTTTCTTCATCTGCTGCATTTCATTAACTCCATGCATTCTCATCGGTTAGATGCAGCTACTATATAAACATTTAACCATCTACATTACTATCAGCACATATTGTCGGTTGGGAATTGCTCCAGTTTGGTTTTGGTTTTTTGCTCTAGGTACTATCTATCAGCTATAGATCTGAATCTCGCGCAGTGGTAATTTTCGATTTCCTTTTCATAGATAATCTTTGGCTAAAGTCGTCGACTACAATCAGTACAACAACTGCAACAACAACAACAACATAATAACAACTTGTTACTGTTTTGCTACAGAATTCTAGATTGTATCTTATTCGCTTTGTTGTTGTGTATGTGCGCATGTTCTCTTCTTGTATCTGACTTTTTGCAAACGTTTTGTTTTTTTTTTGAAAAATCTCTCAAGTCGCATTTGCATCATTCTGACATTTAAATGATATGTAATTTTTGTCTCGTATTCTGTTGCTGTTGCTCTGTTGCTTCTTAAAAAACAATCTTTTTCTATATAAAAATGAATTAATTGTATTTTAAATCGTCGCTTTTTAAGCCACAAACTGCAATTGGCAACGAAAACCAGTTTGAACTGCGCGAAAAGTCGTCAGTCAGAAAAGAAAAAAACACTCGCAAAAAAACCCCATATGATTTGAATGGGTTTTTAAGTTACAGTGCACTAAAATCAGGCATTTTCAAGAAAGTACTGTATGTCTGATTTTCAGAAAGGAGTTTTATTCATTCTTTCTTAATATTTAACGGAAAAAATCTGTAGACCAAGTGGTGATTTAACAAAAATTTTCCAGCAAAAAGGCAGAGTGTCATGAGTGTCATGAGTGTCACGGACCCCAGAGTGAATTATCAAATAAGTTTAATCGATGCATATAAATGCCGCAACTTGATATTAAATACATTTTTATACTCAATTTTTATAATTTGAGTTTCATTCGTTTTCCGAAAGCAGGAAAAATTATGTTTCTCTCGATTTCAAATTTTACTTTTAAAGTTTTCAATAAAAAAATATGCGTGGTATCTGCAACTGTTTTATCCAAAAGATTACAAGGCAAAGCAATAAAAAAAAAAAAAAAATATTCTGCATAATCATTTAGATCAGCCAAAGAAAGGAGTTTTGTACTGAAGCATTATCATAAGTCTCACGTCGTAAAAATGGTTAGTAAATATATAACTTAAATATCCAGTAAATTCAAAATTTTCATTAGTTTTGCAACTCGGCAATCAATATTATTAGAAATGTAAGCTTTTCGTGCAAAACTAAGCAAAAAAATCACAAGTGTCATAGTCATGAATTTCACAGTCATGAGTGTCACAGTCATGTGTGCCACAGTCATGATTGTAACGGTATTTGTAAAAAGACTGAGACCGATTATTTTTGGGTTAAATTCACAGTGAAGATTATGTTTGCTTTTTGCAGTGTATTTTATAAGAAAAAACAAGAATTTCTGAACACGAGCAAACCGGACGTTTTTTGCTTGGCTGCTTAGCTGCTTGGTTGGTTGGTGGTTCATTCGGCATTTCGGTCAAGAAACAAATTCGCTTACAACGAAAAACGACGACGACATTGCGCGCTGCTGATGCAACGAACATTTGTGCCATCAGACATCAAATTTCATATCATTGTTGTTTTGGTTGTTGGTGTTGTCTGTATAGAGAATGATGAGGATGATGGGGGCATGAGGTTTTGTTTTTTTTTTCTAAATTCACAAGCTGTGAGTGACAAATGATAAAACAAAAACCTGTCGTGGGATGAGATAAGATCTGGCAACACTGCGCTACATAAAAAATTATAACAAGGCAACAAAATAAAACTCCAAAGGAATAAATAGAAACATTGTGATCGAAATTAAAACCTTTTTTAAAAATATTTTACTATAAAAACTCTGTACTAGAGCCAGTAGGCGAATTATAGTTCCCGAGCAGTTTGTAAAACTAAAATGAAGACGTCGACAGCAGTTAAATTTCTTAAATTGTTATCAGATTCTACAGATTCGTATGCATTAAATTTTATAATGCCAAAAAACCCACAGCTACCATGATGGCAACATACAAACTCTCTCAACATCTACAAAATCTTCATTTATCAGTTGGGTGCATGTTTCTGTTGCAATCGAACAAAACGGCAACACGAAGACGACAACTGTGACGTTAGAAAACCTGTTCTTCTTCACCACTAAAGAAAGTGCGAAAAAAAGGAGGAGACTCTGCTACGCGACAAAAACTCAGCCCTCAATGTCTTCGTGCTATAAAATGTTTGACACAAAACACACTTGCAATGGAAACGTATGACCGTTAAGAAAAAAAAAATTGCAGAGTTGTAAATTCTCGAATGGAAAAAACATACTAAGTAACAAAAAAGGAACAAGAAGCAGTTGCGTGTTAATTAACTCTGCTGCTGCTGTTGTTGTTGGTGTAACCAACATGGCCAAGTGAGTAGTAGACTGACTGCAAAAATGCAAAAAGGTGTTAAACCATAATTAGCAAAAACAACTTATAGGCAGTGCAAGATTAACATTAAAACTGAAGAAAAAAAAAAGATGCGAAAAAAAGTAGTAGAAATAGTAAAAAATAATTGTAGAGTGCTAAAGCTAAACATTTGTCATATGATTACGTTTATAGTTACACGAACGTCTTCTTCAACTTCATTTTCTTAATTAGAAATTGGCCTGGTTGAGCATTGGAACTTTTTTTTTTTTGATTCGAATTGGCTGACTTTCACGGGATTGAAGAAATACGCATTAAGAGATGAAGTTTTTTTCTTTTAACCTGGGTTGATTGCTGTTAATCTCTCATTAAATGTTGGTCAGTAATTAAACACATAATACATTACGGACACGGCGAAAGTTCTAACGTTTAAAGTTTTTTTTTATTTTTTGCAAATGATTTCTTGTATCAGATACACGCATCATCAGAAAAACATGTACATAATTATAATCGACATATGGATAGGGTATAGTGTTCGAAGAATGCTTTTGCTATTTTGATTTTTCAACATAAAATGGAGACTTAAGTATATCGTCCCTACAAAAAAATAAGAGCAGTAAATTTTCAATTTGGAAAATTATTTTCTGAGTACCTACATTTATACTGTTTAACTCTCAATAACGACACACAACAAATTCAGGATATAGATATCGATATGTCTAACGTAAAAGTTGGTAACTCGAAAATCGTAGTTTTTTGTTATGATCATTTTTGTATTGTTTTCGTTAAAACAAGAAAACAAAACACAAAAATTGAATAAATCCTTTTGAAATCTGTAGAAAAAGTAAAGGTTTTCCGACTATTAAATTGTTGTCACTATTCTAAATTGATTTACAGATTCACAATTTCAACTTATAATTTGGGTAAAATGAATACATATAAGTTGTAACTCTAGTTACCAACTAATGTTCTGTTTCTTCAACCAAATGTTCCATTATAAAAGTTGGTAAATTAACATGCCAACTAGCATTAAAAAAATAATTTAACGAACATCACGTTGGTACGTATGTAGGACTTACAACCACTGTTTTTAAAGAAAAATTAACTTATAACTTTGTAAATTAAGTTATAAACTTTGGAAGTAAAATGTATTTATGGTTTAAAATATTTTCATATGAACTTTTATATAAAATTTAAACAAAAATAGTATAAAAGATTTGTGACAAAGTATGGCAGAGTGGGAGGTCTGGGTGGTTTTGGAGAGTATGATGTCACATAATTCAAATCGAAAAATAGGATTATTAAGCTTTAAGCATATTAAAATTTTTTAAAAATTAAAAAAAAAAATGTTTCAATTGATTTAAGGTATAATGTCACAAATATGGTGGTCTATAAAAATATGCCAGAATGTGACATGGGGTTCCAAAAATTGTGAAATTCGTTTGACGTAATTTATAGATAGCTCCTAAAAAACCATCTACATTTTTTTTAAATTTTGTGTGTATTTTTTGATCGATGGGGACAGTATTGACGACTCTGCTCGAGGTTAGCTAGTTTTTTCTTTCTCCATGGGCAAAGCACGCTCATGTTTTCTTGTTTGATGAGAGAAAACACCTTATATCTATTAAATTCATATACACAGGCTATTTTCAAATTTTTTTTCCGGATCACACAACTGATATATAAATGAGTTAATATAATTGGAGAGTTTCAAACAGAAGACCTTTAAGACCAGAAAAAAAAAAGTTTTGAGCTCGTTGTGCAAAATAATAAGAAGCGTGAGTCATTTTTTGCGAAATGAATATGTTAAGATGAAGTTTTAATAAATGAGAGGAGTTTGAAAATTACTTCGGAAACCAATTTTTTTCTGCAAGGACAACAAAGTGAGCTTTTATATTTAGACATTCATTTATTATCAGAGCTTTTTTGAAAAATTCCAAAAATTATAATGCTAAATAAAAATGAAAATGGGGATGGGTGACGAAATTTCTACATTTTTGTAAAAAGTGTAATGTTGAGGGCTGTAGCTTATAATTATATTCACAACCCTCATTCATATTTTTTAAGGATTTGGACCCTAAGCATTATGATAATTATTGAAAGATCGTAATAAATTAAAAATATAACAAAAATTTATACAGGTCTATATTGTCAATACCCAAATGTATGTGTGTGTTGATTTTATTTCTTATTTTTTTGAATTTCTCCAATTTTTCATTATGTCGCAAAGTAATTTTTCATGCTAAAAACCATGTAGGTGGCTCTGAAATTAAGTCAGCTTAAAGCCAAAACAGATTCCATACTAAATGGCTTTTTTTCTTCTTCTTCTTGATTTCAAGCATTTTAATTCAAACAATTAAGTCTTGGCTATTCTTCAATGTCCGAAATGCTTTTAGCTTAACGACAACAACGAACAACAAAAAAAAAAAAAAAAAAATAAACACAAAAATATACAAAAGAAAAATTAATTTTTATAAACTACAAATTGAATCAGATATCTTTATACTATAGAGTAGAGGCAGCGAGGCAGAGAGACAGGCAGAAACCAGTTTAAGCCAAATTTTGAATAAACGAGCCAAAATGAAATTCTTCTCATTTGTATGCGATCATTGGATGTGGATACAAAACAATTTTGGGATCAAGTTCAGCTCGAAAAGAGGAATTGTCGCTGCGGGGGTGCAGTAGAGGGGGAGTACGGTATGCAAGACACAATAACGTTGCTACAAAAACAAAAAAATAATTTAATTTAGAAATGTCTGTTGCTAGCAATATCAGCTTCGCTACATTTGCATAATTTTTTACTTAAGTTGCAGATATTTGAAATTAAACTCAGTCATTAAGTCAAGACCAAGATCTGCTTGTCTAGCCAGCGCTCTAAGTGTGGTCCAAGCTATGGTTAAATGGTACTTCTTCCCCATCTCAAGCTGACTTCATGGCTGGCTGCGCTAGTTTTTTAATTAATTTTCCAAACGCACGCATATTTAATTTGTGTTTTTTTTTTTTGCTTTTCCTCACTCATGCTGCCTGCCATGCCATTCAATTTGTTTCCCCTTAAGTTTGGCGTTCCGAAAATGAAAAGAACGGACGCTAATTTGGTGAGACCGCCCCCGTAATAAAGTGTCGAAATTAGGCAACCTATAATTTTCGGTTTAGTCAAAATAACAAAAAAAAAAAAAAAATACGAAAAAAAAGCGAAAATACACAATTGAAAATGGAAATTTGTGAAAATGAAGTAGGTGAAGGTGTAGGTGTTGCTCTGAATTTGAAAACTAACAGTGCATAAAACTAATTTTTCCAAAGTTCCCCCACCGAAACCAAACAAAAAATAAAAGAAAAATCATATTGCATAATTTATGGCTGCTTTTGTTGTTTGCATACCACCGGTTATCACAGTAAATCGATCTGGTAACACACAAAAAACACAAATTTTTTGGAAACAAAAATACACCAAAAGCAGCTAAATTTTAATTAACTGCCCGCGAGACCTGGCGCAGATAATGCAAAATCACACCTCATGATTTTTATTTCGAAAATTTTACCCTTGGCTTTTTCTTTTTGGCCAACAACAGACAGCGAACAGCCAACAGACAAAAAAAAAAAGGAAAAACTGGTGCTTCGTAGTGCGTAAATTTTTCACATAAAAATTTTAATTTTTTTTTTTTTTTGTTATTTTTACTGTCATAAAATTCAAATCAAATGTTTGTACTCTGCGCGCCTTTTCGTGTTGTGGGTAAAGTGCGGAAATAAAAACGAAACCAAACGAATCAGAAAAATAGAATTTTATGTGCGAGGAAAAGCAGGTGATGGTGATGATGATGATGATCGTCATCATTTTCCATGGATTTACAGTGCCATGTACCTATTGTTGTTGCTGTTGACGAAGTTGTTGCTCTTGGTGTATGCTGCTGCGGTGAATGAATGTGTAAAAATTCATTGTTGTTTATGGGCAACAACATAAAAGCGAGCAATTGCAGCAACAGCAATAACAACAACAATAATAATAATAATAGTGATAACAACAACAAATTGTTGTTTGTTTTTGTTGCGGTGTCGGTGTTACAAACAACCAGGGGATAAATAAAAAAGAATAAAATTAAAAGTATAAATAAAACCAAAGATATAGAGGATGTTCGAAATAAATAAGCGAAAGAGCGAATATTTTTAAACTTTAAAGAAACTAATTATTACTTTTTTTTTTTGTTTTTTGTGGGCTTTAATAGTAAATCCTTTTGTTTTTATTTTTTTGGATTCTGGAATATTCTATTTCTATTTGGATTGATTTTAGAACTACTTCTGTGAAAATTCGTGCAAATTTTCTTAAACTTTTTCTGCATGCCACTGGCATTACCTCAAACAACGCTATGTTGGTCTTTTGTTAGGTGTCGTGCAATCTTCCCTGAATATGCCTGCTTTTATTTTTGAACATCCCTGAACTATCTCTTGTATTTGCCTAAATGGATTTGTAAGCTGTCAGTGTCCGATATGACCAATCCAGAGTTTCCTTGAAGGTTCGAATTTCAGTGCCAGCAAAAGCCCAAATATTTCCCTGCAAGGGGTCTCTTAAAAATTTAACGTTTCTCTACAAATTGCTTTTGCAATACGATCTAAGGTCACTATATCCAATAAAGTTAAATAATCCAAAGTAATAAGTCTAAAAACATTTTCAAAAAAACTGAACATTTTCGTTCAATGAAAATTGCATTTTCTTTCAGAACAAATTAATGGATTTAAATAAGGCTATCGAGAAAAGCTCGAATTTTATAAATATGAAACATAGAGAAATATGAAATTGGATATGTCATGTATGTCCCGGGGCACAAAACCATTTTTATAATTAAAGTTGGATATCTGATCTACTTACTACATTTATTTAACAAGAGCTTCTATACGAAAAGCTTAAAATAAAAAAATATTCTTAAGATTTTACTATGAATTATAGCATTAAGTGTTAAAAAGTCATTCTCCCGCCTGTCCCCAACCACTCCTTCCTTAGTGCACTAAATACGCTTGTGTCGCATATAACGTTATTTTATAAAAAACGTATATGATATTGTTAGTATATACGTATATAGTATGTACTTCAGTAACTTCAGTTTTTCTGTGTTAACTCTTTGCAAAGAATTTACTTAAATTGAATTGACAAACACAGAAGTTGGTCCCTCATTCTAGACTATCTCCGTTCAATTTTTCATATTCTAACATTTTTTAAATAATACTTAAAAAGAGAACTGGAAGTGGAAGCAAAGAGGATACTTAGTTTACTTTCATCTTCGTCAGTTTTGGTTTTTCGACAATAAGTGTTTTTAAAAAATTTAGAAATTTTGTAAATAACACGAGTGTATGACGTTCTCCTGGTGTAGGTTTTTTTAATTTCTAAACACATTTTTTTATCTATATATAATTAAATTAATAAACAATTAGCTTTAGTTGTAGCTTTCTTCCAGCTGACAATCTTCCGTCAAGTTTACTCCAGAAAAATGCTTCTCTTACGGGAGAATGTTGTTTATTTGTTAATTCATAAAACTTCTTGACCTAATTTTCCTATATATGATTAAGGGCTATCTCAGGGTTGACTGTTTTTATTTTTATTTGTATTTTGCTTGGTTTACATTTCTTTAAAATTATATAAAAGTTTAGTCTTATAACGTTTAAATAAACTTTTAAAAAATCCAACATAAATTTTTAGGGTTTCCATTTGATTATTTTCGTAATTTTTTTTTTTTAAATCTTACGTTTTTGACTAAATTGAAATTTTTAGTTTCAGAAACTTTTTAAAAATTTCTAACAAATATTCGGGGTTACCACCTGGTATTTTTACCATTTCTCCTTAAACCATATATTGAACAAATAAAAAATAAATTTTTTAAAACGCTTAAATAAACATTCTAAAAAGCCAACATTGAGTTTTAGGGTTGCCAACTGGTAATTTTCCAAAATTTTGTTAAAATCATATTTCTAGCGACTAAATTAAAATTCTTGGTTTTAAAAACGAATACAAAAAATTACAACAAAATCAGGTGATAACCCTGAGAGCTCATGTATCATTTTCAAGAAGTTTTTTGAGCATTTTTGATACCAAAAATTTCAAAAGAATTTCTTTTTTTTTAAATAAAAATATGGTTAATGACAGATTTACAAAAAAAAAAAACAAAAAAAAAACAGATAGCAACCCTGAAAGTTTATGTATTGGGTGTACAACTTAAAAACCGGAATTTGACGGTGGATGTCCGTACTAACAATATCGTGAAAGCTCGAACTTTATATATATGTCATTTTGAAGGTACATTTGACAGCTGTCAAAATCAGTCAACAAAACAATTTTATCTTGTGTGCATCATTATTATTTTTCACGATGAATAACTTCGATAATTCGAGAAAAAGACAGCATTTGCGGGAGGTTCTGTTGGGTCATTTTTTTGCAAAGAAAACTGCTGCGGAAAGTCATAGTTTGCTTGTAGAAGTTTATGGGGATTGTGCTCCAGCTGAATCAAGCTATCGTGAGTGGTTTCAACGGTTTAAAAGTGGTGATTTTGATGTCGAAGACAAAGAACGTCCTGGTCAGGACCAGCTAGGTGTGATCCATTATAAGCTGTTGCCAGGTGGCCAAACCATTAATGCTCAACTCTATCGTCAACAATTGATCCGATTGAAGCAGAAAATCCAGGCAGAGCGGCCAACGTATGCGACCAGACACGAGTCAATCATTTTCCACCACGATAACGCTCGGCCACATATTGCTGCCCCAGTCAAAAATTATCTGGAAAACAACGGATGGGAAATTTTGCCTCACCCGCTTTATAGCCCAGACCTTGCACCATCTGAATACCATCGATGCAGAATGCCCTATCAGGAATACGGTTCACTTAAGTTCAAGATATCGAAAATTGGCTCGATTAGTTTTTGGCCGCCAAGCCGGCGCAATTTTTTTGGGATGGAATTCATAAATTGCTTGAAAGATGGGGAAATGTTGTAGCTTCCAATGGACAATACTTTGAATAAAATATATTGTAACATTTTTCCACAATAAAGCATCAAATTTCGCTAAAAAATTCCGGTTTTTAAGTTGTACACCCAATATATTTTTCAGAAAGTTTATTTTTGTGTTTATAAAGTGTGATTTAAACAAAATTTTTAAAACTAAAATTTCTTTCTTTTTTTTTTAATTTGGTTTAAGCAAAAATTCAAAAGAAAAAAAATAAAAAAATCAAATGGTAACCCTGAAAATTTATGTACATTTTTCAAAAAGTATGTCTTTAATTAATAAAAAATACAAAAAATAGAAGAGGCCAAAATAAGGCAGGTTTCAGTAAAATTTTCGGAGAATCACCCATTTTTGATATGCTGATGTTTGCAAATAATCGTTTATGGTACGTCGCCATATTTTGAAAGTTTTCTCCCTTTTTAATAAAAGGTAACCAAGGGATTCAAGGCACTTGAGCGAATGAGGTAAGTACTTAAGAGGGAGGTATGAAATTCTATAACAAAAGCAAGAAGTGCACTTAAGAGCAGAGGCACTTAACCGGGTTTTGTTGTAATTCAATCTCGTTAATTGCAATAGTGAAAGCCCCACATAACTTACAACGGAATTCAAATCGCGTAATATTTATTAACAGCAACTTACTTCCCAGAGCGAGCAACTTACATGAATCAAACAGTCGCCTTCCAATGATAAATTTTATAAATTGAATTAAGTTGTATCGTGTCAGCCACCCTCTGATGTTGACCAAAATGTCATATGCATTTTATATCAACGTTGGTAACTTACGAGATTTACAACTAACTGAGCAATCCATACTTCAGAGCTGCCAGATTTTTAGCAATCCACAACAACAACAGCGACATGTATACAGCAATAAAACTTGTTTTGCTTAAGACAATAAAAAATGTTGCCAACATGGGTAACTGTCAATCTACGAAGGCAGCAACATAAAGCATGGGGTATATACTACGAGCACAATAAAAGTGCAATAGCGCGTTGTTGTCAGTCCGAAAAAATGCTTAACGTGTTGACATTTTATTGACCACAAAATTTATGAATGGTTAATAAAAACAAATTTAAAAGAAAAAAAACACAGATTTTATTACAAGAAATGCGTGGAAACGTTGAGATTAAGTTGAATTGTCCAAATGGCTGTGATGTTTGCATACCTCTGACACCACATGATAATATAAATTCATAAATTTTATGCATCTAATTTAAATCCATATGGGAGGTCTTATATAAAATATCAATATTTTTAACATTCCCGGGGAATAGAAATTTATTTTGTACTTTATACTAAAAACTTTTAAAGGGTACGTTTTCAGTTTTAGTATAATATGTATTTTGGACAAACATTTCTGCTCTTTATAGTTTTGTAATTTTCTATTTTTCTTTCTTTTATAGAAATTGATACATTTTATCCTCAACCCAAACGTAAATCTTGGATAATAGGTTTCAATATTGAGATATTCAAAAGTTTCTTTAAATTCAGTTTATATGCCCTGCCTGGATTGGACAATTTTCTAGGGACTACCCGCAATTTTTTTGTTTATGACCTTATCCAAGAGTGGGAATAATTTTAGAGTCAAGATCATTATATAAATATAGTACAGTTAACGTAGAGACTGTCTATATGTGTGATAATTCCGGTAACTCCAAGAAACATAAAGCCTATACCAATAGATAGAGCATTTTTTCCTGAACAACATATCCAAATGGGTCTTCGAAATTTTTCCAGGATATTATTACACGTGAAGGGCACGGTAAGAAAATTTTGATGTTTCTGATTTTAGTATATCTGATTAGGTAATACCTGCTTGTCCTCGATCCAGATTTAAATAGTTTTATAGTATAAAGTCTAATTAATGAGCTAGAGGGCTTTACAAATTTGACTATTTGGCATTTATGCGTTACTTCGAATCAAATTTTTAAAAACCAGACTATGTACAGTAAAAATATTTTGTATCTGGGTCAAGGATATTTATTGGTTTAACATAATCAAATATAACTAAAACCCGAAAAATAAAAATTTTTTACCTGTTGGCTTCACGTGGCTTGGCCCAGTTTACATAAATTCCTGGCAAAATTGCGAAGACCCACTTGGATATGTTGTTCAGGGGAAAGTTCTTTATCGATTGGTATTGGTACATTTCTTGAAATTTTCGGAAAAATGGTCGCCTTTATTGGCTTTACGAATAAGCAAACGAAAATTGTTTAGTCCCTATAGTTCTATACCTTAATCTCAACATATGCACTGGAATTTGTTTTTGTTTGGAAAAGTCGTCAGAAGACGCATTGCTCAAGATTTACTTTTTTTTTTTTAAGTAGGCGGTTCCACGCCCCTAATGGAAAAAAGCTCTTACGGCTAAACCACTGCAATGATTTTTATGAAATTTGGTACTAAGATAGGAATAACACTAAGGAACAATAATATGATATTTTTGTTTTTGAGGATGTGGTGCCGCGCCCCTAAATAGAAAAAACGCTCTCACGGCTAAGCCGCTACATCGATTTTTATTAAATTTGACACGGAGTCTCGGCAAACGCTAGTTAATTTAAAATGGCAAAATATTGCGTTGTAATTTAGCTTGGTCTGTTATTAAAAATCTTGGTTTACAGCATAATTTCCAATTGAAAGTTGAGGAAAAACTTGTATGTTGCATACTTTTTGCCTTATGGGCCAAACAGATAAGAGTTAATCAAAATTTAAATAAATTACATTTGTAAAATAAAATGTACTTACTTTTTCTAACTCTAAAAGGTGAAACCGAAGTACTTGTATTGCTTGCACCATCTGAAAGTAAACAAAGAAATAATTGTATTTAATTTTGCACAATAAGGATATAATAAAATTTAAATTCTCGTCATTTTATAAGCGTGAGAATTTCCAAAGAAATAAAACCCGGCAAAATCACCTTGAAAAAAAAAAAATCAAAAGCAACGTTCAAATTCCTGCAGCATTTAGTCATCATCAATCAGGCAAAAACAACAACAACAAAATACAAAATGTTAATCCGAAATTTAATCAAATACGAGAGAGACTTTTGGAACGCAACACAAAATCTGATTCAGTTACGCTTGATTAAATCGGTTATGGCATTGGCTCTAAAGATGCACAGCTCAACTTAACGACACTCTTCAGTTTTTTCTTTCTTTAACAAATTTCTTTTTTTGCACCACCTTATTTTTTTTTTTTGGTATTTTAGGTATGATTGTTAAGCGCATTAGTGTTGATTCCCAGTCAAATGTCGATGAGATTTCGTTCGGAGTTTTAATGCCGATTCTTTGAATCGAAAATATTTATTTTTTTAATTAAATGACTTATTTGGGTTTCTTAAATTTATTTTCATACAAAAGTATTTTAATATTGCTGTTGCTGTTGTTGTTGCATCTTTCGTTTAATTAAAATGTCATCCTGACATTTGACATTTTAACGATGCACAGCAAACGCATGAAATCGAGCAAAGGAAGCATAAAACTTTTATTTTCGTATGGCTGGTATTTACAATTTAACAACACCACCAACAACAACACCACTAACAGCAACAATAACATTTATTACTGCCACTTCAAACCAGCGGCAGACAGACAGACAAATCATAAATGACAAGCAACAAAACACTTCTGACTGAGATCCACGGCAACAACAACAACAACAGCAACTACAACCATAACAACATAATCATTATAATGGCAGATTTTTATGGTATAACCAACCACCATATGCACAGGAACTGGACAGGCCCCCGGACGCTAGACGAAATACATGAATTTGAGTACGAGAAGCGCAAGTACCACCAGTTCCAATATGCGCCGCGTACCTATTAAAATGCTTAAACATTCGCAGAGACTGCAACATAACACACCACTGTACCAGCAATGAGTGCCACTACGGCCGGATCCCATCCCCACCACACCACAACACAGCATACACCACCGATCGACCGAGCACAGAGCGCACAGCGCCAAGTCACAAATGATTTATGTTGCCACTACGCCGGCGCACTGTCAGGCTGTCAGTATAAAAATTTTAATGCGTGTTCTATGCTTAAAACTACTAATAAACTAATATGTAGTAAAAAGAGCCACAACAACAACAACAACAACAGCAAAAACGGAGAACAACAACAAAAAATGTTCCAAGTTAAAAAGAAATAAAACTGGCCCCATTTCGGTATGCAGTAGCTTCAAAAGCAAACAAACCACAGAGTGTACTCATGTATATCCGTACTACTTACTAACTTACTACTAGTAGTAGATTTCGTATTTTCATTTCTGCATACTCTGTCAATAATTGAGCTCTTCGTTTCAGCTGTAAATGCAAATAACGTTGTTCTACGGGGAGGGGGCTTCAAATGGACGTAACAAAGTTAAAGTGCAAATAAAATTAGTACCCTGCTCAAGAGTTCTATGCAATAATTAAATGATAAAAGTTGCACGATCTGTATCTTGTCCATTGATTCATATCAGTCCTAATATGGGTGACAGTTTGACAAGCTGTCTGACTTGAAGTTGAAAAATCTCAGCATTGTAATGAGTTGACAGCAAAATTTTATAATTATCTATTGTAAGTTCATCAATAAGATCCGGTTGTGAGTCTTTTCATATGGAATTAAATGTTTTCATTAGGTTTTTGCAATTTTTCGAAAATGCCAATGGCCAATAGCCAAAAATATTTACACTATCTACAAAATAAGTGCGTAACGCCTGATAACAGCGTTTTCTGCATTTCATACCAAGGAGGATGCGGAACTCTGAACTGATAGACGAAATTTCTTGCTAGCTCTAACAATTCATTGTCGATAACGTCATACTTCCCACTTAGACCTAAGTAAATCTTTTCCAACCGGATGAATACTGTTTGCTCGTCGTATCCGTGTTGCCATATGGCAACGTCCCGTTATGAAATCTATTTCGACAAATATTTGAGTAATGTACTTTGTTTTACTTAATACCTAAAGCACTTAATATTTGAAGCAAAAGTTGGCATTTGTTTAAAAACATTTTTGCTATCGATATTTCGCATGTCTTTTCGAAACTACTGACACAAATGACTCAATTTTTTCTCACAAACATGGTACTTGTTCGTAAAATGAATGTTAATTAGTTATACCTCGTTTTCTTGCTTGTTCTTGTCACACTCATTGCAGCGTTGCCAAATGGACATACCGAGTTAAGGTAGGTTAAAACAAACATTTTTATACAGAAAATATGCAGGGTGTATCGCTTAAGGTAAAAAAGCTTCAATAAGGTAATAGAGGAGGTCTAGACTGACAAAAAATTGCACTTGAGGGGGGTCTAAAATGTACCCCTGATGAGTTATAGGGTTAAACAGACTTTCTGACTTGTTTTAAAAAAAAAAAAAAAATTTTCTTGGGTCACCCTAGCATTTCAGAGAATTCTTTTTTATGGAAAACATTTACCTAATTGTATGAGCCTTCTAAAAGTTTATTTTTTTTTTTTTTAACCCTATATAAAAAGGATTTCGCACAGTTCTGAACCTTTAAGATTGATATTTTAAATTTTTTTCCTAAATTTTGACTTTGGCGGCCATTTTAGTATGAAAAAGGTCCTATTAATATAAATTTTTAAAATTTTTCTTGGACCTTAAAAAAATTGGTATGACAAATGCACTGCCGAATAAATTATAAAAGGGTATGTTAAAAGGACCCTTTTCGTACTAAAATGGCTGCCAAAGTCAAAAAAAAAAAAAATAAATATAAACTAAACCATCAACTTGAAAAGTCCAAATTCCTTTTCCACTTTATAAAACAAATACACTTTTAGCAACAAGTTTCTTTTTAAAAGTTTTCTCTAAAATGGATCACCAAGAAAATTTTTTTTCTAAAGTTTTAACAACAAAATTTTATTTTCTACATTTCAAAAATTAAATGTAAAATGATATTTGATAAATTTATACAAATATTGTTGAGTTTGAACCAAGGAATTGGTAAATAAGTAGAAGTACAAACTAATTTAACTGGATGATCTTAAAGGCCATCTGCTTGTCGTTGCCTAAAAATATAGTTGTAGAGGTTAAATCAAATTGCAGTAGACTTCCGATATTTTAAAATCAGCAATAGTTGCTGTTTTACTTATATTTACAGTAACATAGTTCACAACTCTGAAAAAAAAAAACTAAACGTTGCGATCATACCAACAGACTTATTTAAACGCATTCTCAAGACTGTAAATAGTAATGACTCACTCAATCGCTGCGTGAGTCATGACTAGCTAGATAAACTTAACCCGCTTGTACTCATAATAAAGAAAACTTTGGAAATTCCTTTAACCCTTTCGAATCGAAAAAAAAAAACTATATGCAGTACAATATTTGTGATAGGTTAGGCTTAGAAACTAAATTTATGTGAAATTTTTTACCGTCTCCAAATTCAAATTTTCGCCCACAGAGGCGCTTCCGCTCAATGCCCCCAACAGATGTTTTTGATTTAAATTTTTGGGATATAAAATCCTTGGAGTGAAAAAAACAGCGGTTACTAAAAATTTCATTAATTTTATGAAAGACAACCGAATTATGTATTTATTCAAAAAAATTTGGGATGTATAGTCCCAACTGGGTTGAAGAGTTTGAAAAATATTCAACACTTAGCATTTGAATTGACGTCTTAGTATGCAGTTTCCATAATACAAATGAGGAAAAAATATTGGTGTCTTGATTTGGTGACATAATCGGGAAAAGGTTAATTCTCTAAGTTGCATTAAGAATGCCGTGTGTCTGAGTGATATTTTATGGGCACGAAATGCATAAACGAGTCACAGGCCCAAACGAGATACTTAGTTACCAAAACTGCAATAAACATTTTAATGGCTGTGTCTTCAAACTTTTATTTGGATTTGAAATCTTGCATAGCACAACACCAACAAATTTTGCTGCTCATCAACACGTTGATGATCGCTGTGCACTAGTAAGGTACATATGTTGCAGCAACAAGTCGCATGTGTTTGTGTTTACAGCAGCAACTAAATCAGCCATAAAATGAGTTAATAACTTTTTTAATAACATTTCGCCTGGTTGTTTGTTCTTCAGTTTTCACTTATTCCTTAATGGGTTCTGGTTTTTGTTGTTAATTTTTATGATGTATGACTTGAATGTATGTAAGTAGGTATGTTTATAAACATGTTTATGCAAACGCTAAAATAAAATAAAAATATTGCAACAAATTGAACGTCATTGTCATGCTTGTGTTTGCGATCAACCACTTGAGATTAAATCCAAAGTAAATCTCTTAAGTCACAGCAGCGAACGACACTGAACTTGGTAGTTTGGCTCTATCTGTCTCTGTGTGTGTGTGTTTGTTGCGCGCAACATTCTGACATATTTCATTCGAATTGTAGAATTGTTTAATTAAGTTTTATTGCTCTGTTGGCATTCGTTCGTTTTCTTTGTCGCTTTTTGTTTAGGTCAAGGTGATCTGGAAAGTTGGCAAACGAAATAAATAAAAAAAACACTATTTTTGCCAAAGTATAAACAAAAAGTAATGGACCATTTCAAGTGAGATTAGCGAATACTTTAAATTGATTTGATGACAACTAGCCCACTGTGTCAGCGGTTATGCCCCGTAAAAAAGTGACTTGATTTTAAAAATACTTACAAGTGAATCGACTTCGGGATCCGCTGTGTAGTAGGGTTTTTGATTTCTTATCTGAAATGAAACAAAATGAATATAAATACTTTTTTTATCAACATGTGTCTGGGCATATAAGCTACAAATATACTATACATATTATTATTGCGAGAATGTTGCTTGCTCATTCAATGATTTTTAAAAATGTTTGTTTAAAAGTTTGCGCAAAAAACAAATTTATTTCTTCACTGCCCTTTAACTGTGTGAGTAGCTTCCAAATCATTTGGTAGCCAAACAAACAAGCAACCAAACCAACCCATCAGCCATCTAGTCAACCAACCAAAGAACTCTGTCTACCGCTTTAACTTATAATTAACTTAAATGTGCCCCTGGAGGTACGACATTAACCCTTTGAATGTACGCTTAAATGCAGTACGACCAATTAAAAAACTTTGATATTTAACGTTGCCACAAAAGAGAAATAAAAATTAAAAAACGCTCGCCATTTAAGAAGCTCCTTAGGCCATATTATATACATAAAATTTAAAAGATGGATGCAGCTTGCTTTTGGTAAAGACAATTTAAGTTTGAAACTCAAAACTAAAGAAGAAAAACGCCATTTAGCAGGCACAATTTTGACAATTTTGATTGCTAATTTTTTCTCCAGATGAATTTTTTTATACGAATGAGTGATGTCACACTTTAAGCTGCATTTTACATTTTCGAATAGCAGCAACCTACCTTTTTTAAGAAATATTCGCAGTATGAGTCACAGCAGCCGTCAGTGTCATACTGTTTGCAACATTCATTTGAATGTGCCTGAGAATGGCCAGCAGGAGCAAAAATAACATGGTAAAGCAAAAGAGAAACATTCCATCTACGAGATCAAGATGACGACGATATCAGAATGCGTTGTAAGGACTATTTTTATTTTTGTTTTCTATGTGATCCGAAATGCAAAAACAGCGAGTTACAAAGTCGCATTATACAAAGATAAAAATCATGAAGACAATAAAGAGATAAAATGCCACCCAGTTGAGTTTAGGACTATTGCAAGATGGGAAAAGTGGCAAGCAAAAATTAGAACTCAACTGCCGAGGAAAAAGTTAATTTTTAATATATTGAAAGGCCATGAGATTCACCACGACCTAAAAGATTTTTTATGCAATAAGAGCGCTGAAGAGTCCAACAGTATATTTGTGAGAAGCTTGCAGATAACGAACATCTATGCTTTTTTCATTTATGACTATGATTGCTGGCCTTTTTACACAGCGATTTCGAACGTTTTGAATTTTTTAGGCATACAGACGCTATAACCGAGTATTAAATTTATAAAACTTACAACAAACATCAAAACAAATGAGTATGTAGTATAAAAACAAGTCAAAATCGAAAATATTGTTACGAATCACAAGGTTCATTCACGTGAGTAACAAAATTATATTTCCGTATAAGAGGTGTATCGCATAAGAGGAGGCCTAGACTAACAAAAAATCGCAGCTTGGGGGTTCTAAAATGTACGCCTAAGGAGTTATCGTGTTAAAACTGATATTCTGACTTGTTTTATTTATTCCCGACTACAAATTAAAAAACTGGCATGAAAAATGTACTACTGAGTTAAAAGAAATTTAACGAAAACTTCACGAAAAATAATAAAAACGTATGTTAATGGACCATTTTCATACTAAAATTGCCCCCAAATTCAAAAATTAGGAAAAATTATTTAAAATATCAATTTTAATTGTCCAGAACTATGCAAATTCCTTAAAATCCTATAAACCAAATACACTCTTAGAAAACTCATGCAATTAACTGAAACTTTTCCATAACAACGCTTTCTCTAAAACGTTAGGGATAGGGTTTTTTTTTTTTTGTAAAACAAGTCAAAAAATCAGTTTTAACTCTATAGGTTAGGGTGGCAGTAATTGCGAAGAGCAAAAACATCTCATAGACCGACTAGGTCCATAGCGTTAATCTTATAGCTCCTTAGGCATATATTTTAGACCCACTTCCATGGTGTAGTTTTTTGTTGTTCTAGGCCTCCGCTTATGCGATACTCCCTGTGTATACAAAAAATGACGAAAACATTCAAAGCAAGAATATTTTTAGAATTACCATGCTAGCACAATAAAGTTCTATATATAAATAAAATGGTGGCAATAACAAAAAAAATCAATGGGTATTTTCTTATGCGACACTTAAAAAATGTCATTATCGACAAACTAGAGCATTTTGCCCGTTTAGAATCAATCTCTTTCAAATTTTAAAGTGACTTAGAGAGCCTATACACATTATTGTAATGCCAAGACTTGCCGTAACACCTTAACTCTTATATTATAGGCAACTGATCTTAAATCTTTTCTCAGCGCTGACAGCAGAAAATCAAAGTGTCCACGAACTGGTAAAGATCCAAAGAAAGAAACAGAGCGCTGAAATAACTCAGTTAAACGAGATGATAAAGAGAGTGAAGAAAAAAGAAAAAAGAGTTTAAATTAACTAGGAGAAAATCGGGCATAAAATTAGCAACGCACGCTTTTTGCCAACAAACATCAATCATTTCTGACAGCCTCCACAGTACAATTGGCTAAAAAGAGAGCAAACTACTTAGTTGTTAAAGAAGTTGTGTGTGTGTGTGTGTGTGTGTGTGTGTGTGTTTGTGAGTATGAGGCAAACAACAAAGTTCAACTTCACAATGGAGTTTAAGACAAAAATAACAAAATGAGTTGATTATATGGTGCGCAAGCGTAACCGTGCTGCAGCAACATGTGATCACCGCGATCACTGCTCTTTCAATGCAACATTTTAATGAAGGGGTCTTCGCCGCCGTGCAAAACGCCCCATATGCATGACCCTATTATTTATACCAGACTTGCTTAACTCACTGATTATATAGATTGAAGTTTTTCTGCGCTGCTTCAAGTTATTGAGCAACACGATGTGCCAGAACAACCACAACGACAACAACAAAAATCAGCAACATTTGGCAGTTGTTGGCAAGATCAATATGATCAATATAATAAAACACAGAATATTCGCATGTTGAATGTGAAAAAAGCAAAAAAAAAAACCAGCGAAAAGAGTTGAAGTACACAGTTGGTATTGGATATGCTTCATATACACGATCGAAGAAGCATTATACATAATACACCAATGCAGTGTATATAGTTATTTGCAATTAGGCGCAGCCATGTTGAAAATCATCATCAACATCATCGTTTAAAAATGGCGCATTCTTTTTTTGCTGCATTGAAATGTTACCATGGGAATATTTGTAAGGGTTTCGAGTGTGATTGCAAAAATTTCGTATTAAATATTGGGATGTCTAATGCTTGATGATCAAAATTATTTTCTTAATAGGGAAGACAGACGATAGCTTTAATCTAGATTAAAAACGTAATAATGCAATTGAAAATTTTACCCTGACAGACAACAGTTTCTGCATTAAGTGAACATCTGATTTGTTAGTTTACTTGTTTTTTTGACAGCACCTACAATTCGACAGCGTTACCATATTGAATTAGCTCATTTCAGTAATAATTCAGTACTATTTCATGCATTATTGCTTCATTGAATGCGCATTTTGTTGGACATTACGCACAAGAAAATTTTAATTAAGACAGCTGATGCGCATTATCGCTGTCGTCGGCCTAACCATAAGAATCCTATAAAACTGCATTTATATCAATATCATTATGCATTTTACCCAAATCAAAATTGAAACAAAACGTTCCAATAGGTACGAACAATAATTGCAACTTTTAAGAGCAATATCCTACAAATCGTCCCCATCATGTTCAAGAAAAAAAGACCTACTACACTGACAATGAGTAGGGGTTTTTAAATGTGCATAAATCATTGTAACAAGTAAATTCACAGCATGAGACACGGCTATAAATAAAAATTTCAAATTCCACCCAAAATTTCCTCCAAAGCAAAAGCGGCAACCAAACCAAATTAAAATGTGTTAAAAACTGGCGTAGGTTGTAAGAAGATTCCATGCGTCGCGTCGTATATACGAAAGTAAATTTAGTAAAGTTCAAAAATTTTAATTTTTTTCTTCTTTTTTTTCTGAAACATTTTGAAAAATTTCACAAATACTCATTTTACTTATGTTTTAAGTGCAAATTGTGTGATTTTTATTTTTGGATCTCGTTTTTGGTGTCTCATTTGTTGAGCGTTTATTTTACTGTAAACATGTTGCGCGCCTTGCATGTTGTGTGGGTGTTACTGTCGCTGTTATTGTCATCGTCGTCGTCGTCATCATCAACACTGCCGTTGTTGTTGTTGCTGTCGTTTGACGCGCATGTCGTCCCATTCAAATGTTGTACGACACTTTTTGCAATAACTCGCAAAAATATTTATGTGGTATATTGAAAATAAAGAATTTACTGCCCCCTTCTGTGGCTGTCAGCTGCGTAAACGCCTGTCTTGCTGTCTCCATTGCACGCAATAGCGTTTTCTCAGTTCCTCTTTAGTGTTGATTTATCTTCATCTTTTACTTTTAGCGAATTAACTTTGATATTCTTTTGTATTTTGTATTTTGCATTTAAATTAATGTTTTTTGTCACACAATTTTGAAGATGCTATTTGTTGCTGTCATGAGAATTTTTTTTCTTTTTTTGTGTTGCAGTTATTTTTATTAAATTAGTCGAATGTGTGAAAAAATAAAATTATACATTGAGTCACTTGGTACAAATTAGAATTTCAAGTTCAAATATTTATTGAATAAACACATCTGAAAAAGACTCGACAAAAACCGTCATACCGAGATGTTGCATACTAAGTAAAAAACCATTATTTATGTAAAATTTCGAACTATTGTTTTGAAACCAAATTTTGCGGACGGTAGAGCCAAAAAAGCAATAAGGTTGGTCTCACTGTTTAAGCGATAAACACGCTAGCGCAATTCGGTTGAACATTCAAAATGATCAATCATTCTAATCATTCAACATTGCTGATTACGGCTAGACTGTGATATTTCAAAAAATATTTTCAGAAATCACCGCGATTTCTAAATTTTTGATGTGGAAAAACAAAATAACGGTAGCATATAAATTAACACTGAGGGGAGAAATTTCTTTCTCGAAATTTTTATTTTTTGAGCTATGACAATCTTCAGTATTTAAAGTGATTTTGACTTTAGTATTTCGTTTTGTCGGTTTTTCCAGGCACGCTCTCTATTTGCTCCAATGATTTTTGCTAAATTTTCTCTAGATTCCGAAAAATTTACGTTTAACAATGAATCTGAATTTTATATCTCCTAAATTGATCCCTAGTACTTAAATTATTTCTATGTTCGAAGTGGTTGATTGGTACACGACAAGAAAATTTGTTAGGCAGCAGCACAGCGATATTTATAGTTAAGCAGTGTAAAAATTCCGACTCAATAATTTTCTAAAAATTAGTGAACCTCATGGCAAATTTTGTTTTTGCTTGATAATTTGATAGAGTCATTTTAAAACAAATGGATTTTCAGTCAACTTTATTATAATGATGGCAGTGCTGCTGATGGCTAATGCGCGGATCTATCTCACGACAAGTTCTCCCGGTTCAAATCTCCACCAATGCTAAGCCGAAACAAAAAAATTTTTATTATTTTTGTTGTATTTTTTTAATAGTAATTGTTTAAAAAAAAAAAGAAAAAGAAATTGCATTCCTCTTTAATAGATTCTACTGTTCTGTTTGATAATTTTTTCTATGCTAATATCGAAGTTAACAAAAGTCTAATAGTTTTTCAACGATATTCCTCTTTAATAGTTTCTACTATCCGGTTTGATAATTTTTACTATGCCAATATCGAAATATTTCCTTCTAAGCAACGCGTTGAAATTTTTATAAAATTTTTTGGCAGTTTTGAATAGATATGTAAAATGGACGAAGATTAAAAAAAGTCTAATAGTTTTTGAAGGATCTTCGCTACCAAAATTAAGAACCATATTTTTCCATGTAGACTCAACCAAGTTATATACAAAGGAGCCATAAGGTAGGTGTTTTAAGTCCTATTTAAAGGAAACATATCAATAAATTTCATACTGCAAAATGCCTTAAACCAATAAATTTTTGAAGTTTAAGGGTCAGCAAGTTTAACTTTTATTGAAAATGAATAATGAATATTTTTGTAGAAAAAGCCGAAAACGAGTTTTGGGTTTTTTAAATTATGAGAGTCCGTTTTTGGTGAAGAAGCAGATCACGAACTTTTGGTTGGCATAACCTAAAAATGCCAAAAGAATGTTTTTCTTCAATAAATTTAAGAATAAAAGAAAATAAATGTTTCAAAGTCATTGCCATAGCAAAACGCTTAGCTACCTATGTATTTTCTACGCTTATCAAGTACACTCTTTATTGTTAATTAAATCTATGTTTGGCTACTGCTTTTCTTATCAAAATAACGCCGGATGTTTATAGTTCCAGCAGAGTTTTATGTCATTTATGAAGCAACAATCTCTAATTTCCATAGTAAAGTAAAGAAGTTTACAGCCCAACAACTACTGTAGAAAACTTCAATTGCCCAACTATGTATTTTCATTCATTCATGAGTACACCCTGCGCTACTTTTTTTTTTTATTTGAAATTCTTTTCAAAAAAAACCAAAAATCTCTGTCGCTTATACAAGTTGTCGTTAATGTTGCAAATATTGACATAACGTCTTAGATACATGTTGCATGTGCACCGAATGATGTTTACACGCGTGTAATCTCTATTTCTTGTATTATGGACAGTCAGCCAGAGCATTTGTGTGTCAGGCAGACGGGTAAATAGACCAAATGGAAACACAACAACAACAATAATATGGTGCTTAAGAAAAATCAGTCCACTGACGCGTCGTCGTCGTCGTCATCATCGTCAATTGTATGTTTTACAACCAAGAGTTTCAGCTTTAAATGGTTGCTTTTCTTTTACAACATACAAAAATTGCCCCATTGTAAAGATAAAACTCGACTAATAAAACAACAACAACAGCAACAACAATTGTACAACAAAACACAAAATAAATATTACAACAAAATTACGACTGCTGTGTGTGGTGTACCTGTGCAACTCGAGTACCACCAGCAGTAAAATAAAACACAAAAACCAAAAACAAACAAATAAACAGCAGCAGCGCCTTAAGAACCCTCAAAAAACCAAGAGGAGAGAGCACCAAGAGGTGGATCCAGAGGTAAAAACAGAGGGAAATCATATGCAGCGCGCGTAACGCTTTATCTTTATTAGATTATGGCAAAAATAAAGAAAAAGTCGAGTCGAAACAGAGAATGAAACACTTTTGCTGCTGTTGCTTTTATTTTTATTTCTCATATTTCACTACCAGTGTTTTCGAGTTCATCACCTCTCCCCCACTCTTTGGTTTTTCGAGCATTTTTTGAGGTCTACTGCTGGCACTGATAAGAGCAACAACGACGACGTTGGATGGGCTTAATAATTCCAGAGCATGTGAAAATAGCGAAAACCCATTAGAAACACACAGTGTGCGGGTTCGCTGATGATGACGCACTAAACTGCGGCATAAGAGGTCGGTCTGCTATTTTTAAAGAAAAAAAAAATGCGAAAAAGACCAGATAACCCTTGATAACGTGTAAATCAAATGAAATACCTGTCATAAGCAGGCGCCATTCAGAAATGTTGAATGTTGCGAAGTGTAGAGCGGGTGCTCTCAATTTGTTGCCAAAAATGCAAAAACGTCTTTACCTACCGAAAATTGACATTGCCCAGAACAATGAAAGTTCTCGTCAGCAATAAGAAGTTCCAACTCCCCGCAAAAAATACAAATTCAGTACTTACAGTTGCTGTGGTTCATGAAAAATCTATGCAGGACGCAGAGGAGCGTTCTGTTTATTTTGTGCACTAAGAATTTTATTACTTTGCTGTCGTATTCTGCTTCCCTCCGCTCCACAATGCTCACATTTTCCTCTTCTTTTTTTATGCCTTCAGTGGTTTTTGCTTTATGACCAACACTTGAGTGGCTCTGCTGGTTGTTGCTGGCTACTGCAGCAACATTTTTATGGCCAACACAATGCCAGCGTTGTAAATTTTTATTGAACTTTTTTTTGTTTTTTTTTTTTTCTTATGGTGTTTTTTTCTATTGGTGTTTTTTGATTATCATGTGAGAAATTAAAACGGTTTTGATTGAATCATAATTTTTATATTGCGGAGTATTAAGAGCGTAGACTTTGTTTTGTTTTTTTATGACTTATGGTGGTATTTGGAAATTGTACTCTGGGCTGTGGTATTTCCCTTGATTTTCTCGAACTTGTGCTTGAGTTAGGGGTGGCGGTGGCCGGTGCTCTTGTCAGTTTTGATAGTAAGAGTGACGAACATTGCTATGTGATAAAATGTATGCGTTTAGAAAATGTAGGAAGTTTGAAATTTTGTATTCAATTAATTTTTTTTCAGCGAAGGAATTTAGAAATTTATAGTATTTTAGTTAACGTTTTTAAAAAAAGGAATAGTAAATTTATTCACTGAGAGAAAGTTAATGTTTCGCTGTATTAAAAAGAGAGCCATCAAAAAATATCATACATTCCTAATTTCAGAAATTGGCTGATTTTGTTAAAATTCATTCTACTCTACCAAAGTGCATTAAAAATATGTTGCTTTTTCTTTTTTGCGTCTCCTTATTTCTGTAATATTCTATACCCAGTAAATATAAAATTAAGAATAAAAATAAAAAAAAAATATTTCAAATTTTTTCAAAAATAATTTGCAAGAGTTTTTTGTGCTTTCCTCTTCAATAGTTTTTACTATCCAGTTTGATAATTTTTACTATTATAATTCGATATTTCCTTCTTAGCAACGTTGAAGTTTTAATGAAATTTTTAGGTCGTTTTTAATAGATACTTATGTAAAATGGACGAAGAATAACAAAAGTCTTGTAGTTTTTAAACGATTTTCACTAAAAAAAAAATTAAAAAACTATTTTTTTTTTCCGTGTAGACTCAACCAAAAACAACCTGGGAGTAACATGTAAGCTGGCATATAAACGAGTACACGTAGCTGCCGAACATGAAATAAACCGTACTCTGATCGAAAAATGGGAAAAATTATTTTTGGATTAAGCTGTGTTTATTCAACGATATAACTTTTGTATGACGAATATGTTAAGGAAAACTTAAAAAGAAAACTTTTAAAGGTATTATTCATAAAAACTTTTAAAAGTAATAAACTTTCATAGCGAACTTTTAAGAAAAAAAGTACAAAAAACTCTACTTTGGTCCGAGTGTACCTCGGTCCGAGTGTCGATTGTCACTTAACAGTTGCACGTATACGATAATCTATGGAATTTTCCACTCATACCGGTGACTCATATTAGTAGACTTCAGACTGTCAAGCTATATGCGTGTATAAAAACTGACGGGAAAAGTGTTTTTTCTGTGTAAAAATTTGTTTTTGGAGTAAACTACGAAACGTTTTGTGAGAAACTTACTTGAAATATTTCAGTTTTACAACATCAGAAAGTAAGTTTAGTTATTGTTTTAAGCTTTTAGTGTGTTTTAGATGTATTTTCACTAATATATGTTATTGGTGTTGACAGTTTTTAAAACATGCTGTCTGTGTGTACCTTGGACCTATGCTTATTGACCAGCGAGCTTTTTTCGACGGGCAACCAGGACGCCATAATCGCCTCTCAATATAATATTATTATTATTATTTATGTGATTAATGTATTTATTTGCAGCAATTTTTGTTTAATAAATTGTTTTTCAATGCACTTTTTTGTGTTATAATGTTTGTTTATGATTAATTTTTTTCTTTCATTGAAAAAAATGTTGCTTATGATTACATTATAAATGGTTCTTTCATAATTTATTACCTAAATACAATGTATTCTCTTTTATTTCCAATAGTCCAAGGTACACTTGCATGGTGTACCTTGGACCGTTTGAGATTGCAACGGAAACAGTAATATTTCTACTTAATGGTAAGACATAGAAATATCATTGTCACGTCATTTGATGCTGATATAACTTATTTAAAAAACTAAAGAAACTTTTTTGGAAAATCCAGCACATTTAAAAAAATTTAAAAGCGGACCAAGGAACACACATCTCCGCTTTATATAAAAATTTAAAAGAATTTAAAACTCAAAGTCTGTCTTAACTTAAAAAATGTTTGAAAAAATTTATTTCAAGGTCTGCTCGCAGTCTTATCATAGGAAGAACTTATTTCAAAATCAGTGTTCAATGGGAAATGTTTACAGAGGGTTAAACGTCATTTTTGCTGCGGTAATACTTTGTCAGTAAGCAGAGTTATTTCCTACTGAGTTAACCATAGCCAGATTAGAAAAATGTACAGTTTTGTACGGTATGTGAGCGCTTTATGTTCATAGTTGAGAAATATCAAGGGATAAATGCAAATTTGGACTTATTCGGACGTCCATTTTATTAAATGTTAAAAAAAGTAAAAACTAAAAATTGAATTTAGAGGTCAAATATTTTTTCATGAACGTCCTATAGCCGGAAGGCGGTTTGAAATTCGTACAAATGTGGAATAACATAAAATCTTTCTTTCTGTAAACATCTTATATTAGTATTGAAAAGCAGTCATTCGAAATTTCAAATTTTTAAAAATTTTAAGATTAAACGAATCATTAGTTCCACAATCAAATAATGAAAAGTACCTAATCATAAAATTAAAATATGGTGGCACTTTTCATTAAAAATACACATGAAATGATCGTGTGCCATAACAATAAATAAATCCGATTTAAATTATTTTAGATTAATGCTTTTGTCGTTACGGTTCGGACACAATTGCACACACACGCTATGTTGTATCAACATGAAAATACTGAATGTTGAAGAAAAAATGTTGCCGCCACATATTGCTAGCATTTTGTTTTTTTGTTTTTCTATTTACAAAACACTAAACACATCAATAAGGGGTTATAAATCTTCAAATTTAACAACAAATTAACAAATTTGTCGCCTTCAACATCACCGGCACCTTCATCATTAAATTGTTGCTGCAACACATCACTCACTCAAGCGCAAAATACTAGCGAGAGCGAGTACATTAAATAAATCATTTTGCAATAATTAACACAAACCATAACTAAATTAATAAATCACACATTTAAACATTTGATTTACGCACTACCACGATGCACACACACACGTACACATAATTAAATAAAATTAAATAATATAAAAAGAAAGAAAAAAATTAACTTCTTCAATTTAGCTGTCAACATATGTACATATACATATGATGCTACACACACGCACACTATTGCGCGCGTATCTAAATATTTACAGTGTTGCTAAACGAAATTTTATTGTGTTGCCATAAAATTATAATGATTTCTTCTTGTGCTTCTTCTGTTGTTGTTTCGATTGTTGTTGTTGTTGTTGTTGTTGTTTTATTATATATATATATTTTCGTATAATTTTTATGCAAAGTGACAGTTGAAATATAAAACATTTTGTGCTGTTGAATTGTTGAATTTTTTATGTTTTGTTTTGATCGTAAATTTTGAGAGGCGCACGTTTTTTGTCTCTGGTGCGGCGCACAGTTTAAGGCGCACAGTAAATTTGTTGCTTTTGCTGTCTGTCTGTTGTCATCGATTGATAATTAAATAATTCACAATTTTATTACCGTTATCGTAGGAATTGCCAATAGAGAGTAAAATAAACAAAGGGGCGAGTTGTCGGAGGTCAAGAAAATTTCATATTTTGGATGAAGACGGAAAGAGTAGATGGATGATGAAATTTGGTACCTTAAACATTTACGAAACAAGTAATGGCCAATTTCTTATGAAAAAATTCAATGAAAATAAAAATTAATAAACACTTTGAATTTCCAATAGTCAATTTTGTTGCGTTTCGTTTTTTTTTTTTTTTTTTTTTTTTTCTTTTTGAATATTTGATTTGATTGTAAACAAAAACAAAAGTGAGGGCAACAAAAAAACAGAAAAAATTCTAAAAGTAAAAGTAAACAAGCAACGCAGAGATTTCTTTGCTGGGCTACTGCGCTTCATATCAATCAACATCATTTTGTGATCATTTCGCAAGTTATTTTTAAAAAGTAGCAACAACAACATTGGGGATCATATGAAAAGTATAGCATGTACCCCACATACTTAGTTGCGGTATAAACACACTCGCAGCATTTCGACTCCGGAAAAGTCATGTTCCCATACCACACCATACTTTTTTTTCAGAAATTCTAAAACCCTGAATGTTTCAACATTCGGCGGCGCGGTGAAAAATTAGATAGTTGGATAGATAGATGGAAAAATAGATGTATCTGTCTATCTCGCAGTTGTTCAACAGTTGATGTTGTGTGTGGGTTTTTTTTTTGCTTTTTTCATTCCATTTATTTTTAAATTCTTCACTTTTATTTTCTTATTTTAAATCTTTTTGCTGCTGCTGATAGCAGCAAAGAAAAAAAAAACGCAGCCACACTAAAAAAAAGTATCTAACCTCAAAGCTACAAAAAATCATATAAACAACAAGTAGTGACGGCTGTTGTTGTTGTTGTTGCTATACACTGGTAGCACACAAACCACGCCATAGTGTTGTGCAGTATTTTTTAATGATTTTTGGTTGAATTCTCTCAGTTGCTTCATAATTCATAGATTGGTTGTTGTAGGCGATACATTTTTATTTCTCATTTTTTTCAAATTGTACTTTGAGGGATGATCAAATGACAAAATTTCAACAGATTTTCAGATTCTAATGATTTATAAATTTATGTCTATTGCAATATTTACACAGGTCAACAGCGAAAGAATTTTGCATAGTTTGAATTTAGAATATACAAATGTTGGCGAGAAAATTCCGCAACTATGATCATAAAAACTTCTAGCATCATCCCCTGTTTGAGTTGTGGTCAATATTTCCTTATAAAAACCCTTTCCTTCAAGAACACTGTGAAAGTGAATCAAAAGTAAGCTATATTCTCTTACTGTATAATGAGCAAAATCAGGCTAGATCTTGATAGTTTATCAGGTCCAAGATCAAGACATAGTAGTGCCCAATTTTCCAATACTTCTCAAAATAATTTTTTACTAATAAAAAAATTATAAAGAAATGTACATACAACCAACTTAAATGACTTTACAATTTTCTAACTGAGCCCTGTATTCTTTGGTCAATTATAAGAGAGTGAGTGATATATTTTTTTGTTATTGTTATTACTGTTGTTGTTGTTGTGTTTTTTGTTGCTGTGCTCTATAAATTGATCCGATCTTAAATGTTTCACAAAATTCACATGTCATAAAAAAAGGTTTTAGCGTTGAAAATTTGTCAACGCTTTAAATGCGCTAATTGTTGATTTTCATGCATTTTAAATGTGAATTTAAAACGCTTGTTGGTTGCAACGAGAGCAGTTCAGTTGATCAACATGTTGCTAATGTGTTGCTTATACAATGTTGATTGCATTTTTAATTCACACACAGAGGCAGACAGACCGACAGATAATAAAAAAAACACCAGCGCCAGCAGCCGTTGTAGTTCGTTTTCTACATTTTCATATATCAGAGTAAAACTGTCAAGATGGCGGGCGGCATGCGCCGCTGGTAAAAGTCAAATTTAACTTTAAATAAAACAACAACAACATAACCAGGCGCCAAGTGCTTCTGTAAACAAATATTGAAAAACCGCTCCTGCTGTTGCAGACCATTTCTTCGTTCGTCTGTCTGTAAGTTGGTAGGTCCGTCTGTATGTCTGTCTGTCTGTCTATCTGTCGATATCCTCAACATTTCACAATCAAAATTAAATTCAATTGATTGCATTTTAAATATTTTCAAAGCAGTTGAACGAACGAACAAACCAACGCCTCGCAAGTTAAATCGAAGAGATTTCAGAACTCAGCGCTTAGAACACGGCGTTGAAATAAAATTGTTTTCAACAAGTTGGCAATTTGGTGTTGCCACTTCTTGTTGCTGTTTTTTTTTTCGATTTTTTGTTAAATAAACAAAAGTTTTCGATGCTCTGTTGATTTTCTTTTATTTTTATTTGAAGTCTGTGGCTTGTTGGGGCCAATCAATTCACGCTTGCAATATATAAACATACATACATATGAACTCCAACAACAACCACAGCATTACCTACAAAGGGCCAAACTAGCAACAGTAATTTTCTTGTTATTGAAACTCAGACATGAAATGATTTTTATCAGACAAAAAACACAGTATGTACACTCTGTGACTTAGGAAATTGAATTTTGTCGGCATTCTTGATTACATAGTCCACTTTATAAGAGCACATTTAGAATTTCTTGAGTCTATAATAGTGTCCACCCACTCCTGTCCATTTAATATTGATCAAAGACCAAAAACTAGAAACTCGGAATGAAGTGAAATATTCATGAAAATGTAAAGAAACGATATGAAGTATTTCTACCCTTACGCTAGAGCTTAAAACCATCGTTTGCCTATACGTACAAACATCCATCAGTATACGCTATATGTGCAGAATATAAACAATTTGCTCATACATACATACAGAACATAGATATCAAAGAAGAGATTAGAGTGAAATAACCCTGTAAGATCGACGAAGTCAATTGTCTCAATAGTCCAATCTTTGGTCTGGTATTTTTTTTGTAAGTATTTAGTTAATAATGGACTACACCTAAGACTAGAATAAATTCACTTAAATTATCATTTGCATGAAAAATTATACAAATGTATATCGATTGAAAATCAACGAGTGGAGGATTTGAACCCGGGTTACTCCACGCAGCGCAAGTCACTAGACCGATACACAATCGTTTGCTCTTTTTCCCACTCAATGAACTGCCAAACAGTACGTAGTCAGTAATGTTATAATTTCACTGATATAATCGATACACATTCAATTGTGTATCGATTATATCAGTGAAATTATAACATTACTGACTACGTACTGTTTGGCAGTTCATTGAGTGGGAAAAAGAGCAAACGATTGTGTATCGGTCTAGTGACTTGCGCTGCGTGGAGTAACCCGGGTTCAAATCCTCCACTCGTTGATTTTCAATTCAAATTTTTAAATTTCTCTATTAGTTTGTAAACTATTGGTCCTGTGAGGAGAAAATGAAACATATGTCCAACACAGCCGAGGTATAAAATAAAATAAAAATTAATAACAAATTTTCATCCACACTAAGATTCGAACCTGAAACGCATTGCTCAGAAATATCCCAGTGTGCCAAACGGTTCATATCTCCGCTTTTTTCTCCTTTACGGATCCGTTACTGATCCGTACTGGGATATAACAAACTCTTTAGCACATTCGGCTAAATAAGCTTTTGACAGTTTTGTAAAAAATTTGAATTTCAAATTAAACTTGTTGAAATTTATATAATATAGTATAGGTATAGTTTAAGTGCGATTTACACTGCCCACGATAGCAATGAACCAAACTGTTTTTGAATTAAAAAACGAACGTCGAACATTTTTGGATTTAAAAGCATTTTCGTTTGAATTTTAAGTTTTTCTTTGTCACAATTGCAAGATAGTGTTTCAGAAAGAGTTTATCTGAGCATTGTGAAACAGTTTGGGTAAGATTCCGGGTTCAAAACTGTTTTCCTTAATGCACTCATATAGATGTTTTATAATTTCCTACCTTACTCCCCTCAACGTAAAAACAAAAAGAACAGTTACGACTGCGCAATTCGAAACAGAGCAAAATGCAGGATGCGCTTTTTACGTCGAATTATTTCGATTGTTCTACCAACACAAAAAAAAAAAAAACAAAAATATAAAAAATGTCGTTGAAAATAAAAGGAATGAACCCCTCTCTTTGTTCCTGCGAAAAAACAATTCAGGCAACAACAATTCAAGAAATTCAAAACCATGGCACAGCGCGCAAGGGTTGTTGTTGCTTTGAATGATTTACCGACGTTTGGAAGTACAAGAGAAATCTAACGAACAAAAGATTTAAGATCCTACAATTTAAAAACAAAAAAAAAAAAAACTATTTCCTTTAAATTCTGTTGAGTTAAAGGACAAAAAGGTAAAAGCAACAGCAACAACAGAAAAGGGCAGATTAAAACGAACACACACATGCATAGAAATTTCGAAAATCCAAAGCAGCAGCAACATCAATACAAAATGAGCAACGAGAACGCTTGGATTTCTGTAGAAAACGATGAAAGCCTGAATTGAAAAAAGGAACCTTTCCCTCCACAGCAACAACAATAACCAAGCTAGAAAGGAATACTACCTACAAGAAAATGAAAAAAAAAAAAGAAAACACAACAATAGCAGAAACCTTTGTTTTCGAGCCTTTAAATTAAAACTGAATTCTGGTTTTTTTTTTTTGCTGATAAGATTTCGTTGCGCAAAGGTTAAAGAAATAGAAAAATTCAGTTACCTGTTCTGAAAGGTACCTACGAACGCAGAGAAACCGTTTAGGTCGAAAATTGAGAAAATGTTTAATTTTACAAAAATGTGTTGTTTTGTCACACTTGGCACTTGTTGCCTATGCTGTACAGCGGGCAATAAAACTGTCTAGTTACGGTAATTTATAAATCTTTAATTGGCAAGGCATCCCGCCGCTTACGAAACTGAGATGATTTTTCGCAATGACTGCGCCTAATTGATGGGTTTTGAAAGGGGCCTCATGCCATGCAACCAAACAACAAAATTAACAGTGTTTTTGACTCGAAAATGTCAAGGATACGAAATCACCAAAAAAAAAAAAAATGCACACAAATTAAAAGCGTAATGAGCAAAATTTATTTGCTAATGAAACTCGACATTAAGGAAAAAAAAAAAATTCCCAGAGTAAAACAAAGAAACTTAAAAACTTTTTACACCAAAGCACCCCTATGACCTCAAACTTGTGATGAGTAAGTTAAGTGAAACAAAGAAATTGAAATTTAAAGGCAACAACATGCCAAAGTCATCAGCAGCAGCAGCATGATCATCATCAGCATCAGAGTAACAACAACGACAACAACATCGCAACATCGACAGCGTATGCAACAACAACAACAAAAAACACATGATTAAACAGACAACAACGACTAAAACGAAAAATTTAAAATACACACACACACACACACACATACACATCCAACTAAAGATGTGTTTTGTTTTTTGTTTTTGTTTTTATTCCTCAGACGAGTCAAAAAATCATTTTACCCGCACTTCATTAATCATCGTGCCAAAACAGCCGTACAGTCGTATAAAAGCAACAACATGAAAAACACACCAACAACACAATGAGTAAGAAAGATTCTTTCGTTCAGTGTTGTTGCCTGCCCTGCCTCTACTTTTGCCCCTGCCCGTGGAAAATCAAAATATAAAAACAAGAAAACGTCAACTATGAATATGTGAATGTGCATTAAAAAGAAAAACGTCAGCAACATAAGTGAAAATATCATGAGAGTTGTACTCGTCGTCGTATGTACTCGCTGTGTGATATTCTGTGTGTGAATTTGTAGCAAAAACATTTTCCTGTGTTGCTAAGGAAATCAGTAGAATCGAAATTGTGGAAATTTTCTAAAATTGAAAATTTCAATAAAAAAAAAACAAAATTTAGCTGTCATGCTGGGGAAACAAAAAAATAAACGGTAGGAAAAGGCCTTAATTATAAAAAAATATCATATTTGTACTTACATATGTAAGTATGTAGAGCTCCATCTTCAAAGGTCAAGTAAAAATAACATTTGAGAAGAAACTAAAACAGTGGCTATTTCCACTTACAAAAATTTAAATCCTTTGCGATTATAAATATATCTGGCTTATATCCTTGAATCTGAACACTGTAGTCTAAAACGTCTAAAGCTCTTTTTTTGCTCTACTTTTCCTTTACTCTATTGACTCACATGGTTAGAGTAGTGCACTTAATCATCTCGAATCTCACAAAATCATACTTGATATTCTTCTGCTCACCCTTAAAATTTTTATTTATTCTAGAATCACCCAATGGTCAAAAATCGAAAACAAATGTATCAAATAATTTTGGTACTTTATAGACAGTTTTAGTACTATTGTTGGTACAAAATGGAAATGCTCATTTATCATCCCTGGTACAATGACAAATGTGAAACGAAAAGAAAACAAAAAACATGAGGTCAGTCTCAGTCAGTTTTTCTCTTTGTGCTGTGTCCTCTTTTCAGCTCTGTGTCACCGCGTATTTTGTCGTTGTTAGCATTGGAAAATTTTCATTTTATTTTACCTGGCTTAATAACAAAATAGTGAAAAAGTTTTAACTTTGTGCACATTTACACACAAATACCTTTCTAATGGTGTATATTTCAAAGTCGTGCTCCATTTATAACATAATCAAAAAGGTGGGACAACATTTGTCTTGCGTAATAATTAAAGATTTTAAACACCGACAAAGAATTTATTGATTTTTATTGTGATTCTTTATGAAAACTGAGCCCAATCAACTCGTTACTTTCATAGTCAAATTTCACACTCTCAGTCTTTATTATTAGTTTTACATTCAAAAAAACAACAGCATCGAAAAGAATTTTTTGAATACAGCTCTCAATATAATATGAACAGTTCTTCTTTTCTAGTTCGAGCAGGAGGAATCATAGAAATGTTACTTAACCCAATACAAGAGCAATAAATGAAATTTTCGCAGAAATCTCATCAAAAATATATTTTTTGTTAAAAACTCATCAATCTGGTTACGACTTAATAATTTCAACATAACTTTTGTCCATAGTTTTGGGCCTTATCATGAATAAATATTCTCAAGAATTTTTTGTTCAAACTCAAACTGCCTTGGAGTGTTTGGAGAACTCTATCTATCTATTCCATTCTATTTTGTTCTGTCCTATCTACTCTATATATTCTATCTATTCTATTTGATATATTCTACATGTTCTATCTAATTTATCTACTTATTCTATCAGTTCTATCTAATCTTTATACTCTATCTTTTCTATCTAAGCTATCTCTTCTGTCTCTTTTATCTATTCTATTCATTTCCTTTTTTATTATTCTATCTATTTTATTCCATCTAAACTATTATATTTATTCTAAATATTTTATCTATTCTAACTATTCTATCTATTTGGCTGAACTCGTAATCGTCATCGCCAATTTTGCAATTTTACTTTATTTGGATTGTTTTATGAAATTGAGATTTTGTTTTTCTATATTTTTAATCTAACCTGTCAAATTGAATGGAAAGTACCAGGACTATATTGCAGTTTTTTTAAGAAATTTGAAAAAACTTTAGAGAAGGGGATAAATTCTCGCGAGGAAATTAGCAGACAAATTTATGATTACACCCATTATCATTTGACTATATACAACAAGACGTATGAGCAACGTTTGATTTAGTTTTATGTTTTAGTAATTAAAGTTATGTATTTTTTCTTTCCTGACAGCGCTTTTGCGATTTCTGATACTATAGCTATTAAGTTTTTCATTGAATCTATTGCTGTGAAAAGATTCTGACCTCTTTCCACCAAGAACTTATTCGTTTTTATTTTTATTTTCATTAAACGTTACACTTTCTCAATCGGAATAAGCCGCAATTTTTCAAGCATTGGCCTATTTTCCAGTGTCAATTTACTTCTGCATCGTTTTATTACAAACAAACTACATTGCGACTGACATAAATACATACATATGCTACTGGTGCAATGAAACTCTGCGCTTTATTTCACATAACATTTAATTTGGCAGTTTTTCATTAAAAATGATTTAAGACCCCCTTTGTTCATGGCAAGATCAACCATAAATACCAACAACAACAACCAGCCACATTCACATCAAAATCACCAACATCATCATCAACGCCAACACTAACACCAAGCATTAGTAAAGGGCGAAAAATAACAACAAAACTATAAAAAAACAACAACAAATCTTGCATATAAAGATGATGCTTTGTTTGTCTTTTACGGCTACCACACCACCCGAACTCATCATGCAACATGCAACACCAAAGTCACATCATTTGACAAGGGGCTGCTTTTACTTTTGAATGCGATATAGAAATTATAAAGCGATTCTTTAGCTGCATCATTAGCAGAGCTAACACCAAAAAGTCTGCCTGAAGAATATTTTTAAAAACTTTTTTTTTCATTTTTATTTTTCGTAAAGCCCCCCACTTCCTAAAAGACAAAAAAAAATTCAAATGGAAAAAATCGAGCAAGAAATTAAAATTAAAACTTTTTTTTTCAATTTAAGTGCTTGTATTTTTAGCATGTGATGTTGGTTATTTTGAACAGATCGTTGGATGGAATGATACTTAGATAGATATGTAGATGGATGGATGGGGAGAAACATGGCTCATCATGGTTCGCATATAACAACATGATGACGATCAGCTTGTCGCTATTGAATTTGTCTCAAAATAATTTGACGGGGGAATGACACATTTCTAGTTGATGCAAAGGAAACAAAAGAACTCCAAAATTTTTGTTTAGTGGGGAAAAGTTGTGTGTCTATCTGTCAAAGGATGATGCCTGCTTCTTTATTTTATTATCATTTCTACTCGGTTTGTAACAGAGATGTGCACGATGTCCATTCAAACACTTCTATGAGACATTCGCAAAAAAACGAACCGAGAATCATCACTAGACAGCAAACGCACGAAACGAATGGAAGCACGACAGTAGACAAAAAAATGCAATGAGCTTCGCCGACACGAAGGCGAAAAGCAATAAAGACAGTGAAAAAGGCAACGAATGTTCTGAGTTTTGCTGACACGAAGCCTAAAAGCAGTGAAAAAAGTAACGAGTATTGGAAAAAGCACCACTGCATTGCATTGCGTTTTATTAAATTTTTTATGCATTATTATTAAGTTTAAAGCATTTCTTGTCTTTGGTGACCCCTCACGAAATTTTAAGTAGAATATACATATTTGTAGAATACATTAACCTATTATAACCCACTTTTAGAAAAGGGGTAAAAAGATTCTAAAAGACAAGATATTATGGTTAAAAAATGTTTATTGCGTTATTTCATGTTTACTCTGGAGCAACATATTTTGTCCAAAATGAAGATTTAGAGGTTTACAGTAGGATGAAATTTCGAAAATAAATTTTTTGTAAGTATTTAAGCCAAAAAAAAAAAAAAAACAATATCTGGTTGATTTAAGTTTCCAGATATGATTTTTTTATACCTTAGGCGAAATATTTCACGTATCTCAGAACTCATTCCGAACCTTTTTGCGATTGTTATAAAACAAAAACTGCATCAAGCCGAGGTTTTGCATAAAACGGCGTTGAGCGACCTCTAAATGCACTTCCAAAAATTTTACAAAATTCTCAGCTCATTTTTTTGACATCCTCTTTCAGATTTTTGAGGGTTATTCTGGAATTTGAAAAAAAATTTTTTTTTTTTTAATTCTGAAGTCTAATGCAAGGGTGTCAGCGTAGAATAAAAGTGAGCCAATTTTGGCTCGACCCAACAACATCAATATTTCTGTACAACAATCCCAACAACATCAATATTTCTGTACAACATTCACAGAAATAATTTTTGTTGTTTTTTTTTTCACGCTCGTCAAAATTTCGCGTTTTTGTTGCTTTTTTTGCGTACACACAAAATCGAACTCGAACCAACATAAAACAACAACAAAGACTACGTCGCATCAAAAACAAAAACAACAAACAATATGGGTATTAATGCGTTGATGCGCAGTAGCGAAAATGCAAGTCTTTTACGCACTAACGCCTGAACGATCAATGTGAATATTTCCATCTTGAGAAATTGCAAAAGTAGTGCGAAATTTTCGGCAATAGTTTTGTTATTTTACTAATATCAAACTTTAGCAAATTGCACTTTCGCAACGACGCAAGGGCATTGCGCATCAACGCGTGAGTTCCCCTAATTTTTGTGTGTCCTTGTTCTTAGAAATTTTGAAAATTGTTGAAGTATTATTGTTGTTGTAAACGAGGCATGAAAAAACTACAAAAAATTGTTTTTTTGTTTGTTGTTACTCGAATTTAAAGTTGTTGTAAAAGCAACGCTGACTGCGCTGCATGCGTTTGGCTCAGTGATTTGAAAACGCTGACACCCTTGGTCTAATGTGTCCAACATTGGAATATGAACAACAAAAACAAAGAAAGGAATTTTTCCTATTTACATTGCATTTACTTAACTTTATCCGCAATGCACAGCAAATTTTAAATTTAACAGTAGGTTTGTACAAAACATGAGCGCTAACAGACTACTCGTTGCTTTTTCCAATATTCGTTGCCTTTTCCACTGTCTTTATTGCTTTCGCCTTCGTGTTTGCCGAAGCTCATTGCTTTTATTTTGAGCAAGCGTCAACACTGCAGTACACTACTCGCTGCTATCGATTCTGAATGAAAGCACGGCAAAGACAACGAATAACCGAAGAGCAAGTAAACGCGAGCTCTTCATTGGAGATCTCTGGTTTGTAACCACAAATTTTTTGCAACAAAAAACAGTCATAAACTTTTATTGACATTTTCTCCACTGTCAAATTGACATAAGTTCATCATCTTGATAAAGTTTACAAAGAATTAAATGAACAGATTATTTGCTCTTCTTTTTTTTTATTTTTGCTGAAAATGCTGTCAAAATTCCACATGGGCCATAAATAAAAACATCATCATCATTTTTATGATTGCAATGCAGCGCACTGCATGCCTTTTGCGCGACAGCAACTGTGATACTTCTTTGCACAGTGTAACGTGATAATCAAAAATCGGTAGTCACTAAAAATAATATTTTTATTAAAGTGGGTCATAAGCAGTGGCGTACACGGTGCTCTTAAACAGTCGATTAGTTTTTTGGCTATGTGGAGAAAATCTGTGAATGGGGTTTCATTTGAATTAGTTTAGTGGTCTGAAAAATGCAAACCCCGAAATCGTAGCTGATCATCCCCGCGAAATATAGCAAAAATACATATCCCATATAAAAAAAAAAAAAAATCGGAAAAAAAAACGCAACAAACAAATATAAAAATAGTTATATTTAATGAATTTTGCAATGCTGAATCTGAATCCGGCCTTAAAACTGCTATATCTTATACGGTTTTGAGATATCTTAGCCTAAACAAGGAAAAAATACCGTTTTTGCCATATTTTGAAGCTATATAACTAGAATATAGAACATTCATATGCAAAATTCGATACATTATCTAAAAGTTCCAATCTTTTTCTTTAAAACCGCATATATAATTTTTCTCTGAAATATCGTAGACTGAAATAATGACAAAACACCTTTTTTGCACTTTTTTAACTTTTTAGGTTAGGATATCTCCGAGAAAAATAAAGCTATCGACATTATTTGAATTAGGTTTAAAAGATTGATTAAAGCTTTCCATTTCTGCATCAGAATTTACTGATATACATCCTTTTATATAGCTCCAAAACACAGCAATAGAACATAGCATCGGATTTTTTTCCTTGTTTAGGGTAAGATATCTCAAAAACCGTATAAGATACAGCGATTTCAATGCCGGATTTGGATTCAGCATTGCAAAATACATTAAATATAACTATTTTTATATTTGTTTTTTGCGTTTTTTTTAGACTTTTTTTTTTATATGGGATATGTATTTTTGCGATATTTCGCGAGGATGATCAGCTACGATTTCGGGGTTTGCATTTTTCAGACCACTAAACTAATACAAATGAAACCCCATTCACAGATTTTCTCCACATAGCCAAAAAACCTATCGACTGTTTAAGAGCACCGTGCGTAGGGACCACAATTTTTATCTTAATCTGAGCAAGAAATAATAAGGTCCTCAATGTAGTCTCCTAAGTCTAAAAGAACAATATCTATTTCAAGAAATCATTTTGCCACCCCCGATAGCTTTTGCCACCCCCGAAAGCCCATTTTTCCACCCATTTAAGCATGCAGCCCGGTATGTTGGCCCCACTAGTCATAAGTTTATCATTTATGATGCAAAAACACTTGCAAATATTAGTTTTTATATGTCCACACATGAGGACAGCAAAAAAAATAAATTTCTCATCACTTTTCCCTTTTTCTCATAAATTTCATTGATATGGAAATTAAGTAACGAAACTTAATGATTTTTCAGTAGTTAGTTTCAGCAGAATTTACGAAACGAAACGAAACCTTTTCAAAAATTATTAATGAAAATAAAAGTACAATACTCCCACTGTGCACCATTGAGGAAGTAATTCATTGCTCTCGTAGTATTTTTGTGATTTTACTTGCTGTCGCATCACCAACCATCATATGATATACCAGCCAAATGGTGGTGCCTCCAAAAAAAGGAAAACAAAAATTATTATTGTGATGAGGTGCCTGTGATGATGGTGTTTTTAATGTGATCTCGCGCGTTCTTGAAGTTATCGCACATAAAAATAGTTGCACCACAAAAATATGCAACAGCAAATCTACCCCGGCATCTGTCTGTCCGCTTGTACGAATGGCTGGCTATTGACATGACTGTATGTATGGTTATGCGCATCATTCCAGACATTAAACACACAGGAATCTCGTCAGCATCATCGTCATCATCATCATTTCTCTTGTCTTCGTCATAATGAACACTGTTGTTGCAATACAGCAGGGTCGTCGCTGCCGTCGTCGAGGCTGTTCCAACATTAAGCGGGAAACACATAATTTTGATGTTAAAACATCGTAAATTATTCAAATGTCAGTGTGGCAGGCATAAAAGTGACTCTTTTTTTTATAGAGTTGCCAGCCAGCGCGAAGAAGTCGCAAAATATTTATATTCATTTCTTTTACTCGCGCAGTACTACTTGAGTTTGACTTCCCAATTGCCGCATTTCCCTTGACATTCCAGACTTTTGTTGTTGTTTTTATTGTTGTGTTTTTTTTTATTGTAACTCTGTTAGTTTTTGACAACTTGCAGCTTCTTGATGGTGCCAGATATGAGACCACTTAATGTACCACCACCACCGGATCAACTAAGGCCGAACGAAGGAAGTGTCAACTTGTGTTCGCTCGCTTAGTCAGTCGATCTGTCTGTCTGTCTGTCTGTCTTCTCGTTTTCTCTCAATTAAATGGAATAGCTTGGACATATTTGTCACATCTGGTTAAAGACAACACAGCAAGCAATTGATGCTGACTGACTCTCTACTTAAATCCACTTCATATTTAAATTTTCTACAAAAATAAAACCCATAACACCAGAATACGAAAATCAACTAAATGTGTTTGGTTTTAAGTAGATACCCTCAGTGGTACCCTTGTGAATTTTCAACTCCAGAAATCTCAAGTGATGCTGAAACAAAACCAACATTTTGGATTTTTGGCGTAATCTGATCGTTTAACAGTTTGCAGTCCCATGGTTGTTGTACGCTCGTATGGTTTGGATAAACTGTTGTTTTTGCTTTTGTTCTTGTTGCTGCTGCTTTCGATTTATTAAGAATGCGTGTCCCACATATGTTGCCATAGAGCGACAGCATAATCTCCAATTACCAGTGAAGTGGAACCGCATTTCTTGTTCTGTAGCAGCAGAGATAATCCATCATTTTTATTTTTGGGCAACAACGGCATTCAATATTTTTGGGAAGCTAAGTAGAATTGTGCGTACTTTGGAGAGGGGTTGGATTGAATGAAGAGATACCACATAAGAACATCTTGAATGTATCATGAAGCAAAAAATTCCACAGAAACGAAACACTAAAACATTAAAAAGGAACGCAAGCCTTTCTGAAACTGAATACAAATCGAATAATCTTATTTTGTTTAAAATGTGGTCAACATTTCTGAGAAATACATAGATACAAAAATAAAGATTAATCTCAAACCATTTTCAAATTAGATCATAGAATGGTTTGTCGCGAAAATTACCCGTTGATAACTTCAAATATGAGTTTTTGTTGATACAGAAATCGTAAGACAATGCAAAATGGCTCTTAAATAACCCACATAAACGCAATTGGATTTTGACTTACCTGTTTACTGAACATTGCGATATCCTCGTTAAATGACTCTGACGAACAGACATCACCACCTTGCACTCCAGGTTCTCTAGGCGTACATGTGGCCAATTCACATTTTTCAAATATGAGCGCCAATAGGGGGAAGAGTGGATGTCTGTAAAGAGATGAAAAAGAGAAAAAACAAGATTAAGACATTGAAAAACCATTAAAAAATGTGAATAAAAAAGATACATTTTTCTGCATCGCCACCGGTGACGACAAGAAACTGCTAAAAACCAAGTCTATACAATAGCTAAGTATGTGATGTTCGTGTACCACATTTGTTTTACGTACACAAACATAAAATGACTTTAAGGCTCTTTACAGTGAAACCAACGTGACCAAACATTTGGGGTTTTAATAAGGGAATGTTGAACCGTAGCTATTAAGGAAATGCACACAAATTCAATAAGAACTCAAAATTGAAGAAACAAATTCAATTGATTTTTAAGAAATTTATATTTTTTTAAAATGGAATTCGTCCCATTCATGCTTACATAAGTATGTGAAAACCCTATGTAACGCTTTGGCAGAAAATGTACAGAACAAATTTTAATAAATTTTTTTTTTTTACATTCTATTTGTGCTAAGGAACAAACTTGCATTCTTATTTTTGTGATTTTTAAAAAGTAAACATTCTTTTTATTTTTAGTTTTAAGTTGAAAAATAAAAACTGCTTCTCGAATTATGTGTTGTTGTTGTGTTTTCCGTCTCATTCATTCAAAAGCATTCCAACACTTGTTCATTAAGTAAACGATCAACAAGATATAATAATTTAGTGATAAATTTTTATCATTTTTGCTTGACATCTTAATATCAATATATTAATACGCAAAACAAAAATTTGTCCTACCTTTTTTACTAAGTTAGAAATGGACCACGAGTTTGAATTACACACCATTAGAAAGGTATTTGTGTGTAAATGTGCACAAAGTTAAAACTTTTTCACTATTTTGCCATTAAGACAGGTATATTTTTCAATATTAACAACTACAAAATACGCGGTCACACAGAGCTGAAATGGGGATACAGCACAAAGAAAAAGACAAAAAGCTGACTGACACTGACTTCATGTTTTTATACCCTACCCCCAGGGTATTTTCACTTTGTCCTTCCATTTGTTACGCAGAGTAAGAGGCGTGGCAGGTGTAGAAAAGTATATATATTCTTGAACATCGTCACCTCCTGAGTCGATATAGGCATGTCCGTCTGTCTGTCTGGCTGGCTGGGTGGCTGGCTGTGTGTGGAAATACACTTTTTGGGAAAACTGAGGAAGATAATTCAATGAAATTTGGTACACTGCTTTCGTTGTCAAAGTTGAAGTGGGATTGAAAATGAGCAAAATCGATCAACGGACACGCCTACAGCCCAAACATATTTTTCACGACAATGCAACCAAAATACACATAAATACTGCGAACTGAAAGGACAAGTTCTGTAAAAAAACTGGGCGAATTCGGACAAGAGAGCGTGGCACCTCCCATATAAGCAAAAGCTTCAAAACGCTATACCGAAATCGTTTTTTGAGATATTCAAACCAAATTTGACTCAGACACTGAAAATTATAAATGAAAGCTCTCAACAAAAATTGGGTGAAATCAGACAATGGGGCGTAACACCTCCAATATAAGCAAAAGTTGTATGTTTTACAGCATTAACTTTCATTTTTCATCCCATATCTTTTGCAGTTAATATTACAATTTTGTTGTACATTTGAAAAATTAGCTGTGAAAAATAAAATATTTGCTGTAGATTTCACAACAAAAAAAAGTTCATATCGATAATTTTAACAAATTTCTGGTAGAAATTATACATTAGCTGTAAAATTAACAATTAATTGTAAATTCGATTATATTAACTTTTATATTAGCAAATCCACAGAGAATTGTAAAATCCACAACAAAACGTTGTTAAAACAACCGCAGCAATTTTTTTGGGTGTAATCCAACCAAATTTCACTCAAACACTAAAAACTATAAATGCAAACTCTGAGCAAAAACTGGGTGAACTCGGACAAGAGGGCGTGACACCTCCCATATAAGCAAAATTTTCAAAATACTGCAGTGTAGGGTATTTATTTTTTGGCCAGGTCAAAAGTCACACCCTTACTATTTTGTTTTCTTTTCGTACGAAAATTATTTAATAGATTTATGGTTAAATTTTGACCATTCTAGTATTTATTCTAGTATCGTGATTCGTAATAACTTTTTTCTTATTTTTACTTCATGACAACTTGTACTATTGCTTTGATGTTTTCTGTAAGGCTCAGTAGTTTTCATCAATTCCTTACATCCAGCGGCTTTAAATAGCAAATTCGGCCTGAGATTATTAGAATAACCGGTAAATATACGACAACGTTTAACTAGAAATTTCTTTTCAGAAAAAAATATCTTCAATTTAGAGTAAAAAAATATCACAAATCAAAAAAAAAATAGTTTTTATCAGAACACAAGATAACTTGACTTCGGATCAAAGTTATTGCTACTGCTTTGTTCATTTTCCACTAGGTGTATCTGTTTTTCCTACTTTCTGAGGAATTTTTTTTTTTTCGATACGATCATAATGATGAAATATTGTTTATTTCTTGCTAACGATCTTTGGTGAACGTTCATAATTATTTAATTTCTCACACAATCCTAAATTTTGCGATCAGCTGTTGTGTAGACGTTCGTGTGTAAAATGTCATTGCACTCGTATTTTTGACATTTGCGTTGACAGGTTTGACCAACTGCTGTCAAAAATCGCACTTACACGTAAACTGTCAACGATGACAAATGGGTTTTGTTATGGTTAAAGAATTCGTTTGATAAAAGGTTTGATTAGAAGCACATTTTGTAGAAAATCTTTAACTTATACTCAAATTGATTATGTATTTAATTTTTTTATACAAGAATTAAAATTTAAGAACAAAAATGTACAGTAATTCAACTGGGAACTAACAAAACAAAATAAAATACTTTGAATAAAACAAAAAGTGGAACATTTGTTTTACCTATTAAAAACATTCAGCTGCCACTACTTGAAGGTCCGTCCGACTTGTTCATTTTCTTTCATTCGTAATGGAAAGAAAACAAAAACATATTCATATTATATCTATTAATCCTTGAGTAACACACATACACTCAAACATATCCTCAATTGAATCAGCCGTCCTTACGTGTACCGATGGATTATGTATATTGGCATTCGGTTGGTCATTTCGTACACATTTTGTGCAGCCAAGCACTCAATTTGTTGAACGCTACATTTGCAGCGTTGCCGAGTTGAACATTTGTTGAAATTTCGTGCCACCAAACCAAAAAGAAAAACACAACTGGCTGACTGACAGCGGGCTTCACGCTTGTCCAAACAAATTGCACCTGAGCAGAATTAGGATAACATGCGTTTTGTTTTTCAGCAACGAATTCCCTATAATTTTTCAATTAGAATTTCAAATGCTTTCTTCATTTTGTAGTCGTTTCGTTTGTTTTTTGTTTTTTCTTCATTTTGGATATGACCATTTCGACAAGTCGGGGTTCTTGGTGTTTTTTGATGCAGATATTTTAAAAAGACATTTGATGTTCACTGCTTTTTGCGGAGGGTTAATTGAATAATTTCCTTTGTCTTTTTTTTTTTCTCTGGTATTTTCAAAGGTGAGGGTGTTGCCACATGCTTTTGAAAACTATTAATAAAAGTTTATATATAATTTGTTGGGTTGCGTATTTACGTTATGCATGCTTGAGTAAAGAGCTGCACTCATCAAGGGTTACCTGCGCTACTCAGCCAAATTAAAAGAATTAAAGGATACGACGTGCATTTGGAGCAGAAGAATAAAAGGTTATTAAGCAAATAAACAGGATACACGCGCGCTTTAACACTAATGAGCACAATTTCTTGTGTTTCTCGTAGGTTTCTCCTGGCTGTTTATGTTTATGAGCCTCAATAAAAAGACGAATGCCCAAAGGAGTAGGCAACATAATTTTTTTCAGTAATTTACACATTTGCAACGCAAATGCTCAAAACAACAACCAAAAAGTTGCATCGTCATAAAAGTGCAAACAACTTCAGCAGAAAATCCTTAATGATTGAGAAAATTGAACAAGTGTTTTGTTTACCCTTGTGCAGCAGCAACAGCAGGAGAGAGAGACTTGAGAAAAAACACCTTGTATGCAAGCACTTGAGAAAGGTGTTAAGTTCTCAATAATCATAAAAATTCCCTTCTTTTTTCACACTTTGCATGAAGGTCACTTTAAAATGCGCCAAAGCAGAAGGTATCAATTCTTTGCGACGGCAACACTCGCTGTCTTCAGATGGCGCTACACTTTTCTGATAGCTGACAGCTGTCAACAGCAATATGTAGCAACAGCAACAGGAAGTGTTAATGAGAGACAACAACAAAGCCAATATATTGAATGTGCTAAATAAAAGTGAAATGGCGCACTAAATGACGCTTTCAATTGAAATTAAGGCTGCGACGATCACTGATCGCCATCACAAATATGACATATGACATTTTTTTGACAAGTTGCCTGATTGTACAACAACAACAACATCTAGAAGAATATTTGCATATGACAGCGTGCAAATGACAGTTTTGACAGTCCCACGTTGGGTACTCCCAGCGCAAATTAGCAACAATTGCTCAGTTGCTGCTGCTGCTGACACTGATGCCATGCCACTCTCACTGACTGACGAGAGTGGGGTGACCGACCAACAGCTGATTGATGTTGCATGATCGATCGATCGTTCGTTCGTCGTTCGATCTTTGTTTTTTTATGTTTCGTAATTCATTCATTCATAAGAATTTAAATTGTTGCAAATTGCATGTTGCCCGTTTAGCGAAGAATGCAAACATTTGCAATGCGGCCCTCTTTTTTTTTCATTTCATTTCATTTCAGTATGCAAAATACGTAGTGACAAAAAAGGCAAATATTTGCTTATTAAATGAAGAGCGTAGGTCTGCCGACAGTTAAACGGACGGACAGATAGACGGTACGACAGAATCACGCAGCCGTTCGTTCTCATTACATGAAAAAAAAAAACCAACAACTCTTTATTGTTGTTGCTTTTTTTATTTAATTTTTTAACTAAAAAGGAAGTCGCTGCTTTTATTTTTATTAATTCATTCATTTAGAGCTTTTGCCACAGCTACGGGCACGCATGTCACATTCAGTTATTCTGTTGCTGTGGGCCGCCGCCGGTTGCCGCTTGTAAATTTTGTGTGTGTGTGTGTTTCGTACACACACGCAAATGCCGAGTCGTTTGCACAAAAATGTGCAAGCTCGTTGTCTGTCTGTCAGCTTGACAGTCTGACGTGAACAGTTTAAGATAAAACTTTTCGGTCATGTTTGTTATGCGTTTGGGGCCATGGTCAGCTGGATATGTGTGTGAGAGAGAGATAAAGAAACTTCAGAATAGAGCACAATTGAAATATTTGCTTGAAAATTTGCGCTACACATCGAGGTAAAAGTTAATACTCCGTTGCCATGGGAGATTAAGCTGTGACGAGATTTATAAATGTAGTCGTTAAATCTTACCCATTTTCTATGTCCGAAAGAGATTTATTTTTTGACATAAAATGTCATAAGCAGGAAAATGAAAGATGTTTTCATTTTACTCTTAATATTTACATACATATCTTCCATTTGCTTATTTTTTAATGACATAACTAGCCGTAATTAGCCTAAATCGGAAGGGCTGTTGAGATCTATACGAAGATTTAAAGTAAATCTAGTCAGAAACAGATTTATTTTTGTATGGTAGGTACACGTTACGTGATTTAGAACAAGATTTAGAGCTAAATCTCGAAACATCCTTAAATCACCTCAGAAATCTCCGGTGGAAATTTAGAGATAGTTTAATTTTCGTAATTAATAAAGGAATTCTAAAGTCTAACTTAGATATGAAATTACTGCGCTTTTCTAGCAAGCTGAATATATTCATTCAAAAGTTACAATTTTCGTTACACTGAGAAAACAAGTGTTTTGAAGTCAAGTTAGAAACTGGTTAGGCCATAAGTTTCGGAGCGAACCACAATAAAAGGAAAAAAAATACAATAATAATAACGAATTTAAAAGGCACAAGCTGCATAAGCAACGAAAAAAAAAACTTTGTGCTTGTGTACATTTTTTTTGCAAAATGTTTTATGCTAAAAAGCAGAAATTTACCTTTATAGTTCAAAAACTAAGTATGTTAGTTTTTTCCTTAGCACTAATATGCTCTTTTAAAAAGGAATTTAATAAAACCAGTTTTGTGTATTCTGCGCCAAAGCGTTAAATATGATTTTCATGTAAACAATTTTATGCAATTAGTATAGATTTCTTTTTATTGAAATTTAATTTAAGCAAACTGTAATGACCAGATTGAGTGGTATTGAGGCTTGTGCCATCTGCGAATACCATGAGGAAAGACAGCATATAAAAATGTACTCCCTAACATCTATTATATCACGCATAATTATTCTACAGAAAAAGCACCATCGACAACGTTGGTCAAAAGAGACCCACATTGAATATCTTACTTCAAATTTAAGCCCTGAACTCATTCGGTGCGAACTGCGAGTGCGAGAGAAGATAGCTTTTGCTCAAACGATTTTTTGAGCTTTTTCTCGTGCGTGAAAACACAGTCAACTCGTTGCGATTAAATTTTGTTTATGAAAATTGAAAACAAATGAAAACAAATGAATAAAAAAAACGTATTTGTTTTCAAAATTATTTAAACTTCAAATTTAAATTAAAAAATTCAGCTGAAAACAATTTATTTAAATTTTTGTGTTTGGTCTTGTTCTTCTTTTTTAAAAATCGCAAGAAAAATAGAATCAATTCTATCGCACTGCGAGAGCTTTTTTAAATGACGTTTAATAAAAGCTTAATTTTTCATCTTACTCTAACATATAGAGAAAATCGTGCTATCTTGGTCGGGTTTCTCTCGCACTCGCAGCTCGCACCGAATGTGTTCAGCACTTTATGCGAGCAAGAAATTCTCTCTCCTTAAGTTATGATTTATTCTTCAACAGATACATGCAACTTTTAACAATTCAACACGGAAATTAATACTGAAAGCGAGCATTCCTTCATATATTTCTATCACGTTTATCAAACCTTTAATTTACCAATTTGTTTTCAAACGCCTACAAAATCCAGCATTTTACCCAAAAAAAGAAACGGCAATAGCAAAAGAAGCAAAAACAAAAAAACACTTCATTCAAAGAAATAAAACGATACAAAAAGAGCAAAGCAAAAATACGCACGCATGCGTTAAATAATTTTGGAACAAATTAAGGGTTCCATCACACTAAAAAGTTTGAGCAGGAAACGAAAACTGCGATGAAGTGTGCGCAATTTAATTATGGGAGGACCCCTAGCAGGAACAGTTATTATTAAATATTTTCAAATCTTATGGACTGTACTATGAGAGAATCCTTAACATCTGATGAATGTGTTATACTTACTCATAAATCGCATCCTTATCACGTTTATGTACTTCAGGTATCGCACCCATAAGATGATTAGCGACCGGTGAAACATGACTAGGTGTACCATGGCCACCAGCACCAGTGTGATAGCCGTGCATGCCAACTGTTGCCGCTGCCGCAGCCGCATGTGTCATGTGCGGTGAATGGTGTGAAGGGAGGCCTTGTAATCCAGGCGGCCGATGTCCAACATGTGGATCATACATGGCAGCTGCTGCAGCACTAGAATCCATGCCATAGCCATGCAGGCCATCATCATACTAAAAAGAGAGAGAGAAGAGAACGAAAATCAAATTAGACAAAATTCATCAGTGATTAGTGGATATAAATGTTAATTTTCGCTATAAAAGAGTTTACTCTCAGCAACCAAGCAACAATTTTGTAAATAATTGGCTCTCTGGTTTTTTTGGATAAAAAAAAGACAGTTGTTGATTCATTGCTAACATTAAGGATTAAAGTTTTAGAGATTCCTATTTCAAAGTAAGTTATGTCAACTTATAAAACAAATATTTTAAATAAGCGTGTTCATAGTGTTCCTTAAGACTAATCGAGAGAGTTGACCAAAAATCGTTTCTTAATTTATTCGCTAAACATATGAAATACCAATAAGTTAGAATAGCTTTTGCATGGGTTACGAGATTTTGTTGATTTATACTTGGTTACGGACTAACCGAATTAGTATGCCATATAGAACTATTCAATTTATGTGAAAATTTTTATTGGTTTCAAATAAACCATATAGAAAACTAAACAAATATCAGCATAAACTTTTAATTTATGATTTGTTTGTGAACCAACCTAGAGTTCCACAAAAAAAAAAATAAATCGTCCAAATAAGTTTCAAAATCGTTATTTGGATGTTTTTCATTTCAATAAAAAGTAATATACGAGCATAATGAGAAAATAATTTTTCAACTTAACTACTCTTTGCTTGGTTTGGCCAACCAAGATAGTGAAAAAAATTGCCTTATATATAGCTTGGCTATGTACACACAATTTGGTTTGTCATATTTCGATTTGTATGAAAAATTTTGCTTGGTTTGAAATTAACCATATAACTAACCAAACAAATGTCAGCACGACAATGCGAATTTGAGCCATTGCAACTTGAATGAGAAAAATTCCCAGAGCGAGCTATTTTTTATTTTTTTTTATTAATTGAAGGCATAGAATATGATGGCCTTAACTTTTGGAACATTTATAAAAAATGAACAAAAACATTCAGGGCACACTAAAAATTCATCGAATCAACATTTGGTTAAGCAAAACTAACAAAAAAAATATCGGGTGGGAACCCTGAAAATTTTTGTTCGATTTCAGAAGAGTTTATTTGAGTGGTTCTGAAACAAAAAATATCAATTTAGTCAAAAAGCATAAAAATTAAATAAGATTTTCAAAAATAGCACTGTGGCAACTCTAAAAATTTTGTTTAATTTTTGAAAAGTTCATTTAAGTGTCATAGGACAAATTTTTTTTTTTTTTTTTTAAATAAATAGTTTAATCAAAACCAGGTGGAGAAATATCAAACGGAAAATGACAAAATGTTGCAAAAAACGAGCGGAGAATGACTATACGGAGAATGACAAAATGTTGCATAAACAGTAATATCGCACTGAAAAAAGGAATTATTTTTAAAAAATTTTAACTGGCCCCTCTAATTGTTTATTGATTTAAGTATATAAAGATAAAATAGTATGCTTAGTAATATAAAAAAACTTACGCGGAGAATGGCATACACATGCGTTCTTTACCAAAATTTTGAAGTTAAAAAAAAAAAACGCACGAACAATCTATCGAAAAACCAAAACTGACTGAGCTGAAAATGAACTGGATCTCTTCTTTCTCTTCACTTTCAGTTCTCTTTTTACCCAATTTCTTAAAAAATTACTGTTAAAATTAGAAAAACTGAGCGGAGATATAAGAAATTACTATTAATAAGAATTATTATTTTTTAAGCTTTTCGTATAGAAGCTCTTCTTAAATAACTATATTGAAAAAAAAAAAATCAAATTTTAAATTTAAATATGGTTTTGAGCCCCAAAACAAATGATGGTGCATTTTTTGGAGAATCACCCATATGACTGTTGAAATACGAGTTAGTAGAGGCCATGCAAGAAATGGGTGACTAAGGATATATGTCTTACCATTTGGGAAGCGAGACGAGAACCCGAGCAACATTTTGATGGAACTGGTGCATCCTTTTTCAATTAAACTTTCAACGATTATACTGAACTGAATACCAAAGTCTAAAAAGCGATCTTTATCGATTTTAAAATGACCTTGTCAGTAAGACCATTTTTTTATTATTTTTTTTTTTTTTTTGTTTTGTTTAGTTTTTAATTTGCCAAATAAATCTCAGCGATAAAAAAAATGTTCGAACGCTTTTTGCATATTTAATTAGGTAAAAAAAAATGTCAACTGCAAGTAACCCAAAAATCAGAAATAATCTACAAAAAACTTTGTTACAATCAAAGCGAACAAAAAACTTTGTTAAACATTTATATTTTGACGCCATCGCAGACAAAACGAAAACGCGAAAAAATCCGAAAAAAAACAAAAAAAAGTTGAAAAATTCAACAACTTGTTGCTGTGATTACCAAGGCAGTGGCAGTGAAAAAGAAGAAGCAGCAGCACCAGAAACATAAAAAAAAAAAATTTAAGATTTTTATCGAAACGTGAACTCGGCGTTGTTTCACACCGCATATTCAGGGAGTTTAATAAGCGCTGCTTGCTCCGCTCTCAGAGTGCTGGTGGAGCGAACGCTGCTTATCATATGAAAAATATCTAAAAAATTAACACAACAACAACAACAACTGAATACCAAAAAAAAAACGCTGTTGCTGTACGAGAGCACGACAAGCTCAGTACGAAAACTAAGTAGGAGTTTAGTCGCTTGGCAAAGGGATCGAAGTGCAGGTGAACCGGTCGGAATGATACGAAACGCACAACTATTGACAGCTGGCGTTAAATGTCAAGAGTTGACACCGAGCAAAGTTTGAAGTACAAGTTGAGTTAATTTGTGGCACGTCAAGCGAGAGTACAACGACGAGTACATACCCCATACAAAGCCAACAAAGAAGAAGAAGTAAAATACAATGACGTTGAAGATTTAAGATGAAGTGTCTGCGATAAGAGATAACACACAAATGCAGGATCCATTAGAAGCAAATACTGCGCGTTACAACAAATAATTTGAGAGAAATTTCAATCTGAGCTGTCCCAAGTGTTGAATAAAACATTGAAGATACTTGTTATAGATATATTTGTAAAACCAAATTACCAATACACCGGATTATGCCAATTTGGTACACATCCAATAAAGTTTTCAGATAAAATGGCAGAATAATGTTAGAAAACAAGTGTTATTCTCAGTATGAAGAAAAATTGAACTACATAATTGCGATACTTTTGTAGGTCTTTGGCCTGACCAAGTATTAAATACCCTACACAGCAGCATTTTAAAAGTTGTGCTTGTATGAAAGGGGCTCCGTCCTTTTGGCCGAGTTCACATATTATCTGCTCAGAGTTCACACTGACTATTTTAGCTGTCCTTTTGACTAAGTTCACTGGGTTTTTGAACCCGCCTTTATTGTTTCTATCATTAATGTGTATTTTGGTTGTATTATCTGTAGATAATGCTCTAAATAAACCGTTTCGAATGGTTTTTTTTATGGACGGTGGGCGTGTTCTTCAAACAATTTTGCCCAATCCCCTGAGCTAACTTTTACAATGGAAACAGTGTTCGAAATTTCATTGAAATTTTTTGACGCTGATCAAGAACAAAGTATGTATAGTAGACTCAAGAAAAAAAAAAAACTTTTTGAAACTTCCACGATTACACTCAAAAGTCTAAAAGAGGGTGTCAAAAAAGTGGGCTAAGATTTTTTCCGATTTTTTTTTAAGGTCTTTTAGAGGTGGAATGGAATGAGTCGTACGATATATCAAATATTTCGTCTTGGATTATTAGGGTGTATACAAAAATAAAAAATGAAATCTAAAATTAACGATATAATTTTGGATTAAACTAATTGTTCCAAAGTCATCATGGAATCACGCAAGGAACAATTTTTTGGAAATTCTTTTTTTACTTAGACCTTGTTTTCCGCCAAAAAACATTTTTAATATTTTTTTTTTTCGGAAGTGTTTTATGTTCTCAGAGGTAATTTGATTCTGATCCGGATTAAATTAAATGGATCTTTTAATTTTTATAAGTAAAGGACGATGACGCGATCTCAATTTAAATGTATTGTGTTAAAAACGCAAAATAATGCACTAACAATAATCGGAATGAATAACTTGTTCGCAACTGTGCGACAAAGATTAATGTGGTTTTTATGTTGCATAATTTGACAAGTTACTGAACGCGCATTAGGTATAAAAGTTTATGGAACATTCAAAAATATTCCAAGTAATATCAAAAGTCTTAGTTATTTATAGTTTTACTGAATCGAACTTATATGGGTTTCGGAGACTTGTTTTGTCTATCTGGAACCTTTCAGCCTCAAACGAATGTGACGTACGTTGGAGTCAAAATTCAAGAATTGGGGATATTCGTTGACTTAGCAACTCAGAATAGGCCGAAAATACATCGTTTTGCACAATAATGTCAAACGTGAAAAGTTTGACGAATCTTCCAGAAACCAAGTTTTACTAGTTTCTTAGCAATTGATTCTCGACTGAACAAAAACGTGTAAAATTTCATATTCAGATCGGTATATTAAATATGTATAGTTAAGGCCTACTTAGCAAATGCTATTCTTTTGGTTGTATGCTGTGTCCAATTTTTTAGAAATCTGATTTAAGTCCAACTTTAATTTGGATTAATTCAATAACGATTCAAGTTCTGGCATCATCACTGCCGCAACAATTGCCAACAACAAACACACACAATAAAAACATAACAAATACAACTTGAGACAGCGCACCACCTGCGACTTTTTGGTCCGAACTCCGAGCCAGAAATAAAAAAAAAATAAAAAATGAAGCTCAACGGACGAATAAACAGACGGACAGATTGACGGACGAATGTAGAAAATTTACTGGTATTATTGGTTTAAGTTGTGCTCAGCAGAAGTATCCTCCAGATACTGCCAGCTACATGTGTATGAGAGATTATAGTTAAAGAAAATACAAAGCCAATAGAGAAACTTGAACGGATAAAAGAATAAAATTTTAAAATAAAAAAAAAACAAAAAAAAAATAATAAAAGACAATGAATGCAATTGGACTTTGTTGTTTGTTGCTGCAGTCAGCTGTTGTTGTTGTTGGTTTTGCTAAACTTTTGGTATTTGTCATAGTTTAAGCCATGTTTAGTGCCACAGAGTGGCGACGACGACGACTGCATCAGCGGCAACAATTGCGACAGCGTCATTTTTGTACTGCATGTGAGCTGAGCAGATACTTTTTGAGCGTATCTGCTAGATACAACTCGCTTTCGTATGTTTGTGTATAGAGATATGTGTAGTTAAGCTATAAAGTTGTTATGCTAATTTTTCTTTCTTATTGTTGTTGTTGTTTTTTCGCATACTGCTTTAAAATGGAAATAAATAAATAAATTTTGATTGCATCTGTTTCTGCGCAAAAGTATCTATGCAAGTGTAACTACTGTTTCGGTATCTGTGGGATTTAAATATCATTGGCGTAAGACAAAAAACCAGCAAACAAAAAGAAAAATATGCAGGAAGTCCGTTTGCAATTGTTCTGTGCGAAACAACGGTAAAAGTAATAAATGTGAGAGATTTCACCGACGTCTATCTAAGCCAAAATTACAATAAAAATCAATTAACACAGCGCTTTTAGATCTTTTTCTTTTTTTACTGCACAAGAATCAACATCTTCAGGAATGAGGAAGGACTGCATGATTTATTTCTCAAGCATTTTGTTTCATCTGTGTTTTTCCTTAAAAAGCAATTGATTGATGGGCATCTTGCAACAAACAACAATATGCAACAAAAGCGTACGGATATTCTGTTTCAAACTAGTTACAAGCTTAATGGGAAATGTCTATGCAAACGATGATTCTGTGTTCTAGTGGATATGACAGATTTCAGAGAAAATCACTTCGGGTGCATTTAGCAAAGAAACCAACATGGAAGTATCGTGAAATGAGTAATCAAGGGAGTTCTACATCAATATTGGACATTTTTAACAGCATTGCCATCAAAAATTTGACGTAATCGTTCCAAAAGTTGTTCGGTAGGGAAAATAGAAAAGTGCGTTCCTGCTGTATCATTTCTTTGTTGTTATATCGTCGGGTTAAAACTAAAACTAGAAATCTATATTCTTGATATTTCGAGAAAAGTGCTTTTTAAGTTTTTTGCAATTAAAGTTTTGTATGATGACTAAATTTAAAAAAATATCGACTAGATACGGACTTAGAAGTTTTTTTTCGTCATGTTTCTGTATACTGAACTCGAAACAACAACAACAAAAATGTAGATATTTAGTTCTATAGTTTTAACCCGACGATGATATAGAAAATCTATACATATTTCTGTTTCTAATTAAAAAAAAACAAAAAAAAAAACAGATGAAAGTAGTCAGCTTTCTGAGGTTCAAGGTCACATTTTTGGTTATCATTGAATAACTCAGTACAATAATCGTACTTAGTAAAAGAAATGAGCAATCTTGTCATCATTTAAACAAATCAATGCTTATTTCAAGAAAGGTTATAAAGTGTTACAAGATACTGAAGCCAAGCCAATCCCAAAAATTTGCTAAAGGAACCTGCCTATCTATCATTAAAATTCTCGTAATTTCGAGAGCCTGCATTGTATGTGGAAAACAAATCCGCCCTTGTAGGTTTTAATTGTAGCTAGCGTAGCATGTCTCAAAACCAGAGTGTGTTACCAACTAACAATTTGGCAATTTTTCACAACAGACGGCGCTAGTGAGCCTTATGAGTTATGCATAATGGCGATCCTGCTCAGAGAGTTTACTCGTGGCCTATAGCACAATCGCTTAAGCACCGCGTTCTCTTTCATTAGAAAACCGGAGTCACGGGTTCGAGTACGGTTTCTGGCAAGATTTAACTAAAACTGATCTGATGGGGCTATATACATGTTTATATATGAAAATATATAAATATGTATGTGGAAGTAGCCGAAACATATGTAATCAATTTCCATGTTAACACTTGCTTTCGTCTGTTGGTGAAAAATTGCAAAAATGACTGTTTAATTAGTTCAATATAAAATTATCATACTTCGACATTGATTTTAATTCTTCATCCTTTTTTGTGTAAATAAATAACTTATTATAAACTGGAAAGAAGAATAGAAAGCCTACAAATCCTAATAAGTAGAATTTTTCAGACTAGTCAACGTATTAAAATGTAATCTTTACGTCCAATATATCGAAAAAAAAAGAAAAGATTAAAATTTTACAACGAGCCAAATATTAAGCATCAATTCAGTTGATACTTCTTTAACTGAAATGATGGGAGGAATGATAAGTTGATAGATGCCACGAGGATTTCAGATTCTTGTTTGGGGAGTTTTTGCATTCTATAAATAAAACAAATAAAACTAAACTAAATAAATTTAAGTCGATGATATCGAATCCGCAAAAATACTAGAGCTACTTCTGTTGATTCGAATTTACAATCGTAACAAATCTCACTTCAATATTAAAATCGCACTCAAGATCTTCTTGATAACAATGGCAAATTGGCATAAATATCCGTCGATAGCACTACTGTTCAAGAACGAATATAAAATTGCCTAAAAAACTAACTAAAGGATAAAAATTTTGACTCCTTACTTCCCTTCCGTTATACTTAATGGTCTATTTAAAAAAAATTGTTTAGTCATTTCTTTCAGAAGTAACTTTACATATATTTCTATATCGCCTCGTACATTTTAATCAATAAAAGGCACAAGACTTTTTGATAGTCGTCAGTAGCTAAACAAAATTTATTTTTTTTTTTTTTGGTTTGTTAGAAAAGTGACGTCTATCCTTAGCTCTTTCTCACTCACTCTCTCTTACTTTATGCCGACACTCTTGTGGCCAAAGCATGTTTTTTTGTGCCCACCCACTGCGTTCAAATGTCATTCAACCACGACGAAGCAAATTTTTCATTTTCATTTGCTGCTTTACGACACATTTTGTGAGCTTTTTTTCAAAATTTCCTTGAAAAGTTTTTTTTTTTTTTGCTCTCGGTCCTCTTATTGTATTGTTGTATTTGCAATCTTTTTTGGCTGCATGCGAATGACAGCGCAACATTTTTGTTTTTTTTACAAAATTTTTGTTTTTGCCTTTTTCGGGGGTTCGTCCTGCCACTTTTCATACACATACATACGAGTTCTGTACTTTTTGTGTGTGTTCTCGTATATGTTTGTATTTGTTTTTGTCAAGTATTGATTACTACCACGAAATAACAGTTATTTCGAGCAGCGCTTACTAACGCATTCATTTACATACGAACGAGCTCCAGGCTGAAAAGGACACTCACAGCCCTAAAAAGAACGGGGAAAAACAGAACAGAAAAAAAACATTTACGACTGATTTTGACAAGTTCAAAAATAAAAATCCTTCAGAATTCATTGCGGTTGCTTTCAGTGCGAAAGAGAGGGCAAAGGCAAGACAGATTACCACGTGCTGTTGCTACGAAAACAACAATACGCCGCGTCGTTGGCTAAGAAGGCACAGAGTAACAGCATTCTATTCATGTCAAGTCAACATTACCAGCCAACGATTTTCATAATAAGAATCAGGAAAAAAATTCAAATTTTATATTTAAATAAAATTACACGCGATTTCATTGTCAGACGACCGACTGCGATGTGGCAACAGCGGCGTTGCTGACGACAGCAGCGCCAAACAAATGAAATGACGAGTAATTTTTCCATTTTTTTTTTTATTTTTCGTTTTAATTTTAATTTTATTCAAAACGAAAATTAGCGCTTAATTGCATTGATGTAGCGAAAACAAGAAAAGTGAGCACTAGATTCATTCCGGAAGAGAAAGGTTCGGTTCACATTGTTCTAATGAATAGATAGCTTCTTTAATTTATGAAATATCTAAGTGAAGTTTATATGGAAAAGTCTCTGTTTGAGTTTATCTGAAATGTGACGAACAATGTACTATCGATGTTTTTACTTTATATAACCTCAAATATTTGCTCAAGAAGGTGCAGTTTCGGGGTAAATGTTGGATATTTCAAATAATAGTTTTTAGGTATTGTAGCGAAATTTAATTTTTCTAAGCTTTTTCATTTTGGGGGTGAAACAATATTCCCGGGGATTTTTTCTCATACTGCAATGGAGAATGCACGGCAGTCTAAGTAAAATTCCCCGGGAATATTGATTGATTCACGATAACCCCAATTATTATAAATAAATTTCATTTAAACTAACTAGCCCCAAAAATTTTCATGCATCGTCACTCTTATAGTTGATGAGTGATTTTTCAAAAGGGCGTAAAACCATGTTAAACAAATTCTCAGTAATGAGAAAAAACTTTTATGGGCTGTTTACAATAACTTATTTTTTTTTAATGTCACCAGTGTTATAGTGTGTTGACCAAAGATTCTAATCCCCTTAACATTTTTGTTGTAACATATTTGTAGAAATATCAAAAAGTAAAAAACATTTGGAAATAAGCTCTTTTGTTCTGAAACGTTTGGAAATAAGACTTTTTGTTTCGAAATCACTCTTATTTCACCATTTGGAAGTTTATGCTGATGTCTATAGGCATGCTTTGTAAGCACCTATATAGCCTGGGGCATATACAAAATATTAAAAATTTTTTTTTGGCCACTATTCGAAATAGGTCTTTTTGTATCAAACTCTAAAAATTTCTATGAAATTATATGGAAATATGTCCTTTTGTTCTGAAATGCGACTTTTGATCACGATTTTATCTTGAAAAAATGCATTTTTTGTGATGAATTTTGAACTAGAGGATGCATTTTAGCATGGTAATGGCGATGGCGGTCTTAGGTTTGTTCGAAGTTGGAAGTGGATTTACGCCCTTTTGAAAAATCACTCCTCAGTTATGGAGCTGGTAGCAGAAAAAATTATGTGATAACATTGTTCGGCAATAATAAAAATAAAAATATTATTCCACAGTTTTCGATTGAAACCCATATAAATATAAATGGGTCTTGCCAGACCCCTGAGTACCCCTTATGTGACAATTTAAATGGGTGACAACATGAGGGTTAGGTGTCAAAGCACCTGGTTTAGCCATAGTTTATTTTATATTTAATGAATTTCATTTTTAACAGAGAATTATCATTACGTATCGGCAAAATTCGCTTGGCCACTGACGAATAAAAATGTTATTTCGAAACCCATTTTGATTTAAGCCGTGTTAAAATGCATTCCTTCATTTAAAAATCTATGGGTACTATATTATCGCTTTTCAAACAACAGTAATGACAGACTTATGGTTTAAAAAAACAGTTTTTATTTACAGTTTTTTAGAAAATTCACTCAGTCAACTATGAGTTTTATATACTTATGCTGTGGATGCAGAAACTATTGCAGGTCCAATTGGCAAAATTTTACAAAAGGAAGTACATGATCCTGATTTATATTTTGTAAGATGATGAAATAATGCCATATTGGTATTATCAATTCAATTCTCTCAATTCAATTTTCTGTATTTAAGATTAATTAAGTTTGTAATAATTGGTATATTGGTTTTTTTTACAAGCATGGCAAAAATTAATATTGCCGTCTGCCGGATTTAATTATACATTTTTGTACAAAGAGAATACATCGAAGCAAAAAATGTTTAATAAAATTTAAAAAAGTCAAAATTAAGTTTAAGTTTAACTATGGTTGAATATCTATAAATTAAAAAGTTTGTTGGGTTGTTAATAATCTAATTCATATTCCAGAAATATTCAATGCAATACATTTATCTTATCGAATGCTAAATATTCAGTGTAACCAGATATGGTAATATCTTCTTTTAATAAGACTAGAAATAAGCTGCGGAAGCATTTATTCAAGCATGACGATATAGAAAATACATACAGTAGGTCAAAGCCAAACTCGTACACCAAAGAAGATTTTTTTCAACACCCCAAAACTAAGTACGCAATAATAATTTAAGAATCTTAGAGTACAATTTTAAATAGCATATTTAACCCTTCAATTTTGACAAAAAACACAACTTGAATTTTTCCGTTATTTTTGAAAATAAATAAAAAGTTACAGAAATCAAGCGTATTCAGTACCAAAGCCAAACTCGTACACCTTAACAAAATGATAATTTTTACATGAGTACATTATTTTGTTTTTAATTGTCATGTTTAGTCCTTTTGGCATCCTTTGCATTAGTTTTTCACAATTAATGGTTCACTAATGGTTTGGAGCTCTTTTTCAGCAGCTGGGCCTGGTATACTCTATTTTGTTGACACTAGTAAGGATCATAAGATGTATTTGAACATTTTAAGACCAAATTTATTGCAATGTAAGGATAAACTTGGTCAATGGTGTGATAAGAAATTTTACCAATATAACGATCTCAAACATATTTCTTATATGAGATCATGGATTCAATATAACTGTCCCAATGTAATCGTAGCACTGGCGCAGGGTCCAGATATAAATGCTATTGAAATCTTGTGGAATTATCTGGGCGCAAAAGTTCACCAGTACAATATTTCTTCAAAAACTGAACTGAAAAGGGTATTCATGGAAGAATTGGAAAAAATTTATCCGAGCTATTGTGAAAAACTAATTCAAAGGATGCCAAAAGGACTAAACATGACAATTAAAAACAAAATAATGTACACTAAATACTGAACTTATGTAAAAATTATAATTTTTTTAAGGTGTACGAGTTTGGCTTTGGTACTGAATATGCTTGATTTCTGTAACTTTTTATTTATTTTCAAAAATAACGGAAAATTTCAAGTTTGGTTTTTTGTCAAAATTGAAGGATAAAATATGCTATTTAAAATTGTACTTCAAGTTTCTCAAATTATTTTTGCGTACTTACAATAGTTTTGGGGCATTGAGAAATAGTTTCTTTGGTGTACGAGTTTGGCTTTGACTACTGTACATATTTAATATTGATTATTAAATAACTAATTAATAAGTCATTATTTAATATATAAATAATTAAATAAAAAAAAATTTGGAGGCCTGGAAGCAATTTTTGAGATCACAACCTAAATTTATTTTACTTATATAAGTTTTCATTCTAACAAAAAAGGAGCTAAAATACAAAAATGCTCATAACTTATGACTACGATTTTCGAGTTACCAACTTTTACGTTGGACGTATCGGCATCATAATCTCGCAACTCGTAAAACTGTCAAAATTCACATTGGTTTTAAGAACTCTAACGAACTTTTCGAGACACTTGCACGTTTTGTATGAAGCATTTTCTAAAGATTTTTGAATTTGTCTACTACGACTGGCGGCAGCTTGAATGGCCTCTGTATAATATTTCCTATGTTTACTATAGGAAATGGGTTTTTGGAAGCAAACTTAAGTTTGCTAATGATATTTCGAATAGATTTTCAGATGATCCAAGAAGCTTAGTTTTAATTTAAATCTTTAATATAAATGCTTTGCTTCCCATCGATTAACTGAATATGCGATGATAATATTGTCAAGTCATAGAGAGCGTATCTACTAAAAATCCAAGTAAAACTTCAGGATGCAGGATGTGCAAATGCAATTTAATTTTAAATGGAAGGATTTTTGCCTGCTGTGTGTTTTGTTTTTGTAACATTTCGCGTGAACTTGAAATTTTACTCCCTAGAATTGTTTTTGTCTTTATTGTTGTTGTTGTTTTTATTGTTTTCTGTCCAACACTGCATTTAGTGTTGTAAAATGCACATTTCTATGCCTCTGCGCGTCCGTACGTACGTACGTACGGCCTGCCTTTGCGTCAGCGTCGGCCTCGAAAATATTTTTGCAGAGATACTGGAATTTATGTACTCATCGTTTGTGCAACCATTTACATGCAATTTGTTTCAATGCGATTGTGTGTGTGTGGACATGTGGGTACTCTATGTAAAAAGTAACACTATTTACAACAACAAAAACAACTGTTGTACGGACGATAACAGCAGCAACAACAACGACAAAAATATCAGTGAAAGCGTCGTCGTCTATCGACTGTCCAAAGGGAAAAATAATGGTTGCAACAACAACAACAATAGCAACAACCTGAAACAAATGTCCTCGCACAGTCAGTCGGTCGATCAACGCGCCAGTGTTGTCCAGACGACGACAAACGTGGCAGAATTGCAAACGAGACGCTACAGTCGCCGCCGTCGTCGTCGTTGTTGGGTTACGCGCGGCATTGGGGGAGATGCATTTTTGCATATTCTATTGTGAATTGGTCACGTGATAGTGCGACGGTGGTGGTGTGGTGCAGTAGGCTCAGTACAACAACAAATAGCAAATAGCCGAAATGCATAGAAACTCTGTATAGATACATTTTGAATTTTGTATCTCATGGATGCAAAAAGCAAACGGGCTGCGTTAGATACACAGGTTTTGTAGGTTTGTTGTTTTGTGTTGTTGTTGTTGTTGGATTTTAATGCTGGTGACAATGGACGTTGGTTTTTAGGTTTTAGGTCGGCGTTGCCGCTGCCGCCATAGTTTTTGTGTTTTTGCTGGGCAGAGTGCGGCAGATGCCTGCATAGATAGATCGAAATAGTTTGTGTATCTCACAGATACATTTTCGCATTTGCATGCATAGAATTTTGTGAAGCACTGAGTTGCAGGTTGGCCGTATTTCGGCCTTGTTGTTATTGTTGTTTTTGCTTGAGGATTTAGGTGAATTTTTAAAATTTCTATTTTTTTGTTGTTGTTGTTTTCGGTTACATCGGCACAAAAATCTAAGCGTAAATACGTTTTGTAGATATTTGGTGTCGCGAACCCATGAAATGCATGCGCCAGCATAGAAAATAAACTGAATTGTTATTGTTTTTGCTGTCATATTTATTGTCGTTTTTGTTGTTGTAGTTGTAGTTCAACGAGCTTAGAAGGCGCAACAGCTTGTTTTGAAAGCGTTATAGTTCCATTTTGTTGCAATTTTTTCACTTTTTTCCCCATTAAATACTTTTGATTCATTGTTGTTTTTGTTGTTGGTGTTGTTGTTGTTGTAACTTTTGCATGACACCTCGTTTGATGGTTGTTAGGGTCATTCGTTTCAAAACTATTTTTTTTTTTTTTTTTTTTCGCAGTGCGCATTCACAATTCAAATGCGCCCATTGTGTCGATCGATTGAAATAAATGCGGGCTCTTCTTCTGCCTGGAATTTTAACGGTAGGTGGCGCTCCAAAGTTTAAGTTGGATCTACACCCTCAACAAAAGCAACAACAAATTGGTAATCAAAATTAATTGTTTGACTTGTCGAAATTAAGTCTACGCCAATAATTAAAAATTTCGACGTCCTCGCCTTTGTCTTTTTCGGCGTCTTCGTTTTCTATTGAATGTTGGAGTGAAATACGAAAAAAGGCTTCTTCTTTAGGTTAAGGCGTATCACACCCATATTTTGTTGATTCAGGGCTAACTTTTTATTGTTGTTGTTGTACATATAGCAGTTTATTTGGTGTTAAGCAATTAATTTCTGTTGCGTGCTATTTGACGATTTTCTCAATTTCGAAAGGAAAAAAAAAATTGAATTGAGGAAGAAGAAGATTGAGCAATAATTAAAAAATACATATAAACATACATCTTTTTGTTTATATGTATGTATCGAAATCGAAAAACAAAATTGTTGTACATTGTAGAAAATTCCTATAGAATCATCTGCATTAGATCAGGGTATTCAAAATGGCTTTATCGTTTCATTCTTAGTTTCAAAAAGTACCATAAATTGTGGTGCACTGTAATAAGCAATTCCATTGTGTAAAACCATGGGAATTACTCCAAGTGAAAATAGTTTTATTTTCAGTTATTATCAGTAAATGTCCATCGATATTAATTACCACATAAACCTTTGCAAAATTTCGGATTCAAAAAGTACTAACGGTATATTAATACAAATATTTTAGTTTTAACAAAATCTTCTCTTCTTATACGAGATAAAATTGTATGTTTGTTTGTTTGTTTGTTTGTTTGTTTTTTTGTACTCAATATTTTTTTCTCGATTTCAATGAAACTTGGTATAATGTTAGATATTAGCATACAATGATGAATGAGCTAGGCTTGAACTTTGTAAATGCTCACCAGAGGGCGTGGCATCGCATTAAATTTTAAATTTGATATGGTCATAACTCGCAAACCATACAAGATGTTTGAATAAAATTTGGTGAGAAGGTACGGTTTAATAATGCCTTGAAACAGACAAAAAGTGGGCGGGATCGAAGAAGTGCCACGCCCACTTTTTAGCCCTTGAAAATTTTGATTTAATATTACTCGAAAACGACTCCAACAATTTTAATGAAAATTTAGGAGAAGTTACCTCTGCAAACAAGTATTAATATGTAATATGCCGTTATATTAAGAAAACTCGGTGAAGGGCGTGACACCGCCCACAAAAATATAGTGCGCTATAAAAAGAAAACTACTAAAGCAATATTTCTGAATTTAGCTATATGGAGTCTACTTGCTATTAGAAACCTACGACCTAAAAGTAGGCAAAATATCGCCGTTGCGCGTGGAACCTCCCATACAAGCAAAATACGTTAAATGCTATTTCTCGCAAATTTTACAAGGTATTTCAATGAAATTTGGTATGTAAGTACTGCTTAATAATACCTTGTAACAAAAGAAAAGTGGGCGGGATCGAATAAGTGCCACGCCCACTTTTTAACCCTTGAAAATTTTGATTCATTATTACTCGAAAACAACTCCGACAATTTTGATGAAAATTTATGCAAACAAGTTTTAATATGTGATATGCCGTTATATTGGGAAAACTCGTTGAAGGGCGTGGCATCGCCCACAAAAATATAATGCGCTATAAAAAGAAAACTATTAAAGCAATCTTTCTGAATTTAACTATAGGGAGTCTACTTGCTTTTAGACACCTGCGACCTGAAAGTAGGCAAAATATCGAAAGTGCGCGTGGAACCTCTCATACAAGTAAAACACATTAAATGCTATTTCTCGCAAATGATACAACATATTTTGATGAAATTTGGTATGCGGATCTGGATCAGGAGTATCTAAAGCATAACAAAAAGAAGACTTTGTTTAATGATTGCCCCGCCCATTTTTTTTATCAAAATAAAAATTTTGGTTAATAACTCAGGCACACAAAAAAAAAATGGAATGAACTGTTTAATTCTTATATGCAGTCTTATGGACTTTTTGACGCTAAGTCCGTCTTCATCAGCAGAATTGTCATTATACCTGCAGGATTTTGAAATATCCTTGCTTGAAGTTGAAGAAAACGCTGTGTTCAGTCTTACAACGTAGCTACAAGAAAAGGTAAAATTATTTTTTATTAATAGCATCGAATAGTTACACTCTTCCTTGTCCAAATATCTTCTCTGATTTTTCCAATGGGATTTTTATTTTCCAAGTAATGATCCTTTGAAGATAAAATATTTCAGCCGCCATACAAAAGACGAAATATTTTGGGTGCGTGGCATATCCCATTTATTTATTTTAGGGCATTCTATTTCACCAAAAAAAAATTTTAGTTTTTGATATTTTTCTTTACCATTCGATACTTTCCGAGTTTTTCATATTATTATTCTCATCGGTTTATTTATCATTTTGAAAGCATGACCGTTAGAAGTGAAAAGATACAAGTTTCATAACAAAAAATAGCTATGAATAAAAACATCGACTAAAATAAAAGATTAGATTGTTGACCGGTACTATATATTTAAATAAAATATACATTTCCGAGTACATATCTATACATCCAACGTATAAGTTGGTAACTCAAGTTATCAACTTTTTACGGGACAGAGTTTTTCACTAAAATATAATTACATAGATTGTTATTAATTTCAAAAACACCTCCCAGCCCTTAAAAATTGCAAACAAGTTGTACCAAAATATGATATAAATTCTCATTTTCAAATGAGTTTTAAGAAAATGAAGAAAATCATTAGTTTTTGAAATAAAAACCCTAGAAACTAGCGGGCTTTTTTTAAAAAAATGTTAAAAATCATCAAATTTAAAGTCAAAGTTAAAGATGCTAGTGCTTGGAAGCATACAGACTTACATGGACTGCCAACCTTCACGCAAAAAAAAAAAAAAATTATCTACAAAAATTGATTTTCAAGCAGCACAAAGTGACAATAATCTCATGAAAAATTACGGTTTGTTCCAGTAATTCAATTATTTAACTGAATTCTTATGAAAAATTAATGTTGCGAAATGGTAAAAAATGTTGAATACAAAAGTAAAAAGTGCGCATATGAAAAAATACCAGTCAGCTTTTCTGACTGGAAATTAAAACCTTTTGGTCATAATAGCATTTTACACCAATTTATAAATCGTGATGTAATGATGTACAGACTACCTCCTACCACACCTTCCTTTCCTGGTAGTAGCTAAATGGTATAGGTGGGCTATTTTAAATACGTTATTTAAAATATACACAGATGGGTCAAAATTGGATACAGATACTGGATCAGGAAATTTTTCCGATTATATAGAACTAACAAAATCGTACAGACAGCCAAACGACTGTACTGTCTTTCAGGCAGAGGTTTATGCTGTTTTCAAAGTCGCAGTTTCTTGGAAGAGCTATTATTTATTTACCTTGATAGCCAGGTGACCATCAAAGCAATTTCATCAAATCACATTATTTCAAAACTTGTATTAATCTGTTAAAAAGGTCCTTTTGCGATATTCGTGAGGACTTTAGTATGACACTTTGCTGGATTCCCGGTCATAGTAATTGCTGATGAACTAGCTAGGAAAGGTTCAAACCAGAATATTCTTTTGGCTGACCTGTCAATAAGAAAACACTTTAGCGTAATCAAGGGAACAATCGAAAGTAAATGTAGTCAGCTTGCTAATTCTAGACGGTCAGATCTACAAACTTAAAAGCATATTAGATCAATTTATTTTGCCTTCCTTAAGAATAAATCTATCTTAATTTTTTATAGCAATGGAGAAAAACAATGTGCGTAACTTAATTGCTGCTTTTACTAGAAACTGTGGCATAGAAAACCATACATTTGTAGAAGTCATTTCTTTGGCCATTTCAAATTCGAACCGCTTGGCCCACTATCTGTATTGTGTCTTAAATCTATATGGTAAGTAGTATATGTATGTATATGGACATGTATGTGGTTCTCCTAGAATTACTTTGCTAAAGCTCTCTGTATCGGGATCAGTTCCGAGGCCTAAATTAATGATGACAACATGGTCTTCCCACGGATTTTACCTAACTAAGCCTTCATAAATCAATAAACTAATCAACATTTTCTTCAAATTTTTGTTGTTGTTAGTGTGCCGCCAAATTTTGATATTATTAAAAATGTGCCGTGACGAAAAAAAGGTTGAGAATCACTGTTGTAGGGAATGAAATATTAAATTCAATGATATCGAAAACTCTATTTTTAAATTGTAGGCATGTGTCGGGTTTTGCATTTGGGCTGCTCAAATATGATCTCTAATGAGTATATGGTCTTCTCTGATGAACTGCTTTCAGATATACGCAATATATCTTCGAAACTACATTTCAGTTGGGTTGCATTCCGTACAATATGTTGTTTGTGAATAAAATTGTTGTATAGATCAAATGTTAAAGCAGACCCCAGAATAAAACTAATATTGAGTCTCATATTTTGGTTGTGGTTTAAAGAAAACATTATAATATACCTATTATACCACTCTATTTTAAGTAATTTACTTATTGAAACAGAAAGAAAGAAAGCTTAAGTTTTCTAATTCTTCTTACTACTATTTATTTATTTTATTATTTTCTTCTATACCCTCACAAAAATGTTTATCTCTATAAGACAAAACCCATTTGGTTCTTTAACTTGCGATATTTTTATACTAATATTTACTATAACGTTGTGCCAATGTATAATACCTAAGGTTGGTATGGACTTCTCGAATTAAGTATGTTACATAAAGTGTTAGAGACTTCTGCTCTAAACATTTTAATGTAATGCGAAAAGTTAATAAATTCGAACTCGATGTTCAGAAAGATCCAGCGAAGCTTCTTCGAAAGGTTTTGTAAAAGTTTTTCGTGGCATCAGAAGTTTTACAATGAAAGATTGATTGTTAGAATATTTCACGTCTAATTGTTATAATTAATTGTAAATTGTCATATATCGAGACTGGTTGAAGAATTAGTAAATAGAAACACACAGAGTTTTAAATTTTTTCTACAATATAAAAATTAATTCTTTTAAAAATTATCTCTAAATTTAATAAGTACATAAACAAATCGAAACACTATCGATAAGTTCATTGCAAAAGTGAACATAATTTCCATTCAGAAAATGCCAAAATGGCGGATTGAAAAGGCTGAAGTTTATTATTTGTTTCAAAATAGTAAAGGAATCATCAATATGTGCCCCTGCAACAAAGGAAGATATCACAGGCCGACAAAATTTAACCAACATTCAGACTCAGAAACCAGACTATATATTTCCGAAGGTTTTTGATGCGCAGAATCCAAATCTGGCCTCAAAAATGCTATATCAGCTGTGATTTTTGAGATATCTTAACCTAAAAGTTTTCCTGACATTCCTGATTTGCAGTTATAGGAAAATTTACAAACAGAAAAACTTCAAAATTTGATATCTCAGAGAAAAAAACAGATATTTGAGTAAACTCTGGGTCTGAGTTGCTGTCGGTCTGTGAATTCCAAATCAATAATGTATTTATTTGAAATATTTTTTAGTGATATCGTTGAGGGAGAATAACTTTGCGTGTTGGCAGTTACACTTAAAATTTTCTTAAAAATAAATATTTTATTTAAATGTTATTCTGTTTTAAGAAATTGATAAAAAAAGTTAATTAGCATAACTTCAAATTATATTAGAAAAAACAAAAATGTTAATTAAAAATATTTCTTTATGAAGAATTTTAAAAATGTGTGACACGCACAGCTTTACGGCTACTTAAAATAAGTTCATGTAAAATCACAGAGTTAGAAAAAAAAAAAACAAAAAAAAGATAAAATTTCAACTAAAAAAAAGAAGGTGAAACTAAAAAGAGCCCAAGAAGCATCCAAAGAAATGGTAGAGTTTAAAATAAAAAGCAACAACAAAATAAATTGCGTGCTGATGGCTCATTTAGTTTAATGAGCGGCGTGCAACTCATCCAGGCATCATTTGGAAAGTAAAAAGTAAAAACGTTTTTTTTTTCTAATTTTTTTTTTTTAATAATCGACTGCTTCAGTTACAAATTTGCTGGCAGAAGAAGAATGAACTTGGGTATATTTAATTCGATAGAACAGTTTTCTATGAAATTGTTCATAGTTTATGTTTAATATTTTTAGCTACAGGGAGATCTAAGATTATTTTTCAATAAATAAACTAAACTTTACCTTTCGGGGCGATTATTAACTTTTTTAATTTTCCCAACTTGATTATTGAAAATTCAAGGAAATTTCTTGGCCCATGCTGAATGGCATTCCTGAAAAGAATTTAACTTTGCAATTTTTGGTAGCGGTTGCAAAAAAATTTCCAATGAAGCGAATGAATCGTATGCGAGTCAACATATTTCTTTTGAAACTTTGCATTCCTTAATTTAGTCACAATTTAAGCCACTTGTGACCCAAAATAAATGCAGCAACAAAAAAAAAAAACAAACAAAAAATGTTGCTTGCACGCAAAAGCGTCATTAAATGTTCGCTTATTTAAATATCTGAAGAGAGAAAAATAAATGTTTTGGCTTGCGCATTCCTGGCTGTGTTCTGGAAAACTTAATTTTTCGCCAAGTTAACATTGTTTGGCAAAAATTTAATTTTAAATTAATGTTTATTGCGAAAACAGCCTGTGGCTCCTCTTGCAGAAATCTGCCCCTTTACTTTACTCTGCGTGCAAGTATTTATTTACCTACGGTGCGCTTATTAACTTTTTGCAGCCAATGTAAATAACATGTTTTTTTTTAAATTTCTGCGTTCAAAATAATATTTTCATAAATTTAAAAATACTAGTTATTGATCACAGTGTTACTGAAACTTACTTTTATAAAAAGGATCTCCCTTTTTTTAACCTACGATTTTTGGACCAAAAATTTTAGTTCGACAATGTATGGCTATATTCATATTAAAATCACAAGTTGTTTGAACCTCACGTCATTATATGAGAAACAATCTAATAAGCTAAGAAACCATACACAAAGGCTTAAAATCGGAACTTAATATGTAATAGATTTCTAATTAAGATATATTTTTTTATTTTAGATATTTTCTTAGTTTTAAGTTGGGTTTTTTTATGAAAATGTTGGAGTCCCTCCAACTTTATTAATTTTGTTTCAGATAGATTGTTGAATTTTTAAAGTTATCTCCCATATACTTTGGTAATTTATATTTTTGTTTGCATTCTACGAAAAGCCAAATTTTTCCCTCTAATATCAATATTTTTCATAGTTTCGTGCTCAACCAGCTGAATGCGATTTTCGAAATAAGGCTGAATCGCCGCATCAGCGAACATACAATTCGTGACGTAAAATCATGTATTTAGTAATGCGAAATTCATGTGAAACTTATGATTTTACGTCACGAGTTTTACGTTCACGGATGCGTCGATTCGACCCCTGGTTTTCTTTATCACATCAGTATTTTAAAATATCATAACTCAAATCGGAAAAAACATGGTTTTCGTTATTTCTTGGGTTATATAACAAGATACGTATATTTTGATCCGTAAATCTGTTAAAGCAAATGGAAGTTCTTATGTATTTCGATAGCTTTTTATAGAAACTAGAATCGCCCAATGGTCAAAATTTTACCACAAATGTATTAAATAATTTTGGTACTTTTTGGGCTGTTTTAGTACTTTTTTCCTCTATTTGGTACACAATAGAAAAGCTCGTTTATCATACCTGTTTCAATGAAAAATCTAAAACGAAAAGAAAACGGAAAACATGAAGTCAGGATCAGTCAGCTTTTTTGTTTTTCTTTGGGCTGTATCCTTTTCTCAGCTCTGTGTGACCGTGTACTTTGTTGTTTTTAATATTCAAAAGTTTCCAATGATGTATATTTCAAAGTCGTGCTCCATTTCTAACATAGTTAAAAAAGTAGGACGAGTTTTTGTCTTGCGTATTAGTTAGTCTGTAGATAACAGTTTAGTATTGAACTCAAAAATTTAATCATTGAACGTTGTATTGACTGAAATGTGGGAAAACCTTAGGTCCCTAGCCTCAGTTTCTTGCAAACTCAAGGATTTAATTTTTGTTTTTAGTAAGAAAATTTATTGGGTTCTAACAAAAAGGAGTTAATAAAATTAAATATTTTTCTTAGGTACTCAGCCTCTTAAGATATATTTTTTTTTTTTTTTTTTAGGCCATAAAATTCGAGCATTTTATTTTTTTGATCGGCCGTACAAAAAAGACCCAAGCTGAACTAAAACTGCTTGTCTGATTCCAGAACATGTATAATCACGCATATACGAGTATATGTACTTTGTATTAAAAAATTACAATACATTAAAAGTATTATCTTAGTGTAATTTTTTCTGAATTTTTTGTCCAATCTTCAGTTCAAGGCATTATAACTCCCATAAGTTTTACTGCAAATTTATAAATGAGAAACTGAAAAAAGAATTTTTGTATTTGCTTTGACTTAAGGCTGTGGCAAGTTTTTTCTTTTTTTAACTGAGCGAAGGCTGTTTGTTACAAAACTACTCCAGACAAACTGTTTTTAAAGGAAGTGCTCTAAGAGTCATGGTTTTTATCAACCAAATATTTCCCAGTATCTTCAGAGGTAGGTTTTTAAATACCAAATATTGTAAGTATAAATTCAAGAAATAATACAAAAAATTAGATCATTTATATTACCCAAAGACATATACTTCAGGTACAACACAAAGGAGGTTCTTTTTCATGATAAAAAAAAGAATTGAGATAATTCGTCGCCTGAGTTCTCTTTTGCCCCATCGACACTTTTTAGCATTTTGAGTTAAGACTTGTTTCATAGGTTTTGAAACATGGTCTTTCTAACGGTGTTGTCAGAATGCATCTATCTCTTTTAATTTCTGAGATATGCAGTGTCCACTTTGCTCCATATGCCATGCTTTTTAATTTTTTAAATTCTTATTTGCTCCAAAAGCCAATTTTTGGTTTATGGATCAAATTTTCTATGAAAAAAAAAAGTTTTAAATTCTAAATTCTTATTTGCTCCATAGACATAGAAAACTTTCATTATCATTTTTCTATTAAAAATTTCCTATGAACTAAGAAAGATAACTCGATAAAATTTGGTACATTACCTCCGTCGTAAAAGATAGTTCGTGGGATTAAAAATGAGTAAAATCGGTCAACGGACACGCCTACCGCCCATACAAAAAAAATATTCACAACGCAATATTAAGCGCATTTTTAGCGATAAAGCAACCAAAATACGCACAGATACTGAGGATAATAGTAACAAGCTTTGAATAAAAACTAGGTGAGTTCGGGCAACAGGATATGGTATTTCCCAAAAAGCAAAAGCTATAAAATTCTTAACTGAATGCGGTTTTTGATACAATCAATCCAAATTTAACTCATCCACTAATTATAAGAAATGCAAGATCTGATAAAAAACTTGGTTGATTCGGACAAGAGGGCGTGGCACCTCCCATACACACAAAGATTTCAAAACACTGTAGAGCAACCGTTATTTGAGGAAATGTAATAAAATTTCGCACAGATTCTAGGAATAGTTAGTGAAAGCTCTGAGCAATAGTCGAACACGGAAAAGGCGTGGCACCTCCTATACATGCGAAATTTTAAAATTTTGCAGTGCAGGGTATTTAATATTTGGCCAGGCTAATGGTAGCACCCTTACTATTTGTTATTCATTTTTTTTTTAAAGAAACTAGTAATGTCCACAACGTATTCTTATTTATAATGTTTTTAATTCATTTGCCCTATTTACACTGTTATGTATGTTTAGTTAAAAAACTAACGTTCTTATTTGCTCCATTGTCATAGTTTCTAAGGGCCAGTTTGCTCTATATGCATGGAAAAACAGTTTTTAATTTATTTGTATTGTATGGAGCAAAATGTCCACTTACCTTATCTGATAAAATATCAAATATCGCGAAAAGTGCTTTAGTCCGATTTTTGAAATTTTGCACTGAGCTAGCCAATTCATCAACAGATTCTTTTGTTTAAATTTCGATGGTACTTTTTCTGACCAATTTTATTTATTTTAAGTTCAAAGTTTCTTTTTCGATTTTCTCGAAATACACTAACATGCGAATGGGGCAAAAGAGAATTGAGGCGACGAATTATTACTCGAAAATTTTCAAAACCAAGCGAACTTTCGGGTACAAACAATTTTTATAATTTGCCGATTTTTCCAACTTCTTTAACTGAAATTTTTGTTTGAGTGCCGTGGGCAATTTTGTGAAAAATAGTTGCAGTAAATGATTTAATTTGATTATTTAATGCAACATCAGGAACAATGTTGCTACTTTTTCGCCCTTTCGTTTTTCGCATCAAAACTTATGAAAAATGTTGGTGGAAGTGGAGATGGTCGGCGGTCGTATTTTGTTGTTGCATTTAAAATTTTTTTGTTTTTGTTTAAATAGTGACAGCAACAACAAAAGAAATTCCATTGCGGTGAGCCGAAAAATTAAAATAACAATAACAACAACAAATATTTTAAATGCCGCACTGACCGCAGCCATGTTGCTGCAATTTTTTCAAATTTTTTATTTTTTTCGTTTAATGGGCACTGGAATTGTTGTAATTTTTTGTTGTTGTTGCAATAAATAGGCGTGAAATTGAAGCAAATCTGACTAACGGCAGCAGCAGCAATGCAACAAAATATAAAATGACAACAAAAGCAACAACAACAACAATATATAGTGCGGCGGATTTAATCAAATTATAAAAATTTGCTACAGCTGCGGGCTACAATTTGATTGTTGTTGTTGTTGTTGCTCTCGCTCTACAACACATAAAAGTTGAGTTTTGTTTTCTTTTTTGTTTGCCAACGAATTTTATTGGCTTTAATTATTTGGTACTGGCTGCTGTTGTTGTTGCTGTAGATGTTTTTTTTTTTTTTTAATAAAAATTAACAACGCCATGAAAATTGTAAATAATAAAACCGCAGCACAACAACAACAACAACAATGCAATAAAAATGCAGCATAAAAAAAAATCAAATTGAAATGAAATTGCAATTGCAATGAAACAAAAGCAACAAAAAAAAAAAAAACAAAATAAAAATGTTATGGAAAATATTTAAAAAAAGAAATATTCCGGAACAACGAGCGTTAATTCGAAAATTCAACCGCAAATGTAAAACTTGCAACAATTTATTTGTTGTTGCTGCTCTGCCGCAAAAACGGCGGCCTGGAAAATCGGCGTTAAAATAAAAATTACAATAACAATAATGGAAAACCAAACACGCAAAAAAAAGTAACAACAACAACATAATTTATATGGGCGAAAAAAAAATGTTAACGCAAGAATCAAGTTGCCGCAAATGAATGCCCAAAAGTATAATAACAACAACTTTAACAATTTAACAACAACAACGAACGACATTAACAGCCAAAACAGCCTAAATAATTTGGTGGTAAGCCGCTTGCTCACAAAAAAACAAAAATAAAACGCTTCGCAATTCGGCTCTGCCTTGAAAAAGTTTGAGTTTTGGTTAAAATTCTTGCAATTTTGCTATGCAAAGAGACTTAAAAATTTTGGTACCTTGGCCTTTGGTTAGCAATTCCAATTTTTGGACCGTTGGTTTATTTTGGTATTTTCGTGATTTTCAAATTTAATCTCGCAATCAGCTTCGAGTTATGAAATTTTAAAAAATTACGAAAATAGTTATAATAATGAAACTATGTTTTCAATAAAAATTCAGTATATTGGGTCTCGATTAAATATCTAAATTAATGTCTTAATTAAAAAGAATTGAGTTTTTAAATAAACACGCTGAGAAATTGTAAATAACGTCATATCTAGCAAACGGAAAAAAAGAAAAAGAGTTCGAATTGTTTCAAAATAACACCAAGGCTAGACGTATTACCAGCTTCATAGCCTTTACCGAAAATAGGTGCAATTTAATAAATATGGAACAAATGCTTTTACATTGAAAAAAATGCCAAATACGGATAATTTTTGTAGTAAAAATCAAACTAGTTGCTTCAAAAATTATTATGCATTTTTATGAGAAACTTACAAATCACAAAGGTAATTCAAAAGTGAACTGAAATTATTAATTTCGTAAAATAGCGTGGCATTATTTTAGAGAGTTTTATGGGAGATTCCAGAAAAACCGCATTTTTTGCTTGCCATTCACCCCTGTTCTGAAATCCGATTTTGATCGGAATTGAATCCAAATTTAAGTGTTTCATGTTTCGATAATAAGTATATATCAAATCGGAATCACGTATCGGTAAATCGGATAGGAATCGATAGTAAATTTTAATGGCTAAAATACAATTCCGATTTCATCTGATTTGTTGCAATGCAAAGCATTTTAAGATTGATTTAAATCCGCTTCCAAAGAGAATCGAATTTCAGAACATACACTCAGGGAAAAATTGGTTTGTAAAATTAACTACTTTACTGTTTATTCAATGTCAAAACTTAGACGTGAAGTTCAACGAAAATACGACAATGTGACGTACATGGTTAGGTCTTGTTCTTCTTTTCAAGCATTCTAACCATGTAGTACGTAGCGAAAAAATGTGAATAAGAACAAGAGTTTCGAAATATTTGCGAAAAAAAAGTAAAATGGATAATACCGACGAGTACCAGGAAGCTGAATACCTAAATACAACAATTGAAGAAGAATCCGATCCGGATGATGAACTTCAAGAAGTATTAAAAGTATTATAAAGTATGAAGATAGTATAATAAAATTATAGAATTAAACCGAAACAAATAAAAATGCATTGGAACATACCGCGAATGTTTTTTAAATCAAAAGGAAATTTTCTTTGAATCAACCTCAAATGTTTGTTAAATCCAAAGAAAATATGATTTGATTTGAATACTAATCATATTCAATTTAATAACTTCAAATCAATAGTTTTTCACAGTCAATTCAAATAATTTCGCCTTCGGAGCTCAATCGTTACTGATATTCATTGAATCAATAAATTTTTAATGTAAAAATATAGCAAATTTGACTTTCAAATGTAATAATTGAGTACTGTCAAACGTTTTCTAAATGTTACATTAAACTATTGTCCAACAACAAACAGCACTAAAGTGGACAAAATCGCTGTACCGTGCCTGTTATTGGCGATAAAAATTAAATTCAGACCATATTTACCAACATTCAAGTTCAAAAATTAGGATGTTTCGTTTAGTTTCTAAAACTATTTTCTTAATTCATTACGGAATAAAAAGGTTGTACGATATACAATTTAACTGAAAAAATATTTTCTCCACAAGTTTTGATCAATTTGGAACTAATTCGACAAATCCTTGTATCACAATAATTAAAACTAAGCAATAAGTAAAATTTCTTATATTTGTACTGAATATTTTCGTTATGCAGAATTAGTAGTGATGAGCAAAATTAGTCTTGGTCTTGCGTCTTGTTCTTGGTCTTGCTTATTTTGCGAGACCAAGACCAAGACCAAGATACTGATATTTTTGCAAGACCAAGACCAAGACTGCTATGGTTTTGGTCTTGGTCTTGATCTTGCTCACGATAATTTTCAAGACCAAGACTGCTTTTCAGTCTTGCTAATTTATAGTTAAAAAGTTGTTTCACGCCCGTTTTGAAGATAAAATCATCTCTCGATTTGAATTTTGGCATCTTAAAAACCCAACTGCTTTGGAAAAATATGGTTTTGAATACTCAATATCTCTGAAAATTTTTTCAAGACCAAGACCAAGACCGAGACCAAGACTTAATGAGCAAGATCAAGACCAAGACCAAGACTCAATATCAAAACCAAGACCAAGAGCAAGACTCAATGTGCAAGAACAAGACCAAGACCAAGACTGCTATGGTCTTGGTCTTGGCCTTGGTTTGCTCATCACTAAGAATTAGTTATTAAGTTTTTCTGATAGTCTTCAGCGCAAAATATTTCATATGTTTCGAGTGTATGTAGAAACAAGTATGGCTTTATCGTGGTATAAAATCTCTCTTTTGTTTATGAACAAAGCATATTAATTTTTTTTACAAGAAGGTGTCTTTCACAAATACAGAAGAATTTGAACGAAAAAGACTTAAAACTTTTTTTTTAATATTTAGATAAATTAAATGCAAAAGAAGGCTTTACCGTGTTACGTCTTTCCCGCGGTTTATTTTGAAGTATTTTGAAATTTTCCATGAAAAAATAAAAACTAGTAAGGGTGTAACTTTTGGCCTGGCTAAAAATTAAATACCCTACACTGCAGTATTTCGAAAATGTTGCTTATATGGGAGGTGCCACGCCCTTTTGTCCGAGTTCACCCAGTTTTTGCTCAGAGCTTGCATTCATGGTTCTTATTGTCTGAGTAAAATTTAGTTCAATTATCTCAAAAGACGTTTTCAGTACAGCGTTTTGAAGCTTTTGCTTATAAGAGAGGTGCCACGCCCTCTTGTCCGATTTCACCCAGTTTTTGTTGAGAGCTTGCGATAATAATTCGCAGTATTTAAGTGTATTTTGATTAAATTATTGTGAAAAATAATCCTAAAGTTGCATTTTGAATATATTTTTTGTATGGGCGGTAGCCGTGTCCGTTGACCGATTTTGCTTATTTTCAATCCCACGAGCTAACTTTTACGACCAAATTTCATTGAATTATCATGGTTATTTTTCCCATAAAAAATATTTCCACGCACAGCCAACCAGCCAGCCAGACGGACATGGCTAAATCGACTCAGGAGGTGACGCTGATCAAGAATATATATACTTTTCTATATCTGCCACGCCTCCTTCTCTCCGGTACAAACGGAAGGACAAAGTGAATATACCCTGGGTGTAGGGTATAACAAAAAAAAATTTAGATGATTTTTTATCAATTTTTTACGTTAATTATGACCACTTTTATTTATCTATCTACTTTCAACTATTTGCGTCCTCAAGTAAAGATTAATTTTTTAAGTAAAACATGCGAGTTTTTTTTTTTTTTTTTTTTTGAAATCTGCAACATTGGAATAATTGCAAAAATACCATAGATATAATTTTATTCACAAGTAAAATAGAACCTGAATATGCCACTCTTTGATACATCAAAATTACGGAGTCGAAAAAACTCATAAGCTTTCTTAGAATCTTTGGAATTGAAAGACTGCTTTTTTATAGAAACTTTAACATTTCTTATATAAATTACTTACTTACTTTATGTTTTTTATTCTTGTTCCGAAGAACTAACAGAATGTCGTTTCCAATCACTTTAGAATAATTTTCTGATAACTTTTACATATATGTATGACTTTTCCTTTCATTGGTATTTTATTGAAACAAATTTTGAGTTCTTGCACACACCGATTATTTAGAAATAATAAAAAAAAAAAAATTATCGGAATAATTTATGTCGTTTTCTTTTCTCAAAAAAATGTTACACTTTTTCTGCCCCGTGCGAAGGCTGTCAAAATATTATGTTCTTTTCTAAAATATCCTAAAAATTGTTGCCCTCTGAGCAGGCAAAAGTGTAACATTTTTACACTTTTTTCAATCGACGGGGTGAGAATTTTGAATGTAGATTTTTCTCAAACAGATGATATTGAAAGCTTTTGTTTGGTTTTTTATTTACAAACATTCGATTGATTTCAAATTTTTTAAATTTAATAAAAACAAATGTCACAATTTTGTGAGAAAATTTTGTTTTTAATTTGTATAGAATTTTTTGTTCTTTTCTTGTTTAAAAAAAGGTAAAATTTTATCAGGGTAGAGTGCAAAACTCAAAAAATGTTACACTTCAAACAGGTAACATTTTTTCTATTTTTGGTTCAAGTTTTTAGTATTTGAAATTATTGATTTTATAACGTTAAATATACCGAATATTTCAAGGTACGTTGTTGAAAATAGTAGAATTTTCAGCACAATATTTAACGTGGAACCCTGGAATGTTATCTCCAGCTCTGCTCTGCCTATTATTTTAGATATTATCAATATCATTAAATTTGAAATGACAAGTCAACAAGAATTAATATTTAGTAAAACAGTCAATAAAACTTTGCCCAATTTTCAGAGTTACTTGAAATTATTATGCATATCGGCTTAATTACACTGAGCATTTTTGCTGCTGCGGCGAGTGAAACCAGTGGAGTAAATTGGCATCAAGTTTTTCTTCTTCTTTTTATTCGAGTAACCATTAGTGAAGTAGAAAGATCTTAATTTTTTTTTTTTTCAATTGAACATAGTGCTATATAATTTTACTGCAAATATTACTGCAAAATATTTAATTATAATGTTTTTTAATATGCTAACAGTTTATCTATAATCTCTGGAAGTTTTTTACCTCGCTTGAAAATGCTATCGAAATGTTATTGAAGCGTTTAAATTAACAGTGTCTTGTTAAATTGCAACAATGACAGCTAACGAACAGTTGCTAATTTTCAAAATAACAAAATCATTTTTCAGCTGTTAAAAATATTAACGCTGGAAAATTTTTTAAATAAAAAAAAAAAAATAAATTTAATTAAGTTAAATTTTCATTCTTCAACAGAAAAAAACATTTATAAGTTTTTTACTTCACTTTTTTAACACATTCTTTTGTTGTAAAAAATTAGTGTGAACTTTTCGTACTTTGAAACATGACTGGCAAAATGACTCTATTTGGCAAAAAGACATAACTATACGAAAATCTGAGAATAAAATCTATGGACATTTTTTCTTAAAGTAGCAGAGTTTTTAAATCTGTATTTAATTTTTAAGTTTGCTTAGTGCATAAAGTTTTTAAAAGATTTTGTATTAAAATAAATATTTTAGAAAATATTGGGATATCTTTGCAAAAATTAACAAAAATTAATAGTTAATTTATAAAATTTTTAAGATATCCGAACTTTCTATAGTTAATTGAACTTGTTTACATGTTTTTGAAATATTTATTGCTTAAGTAAGAGATCAGGTACTGGCTGGTTAGATTTGTGTTGGCAAGAATTTTAAGTCCTGGCACTTCCATCAATAAAAAGCATATTATGCCTGCATGTTTGATGTCTAGCGTAAAATTCATTAGAAAAATAAACAAAATTAAAATATTTTCAGCCAACTCAAAAATAGCTTCATAATTTTGGATTCTGTCATAATTCTTTTTGAAAGTTCAAAATAATACTTTGAAAAACTTTTCTCATAGGTGGGCTCGAACGAATAAAGATAAAAAATCACGAAAAAGTCACCAAAAATACCCAGAATCATTTAAAAGTATTGAACCAGATATTGCTTTCAACAAATTTATTTATTATTATTAGATCATATTCTGAAGTGCAATTTTCTACAACTTTTTGGATGTTTTGTGATCTTATATGATTATCATTATTGATAACATTATTTCAATGCTAATTTAGCAATACGTATTTGACAGTTACCATATTGGTTCCAGTTATAGGAGAATCATTCCTAACTATGCATGTTTCTTGCACCTCCAAATCCGATGTGCATGCTCCCGAGGCAGGTGAATTAACCACACTCTGGTGGGTACCACTTGGAGAGTTATTTTCCATCGTTTTTCGATCCATGCTTCATTAGTATACTCTTCTAGGCAACGCCCCACGCAGTAAGTTGGCCCTATGCTCCTCCTAGGAGTTAAAGGAGAATACAAACATACATACATACATACATACATTTGACAGTTAGATGTGAAATCGACTTAGGAAATATATTGCGTGAAAGCTGTTTAAAATTTTCCCATATCAGAATTTAAGAGAAAGTGTTTTGTTCCATATTCCTATGCTGAACTAATTTGGATGTTATGCCGCCGGTATAATTTTACGTAATTATCAGACGAAAACATCTACTGTGGTTTTCTATCGACTACCTTTTGTTTCTTACTGTAATGAAAATATTTTATAAATTTTTTCTTTTTTCATCACCAAAATTAAAAAAAAAAAATATTTTTAAAGTTTAAAGAAGAAAATGGTAATAAGAAACTACATAGAAACTTAATAACTTAGATTTTCTAGTTTTGAGAAGATAAGTTCTAAGACTTTTGGGAAATTAAATTTACACTGATTTTAGACTTTTTTAGTTGTCTTGTCTTCTTATAACAATATTCCCACTTTAGCGTTCCCTTGTTGGAATAGGTTGTACACGAAACCAAGATGAATATCATTGGCCACTTATCCAAAAATTTATAATTGAAGATTTATCTAGTTGTAATATTGATGTAACGATCTACATATTACTTTTTTTCTCTGTAATGGTAATGCACTGCTCTTAAATTTCGAAGGTATGGCGTTTAATTTCTCACAAGGCAATACTTTTATTTTTTTTTTTTTTTTCAAATGTTATATTTTTATAGGTTATAGTTCAATAAAACAATTTGGACTTTGTGACTATGTCTCAAGCATTTATTATCTAATAATGATCACCGCTAAAAGAAAAAGATTTACATATGTCTATGTATTTGTAGAAAGCTACTGCAAAAGTTATCTTACGCGATATTTAAAAATTATATCAACGTAATTATTTTCCATACACAAAAAAAAAAAAGTTCTAAAATCAAAAGAAATGCGTTTGAATCAAAAACTTTCCTACACAAAAGGGCGTCAAAGAGGTTTGCATTTGAATCAAAAATGTTTTCATATCAAAAACAAGTGCTTTCTTTATTATTAAAAACAAGTTTTAGAACCAGTTTATTTTTTCTGTGTACAATTTAAGTGACACTTTAATAAATGTATTTTGGATTATTTTGTTCACAGCTTATTAAATACAATTCATTTGGTGTTGCTTGAAAAGTAGAATTCGCTTTGAGACCTTAACTTCAACAAGATCAGACCTGGCATTAAACTTCACGCTTGCCAAAAAAAAAAAAAAAATCATAAATTACGGGACATTTGCGTCTAAAGTTAACTTTTGTATGCCACACAATGACCAAAAATATAATCATTATAGAGCCTCTTGGTCATTATAGCCGCCACTATAACATAAACTGATAAATAAATTTTTAGATTCGTTTGCGGTATGAACAGTTCCCGTCGGAACTTTACACTTTCAACAACTGTCTTTCTTTTTTAATTTTCTATTTTGCTGAGAGTGGGGTTAGGTTTGCGAAAATTTCATTAAAATAAATACAAAAATTTTGGTACTCACCCTAGGTTGAGCCATTAATGCTCTGGGAGCGACGTCCAACCCGATTTGTGCCACTTTTGTAGGACACAAAAATGTTGCTGGACTCTTTGTCGGTTGGTTGTTGTATTGCTGCTGCTGATCGGCAACTTCGGTGACTGCTGCTGCTGTCAACTTGAGCTACAATTTCTGTTTTGTTTTTGGTTTTGTAATTTTTCAATTGTAAATATTTTTTAAATTAAACACTAGATGGCTCTGTTTACAAGCGATCGTGCACTTTTTCTTTCTTTTTTTGTTGCTCTTCTTCTACTTAATATTTTCTTCTTTTTTTATATTTTTTTGCTTTCTTTTTTCTATCTTTCTTACATACGGCAGAGGCACATTTGTTTAGATTTTATTTTTTAACATTTTTTGTTGTTTTTATATAATTTATGTTGTTGTATTTTTACACGTTTTACGCGACGCGACGCTGTTGTATTTTCAAGTTTTATTTTTGTTTTTTTTTTTAAATTTTAGTGAGATCTTAGCGTGTTTAGTTGCAAGCATAAATCGTATACAAATTTAGTGTTTTATTGTGAATGTTTCATGCACGCAGCGCTGTCATAATTCCATTGCTGATCATTGCACCGTATGTATCTTAGTATCTTAGAGTTGCATTTTTTTTTTTTTGTATTTTATAGATTCGTATACAATTAGTTACGTTGAAATTACGTTTCTTCTGACTGCTCTGCACTACGCCAACAACAAATATCACAGCTACTGCGTATAGAGACGTTAAATCAGGAGGAGAAGGTGGATTTTCTTTTTGAAAAACCTTAAAAATCCTTTAAATTTCTTGGTTAACCCTTTGTTAGCACTTGAATTGAAAGTTTGTTACGTTGCGATGTGGCGCGGCGTAACGCGACCCATACGAAACGACGACATTAACGGCGACGACGACGCTGATTTTGTTGCTATTCGAGCCTTAGAAATATGAAAGGTATTCGAATAAAAGAATTTGCTCTATTTCCTCATAGATATCATTTTGATCAAGTAAACTTTACACCTAACAAGTTTTCCTTCTTTGAATGTTCTAATTTACTTGAATTAAACAGATGAATTCGCCGCCTATGTTGCAATGATTAATTGCAGTTGCTGGTGGCTTTTCTTGCTTTCTGTTGTTGCAAGAATTTTGCAATTTATGAGATTTAGCGCAACATGCGCCAATTTAGCAAAACGCGGCGAATTTATCTATCTTTTGCTAATTGCTGCAATTTGTTGCGTTTCTTGCGACAATGCAACTGCTCTGACAGGGAAATGTAAAGAATCCCCGAAATGACAGGATAATTTACAGTTCACCACGCGGAAAAACAAAATTTTCCGCCGCCTTTTCACTTTTTCCACCAAATTTCTGTTTTTGTATTTTTTCATGTGGTTTTCACGACGGCAGATGAAATGTTTCGACCAAAAAAAAAACAACCGATAAACTAAACCAACTTCAAAATTAATTACAGTTTTCCCGAATTTTCCCAAACGTTGCAATTTGTTTTTTTTTTTTACTTTTTGCACTTCACGTTTTTTTACGCGTAACGACGAGAGTTGGATGATTTTCCGCACACGCTTACGAATTGGAAATGAAATTTCGTTGCAATGAAGAAATGTTGCTTGGTTTGACGACGGCGACAATTGCGGCGGCGATGTTGATGATGATGTATCGGGTACGAAATGTAAAATATTGTTTGTTGTTGTTGCTGTGTTGTATCTAGCGGTTCAAATTTTTATAAATGCGTTCTACGCTCGCTACGATTTGGGTTTCTTTTTCTACACTTAGCACACACGTCGTACGCGTTTCGAAGGCAAATACACACTGGGCTTGTCAATCATGCAGCGTACTCAACTTGGCGGGGGTAACACAACCACACACACACAGCACAGTTGCAAACGACGACGACTCTACGCATACATGCGCAAGCGAGCGAGAAGAAACAACAAACAGTGCTGCTGCAGCCAGAGGCAGGTGAGCGAGAAGCAAACGCAAAAGGTGCGCATGAAATGGCGCTATTGTGGTTGGCATATGCGTTAGAGCGTGACGGCAACATGAGCATGTATTATCTGTGTGATGGCTACACACACTGTCACTTTTTCGCGTGCTCTCTCTCTGGGTGCGCTATTTTCCTCCGCTCTCATCGCGGCGAAATTATCTTTGACTTGGTTTCAGTTCTACATAGTCAGAGTCTCAGCCGGCCGGCTCTCTCTTGGCTGCACCACATTAGAAACAAAATGGCTTACGTGTTTCGCTGGTTTTTTGCGCGTTCGCACATAAAGCTTGCGCTTGCTCTCGTTCGCTCTCACGCTGTGGCTGTTGGCGTTGGCGCGCGCTGAGTGAAAAGTAGGAATGACTGATTTGATAGAACGCCTCTTCTGTCATGTACACACACACACACGCACAATGGCACACGCATACACACACAAACACACACTTGTCACTCGTCGTCGTTGTCGTCGTCGACAACATTGTGACTGTGACGTACTGTCGCTGGCACAGCAGGCTTCCTAAGGGGGTTTTGGGGGGGTTGGAAAGTGTGCCGTAGAGTGGGGGCCAGCGGGGGCTTGCCGTGTTGCGCTGTGTGCGAGCGAAAGAAAACAAAAATTTCTGAAATTTGCAGGCTGCTTTGCGGTGTTGTTGTTTTTTTTGCACTGCACACAAAATTTATATCACTTGCGCCAAAATGAGATAGATGGCTTATGGACAAGACGCTGCTATTGTTGTTGCTTTGTTTGTATATGTGTATGTGTATGTGTGTGTGTGTGCGTATTTGTGTTTTTGCACTCTTGGAAAATCAGCAAAAACCAATCCCATTTGTTATTTTCGCTTGAGTGGCAGTTTGCATCAGTTCAGTTTTCAGTCCCCCCCAACTACACTGCCCCCTCCGCCGTGAACACAACTGAGAACCCGCTTATAAAGTGGGTTGAAGGGGGGAGCACCGGTGGGTGGCTGGTTGGTTAAGCCGCTGGTTGACTGTTGGGTAAAAATTTACTCTCTCACTATTGATGTTGCTGTTGTTGTTGCTGCTCGTAGTATTTTCAGGTGAAAACAACTAATAAACCAACAACAATAGCAACAACCACAAAAGGGGGAGGGTTGTGTTGTTGTTTGTGTTTTGTTAGAAATTTACTGGGAAACTCCAAGTTTAAAGTACGTATATGCATGTGTGTGTGTGTGTTTGTCTGTCTTTGCGTGTAGTAAAAGTTTTAGCGCGCAAGTTGCTACTACCATGGCTAGGAATGTTGCTGCTGTTCGGTTTCAGCTGACATGAGTTGAGTTTGAATTTGTAGCGCCGCGTCGTTGTTGTTTGTTGTCAGTCAAAAGCAGCGCGTTGCCTTCCTTCGTTGTCGTTTTTTTTTTTTTTTCGTTTTTCGCATTTTTATTTGTTTGCCTTGGTTTTTTTTTCGCATTTTTTACTCTGAACAAAATACGTTTTTAAAGGTAACGCCCTCTCAATGCTTATCAGTTTTGGCCATAACTTTCGCACGCAGCTAAAATCAGTTTAATTCGCCGCAAATCCGTAGCTGAAATTGTTCCCTACAAATATCATGAAATACCGCAAAAAAAAACCATTTGCCACAGTTTCATCTTTTGGTTGTACGCGATTTTTGTTATAAATCATCCTTTACTCAACAAGGACATGCCTTGCCCTCACCCACCCCACTGCCATCGATGCTTTTGCTGCGATCATCAACTCGCCATCAGTTGCTGCTGTCGGTATCGCAGTTTAAAAAGCGCTTAACACATATTTGCCGACAATTTTTCACTTTTGTTGTTGTTATGTTTTCGCCGCGTCGCCGTCGTCCTTCGCTCATTCATTTAGTTTAACAGGCAACGCGCCGCAGCCAGGAGCTGTGCCTTCGCGGCTCTTGGCATGGCACTTTGAATTGCATAGCATCCGTGGTTTACTTTGCTTTATGTTGCCGTTGTTGTTGCTTTCGGGAAATATGAAAAATTGCTCTGTTGCTGTGGCGGCTGCCTGCTGCTGATGATGCTGCAGTTTTTCGCTGTTTGTTGCCATTTTTTTCGCCAATGTTGTTTCCGCTACCTTAGCGTGTTGTTGTTGCTGTTATGATTTTTCCAAGGATCTGTGTTTTGTTTGTGAAATTTTATGAAAAACAGCTGATTGCAGTTGCTCTCGCCTGCCACTTTGTTTGTTTTTTATTATCTTTTTAGCATGTCCGTCCGTCCGTCAGTCCATTTGTCTGTTTGTTGTCCGTCTATTTGTTTGTTTTATTGTTGTTGTTATTTCGAACATCAACAACTTTTTGTGGCCGACGCAATTTTTTCATTTTAGGTCGTTTTCGTTAAGACAAATTTATGAGATTTTGATTGATTTGCGGTTTCTGTTTTGTTTTTTGGGGTTTCACGTGTTTTGCAGCTGATTTGAAGGCCAAAGTTGGTTGTTACATCTGTGGAGTTGCAATTGGCAAAGAGGGAGAATGGAAGAAGTCTTTGCACAAGAACGTAAAACTTTCTGTCAGTATGACACATCTAAGTATGAACGGTTTAAGAAAGATATTATGGTACTATGTAGTAGGAGCCGAAACAAGTAACTTTTTGAACTATGACAAATCAGCGAATATTCTTTTTAACACACCTAAGCTTGTCATACATACATAGTTATTATTAGATACTTATTTTTGAAAAGAGAAAAGGATATGGATAGGTCACAAAATCTACAATGAATCGGATTCCTCAGGTTACTCGGAGACTTAGTTGAAGCGATCTCTAGAATAAAAAATACTTGAATAAGAAAAATGTTGGAGAGCACATATATGTCACTGTGTAGTTTTTGTTGGACCCGTGGTAGATTGTTTGAAGACCAATGAGGAACTAAAACAGTTTTCATTTTCGACAACTATCCATTGAGGTGGTCTTAAAATTTAGAATTGCTTAGAACTGCGCTCCCATGGCATCAAAATTTTCTCTTTGATAAAAATTAATATCATGTAAAATTTGGTCGATTTCAGAGAACTATTAAAACCGAATATGGGAAAAAACTTTTTTTCAAAATTTAACTGTAAATTTTTTTTTTAGGGGTCTTAAGCCGCTAAATACGTATCTGCAATTTATATCTTCGTAAGTTCTGTAGTTTTGAAGATATTGATAATTCAAGGTGGAAGTAAAGATATGAAATGGAATGGCCAATGACTCCAAAATTACGGATTTTATGGAGAAATAAATGGCAGATTCGAACTTAGAGGCTCCTTCTGGTGTTTCTAATAGTTTAGAATCCATCGAATGTTCACTGAAATTAACCAAATTTTACATGGTGTTAACTTTCATCAAAGAGAACATTTTGGCGCCGTGGGAGCGCAATTCCAAGCAACTTTGTTTAATACCAGCATCAACCATGATCCGATATGCCTATATTCAAAATTTGATCTTTGTGGCATTTAAATCTAACCCATTACAATGATTCAGCAATTGCCTTTAGATCATTTGACTCTGGGTAAATCAAATATGAATATTTAGATTACGAATGAAGTGGATTGACTTGAAATAAGTTACAGGGAGGTTATTACGCACATTGCGTTCATGATGACTTTTTGGAAACTGGCTTGGCAACTTTAAACAGTATTCCGAAATTGCAACTCAAAAGGTTGCCACATTACTTAAAAGGTTCAACGACAGGTCTACTAAAAATTTGAGTACATACTTAGTAAAAACTTTTAGGTCATGAAAACTGATCATAGACCCTTCAGCAACACAAAGTTATTTTCCGAATAGTAAAGCTGGCACATAAACTACGGGATCTAAGACTGTTATTGCATGAAATACAAAAGTGATTTTGCTATAGGATTCCATTTGAAAAGAAAAAGAAAAAAAAAGAATCTACAAATGGTCATTATGATTTTACCGACTCTTCGTTTATCGAAGCTTACTTTCCTCATACTAAAAATTTAATTATAAAATCTAATTTTGCGTTCGGGATGGCTGCCCTTTGCGGTCTTCCCAAGTGTAGAATTTACGTGATCAATTTTGATGGACACTCCTGGATTTAAGCTTATCAATCATTCCGGAACTGTTCCAGATGTAAGATGGACGAATATTATATTGTGTTATTCAACACCAATTTATGTTTACAGACTTTAAAGGACAGACTATGAACCATAGATCATAAGGGAAAGCTTTAATGTCATAGATTATGGATCAAAGAATAGTCATATCATAGACCATGAATAATGGGCTATTGTTGTCCCATCTGCTAAAAAATTGTTTTCCTGTCCTAGACTAGGCCATCAAAAAAATGGTTAGCCTTACGTAGACTGACGTGGGTACCAGGTTCATTGCACCTTACAAGTTACATTCAGCTATAAATGGTTTTTGGCTTACTAGTGACTTTTACTTGGAAATTAGCATGTGGAATTTCTGGAGTCCGCCCTTACTTGAGATATAAAAGTGGAGCCATACGAATCCTGATGGAAAATAACACGAACCAGTGGACTTTAGTATGTATGACTATACATTAGGGATACTACGGAGATAGTTTTACCGGAACCGAATATTTTAAAAATAATTTTTTCGAGTCGGAAGCAGAATAGGAACGGGAGTCGGTGACAAAAGATATTTATTATAAGAACTTTCTTTCTTTTTTTCCTTTCTTTCTTTTGCAATAACTCAACGGATCAAATTTTTAATCTACCTCCGTTATAAATACTGATTCAAAACTTTCAATCGGAAGCATCGACCTTTGAAATCGAAGCTTCGTAAGATGTTACTTGAGAGTATATTTACCTTCCTGTAATCCGAAGAGACATTTTAAGATTATACAACTAATAATGATATTATAATAAACATATACGCAAGAGGAAAGGAAGATTTAAAATAAAATTTCGGACAATAAAAGCACAAAGGGTCCATTTAATGGATGTTAGAGTTGTTAACGGCACAGGTACAATGTAAAATTATTTTTGATTTATTTGCAATATCTGAGGTGGAATGTCTAAGAGCGATGTAAGTATTATGGCATATTGATGTATCCTTATACTTTGACTCTATAGTTGGCGGTTTTCAGCCGATGTTGTTAAGTGCCTAACATAATTCAAAAACTCGTTTGGTTCTTCTTCAGAAAATATACGTATTCCAGGCAAAGAGAAGCAGTTTATAGAATGTGTATGGTAGTGTGTATCGAAAAACGAACACCCAATTCCACACTCAAATTATAAAAGAAGAGAGATAAAAAATTCAGGGAATATACATTTTTTGACTTTAAAATAAATTCCTAGCTGGCCAAATGGCCATTGTTTATAAAAACCGAGTGATTTTGCACTGGAGCCTATCTAACGGTAAATTTTTTTCCAAAAAACACCATAGATCTCAATTTGTGGTCTAAAACAACTTATGTGTGCAAATTTTCAGAGAGATCGTATGACGTGCAGGAGTATCAGCAAAGGAATAAGAAACGATTATCTTCAATGAAACGAATACTTTTTGTACTGGAGCCTATCTAACGGCAGATTTTTTTCCAAAAAAAAATACAGATCTCAGTTTGTAGTTGAAAACAACTTATGTATGCAATTTTTTAGAGAGATTGTATGACGTGCAAGAGCGTCAGCAAAGAAAAAAAGCACTTATTTTCGATCAAACGTTTAGTTTTTGTACTAGAGTCCATCTAACGATTCGTTTTTTTCAAAAAAAACTTGTGGTACTTGATTCGTCATAAAAAATAAACTATGCACCCAAATTTTAAGATTGGTGGAACGACGTGTGGGAGTGTCAGCGAAGGATTAAAAAATGGTATACAGCCATTTCATGCCTATCGTAACAAGATCTGCCACACCCCTTCCGATTTCGCTGAAATTCGGTACATGGTTTGGTTTCATGCTAAAACTTTGAAAAATGGCAAAAAAAAAATTTGGCGATTTTTTTTGTGGCTTGTGGAGGGGTGCAAAAAGTCGAAAAATAGGTAAAATGTAACAAACTCTCCTCAAATAATTACCAATAACTTGGCCATTTCTTAACCGATTTTCATGTTTAGACCTGTTTTGGAAAGGCATTGAATCATGCTATAAGTTGAAAATAAAATTTTTTGTAGTTGATGAAAAGTACTACATTTATTACTATTTTAGTACTAAACTACAAAAAACGTGCCCGAGTATACTTTTGTTACCTTACAAAATATTTTTTTTGGAAAGAAAAAAAAAATAATCTTTCAGTCAAAAAAGAGAGAAAATTAATATGTCTCGAGGCTAAGTAGTTATGATTTTTTGAAAATTTAAAAAAAGGTCCGATCAGAAAATGGCCTATAGCTGGAACATTTCTTATCTCATTTTTATGTTTGGATCATTTTTAGAAAGGGATTGAATCATTCTATGTGCACAAGTAAAAGTGTTTTGTATTTAGTAAAAATTACTAAATTTACTACTATTTTAGTACTAAACTACTAAAAACGCTATAGTATCTATTTTCGACCCTCCAAAACAATTTTATAGAAAAGAAGACAAAATTACCTTTCAAATGAATTTAAAATTTGGATAGTACCATTAATGGCATAGGAGTAATGATTTTTTGAACATTTCAGTACATGCAATATTTCGTATAATGTAGGTTTTTTTGTAATTTACATGATTTTAAATTCTTCGAAAGATTTTGAAAATGAAAAACGCCGTGCTGCAATACGATTACCATGTACCGAATTTCAGCGAAATCGGAAGTGGTGTGGCAGATCTTGTTACGATAGGCATGAAATGGCTGTATACCATTTTTTAATCCTTCGCTGACACTCCCACACGTCGTTCCACCAATCTTAAAATTTGGGTGCATAGTTTATTTTTTATGACGAATCAAGTACCACAAGTTTTTTTTGAAAAAAACGAATCGTTAGATGGACTCTAGTACAAAAACTAAACGTTTGATCGAAAATAAGTGCTTTTTTTCTTTGCTGACGCTCTTGCACGTCATACAATCTCTCTGAAAAATTGCATACATAAGTTGTTTTCGACTACAAACTGAGATCTGTAGTGTTTTTTGGAAAAAAATCTCCCGTAGATAGGCTCCAGTACAAAAAGTATTCGTTTCATTGAAGATAATCGTTTCTTATTCCTTTGCTGACGCTCCTGCACGTCATACGATCTCTCTGAAAATTTGCACACATAAGTTATTTTAGACCATAAATCGATATCTATGGTGTTTTTTGGAAAAAAATTTACCGTTAGATAGGCTCCAGTGCAAAATCACTCGGTTTTTATAAACAATGGCCATTTGGCCAGCTAGGAATTTATTTTAAAGTCAAAAAATTTATATTTCCTGAGTTGTTTATCTTTCTTCTTTCATAATTTGAGTGTGGAATTGGGTTTTAAAACTCGCCCATATATTTCAATACACACTAGTGTATGGCGATAATTACAGGACAGAACAGAATATACAAAGCATTTGAAACAAAGCAATTATGACTGCTAAATTAGCAGTGCTAATATTACCTGGAGAGGACGAAGAGAACCGGCCATTAAAGTCTATTTATTTGTCAATGTATGCAAAGGTCTATAGAAATAATTCTGGTGCCACATAGAGATGGACGTATAGAAAATAATTTGGCATGGATTTCTAAGAAAGTTTTTGTATGACTATCTGGATATATAGTCAATTATAAAAGGCAACTACAGAAGAGACCAAAGTTTGGTCGTCAAAATCTTATCCAGCTTTAAGCCATCTTGTCAATTTAAACATTTTAGTTCAACAAAAATACACCATTTATTTTGAAGCAAATTACCAATTTAAAAGTCTATTAAAGAAAATATTATTGAAAAGAAATGAAACAAAAAAATGAAGAAAAAAATATCGGAATTACTTTGTTAAAATGCCAGAGAATCGCGAACTTGTAAGAAAAAAGAAAGGCACCAGAAACTAATCAAAAAGTGGGTGGAGGCGTGACGAACGGCGCATTGTAGGGAACTGAATGAAAAAGCGCATTAGAGAGAGATGGAGCGCCAACAAAATGAAAAGAAAAAAGTCTAAAGAAAAAGAAGAAGAAACAACACATAGAGGGAAAAACGTCAAAAAGAATTGCATTTTGAAACTTCCAATCCCAGGCGCATCTCTGCCTCTGCTTCCTTTGCTTCTTTCCTTGAAATGCTACTTTAAACATCAAAGTCGTCCTTCTTCTTATCGTCATCGTCGTCGTTGTCGTCGTCGCAGTTTTTCTTTCTTCTGCTCACGACTTTTCATGCGCGACCAAAAAGACGATGAAGACGACAACGTTGAGGACTGCGATGGACACCCGTTCGTCCACATACAGACGCAAATGTAAGACGAAAACTGATGCAGTTATGATGAACAACATTCGCCTAAACACACACACGCATACCCGCTGCCTTGCGCGTGCATCTGTGTGTGCTTGGGGGGTGTTGGGCGTTGTGAAGTTTGGTTGATGGGGGCCTTGCGTCGTCGACCGACGCCTGTCGTTCGCTTAGTGCACGACAATTCATCTCTTTCTTTTAAACGCGCTATTTATCAAGTAAAAATGACGATGACGACGACGACAACAACAGCAACAACCGGAGCAGCAGCAACGACGCAAACGACGACAATTCAAATGTTGACAACACAACGACGACGACGGACGTCTCATTGAGCGAAAAAACTGCACTGCGCTCATTTTTGCACACTTTTTGTTTGACACATGAGTGTGTGAAAGTGAGCAACAGCAGCAGCAACAACAACGAAATGAAAAGATTTTGGCCGAAAAGAAAAATAGGTGTTGCCAATGTTATTACAGCAACAACCAAAGTGGATTTGTTAGTGTTGCTGCTGCGGCTGCCTCTGCATCATTATAACGTCATCAGCAGCAACAACAACCACAACATTTTTTGTTTCTGTTGCAATCGTTGCTTTAAATCTCATGAAAAACCGCCATAATGCGATTTAAATGTCACGTTTGACACTCAGTGTTGCAATTTCTCGCTCTCTCTCTGTGTGTGTGTGACTCTCGCAGAGTTTATTGTGCTTGCTCGCGAAACAAGTGCAACAATCGCCTCTCCCATCATTTATTTAATGTTTTGTTGTTACTCATATTTCATTCTGTGTGTTCAAAAAGTGCGCGCGTGTGTGTCTGTATCTATGTCTGTCACTCGTGAGTGCTCGCACACGTGTTCGCCGTCAATTTTTATGGTTTGTTTTTGTTATTTCTTTATCTTTATTATTGGGGCGAATGAAAGCGACGATGACAGAGACAAATATATTGTGGCACTCAAAGAGAGCGCATCAAAATAAAAAACAAAATAAATCAGTCGCTCTTGAGTTGAATGGGAGAGTATGAGTGAATACCGACAGAGTTCAAAGAGAGAAAAGTAGAAGGATTTTAGTCAGCTGTTTCCAGTCGCATTTTATTCTTTTTTGCTTACTTTTTGATACTTTTAATAAAATTAATCACAAATAAATTTATTATATTTCATTCAAAGGACAATTGAATTTTAAAACTGCAAGATTTACCAAATTTTCGTTTTTTATTTCACTAAGCCTGCTCGTTATATTTTGTATAAAACTTTTACGGCGAATTCATTTCCAATTCTGCGTGGCATCATCGCATGAATTTCTTTCAGCGACAGATTGCATCCATTTCTGTTGTCTTGCAATTGGAGAGTTACAACAGAGTTTTCTTATTCGTAATACTTAATAAAGTTGATTAAATTAAATGTTTTTAATTTTCGTTCGTTTCATGAAAATTCGGTTGTTTTTTTATTTGCTTTTAATTTTTTTATGTTTTAGCTGTGCGACTGATAATATTTTAGGGAAAATTTTATGTTTTAACGATTACCCGACGGCAATTTAAGTTGTTTCACTACGCATTTTATATCAAAATTTTGAATTCGCGTTTATTCATAGGCAATCCTACTGAAATCATCTGTGTAAATTAAATAAGTATTTTTGCCTCTTTCTTTTAATAATCCTTTGGATTACAATGATTTGAAAGCGATTACTAAATATGAAACTGACACGCTTACATCTCTGTACCTACATTAACATATATCCCAATAATAGAATTTCTTACCTTCAAATATTTATTTATCTACAGTGAATACCCTGAATTTGACTTCATTGTCTAAAATTTGACGAAATCTATTAAGAAACAGAACTTAAGAAACGTTAAGAAATAACTTTTCTCTGTTAGATTTATCAAAAACCTATTTTCAAAAAACATTTCCCTTTAAGCGGTGGATCAACTGCCGATGGTTTTTTTGAACTACGAGTAAGAGCAAATAACTTTGGATGACGCTGTTGCACATTTTTTGTTTTGGGACTCCGTTAGATGCGGTAACGATTTTGAAACTTAAATACAATATTTGTCGAAGCTACTCATGAGATAGAGTTTAAATTGGGTCAAATACATGTGATAGTACCAAGCCAAGGCACAGTGCCAGATTTTGTCAATCTGGGTGCTCCTGATGCTATATTTTACAACTTGAATAATTCTCGAACTTGAAGTGATTAGAACTAAGTAGGTCGTGCATTATTTTCCAAACAATTTTATTTTTTGTTAGCCTCAAAAGTTGACTTCAAAATTTGTGAAAAAAATGTTTTAGTATCCGTGCTGAAATATTTTATTTCATAATATGCTTGAATGTGAGAAAATTTTCAAAAATCCTATATTTTGCATAGACTCTAACTTACAAGTTCGATCAGGTTCACCATTCTTACCATATAGCAAATAAGCGGACAAGTTACTAGCAATGACCTAAGAAAATAAAATCTTGCTTAAGTTTTGCGCAAAACCTACTTTGTTTACAATGATGAGTGTCCTAAGGAACGATTGCACTAAAATTAATAAAAAAGAGTTTTATGTCAAGTTTTTTAATCATGTTGTACTCTGTTACTACTTAAATGGTATGTACAAGTTTTTATGTTGATATCTTCAGTAAAACCATTTTTTTAATTTTTTGTTTTAACAAAAATATGGGAAGATTTATATGGGAGGTGAAAGTAGTTTTTATCCAATTTTTCACATCTTTAAACACAACTTCTGCATAGAGAATTAAAATTAACATAATGATTTTCAACTCAATATCTTTCAAACTATGACTGTTATCAAATTAAAGCATACAGATTGGCAAAATCTGACACTGTGCAAGGTTGTCGTTTGAAGGGAGTTGATATATAAATAAAAAAAATTTTTACTTCTTTCAAAAATTATCTACGGTTTTTGTTTTGAACAAATTCAGAAGACACAGCAGCTGTCACACCCTTAACAAAAATAATATGACAATTTTTTTGATAATATATTTTGAGGTTAACAGTTTGGAATATAAACTGTACGTTCTTCGAATTTGCAAAATTTTATCACTGTTGTTAATATAATTAATTGTGGTTTTTTTTCTTAAATTTGGTATTTTCTCGTTTCGAAATATTACATTTTTCAAACTTTCATTTAACAACGCTATCGAAAATAGACAGAAGATGGAAAAACCCAGACATATCGTTGGGTAATCCAGAATACTATCAGTAGCAATGGAGATTTTAAGCAAGTTTTGGTATTTTAAGGCAAATTTTCTGAGTAATAAGCTTAATTCGAGTCCGAGTCAAGGACAGTCGAGGACAGCTTCGTATCAAAGAGAGGATTTTTTACGTATCTTTTCGTACAGGATAAAACGAATAGTGATGAGCAAACCAAGACCAAGACCAAGACTGCTATGGTCTTGGTCTTGGTCTTGTTCTTGCACTTTGAGTCTTGCTCTTGGTCTTGGTTTTGAAATTGAGTCTTGGTCTTGGTCTTGTTCTTGCTCATTAAGTCTTGGACTCGGTCTTGGTCTTGGAAAAATTTTCAGAGATATTGAGTAATCAAAATCACATTTTTCCAAAATAGTTAGGTTTTGAAGATGCCAAAATACAAATTGAGTGATGGTTTGATCTTAAAAACGGGAGTGAAACAACTTTTAACTATGAATTACCAAGACTAAAAAGCAGTCTTGGTCTTGACGATTATCGTGAGCAAGACCAAGACCAAGACCACAGCAGTCTTGGTCTTGGTCTTGCAAAAATATCGACGCCTTGGTCTTGGTATTGGTCTCGCAAAATTAGCAAGACCAAGGACAACACGCAAGACCAAGACTAATTTTGCTCATAACTAAAAACGAGACAAAAAATAAGTTGAATGTAGTGGTGCCCAGCACTGATGACCACTAAGTTCAGATCATAGAAATTTTTATGATTTGAAATTCGAGTATAAAAATTAATTACATGCAAATTTGACTCATTCAACAAAGAATGTCGCTAATGTCAAATGCAATACTTTTTGCTAAATTATCATAAAATGTAGTTGGAAATATAAGGTTGGCTAAAAAGACAGTTCAGAAAAGTGAAATAGCAAAGTTTAAAGATAACTCAGTAAATACTGGTTCGATCTGCAAGCGCTTTGCTGCTTAAGGTAGTTGAAATCTCTGAGAATCATAAACAATTTTTATCCATCGATATTTCTACGTTATTCAACTGTTTAAGCGTCAATAAAAAGAGTGCAGAATCTGAAAAATTCGTTACATTTAACTTTATTTCTATACGGCAGCAAAGGCTCACAGAGAAATTTATGCGCATTATGAAGGAAGTACTTTATCGAAAAAGACAGTTGGAAATAGTATGACCGATTTCGCTCTGGATATTTTGATGTGAGAGACGTACATAAATCTGGTCGACCATGCATTGTGGACGAAATTCTTGAAAAGGTGGAGAAAGACCGACACATAAGCAGTCGCAACATTGCTGATTGAAAAAAATCAAGCTGACCGCAGCATTTCAATATGTGAATCTCTTCTGAAACGGAATGATCTCGAACCATTTTTGTACAGATTGGTTACTGGTGACGAAAAACCGGTAAGCGTATGATAATAATGTACGAAAGTGATCATTGTCAAAACGAGGTGAGCCTGCCCAAATTGTTGCAAGGCCGGAACTGACGCCAAGTAATGTTTTGCTTAGTATTTGGTGGGGTAGCAAGGGTCCTGTGTATTATAAGCCACCAAACGATTAATTCGGAACTGTACTGTCATTAATTAACAAGCTTGAATGAAGCGCTAGAGAAATACATCCGAAATCACTCAACAGAAAGCCATTTAATTATTTACAACAAATCGTACCAACAAAATTAAATTAAAATGAAAAAAATAATGGTTCTGTATTTTCTGCGATAGTGAACACGCAAAAGGTGAAAAATATTTCAAAACGTGAAAAAATAGACTGAACTGAACAGGAATCTGTTAAAAGACAAAAAACATGTGTTTTTATAAATTTTTGTTTAAAATTTTCATACCCAAATATCTCGAAAACCAGAACTGTAAAAGGTACTTATACAATCAAAATTAGTGTACTCAAAATGTGTTTAGTACGCAGAACCCGACAATGTGAGGATAAAATGTCTTCGATTCGAGCTCAATAAAATTGATAGAAAAGAAATTTGCTGGTAAATTTTGCGCCGAATTCATCTTTTATATCTTTAAACAACTGTATTATTTTACAATATATCAAAGAAAAGTTCAGTATAAATTAGATATCAATATCAATAATTATAAAACGATGTATTTTGAAATAAATTCTTAAATAATTTTTTTCGAAAACTAGAATATTTCGGCCATTCCACGGGGATGGACGAGACATTTCGTAGAGATATACTGATAGAAAGTGCTGATTTAGAGGTATGCACCGCGATATTGTTTTCTCTTTTAAAGGAGTACATTTTCAGATTAACAAGCGATATATTAGTCTACATATAAACCTATAATGAAGCCTGTGTTCCGAAGAATTTGCTCAGAAAGTTTGGGATGGACGGGACACAAAAAATTTATTGCTTTTTGGACAAATTTTCGGTTTGATATTTCTACGAAATGACTTAAATAGGGTCAACAAAATAAATGTATACTTATTACCAATGCTTCATATTTTCAAGAAATGTTCATAAATTTTTGGGATCATTGTTAACAAATTAACTATGCAATAAATTGTGTGGGATGGACGGGACGGGATGGACGGGACAAAATTTTAACAAAAAATAATTGTACCAAAATTTATTTATAAATTTATGGCTTAAGAAAATATAACATTTGAGTTGCTTGGATTCAATTTTGGGAAGTGCATCAACAGTAGACTGATTCAAAAAAAAAAAATTTTTTTTTGAAAAACCACTTTTAACCCAAAAAATATGAAAGAAATTTTTTTTAAGGTCATTTAGAGATCACGCAACGTCAATTAATGCAAAACCTTGGCTTGATGCGGTTTTTTTTATTGCGATCTCAAAAATGCTTGGAATCAGTTGTACGATATCTCAAATTTTTTGTCTTGAATCAAAATATATAAAAAAATAAAATTTTGAACCCAAAATCAACCACAAACCATTTTTTTTTAGGTGAAATACATGCAAAAAACGTATTTTCGAAATTTCACTCTACTGTAAAACTCTTATTCTTCATTTCGGACGAAACTTGTTATTCCAAGGACAACACGAAAACACGCCATAAACAATTCACTTTAGCATCTCAACCCATTATATCCTGTTTTTGTGGGTCTTTTTGACCCCTGTTTTTCTTCCAACAGCTAAGTCATAATGGGTTAATGTGTTCTACAAAAATATTCTACGGACAATTTCATTGGGGGTTTCCAAAGCCGAAAAATGTTTAAAACTTAAGAGTAATGCGTAAAATACGTAATAAAATGCAATAGTTAAAAAGTTATAAAATTATAAATAATTTGGGATGGACGGGACAGATTTCGTAGTATAACTAAATCTCACAGTAACTATCTTTAATATCATATCAAGACAAAAAAGTGTTGTGTGCTATCCTTACTTACATATAACGGAACCCTATTCTAAAGAAACCTCTTTTACGGTAATGATGATAAAAAAATGCTTATTTTTTGATGGACGGGACAAAAACCAGGTCCCTACCAGAATTTGGTCAGACTAAGGAAAGATTGCATTAATATAATAAAATTAATCAACGAGGACATAGATAATAAAATAATTATTATCACTAAACAAAGAAAATGACATTTGCGGCTTTAGTTTTTTCATGGCCAACTGTGCAACATAAGCGATTTTTTCACATAAAAACAATATTTTGACTTAGTTTAGTAAAATGTTAATTAATTTACCTTAGGCGATTGTCAAAGACAAAAAAAAAGTGTTTGAAATACTTACAGAAATAACCAATAAGTTTATGAAAAAAAATTTGTAATATGACACTTTTTAATTTTTCCACAATAGAAAAATTTGCCGTGGAATGGCCGATTTCTAAAAATATATGACTTTTCAAAAAATTTACTTACCTTTATTAGGGCATATGGGCTTCAGACAGGGCTACCGCGTGTGCCTTCTTCGGAAGGAAAAACTCGTATGAAACACGTAGTTATGAATGCAATGCCACCAATGAGCAAAACATTCTCGTTTCTTGCCCTGCGGAGCCAATAACTGTATCAAACCGCAGGACTCTATGAAAATCCCAATTTTGGGATTTTCTTCTCCAGCTTATTTTTGATCTACATCGTCCAATACTTTTTTATGGATTATACATCAATTAACTTCAATTAATTTTTGGAGAAATGGCTAAAATGATTGGACAGAAAAATAGCACAAAAGCAATGTTTCAGACCTTGGTCATTTGCCATAAAGAATATGAACAAAAGTTAGTTCAAAAATTATCCAAATATTTAAACTTTAATAAATAGTCGAGATTTGTATTAAAAATAGTTTAAAAAAATCTATTGGATTTTGCAGATCTTTCGGACATAATAAAACAACTTTGAGTGGTGCATCGGAATGCAGGTGTTCGTTTTTTTTTGTTTTTATTATTTTTTTTTTTTTTTGGCAAATCCAATGTTTTTAAAATTGAAACACTCTGAATAAGAAATTTTTACAAAATCCTTACTGTTTTGACTAAGCAACGTGCAGCTCACATGCTGTGTTATCCTGTAGAACTCCCCGCGTTGCACCGCAAGAGTCATAAAAATGCGAAACAAAAATGTACTTAAATACATGATATACACATCTTTCTATGTATATGCACCAGAGTATATACTTACTTAAAGGCAATAACAAATACCAATAGAAAATAATATTAGACGGCAACCCAACGACGACACTAATCCATCAGCAGGAAGACGACGTTTCGCAGCGCTGGACAATGACGACAACACAGGATCATGCTCATGCCCTCAAAATTTGTGACTTTCAACAAAACAAACCAACTTTACCTACGCAATTCATCATTGCTGCAGCAGCACAATACCATTAAAATACATAAAAAAAAGGATCTCGCCTCATAAAAGGATTACGTGTCCTCGGCGACTTAAGCGCTTAACTAAGGAACTAAAGAGAGTATGAACGCATGCGATTTCATACGAATTTCTACACATCTTTCTTTTGCCAAGTCAGCAAGGACATGGAAAAATTTATGTTATTACTTATATGTATATGATTTATTTTTGTTCCTAGTAACCACATCCTGTCTCCGCCTATTTTTAGGTGTTTGTTTACTCAAGTGCTTGGCAGAAATTGTCGATTCGTAATTTTTGCCCTCAGATTTTTTATTTTTTTTTTTTTTCCTTTGCGAAATGCGGGTCAACGACGTTATTGTCATTGGCAGCGCCGCTGTTTGTCAAATTGTTGTCTCTGTTTTTGACAAGTCCTTCACGTTGTATGAGTGTCTGTCATGGTGTGCTTGCATATAATATACAGATGTGTGTTTGTATTACGTTAGCTGTGTCCTCTGTTATCAACGTTAGCCCGTCGCAATTAAGCCACTCATCAATTTTAAGTTCGAAATTGAGTTTGGCTTCGGCCCGGTTAAATTTGGCACAGGTCGACATTAAAGCGATTTATATTGCCATCATCATATTGAGTATTTGGAATTTTCGCTTATGAATACGCACTGGTGTCCTTGAGTGTACGTTTGTATTTGTGTATAAATTGCTCTTTATCCTCTCTGTCTGGGTTTCCCCAATGATATTCCTTACCAAAGAAATCATTTATCATGTTTCATATGTCTCATCTTGAAGTCTGAGTGTTTTATATTTGTAGATTTTTGTATTTACTAACTCTTTAACACCAGAATTAAATCTTCAGGATTTTGCTAAACATTTTCACATTTTGAGGAATAAAAATCTTCTTAGAACAGTTTTGCAAACATAACTTAAACCTTAAAAGAGTGTTTCATTTGTTTAATTTATACGCTTCTATTTATAAAAAAATATGCGTTTCCAAGTTTCCTTATATCGTCAAGTCAACACTACAACTAGGTTACTCCCATTTTCTAGTTTTGAGATAATTCAATTTTAAGATTTTTGGTAATTTGAATTTATACTGATTTTTGACTGTTCTTGTTTTGTTATTTTCTTATAACTTTGGAATGGTATCACTTTAGAAAACTCTGGTTAGACAGGACCAATTACCTCAAGAATGATAATTTAGGAGTTACGCAGTTGTAGTAACTATTGACGAGACGATATGTTTCTGGTATAATGTATGAAAGTAATTAACCATTTTATAATACCTTTAATTATTTAAAAATCATACATGTGTATAAATTTCTCTCAGATAATTTTTTTAATTAGATTTTAGATATAAAATATGTACTTACCTGTTGAGGATGTTAGCAAATATCACAAAACTGTAACCATTACCTGAAATAAAATAAAATGAAAAACTGTTTTAAACTTTACAAGACTTATTTTAAGACCAAAAACATAACATGATACATACATGGACAGTGTTATGCAATAACGAGTCAACCCACTTGAAAATAGTTTTGAGATATTTACGTTTTTGGGTAGATGTCGTAGAACAAATGATATGAAAATGTCAAACAAATTTTGTTGTTTTCAACCTCTTCTTAACAATATTTAGGTTCGACTTTTTAAGAATAGGTACTTCTTCATATTTAGAATCGAACTGCATTCATAAGTCGAAAAAAATTTCTTTGAGGGTTGACTCGTTATTGCATAACAGTGTCCACATATCGTCACCTAAAATCCAAAAAGACGTAACGACATTTTGAATTACGTTACAAAAGACGTCTTTAAATTCCAAAGAAATAAGTATTTTAAATTTAATTTTTATTTTAGGCAATACTTGCCAAAACTGGTTTTAAAATCTAAAACATTGGCATGAAAATGTTGTTGCGTCTTTTGGATTTCAGGTCCATGCATTACTATATCGTCACTCGGAAGGCAGATTCCCTGAAGTAATATTTTTTGAGTTTGAATTTTGCCTTATTAAAATTATTAATAATGTTTAAATTTTAACAAACAAAAAATTGTTTTTCAGTCAAAAGTTCATGTTTTGGGTCCTTTGGGCCATGCCAGGTACTTTAATGAAATTTAGTTGGAGGGGAGTGCTCATCAATGTAACAAACGAAAAGTGGCCGGCATCAAAGAAGTTCCACGACCTCTTTTAAACTGTTGAACATTTTTAATAATAATAATAGTAATAACTCGAAACGATTCCAACAATTTTAATGAAAACCAAAATTAAAATGTGATATGCCACAAGAATTGGAAATCTCGTTGAAGGGTGTGGCACCGCCCACAAAAATAAAATACGTTATAAAAATAAAACTACTAAAGCAATCTTTCTGGATTTAACTGTAGGGAGTCTAGTTGCACCTATGTACTGAAAGTCGGCAAACTATCACTGGTCAGCGTGGTACAACTTTTTAAGTAAATTAAACACGTTAAATGGTATATCTCGCGAACAGTATAAGATATTTTGATGTAAATTGGTATTCGCATGTTATTCGCATGTCGAATATCAATACCTTTTAATAAGCAAACATAAGGCGAGATCTTAAAAATGCCACACCTACTCTTTAGCAATGATGAAAGCTAACTAAAATCACCGACACGAAACGATCAGATAATATTGTATTCCAAGCAGGGAACGGTCTCCAGGAACTGTACTTAAAAATGAAAAGTAGTGCTGCCGATGTGGTTTTTGGGATAATTGAGTCTGAGCCTTTTCTTATCTGTAACATATGTGTCCCATAATTTTTTTCACACTCGGAATTAAAACAAATTAAGTTTTGAAAAAACATTTGAATAGAACTGTTATATCGCTAAGCACGGTCCGAAAAGGGTTAAAAACATCGAAAAATTACCTACAAGAAATAACAAAATGCCTTTAAAAACTCTAAATAAATACAATACAACGTTCCTACACAGAGCGAAGAAAAAAAGCATAGGTTGCGTTGCTAAATGAGCTTATAAGAACCTCGTTCGTGAGTGTTTTAACTACGTTTGGTTGCTGTTTTGGATTTAACAACGCTCCAAGAACATATTTGTATGGTGCGTTGTTAAATCACTCACGAACGTAGTTGAAACTCATTTAGCAACACACGTTGTTAAAACTGCTATGAACGAGCCATGCTCAAAATTTGGGTCGCAAGGTTGTTTAAATAACCACGTTTCTGCCACTTTTGACAATGTTTTTTCTCTGTGTACATTTCTAAATTTTCAAAACGAAACGAATTTTTTTCGGTTAAAAAAAAACTTATTTTCACTTCTGCACCGACGAGAGGGCTATATTTGAAAGAAAGAATCGCGTTAGCATCCAAATTTGATTTTAGTTGGATGTTTTCAAACTTTTATCACTGCACTGGAAAAATTTGGTTGAGCCTTTCAAATAGCTTTGGCATCCAAACTTTCAAATGTATCTACGATTTTTTTCCTGATTCAAAAAACAATGATGCAACGATTTTCAATTTAAAACATAACTGTATAAAAGTCACAAAAATAAAAAATTCACGAAAATGGCTAAAAAATTACGTAAGCTATGAAAAGATAATAAGCCAAAAACATACATACGTAAAAAAAGCACAAAAATTATTAAAAAAGGGCGTTTACTATGGAAAATTGCCTTAAAACCAACAGTGGCTAAAAATGCATTAGCAGAAAATGTCGGTTACCGGACATAATCCCAACGGACATAATCCCCATTTCGTAAATGGGGATTATGACCGAAAAATTTTCGGACATAATCCCCATTTTGGCCATGGGGGTTGTGTCCGCAAATTTTTCGGACATAATCCCAATGGGGGTTATGTCCGAAAAATTTAATTAAGATTGAACAAAATTTTTGCAATAATCCATTTAAAAAATTTATATAGTGTTGGATGTTATAGACTGATCCGCGGCCGAAGGCCGCCGCGAAGCCGGTGTTGGATTTTTGGGAGTTTTAAATCCTGAGCTGCGGCCGCAGGCCGCCCACTTACCCCTACCCTTATGTAAAATTACTGTGGAATTTTTGGGAGTTGTAAATCTTGAGCTGCTTCTGTTGTCAATAACAAAATATCGTTATGGGGACTATGTCCGTTTTTTCCTGGGGATTATGTCCGAAACACTTGCAGACATAATCCCCATTGAAAAAATGGGGATTATGTCCGAATAACTTGCGGACATAATCCCCATATCGTGAATGGGGATTATGTCCGTGGGGATTATGTCACGGCACCGAAAATGTCTACGTTAAAGCAGAAAAATGTGACATTTCATGAGCATCCGCTATAAATGCGTTCCTGTTCAGAAACTAAGATTTTTCTTTAGAGATCTAACTTTCAAAATATGACGGTCTAGTTCTACCGTTATTTGTCCAAGATAAATCAATGATGATATCCGACGAAACACATTGTCATATTTGTGTTGAAAAATTGTATTGAGAGACTTGGTAGCTTATACGAATGTTGATTTTTGCAAAAGACCACTGTAAAGTTCAAATTAAATAAAAATAAAAGTTTTCACGGCCAACTCAGCTAAGTCCACTCTGTTATGAATCCTGCGTTGCTAGTTTCATTAGTTCTGCCAAATGTCTATCAAGACTGGCGATGACTGTGCATTCGTGTCTGTCTGGTGTTTCTATCTGTCGGCACAAATACCTATCTTTGGTAGACTACAGACCCGTCTGTCTTTTTAACTATTGGATTTCGATTGTGGTGGGATCTAGAACGTGCGGTCAGTTTTATTCGCGCTCCCATTTGATTATTTCTTTTCAATTCATTTCATTTACATTCAATTCCATTCAATGCGTTTCAAGTAAACAAAGTTTTTGGGTTCTGGATTGTTTTTTGTTGTTTTTTGTGTGTTTGTTATCACGTTGAAAACAAATTGTTTTTAATTCTTGTACAAATTGTTTATATTTGTAATGTTCGCTGCTGTTGTTGCAGCCGGAAAGTCGTTGCCGGAATTGTTGCAGCCAAATAGTATTAATGAGCGTTTGTTGTTGTTGTTGCACTGAGAACTTCAAAGTTCATAGCGATCGATTTGTTCGAGGTGCCCGTAGTTTTCTTTCGAATTTTTGTTGCTTTTTCAAATATTGAACCGCAATTGAATGGAAGCGCCGCCGGAGTGTCGCTTTTCTTTTTTTAATTTTTTTTTTTATTCATTTTGTTGGTGCTGCAATTTCTTTTTCGCTCGCAATCAGGATTCCATATTCATATCAAGGCAGCGTTCCATCCGACGAACCGACCCAACCATTGGTCATTCACTTTGTCCGTCCGTCTGTTGTTTGCCCACTAACCATCGGGGTTATAGAAATTCATAAGAAGTCGTTTGAGACACTTTTTTTCTTCTCCTTCTTCCTTGTTGTTGTTGGTATTGTTGTTGTTTACTTTGTGCTTGTTGCTGTTAGTTTTGTTGATATTGTTTATAGTTGTTGTTGCTGCTGCTGTTGTTGCTGATACCGTTTGTGTTGGTGTTGCTGTTGCTGATGGTGCTGCTCCTTGGTCCTGTGGTCCGTCCGTCCTTTGGGCTGCGGTCGTGCGATAATAATTTTTTGTTATTTACTTTAACGGAAGGAAAAACAAAACGGAAATGCACATAAATTTGTCGTTTTTGTTGTTGTAGTTGATTAATATTGTTGTTTTTATTGTTTATTTTGTAGTTGTTGCCGCTGTCATACACCAACGCATCAAGGTGTGTGTACTATGACACATGTATGTATGTATGTGTGTGTGTGTGTGTGTGTGTGGTAGCACAAAGTTCATTAAGAATTATTTCAATATTTTGACTTAAAAGCGATAGCATTTCAATTTAATAACATTGATAAGGACGTAAAAGGATCGCTCACGTCTAGACAGATATGCCTCAATAAATGCCACACAAACCACAGTAGTGCTTAGTTCGAAATGTACAAAAAGAGAAATTGCGAACAATTTGCAAACTATTCTGAAATTTCTTTCAGAATTTCCATTCGTTACGGATGCTAGATATTGCTCCATAGTTGTTTTCAAATGGTGTTTGGAAATCAGATCATCAAAGAATCTTTACGAATTTCCGTTTAGTTCTTGGATACAAGAATTTCAGTAGGTATGTCCGTATAAAGGTAGTAAATGATGAAACTGTAGCAAAAGGTTTTGTTAGCAAATTCAGTATATGATTTCATCATCGCACCAGTTAAAAATCAAAACACAGTTTTTCGGATTTGGGATTACCCTGTGAAGTCCTGAGGATATAACGCTACATTTTTCTGGCACACTTGAATATCTATAACTATTTTCTATCGACGAAGCAGACACGTGTTCCAATCGTAAAGAAAATGTGGGTCTTGAATTGAAAAATTTAAATGGGAGATATATGTCCCGTTGGTCCTGAAAGGGTTAAATGCGGCTCCAAAATGCTTAGAAAGTATTGCAGCATATCCTTAAAATGGTATATCAAAGTTATAGCTGACTGACTACTCCTTTTTCGAACAAAATATAAAATTTTTTTTTTTTCATAATCAACTATAGGTATTGTATTTATGGGAGAAGGGGGAGGTTTCGACACCCTAACAAAAAAGTCCTTATATCTTCCAAATGCAATTGTGCATGTTATTTTGAATACACATAGGCTATGCATGAATATTTGTGCTTCTTTTATAAATTACAAAAAAATCGATATGTTTGCTATTTTCGGAAATGTGACCAATAAACCAAAGTTAAAATAAATGACGAAACCTCCCACTTTTGGGGAGGCTTCGTCAGCCATATAAATTCTTCATTCCCTTGATTTTTTGAAACTTTCAACGTTTTAAATGTAGATGGTAAAAGACGAATTGCTTCCGGTGATACAATGGAAGAACGAAAATCAGGGATGTCGTCTTCAATCGGGACCATATCCAGCAAATCATTCGGACCAGGAAGGTCAGAGCCTTGAACGAGTTCGAGACATGATTCAGGCTGATTCTATATCCATTTGTACATTGGCATTAGTACCGAACTCCATATCTTGTGAAAAATCAGATTCATGGAAAATAATTGAATCATATGTATAAATTTCAGTTGTCGAATCCTCCCATTTACACTTGACGAATCCTCCCCTATCCACTTGTTACCAAATTTCCAAAATTTCGCAGTTATCTTTCATTTATTTTGCAAACTTTAAAAGTAGTATTAATAGTAATAATATTTTAAAGGATCTGCTTAAAAAAAACGGAAATTTTATGGTTTATTAATCGAGTATCACACAAAAAGCAACAAGCAAATATTACATCATTTTGCTATAAAAATACAAAATCACGACTAACTACGCACCCTAGCCGAATTGCGCAGAGAAATTTTTATGATAGCTGCGTATCATTAGGAGTAAGGCTTTTTGGTTTACACACGGGAGTAAGTGCGAATAGAAATCTCAAAATTTGGCACTGATGAAGCCTCCCACGTGTCGAAACCTCCCCCTTCTACCCTACAACTCAGTATTTATCACCAAAAAGAAAATAATAATATTTTCTCCAGTTGTTGATTTTAAAGGATTAAATCCTAGAAAGCTTTCAAGAAATTATCAAATAAAGTGAAAACGCGACGATTGAGTAATGGATATTAAAAAAATTTTTGAGATTTATTTGCATATTTTTCTATCGTATCCAGTTACAATTTTGAGAACACCTTGATCCACTACTGCACGGATGTAGGGAATGATGAATAGAAATATAAAGCAAAGAGATATGAAGCGGTTTCCGCGCAAAAGAGTCAAAATCTCTTATTTTCGAAACTTGTAAATATATCGTTTTAATACAAGTTTCGAAAATAAGTTTTAAAAGTATGTATAATTTTTCCAGCTCCTAACTTTCAATAAATGATGAACTTTACCAATTTTCGTGATAAATAAACTCATAATAATTTTGAAGGAATAAGTAAACATTTTTTTCTCGTTTTCTGAACAAAATTTGGAAAAATTTTTGTAATAATTTTACACTTGGCTAAAAACAAAATGTAAGGTATAAAAATGTTTTTCCCAAGCTCAATACATGCATTCATGTCTATTTGTTAATGATGATTTTTCAATGAATTTTATTGAAATTCTGAGAGCAAATCAATTTCGTACATGTTTTTCATAATAATTAAAACAGCCAACCCAATAACAAAAACAAATAAATAACAAGCAAAAACATCGAGTGTTATTTGAACAAATAAATAAAACATCATTTTATTTGCATCACCAGTGCTAGTGCTGCTGCTGCTGTTGCTGTTGTTGCAATTGTTGTTCTTCCAAAATTTATTAGGTTGAAAACGTTCTGAGCTGACGTAGAAACAACACGAAACCCATCCAAATAAACGAACGAAAGATTGAATGAACCTACAAGCGAATAAGAAGTACATACATCAGTGGCGGATCCAGCACTGTCAAGAGGGGGGCTGATTGACTACATTTCTAGACAGTAACAAAATGTTTTAAAAATCTTTACATATAATTTAAATAAAATTTAATCACTTGGTATGAGAGGGGGGCCGATCGCCCCCCTTGGATCCCCCACTGACATACAAAGATAGGACCAAATAAATGTACAACAAAGAATACGCATATGGAGCATGTTCATTGGAAATGACATAATATTTTTAACTTTTTAATTCTGCATTGTTTGGAATTTGACTCAAATAAACATTTATTTGAATCATAAGTGGGTACAACTAAAGGGTTTTTCAATAAGAGCGCTACAAAAAATTTTTTAAATAAAACAAAAACGGTTTTGGATATCAATGAAATTCTTTATTCCTGTGAAAGTACATTCGATGCCATTATGTATGGAACTCGATTTCTTTTGCGTGGCCACCACGGGCACGCTTGCAGAAGTCCACGCTGAATCCAATTTTCGACGATTTTCAAGCATAAATCGGCCGATACTACTGCAATTTCACGATCGATATTCGTACGAAGTTCATCAATCGTCGCTGGCTTGTTGGCATAGACCATAAACTTGACGTAGCCCCACAGGAAATAGTCTAACGGAGTCAAATCGCACGACCGAGGCGGCCAATCGACTGGGCCATTTCGTGAGATAACACGTTCACCAAACTTGGTTTTCAATAAATTGATTGTGACATTCGCTGTGTGGCTTGTGACGCCGTCCTGTTGAAACCACATATTGTCCAAGTCCATATCATCCAATTCGGAACAAAAATATTCGATTATCATTGAACGGTAGCGATTCCCATTCACAGTAACGTGCCGGTCTTGATTATCACGGAAGAAGTACGGCCCAATGACGCCGCCGGCCTATAAACCGCACCAAACCGTGATTTTTTCAGGATCCAATGGTGACTCATGGAGTACGTGTGAATTGCTGCCTGACCAATAACGCATATTTTGCTTATTGACGAAGCCATTCAGCCAGAAATAAGCCTCATCGCTGAAGATGATTTTTTGATGAAAATCCGAATCATTTTCAAGTTGTTGCTCAGCCCAATTCACGAACATACGATGCTTCTGGTGGTCAAGCGGCTTCAGTTCATGCGTCAATTTGATCTTGTAAGGATGAGGGCCAAGATCTTTTCGCAAAATTCGCCACAACGACGTCACAGAGATGCTCAACGCTTGAGAACGAAGTATGAGAGACACGTTTGGGCTTTCTTGAACTGAAGCCTCAGCGGCAGCAATATTCTCGACACTACGGGCACTTCTTTGTCTCACTGGCACGGGAAAATTTTGTACTGTGCCTGTGGATTCAAATCTTTCCACTAGACGCTCTATTGTTGATCTGGTAGGACGATTATGACGACCATAAATTGGACGTAGCTCTCTAAAAGTTGAGGCCAGTGACTCTGAATTTCGGTAGTAAGCCTAAGCCTCAAATATAGGCGAAAATAGCATTTTTTACACTTTTAGGTTAAAAGCCTGACATGATAGAGAAATTCTGAGGGCGGATTCAGATTCAGCGACCCTCAAACTACGTGAAATGATTATTCTCATTCAAACTACATTTTTCAAGTCGAGCTGTGTTATTTATTTCAGCTTTTCCTCGAATTAAGTGCGAATATATTTAGTAAAATGTATCGAAAAACATCTTGCTCAACTTAGCACATTGGGAGTCTGTAAATTTGTTTCTTGTCAATTACTTCCTTGAATTCGTAGATGGGTTTTTGAAATATTTTTTGGATCGTATTTTGAGAAAATGCTTTAACTCATTTTCTGCCGCTGTTCGAGTTTTCGTTTTTAAAAAGGTATGCACCCATAATTATAAATAATTCTTATCCAAAGGTACTTTTATTCTGTACATTGAAGTCGAAATTTACTAAAAAGAAAGTTAATTTATAACTAAGCATTTATAATTAAGCATGGGCAGACCCGGAAAAATTACTGTTCGAAAAGTCTATTCTGTGCGTTAGTGTGGCCAAAACTGGGAAATTTTAAAAACTTCTTTTTTGGTTTTTGGCTTAATACTAAGGAAGTTTAAAAGTAGAAAATTTTTTATAGGGGGACATATTTAGGGTGGCCCTCACACAAAAATATTTTTAGTTCGCATTTTCTCAAAGACCGCTTAAGTGAGTCACACGAAATTTACACCACTTCATCTTTTAATAAAAAGGCGCTACAAGGGCACCATAAGTTTTATTTTGGGTGGATATTTAGGGTGGCCCTTGTATAAAAATTATATTTAAAAACAGTATCTCGAAGGCCGCTTAAATGATTCACTCGAAATTTACACCAAGCGACATCTGTAGGTTAAAAGAGGGAATAAGTGTTTGGAAAAAATGTTGAGGGGGTCAAAAGGCAGGTTCGGCTTACATTCTTCTCCACCAGGGGCATTCTGCAAGCCCTGGAAGCGGGGAAAAAATTTCATATAATTAATTCTTTTTGCAGGGGGCCTCCCTAAGGAGAGGAAAAACGGGGTAGATATATACAGGAAAAATATTAAGGGGAAAAATAATGGGTGTTGATCTCACATTTTATTCCCCTAAGGGCGACGCCTGGGTAGCAATGGAGCTATTGGTCATCATCCTCGCATTTTCTTTAACTTTGACCTCGATAAGTCGCCACTTAACATCATCTTATTTAACACATTTTTTGGCTTACACATTATTTGAACACACCTCACAAAATAATGAGTTTAAAAGTATCGAAATCGAGAAATCGTATATTCAATATATAAGCTGAATTGTGCAAAACAGCCATTGTTCGACTTTTCGAATAGTCCCCCCTGGCAAAAAAATAACATGTAAAAAAATTTGGACAACGGATTGGAGCTTTTTGGGTCATAGAGTAAGTTTTTAGGTGGTCTAGGTAATATAAAATTTGCCGGAAATTTTCTTAAGATCCATTTTAAAGCGAAGGTATTTTATGAAAATTTAATTTTATTGTATTGTAATTTTCTTAAGAAGTCTTTACTTTTTCATACAAGTATAGGCCACAAACAATGAAAACTTAAATATTTCACTTTAAACATTGCCAATTAATACAATGTACCAAAATTCAGTAAATTTTCAATTTCTTTACTGTAATTTAAGCTTGAAACTTCTTAACTAACTAACAATGATGAATGTGCTCGCAATTCAAGGGCAACTTTCACCAAACATATTAGAAAATCGATAAAATCAAACTTTTTTTTGTTTTTTGAATGTAGCCAACACGCGCCGACGGCTGTCAAAATTTAACCTAAAACTGACAAAATCATAACAGCACCAGGATGAATGGCAGACGCAAAAGGAACCCAATGCGACATCAACAATTTGATGTGACAACAACAACAGCAACAACAACAATAAACTTGGCGCAGACAGAATTAAATTTGTTGTTAATAGAAAAATAACAACAACAACAATATCAACTGCCAAACATGCGACGCCAAACGGTGAAGATCGAAAGTTAATAAAACTGCATTTGACAGGAAAATCTTTGCGTCACACCAACGGATTGGGTGGATGATGGTGGCTGTTTGGTTACTTTATAGACTGACTGGCTGGCTGGCTGGATGGCGAAAAATGCTACTGTCATGTCTGTCATGCTGTCATTCATTAGCATTCAATAAACAAAGCACCAACCAACAACAACAGCAACAACATGCAACAGGATATTTTATATTTTTGAGATATTGTTATGAATTGAGCAAGGACATCAGCATGACGGCAGCAAAAATCAGCGGCGTGTGCTAAGTGATGCTGCGTGTTTTCTAACGCGCCGTCGACCCTGACTGGAAGTTGAAGTAAAATCGTCGATTTAAGGTTGTGTGGGTCAGACCACTGACATGCAAATATTCAACTTGTTGTTCGATCAAACCGAACTCATAACGCAGAGTTGTATAGATAGCGTCATCAAATTCAAAAAACCGAACAAAACATTTGAATAAATAATTAAGTATACTAAAAAAAAAAAAATTGATTTTCAAACAGCACAAAGTGATAATAATCTTATCGTTGTTCTAGTAATGGTAGTAAAGTAAAACATACGGTTATAACTTTGAAAGGTACGGAGACAAACTGTAAAAAATATTGAATAGAAAAGTAAAAAGTTGCCACAGGAAAAAATACCAGTAAGCTCTGCAATATTTTCCTAAGTAGAATGGGGGTTATCGTGAATCAAGATCCCCGGGGAATTTTCTTAAACTGCAATAGAGAATGCACGGCAGTCTCTGAAAATTCCCTGGGAATATTTATTCACGATACCCCCAATATCTTTCAATTATTACTGAATGACATTGTAAAAATTTCATAGAAAAAAAAAAAAAACAATATGCTATAGAAAGAAAGTACTACAGTTCAATGGTTAGAGAGTAACCTAGAAACACAAAAATCGTAAGTTCAATACAAGTCCCGTCCGAATTTTTTTTTTATTCTTGTACATTTAAGAAATTTTACTGAACGTAAATCGTAAAAATTACGGTTTTTCTTTACTTTGATGAAAAAAACAGGAATAATTACTGGGATTTTCAATGAATTTTTACGGTTTAGTTTTCAAAAATATAAAAATAAAAAAATTTTAAATGTTTTGAAAAATTTTGAAAAAATTCACACGAATTTTCTGAACAATTCTTAGCATTTTATGCCTTATACACTTTTTTCGTACAATGACTCACTTTTGAGTAAAGAAAGTGTTTCGCCGACCGCTGGCGTTCAACAGCCGAAAATTCTCATTTAGTGATTGAATTCTATCTGTATAGTATAGTATAATTTTGCATCAGCAAGTTTTTTTGAAAAATTTATATTTTGAGAGTTATGGTCGAAAAACTAAAAAGACCGACATCAAATACACATTGTATAAAATTTTTTGATATAGCAAGTTAGGAAAAGTTATTAGACCTATTACTTAAACAGTGCAAAAAAATAAGATCCAATATCTGAATCAATACTAAATCTTAAATTTATTTTAAAGAATTCAGCAAAAATAAAAACATTTAGAAAATAGATGAGGGAATACCCCATAGAACAAGACTTTTTGGAATTAACAAAATTTTAGAATGCTTTAGGGTAACTTTCAATTTAAATTCATGTTTTTTGAATATAATTTTTATAAAAATATTTATCACGATAATTATATACTTAGATTTAAATTCTATGTTATTAGTGGCTCTATATGTACTGTAAAACTTATTTGTAAAATTTTTAAGTTTTTTCAAATAGGTATGTATTATAGTTCAAACTAACTAACTAACTGACTAATATTCTTATATTCTATTCAGCTTATTAATAAGACCATTAGTTTGAATCAACCCGAGACTCAAGAAATTATCAACACATTATGGGATATTTAGCCATTAACGAGTGAATAATTCCAACTTATTTTTGGTAAACTAAAATCATCAACAAAAGCACTTATTATACAAAAATTTTCCGTAACCTCAAAGCTTTCAATTTATATAATTCCGCACTACCTTGATGACTTGGTAATTATCAACAAATGAATGTTTATATTTCAAAGTAAAAATAATTTGATAACTATTTCCAAATACGTGATTGATTCAATAAATGACAGATGATAAATATTATCAAATGTTAAATTTACCCTTGTCATTCATAACATATTATAACTAGCTGGCCTGGTTGCGACTTCGTTCGCCCATTCCCGATGCCTTTACGTACGAAGTCCCATCCATCACCATCGTCCCTCTCTTCCAATCACCAAGGTTTTTAAAGATCCATGTATCAACTTTTGTAATCATAGCTCCCATAGGTACGGAGATAAAGCATTTTATATATTTTTTGTATGAAGGGTGCAACTGCCCCTTCTCATCCCCCCCCGCCCAAGTTTTTCAAAGTAAATGGTAGATAGAATATTCATGTATGTACCAAGTTTTATAACGATATCTTTGATATGTGAAGAAATATAGCATTTTGTATATTTTTGAAAAGTGGATGCAATTCTCTCACACCCAATATCCCCCAAGTTTTGCATGGTGAATGGTAGATATGTACATTATGCATAAGTTCATCAGCTTTCATAATCATAACTTGTATAACTATAGAGATATAGCATTTTTTGTATTTTTTTCGTATGGGGGGTGCAACCCCCATTCCCCTCAGTGGCATCCAAACCCCTTAAGAACCTTCTACAGACCATAACAAACAATTTAAAAAAAAAAATATGTAAATCGGCCTTGTAGTTTCCGCGTTCATAAGCTACATACGGACACCATTTCATTTTTATATATATAGACTAGCTGGCCTGGTTGCGACTTCGTTCGCCCATTCCCGATGCCTTTACTTACGAAGTTCCATCCATCTCCATCGTCCCTCTCTTCCAATCACCAATGTTTTTAAAGATCCATGTATCAACATTTGTAATCATAGCTCCCATAGGTACAGAGATATAGCATTTTATATATTTTTTGTATGAAGGGTGCAACTCCCCTTCTCACCCCCCCCCCCGTCCAAGTTTTTCAAAGTAAATGGTAGATAGTTCATGTATGTACCAAGTTTTATAACGTAATCTGCGATATTGAAGAAATATAGCATTTTGTGTATTTTTGAAAAGTGGATGCAATTCTCCTACACCCAATATCCCCCAAGTTTTACATGGTGAATGGTAGATATGTACATTATGCGTAAGTTCATCAACTTTCATAATCATAGCTTGTATAACTGTAGAGATATAGCATTTTTTGTATTTTTTCCGTATGGGGGGTGCAACCCCAGTTCCCCTCAGTGTCATCCCACCCCCTTAAGAACCTTCTACAGACCATAACAAACAATTTAAAAAAAAAATTATGTAAATCGGCCTTGTAGTTTTCGCGTTCATAAGCTACATACGGACACCATTTCATTTTTATATATATAGATTATGAACATATTTTCGAAAAATAAAATTTGGCAAAGAAATAAGCATTGGCTGAATGCTGTGAATGTAAGCAAAAACTTTAACAAAAAATAACTTGAACATGCAGAATATCTTGGTATGCTTAAAAAAGTCAAATCTTAATATTATGTTTTTTTCCCTAATAAATTCGGTTGTCGTAGTCCTTTTCTTAACGAAACTGCAACGAATGAATACGTAAAGAGTGTATCATTAGAAATTTGTAGACATGCTTATAACCTTTTTCATAAACTTCATAAAATTTCATTGTTTATTGCCGTTCAAATTGGAGCACAGTGTCGCGAGCCCATATAAAGAGCGGTCAAAACTAGTTAACTTTATCCGATTTTAATAAAATTTAGAACAGTGATGCCTTTTGTTAAGATTATGAAAATTTTAGAAAATGGGCGTGGTTTGCTCTTTTAAGGCTTACTCTCTGTATAAAAGTGTTAGTGTCGGGTGATTTTATTTTTTGTAGAGTTAAAAAGATTAAATATTAACCTTTTAAATGATTTTTGATATTTTACGATCGGGTAAGAAGCAAAAAAGTTATAGCAGTTAAAACTTAATATTTAAATTAAATATTTATATTAAAGAAATTCACTAATTTCAGAATGCGAAAAAGAAGACTCTTACTTAAAAATATTTAATTATAAAACTTTGCAATTAAAAAGGTTGAGTTTTAAGCGTTAAAATGCTTTTGGATCTATTCTGATCGGTTAAGAAACAAAAAAGTTATAGACGTTAGAGTTCAAAATTAATTAAATATGATAGGGGAGAATGGGGAGTTGTGCGACAGGTTTGGTTTCAGGAAAAAAAACCTATAAAATTCATTTTTTTAGCATCTCAGTATATAGAATCTCTAGTATGCTTCAAAACACAACTTCTGGCTAGAAGGTTTGATTAAAATTTAAAAAAATCTAAAAGTTATGTTTGTGTGCGCAAAAGGCTAGTTTTTGGGGAGTTGTGCAACACGGAGGGAGTTGTGCAACACAGCTTTAAATTAAAGAAAATTACATATTTTAATGAATATTCTTTATTAAATTAACTCTTTGATTGCAGCCACTAAGGCATTGATATCACTCGCTGGTTTTCTGGTCGCACGATAGTAATGACGTAGCATGATTGCTTTATACAAAAATAACGAAAAACCACGAAAAAAATCAAGAAAAATACTAAATTTGGTGAAGAAAATCCATCAAATTGCATGAAATATTGTCAAAAATGCAAACTTGGGTTGAAAACTGTCAAATGTTGCGTTTTGTTGCGCAATTCCCCACTTTCTACATAATCAAAATGGCCACCGCGTCATCGATACATCGAATGTTTGTGTGTCATTACTCTTATGCGTTGGAAGGGTATTCACAGAGGAATGTTTTGTATATATTGACCCTTATGATCAGTTTCAATAAGTGACTGAAAACACCGCAAACACAAGAGGCCAATGAAACTTTCCGACAAATTTTTCCACGCACAGTGAAGAGCGACGCGAAGAATATGTGTTGACGCGACGAGCGCTTGTGAAAAAGTTAGATCGTAGCGAGACAAACAATTGACGGTAGTTGGTCACATGACAACTACTGTCATTTGACATTCATCGACGTGTTGCACAACTCCCTCTGTTGCAAAACTCCCCATTCTCCTCTATATTTACAATTTTGCCAGTCGCTCGTTTTAGAAAACGAAAAAAAGCACTCTTAAAATTACTTATCTGGGTCAATTTCTATGCTAGAAATATGTTTAAAAAACCAAAATGTGCAGAATTAAATCAGCTTTAATTTTTGGCAGAAAATTTTTTCCCAATAATAGTTTTTAATTTATTCGTCAAAAAAATAAATTTTTGACGTTTGAACCCCGAAAAGGGGGTTAGACCCCATTGAGCAGTAAACTTTTTTGCTGTTAATTACCTATAGTCCTATTAACAACTGTGCCAAGTTTCAAAGCCCCAGCAATTTTTTCCTTTTAGATATTTAATTTTAATGTACTAAGCTTATTAATTTTATATTGAATTTTAATCGAGGTCACTTTAGAAAATGAAGGAAAAAAAAATTGGGGCACTTTTTTGTTTGTTTGTACACTGTACTCACCTCTTTTTTTTCTAATTAAGGCAATATTGAGCTATGCGTCGTTTTTTTTTTATGGTCTCCCAAAAATTTTCTTTAGAATTTTCGATTTTAGAATCATGGAAAGAAATTTTATTTTTTCTGTAGCACTTGCTCTAGCTTTACAAAACAATAAGTTTACAGGGTACGTATAACTATGCTATTAATATAGTACAAATAAATTTTTTTTTTAATTTCTATTAGGTAAAGTATAGTATTTAACAAAATCCTTGTTTAGTTTATATTTTAGACTTTAACTATGACCCTTCTGGCCGCACTCGTTATAATGTGCAGGGGGCACTCTTTAAACTACAGATGCTTAAATAAAAATAAAAAAATAAAACAGAAATTACCAAAAAAATTTCCTAATAAAATGTTTGCAAATTTATTGCACATTTAATGCTGACATTTATGTCAAATTTAATTTAATTGCATTTTGCAAAACAGCGAAACCAAACAGCCAGCGCTCAGGTTTTCAACGCTAGACGTCACCTGACGTCTCCTGCCGCCGTCGCCGCACACATGATGGCGAACAACGAAATTGCATTAATTTCGGATTTCAAAATTAAATGCAGTTCACCATTTTTATCCTCCCATTTTTTTCCCTTTTCGCTTAATTTATTTGATTTTTTATGCGACAACATTTCGCTGCTCTTCAGGTTGTTGTTTTAATCGCATTTCCTAATTATCAAAACTCATAAATTGCGTTTTATTGGTCGCGTATGAGTCGTATTGACTGACCAAAGGGCGGCAAAAAAAAAAGTGTGGCAACTATGGCCGACGACCGTTTCATAGCGAATTCTACTCAAAAGGACTAAATGCCGAAAAGGATACGTTCATGCGGCCATACAATTTATTTGCGCTCAACATGCCATTTGCTATAAAAAGGGGAAATTCAATTTCCTCTCGAAATACAATCGAGTGACATGACAAGAGCACAGCGTCGCTGAGTGATTGCTTGGCTCGTCAAGCCGTGTGCTCCTTTCAACCCTGCTCTGCTGCTGTCTTAAAAGATTTGCAACCTCCACCCATTTAATTGGAGCGACTTTCTCTGGGCAACTGTAATGCCATCTCACTTGCACACAGGTGGCGAATTTTCAATTGCAAAAACGAAACTCTCTGAGAGTTGATGCTGGTTTTGCTCTTGTTGTTGTTGTTGTCGTTCCATTTGTTGTTAGCAACCATTACGGAAAATCGCTTGCAATGGCCGAGAAAGTGAAACAGAAATATCGCAATGACGCTTTAATGTAACAAGGTCGACCATAAATCATTTGGTTGTGTATCACCGAAATCAGCATCAGGATCAGCACAAAAATCGGTTGAAGCATCGAATCAACATTTGGATGCATCAAAATGAAGTCAACGCTTTTAATTTTTTATAAATTGCGTTGTTCTTAAAATTGAATTGAAATTTTTAAAATTAGGGCACATGTGAATAGGATGGCTATGACTTTCGAATAAATGCTATACTTAACCCCCTTAAAAACTTTCGAGTTTTCAGCACATAATTATTTATTTCTACCTTCAAAAGAAATAAACTCTTCGACCAAACAAAGCACAGTTTTTGCTAAGTACACCCAACTCTTTTATACATGGTACGCAAGGTCCTTAGAAAATCGTAGAAAAAACTCGTGCCAAAAAATGCATGCGAAATTTGGTGATATTTTTGACAACTTAAGAAAATCATGTGTTATATGCATGGTACAATCGTTCAAAAGTAGGGGTGGCAACTATCCGATTCAAGCTACTTCGTGAATTGTGAACTATCGTTCACGTTTTCCATCTATTTACTAAGTTTCATTAAAATAGCTTGTACAGTTTGCGAAATATAACGTGTTAAAGTGTCAAATCGTCAACTCTTTAATCCTTTGTAAGTGTTGATAAATACACTTAATTCAATTGCCTTTAGCTCGGAAAATAGGGATCCAATTGAAAAACAGCGGGATTTGATTTTGGCTATCCAAATCCATTGATAAAGCTTAGTTTTTCTTTTTTTTCTTTTGTTATATAGCTTTAAGTAGTCCTGAAATAAGATCCTGGCGTGATGAAAAAAAGACCATGTTCAGACTCGTAGTAAGAACGTCCCGTTCCACGATAAACGAATATAAACTCCGACGACAGGACCGAATTGGACTGGTTCAAAATCCTTAGATTTTTGGCCAAAATTGGAAAAAAATAATTTGTTTCATATTGACTTTTTGTGGACTGTATTGTCTAACTGATATTCATAGACCTCAAAAAATCGATAAGAAAGATCCAGGTATTTCTACAACGCTCCCTGCAAAAGTACGGTTCTCAGACGAAAAATTCAGTGTTCATTGTAAAAATTGCGTGGTAACTGTAAATCTGAACCGATTTAAATGTTTAAATATGGAAATTCTTAGTAAAAAACAGTAAGATCGAACCTTTAAACTTAAAACTTGCAAAAGGTTAATTAACTTAAAATCAAATTATTTCACGAAATCATTTAGCAATGGTTATGAAAAAAGCCTAGAACTAATTTATATCTCGTCGTATCGCCAGGATTTTTTTGGTTTAAGAAGATTGAAACCTTTTCTAACAAATATAAAAAAATTTAGGTGCCTTTTTTATCCTTTTTTGATTGACACGAACTTTTCTGAGGCGCCCATAAGAAAATTTAGCTCGTATTGCTTGCCAAGTGTCAAAATGTGTTGCTCGCCCGAAATGATAAAATTTTTATATTTTTATACAGCTTATACTCCATGATAAAGGAAGCTAAGACTCTTTCGATGTATATCAATTTGCCGCTGCACACAACTCTGTCAAAGTTAATGTTTTAAAATAAATTTTTAAACAAGATATAAAAATAGCGCAAGTGTTGATTTTTGCCATTTCGAGTCCACCATTTTCTTTTTAAAAAATCTAATATCAGATTCGTAATCAATGACCCCAAAAACCCCCGAGTAAATTTTATTATTGGATTTGATTGAATATTTATGAAAATCATTCGCCATTTTGAATCTTCCATTTTCTTTTTTATAAATATAAAAAACAGTTTCGTTATCAGCGACCCCAAGAACCACCGGGTAAAAAAATTCGTCTTGAAAATATAATAATTTCGACTTTTGGCCAGCTTTTAAGGATTTTAAGCCAGTGTGCGGTGGGGTTGTTTATAAAAAAGGACCATTCGCAGATCCTCGCAACATCCACTTTCTTGTTACTAGAAGTTTTATCCATAAGAATCTAAGGTTTATGAGGTGGCTTGAAGCCAATTTCGATCAATTACTAAATATATCTTAAAAATATAGCAAATAGAAGAAAAGTAAAAACAACTTTCTTCATCCCGCGTTTGACAATGCCTTCCTTAGATCTTTATAAATTTTCAGAGTCAAAGTTTATTAATCTTTGTTATAAAGCTAGGTTAATGGTCAGACGGAAGTTCCATCAGTTTATAAATGGGACATATAGTCTGGTTAATACTTTGTGTTGAAAATTTTGAAACTTCTGCACTTACCATATCATGTTTCATATATTCAGACGTTTTCTCCAAACAGTATAGCGAAGCTTAATTTGTAATGCATTCTAGGGATTCCGAAATCCTTTTTAAGCCCAGAGTTACTCTGGAACCGTATAGGCTTGGCATAATCTACTCATTAACTTGTGAAGTCGAGTGACAAATTTAATGATTAGGGACTTTTAGAGGGTTCCCGGACATATCACTATAGGAAATAACGCCGGAAAATTTTTTGGAAATAACGCCAGAAAAATCTATATACAAAATTCTGGCGTTATTTCCATTTAGTTTTGGAAATAATTTTTTGGCGTTATTTCCTATGGCATTATTTCCGGGAGTTTTTTTAGAGTTTAGATAATACAAGGTGACAAAAATAATAAAACTTAGAAATTTTCGAGATCACTCATTTCGAATTCGTTATCCTTAGGATTTTTCAATAATGATGTTTAGTTGTATAGATTTCTAAAAGGTCAAAGTTTTGAAAGCCAAGGTTTGAGGAAAAAAAGTAAGTAAAATCCATTTTGCAATGCATTAGATATCCGACGATGACTATTATTTCACGGAATTATAAGATTACAATGTCATTAAATAAGTTTCCCATATCTTTATTAAAAATTCTTTAATTCACTATTTGAATGAATCAAGACAATTTAAAGGCTGACAATTATCAATTATTCATTAAAACGGTGCTGCTCTAAATCCACCTCAATAATACATCATGGCACTTAAATTTGCCATAGACAATAAGTGAAGTTAATGTCAAATAAAAAATTATTGATCGTTTTTAAGTTGAAGTCAAAATGACCTAAAATACTGGAGGCCATAAAAATGTTCGAATTATATGAGTATGATTTGAAAAACCAGCAAAACCAACAACTCGATCATATGAAATTTAATAAATCACATTTTTTCGAATTTCATCGCAGTTGGGGGTTGAGATGAACAACCGTTTGTGCTGCTGTTTGAAGGTGTTTTAAAATCAAAGCTGTAGCAACCCACGATGTTTCGGCACAAAAATACGTCACACCAAAATTTCACAATCAAATACGTTATAAATATATATATATATATTAACGTACCCATGTACCCGAAACAAGAGCAACGGAAGGCAGCCGCATGTATGCCTATTTATCAGCTCTGCAATTGCTAGATCAGGCCAATGAATTTACTTCGGGCAACACATGAAAATGATTGAGTGGATTTTACTTTTACGTTCTTCCTAACAAATTTTGTTTATTTTGAATTTTGGAGGGAAAACGTAAACTTATCATGAAATCGCGAGGTATAGAGTCCGTTCTATGAAGGTTAATCTGAACTACAACTTAGTAAAAAGTTGCACAGACAGAGCAACGGCAACATTCGACTTTATACATTAATCGTCCTATAGAGAATGGACTATATATGTGTGATAGCGATGGAACCTGCTAAAAATAATAATTGACGAGTTTATTTTTGTCACTAATTTGAAATGACAAAAGAAGACTTAGATATCCAAAGTCGTACATCATGTGTGGGAAATTTCCAAATTTTATGCAATGCCATTCCGATAGCGAGCAACTCAAGTGCTCAAACACCAAAAAACACAAAAAGGTGGTTCAGTTAAACTGAAATAAAACCTTTTGAGATAAGTTAAACTGTGTTCGTTCGTTGAAAAGTCAACAGTTGCTGTTGAAAAATCGCTGATATCAGTGATAAATTTGTTAAGTCAACAAAACATCAATTAAAATCCAGCTGACAAAAGCGACTCGTGGAAGGCTTATCAAATCAAACTTAATTAGAGCTCCATGCATTTAGCACCACAACAGCAACAAAATCAAAAGTGACTTAACAGAAATGTCAGTGCGACGAACGAACGAAGGCTGCAGAAAAGCCGCCTGTTTGCTCAGCTCGTAGACGCGACTAAGACCCTTGTTATGTTGTGTGAATCCTCCGCACTGAACTCAGCTACAAATCTTTTAACGCTTTTTCAACTTCACGTTCTTAGGCAATAATTAATACCCACTTTTTTCCATTGGCCAATCATAGTGATTGTTGCCTTGACGCCTTTACGTCAGTGGATTTAAGTTTATTCCTGGTCTTTTGTCACTTTTGAAAGACATCGCTTGCGCCCAGACCATAAACATTTGGATTTTATTACAAAACAGTTGAGTTGATTTGACATGTTCGATTATATTTTAATATTCTACCTGTCAGAGTAAATGATTTTCCTTTGGCACTCACTTTGAAAGCAGCAACAACAACCCGTTTTAATGGACAACCATTTATGTTGCTGGTGTTGATGTTGTCGTTTTCGACTAAAATGTTGCAAACTCATTTGGTTAATATTTTCTTTATGTTGAGTCAAGGTTTCCTATTTCCTTAGTGATGTCTGGTGTGAGGTGCGCAAAAGGTGTGAATCCTTCAATTACAGCAAATTTATTATGCTGCGCATGCGCTGCTGTGGGATAAGTTGAAATATGGAAAAGAAAAAAAATATTTCAGGTTTTTATTGTGGCCTTTTGGTCTTCTCACTAAAAACGTAGAATTCTTGCTAGATATGCCACAGAACATTTTTAATCACGCAAATACGATATGTACAAAAGGGCATGGTAACAATTGATTAACGTTGTTACGTAAAGGACTTGGTACTGGCAATGTTCTGGATCTATCAGTCCAAACCCTTCTCTTCCAAATCAGCCAAGCCATAGCTCATAAATTTCTCTGAAATATCTCTGTTGAGCGTGACTGGTACTCCATACGAATGCTACAATTTTGTTTTGGACAACAAGTAAGCGCTAACTAAACAGACGATATAGATGTGGATGTTACAGCCAAATCTTCTGTGTGAAACGGTTTCTTCTTGAAAGTGGCGAAACAGTGGGGGAACAAAGTGGGTCTTTGCCTAGATCGGCGAATGAATGGGTTCCAATACTTCACATATTTAAGCATATCTAAATTTTTTAAATTTAATTGTGCAACTGTTTATTTATGTGTTGGGAATTATTTAAATATTACAAAACCATTAATTTAACAGATGGAGTTGGGTTAGTGTTTTCATATAATATAAAAATTCTATGCTTGATATGTATTGTATGTTGTATTCTCCTGCAGGCCCTTGCACACAAACGGCGCCAAAACCCCCCCGAAAAATCTTTTACCCTTATGGGCATATCCGAAAATAATTTTTCTTTATTTGACCGTGGTTTTCAGAATTTTTTTTTTCATATTCTAGGTATACCTAAGTACGGTGGAATATATTCCTAAACGTGTAAAATTAAATTTCCAATTAATAGGTAAACAAGAAAATTTCGACATGAGGAGCTGTCAGGAAGTTGTTTTACCTGAAAATTTCGACAAAATCCAGATTTCCGGTAGTATACAAGAGAACACTCATAGCATTCTCAGCTAAATTCAGAAAAATCGTAAATGGCACAAGGTTCTCAAATTCTGGAAAATATTAAGCAAATTCTTTAATAAAAATAAATCGATTTTGTTCACGATGTTTTTTCAATTTAAGATCCACATGACGAGTAAAAAACAAAAATAATTTTTGGCAATCATGAACTTAGTCGATATATTTTTCATCAAGGGACTTGCATGAATATTTTTAGAGTTGAAGGACCTGTTATGTGGCCGTAGTGAGCGACTTGGGCTTTTCTTCTACTTTTGAAATGTGTGCTCTCCGGTATTTTATCGGAAATCTCGATTTTACCAATATATTCAGGTAAAATGACCTCCTGACACCCCCTCATGTCGAAATTCTTGTTCACCTATTGGGAATTTCATTTTACACGTGTAGGAATATAGTGTTCCTTCGTTTTTTATATAAACCCCACCCCCCAAGATCAAATCCTGTGGACGGCCCTTATGCCCTGTAACTCGTACGAGAAGCAAGGAGCCTAAATGAAACGTCTCTATTGTCATGATCCACTGTGATGAGTTTTATCTCGGAGAGTACTAACTTGATATGAGTTATCCATTTTTTTTTATTTAGAAGCACTTTTGATGGCTTTGAGAGCAAAGTATGTATGTATGTATTCTCCTTTAACTCCTAGGAGGAGCATAGGGCCAATATGAAATCTCTCCATTTGTCACGTTCCTTTGCGATAACTTTGATCTCTTGCCACGATTTTCCCGATTCTTGAATTTCCTTTTCCAACGACCTTTTCCAGTTGGTTTTGGGTCTACCACGTCCTCTACTGCCTTGTGGATTCCACTCAAGGGCCTGGCGACAAACTTCGCTGTGTGGTTTCCGGTGAGTGTGACCAATCCATCCCCATTTGCGCAGCTTGATTTCGTTTGCTATAGCCTTCTGTTTGCATTTTTGATGTAGCTCGGCATTTGATATAGTGCGAGGCCACCAAACCTTTAGTATACGCCTTAAGCATTTGTTGACGAATACTTGCAGCTTGTTCGATAGTTGTTCAGTAACAAGTAATGTTTCGCACCCATATAACAAAACCAATTTCACATTCGAATCAAAAATGCGTACTCTCGTTTTGGTGGATTTAACGGATGAAGACCATATTTTGTTCAGTTGAGCAAACGCGCCTTTTGCTTTTGCTATTCTTGAGTTAATATCCTCTTTTGCTCCACCATCCATGGAGATAATGCTGCCTAAATACGTGAAGCTATCGACGTTTCCGATGTCATCACTGCCAGCTTTAAACGTGATGTCATTGCTTGCGTTTAGCTTCATGCTTTTAGTCTTGGATACGTTGATTTTCAGGCCGGCCTTTTGTGATTCCAAGACAAGGTCTTCAATTTTGTTTTGCATATCTGAATGTTTGGACGATAAGAGGCAGATGTCGTCGGCGTAGTCGAGGTCTTCTAGATGTTCAGTCAAGTTCCATTGGATACCCCTTTTGGCCTTATTAAGAGCTTTATCTAGAATATCGTCAAGAACGATAAGGAAGAGAGATGGTGACAGTAAACACCCCTGCCGTACGCCTGAATTAGTGGTGAATGTCGGTGACAACAACCCATTGTGTAACACGCTGCATTTAAAGCCTTCATATTGTGCACGTACTAAGTTTATGGCCTTTGCGGCAATACCTCTTCGTTGCAGTGACGCCCAGATGTTTTCTCGGGAAACACTGTCGAAGGCAGTGCTATAGTCAACGAAGACAAGTTGAAGTGCAGCACGCCACTCGCATGATTGTTCGACAATTATTCTGAGGGTGTTGATTTGATTCACGCATGATCTATTTCGCTGGAATCCTGCTTGCTGCTTTCGAATGGCCGAATCAAGTTTTTCGCTTATCCTGCTCAGAAGCACTTTCGTCAGTACTTTTGATGGTACTGAGAGCAAGGTGATGCCTCTATAGTGTAATAAACTGGTCTATTATTATTGGCTAACTTAGTGCATGCTAGTTCGGACCTGGTCTAAGCTCTTCGGGTGGGGTAGGATCTTGTTAGCCAATTGAGTTCTTTTATTAATTTTTTTTAAACTAAACCGATTTACATAAAAAAAAATATTCATGCACATATGATAAAATATTTTTAAAATTGTGGTTAGCAAAAAACAAAATTAATTTTCCTATGGGAAAACTGAACACCAAAAAAGAATATGGTAAAAATTAAGTAATCAAAACAAAATCTAAAAATTCCAGAGATCTACACAATACGAAGCATGGAGATGTTGTTGCTTCGTTTACTCTCCCGTTCCCAACCAGTAAGGTAAAAAGTTACTCACCATCCCAACCATAACGTTAACTAATGCAAAGAGATCAAATTCGCAAATTCAAAACAATTTATTTACTCATGTTGATTTTCACAAAAAGAAACCAAAAGAATTAGGAACATGATAAAAAATGAAACATTACACTTACAGAGAGAGTGCATGTAATTTTAAACAATGCCTAAATTATATTTAACCCTTGCATGCTTACTCTTAATTTTTTTTTTGTATAAGTATTTAATATGTATTAACGTTAACCTTGACTTCTTATATGTATGTGTAAATGTTTTATGTAGCTATTTAATCCATTATTTATTTTAAAACATATAAAAAGTCAATATATTAGATTTAAGAACATAGTTTTATGAAATTTAAAGTAATTAAATATATGGAAAAGTATCAAATTATATACATGAAAATTAAAGAAAAACTTACAGCAATGCGATTTCCAACGGTGCTAGCGCTAACAACTGGAACTCAGGCTTTGATGTATATAGTTTTGTACATAAAACTTTTATACGGACATATATATATGTTTAAATATACGATTTTTAAAGATTTTAACTTTAAACCGCCATTAAAACTATTTATACTATTTATATTATTTGACGAATCAAAACTTTTTACTCAATCTTTTAAATCAAACTTTTTTTTATATGAAAAATAACTTTTTAAGTGAAAACCTTTTTTTTTTTTTTTATCAAAATGCAAGTACCAAAATTGAACATAGATTATCCTCTTCTTTTTTTTTTCAAGAAAAAATTTTAACAATTATCACTAGATTTTAGAATTTTTTACGATGCCAGTCACAGTTTTTATAATTTGACAATTCTTTTAGGTATGGTTTACGCAAAAGTTATGCTGCAGAAATGCATGTATATGACTTATGTATTACCTTTGATTTTAATACATAGCCTAAACATATATAATGCATAAAATTATGCACATGCATTCCACAGCATATGAAGCAAAAATTTTTCGGGGTTTTTCCCTCTTTTCTTTGAAAATTATTTTTTCTCTAGTTTCTTAACAAAAAGCACTTTACGAAAACACTGCAGGTTATTGTGGTTCAAACTTAATTCTGGGCCTGTTGTTTTTGATCGGCAACTGTTCCGTTTCTGGCACTATCCGCAACGAAAACACACGTACAACTGATCTACTTGAGTTGATGATAGCAAGACTTTGCTAACTTTTTTGGCAACTTCTTTCTCGTATTACTTCTTATTCCTATTTTACACAACAAAACCATTATTAGAAAACAAGAATTCGGACAACATTAAAACTCTCTTACCGAATTTTGATTTTACTTTGATAAGATCAAGTTAAAAAAATATGGATTATGATGATATAAAACCATATAATAAGATTAACTGAATCGCGTGTCCGATCCAATATAAGTACGAGAATAAGTATAATATTCAATTTCTTCAGAATTTTCACGTTTTGAAAATTGTTCCTTTGTTTAAAAGGTTAAATACTTTTGTTCACTGTAATAATTGGCATTGATTGATAAAAATTTCAAAGATTTAGTTTATGAAAATGAATTAACTTACTTGATCATGCAACTTCTTAAACGTGAAAGACGGAAATGAAAGATTAAACCGAAGTTGACTACTTAGGCGAGTAAAATATCACATAATCGATAACTTTTGATCAGAAATTTTCAATATCGAATATTGCGATATTATGAGTGATTCACACTAAGCGATTTTAATCAAATATTTTAAAACAATTATAGATTGAAATTAGTTTTCCAAAGATAAGAAAAAAACACCTGAATCTTGCCATCACAAAACAGATTTTGATACAGCATAACATGCATGGAGAAATCTGAAAAATGGGAAGCAAAAGGCTTATTGTATTGGCTGCATATCTTTTGCGTGGTAGATTCCTAACAATTTTCCGGTTAAATCTTCTAACTCGTAATTCGATGATCCGATCACCCTTCGAACCCGCGCCTTTAAAAATGTTGGAGCTAATTTTGCATTGAATTTGTCAGCAAGGCTGCTCTGAGCGAAGTTTCTTCTTAAGACTTCATCTCCAATTTTAAAGTTTATGCATCTAGAGCGTAGGTTGTATGTTTTCGTGTTCGTAATATAGGATTTATTAATATTTTTACGTACTAGATCTCGAATTTGAGCAATTTTGTCATGACGATCTTGAACATTTGAAACGTTTGGAGCACAGCCTTCAGTCAACATATTAATGTTTCGCAATAAATCATAGTTTTTCCCATGGGTCATCATATGTTGCCCAAAAACGGTGAAATAGGGACTAAACCCTATAGACTGATGCAGAGCGTTCCTCAAAGCGCAGTTGATACTACTAAGATGGATATCCCAATCTCTTTGATCTTTTTTAATGTAAGCTCTAAGAGCAGCATTTATGGATCTATTTACGCGCTCAGAGGCGTTACTCTGCGGCGAATGTATGGCTGTTGTAATATGTTTAACTCCAAATTGGTCTAAAAAATTTTTGAAATCTATTGATTTGAACTGACTGCCATTGTCACTTATCAAAAACTCGGGTACCCCAAAAACATCAAATACTGAGTTTTTTAAATAACTGACAATGTGTTTTGTAACAAATTTTTTCATCGGCAAAAGAAACGTGAATTTTGACACCTGGTCCAGGATAATCAAAATACCTATGTTACCACTTTTAGATCGCGGAAACGGACCTATTAAATCGACATAAAGTTTTTGAAAAATACGTTCAATCTCCATGTTTTTACCCATTGGTGGTCGAAGTACCTTAGTTGGGTGCTTGGTAGATTTGCAAATTATACAGTTCTGAACATATTCACGAACGCTGCGATAAAGGCCTGGCCAATAGAAGAAACGCCGAATTTTATCTACAGTTTTTGCTGTGCCGCCATGAGCACTTGTGGGTATATCATGAGCGGTTTGCATGACTGTAAGACGCAATCCTTTGGGAACTAAAAGTTTCCAAGAAGCACTTTCCTGATCAAAATTTCCACTGTAATGTTCAGTCCGGTGATAAATATATTTGTTCACTACTGTAAAATCTGGATAAATAGAAGAATTTTCAATTAATTTTTGTCTAAAAGAGACGTACTCTTCGCTATCAAATTCTGGGGAAAGAAGGTCAATATCTGGTGAATTCTCAATATTTAAGTCTGAAATTTCTTCAATAACATCGGAATGTGTACGAGAAAGTGCATCAGGCACAACATTTAAACTACCTTTACGGTGTAATATTTTGAAACAAAAAGCTTGCAGTTTTAGCGCCCACCGAGCAAGGCGACCACTCAGATCAGCTTGCTTCATTAGCCACTGTAAGCTGGCATGATCTGTAATAACAGAAAATTCCTGCCCCTCAATATACGGTCTAAATTTTTTTACGGCTAAAACTGCTGCCAAGCATTCTTGCTCCGTAACTGAATAGTTACGTTGAGCACTATTTAATTTTTGCGACATATATGCCACTGGAATTTCTGTACCATCTTCCGAGACTTGTGCAAGAACCGCACCTACACCATTTTGGCTTGCATCACACTGTATAAGAAACGGTTTTTTGAAATCAGGGTTTGCTAATACAGGTGCAGTTGTAAGTTTTTCTTTCAGTTTATCAAATGAATTTTGAGCTTCCGGAGTCCATTCAAACTTTTTTGATTTCTTTAGCAATTCGGTGAGCGGGTTTGATACTTCAGCAAAATTGCAAATAAAGCGTCGGTACCAACCCGTCATACCCAAGAATCTCCTTAGCTGTCTAACTGATTTTGGAGGTGGATACTCCGATATAGCCAAAACTTTATCGGGATCTGTATGCAATGTCCCATTTCCGACTATGTAACCTAGATATTTTACCTGTTTCAGGCAGAATTTGCTTTTTGCAATATTTATTGTAAGGCCTGCTTTGCGTATGTGATATGCAACATCATGTAAAAGAGCTATGTGACTTTCAAAATTTTCCGATATAAGGAGCAAGTCATCTAAATAGACGAATACTCTTTCTTTAAGGAAGTACGGGATAACTTTGTCCATTAACCGACACATAGATTGCGGGGCGTTGCAGAGACCGAAAGGCATAACTGTGTATTGATACAGTGGCCTATTCGGTACTGTAAACGCAGTTTTATCTCTCGAGCTTGGATCCAACGGAATCTGCCAGAAGGCATCCTTAAGATCCAGACTCGAGATAAACTCTGCACGCGGCAATCTGCTGAGAATTCCTTCTATGTGTGGTAATGGATAAGCATCCTTTACTGTAACCGCGTTAACTTTTCTACTATCGAGACAAAGGCGTACCTTTCCAGGTTTCCTGACCAACACGACTGGAGAAGACCACGCGCTATTAGATTCTTCAATAACACCCATTTTCAACATCCTGTCAATCTCTACACCCATAAGTTTTTCAACCGCCGGAGATATAGGGAAATGACGCTGCTTTATAGGATTAGCAGAACCTACATCAATGGTGTGTTGCAGCAAAGTAGTCTTACCCAAGCCGAGTTTTTCAAAAGATGGAAAACTGTTTATAGCCACGTCCAAATCTCGATGTTGAGAATCAGAGAGCACGTGCATGTCTGGCAAAGAATTAAAATTAGAAATTTCACTTATAACATTAGTTGCAATCGCAAAAGCTTTCCAAAAGTCGACTCCCAAATACACATCCTGAGAAAGTGTAGGGACAATATAAAATTCAATAGGCTTTGTAACATCTTTGTATGTCACATCAAGCAAAATAACACCCAAAATATTTTGTGCCGATCCATCTGCAGTACGAATTGAAGATTCAAGTTTTTTAATTTTCAAATTATTACTAACAATTTCTCTAGCAGCCTGAGCACCGATACAGCTGGCTGACGCACCAGAGTCAAGTAACCCTAAATATTGTTTATTTAACATCGATATTGATGCATAAGGGCGTATATCATCAGGTTTGCAGATAATTGAAGATATAATTTTTGTTTTCTTTTTATTGATCTCTGACCAATAATCACGCGCTCGATTTGCTGACCGATTTTGTTTAAAAATTTTGTTACGAATTTTATTATATGCTATTAAGCGTTCATGAAAAGGAATTAAAGGCTTTAATTGAGGCAAATTATTGTTGTTAAGATTCGTCTCGCTATTACAAAGAAGTTTTAATATTGGCTTGTTTTTGATTTCATCATTTGATTGGGATACCCCTGGCTGTTGTTCTTGGTATCCCTCTTTAGGTTTTCCGAACTACTACAATTTGGGCAATTAGGGTAAAAGAAGGCTATTAATCCACACCCATAACAGAATACACGTCTAGTCTTGGTACATTGCTTGTAATTGTGACCAGTTTCATCACAATTCCAGCATTTGATATTATTGTTATTTTCCTTTGAAGTGCTGAAGGCAGCAACATCTTCATCGCCTAATATTGGCTCATCTAAATCCTGCAATACTTCAGAAACTTGTCGCTTCGAAGAGTATAAAGGCTTTTGAAATGAAGAGAAATTTTGTGTGTCGGCTGTAAAATTTTCCCGACGTCTACAACATCTGCGAAGTTCAGATAATGTTTTTATATCTAAATGAAGCAACTCTAATCTAATTTCAGGTCTCAAATTACGAATGAGTATTTCAACGAGCTCTTCTTCAACCATCGGTACGTTAAGTACATCTGACAAGGACAAAACATCATCAAAATATTTCTCGAAAGGCTCTCCTACTTTTTGCTTTCTACTACGTACTGTTTCTTTGATTTCGAAATCGCTACGATATTCTTTAAAGTTACGGCGTAAGTCATCGCAAATGTCAACCCAATCTAAAACTCTAACAGAGCGATGATATCGCCAAAACCAGCGCTTGGCTCTGCCTTCAAAAAGCACATGAGCACTCTGGCATAATGCAGAAAAATTTCCTCGCAATGTCGAATTAGTAAGAGAGTTAACACGATAAATGAATTCGTCAACTGAGATGTTTTTTGACGACCCATCAAATGTTAGCCTCCAGTTCAAAATAATTTTTGCAATTGAAGACGTTCCTAAGTTATCACGTTCCACAGAATGTGAACGACTGTTATTTTCATGATAAATTTCATTCCCTGCATCGATTTCATTTCGATCGATCGGTTGTTGAATAGAATTTCGTTGCGGCATCGATTGCTGTTGACTTAAAGATTGCCTTGCTCTTTGAGATTCAGCGCGTTGAGAATCACGTTGAGTGTGAAGGTCATTTTGATTATTCACATTTAATCTCCCTATGTTCATATTTTGGAAAAATCTTTCTAAGGATTGCTCAATCATTTGACTTATTACACGATTATTTTGAGTATCATAGTTTCTTAAGGAAACATCGATAAGTTCATGTAAACGTTGTTCATCTATGTTATTAACATTAGAAGGACGCAATTGTTTATATTGCCTTTGGCCACCTCTGCCACGCTTATTTGATTGAGATGGCCCAGGTGATCTACCTAAATTTGGCACATCCCAGTTACCTTGTAAGCCCATAGCAGTTTGAGACCTAGTAGCAACCCTTGTATTTTTAGGAATCGTACCACAATTGGCTCCTTGAGTAGCATTAATTCTATCCCCTTCAAGATCTGGACGACCTCCTTGTTCCTCAAAACTTTTAAGTGAATGGTTATCTATAACTTTCCTGCAAAGTGGGCAAGAGTCATTTTCGTAAAGCCACTTTGAAATACATATCTTGTGAAAACCGTGTTCACATGGCGTTAAATAAAAATCTTCTTCTGTAGTGCTTTCGCTGCAGATTGAACAAATGCCACCAGGCACATGAATTAAGTCTAAATTATCCCTGCTATGACGTACGGCCATCATGGATTACAAAACAAAATTTAAAGATTGCGAATTAAAAAATTAAAAAAAACTTTCTTTGATATCAAAGAAATCAAATTTATGAAATTCGTATTAGATTAATTTATTTGCGAAAATGATTCAAGCATTAGCTAAAAATAAAGAAACTTGTGTAGATTTGGGCATTTTGAATTTGAATGATCAATTGAAGAAACAAAAACTTTTCCATGGATAAAATCCAAGAAAATTAATCGTAAATATTTACAAAAACGCAGTTTAGAAAATTCACTAAACACTTGTAAGTAAAAATTTTACAAAATGAGAAATACAAACAAATACAACTACTTGGTAGATTAAATTTAAAACATAAGTTTAATTATTCCGAAGGAAGTTGTCTTGAATGTGAGTGAAACCGGAAATGAAAATAATAATGGTTATTCTATTTAATGGCTGGTTAGCTGAATGACATTGCACTCATTACAAATACTAATTCCAATTCCACCAATAGAATACACCTTCAATTCTTGAAAAACGAAACCAAATTAACTTTGTATTGTGTCCCACGTTGTTGGGCGCCATTTTTATGTAATAAACTGGTCTATTATTATTGGCTAACTTAGTGCATGCTAGTTCGGACCTGGTCTAAGCTCTTCGGGTGGGGTAGGATCTTGTTAGCCAATTGAGTTCTTTTATTAATTTTTTTTAAACTAAACCGATTTACATAAAAAAAAATATTCATGCACATATGATAAAATATTTTTAAAATTGTGGTTAGCAAAAAACAAAATTAATTTTCCTATGGGAAAACTGAACACCAAAAAAGAATATGGTAAAAATTAAGTAATCAAAACAAAATCTAAAAATTCCAGAGATCTACACAATACGAAGCATGGAGATGTTGTTGCTTCGTTTACTCTCCCGTTCCCAACCAGTAAGGTAAAAAGTTACTCACCATCCCAACCATAACGTTAACTAATGCAAAGAGATCAAATTCGCAAATTCAAAACAATTTATTTACTCATGTTGATTTTCACAAAAAGAAACCAAAAGAATTAGGAACATGATAAAAAATGAAACATTACACTTACAGAGAGAGTGCATGTAATTTTAAACAATGCCTAAATTATATTTAACCCTTGCATGCTTACTCTTAATTTTTTTTTTGTATAAGTATTTAATATGTATTAACGTTAACCTTGACTTCTTATATGTATGTGTAAATGTTTTATGTAGCTATTTAATCCATTATTTATTTTAAAACATATAAAAAGTCAATATATTAGATTTAAGAACATAGTTTTATGAAATTTAAAGTAATTAAATATATGGAAAAGTATCAAATTATATACATGAAAATTAAAGAAAAACTTACAGCAATGCGATTTCCAACGGTGCTAGCGCTAACAACTGGAACTCAGGCTTTGATGTATATAGTTTTGTACATAAAACTTTTATACGGACATATATATATGTTTAAATATACGATTTTTAAAGATTTTAACTTTAAACCGCCATTAAAACTATTTATACTATTTATATTATTTGACGAATCAAAACTTTTTACTCAATCTTTTAAATCAAACTTTTTTTTATATGAAAAATAACTTTTTAAGTGAAAACCTTTTTTTTTTTTTTTATCAAAATGCAAGTACCAAAATTGAACATAGATTATCCTCTTCTTTTTTTTTTCAAGAAAAAATTTTAACAATTATCACTAGATTTTAGAATTTTTTACGATGCCAGTCACAGTTTTTATAATTTGACAATTCTTTTAGGTATGGTTTACGCAAAAGTTATGCTGCAGAAATGCATGTATATGACTTATGTATTACCTTTGATTTTAATACATAGCCTAAACATATATAATGCATAAAATTATGCACATGCATTCCACAGCATATGAAGCAAAAATTTTTCGGGGTTTTTCCCTCTTTTCTTTGAAAATTATTTTTTCTCTAGTTTCTTAACAAAAAGCACTTTACGAAAACACTGCAGGTTATTGTGGTTCAAACTTAATTCTGGGCCTGTTGTTTTTGATCGGCAACTGTTCCGTTTCTGGCACTATCCGCAACGAAAACACACGTACAACTGATCTACTTGAGTTGATGATAGCAAGACTTTGCTAACTTTTTTGGCAACTTCTTTCTCGTATTACTTCTTATTCCTATTTTACACAACAAAACCATTATTAGAAAACAAGAATTCGGACAACATTAAAACTCTCTTACCGAATTTTGATTTTACTTTGATAAGATCAAGTTAAAAAAATATGGATTATGATGATATAAAACCATATAATAAGATTAACTGAATCGCGTGTCCGATCCAATATAAGTACGAGAATAAGTATAATATTCAATTTCTTCAGAATTTTCACGTTTTGAAAATTGTTCCTTTGTTTAAAAGGTTAAATACTTTTGTTCACTGTAATAATTGGCATTGATTGATAAAAATTTCAAAGATTTAGTTTATGAAAATGAATTAACTTACTTGATCATGCAACTTCTTAAACGTGAAAGACGGAAATGAAAGATTAAACCGAAGTTGACTACTTAGGCGAGTAAAATATCACATAATCGATAACTTTTGATCAGAAATTTTCAATATCGAATATTGCGATATTATGAGTGATTCACACTAAGCGATTTTAATCAAATATTTTAAAACAATTATAGATTGAAATTAGTTTTCCAAAGATAAGAAAAAAACACCTGAATCTTGCCATCACAATAGTTTCGGCACTCGCTTAGGTCACCTTTTTTCGGCAATTTGACTAACATGCCATGTAGCCAATCTTCTGGCAAACGCTTTTCACTCCAGATTTTGGTGAACAGAGGATGGAGAATTTTAGCTGATGTTATGGGGCATGCCTTTAGCAGTTCAGCTGTTATTTGATCTATACCAGCGGCCTTGTTGTTTTTCATGCTTTGGATTGCTTTCACTATTTCGTCAATTGTAGGCGGCGGTGTTTGTATTCGACTACTACTGCGAGTCACTGCGGCAGTTGTAGTTGGTGATTATGGTTGCAGGGATGTGGTAGACATGGGATTTAGTATATCTCAAAAATACTCTTTCCATCTGTTTAGTTGTTCGTCCGCTGATGTTAAGAGATTTCCATTTTTGTCTTTGATAGGGCGGCTCTGTTGGAGTTTTCTGCCTGATAATCTGCGGGTGATATCGTAAAGCTGCCTGAGATTTTGAGCATTTGCAGCGCTTTCGGCTTCGCTCGCGAGGTCGTTATACATTCTTCTTTTGTCTTGTCTGCACGATCGCGATTTCTTTATTGAGAGAGTTAAAGACCTTTTCGGCGACGTTCTTTTGCGCTCTAGTTTTAGCGTCGTCTCTCAGTTTTTTCGCGCGTCTTCTTTTTTCGACAAGATCCCACGTTTCCTCGCTCATCCAGTGCTTCTTGTTCGAGGGTCGAAACCCAAGTATTTTTTCACTGGAGTTTAAGAACGCAGCCTTAGCGGCCTTCCATGATGTTTCAATACTACCACCACAATCGAACGGAACTGTTTTAAGTTCTTCTACGAAAGATCTGCGTATCTCGTCGTTCTTAAGCTTAAGCACGTCGAATTTTTTTTGCTACAGATTGTTCGCTGGGACGTTTATTAGCGGCAAGTTTTAGTCGAATGACCGCGACGAGAAGATGGTGGTTGGAGGCTATGTCAGCGGCCCTCTTTACTCGTACGTCCAGAAGACTCCCTCTCCATATTCTGCTAATGCAGAAGTGGTCGATTTGGTTTTCAGTGGTGTTGTCTGGAGACACCCAAGTAGCTTTATGGCATTTTTTGTGTGGGAATAGCGTACCTCCAACGACAAGACCGGCTGTATTGCGGGCGTCAATGAGAAGCTCTCCATTGTCGTTTCTCGCACCCAAACCATGTCTTCCAATCACGTGCTCTAGGTTAAGGTTTTCTGAGCCTACTTTGGCATTCAAATCGCCCATAACCATTATGATGTCGTTTTTGTGAGCACTGTTTATTGCTGCGGCGAGCTGGCTGTAGAATTCATCTTTGGTTTCTCTCTCTGCCAACTCGGTGGGCGCGTATGCTTGAAAGATGGTAATATTTCTTGCGGGGATTCGAAATCTGCACCAAATGAGCCTTCCGTTTACAGGTTTCCATTCCATAACTGCCTTTACTGCAGTTTTACTTAACAAAAATCCAACTCCATCCCTGTGGATGTCATTTTGCGCTCTACCGGAGTATAGAAATTTTTCGCCGTCAGGTAGTACATATTCGCCGGCACCGTTCCATCTACACTCGCTTAATCCCAATATCTCAAGGTTGAATTTGTGGAGTTCTCTAACGGCTTGGTGTATTTTGCCTGGATCATTTAGAGTTCGGACATTCCAAGAGCCGATGCGTGTTCGAGTTTTCATCGAAAGGATTTTAAAATTTTGAGAAACCATATTGGTTCCAGTTATAGGAGAATCATTCCTAACTTTGCATGTTTCTTGCACCTCCAAATCCGATGTGCATGCTGCCGAGGCAGGTGGATTAACCACACTCTGGTGGGTAACACTTGGAGAGTTATTTCCCATCGTTTTTCGATCCATGCTTCATTAGTATAATCTTCCCGGCAACGCCCCGCGCAGTAAGTTATAAGCTTAAAGCTGGATCCGGCAAGCGCTGCAAATATAGTGGCCAAATTCACTTTTAATTTCAGCCGCCCAATCTGGAACAGACGCTGACCTGGGAGCCGCCCACTCTGGGTCAGACGCTTCAGGATTTTGACTTTGACAAGATGCTTATTTTAAAGCGGCATCGACTCGCCTTGTCAGTGCCAGTTACGGGCATTGTGGGTTTTGTTTCAAGGCGCAACGCTGTCCAACGCTACGCCCTTCCACACCCTGGCTGGTCACCCGCTTTTAGTCGCCTCTTACGACAGGCATGCTTACCTCGGGCATATTCTGACCCCTTACCCGCAGGGCAAAGTAATGCCTCTATAATTTCGACACTCGCTAAGTTCTCTGGGCTAGCATACCATAAAGCCAATCTTCTGGAAAACGCTGCTCTTTGCTTCAGATTTGAAGAGGAGGGAATTTAAGTTGAGGTTATGCAGCTGTTATTTGATCGATACCGGCGGACTTGATGTTTTTCATGCCTTTTATAGCTTTCACTATTTTATCGATTGAAGGTGGCTGTGATTGGGTACGACTACTACTACCGAGTCACTGCGCCGTATTATGAGATAGTCGTTTTTGCCTTTGATAGGTCACTTTTGTTAGAGTTTGGTACCAGATAATCAGCCTGAGATTTTGATTATTTTCAGAGCTTTCCGCTTCGCTTTCGGGGTCGTTATACATTCTATTTCTGTCTTTTCTGCACGAGCGCCGGCATTCTTTACTGAGAGACTTAAAGACTTTTTCGGCATCGTTCTTTTGTCCTTTAGTTTAAGCCTCGTTTCATTTTTTCAACAAGACACCACGTTTCCTCGCTCAACCAATACTTAGAATTTAAGAAGGCAGCCTTAGCGGCGCTGTGCTCTATGATGCTTTAATGCCTCTATCATAAATAAAAGAGTCAGTTTAAGTTCTTCTGCCACAGATTGCTCAGTTAGACGTTTAATAGCGGCAAAATTTAATCGAATAACCACGATGCGAAGATGGTTTTCGGTGCCAATAGCAGCGTACCCGTACGTCGGTTTTCCCGATTCTGAGGTTCTCTCTTCCGATGACTTTTCTAGCTAAATTTTAGTCTGTAGCGTGCAGCGTTGCCATTGTGACACTATCGGTGTCACATGTGACACTTAGTTTTTGCCTGTGACACCGAAAAAATTTCAGATTTTTGTGACACCACGATTTTCCACAAGGTGTCACGGACTATTGGGCTATTTTATTTTTTTAGTAAGTGTGGCTGATTGAAAAAGTACTTTCGATCTCTAAAAAGTACTTTCCCGCATTGAATTAAGTATATCTAAAAAAAATATGGGTGGCAACATCGTGAGCACTTATGAAATATAAAAATCAGATTACGATTAAATTTTGTCAACCGTTGCCGTTTTTGCCATTGCAGTTTTGGCAGTTGCTTAAAAAAAAAGATGCAGATTTTAAATCAACTTAATAACTTGTACCTGGTCAAATGGAAACATAATGAAAATTCCATAGAATTTTAGAGTGAAGTATTAGCATATGAAGACGCTGAAAATGATTACCCAATTTAAGATATAGGAACCTTTGCCATGAGCTTTTTGGTTCTTCCTTTTTCTAACGCTGAGGTGGAACGAGTTTTTAGCATCATGAACCTAATTAAGGAAAAAATCCGAAACCGAATGGGCCTGCCGTTATTAAATGCTTTAATTTAAATCAAATCATGGCTGAAGTCTTTGAACAAATGCTGTCATGATTTTGTGATTGATATTGATGATCAAAAACTATCTATTGTAGGCAGTAAGAAATGCTACAATTAAAGGCACAGTGAATATGACGAATCTGATGAAGCTTTTATTATTTATAATGAGGTTTCACTATTAATGTGATTTAAGTAAGATAAGAAAACCGATTTTTTTGAAAATGGCTCGTTAAATTAAATTGAACTGTGATTTTGAAGTGTTAAATTTTCAGTCCTTGAAACAAACTGTTTAAAAAGCTTTTTAAAAAAAGCTCCTAAATTCTGATAAAAGTTTGTAATGTTCAAACACATGATTTTCGAATTCGTATGGAAGACTTACGAAATCGTTTTGGTCTTTTCTATTGAATGCATCCTTAAGTAATTTTTGTCTTCAAAAAGAGCTAGAAACTAGTTATGTGTGATTTTTCTTTAAAAAAAGTTATAACCACTATAAAATGATAAATGAAAGTTAAATATCGTATGTAGGTTCTCATATGATTTTTCTCTATATGGTATCATTTTCAAATGGTCATATTTAAAAAAAAAAAAAATCACACAAAACCAGATTACACTGCAAATCCAAATGGTAATTACACGTGTTGTTTTAATGCACATAACCGTGTTATATATTTTTGATGTGTAGAAACTATGCATTTTTATGTGTAATATGAAATTTTTACATGTGTAACTACAGATCTTGACACACATAAGTGTGTAAAAGCTCTTAACACACTTTAGAAGCTAAAAAAATAATACACGTTTTATAAAAAGTACACGGTAAAGTGCGTGAAATTGATACGATTATAATGATTTTACACATTTCGTATGATTACACAGATATCTTTAACACGTTTCCTATTTTATGAGTTTTATATAAAAAAATTTTCAGGTACATTTACGAAGGATGTAATAGAATATTAATATATAGTTTGAAAACTATTTAATATATAAAAGGTATGAATGTAATTTTACATTTATGAAGATAATAGAGTGATAAGATTTTAATTAAAAAAAAAAAAAATAATTAGATTTATATTAAGCATTTTTTTTATTTTTTTAACCGTTTACAATTACAATGGTTTGTTAAAAAATAAGTCTATTTTTCATCCATAAAATTCGGTGCGTTGGTGGTTGACAAGTGGAACATATTTTTACCCATCAATACAAACGATGATAATGGGTGTGGAAATATCAATTCCTCAACATTAAATGTTTTAATCTGATTACATTAGATATTAAACAATCCGGATATAAATCAATAAAAGTAGAAATAAATATTGCGATCGATTTTACTACGAATTTTTTTTCACAAGTGGTAATACTGGTCCTCAAGTATAACGGTACTCGCACTGTGGTCTGGATTGAGTTTAGGTTAAACATTCAAGTTTTGCAGTTTGTTAGATGTTATAATAATATTTTCTTTATTTGAAATGAAAAAGTTCTCCCATACAAAATCGCGAATTGAAACTGTAGCTTACACAAATAGAAAAATGCATAAAATATACTTTAATAATTTCTCTTCCCGGAAGAAACCAAAAACCCATTTGCGTGAGCTGAATACGGGGAACATATTGATTTTAGAATTCTTTGAAATACAGTTTTCTACCATTTTGCATGTTTTAAAAATAAATGCAAATATGCAAAATATGAAACAAAAGACATAACATTAATAAATAACTGTGCTCATTAGACTTGAACTAAATTAAGCACATTTGTTGTTGCTTTCTCATACATTCCTTATAATGTGCGTATACAAGCACAAATAAACTGTCGTCAAAAACACAGCTAATATTGCGTATCATTTGAATCATTTAATGAGGTACATAGTTTTCCAATCTTTTAGGTTTTGATGTCCAAATTAAGCTGTAATCATTACGCGCAAAAGCACATATAGTTTTTTTATTTATTTAAAGCGAAATTTACGCGATTGAAATTAAGCGCTTCCGGTTTTTTCAGTACAATATGCTAATGCTTCCAATATGTCGGACTTAAAAAAAATCTGCTAGATAGATTTCTGTGGACTTTTGATAAAACAACCTTACTCGAAATAAGACAATTTTCCAGGATTTTAATCATAAAAATAAAACTTAATTTAATGGAAACTATTTTTTTTAGTATTCATTTATAATAAAAAAACTTTAACATTTGTTCCAATTCATACACAAAAAGAATTGAGAAGCCTCAAAGTAGTTTTTTTGCTCTCCTGAACAGTTGGTACAATCGAGTTAGGTTGTTTTGTCAAAAGTCCACAGATTTGATAAATGCTTGTACAATGTTATTGTACGTCTGCCAAAACTGCATTCAACGCTGATTTCTTTGTCGCTCTTTCTATCTTTGTCGAACGCACAGCAATATACCGGCGCCGCATAGTGGACCACGGCTGGTCAAAATAGTGAATAGTCAGCGTCATGATATTAGAAACTTATTATGCAGATCTAAATGAAATAATTTGAAAATAATTTTCACAAAATTTCAGCATATTCTAAAACTTTAAGGAGTGGCGGGGTCATAAAAAGTATAAGCTTATCATTTTTTAAGAAATGTTATGTCTTTTGTTTCAAAATTTGCATATGCATTTATTTTTAAAACATGCAAAATGGTAAAAAACTGTATATCAAAGAATTCTAAAATCAATATGTTGCACGCATACAGCTCACGCAAATGGGTTTTTAGTTTCTTCCGAGAAGAGAAATTATTAAAGTATATTTTATGCATTTTTCTATTTGTGTAAGCTTCAGTTTCAACTCGTGATTTTGTATGGAAGAACTTTTTCATTTCAAATAAAGAAAATATTATTATAACATCTAAAAAACTGCAAAATTTGATTGTTTGACCTAAACTCAATCCAGACCACAGTGCGAGTACCGTTACACTTGAGGACCAGTATTACCACTTGTGAAAAAAAATTCGTAGTAAAATCGAGTAGTAAAAACGTATCAAAATGTTTCTTTTTAAATTATATGTTATTTCGATACTGCCAATTATTTGAAGGAACAAATTGACACAAAATGTATTTATATAAACCAATTCTCTTTTAAATTCAATAACTTCATAGTTCATTCTAGTTTTTTTTAAGTGAATAATACTTTTTTTATCAAAAAAAATTACTTTTTCGGAAAAAATCGGACCAAATTTAAAAAAAAAATATGGATTATGGGACCGAATTCAAAATTTTTTGTAACAATTTTATAAATTGTAAACTATCTTTCACATGACACCAGTTTTTAAAAAATTTTTTCAAGGGTTCTCGATGACTACAACCTCGAAAATAGATCCAAGCGAATTTTTTACTTTTTTCTTTTTTGTCACAATAATTACTCTTAAAGCCATAACACACTTTAAAAGCGTAAAAAATCTATAAAAACTTATATTTGATGAAAGTTGATGTCAAAGTACAAAATTACTTTTTTTATTTTACGTACTAAATTTGCTACGATGGCAGCAAAGCGGCAACACGGTTGAATTCACGTATTTACTTGTCCTGTCAAATATACAGTTCGTTGTTTTCGTTTCTTTGTAAACGTTGTGATTTCTGTTAAAACAATTAATAAAAGTGGGAAAATTAAGATGGAAAAAAAAATTTATTGTACAATAAACGAAATGTGCAAGCCAGTAAAATATTTTGTGAAAGAACACATATCGGATTCAGAAATGATTCGAAGATCCTGAAGTGCAAGATGTGCCACAGATCATCTTCTTCGATCTTTGATGGATGGAAAATTAGTGGTTTTACAGAAATTAGATAGCGATCGTGGTAACAAAATGTGCGACATAGAAGAGGATGAAGAAATTGCTGATAAAAGTGATGTAAATGTACTCTTAATTTCAATGCCACAGCAAAATTCATCCCCACTTGAAAATTCAGTTGTTTCACCTCAATGCATCAACGATTCACTAAGTCCTGAGATTTTACATATAGAATTTGTAAATAAAGACAATCTCGCGATTGCAAATTCAGAAGTGGGATCCCGTGAAAAGCCATCAGAAGAGTCGTCAAATAAAAATGTATGCCAACGAAAAATTTATTAACTTTCATTATTCATGATGTTTATTTTAATTTGCATAGGTTATAATCGAAGAGAACTCAAATAATGAGTCAAATCCAGAAAATTTAAACGAAGGAGAGCCAAGTGGTACACAAAGATTGATTGTAAAGGGCAATAGTAAGTCTACAATAGCTTATGGATCACCATTACCTTTCACATTTGATTTGAATGAAATAATTGCTGAATCCGGTATCACTGCTCAGAATCAACATAAGTTCATTGCTTAGTGGGGGGCATATTTATGGAACACTACTAATGGTGATCCATCGAAGAAAGACTATTCTCATCTTTTGCCTTTAAATTTACTTGCACCACTATTAAAATGAACGACACATAAGTATGCAGATATAAATATTTGGGAATATTTACTCATCATTATTTCTGAATAAATAGGTATTATTTGCGTTCTTTAATATTAAAGCTGTAACTGCAGAATCTATTTTTGATGCAACAGAGTCAATGCTTAATAAACTAATGGAATACTTCAAAATAATGAAAAAAGATGAATATTCTAAAATGACTGCTCTCTCCAAATTGTGCGCTCAATTGATCAATAAAAGAGTCGTTCACACAAAGAAACATCTTGCTTTATTTGTTGTAAAAGAGGTTTGTGTATGAAAAACAATCAAACGTATTTCCAATTATTTAAATTATTAAAATTTTATCAGGTGATGACATCAGCTGAGTCTTTGATAACTCAAAAAAATGATGCACCAAGAGCTGTAATATTCGTATCAGAAAGAGAGATAAGGAACGCCTACTATGGCTACAATGTGTGGCACAGAACATTTCCAACAGGAAATTATATCGAAGCTGAAATTTTAAATAACAAAGTGGATAAAAAAGTACAACCGTTCAAAAATTTATCCGTGACAGAGATAATTATTTTCAAAATTCTAATCTAGAAAAACCTGACAAAGTTAAAACTTAAAAAATTTGTCAGTATTTTTCATTTAATTTTAAAAAATTGACTTTCAACCAAAATGTTAAAAGAGGTGTTTACTTCTATAGTAATATGAATTGATTTTAAGAATTTTTAAGTGTGTTACTTAATGACATTTTATATATAGAAAATTGATTTTTTAATTGAACTTTTAGTCATATATTATATTATGTGTTAGAAAAATGCATTGATAGATTTATATGTAAGTCGATCTTTGCAAATATATGACTAAAAGTTCAATTAAAAAATCAATTTTGTAATATGAATTGTTTTTTTTTTTTTCTCTTAGTCAAATATGTAATTGAATTTCTTTTTATGTTTTTACTACATACAATATAACATTCTTAAGCCTTTATTGAACTAAACTTGTATTTCCTTAAGGAAAAAAAAAATGTTTATTTTTATAAATGTAGCCTACCAGTCGCCCGTTACTATTAAAGAGTAAAATTTAAAGGTTTATTCGTATTTTTTATTTTATTTTTAATTGGAAGAATTAGGAACTACACACTTCTCAAAAGCGTGTTACATCAACGCACGTCTACGTGTGTAATTTAAATAACACGCCAGGAAACGCGTAAGAAATGACTACAAGAAAAAACACACTTAAATGCGTAAAAAGAACACATTACGATTTGCAGTGTATAGCTCATTTCTAAGACGAAGAACAATTCTTAATGATGCATATAACAGGAAAGAACAAAACAATTTCATGCGTCTTTTATACAAGTTATTATAAACTTTTATGCAAAACAAATTTTCAGCAAATTATTTGCAAATCTTTTTGAATAAAAGTTTCTAGGTCTGAAAAAAAGCCATAAGTACAAACTATTTTTATATATGTTTTTATGAATTTCTTTACATACTAATTTATGTATTTGTTTTTGAAGTTTGTTTATGTTTTCATTAAATAAATTAAAATTGTTAAACAATCCTTGTCGTTTTAATACTTGTATTTCCAGAACCTTAATTTGGAGACGATACGACGATAGAAACTAAGACTACTTACAAACAATAGTTAAAACTCCTATAGGATTAAATATATAATATATAAAAATGAAGGGTGCTATATGACACCAATTTGAACAATCAGAGGGTGTTATATGACACCTTTTTTGAATCGCTGTGACACTCTACCTTTTGAGTTGATGGCAACGTAGCGTGTTTGATTCACCTATATTTGAGTATATATTTACTAAGTATATTGGTAATGACTGTTTTTATAATTAAACTAAAAGTGCAAACTTTTATTTTGATCCCGACACTTCTAAATAAGGAAAGTTGTCCCCAATGTTATTATTTCCAAACTTTAAAGTGGTGTCGATGGCTGGTTGTATTCAGAGTTCCATACTTTTATTCTTGAATGTATTGTTGAATTTTACTGCAATGATGAATCTATCAAATATGTCATACTTTGATGAACAACAACTTAATTATCTTCCCGAATAATAATAATTTTGCTATGACTTTTTAATTTTTACTGCCTTTTAATGATTGCCAGAATACAAAGTCGTTAAAATAATATCTTCTTGTTGAATGTTTTCCTACTTGTAGATCAAAAGTTTTATTACTCTCCTAATCATTATGGGTTCATTCCATTGGACGGACGTTATGGAGAAAAGGAAACAACTCATGACATAATGCTTTGGTTTTATTTTTACAACCAAATCAAAACAGATCGTAAAACTATAATGAATGCTATAGCTAACTCGTTTCCAAATTTTCCTAGACATTACACTTGGATCTACAATTGAAAGTCATAAATTTCATGTTCACAGCGCATAAAACCACCTAAAGGTTACAACAACGACAACAACACGGAATCTTATCAACAAGTTTCATTTTCATTTGCGCTCCCATTCCCGGCTGTCTGACTGTGTCTCTTGTGTTTTTTATGTGCATTTTACTCGTATTTTTATTTTCATTTAAGCTTCGATTTTACGACCAACAAATTGTACAACAAATTACACGATAAATGAAAAATTATGACAGCCAAAACGGGCTCAGGCGACCCACAAAAAAGCCGGCACCGTTCGCCGCCACCGCTGCCTGCCAATGGCATAACCAAGAGACAACCAACCCAACCCAGCCGAAGAGAGCAAGGATGAAAGAAAGGTTGGAAGGTTGGTTGCTGCCTTGTCGCTCGTAAAATCATCTGATGCGTCAATTTGACATTAAGTAAGTGTCATTTGGGTTGTTGCTGTCGCTGTCGCTGTCATTGATGGCGTTGGTCGATGTTTTCCCGCTTTGTTGGGTTGTTCCAGCAATAGGAATTGAAAAGAATTGAGTCATCGGCTCTGATTTGCTTGCTTTTTCCACTTAGAAAGTCGTAAAACTTGGCTCGGAAATGAAATTTTACGACTTTTTCCTTGTGAAAGTGGCAAAGAATGACAAGAAGCATTAATTTTCTGCCTTTCCTTGCTGCTTAGAGTGTATCTGAGAGTGTGTGTACGTGTGTCCTTGGTATCCTGATAAAACAAGAACAACATCATCTAAAGGTGCTAACATTTATAGGTTTATTACATATACATTCTGTCATAAAAGTTGTAAAAGGTGTGCAACAAGTGGATTGTTTTAGAAGATAATAATCGTCCTTGAGGAGTAGTTAAGGGATTATTATTTAGCAGCTATTTGGCAAAAGGTCATTATACATTCTGAAGCAAACATAATACATAGTTGAATGAAACAACAGCAATAAAATTTAAGAAAAAACAACTGATCCGCAATCGTTTTTTAATGTTAAACTCACTTTATTTTTCTTGAGTTCTTTGTATCTTTCCATAGCTAATGACCTCAAGAAAGGTCTTCAGCAAAGGCCTTCAATTAAATACCTCCAAGTACCCGATGATTGAAGTAATTTGAGACCGGAGCACGGAGGCTTTTTTAAATATATTTTTCAACACAAAAAACTCAAATCCATTTCAATAATTTTAAACAATTTAGGGATATGCCATCAACACCGGAAAAAACGATACTTTGCTTCGAAAATCTGATGATTTTAAAGTAAATCGCTTTTGAGAATATGGTTTCAACAGCAAGGAGATTTTGATCAATGAGTTAATGGTAGGTGGCACAGTAATAAGTAGTGTCGATTCTGGGAATTCTTCCTATAGGTCTCTTGAGGTCAATCACTAATAGTGAGTAATCATTGTGTTCGGAACAGTAACAGTTGAAAACAAAAAAAAAAAAAAAAATAAAAAAATCTCAATCAAGTATATATCAGAAAAACCATATGAATCTATGCTTCATATAAACGATGTTTTGTTGGCAATGAGAGTGTAGACGAGTTCTATTGGAAAATTGGTTATTCAAGAAAATATAAAGATGCAATTTCTGAAATGCCTTTACGTTATATATTCGAAGAAATCCAATTCTTAGATCCTAAAATTGTTTTTAATGTTTTAAAAAGCAACTCCATATCAAAAAAATTAGATCTATAATCTAGCGAAATGTAGTTAGAATTTAGACATATGTACACACAAAAAAAAAAAGTTGTAAAATCAAATGAAAATGTATTTAACTCAAAAACTTTCCGATACGAAAGGGCGCCAAAGAGGATTGTATTTAAATCAAAAACAAGAGTTTTAAAATCAAAAACCCAAAAACGTCGTAGTTTTAACTGTAGAACGAACGCTTTTGAATCAAATACAAAGTTATTAAATAAATGAAATTTTCTTTTAATTCAAAAACATTTAACATTTGTTTTGAAAATAGTCATGTTTTTAAATCGAATACGTTCCCACTTAATTTTAGAACCAGTTATTTTTTTCTGTGTACTCGTATTTGACACGCCAGTCTTTTCGGGATCTAAAAAAAAGTTTCGAGTGCCCAAAGTTTGTTTACGGGATTTTGTTCAACATCGTGTTTGGACATGTTTTAAATAAAAAACATCAAAGTCCTTAGAGCACTTGGTTTTCGTCGAATTTTTTTATATAAGTCTTTCAGTAGCACTCAAGCAAATATAAAAGCTTAGTTCTTTTGACCAAACCTATGTATTCCAATGTTTTCGCTGATTCCGAATCTGGAATCAAAACTACTCTATTGATTATGATTTTTGTGATATCATGACCTAAAGATTTGTTCCCATCTTTAAGTGCAATTTTTGGAAATTCTACTACTACCTCCAAAAATCTGTTTGAGAGTTTTCTCTAATTTTTGAAGGTCATTTAGAGGTAGCTCATCACTCTTTTAAGCAAAATCTCGCCTTGATTTGGTTTTTATTTTATTAGGTACTATCTCAAAAATGCTGGGAATGAGTCATGCGATATCTTAAATTTTTCACCTTAAATAAAGGTAAGTACATCAAAAAAAAAAAAAAAAAAAATAGTAACTCAAACTAAACATCAACCATATAGAGTTTTTTTTAGCAAAAGTACCCACAAGAAAAGTTCTTTCGAAAATGCTTTAAAATGCTCAAATTATTCAAAGTCATAATGAAATCACAAAGGAAGCATTTTTTAGAACATTTTACCTTCTACATCATATTATGATAGGTATTTTTAACCACTCTTTCCTGAAACTAAATAGTTTATAATTGGTTCACCATTATAGAAAAGAAGAGCATTAAGCTTGAGAGGAATGCGTAAAAAATTTAATAAAATGACAAATGACATATTGGAAAATGTACATTTTTTGAATCATATTTTCATGGAATTTCCAAAAATTATTTTTTTTTTTGAATCCAATACAAAAAAAAAACGCTCATTCCATTAAGAATTTATAAATTTCAACGGTTACTAACACCCTGTAAAAATATCCCACAACAAATAAAACAGAAAAAATCTCTCATCGAAAAAAATAAAAAAAAAATAAAAATCCCACGCCTGCGCAGACAAAACAGGAGAAGAGCAGATATGAAAAATATCTTCAGACGTTGTCGCCAAGAATTTCCAATTTCGAAATGTCGCTAAACAGAAAAAAAAAAAACTCACTTAAGTACAGCATCCTTGCATTATCCTTGCAGTAGAAAATATGAAATAAAATGAATTACATTCTTCAGTTCGCTGGCTCGTAACCGTTGTTCTTGTTGTTGTTGTTTTTATAGCAACTGCTTAAAAGTGTTGTTGCTTTTGTTCAAAAAATTAAGATGCCCTGCTAAAGAAATCCTTAGGGGAATGTGCGTTACGCTTGAGCGCGTTACGTTAAACGTAAAAAATTCTACATCTGCGTCCATTTTCAATGTTTCTTCTTCTTCATCATCTTCTTCTTCCATCAACGTTGGAATCAGTCATTCAAAATGGTCGTAAATCGAGAAAATTGACTTTTGAAGAACAACATTCGCACACATACATACTTACATACAACGTTCACAAAGGACGAACATTTAATTAGTATTATGTCTATGGGCTTAAAGACTATGCAACAGCGACAGACAGACGCAGGTAGAAAGTTTTTCAGTTGCCATAGAATATGCAGAGTGTACTCCATCTCTTAGGGCGCATCCGAAGAACGACAGAATCTTCAAGAGCGTGGCTAATTTCATTACATTGACAATGTGAATTTCACTTTCACCCGACAAATGAAAGATAAAATTGATATCCTTGGTGCGAGGACAGCAAAATACAAGCATGTAATTTAACACCTTAGCGCTGGCTGCAGACTTTCGGTGATGCTGTACTTGAATTGACGTTCGAAATTTGGTGTCTCTGAAGGAAACTTTATAATTTTAGAAAAATTAAAAATATAAATAGTAGAGTGGTCCAAAATCCGAAAGTGTTAAAAAGTCAAGGTGCGCGCAACTTTTCTGAATCCTTGGATCCAGCTGATTACAAAAAGTGCTTTGGAACCAAAAAAAAATTGCGTTTAGATATTCCGCAAAGAGCTTGAAGGTACTTTTTTTAGGAATTTTTGTGCTTTTGAGTACTTTTTTTAATTTAAACGCTATATCTTTTTAACCAGATAAGGTTGCAAAAATAAAATTGCATTTTTGTAAGAATATTTTGGGTCAAATTCTGCATCAATAATAATAAATCTAGTCTTTCCCAATTTTTTTTAGCAGCACTTTAAACTTCAAAATTTGTTAATTTTTGAACATTCAAGAACCGATTTTTTTCTTATTTTGCTCTAGCAAATTTTTTTCAAAATTTTTATATTCTTATGCATTAATTTATCTTTGAAATAATTTCAACAACTAAGCTTTTTGCAACAGTTTTACTCACTAAAAACAATTAAGTATAATTATATTCAATTAAAAAAAAAATTCATTTTAATGCTTTCAAGGCATTGAAATAAGATATCTTAATGGGATGACGTAAGGTACCACTTTTTTCTTATAAATTCATTAGTTCCTAATCTTCTGAGCAAAACAACATTCTTCGCAATATCGAAACCTTGGCACTTCATGTTATTTTTGGCAAAATAGGTTAACAGATAGTTTTCATAGATTTTCTAAGGAAACTACAAAAGTAAATAAATCGAAAAGAAACTAAAATAGTCATTTTGGATGTATTTGTTGATGCTGATTCCGAATTCGGTATCTTGTACGGTTAAGGAGATATTTTTACATAAAAGTATGAGAATCACCGTTTTAGCTCTTTTTAAAATGATATTACAAGTCAAGGTTACTTTCAGCCACAAAAAATTGTATAGTGGTTAAAAGTGCCAGTCTGATTCTTTAAAATTCAATTTAAATTATACCGATATCTTTTTTATCCTCTGAGTTATCCTAACCTAAAAAGTTGAAAAAGTGCAAGAAACACGTTTTTCTATTATTTCTGCTTACGATATTTCGGAGGAACAAAGAAATATCGATACAATTTAAATTGGGTTTTAAAGAAAAAGACTGTCACTTTTAACTTCCATACCAGGCTGAAAGTTACCATGTTGTGATATAACAGCTTCAAAAATAGCAAAAACGGTGTTTTTTGCATTTTTAGGTTAGGATATCTCTAAAACCGTATGGGGTAGAGCAATTCTGAGACCGGATTTAATATTTTCATGAACACATACATCGCAAATGACTATTGTTGTTTCTATTTCACTATGAAAATTTTAAACTCAAAGTTTTTTTGGGCCAAATTTGATTATATTTTACGGTTTTAAGTAAGTAAAATTAAGCTTATAGCTTAGTTGTGGGAATCAATTGATAGATAAATTAATGCATAAAAAAATAATAATATAAAAAAAAATTTGCTAGAGCAAAATAAGAAAAAAATCGGTTCTTGAATGTCCAAACACCTCAAAAAATTAACAAATTTTAAAGTTTAAAGTGCTGCTAAAAAAAATTGGGAAAGACTTTTTGTAATCAGCAGGATCCAAGGATTCAGAAAAGTTGCGCGCACCTTGACTTTTTAACACTTTTGGTTTTTCCATACAAAATTTGGACCACACTAATAAATAGTGACACTTAACTGCACCACTCCTTGCAATTTATGAAGCCTCCTTAAAACCAAATTCAACCAAACTATGCCAAAATTTAGTGCAAAAGATTTTCTAAGTCAACTGTTTCTGTCTTTGGCACTCGTATATGTTTCAAGGTACTTGCATATGTATGACACTTTTTGTTCAAATCAACCAATTTTAAAATTTTTGGGCTTAAAGGAACCATCCTATATAATCCTATAAATAAATTTGAAAATGAAAAATGAAACATAAAACTTATGTGACTTGGAATGCCAAAACAAGTAATTTTCTATGCCAATCCACAGGCACACAACATCGGGAAAGGCAAAAAAAGAAAAATGCCATATCCCTTGCAACGTATGCAACCAGACAAAAAAGGACTCCTTTTAACTCCACATGAACGCATTGTTCATTTGAATGTTTTCATATTTTAACTTCTTTTTGTTATTCAAAGTAAAAAGTGTGGTGTCCTTTTTCCCAAAAAAGGACTTTCCCTGCTGCCGTACTGCTGAAGAAACAACAACGTGTGAGCTGAGCACATCCTTGCAGCTTAGAATTTATTGCATCAAACACAAAATGCACATGCAGCAGCGGCTCAAAGGATCAGAGGAACAGGATGAAGAGAATGCAAAGGTGAAAGCATTTTGTCAACGAGACAATGAATTGAAAATTATTTTTGACATTTATAATGTGTTGTTGTGCCATTTGCTGGTTTTTAAACATGTTAGCAGTCACTTTCAGGATAAAAACCAAACGAATGGGCATTTATTCGGATATGAGGAATTTTATATTTATATTGTTTTAATTGAGTTACTTTCAGGATTTTAAACTCCCCTGTCATGTTGATTGCTCGAAGCTTTGGTCAAGAGTGCGGTGCAGCAGAAAAATGGGAGCGTAATCCTATTTGCCATTAATATGCACTTAACGATTTTACGATCCTAGTAAACGAGGTAGAAAATATATCGCTTTTCGATGTGTAAACTCAGTGAGCATGCTTAGCAAGCGCTAAAAATCCGGAGGTACCTTTATCTTGACCAATGAAAAATTAATAAAATTGCCAATAAACATAAAATCAATAAAAATAAAGCTTATTATTTTAATTTCATTCGTGGTGCGGTGGTGTTCTTTGTGTTCGAAATGCTTAAGCAATCTCTTAAGGAGCACTTAACTGATCGTATGCAACGAACGATATTAAAACTTTAATGTTTCGTGCTTAAATTCAATTAAAAAATTAATGGAAATACAAAACGTTAAGCTAATGTGCCGGCTAAGACGATAAATGTATTTCTTTATGTGCGTATATTAAAATTTTCGCTTATTATGTATAAAGTTATCTAGGATAACTGATAGTGCCTGCCCCAACACTATGCTACAATAATTGTTTAAAATTAAATGCACCTATTTTATAAATGTTACCATAATGTTATATTGACCAAACCGAAATGTCTCGTGCCATCCCGTACTGGTTCAAATTCCCCTAAAGTTGGCTAACAGTTGAAAAAAATAAGTTTTTCTTTAAATAACTTTTTGTAGATGGAATTAAATTAATTTTTGGAGGACATGGTGCCGCCCACATTTTTAGCTTATTTTCATACTATGTAATGTAAAAACTTCGTTAAAATCGTTCAGTTAGTTTCCGAATCAATGCGAAACGAATACACAAATCAACTAAATCTCATTTTATAAAGTTGATTTTCGTTTCTTCCTCATAACTTGAAAGCTATAAAAGGTAGCTCACAATTTGTAACATTTTTGAAATTAGAGTTGTCAGATGAATAGAAATTCGTTGGCGAATTTTGTTTATATTCTTAGATTTTTATGGTTTTTAAAAAACATCTGTACCAAATTTAAAGAGCCGACTCTATTATTACTATTTATGGTCGCAGTTCCATACAAACCCATCAACGCAACGATAAATCTTTCTCTTAGTGGAGCGAATATTTAAACAGAATGGAATAGAAAATGTCTGTTAAAAAATTTTAAAAGAGCACAATTATTAAAATAAAAAAAACTTAATCTAAGCTAAAAAGTGTTTTCCCAGGCAATGTAGATTTTTAAGAAATTATAATTATGTTAAATTTTGACCAAAACGAAAAACTAAAAAGTACTTGCTCGATAATTTCTACCAGAGAATCATCTAATGTTTTAATAAAAATCTATTCATCAAATGCATTACCCATGAAAAAAAGTACCCCATACATAATCCGTCCTTAGACTTAAAAATCAAAAACGAAATCATCTTTTCACACACAAATTGGAAGCTGCATATCTGACTTCATCATCCTCAGATTAATATAAATTTTGTGCAGTTCTAGCATTTTCTTTTTAACAAATTTTATGGGCATTCCTGATTTAATGATTGATTTTGCAAATTAATATATTTTTACTGATAAAATGAATGACTGACAATAAAAATCAGTCAAAAATTTTACTACAACATAAAAGTCATGCACCATAAAATTAATTTACACAATTTATTGCACTTGTACAAAAATTTTTTTAAGTATAATGTTCAAAGTATTATACACCTTTGTTAATGTAAATACCTTATGATATTTTATCCCAGCATTTTATTTGAAAATAACATAAATGAGTTTAGTAAAAAAGTCCAAAAGTTATTTGGGAAAAATTACCTCAAACGATGATTTTGATGATTTCTGAAATGATCAATCTTTTTGCTCTCATAGTGACTTGGCAAAGCGTTTGATGATGTTTTTAAGTACAGGGTGCTCCATCTTTTATGTCGGTATGTAAACATTGAATAACTTTGAGAAAAAACAACCGATTTCTATAAGTGATGTATTTTTATTCAGTTTGGTTCTTTACAATTTTTTTGGACTAGTTTTTGAAAACAATATCAATTAAGTGGCCACCTTTATTAGCAATTTCAAAATGACTCCTTTTTTTTGCGTTTGCCATTACCTTTCCGAGCATCTCGGGTGTTATAGCGTCGATTTCAGCACGAATGTTTGCCTTGAGCTCGTCAATAGTTTGAGGCTGGTTGGCGTAAACCTTACTTTTCGGATAACAACACAAAAAGAAGTCCGGTGGGGTTAAATCAGGTGATCTGGGTGGCCAGTCAATGTCGCCTCTTTTTGACACCAGACGTCCCGGGAATTTTCGTTGCAGAAATGCAATTGTTGCGTTTGCAGTGTGGCATGGTGCACCGTCTTGTTGAAACCAGTAACCATCTAGACCTTTCTCACGCATTTGCGGGCAGACATAATGAGCCAACATCCACCGATATCGATTTCCATCGACAGTTTCGTTTTCGTTGGGTCCTGAGCAACACTCTCTCTCACTGCTTCAACCAGTTCATTGGAACGTCTTGGTCTTGGTGCTCAAAAAAATTCGACACGAAACGACGAATAGTATTGTCAGATGGTGCCTTTTTGCCGCGATATTTTTTCCGATATGCACGTTGAGTTAACACAATGGAACGACTGTTTTCGATGTAAAGTGTCACTATTTCAGCGCGTTGTTTCGGTCTGAAGCGATCCATGGCAAAAATTGTACTGAATTGACGTTTCCAAAACATAACTGATGCAATCAATCGGTTGGTAAATGTGAAAGTTATTCAGCGTTTACATACCGACATAAAAGATGGAGCACCCTGTATTGAATAAGCTATGTGTTTTTTACATGTTAAAGAAATATTACTTTGCATTGTTTAACTATACAGACTGTAGTCCAGTTAAATTTGAAACAATCGTAATGTCACCTGTGTTTTACATTAAACAGTTTTTCATAACTCCCAAATGGCCCTTCATTTTAATCTTTCCGCAATATAGAATTGTGACTGCTTTCTTTTATCTCAACTTTAAGTTTGTGATTTATTACTCTCTTCCTTTTGTGCTATTAATGCCTTTTTATCAAGTCAACTTTGTTGTCACAATTGTCTCGCAAGCATCTTCCACTGCTTTGTTCTTTTTGGTAGAAAGTATCTTAAGCAAAGGTGTGAAATGTCTGCCAGCATTCATTTGCAGAGATCTAAGGGCTAAATCTTTTGTTTTTGTTCACTCAAAGTATTTTGCTGATATGAAATTTAAATTTCCCAGCAAATCCATTTGTGCAACTTTGTTTAAAAAATATATGGAAAAAATTTCCGCGCGTAACCTTAAATTTAAAAAAAAAATCGTACACTTAAAAAATGTTTTCAAATTACACGTGACGTCGAACAGTGGTGTAATCTGGAATTACTCGTTGCAACTTCTGAACGAATTGAGATTCTCTTTGATTGATACTACGGATAGAAAAATAATACAGCTCTTATTGTACAAAATTTGATTTTAATAGACAATAGGAATGCTATGGAAATCATGGTTAGACTTTCTAATGTGAGTACAAATTATGCATACGAAGTTCTCCATGTGAGTATTTTTTAGAAAAAAAATTATTAACTATATGAATTATGATTAAGTTATGGCTGCTGAGTCAAAATCCGTAGTAAATAAAAGTTTTTTAAGTTCTAAACTTTTTTCTGAAGAGTGTAAAATCTTAAAAAGACGAAGTTTTCCACAAAACTTTTTTTAGACAAAAACTAATACAAAATACAAAATTATTAGGCATAACATGCTGCATTTGGAAATGTTGCTCGTCTAGCGGTGCCACGCATTCATGTTCCAATTTTCCTTAGCTTTTGATCAGAACTTGAGTTTACTATTCTAAGTATACATATATGCGTTATTTGGTTGCATTACCGCAATCATTACAGCATTTTGATAACTTTGAGTGTATTGGCGGTATCACGCCATGTTGACTGAACCAACCAAGTTTCTTACTAGAGTTTGCATATAATATCCTTAGTAAATGAGAAAAATTTGGTTTGATTGTCTTTAAAAATGCTTCCAGTATAGCATTTTTACTTTTTTAGAATTTCACCTAGTTTTTGTCTGGAAATTGCACTTACCATCTTTAGTCTTTATGTCTATCTTGGTTGCGTTATCGTGAATAATGCTCATGAAATTTCGTTTGGAATATAAGTATATCGTGTCCGTTGACCGATTTTGCTCGTTTTCAATTCCACGATCTAACTTTGACAACGGAGGCAGTGCACTAAATTTCACTGGATTATCTTGCTTAATTTTCCCGTGAAAAATATTTCCACAGACGGACAGCCAGTGAATATTCTATGGGTGTAGGGTATAAAAAGTCATAGGTTCATGAAAATCGTTATAACTCATAAAACCGCAATTTCTCGTAGCTAGCATTTTAATATTGTATTCAGAATTGGTGGGCCTATTTAGCTTTAGTGATCCAAAAAATGCATTTTTCGAACTTTTGTTTTTTGAAAGACCAGTCGAAGTTGAAAAAAAAGGGTAAAAATAGTGTCATTTATTTTTAGTGTTAGTTTAAAGTATAAAGACCGTTTAAATTTTTAAATTTTCTTGCATAAGTTGCAGAAAAATTTTAGTCTCATCTTGAACAAAAAAAAAAAGCTAAAATTTAAAAACTCGAAAAAACCATCGACATTGAGCAGCTCTACAAACCGAAACATTTCTTCAAGTTAGTTGTTTATCGAACTGCATCATTAGATTTTCGAATTTCTACCATACCAAAATTGATTTTCGCAACCACTTTTGACAAATGTCGCCATTGCGCCTCGTATAAAATTAGTCACAAAACCCATTTTTTATAAATTGATTATAAAAATAACTAATACCAGTGGCCTGTACTCTACACTGCAGCATTTTAAAAATTTTCCTTATGTGGGAGGTATCACGCCCTCTTGTCCGTGTGCATCCAGTTTTTGCTCAGAGCTTGCATTTATAGTTCTTAGTGTTTGAGTAAAACTTTTTCAGTATAGCGTTTTAAAGCTTTTGCTTAAGTGTAACATATACTTAGATTGAAAATATTTGCACCTTTCAGGACACTATTAATAGAAGAGTCCAATACAGTTTGCAATAACAATAAACGCCCATTTTGAAAGCTTGATAATAAAAAGAAAACAATGAAAATGCTGCATCAGTTGCCGTCTCCCAAATCGGAGCAGTAAGTCAAAGCACAAACAAATGGCTATCACAGCAGATGGACTTTGCTTAAGGTTAACAGCCATACAACGCATCAGTTCAAATCCTCGTTACATGATTTTAATTGCAACATTGCAAAAAGGAAAGAAAAAAACAAAAGGATATGCTGGCAACATAACCCGGCGGCAAGATATTTCAAAGCAAAAATAAAACAAAAATTAAACATCACCGCCTGTACGCCACAATCCGCATGTCAACTTCTGCAAGAGTTGGAGTCACAAGAAACACAACACATTGAAACAAGCAAAACCAACAAACAACTCTGGCGTTAAATGAGTTCAGCTCAAGCCAAACAACAACATCACAGGATAACACAACACGCAGCAAAAGTGACCTGTTCGCAAATAAACATTCTGCGGGTTGCAAATGAGGAAAAAACCTCTACGCTGCAGACAGGGCCGCACCGTGGGGGAATACATTTTATCACACTTTATTGCGGTCCAACATGAATTGAGGACTTTATTTTTTATTTTTTTTTTGGTTATTACATCAAACTTTCAATTAATTTAATATCATATCAAGATGTGTTTTATAACTGGAGACCCATTCTTCAGATTTTTGGTTTTGAGATATTTTGAGATATTTTTTTTACAATTCTTGCGGCTTTGTCCGGGAAATTGTAAGGACTTGAAAACCATTAACCCGATTTAAGTAGTTTTTGCCAACCAATATTTTCTATATACCCTTTTTCTAAATTCCCTTGATAACGTGCAGGATTTTAAAGAATAAAATAAAATATACTCTTTTGACTAACCTTTGATAAAACTCACGAAGTCTTATACTATTAGGAGTTTTAGCAATAAAACAAAATAATCATAAAAACTTTTCTTAATATTTTAATATTCCAGCCGTTGCCGAAGGAATATTGAAAAAGGATATACAGGGTGGGCGAGAATCGGTAGGACACCGGAAAATGTTAGATTCCTCGGACTACTCTAAACAATTTTTCTTAGTTCCATTTTTCGAAATACGGAAACCAAATGAAATTATTTTCGCCGTTATTTTTAAAAGTGGAAAAGTCCATAAAGAGGCAAAACTGATGTCATACATATTTTGGGCCATAATAATCGCTTATATGAACGATATCATCTTTTCAACTCAACACCATAAATTTCACATCATCAAGTAAACTTTTTTTGAAAACAGAGATCAATTATATTCGTTTCTAACAAAATGTAAGCCAATTCATATCATGTCGTTACTTCTGTCCTTCTATGGACTTACTCCAACAAATCCATTGGTTTTGCGAATTTCGAAAAATGGAACTAAGAAAAGTTGTTCAGAATCATCCCAGGAATTTTAAATTTTCTGGTGTTCTACCGATTCCCGCCCACCCTGCATAATAAAACTTTCCTAGCCCATCAAGAAAAAGAAAATCACTCAAATCGGGTTAGTGGTTTCCTTGAAATTTCTCGGTCAAAGTCGATAGAATTTAGAAAAAATAAATATCATGAACGTCAGTGATATATTCCCATTAAAAAAATCATTCAAACCAATAATCAAACCAAGACTACAGCCAAGATCATAGCAGTCTTGGTCTTGGACATCAAATTTCGGTCTTGATTTTGATATTGAGTCTTGGTTTTGGTCCTAAAAAAATTTTTAAAGATTGTTCAGTGTTTCAAAGCATTTGTATTTTTAACATGCCAAATTAAGTATAATTTTATTTTCAAAAGGATCGTGACACACGTAATAAATATATCTGACCAAGTCCAAAAAGCAGTCTTGGTCTTGATGATCATCTACTCCAGAGCCAAGGCTATAGTTGTCTTGGCCTTCAAATTATATTAGCATCTTGGTCTTAAAAAATTACCAAGACAAAGGCCAATAGTAATTTTGCTCATCACTAGACTCAATATAATTTTCATAATGAAATCTGCTAAATGATGAGTGTTTTTTGCATGGAGGGTTCAACGGCCCCTCGTACAATCTTCCGCAAGTTTTGCGCTGTGTTAGGCAGACACAAATATAAAGTTTTATATTGGAAGCTGCTAAAAGAGAAGAAATTTTTAAAGCATTTTGGATATGAAGTTATATGAAGCAGACGCAATAAAGATTATTACACACTCGTGTTTATGAAATGGAAATACACTAAAAATACTTTTCAAGACTTTCGAGACTTTTAGAAACTTCAATTTTGTTCGAGATATAATATTTGAGTATAGAAGTTTTCATTTATTTCGTTTTCCCATTCGTCCTAGGTCCCGCAAGCTCACGGTATAGTCCTGAATTTAGCACCAATTTAAAGTTTACAAGCAATTCAGTTTACAACAGTGGTCGGCATTCTATAGCACAATTGTGCGCTCAAAAATCTACCTAGCTCTCTCTATCTTTTTCTTTCTTCTATCTATCTTCTCTCAAACATAAATTCTCACTCATTAACCAACCACTGGTTTACAATATGAATAACATGCTGACAATATAATACTTTATTTTCAGGTTGATTTGATCAGAATATATTTCGAAAATTTCTCGAATAGATTGGATACACAGCTTAGAACTTCACCAAAAAGATTAAGCTATTTAGCTTTCACGATTTAAGCGTTTACCGTCTTTCTTCGTTTCCACTTCAATTGAAGCGTTTTGCTCCTTTTTTATCAAAAACACTTCGCCACTTCCCCTTTCATAAAATCACTTCACTTTTTCTTGAAACCAAAATTTGCCTTAAAATTTGTCTATTCTTTTTATGAAAGTTCAGAAACATATCAAGTGAACAAAGTAAAATTTCGATATACTTCAAAGGAAACTTTTTGTATAGTTTATAGACAAAGAAAAAAAAAAAAACAAAAATTTCGAATTCTTGTGTTTTTTACTCTTTTGTATATAGCTGTTTTAGGGTCAGAGATAGGTAAAGATATAACAGAATATTGTAAAAGTAGATAAAATTTCCTTTAAAATGCTTCATTAAAAAATTTTTTAGGTAGAAAATAGTCCGAAATATGGCTACTCGAACATTTAAATTTTTTTTAAGTGGTCGGAAAAATTGTTTTTAGTCATAAAAGGCGTCTTACGAGAAAAGTGTGTATTGCCTAAAATACTTAGAATCATTCAAAGAATACTTTTAATTTTTGGGTACATTTTTTAATTTTAAAAAAATTGGTCAAAAAAAATTAAAAAAGTTCCAGAAAATTCTGAAAAGAATTTACACGTATTTCTTGGACCATTCTAAGCATTTTTTACCTTGTACACTTTTTTCGTAAGATGCCTTGTTTTGAGTAAAAACCGTTTTTTCGATCACATAAACAAAATTTCCGTGTTTGAGTGGCCGGCTATATTTCAGTAAGTTTTTGACCTAAGAAATTTTTTATTTTTTTTTTTTTTCATATTTTTTAAAAATATATTTTCAAATTTTGTTACGTGTAGCATAAAAATGAATGAATTGAATAAATAAAATTGTGATTTTTGTGTCCACTTCGCTAATACTTCACGTTTTCAGAATTTTACTTCGCAACACTTCACTTTTTACAAAATTTCACTTCGCTCAAACTTTTCAAAACGACAGCACTGCTTCTGACTATTATAATTATACGAATATATGTAGTGAAGAAATCATTATCTTTTGTACTGTGCAAGTATCCTTAGAAAATATTTTCAGCTTCACACTGTAGCAAAAAACTCAAAACAAAAAATAAAATTCCAGGCATTCCTTCATCTTTATCAATTTCAATCAATAAATGCATTCCTTACAACTGTGGACCAATGTCAGATGATTCATAACAACAAGTTCGGGACATATCAGGTTGCACTTTTAAAAGAGAGAAATGTTAAGTTTTGATCCCATGATCAGTAAAGATCAACGCAGATCATCATAAAAATTAACAACAAAAGAACAGAGAATAAACTTGGGATTCATGTTCTTAAAACTGGCAAGAGTCATTGAAGACTGTGACTGCAATACCAACAACAACAGCAACAACAACTTTGAACCCACAATAACCAAATAAACAACAAAAACGGCAACAACAAGTCACACTGAATATTAATGACTTTTCAAGGATAATTTGATAGAATGCAATAAATCAAACAACAACAAAAGAACAAAAGTCGAAAATAAAGGAAGTGCAGGGTGTTGGAGTGAATGGATAAAAATCACTGTGATATCGTGTAAACATGTTTATGATCATATGTAGGTTTGTTGTTGTTGATAATGGTGGTGTTCTTGTCGTTGCTTGTGTGTTAACTTAATTACGAGTATATTGAGGAGCATTACTTTTGTGTGCTTGACCATTTGTGGATGCAAGGCGTCAAAAAAAAAAAATCCCGAAAAAAGCTCAACACCTCACTAGATGCTAATGAAATGTGACACAATCATCACAGGGCACAGTGTGAACATGAAAAAATTTTAAGATCCATGTACGTCCGATCAAGATATATAATATATGTACGTTCTTAATGAATCAGAGTTGGGTGGTTCCAAATGATTGAGGCAATGCGAAATTTAACAGGATCTCAGAACATTTTTTACATTTTTACATTCCTACACTGTGGATAGGAAATAAAGAAGTTTCCTTCTTTTTTGTCAGGTTACTTACTCTGTTCAAGAACTTTCTAAACATCCAAATTAGAACATCAACGCACATCCTTAGAAAGGAATATATTTTGACTCTTAGGCACACTTTTGGAAAGCTTATAAATCATAAGAGTTCAAACTGTCGTATCAAACTCAGTTAATAATTTTAGCCGTTAAGGCTAGTTCCGAAATTCTCAAATTTAAAAAAACGGAATAGAAGCTTGTTGAAGTTGAGATTTTTCATACTTTTATCCGTGATTGGTTAAGTCCTATATGTCTATTGCTTTGTCTTATTTGCCTCCCGAAAATTATACATTAACATCAACATGAAATTGCTTTGGCACCTTGTCCAATTTTGCAAGTCTTTCCTCTGGCTGGTGGCAGGTAATTAATAAATATGATATACTTACTTCTTGTTGACTTCCAACTTAGCACATACTTTCAAAGAAGTTTAATTGTGCTACGTATTTAATGACATGCTGCGTTCAGCACAAATTCTCAACATATTAGCAAAGTATTTCGATTAAATTTGCACAAACTGGCAAACACAAGCTTTCCATCCTAATTGCTAATCGAATAAATCAACATCTAATCTATCAAATCAAGTAAAAATTTTCGATGGCAATAAATAAATTTTCACCAAGCAACAACAACAAATGGCACGTCCGGAGCAGAGCGTATGGTAAACCATTTTAGCAAATTGACAACTTAATCCCTACGCATGTCAATGGCTGCTCAAATAAGATTTAGAGCCTTATTCAACCATTCAAGCATCCATTCAATCAACTGCTCAGGCAGGCGGGCAGACCAGCAGCAACAGTTGATGTTGGTTGCATAGAATCTATTAAAATAGAGAGCAACATTTGTTGAGTTTTGTTGCATTTGAATTTCTATTTTAGCTGGCATTGTTGTTGTTGTTGCTGGGTTTCAATCAAAACTGTTCAATTATGTCAACTGAAGTTGGCCAATAAATTACCCAAACGTGTTAGAGGTACAACAAAAACAAAATACAAACAACAACCAGCGACTTTAACAACAGCAATAAAGCGCCTCTCATTCAAGTCGTCGTCGGAATATGGAAATTCCACGTTGTTTTTCGATTCCTTGTTGCGGTTGTTGCTAATGTTGCTGATACTTTAGATTCATGTTGATAGCCAGCCTCCTCGAGTCAACTCATAAATCTTTTTCAATTTGTTCTCCTTTTTGGTCCGACTTTTGAATCGACGATACGATCGCGTGCAACGTTCCCAAAAGTGCGAGTAGAATGGTGAGATTCATATGTAGACGATGGAGAATGAGTGTGAAAGAGAGATGCTGCTTTAATGTTTTATAACCGCGATGCGACTAATTATCGAAGTTAAATTATAATTACGTTGCGCGTGCGCACAAACATGTTGGTCGTATATCAAAGCAGTAGATCCTTACTAGATGGCGCAACTCCTGTCATCCTTCTGTTCTCTTCACTTTTTTTTTTTTTTTGTGTTTCGTTGGACGGTCTTCATCTTCTTTTTCTCTCTGATGTTGTTTTATTTGGCGCCATAAATCTATCAACAACTTGAACACGCGTGCGCTTGCGCAGCAAAAGTTAAGATTTACTGCGTCTGTTAATTTTGTTTGGTCAACTAAAGATTCACACTCTCCAGATGATATAAAAAAATGTTTGTTGTAGTCAATAGAATTGTTGTTTTAACTGCTGGAAAAATAATAAAAATTTTACTTATGTAGCCACTGCAATGTCACATCAACTGGGCCTATGGAAACTACAACTTAGGAGCATTTTGGACAATAAAGCAATGAAAGGGCTGGCAGAAAATAAGAAGGACATTGACACAATTACAAGCCACTTTTATAGGATAGACAGACGACAGCGACAATGCGCATCAGCAGTCTTAATCCAAATTTACTTGTGCGTAATGCGCATCCATTATAATTGAAGTAAGCAATTTCAATATGGTAACGCTGTCGAATTGTAATAGATTGACAGAAACAAAACATCTGCTTGTCTCACTTTATTAAATTTATAAATATCACTTCAGTTAGGAAATATATTCAACAAGAAAAAAAAGGAAATGGAGTGAGCAAAAGTGACTTTTAAGATAAAAAAAAAAAATATACATAGGTGAAAACCAGTGAAATGTTTTTGGTTTTAAGAGGGGAATAAAAAGAAAGCTCTGTGTGGAGCGAGGCGTTGAGCAAGTGCCATCAAAAAAACAAGTACCCATACAAACAAATCAGATGTTTGCTCAATGCAGAAACTGTCATCTGTCAAGGTATAATTTTCAATTGAATTAATATGGATATAATCTAGATTAATGCTGTCGTCTGTCTAGGCTGTTAGGCTGAACACTCGTGCCAGATTTTATGAAATAAGCTATAGCACCGACTCAGAATCGTCACGAAGTAACGCTCGACGTATTCTTGCACTTGACAAATATCCAATTAAATATATTGGAGATTATCGCTAGTCAAATTCTCCTCAGAATGAAATTTTAGACATAAAGGCAAGTATTTATCAATTGAGGAGTGGCCGTACCAAAGGGCCTAAGTACCATTTCGAGGCAGAAGTAATGTCATACTTTTTATGTGCTTTATAGTCAGTTATTTGACTACTATAGTTTTTTCAACATAATAACATGAATTTCACACAATCAAGTAAATTTTTAGTGAAAATAGAAAACAATTTTATTAACTTCTTAAAAAAATGTCACCCGTTTCATATAATGACACTACTTTTGCCTCGAAATGGTACTTATGCCCTTTGGTACGGCCACTCCTCAATTGATCTTTTGAAAAATCTATTTTAAGTTTAGACAAACTTCAAACTGAAAAATCCTTTAAATAAAAGTTTTAAAAAGTTTTTAAATTTATGAAATTAAAGTATAAGCTGACCCAAAACTTTTTCTTAAAAAATTTTGTATAGTTTTACTTTTATTTTCAGTTTTTCTTAAAAAAAATTGTGCCATAGAAGTTTTGTCGTTGAATAAACACAGCGTAATATTAAAACAATACCTTGAAAAAAAAAGTTTTCAAAAAAATTTACTCTTTTTCTTTTTCTAATTCTTTTTTTTTTCTAATGTGTTTTAAAAAAAGTTCGAAATTGTTCCACAGTGTTATTTTTAAAAGTTTCCTTATTTGTTTTTTACTTTTATTCTTAAAAGCTGTTAGCTAAACTTTTTTTTGAATTTTTCGGAAAGTGGTTAAAAAAAAATTTATAAAAAAATATATTTCTAAAACTTTTTGAATGAAAGTTTCAAGGTTTAACTGCAACCATATCGAAATACTTAAATCCATAAAGCATCAAACTGCAAAACTCCCGGAAAGCGACTAAAGGGACTGGTTGTTGTTGTAAATCTAGCGACAATAAAATTCATAAAAGTAAAATTGTGTGCTCGGATTTGTATGAACATTGCTGAACTTATGGGCATAAGCATGCATGTATGCACATAGTGACCAACGGACGTACAACGGGGGTAAATGGCCAACAAATTACGAGCATTTTGATGTGCCAACATTTGTTGAGCGTGGCACTGTCACAAGCTGTCAAATTCCCGCGCTCTTTATGAAACAATCAAAATAAAAAAAGCAATCAAACTCATCGCTCCCTTTTTTCATGGAAGAACCAAAAGTGACAACTCATTGAACCACTAACGGGGATAAGATTTGGTTAAAATTTTATTATTTAAATGAACAACAAACACTAGCGCAACCAGTTGGTTAAACAACGCACAGACTGGTTGCTAACTGAGCAAGGCCGGAGCAGATTGCGGAAGTACGCAAGGCGCTTAGAACATGTTCAAAATAAAATTAAAACTGTGTATATAACAATATATAAAAAGTTTTTACTAAAAAATAATATTAAATCAAAGGGACAAAAATCTTCTTCGTCTCGAAAGATAGATGGACTCAAGACCCTGCGAGTCTATTATTGAGGTAATATTTTTTATTTTGTGAAAAGTTTGATACAAAATCAACTTTTGACAACGCCTTATTTGGGTTGTATGGCGTCGAAAATTTCGAACTAAGCATATAGCGCAAAATGTAACCTTTGCACAGAGCTAAAACTGAACCTGCGCCTGCCCTGTGAAACTGAGTGAAGGACAAATGTACGATAGACAGATTGATAGTCATCCATTTGTTTGATAGTATCACGTTCTTCCTCCCGCTGTGTCAGCGACATCTATTGACTCAACTTGCAACACTTATCACTTCATTGCAGTTTCATCATGTAGGTTCGTCATGTGCGACCGACCAAACTGTTGAACGTGTAGCCTACATATTTTGCCAAAGTCACCCACTTTCCACCGTGTGTTTAGCGTGAGGATTTAATTTTTATTGCACGGCTTTCAATATCCATAGTTTTCACATTTTTCCTCGTTTTTTTATGAATTCATTTGGTGTTTCGTTGGGAACTTTTGCAGCAGATTTATTGATGGTTGTAAAGTTTATGCCGTTATTGTTGATACTAAATGTGATGTTGTTGTTTTGGTGTGTTATCAGCGGTTGTAAAATGGTGTGATATTTATCATAAATGGCAATAAAATCAATAACTTTTGTGTTTCCCTCGATAAAGTAACATAAGTAAAAGTCAATGAAAACAAACAAACATAGGACTTTGTATAAAATGTAATTTCAGTAATCAACGTGAAGCACCAAGAACCAAGAAACAGTTCTGATTTATTTGTCTTAGAAAAAATTTAAAAAATTGTTTAAAGGAAGCTTTTGCCTACTACAATATGGAACTTTCAGAGTTTACAGTTTGCTCAAAATTTACATTTCTGCATTAAGAAATTTTTAAAAATTTGTATTCAATGTGATATAAAAGTTAATTACTTTGAAATGTAGCAGAAATCGCATTTTGATGGAGCCAATTTCAAATACAAAACTCTTATTCTAAAAGTATAAGGTTATATTGTTGCTATACATATTTCATGCATCTCGTGGGCGCTCTAATGTACATACATATAAGTTGCAAATATTGAAATTGTGGCTCATATCACAACAGTTTAAAAATTATTTCCCATGTAAATGCAACGTGTTATCTATCGCGGAAAATAAAGAGTGCATCAACAGTTGTTGCTTTGTTTTGTTTACCATAAAGTTAAACCCATTTAAGAATGCATCTTCGAATTATACAAACATTCAAATTCCGGTTTGAGAAGACATAACAATTTTCAAATCACTATAAATTATGAAATTATATGCTCCATGGCCTTGAAACGCCAAATCGAATGCAAAAAAATCAATTGATTCTGGTAAAAGTTTTCGTACCATCTATTGCTCTCTCTGAATCGTAATTTCTAGTTCATTTGTGAATACTTTGCACGGCCATATGTCAATAAAATCAGAAATAATTTAAATTTGGTAAAATTGGAAGAGTTTCTTAAGCTGGAACTTGTCAATGCAGCTGTATGTAGCTTTCTTTTCTCAACTGCAAACAGGAAACTTCTGTAGAAAGTATGTGTGCCACTGTATTGATACAATCACCTCTTCTTTCCTTCCCTTCTTTCTCCTCTGATATTTTGGCCTTATGATCATTAGCGAATGCGTTTGGCACGAAACGGGCATCAGACTTTGAACCGCGGCCATCCCGATGTAGGTACATAACATACCAACGCCAAAACGGATCAAATTTCAGTCAAGGTATTTAAAAACGAAAAAAAGGTCTAACACTAAAAACACTCAAGCGAAATCTTACGAACAACATTTTTCGTTGTAGCTGTTGTTGTTGTTGTTGCTGTTGTTTGCTCATTTTGAGATGTAAAATCAGAAATGCATCACTGCTGTGTCCCCAACAACAACAACAACAATCTGGCCCCTGCGAGGTGAGACGCTTCATCTTGCGTTGGTCATCACACACACAAAATGTTCTGTTGTTGTTGGGATTGTTGCTGCCGTGGTCATGCTTCTGATGCGATCGCATGTTAAGTCAACTGCAACGCATTCAAATTATGTGTGTCCATGAATGTTTATCTCTGTGTTGATTATGCGAGAGTCTGCATGTACCCAAATTGTGTGCAATACAGCTCGATGGCCGTGTTTATAAAACAGGTGGGTTCAGGCCAGTGCACTGTGGTGCAGTATCATGCCACATCACCATGTAAGGAACTTACAAAAAATTGCAGTATTGCATAATTTTTTATAGAACCTTCTTTGAATATTATGATATACACCACTTACCCACATGGGGGTTAATACAAAATGGAATTCATATATGTTTCAAATCGACCTTGAAATAAGCTTTTTAAACTTATTTTTTTAAGTAAAGTCATTCCTCAAACTTCCTTTACATGGGTAAATCTACGTAAAATGCACCAAAACATTCATTAATTTATCCCCACCTGCTTTTTTAAAATTTTTTTTAAAAGAAGGCAAAAAATATGATGACCTTAACTTCTGGAACATTGTTGAAAAGTGTACATAAGCTTTCAGGGTTGCCATATGTTTTTCTTTTTTGAAACCTTCGGGCAAACAATATATTTAAAAAATTAAAATAAAATTTAGAAAAACTTTTAAAAAATCCAACATAAATTCTTAGGGTTGCCAGATTGTTGTTTTGAAAATTTATTTTAAATCCTTTTTTGACAAAATTTAATTTTTTGGTCTCAGAAACGCATAGATAGACTTTTTAAATTTGCACAAAAATTGTTCAAAAAAACCAGGTGACCACACCGAACATACAATTTAAAAAAAAGTTACCTGAGTTTTTCTGACACCAAAAATTTTAATTTAGTCAAAAAAAGTTGGAACTCTTTAAGATTTCCGAAAACAACCAGGTGGCAATACCAAAAATAATAGGTTTTTTAAGTGTTTTGAGACTAAATTTAAATTTTTTAAATAAATGGTTTAAGCAAAACTAACAAAAAAAAAAAAAAAACTAGGTGGCGAATTTCTAAACGGAGAATGACAAAATATGGCAAAAAAGTGATATCACAATAAAAATAGCCATTATTTTTAAAAAAATTGAAACTGGTAGATAGTCCCTCCAATTGTTTATTGATTTGATTATATAAAGATAAAAGAATATGCATAGTTATGTAAAAAAACTTTTAAAATTTTTAACCTTTTTTAAAAAACAAACTCAAGAACACCCACTATTGAAAAAATAGCACTGACTTCACTTTCACTTAGATTAAAAAAAACTGAGCGAAGAAAGTTTAAAATTAGGGAACATTTGAGGCGTTGCGTGCATTAACGCCCTCAGTCGACTTAGGCCGTTTTTGCGCCCATCGCTTTTTTGAAAGCTTGGGTCCTCAAATATATGTGTACTTAATTTTAACTTCCAATTACGACCACAGAATGTGGTTGAGCTATATATATCGCCGGTACTTACGAAGACTATCTCTTTTTAAAATGCGGTCAAGAAAATCATTTTTTTCAAACTGCGGCGAAAAAGATCTTTTTTGTGCGAATGCGGACAAGAAAATCACTTTTTACAAAATGCGGAGAAGAAAATAACTTATTACAAAATGCGGCGAAGAAAATCACTTGTCACAAAATGCGGCGAAGAAAATCTCGCTTCATTCGCTACGATTTTAAGTGAAATGCTTATTTTCGTAACTCGTGAATACTTTCACTAAATAAAGAGATTTTCTTCGCCGCATTTTGTAAAAAGTGATTTTCTTCGCCGCATTTTATAAAAAGTGATTTTCTTGTCCGCATATTACAAAAAAGATTTTTTTCGCCGCAATTTCAAAAAAAAATTTTCTTCGCCGCAACTTTCGGTTGGAAGATTCTCTTCGTAAGCACCGGCGATATATACTGTTTAAACAGTTGCGTGCAAGAAGGGCGTAGTGCGACTTGGGGCGTTTTTGCATAAATCAGTTCACGGTAGGAAAAACGGTTTTTACTCAAAACCAAGGTGCCTAACGAAAAAATTTTCTATGCAAAATAATGCTTAAAATTGTCCAAAGAGTACGTGTGATTTTTTTTTTTTTTTTTTTTTTTTTTTAGCCAAATTTTGAAAAATTATAAAATGTTCGAAAAAATTCTGAAAAAATACACACATATTTTTTGGACGATTCCAAGCATTTTCTGACTAATGCATTTTTTTTTCCTAAGGCACCTTGCTTTTGAATTAAAACCATTTTTCCGGCCGGGTAAAAAAGTGGCTATGTTCGAGTGGCCATATTTGGAAAAATTTTTAATGTAAGAATTTTTTCAATAAAGTATTTTAAAGGAAATTTTATTTCCTTATTTCTTGTCACATTTTGTCTTTTCCTATCTTTGATCTAAAAAAAGTTTTCGTCAAAAGAGTAAAAAAACACAAGAAATCGAAATTTTTTTTTTGATTTCAATTCATATATTCTATAAATTCAAAAAAATCCATTGCGCCGCTTTTGTGTAATATTGAATCAAAATATTCAAGTCTTTAAAAGTGGGTGTGACACTTTTGCCATTCCAATCCACTTTTCGCTATTTATAATCAGCATTTGTTTACCAAACTTAGCCACCGTTTGCGAAATATTGCCCAATAAATTCTAATTTTGAAGGATTTGCTACGCCTTTCTATGAGTATCTACAAGGTTAGAATTGATCGCAGTCACAATTTTATACTAATATAGAACATTGTATCAAATTTCGTTAAAATCTCTATAACCGTTTGCAATATTTACCAGGTGCAAGACTTAGATGCAAATGTATGCGTGAATTTTATAAAATTTAAAGAAATAAACAAAAACGCACATTTATAAATAGTTGAGGTAAAAGTATATTTCATTCCCCTCATTTAAAAAAAAAAAAATCTTTAAAATCGGAACAGTTTTGCCGGTTTCCCAAGCAAAATGCTAACGTTACTCCAGTGATAGTCAAATTGATTTATGCAAAAACGCTCCATAATTTAAATTTTTTCTTCTTCGATAATTCTGTCAATATGCGTTAGTATTATGTGTAAGCGATAATTATTTACTCATTTTATTAGTGTTAATTGAATAAATTTGTTTTTCAAGGTTTAAATGATGGTTTGTTGTTTTTTCAGCATTTAGAAACTTTAAATTGAAATATCTCGAAATGCCATTTTTCGACTTGGGGCGTTAATGCACGCAACGCCTCAATTGTCGATCCTATATAAAAAAAATTTTTCGAAGAGTTAACACAGACAAACAGTAACTGAAATATATGTAGCGTGCTTCGTAATGAACTATTGAGCACAACTTTTCTTAGTTCCATTTTTCGAAACTTGCAAAACTGACGGAGATATAGCCATCGGAAGATCGGGATATAACTTTATGAAAACCGGAACTGGTAAATCAGAACCCCTTGAGGGATTTTAATAATATTGGCGGCATATGAAAGGTATTTTAACTGGCTACAAAATCAATGTGCAAAAGTTTAAAACCTGAGTCCGAGAATCACCCAAATACAAAATCACAGGCACACAAAAAAAAAGAAGTTAAATGAACTTTTTATTTTTTATATGCAGTTTCTATAATTTTTGCGCTGAGTCTGACTATTTTATATTCTGAGTTATGATCCTTTGAGAGGAAGGTATTTCAGCCCCTATATAAAGAACGAAATTATATTTGTTTCGTAAAACCGATTTTTTACTAAAAAACACTCAAAATAATATTAGTGTCAATAAGAAGAAGGCCTTGAGGCAAAAAAATGGGCAATGCCACGCCCCCAAAATATGTTGTAGTTTTTATGAGGCTGAAACACCTTCTTCTCAAAGGATCATAACTCGGAAAGTAAAAGTCTTAATGAAAAAGTTTGAACTCATATTTTGATAAGGAAAATGAGGCTATTTGATGTCTTTAAAATACATATAGGAATTTCGCGTTTTCCTTTAGCTACATAAAAGCCTGAAAACAGCTTCTTGTCCAACATAAAGTAGTGGTATCTTGAAATCCAGCAGATTCAGTACTAATTCTGAGGATGGAGTCTGATTAAGCGCCAAAAAGCATGTATGACTGCATACAAGAAATAAAAAGTTAATTTCGCTTGTGTAGATGTGAAGTATAAAGAAACTTAAAATATTTTTAAATAAAAGTGTAAGTTGACTCAAAACATTTTCCTTAGAAAAAAAGTTCCAAGTTTTTCTTTTTTTACATTTCAAAAAGTTTAAAACGACTTTAAAAAACTTTATGCAATGGATTGGTAATTGCTGTTGTTCAACCAATATTCACAATTTTTTTTTTTTTTTTAACTTTCGATAGCATTTTATTTTTTAAAACTTTTTTTAATTCTTCTTGCTTTATGCACCACAGTGCACAAGGTAGTGGTACCTTCGTACGCAGAAACTTTCGTCAGAAACAACTCATGGAATTTTATGATACGCTGTTGGGAATGCTGCATGGTTAACGCAAAAGTGGCTACGTACGAAGGTTGTGCAAAATTACCATATACTCAGCGATAAATACAAATAAAATTTAATTAAAGAATGAAAAAATCCAACCCCCATCAAGCAAAAAAAAAAAGGAAACACCGAATTGCGTAATGAGCTGTGATTTGCTATTTGTTTGGGTTGGGTTTTTGCATTGAAACATTTTCAGTTGCAATTTTCATTTATTATTTATATGACAACTACATAAAAATAGCAACCAGTAGTGTCAATCAGATGTTCCCACCAGTATCATGATACGAAATATTATTGCCCCTGTCGACTAAACGCTCAATGGACTTTGACATGCAAATTAAATAATGAAATATTAATTCGAAATGAAATATTTAATGAAATATAAAACAAAAATTGCACATGTCATTGTGTTTGGCTTTTCCCATTCGGGGTTGAAGTTGGAGATTGGCATTATTCTCATTATTTTGTCATAAAGACATTTTATTACTATTAATGGATACAAATCAATTAATGGGTCCATTATACTGTTTCATCTCTTCTGGGTTGAGACACTTCTGTTCCACAAGTTTTGCTTTCATTTACTTTCTTTCCATCTTCCGCCATATACGTGCGAGCAAATAAATATAATCACTTTGTCCAAAACTCTAGAGGGAATTTCTACTGACAGGTGATTTGACGTCCTAGACCGTGGTGGCATCAACATGTTACAACAATTGTTGTGCGAATGTAGTAGTGCAACAACAACAGCAACAAAATCAACAACAACAACAACAATAAAAAAATATTAAACGTCACTTAAAATAAACAGCAGTGGGAATTTCTCTGCCTCTCCTTTTTCAATTTCATGCGGCAAAAACAATTTCCTTAAAATGTTCGTTCTTACCGAGGATTCAGAAGAAATTTGAAATTGATCAACCCCATGCGAAATCGAGCATACCGGGTAGGTACATATCTATTCTTTAGGGAATACATTAGACGACACACGCCACATGCAACAGACAACAGATATTACGTGCGTCGTCTCTCCGTTCATCTCGCATTAGATCATTTTCCGAGAATTTTTTTTTTTTTGGTTTGACCAAAAAAAGAAAAATTAATTCCACTGAAACTCTTCTTTGGGGCAGGTTACATATGGTATGAATGTCTATAAGAGTGTCCGTTATTTATCAAGTTCTTTGTTTTTAAGAAGGAACCACTCAAAATAACGTGCTTTATGGATAGTAATCAGATTAAAAAAGAAAACTTCTTAAAACTTGAAATTTGGTGTGCCTCTCTCGAAATAACTTTCTTCATACAAAAATCTCATCAAATTAAAATCCTGTAAAATTGTACAAAAATTCTATAAATTTGGTTGTTTTAAGTCATTCATGCATGACAAAATGCCGTCGGACTCAATGTCCTGTTTTATGACTCCGAACAGTTGGCTCCAATGCGTCTAAATTTGAAAAAAATGAAAAAAAAACTGGGGTACAAGTTTCTAAAGTGTCGGAGTGTCCTGGCTGACATCCTTCAAAAAATATTGAATTTTAAGCGATGTTTATTAGAAAGTTGAATTTTGGCGTATTAAAAAAATAAACAATTAAAAGATAGAAAAATAGTAATTTCCGATAAATGTTTTGACGCTGAATCTGAATCCGATCGCAGAATTGCTCTATCACGTCTTTATGTTTATTTATATGATGGAAAACACCGAGTGAAGACTTGCTCCTATACATTATACGTATTGTATGAAAAATGTATTTTCGCGGGAGGCGCGCTATATATAAAGTTTTTCAAATATTTATTTTTTTATCTGATTACTGGCCAATACGCCCGTCGTTTTGAGGGGTCCATAGAAGTTGGTAAATAACAGAGACGTGGTGGACGTTAGGCTGATTAAAAAAAAAAAAAAAAAAATTGGAAACTCCGATTATGCCCAAAAATCTGAAAGATATCATGAAAAGACCTCTGTGGTCTATTGCATATAATGTGAGAATGCTAGTGGAGACCACTAATCTCAGCTTCAGACAAGTGGTGATCTTCTCTAATAGTTAGGCTGCTATCAATACGCTGAACACAGTAACAATAAAATCAAAACTAAGGACTGCGTTCGATAAAATTGTCCGATACAAAATTCAAAAAATCTCTGAAACTAGTAGTCCGATTTTAAAAGTTAGACTCATTCTTAAACCGCCATTTTATTACAATTTTTATAATGTATCTAGAATTTTAATAATATTTTGTTTTACAAATTTTTTTGTCACTTTCTGACACTCCTTCCATTAAGGATTTTTTGGTATTATTTGATAACTTTCTAGCTGCTGAACACCAATTTTCTTGAAAATTTTTAGCATCCCTGGCATTCGAATTTTGTAAAAAAATTAATTTTTAATTTTATGGCGTGCTGTTTTGCTTTCGTGTTCTTCATAGTATTTCTGTCAGAAACTTTTCATACCTTAAACGTCTTCAAACAAACCTCCTTTTTGGCCTTGCGAACTTAAATCTCGGAACACTTTACCCTCTGTGCCAGTTTTCTGCAAGAAATGTTGGGGTTATACTTCAAAATTGTGACGAAGTTCTTCTTTGTGTTTTGGTCACGGAAGTCTTTTTCGAAAGACATCCAAGTCTTCCTTAAATTTTTTCAGAACTCTTTATACTAATTTCACATAAACTTTGCTATTCCGAGCAATTCTATTTGTAGTCCACCGCGGGTGGTCTTCAAAAATGTTTATTATTGACTTTCGAACTTCTAGCTCGTTGCCATTTTTAAGTAAATATGACTGACTAGGGCAGTGGCGGATCCAGGATTTTGATAAGGGGGGGGTCCAAAATTTTTTTAAGGGGAAAGGGTAGACATTTTTTCCTTGAGATATATGCATAATTACCACGTATATAAAGGTCACCATAACGGCTGGACTACCGTGTTATAGAAAAGCCATTGGTGCTGTCCAGTCGTTATGGCAGTGCATATAGTTTGTTCGCAAATTCAAACTGCGCGCCAACCTAGTCGCGATGACAGCGCCGTGCGATTTTTCTTTAAGTTTTTGCGTCGATATTTGCGCCATCTATGAGCGTGTTTGAGCGTATTTTAATTATTTCTGTTGGAGTGCACAGCAATTTGTTATTTGCCCTATTAAACATAGATGATGGTTTGCATTGGGTTGTTTACCCTATTTAACAAAGAATAAGTAAATTGGGTACCGTTGCCATGTACCGTATGAAATCGCTGTGCAATGCAAAAACTACAATGATAAATAGTTGGCTTTGTCTATTTTGAATATACCCAGTAGCAATGGGTAATAGCTAGCATAAGAGTTGGTAATAGCAAAAGTGAGGGTCTAACCTATTACCGCATCGCTGAATTTTAACACAGCGATGTCATTGAAAACTCAGATGTGAACAACTCGCATACAAGGGTGTAGGAGTGTATCAGCTCTTACCTATTCATATGCCAACTCCTATGACCTATTCACCTCTTACCTATTCATATGCCAACTCCTATGACCTATTCACCTCTTACCTATTCATATTACTTTGAAGAACAAAAATTACATAACTAATTGAATATTTTTAAAAAATTATTTTTGATTGCAATTTTACGTCTTTCGCCACAAAGATTCATCATATTGATGTTACTATAATTATTTTTATTTTACTAAATTAATTATAATTGAAAAATTGCAAGTTGAAAAACTTTTGTGTTTGGTCTGGGCCGGAGTTGAACCGAGGACCTCACGGTTGCTACAACTTTCAATCGCAGTGCCAGTCGCTAGACCACTGCTCCATCCTCGCGCTCTTGCGAAGCTGACTTATTGACTTATTTTGTTTTTGCTAGTGGGCTATTACCAACTCGCTTACGTTTTTCATAACTAGAGCAAAAGTAAACAAAAAACTAGTAAGGGTGTTAATTTTGGCCTGGCCAAAAAATAAATACCCTACACTGCAGTATTTTGAAAATTTTGCTTATATGGGAGGTGCCACTCCCTCTTGTCCGAGTACACCCAGTTTTTGTTCAGAGCTTGCATTTATAGTTTTTAGAGTCAGAGTGAAATTTTGTTGGATTATCTCAAAAAACTCTTTCAGTATAGCATTTTGAATCTTTTGCTTATATGGGAGGTGCCACGCCCACTTGTCTGATTTCACCCAATTTTTGCTGAGAGCTTTCATTTATAATTTTTAGTGTCTGAATCAAATTTGGTTCGAATATCTCAAAAAACGCTTTCAGTAAAGCGTTTTGAAGCTTTTGCTTATATGGGAGGTGCCACGCCCTCTTGTGCGAGTACACCCAGTTTTTGTTCAGAGCTTGCATTTATAGTTTTTAGTGTCAGAGTGAAATTTAGTTGGATTATCTCAAAAAGCTTTTTCAGTATATCATTTTGAAACTTTTGCTAATATGGGAGGTGCCACGCCCCCTTGTACGATTTCAATCAATTTTTGCTGAGAGCTTTAATTTATAATTTTTAGTGTCTGAGTCAAAGTTGGTTCGAATATCTCAAAAAACGCTTTCAGTATAGCGTTTTGAAGCTTTTGCTTATATGGGAGGTGCCACACCCTCTTGTCCGAATTCGCTCAGTTTTTTATCAGAGCTTGCGCTTACAATTCGTAGTACTTATATGTATTGTGGTTGCATTGTCGTGAAAAATACTCCTAAAATTGCATTTTGAATATAATTTTTGTATGGGCAGTAGGCGTGTCCGTTGATCGATTTTGCTCATTTTCAATCCCCCGAGCTAACTTTGACGACGGAGGCAGTGTACCAAATTTCATTGAATTATCTTGCTCAGTTTTCCCAAAAAGTGTATTTCAACACACAGCCAGCCACCCAGCCAGCCAGCCAGCCAGCCAGCCAGCCACCCAGCCAGCCAGCCAGACAGACGGACATGGCTATATCGACTCAGGAGGTGACGCTGATCAAGAATATATATACTTTTCTATACCTGCCACGCCTCCTTCTCTGCGTTACAAACGGAAGGACAAAGTGAATATACCCTGGGTGTAGGGTATAAAAATCGCAGCAATAATTGTCTTATTACCAACTCGCTGAAATATTCAGAACTTAAACAATCATCCTCGTCTCTTGCCCCGCAAGTTATTACCAACTCAATTGCCATTTTCAGTATTGAATTCAATTGCTAGTGGGTATGTACAAATATACAATATGTATAAATAACACATACATTCGCATATTTATGCGCGTGTCTATTTGACTTTTCTTTTGTTCGTTCATTCCGTTTTGAGCATCGTATGTGACAAGTTGTGCCGCCGCTTTGAGAAAAATAAATTTAAAATAAAAAAAATTAAAAAGAAAAGAAACTTTGTGTTGGTGTGAGAAAACACGCCTCACAATATGAAGAGGACATTGTTTTCCTATTTCACCCGCTTTGATCCAGAATCAGAACCAGAAACAAAGAAAAAGGAAAAACAGGTAAGAAAAATTGCAATAAAAAAATGATAAGTATATCGGAAAAGCTACTATTTTTGCACAATGTATTCATATAATTTATAATTTCAAAAAAACTGAAGATTCTCATTAGTTTTTAGCTAACCATATTTTTTTGACACAGATTGAAAATGCAGAGAAGCTTAACCTCGAAGAAAATCCACCGGAGACTGGAGGACAATCGACTTCCGAAGATACGTCAGTTCAAAACAAACAAGAATTGCTTCCATTCAAAAACGACATCGCTCTAGCCACCTCTAATGCTTCAAATACAAGAAACGCGAGTGAAATCCTGAACATTATCGACGACTCGTGGGTGCCACCAGCTAATTTTTCGTTCCCGATATCAACTGCCAAAAATTTATCTTTTCAAAGAAAATGGCTTGAGGAATTTCACTGGTTGGCATATTCTGCGAAAGAAAATGGTGCATATTGTAAGTGCTGCATAGCTTTTGGCGTGAAAACCGGTGGAATACGCGACGTACGTCTGGGGAAACTCATCAACAAGCCGTTCAACACTTGGAAGCACGCGAAAGAAACTTTTCGGAACCACGAAAAACTTGATTATCATAAAAAATCCATCGTTGCTTTTGAACATTTACGCGATATTCAGCTTGGCAAAACTAAATCTATTGATGAACAACTCGATAAGCAGAAAGAAAAAACTAAAGAAGAAAATTACGAACGACTGAAACCCATAGTTAGTTCAATAGTTTTGTGTGGACGTCAAGGAATTGCACTTGGTGGCCATAGAGACGATGGATGTTTGTATAATGAAGAGGAACCTGACGCGGATGATAAAACTGATGGAAAATATTCGAACGAAGGAAACTTTCGTGCAATTTTACGGTATCGAGCTGAAGGTGACGAAACACTCAAGAAAAACCTTTTGTCTGCTCCGAAAAATTCAACATATTTGAGCAAAACCATTCAGAATGAAATTATCGCAACTTGTCATGAATTGATCAGAAAAAAAATCGTTGATCGAATAAATCAATCGGAAGGATTCTCAGTTTTAGCCGACGAATCGACTGACATTTCAAGCATAGAGCAATTTTCCATTCGCACACGATACTTGGATTCACAAACAAATATTTGTGAGGATTTCCTCGGATTCGTTCCCGTCACTGACGTTTCTGGACAAGCTCTGGCAAATTCCATCAGGAATTATCTGACCGATATCGGCGTGGATTGCTCATTCATGTACGGCCAAGGATACGACGGAGCTCCGGCAATGAGTGGCGAATTTCATGGAGCACAGGCTTATTTGAGGTCTCATTTTCCTCTCGCAATTTATGTGCATTGCGCCGCACATAGCTTCAGTTTGACCATCAATGCAGCTTGCGAAGTATCTGGTATCAAAAACGCGTTGGGAACTATCGGAGCAATTCAAGCATTTTTTCACTGGCCCAAGAGACAAAGCATCTTGAAGAACGAAATTTCAAAAATGACAGAGAAAAGTGAGCGAAGAAAAGAAAAATTGAAGTCCATTTGTCCTACAAGATGGGCTCAGTCTCATGAAGCTGTATCAAGATACGTCGAACTTCAACCGGCTGTTATTGAAGCGTTGGAAGAAATAAAAACGTGGAAGGATCGAGAAACTTCACTGGCAGCATCTCAACTTTTGACAGCGATTTTCACAATCGAGTTCCAAATTTGCTGTCATATTATGGAATCAATTAATTCCATCGTTTTGCCATTGAGTCGAGAATTGCAATTGAAAAATCAAGATCTGGGAGAAGCCACGAAATTGGCTGATGATGCTTTGAACGACTTCAAGGAAAAGCGTGAAAACGTGGATTCATGCTTCCACATTGTTTATCAAAAAGTTTCTGAAATTTGTTCGGAGTACGAGATTGAAATGAAAATGCCTCGTCGATGCAGTCGACAAAAAAATCGTTGCAACATTGAAGCGAAAACAGTTGAAGAGTATTACAAAATCGCATTTTACATCCCATTTCACGACACCTACATTTCTCATCTTCAGAGTCGGTTCGAAAAACACAAAACAGTTTTTCAAAGTTTTGGACAGCTATTCCTCAAACAAGAATTCGACCAGAAGAAATGTGCAAGCCTCTACCAATTTTACGAAGAAATACTGGATTGTTCCGAGAGTAATTTCATTTCAGAAGTCAAAATGTGGAGACAACGGATCTGCAATCAAAACATCGAAAATGCACTTGATGCATTAGCAGTGAGTATCTCCCAAATTCAGATCATTTTTGACTAAAAAATAATGCCAGGTTTCTCATATATTGTACCAAAAAATCAGATTGATTATAATACTAATAGATTATCATTTATTTTCTATTTAATTTCAAAACAAAACTTTTTAATCTAAAAGAATCAGAGAAAAATCACTAATAGACGACTTATTGACAATTAATTGAGTAAGAGATTTTTTTGGTGCAATTTGGAACAAAGTAAAATAAATAATATCCATTGAAAATCTAAATAGAAGGAATTTTTGCAGATCATAAATGGCAGAACTTTCAAAAACGTCAACAAAATCCTACGAGTTTTGGCGGTGATACCCGTGACCACAGCAACTCCAGAACGATCATTTTCGACTTTGAGGAGAATGAAAGATTATCTGAGAAACACGATGGGTCAAGAGCGTCTCAATGGTCTTGCATCTTTGAACATTCATCATCGCATAACTTTGACTGAAGACGAAATTCTCAGTAAGTTTTTTGAAAAGCCTCGAAAATTTAAGAGTGACTAGAACCGTTTGTGGATCATATATTTTTTCTTGATCGATCATATTGATTATCTTTGTAATTATCTTCTTCGTAATTATCTTCTATTGCATTTATTATTCGAAAATAAATTAAAATTTGTGTAAAACATTCAATAAATTACGAATTTTTATTAATAACTTTGTGTTTCAACTTCACCAACATGCCCAATAAAAGCATAAAATTTGAAAGTATATGATCCCATGGGGGGGGTCCGGACCCGAAAACCCCCCCGTGGATCCGCCACTGGACTAGGGACAAAATTTGAAAACCATAGTTTTGGTACATTCATTTCAAAGCCAACTGCGAAAAAAAATTTTAAATTGCGGAATTTGAAATCAAGTTATTAGATAAAATGTATCGGACAATTTTATCGAACGCAGTCCTTAGTTAAGAAATGCAGAAAATATTAAATCGAACTAAGGCGTCAATCCGAACATACTCTCGTTTGGGTTCCAGGTCACAGGATCATTGAAGCTAACGAAAAAGCTAATGAACTAGCAAGACATGGCTCCTCTCTAAGCGGGACAAATTCTGAGTGTGTATACACTAGATACTATCAAAAAAGAAAAGATCGCTTTAAGCCAACCACCGTCTAAATATACGCGATTTGATTTTTTCCTATTGCTCCGCCATTGCGTCAGATCATCAAGTTTAGTATATCGTTGTTCATTCATAGAAGTAATTTATCTCAAATGTTTTTTTCGACAAGTGGTACTCATTATCTCAGCTTCTACAACCCCAAGGTGTCAAGGACACTTCAAAATTTAAGCCCATAAAAAATCATAAAATTCATCTCCATAAAGTTTCCTCAAATTGTTAAAATTAAAGAAGTTATAGCGAATCTAAAACTTCGGTAGAAAATATGAAAAACATTATGTTCTAAAACGAAAATCACCCCTAAAACTATGCAATATTATTTTTTTTAACATTTGACATTTCATACAGTATACAAATAAATAAGAAAAAGAATTTTGCATAATTTTGGGGGCCGATTTTCGTTTTAGAACATCCTGTTTTTCATATTTTCTGCTGAAAGTTAAGATTCGCTATTACTTCTTCAATTTCAACAATTTGAGGAAACTTTGTAGAGATGAATTTTATGATTTTTTATGGGCTTAAATTTTGTGAAGTGTCCTTGGCACCTTAGGGTGGTAGATATTCCGATAGGTCTGGTGAAGAAAGGATTTTCTCGTATTTCAGACAGATGGAAAGCTTTAGAAACATGCAGGGTTTCCAGAGCAATCTGGCCTTTATTGAACAAATCAAAAACATCAGATCTGCTATCCAGAAATCATGCTGATATTCAAAGAATCGCTGAAGTTTGCACTGGGCACTTGACTATCGGCAAGCATGTCGAAAGACTGGGTATCACCTTAAACTCTTTCTGTCGGAGTTGCATGGATGGCAACGAAAAGGAATCTCTTGAGCAATTTTTATGCAACTGCCCTGCTCTTTCTAGAGCCAGGCATAAAGCTCTAGGAAAACCCTTCTTCATTGATTTGAGTGAATTTGCCGACATTCATATTGGCCCCCTGTTCAACTACATCAACAGAACAAACTGGATGTAAATATCCTTTACAGTTTCCTTTAAAGGATATCGAATCCAGTTTCTGACAACCCCTCCTACCAGCCAGCCTGATCACTTATGTGGCATTAAAATGGCAATTACAGTGCTACTTAGGCTTAGCATCGTTTACTAAGCCACACCTCTAATTTAACTATCTAGAGGTAGCGCAACATCGATTTACGCAGAATCTCTTTTATTCACAATTGCTCGGAATGAGTCGTACAATGTGTCAAATGTTTCGTCTGGAATCAAGGTATGAAAAAAAATTTAAAATTTAATCAACCAAATATGTTTCTTGGTGCCATGACATAGTCCCCACGGACATAATCCCCACGAAACGGGGATTATGTCCGCCAGTAATTCGGACATAGTCCCCATTTCTAAAATGGGGATTATGTTCGCAAGTGTTTCGGACATAGTCCCCTTAACGATATTTTGTTATTGACAACAGAAGCAGCTCAGGATTTACAGCTCCCAAAAATTCCAATACCGTTTCCGCGGCAGCCTTCAGCCGCTGATCAGTCCATAATATATCCAACACCTAGTTTGCTAGCCACAGTAATTTTTCATAAGAGTAGGGGTAAGTGGGCGGCCTGCGGCCGCAGCTCAGGATTTAAAACTCCCAGGACTTGGCAAGCTATTTAGCTATTTATTTTATTTAACAATATCTGCTCACAACATTAAGATAAATGAATCTTATAATTAGTAGGAGCCTTAAAAAGTACACCAGTAATCTAAATGAGTTAAATGTGAGAATTAAATCTTAAATTCGAAAGAAAAATACAGTTAATAGCAGTAGAAGATGTAAAGAGATAAAGTCCAAGAAGGATAAAGGCTTAAGTTATATTTCATCAATGGCTAAGTAATTTATAACAGACAAATTGAATGTTTTCCTGTTTCTGATCTAACGACACACTTGTTGTAACAGACACGAACTTGGAATTAATAAGATCACAATCAAGATCATTTGGAATCGCGGTTGATTGTTTGCCAATGCCTATCTTTTTCAAAAATTTCCATACATTTGTATTCGAGCAATTCAGCTTGTTTTTATAAAATTGTGCTTTTGCTTTTTTAATTTTAAGTGTAATAATATTTCTAGCACTTTTGAACTCTTTTAAGAATTGGGGAATTTTAAATTGTTTCCATTTTTTATATGCTGCGTCACGTATTCTCATATGTCGCTTTATTTCCTCCGTTAGCCAGATTGGTCCTTCCCTGTGGATTACTTTAGTTTTAAGGGGAACGTAGTTAGTGTATAGATCTAAAACATGGTTATTGAAAAACAGCACCTGATCGTCTACCTGACTCATATAATAAATGCTGCTACAGTCCCTACTTAGTACATCATTTTGTAATGCGAGCCAGTTAATGTATTTAAAGTCACGAAAACTAATCGTTTCCTGAGAGTTTTTAAAATTTGTGAAATCAAACGTAAGGAATAGCAAATCATGCTTAGAGAAACAAGGTGCAGAAAGCTGATCATACATGAGCACTTTGTTGGTGTCGCTGACAAAGAAAACATCAATAAGACTGCAAGATTCAAAAATAAAGTGTGTTGGGTTTTGAGTATTAACGGGTAGCAGATTTATTGATTTTAATGAGCTTAGCAAAGGTCTAGACTCAGTTACATTCATTAGGTTACAATTAAGGTCACCGCAAATTATAACATTCGGTAGTGAGCAACTTATTTGTTCTAATAAAGTGCAAAATGAATCCAGTTTAATCGATTTATTGGGCCTGTAACTTGTTCCCAACATCAGTTTTTCAAGGTTATTAGAAACCTCCAGTAAAATAAATTCGCAATCACTATTTGGTTCGGACTGACATAATAATTTACATTTTATGCCAGCTCGTACATAGATTGCGACACCACCACCCATTCGTCCAACTCGGTCTGAACGAAAAACGCGGTAACTATCTAAGCCATACATACAATCTGGGATATCTTTATCAAACCAAGTTTCAGATACACATATAGCATCAATACCAGATCCCACAAATAAGTATCTGAATTCTTCAATTTTTGAGTTAATACTCTGTGCATTTATGTGCGATATATGCAGCCCATTTCGCTGCGATTGAAGTACTCTCAGCATAGTAGAAACTCCCATGTCCAACCCCTCGCCTGTGTTATTCATCATTTAAACAGAAAACACAACGAGTAACTGAAAGATCAGAAAAGGTTCCGTCAACGTTATTAATCCCAGTCCGCAAAAATATACCCACATTGATGAAAAGACAACCTAATCTTAAAACATAGCTGAAAGTTGGAAAATTAAAATTGCTTTTAAATAAATTTATAAAGTTTAAAATATATGGTGGTGAAAAGAAAAGGTAACCTAAACTTATAAACAATATAATATTAATAAGAGAAATTTTCAAACTGAAGAAGAGAAGAGAATAAACTAAAACTAAAATATATGCAGCATTATAAATACATTTAATCATCTTCATTATAAGAGTTATTTTGATCGTCGATAGCATCAAGTAAACTTTTTTCATCCTCCATGTGTACATTTTTCTTTTCTCTCTCAGAAAGCTTTACAACGACAGATCCACGATTAGTGAACGCGGCGAAAATTTTTCCTTGATTCTTTAGTTGTAGGGCGAATTGCAGTAAAGACCTAGTACGCCTTGTGATGCACTCATTTAAGTAACACTTTGTGTCGGACTCTATTCCTAGATCGCGAAGGGTGAGAGTTCTTTGTTTTTCTTTACGGAAGGCAGCTGCCGCTTTCAAAACTGAATCTCTCTCAAATTGATAATTAAATTGCAGAATCACTGGTGTGGGCTTTTTGGTTCTATCCTGTACCCTACGTCTTATACGAAATATATTACGCACTGCTGGCAATCTGCTTCCAATAGAGAAACTTAGTTGGTTATAAAGATTATACAAATTTTCATTTTCACACTCTGGTACACCAAAAATCACAGCATCCGATGCAATTTCTTTACGTTCCATAACATCTAAACGTTTTTGTAAATTATGTAGCTCCTTTTGTACTTCGTATTGATCTGCAGATGCAGCTTCAAGGCTCTCTACTCTCGCACTAATGTAGAATATTTTCTCGTTTGTGTTCTCAGAAATTGCGGTTATTTTTTTATTTATGTTCTCAGTCACTTCAGCCCAAAAAGCCAACATCGGCTTCGCGGCGGCCTTCGGATTATTGCAAAAATTTTGTTCAATCTTAATTAATGGAAATGGGGATTATGTCCGGTAACCATGTTTTTTTAGCTAAAATACCCACAAAAAAGTATTTTTGAAATTTCACCCCACTGAAAAACTCTAAGAGGAGGGGGATCAGACGATTTATTATGAAGAGTTACATGGGGGTTACGTTACAACATTTGGTAACGTCGATTTTACAGTTTTATGAGAAAAAATTTAAATACAAATTACCAAAATTAAGATTTGTTACGTTACTAGGGGGAAGAAGGTTGTATGTTTTGTAACGTTGCGTTACGACCAGGCAGGGATTCTTTAAGATTGGTCGAAAATTTACGTAATATGTGAATGGCCTTATAGTAATAGAAGAAGAAATTCCGAGCAGCATTGCTATTGTACTCTGAGGTCAAGTGGGTCATTCATCAACCACTTGATGGTTGATTGTTAAACTTTTTTTTTTTATTTCCTTGGCGTTTGTACGAAATCTCATTATTTTAATTAACTTTCTCTTTTCGAATTGTTTCACAAATTCGATACCACAATTGCACTTTCACACCAGCATACACTCAAAGCAATTTCCACAGCTGTGCACTATATGTACATACGTCTGTTGGTGGGACTCTCCTGGTGTCTGTCGGTCGGTCGTTCGGCATGGTTGTCCTTTATCCTGCTTAATCGCATTGCTTACCTGTCATGTGAAATGTCAACCGTAAAGCGTTCGTTGATTGTTCATTTCTCTTTCATTTTTTTCGTTTTTCGTTTTTGTTGCTTTGTTTTTTACTACAGAATTCGCCCAGCATTTAACTCGCTTCCCATAGTGCAAACTGCATTTTGACACGGACGGACAAATGTAACGGAGGAATAGACAAACATCCCATAAATGCAGTCAATTCCATTCAATTTCGTTTTGGTTATTTCGTTTAAGCCATTTTAAGGATTAAAGTCTTTGTTATTAAGTGTTTAAATAGTTTTCTGTCGGTGTATGGCTATCTGCGCGTGTATGTGTGCATCATAAACATAAATGTGAATGCCTGAGCGTTGGCTGCGTTGCCAACATGCTGCTTTATTTGGCTACACTGTTGCATTCTCATTTATGAGATGTATTCTCGTGTATGTGCAATTGTACGTATGTATGTATGTATTTAAGTACTTATGGATGTATGAGATGCGTGAATTTTAAACCCAAATTTGAACATTTTATTCAAAAATGCGACCGAGTGCATTGGTGTGTCAATTGTATTTTTGCATTTGCAGGCATAATCTCTGGTGGAACAAAAAAATGCTACAAAACAACAAAAACTCCCTTTATTCCACCAAAGGTTCCATTTAAATTAAATTTTAAAATTTAATACGTTTGACCGATTTATTTTGAAATTGATCCTTATTTGAAAAACAAAATCCATTTGTGAAAGGTATTTGTAGGTTTTAACGGATAAAACTTTTGGTCACTAAAAACAAACAGCAAAAGTATTTGTTCGGTGGACTTTGTTCGAGTTGGAACTAAAGTAACTTTGTACTAAAAGTCCAATGTGTTAACTGCACGAAATCGGTCACAAAATTTAAAAAATTTTTATACCTTTCACCCATATAGACCATGTGTTATTATATCGTCACCTGAACGATACAATTATATACAACCAGAGAACTCTATTCGCGTTCTAAGTACAAATAACTCAAAATACTCTTGAAAAGTTTTGGAAAAATTACCTGAAAAAAAGTGAAGCGGCCTTGAAATTGTACACTAATGCGGGCAAAGAAGATTCACTTCGAAACAAAACTATAAAAAGCTAAAATTAGTGAAAATTCAGATTTCGAAAAATCTTCCATAAACTAGAACATCTCGTTGTATTCAGGTGAAGATATATTTATATCGTAGAACATACCCTTTTTTAGCCGGCAACTCTACTCCTGACTTTCATCGACTACAGTGAGCTTCCTCATTAAGGCTCATCGCATGTATTCTCTTGTAACTCCAAGGAAGAATACAAAAGACTTCAAGTGTAGAGGATTTCAAATCGGGAAATATAGAGGGCTTTTCGAGTGCCCGGTGTACATCAAGGACATGCACATGCTTTTCCGAAGTCTGGAGGCTCGAGTTACCGGGGAAAAAGAACCTCAACATTTGCTTTTAATATAAGACATACCCATCAGAAGAGATCGTAGAAATTATCGTTTTAATAAGTGTTATGTGAATCGGATAAGTGTGAGGGAGAATTTTTGGCACGGCAAAAGGAATTTGTGAAGCCTCTTATCCAAGAAGAGGAATAACACTTAACCTTTCAAATACACCCAATTCTGTTTTTAAAAAGCTTTTTTACACGGTTTTGATTTAACACGGTCTAGAAAAAAAAAAAGATTCTGTTTTTACACGATACCATTCGACTTAGCTCGACTGAATAAATCTATTTGATAGAAACTTTATAGAAAAATATTTTTACTAACCGAAATCTTTAGAAATATCGAGCCCTAACAGCCAAAAAGACTTAACTGACAAAAATTAAATTTTACAGGAGAAGGTTTTTTTTAAATATCTGTGCATTTAGTATAGCTATTACAGTGAAATTTAGTATGTAAGCTATATTTTGTGTTAGACATGCGATGCAACTCACGGTGATTTTTAAAAAATTTGAACTTTTTGAAATACCACCCGCGATTTTTTTCAGGGATAATGTTGGGGGACCCTTCTAGTATCTAAATCCGCAAACCGCGAAATCGAACGTCCAGCCGTTTTTTTTTTTCGACCTTTTAGTTTTTTTAACGATTTTTGAGTATGTCTCGGTGTGTATATACATATTATGCACACATATATATGTATATACGTACATATATATACTTGTATATGTATGTATGTAAAATATATATATATGGATATATATATACATACATACATACATACATATAAAAGGTATCATTTCCGCACCATTTATTTTTTAAAAAAATCGGTTTTTTCGTACTTAAGAAAAACACAAACAAAAACCGGAAACGAAAGTAGTCATTCCAGATGTGGTTTTTGATGCTTAATCCGATTCCGGTATTGAAATTGCTCTATTATGTCTGGACTTTGAGATATCCTTACATATATGTTTAAAGGACACCATTTTTTTTCCTATTTTTGAAGTTATATAACAAGATAAGGTAATATTATGCCGTAAAATCTGGTATGACAGTTAATAGCCCTAGTTTTTTCTTTGAAAACTCAATCAAACCGATAACGATATCTTTTTTTTTGTCGGAGATATCTTTGCCTAAAAAGTTAAAAAAGTGCAAAAACACGATTTTTGGCTATATTGGATGTTATATGCAGGACACACAACATTTTTTTGGGAATTTTTATTACCAGAAACATTTAGTACTTTTTTTTCGCTTTAAATTGAGTTATCAAATGTTTATCTGCAATATTTTTCTGCAAAGTTATGTTAACTTTAAAATCACACCATGAAACTTAAAGCAAAAAATCTCGGTTTTCGGCTAAATTTGAGGTTGTATACAGAACGGATGAAATTCGTTTGCTCTTTTTGACTAACCAAAACATTTAAAACCATTTTTTATCTTCAAAATGAGATTTTTTGCTTTAAGTTTCATGGTGTGATTTTCAAGTTAACATAACTTTGCAGAGAAATATTGCAGATAAACATTTGATAACTCAATTTGAAGCGAAAAGAAAGTACTAAATGTTTCTGGTAATAAAAATTCCCAAAAAAATGTTGTGTGTCCTGCATATAACATCCAATATAGCCAAAAATCGTGTTTTTGCACTTTTTTAACTTTTTAGGCAAAGATATCTCCGACAAAAAAAAAGATATCGTTATCGGTTTGATTGAGTTTTCAAGGAAAAAACTAGGGCTATTAACTGTCATACCAGATTTTACGGCATAATATTACCTTATCTTGTTATATAACTTCAAAAATAGGAAAAAAAATGGTGTCCTTTAAACATATATGTAAGGATATCTCAAAGTCCAGACATAATAGAGCAATTTCAATACCGGAATCGGATTAAGCATCAAAAACCACATCTGGAATGACTACTTTCGTTTCCGGTTTTTGTTTGTGTTTTTCTTAAGTACGAAAAAACCGATTTTTTTAAAAAATAAATGGTGCGGAAATGATACCTTTTATATGTATGTATGTATGTATGTATATATATATCCATATATATATATTTTACATATATACATATACAAGTATATATATGTACGTATATACATATATATGTGTGCATAATATGTATATACACACCGAGGCATACTCAAAAATCGTTAAAAAAACTAAAAGGTCGAAAAAAAAAAACGGCTGGACGTTCGATTTCGCGGTTTGCGGATTTAGATACTAGAAGGCTCCCCCAACATTATCCCTGAAAAAAATCGCGGGTGGTATTTCAAAAAGTTAAAATTTTTTAAAAACCACCGTGAACTAGTTTCATTCACTTATTTATAATATAACGGCTATTTTTCAGTGTTTTGTCAGTTAAGTCTTTTTTTCTTTTCCAGATTCCCCATCTGATCTTCAGTTTTTGTACCAAAAAACATTTGTGGTCACATATGCTATTAACCCTCATCAAGACTTTTTAATAAATTTTCCTTTTTATTACAATTTTTGCAAATTATTTTTGACACAAAAAGAAAAAAAGACTTAACCAACAACTCGCAGTCACAAAAAAAATAAACAAAATACTTCGAATGTCAGTTAAGTCTTAATTGCTTTTGCTATAACTCCGTAACGGTACTTCTCACTGTTATGAAATTTGTAGAGAAGATGCTTATGGACACGAATTATAGGTTTTCATCAAAAAACGAAAATCCGAAATCGTGTCGGTTAAGTCTTTTTGGCGGTTAGGGCTCGATATAGTTAGGAAATTTCCCTTTCTAAGTTATTTTCACAGCAGCTTAAGTCTGTAAATGTACATATGGAACTTATTCCCTTTTTTTACGTACATACTTCATGTCTTTTTTTACACTGTTTTTTTTTTTTACACGTATAGAAACGGAATTGGATGTATTAACTAACTGAGACACTAAAGTTAATGTGAATATTTTTTGCATTCACAACTGTTTCTGATGAATACGCCACGTTTCTGTTTATTGTTGTTACTTTTTAAAAGTAAATAAATCGATAAAATTATCGATAATCGATTGTTGCAATAAAAGTCTAATTTTGGGGATAAAAAACCTCTGCGTTCAACGAGCATGGGTTGAAATATGGAATTATCAAAAAGTGATCTGTGAATTAGTGCATTCACTGGCTGCTACGTCACAATATATGATGATTTTAAGTTAAAAGAAAACCTTTTGCTATGCTTACCCACAGCCCCACACAAGAAAGCGATTGTCTATCTGTCTGTCTGCTCTATCTGTAAGTATATGCCGTCTACATGTGGGTTATGGAATTACTTATACAGTGACACAAACCCACTCTCAATCAGACAGACCATTCTGTCACAGGTTCTTTTCTCTGTTGTAATCGAGACAAAAAGAAGACGGATTGACGCTCGTTTATTTTAATGTCTTGTCTCCACAGTGGGTCTTAATAAAAGGAATTCACGTTTACCGTCCCTTTGGCTTCTAATTCTTTATGACTTTGGAACCTTGTCCATCTGCATATATGTAGCTTCTTCTTCTTCTTCTTCGACTACAGGTCGTGACGGTTTTCCTACTTTTCAACCATTTGTTGTTGTTGTTGTTCTTATTATTATTGGTGTACAATACCTTTTGTATAAGGTGCACCATTAGTAGTTAATTTTAATGGGTTATTATGTGTTTTGTAGTTTTCGAATTATGAGTGGTAGGGTTATTCATATGTTTGGCAGCGCGTATGTATGTAGATAGGAGTTTTAAAAATTTATTTAAATTGGCTTTGCATGGGTGTGTGTGTGTGATATAGAAGCTTCTTTTGTCAATCGATGTTTTAGTTTTTTTATTTTTCGTCTCTTCAGGTTTTGATTTGTTTTGTCCGTTTAGTTTAAATGGAAATATTTCATTTTTATTGTTTTTTTAAGAACATAATTTATTGTAATTATTTTCAATGATTTCTTTCTTATCACACAGAGTGAATGTATTTAATGGCTTTATGCATTTGTATTCTAACGAGACGAATATACATTCAAATTTATAGAATATTAAGTATCTCAATCTTCATATCTACCTTTTGTGAGTTAGAGACAAAGAAGAGGACCACAATTGAGTTGAAAAGCTCTACCGTGGTATTTTTTTTTTTTTTTGGAAAAATGTTTTTGAGTTGTGTCTTTGAAAACTTAATCGATAGCTTAGTGTACATTTTTCGAAATTAATTCTGACACATTTTGATTCGAATTCCAGAAAAAAATTCGAGGTGCTATGATTAAGAAATGAAGACCCACAGCTGCTTGGAGAATCCCTATCCCAGGTTTTACATATGTATTAGAGCGCCCATCAGATACAGTTATGGAAAAAGAAATAGCACGATTTGATAATATTTTGCTTAGCAAAACTTTTTTTTTGCATTGTTTGAAATTTCCATAAAAAATTTTGTGTTTTGTATTGCACTCCATTCGACCAAAAAATTAAAAGTTAAAAATTTATAGTTACAACCACCAGTTGTTTTTATTGCCAATTTTCCTCATTGCATACATCATTTTACATGGAAAAAGAAATAGCACACTTCATTTTGAGTGATCAGTATTTTGGAGTCGGTAGGCTAGTGAATGTATGTCATTCAGTTTGATGTTAAGTAGTTTTGTATTATATAATTATTAAAAAAAAAAATGGGACGCGGCACTCATTGTACACCAGAAAAAAGGACGACTATCTTCAAACTCTTCGAAAATGGCAAAAATCCCACTAAAATTTCCAACATACTGAATTGCTCTAGAAAAATGGTGTACAATTTACTAACTAAAAAAAATTTCGCAAGCCACCTCCAAGAAAAACTGGATTACGCATAGATAGAGCCATCGTCAATAAGTCTAAAGCTGATCCTTTTAAACCTTCACGCGTAATAATGACGGAGATAAAGGATGAATTTGATGTGAAAATTTTGAGCAGACTTGTAAGATATCGATTCAATGAAGCGGGAATATTTGGACGCATCAGTAGGAAAAATCCACTTCTTACTAAAAAAAATATTAGAGCCCGGCATAAGTTTTTAAAAGCCCATGTAAATAAAGACGTCCATTTTTGGAAGAGAGTGCTTTGGAGCGATGAAACCAAAGTAAATCGCATTGGATCTGAAGGGAGAACATTTGTGAATCGCCCTAAATGCCAAGAGTTCAATCCAAAGTACACTACCAAAACTGTTAAGCACGGTGGAGGTCAAAATAGATGACAAATTGAACCGATTCGGGTACTTAAACCTACTCCGGAACATGATGGAGCCATTTGCATTCGCTTCCATGCCAGTTAATTGGATCTTTATGCAGGATAATGATCCAAAGCATTCGGCAAAAATAGTGAAAAACTGGCTAGCTGATGTTTTGGACTGGCCAGCTCAAAGTCCTGATCCAAACCCAATAGTGAACCTTTGGAATTATGTCAAAAATTTTATTGAGCAGAAAAACTACAAAAATTTAGAGGAACTTTGGGCTGGAATTCAAGAAGCTTGGTATTCCATTCCAAAAAGCAGATGCCAAAAACTAGTAGAGAGCTTGCCTCGTAGATGTCACGAAACTATCAAAAATCGTGGTCACACCACAAAATACTAATGTTGTAAGTAATTACAAGTAATTTTAAGCAGGTTTTTTAATATGGTTGCTTTCCTTTTCCACAGATCTTCTCAAGTGTGCTATTTCTGTTTCCAGGTGTTTCTGCATCTTCAATTGTTTAAATGACTTGAACTGGGCTAAATGCAAGAAAATATTTTAAGTTAGTTGTTTTTTAGGACTATGAACCCTAAATTAATTTTTCACTTCAATAATCCAAATATATTCCTTCAACTTATTAAATAAATTAAACTTTATTAAAATTAATCTCAATCGTGCTATTTCTTTTTCCATTACTGTATATGAAATGTGCAAAGTTATGAATTTGTTTGCTCCCTGTCATTTTCCTGAAAGCAGAGGTCAAAAATATAAGGTTTCGAAAAAAAAAATAAAATTAGGAAGTGGTAGTGGAAAAAAACCCAGCCCGTTTTCGATTAAAGGTTGAAAAATGGACTAAAAACAGGCAAATCGCTTCGACTATCCGCTACTTTGAAATTGATGATTTTTTCGTGATATGTCAATTATTATTGAAAATCCCTATTTCAAATTGGTACATAAAAATTAAGCAACTTCTCTGCCTCTGAGAAAATTATAAAAAATATGTGGGCACTCTCCACATGTGCAGGAACTAAATGTATACCAAAAAAAAAAAATTGGGGTAATCGATATTGGTTCAAAAGATATTAACAATATAGTGATGCCGTGCAAGTCTTTTTTCAGCAGTTGGTAAAATCAAGGCATCTTACGAAATAGTGTACATATATGACAAAAAAATGGTTAGAATCATCTAAGGAATTCGAGTGAATTTTTTCAGAATTTTCTGAGAAATTTTATAATTTTAAAAAATTAGTTCCAAAAATGTCTAAGAAAACTCACACGAATTCCTTAGATGATTCTTACCATTTTATGCCTTGTTTTTCTCTACTACTGAAAAAAGACTGCACTGCATCACAATATTACCCCAATATTTTTTCTGGTATATGAACTTATCCGAAAATAATCTTCCCTTATATGACCCAAGTCTTAAGAAATTTTTTTTTTCATGTTCAATAACCAAATGTGGTGGAATATATTCCTAGATGTGTAAAATACCCATTAGGTGTACAAAAAGATTTCGACCTGAGAGGGTGTCAGTAGGTCGATTTATCTAAACATATTGGGAAAATTGAGATTTCCGATTATATACGGCAGAGCACATATTTCAGAAGTAGTAAATATTACGGGGCACCTTTCCAAATATTCTGGAGTAAAATTCAGAAAAATCGTATGTAGGTCGTGCTGACAGAATTGGTTAAAAAGTCTATATCGCTCATTACGGTCACATTACAGGTCCAAAAATTCTGAAAAAACTCAAGCTAATTTCTTGATGAAAAATAAATCGATTTTGTTAAGGATGTTTTTTAATTTAAGCGCCCCCTGCCGAGTAAAAAACGAAAAATGCAAAATTTTGGATAAAAAATTCGATTTTTGGCGATATGCGATCGAGCACACCATAGGGACTTACATATAAGACAACTAGCGGGATATCTAACAAATATTCCGGAGTAAAATTCATAGAAATCGTATGGGGTTGTGGTGACAGAATGGGTTAAAAAGTTTAAATCGCTTATTACGCCCACTCATTGATTTGCGTCTTTTTTGTAAAAGACATGGTTTGATAGTGATTTTAAAATTAATATTTGCAATAAAGAACAATTTATTTCAACAAAAAGGTGATAAGTTGATTACATGAATATATGTGAGTAATCCAATGAAGCCCTTACGTTCCAAAACATTACTTCGGCAAAAATTATATCTTACACTCGCAATATTTGTCATTACAGAATTCATTGGATCAAAAATGTACTTACCCATTTTTTTACCTGTTACCAAAAATCTATTTGGTTTCCATTTTTAAATGTCTTCGTTGTCAAAAAATCACTAAACTTTTTAAGTCACTTTAAATATTTTTGAATAAAAAAGTCTTTAATGATTCCACTGTATCATCTGTCAATATGCTTATGTCATTTCTGTCAAAGCTCACACACTTCCACTCTCATAGAATGATTCCATCAATGAAAACAAATAGAGAGCAGAGATTTGCACCAAAATCAAAATGTAAATACTAACACTTGCACTACGCATGCGCAATATTTGAACAGCATCCAGCCAGCATCCCTTCCGCTTTCCCTTCTAACAATTGACTATCGGAAGAGTACAATGCTTAGCAGGGTGGCGCTCCATCCTGAGATGACAACTATGACAAGTCGTGCCACTCAGCACTCTATTTTCGCTCAATTCACTTTAGCGGTACACGCGTATGCGTCACAAAAGCACCAGCCAAACTGACACTTCAAAGTGTGGTCCCTTCTCACTAGGTGGCCAACCATTACCACCCACACACCACGAAATTCTTCACCGATTCCTTCCCAAAAAAAAAAAAAAAAAAAAACCCGAAAAATCAAGTCACAATACGCGACACCATAAAATTCTATTTTCCAGACAAAACTTTTTACCACACGATTTTTTTCAATTCACCAACAACGTAACGCAAAAAGCCTACGCAAATACGTTATTTATATCGTAACATCGTGAATTTATAGGAACTTCGCTTTTATGTTACAAATGGATTTTATGTTTAAATCTTTTTCCTTAAAAAATATCACAAAAATTAATGAGACGACTTGGTCAAAAAAACCAAAAATCACTCGAGTTTGACAAAGCGAATGACAGGAGGACGACAAATATGACAACGACACAAACAACAACAAGAGTACCAATAGTTATTTTGCTCCCGTTACGGCTGGACTAAACGCAGCATCGCTGTCGCTGTCTCGTCACATCGCGTCGTGTTCCTGTCATTCGTAAAAAGTGAGCAATTCGACGCCCCTCTTACAGCGCCAAGTAGTATCTTGAATAATTTTTGAAATTTCACAATAGAAATTTACCCACAATTGCACACAACAACAAAGGAAACCCCTTTAACCCACCGACCACACACCCTTGCAATCCAGCCACAGGCTCTCTCCCAGCAAACATTTTCAATCGCGGAAGAATCGTATTTGATTCGCCGAGGCGATTAAATCAATCGTCCGCGACAGTTGCATTCGACTCTTCCGCGATGTTTCAGGCGTGAGTAATTGTCCGGTCAATTACGATTGTTTTAGAAGAATCCTCTATCAACTCCCCGAAATGAATCCGCAAATGATCCCCAGGAAGAGTAGTCTGGCGACTCCCCAAGATAAATCTGCAAATGCAAATCCACAGACGACTCCGCAAGATGTTTTTTAAAGCGAAAAAAACTTGAAAAAAATAAAAAATAAAAAAAAAAATAAAATATTAAATGTAAAATGGCGACATAAAAATAATTTCATAAGAAATTGACAATTTTTGTACAATAAACTGTCAAAATTTATGTGCCGTTAAAAATATACCGTGTAGTTTGACATTTTGCTTCGTGAAAAATACCGGTCCTCAGAAATATTGCCCTTTAGAAAAAAAAATTATTAATTTTTTCGAAATTTCTCAGGTGCTGACGTCATGTAGTATTCGGCCATTTTGTATCGTGTAAAACTCGACTGGAAGAGTTGTTGGTTATTCGCAAAGAAGTTCGATTTCAAACCATCTAACAGAAGAGCCTTAGGCGAATCTTTTCTTATTCGTTTTGGGCTCTTTTTGGTGCATTTTTTTTTACTCCGATCGCTGGGGAAAGGTCGAAAATATATTTTCTTCATAACCAGAGTTGGCTCCAGGCTCTCTAAGTGACCGATTTGGGCCAATTTTTGAAAAAAAAATTTATTGCACCAATCGATGGGGAAAGGTCGAACATTGATTTTAGACATGACCAGCGGTGTCTCTGACCCCGTAAAGTGACCGTTTTGGGCCCATTTTGGTGAAAAATTTTTATTCCACCAATCGATGGGGAAAGGTCGAAAATAAATTTTGGACATGTCCAGGGGTGCCTCCGACCCCTCTAAGTGACCCATTTGGGCCCATTTTGGTGAAAAAATGTTGTTGCACCAATCGATGGGGAAAGGTCGAAAATAGATTTTGGACACGACCCAGGGTGTCCCCGATCCCTCTAAGTGACCCATTTGGGCCCATTTTGGTGAAAAAATTTTGTTGCACCAATCGATGGGGAAAGGTCGAAAATAGATTTTGGACATGACGTTCCCGACCTCTCTAAGTGATCATTTTGGGCCCATTTTTGAAAATAAAATTTTTGGTCCAATCGATGGCACGGCGAGCCTTAACCAAAATAAAGTTTTATTGCAACCACGGAAAATTCGGCGTATGCAGGATTATTCTACTTAAAAACACTAATTAATAACTGTAAATAAAAGTTTCGTACCTGATCGTCTGAAGAAGATATTGCATTTTGACTAATTTTTTTTCTTTGAGTGCATTTATTTTCATATTGTTTTAAGTTTGAAGAAAAAGATAAAAAACTGAGTATGCAGAAAATTTTTTGGATGTCTTTAAATTTAAAAACTGTAAACCAAAAAATCCTAGCTGATTCCATTCAGGAGATATTGAATTTTAAACGATTTTTTATGCTTTTTTAAAAAAAATCGGTTTTTTCGTATTTAAGACAAACGCAAACCAAAAACCAGAAACACTAATAGTCATTCCAGATGTTGTTTTTGATGCTTAATCCGAATCCGGTCTTAGAATTGCTATATTACGTCTGGGTTTTGAGATATCCTTACATAAAAGTTTAAAGGACACCATTTTTTCCTATTTTTCAAGTTATATAACAAGACAAGATAACTTTAAGCCGAAAAATCTGGGATGACAGCTAATAGTCCTAGCTTTTATCTTTAAAACAGAATCAGACCGACGTCGATATCTTTTTTTTTGTTAGAGATATCTTAACCTAAAAAGTTAAAAAAGTGCAAAAACACGATTTTTGGCTATATTGGATGTCATATGCAGGACGCACAAAATTTTTCTGTGAATTTCTATCACCAGAATCATTTGGCTTCAAATTGAGCTATCAAATGGTAATTTATAATATTTCTCTGCAAAGTTATGATAATTTTAAAATCACATGATGAAACTCAAAGTGAAAAATCTCGGTTTTTGGCTATAAATGAGGTTGTATACAGTACGGACGAAATTCGCCAGCTTTTTTTTACTGACCGAATCATGTTATACCATTCTTTGTCTCCCATATGGGAAAAGGTCAAAAATAGATTTCGGACATGACCAGAGATGTCTTCGACCCCTTTAAGTAACCGCTTTGGGTCCTAAGGGTCCAAAAGGGTGTAAGGAGGAATCTTCTGTAACACGCGCTGAAGTTTTTTCGCGCAAAACTCTCCTGGAAGAGTTGTATATTCATCGCGAATATGTTTGATTTGCAATGATCTTCCGGAAGAGTGTAAAAAGGAATCCTCTTTTACTCGCGGAAAATTTTTTTCGCGGAAAGCTCGCGTAGAAGAGCTTTAAGTGCATCCCCAAGCAGATGGAAGATTGTCCGCGATTGAAAATGTTTGCTGGGCTATGGAGCTATGGTGTACAACCATGGCAGCATGCGTTGACAGTCAGAATCTTAGAGATATTATTACAGTCGTCCAGTTCTAGCATCGCTCCTAAGGGCATCACTCCGTGGAGCAGATGTAAACAATAGGTAGTGATGCTGGAAGCGATTTCAGAGCGCGAGAGTAAACTGGAAACAATAAAGTTACGCGCAGTGTTATTGATTTTTCATGGAAATTTTGACAGCTGTCATAATTTCGGTATCAGCAAAGGCAAGAAAGTAATAATGGATAATCAAGATAATAAGTAATACTTGTTAAATAAGGGCGAATATTCATCAAGGTGATTTTACTTTAGAATAAGTATTGAGTAATTTCTTAATTGCTTCAACTGCAAAGGAACTTTTAATACGGAATGTCCAATATAAGAAACATATGTATATTTTACATATCTGCGAATGTTTCGTAAAACTTGTGAAGTCATTGGTAAAAATATACAGAAAACACTACGGTGGGATTGAAAAAGAGTTTTAGTTCACTAAAAATATATAATTGAAATTGTTGGATTTTCATTTAAGAAAAATTTTATAAAAAAATTTTTCTATTTTTTGGTTTTTTTCGTATATTACACTGTACAACAGTCAAAAACCCCATTAGTTTTGAAAAGTATTTTTAGTGATATTTGATCTCCTAAACATGAATATGCTATTCGTTTTGCTGCGTCAGGTTACGTTTTCTGTACGCTCGGCTTAGAAGTGATTAGGGAACCGTTGATATTACTTACAATAGCCGTGTTTCTTTTGACGCGTATATACAATTGTGGATATTTTTAAATTGCGATAACTCATGAACAGTGAGTCGCACAATATAAACTCTAAGCAAATTTTTTATGGAGAATCATGTTCTCTACAAAAACTTTTCATTTTACATTCAAAAAAATTTATCTTTTAGGAGTTATTCTATAAAAACTGGTTAGGCGCCGATAAACGGCAAAAAATCACTTTTTTTTAAAAAACTTCTTGAGTCGAAGTTGGTTCGAATATCTCAAAAAACGCTTTCAGTATAGCGTTTTGAAGCTTTTGCTTGTATGGGAGGTGCCACGCCCTCTTGTCCGAATTCGCTCAGTTTTTTATCAGAGCTTGCGCTTACAATTCGTAGTACTTATGTGTATTGTGGTTGCATTGTCGTGAAAAATACTCCTAAAATTGCATTTTGAATATAATTTTTGTATGGGCGGTAGGCGTGTCTGTTGACCGATTTTGCTCATTTTCAATCCCCCGAGCTAACTTTGACGACGGAGGCAGTGTACCAAATTTCATTGAATTATCTTGCTCAGTTTTCCCAAAAAGTGTATTTCAACACACAGCCAGCCACCCAGCCAGCCACCCAGCCAGCCAGCCAGCCAGCCAGCCAGCCACCCAGCCAGCCAGCCAGCCAGACAGGCTATATTGACTCAGGAGGTGACGCTGATCAAGAATATATATACTTTTCTATATCTGCCACGCCTCCTTCTCTGCGTTACAAACGGAAGGACAAAGTGAATATACCCTGGGTGTAGGGTATAAAAAAAAAAAAAAACACATGAGAAAATCCAAAAAAATTCTTAAAATAGAAGTTTAAAAAAATACCTGTGTCTCGTGGTTTTTCTCCAGCACGTCACATTTTTTTTTAATCGATTTTTGAAGTTTTTAATGCATGAAAAAACAAAAATAACGCATTCTTGTGTTTTATCGATGTACTTACCTATATGATCCTTACATCTGAGGTGCAGCATGTGTTCAGCAAACTTATTCAGAATATTACGAGAAATATTTTTGTAGAAAACTTTAACCCTGTTCATCCCCCACATTTTATACCCTTTTCCTAAAAAAGTGCAAAAATGACACCTAAATGGGGGAATATTGAATATTTGCAGTAAAATTTCAAAACTAGTTGCTAAACACTAAAAAGTTGAGATTTCATCCCTAGAGCCAACAAATCTTTCAAATCAATAAGAACTTCTCACATCGCATATTTATTACATCTCCGATGCGCTTTCCCAAAGTTATAAGCAGTTTTCGTCTTAAGTAACTCCTAATGAAATTTACCGTAGAATATTTTTGTAGAAGACTTTAACCCATTGTAGCACAGTTTTTTTTTTTTGAGAAAAAGGGGGTTGAAAAGACCCATAAACACAGGACATAATGAGTTCTTAGAAAATTTTCATTGTTAGATTTCATCATGATCTGGCGACAACGATTTTTAAAAAAATTTAGTTTCAGAGTTTTACAGTGGAGTGAAATTTCGAAAATACGTTATTTTTTGGAGATTTTAGCAAAAAAGCAATATATCTATGATGTTAATTATGAAACATTATATTTTTTATATTCTAAATCGCCAAATTGATTTTCTTAACTCACTGTAAACAAAACAAATAGCACTTGTTCATCGAAACGTTGTGAGTACGTTTATGATAAAAATGTCGAACTTTATTATGGTGTTGCCAGATTTAAGCTATTGACATTAGTGTTGACAGTTCCCGAAACATAAATATTACTCCTGATGCGAGTTTTAAATATGTTACTAGGATCGAAACACAAAAAATTATAAAATGCTCAAATCAGTAGGATTCTCCTTAAAATATTTTTTTGAAATTCTAAACAAATTATTCTAAAAAGCAATGACGATGCCTGAAATATAAGTTGGCAAAAAATGCAAGGTTTTCAATCTTTCAAAGGGAAAAAAAACTTTTTTTTTGTTTTGTATCTGCCTTAGAAGTATACTAATTTATCTATTTACTTTATATAAAAATTTAGAATGTCAGTATTTATTTCGCGTGTGGTTCAAAGTTTATCTGTTGTATAATAAATTTGTGTCTACGCGTTGACGTTTTTGTGTCGTATTGTTTTTGTTGACATTTCATTGTGTTGACGTCTTTAATGTTTTTTAGATAAATTTTTGTGAAAAATCTTTTTTTTATCTCATCACACAGATTTTTGCTGCCCACTCGCATTTAAATTTGAATTAACCGACGCAAGTTACTGACTGGGGTTGTTACAAAATGAAAAATTTATCAAAATGATTTGAAGATACAAAAACAATTCGTGGCAATTGGCTAGCAACTCAGCTCAGTTTCTCATTTAGTATGTAAAAATAAAAATGAAATAAAAACATCATTTCCATCCAGCTACTGTTCATTTTTCAAATATTTATTGTTCGTATCTACTACACTCCAAGTACAAATATTTTGTTTGATATCTTGACTGCTGTTTGAGTTATAAATTCTCAAAAGATGAAATTAAATAAAAAATTTTTGTGCTGCAGAGTCAGTTGTCGTTGTTTGTCATCTGTTCGGTTGCAGGAATATTTGAAAACAGTTTTGCTTTAAGTTGATCATTGCATTTCTACGTTCATAGAAGCAAACTGTTATCTTCATGAAAATAAAAACAGATTTTATACCTTTTATCTCTTCTCAAAGAAAATGCTAGCGAAATTATTGCGTCTGATTATGTCTGTCTCTATTTTATTGAAATTGTCCTCATAAATAGAAAAATCTCCATCGCAAAAGCCTAAAAAGAAACTTTCCCACACATAAAACAGTAATGAGTGCTAACATTTTTAAGCAAGAAAAAAAATATAATCCACCACTATCCGTTAAAATTCCCACAAAAGCCAAGATGTTAAGCATTTCGCATGCCAAAGAAACCGAGGCGACATTTACGTCTGCATGCAAAACACTTCATCGTTAGAATTATAACCAGAAGAAGCATCGCAGTTAAATAACCCAGTTGCTTAGCTGCTTTGAAGCTACTTAGAGGAATTTTTACGACTTTTTTTTTCATATTCTCTGAAAGAAACATCGAGTGCCAACGTGTGAGAGAGTTTCGAGATGACGAAAATTATTTTTTTTATGAAATTTTTATTGTTTGACAATCATAATCACAAATTAACACTAAAGTTAATTTCAAGCTTTTATGGTCTTGACAATAGGACAATGGTGAGATGAACAAAAGATAATGTGGTCATACATGCCAACACTGGCCAAGACAAAAAGGTGAAACATTAATTTCTTTTTCTTTATTTTGCGTAAATATGAAAAATGATCTTGGCTCGATTTGACAATTTTTTTCGTCTTCTTTTTTTATAGTTTTACTTTAACTCCCATAAAGATTCCAAAGATAATTTCTTTTAATGCTTGTAATTATCATAAGTTTTAAGCAAATATTTTTGCTGTAATAAAACAAAGAGTTGTAGTTACTACATTCAGTGTATACATTTCTCACGTTACAAATTTTATACAATTTCTAAAGTACCAAATTCTCAACGGCAAACACATTCTGTTACATTGTCACCCCTGACGCGCACACTTAACACCCTCTCTCTTTGCGTAAGAGTCTTGGGAAAAAATCTATCGGGCCCTAAATTGCGTTGAATTCTTGTAACTTCTTTAATTCCATTAGTTACGAAACAAAATCGAATTGAAATCCATTTCTTTCTTGCAATTCATAGATATTGTTGGCTTGTCCTTAAAAGCAATGAACGAACAAACGGAGGAACGTCCCTTCCTGCCCAGCCCCGAACAGTTGCCGTTCCTTTTGCATGCATGCACCACCACAACCACTATGCTCCGCTCCGCTCAGCTCAACTCAACGCAATTTCATCTGCAATAAATCAACTAAAGTCGACATTAAATCTTTTTCTTTTATTTTACTGGTGACTTTCTTTTGGGTGATGTTGTTGTTGTTGTTGTTGTTAGTGCTTTCCTTTATTTAATTTGGTTGAAAATAAACACATTTTCCTTTTCCATTGTAATTGTGATAATTTTTGTCACTGCATTCGAGCAGCGGAGGTAAAGGAACGTCAATTACATGAGATACATTTCGTATTAAGGGACGACGAATATTTACTCAAATCCAAGTGAAGGCAAAAAATATCCTTTAAGCAGGACAAAGTCATTTCCTTTACTGAATAAGAATTAGTTTTTTTGTTTTCATTTGATGAGAAAAAAAAATACTAAGCATATGGGGTTTGTAGGGGCCACAACTCTCGATTTGAAAACAGTATTTTCAATTTCTATTTATAAATTTTGATTCAAATGCCAAACGTCTTCTTTTCTTTAAGATTTAGCTTTAAATCTTTACTAAAAACGATTTGTCCTATGAAAAACAACTAAGTATACTTGTAAAGGGTGAAGTTTCTTTGGCAATGCTAGGTAACGATAAGAATAGTATTCCTTTTTCATCCTTAAAAGAACCTATAATCATAGTCCGTGATTTCTATAATTTTGTTCCTCAGATCATTGCAACTCCACTGCAGTACCTTCAAAGGGTTGGAGTAAAGAGGTTGTAGGGGTTATAATGAACTGGTGGATGGGGGAATTGTGATGCGGGAGAGGAGGTGGTGGGATTGTGAGTGATGGAGCTCTGGAGAGCTACCCGTGAAAGAAGATGCATAGTAGTGTATGCTACGTAGTGTTGAACAGGGTTTTAAATGACATCAGTTTTGACAACTGATAAAATTGACAGGGCATATATTGAGCAGATCTAAACTCTAGTCGGCATGGAAAACTTGCCCTATTAATGAAAAGAATGAATTGAATTCCAAAGTACATATCTGATGTTGTTGTCGAGATAGCGATTCCTGGCTTCCCAAAAGGAGAGTCTCTTTGGTAAGTTGACCCGATCGCATAAGGAGAGCGTATGGTTAACGGGCGTGTTTGTTAACCGATTTCGCTCAAATTCATCGGATAATATCGGCAAATACTGTCGATGCAAGTTGAAAAGGGGCCCATAAGCTTCGTGGCGATACTTCTTTTTACTACCCGCTAAAGTCATAGCGGGGTAAATTTTCGCGAATTTTAGAGGCACGAGGCTTTTGGCCAACCCCATTCCAACTGGCATTGACGATATTCAACTTTCGGTTGGCAGATTATATCGACGCATTAGACGAAAAGTAGGATGATTCATTTCTCCTACGAAAACAAGGTTTTCATAAATTCTTGGACGAAAAGTAGGATGTTTCATTATATATGACGAAAACTAGGTTTCTTCGAAGTTTTATGTATAAAAGTAGGACGTTAAAGATTTTATGACGAAATATAGGATGTCTTAACATTTTGGACGAAAACTAGGACGTTTCGATGCCTTGTTCGAAAAATAGGTTGTCGTTGATTCTTGCGGCATATTTTTGACTTAAACAAGGGTGTTTCTTATTTTGTTACATCAATTTCTTTATGTAAATAAGTAATATATTAATTTCTGGTATTAGTTACTAAGTGAAGGAACGATGAGAATACTTAATATATCTATATATAAATAGACAAACGAAATCGGTTCAGTAATTTTCTTTGCCTAAATATCAATATATTCGCTAGATTTAATTTTTTTCTCTGTTGGAAAGGTTGTGAAGGGGGGCAGTACATTGGATATTTTTTTAAATCGGCGGTGCCACGCCTCTAAATGGAAAAAAGACTCTCACGGCTAAGCCACTGCATTGATTTTTATGAAATTCAGTTCTGAGATAAGTTTAACACTAAGGAACGATAATATGACTCATATGTTTTTAAATGGGTGGTGCTGTCCCTTAGATATTTAAAAAACAATTTCACGGCTAAAGCACTGCACCAATTTTTTTTAAAGCATATTGATGTATGTTTAGTTCGAACATCGAAACAATAAAAATTTAAGCAAATTTGTTGATGACACGAGCATTTTATTTAATGCATAAGCTAAAAAAAGTTCACAGCCAAGGTTAAGGTCCATTTAAATACATAAAATAAGTTAACAAATTTTTATATGCGCTTATGATATGATTCACCCTTTTTAAATATGAAATATCCTACTTTTCGTCTAAAAGTTTATAACAACCTACTTTTCGTAACAAATTATGAAACGTCCCACTTTTCGTCCAAGAATATAAAACATACTACTTTTCATGGAAGAAATGAAACATCCTACTTTTCGTTTGTGGCGTCGATATGGTGTTCACCAACCACTATTTGTCGCATTTGTATGGGATCTTGTGGCATGAGCTAGCGGCCAACGTTCGATTAATCGAACACCTAACTTTGACTCATTCCTGTGTCATTCAGGTGTTGACATGTGCTCTTTGGTTATAAAATCCCGTCATTCGTTTCCTTTTTTGTTATTATTTTATATTTTGAATAGTATTTGAAAAAAAGGTTTATCGAAAACGTATATTTCAATCACCCCAATCAAGCTACTGGTAAATAATATTTTCGAAAAGCCAAAAGATCAAAGTAATATAAGGCACTAACTATCTTTCCGATGTCAATTACTTCCATAGTTTAGTAAATTAATCAAACAGTGGAAAATGGGTTAAAAGCAAAATTTTTGAATAATATTAACTAGTGTAAATCTACACACAAAAACTTTTCTAATGGTGTACAATTGAAAGTAGCACTCTAGAAAAATTTTTTATAGAAAATTTTTTTAAAATTGTAATTTATTAAACTTTAAAATAATTTTTTTTTTTTTGAAAAGAGAAATTACATTATTTGAGATTTAACTTAGACTTATTACATCAAACGAAATCTTTAAATAAAATATATAAAAATCCATTAAAAGTTAATTAATTAAGGAAAAATTAAGTATTGTAAAAACCTTATGTTATCGTAAAAAATTTTTATAAGAAATGAAATAAACGCACTGAATAACTTTTTCCAAAGTTATTAGTGAGGTTATTTAAGTAAATTCCTTATATACATAATCTATGTTAGAAAATCTGCATCTATCACTGAATTTCAGCGTCAAGTCCCTCATTGTTGAGTTGATTGGTTTATGTTCAAAATTTTCATGCAGCTCAATAGTTGGATATCTACTGGTTTGTGAATAATTTTGAAGTTTTTATTTTGAATTATCTGGAGTTTCTTTAAGTGAGTTTTAGCAAAACTTGAAAACCAAATTTGTCAGTAGTAAGTCATTATAGGTCTGATGCACATATTATACACAGTGGGCTCCTACGTGTTTTGAGTTTGACTTTGTTGACGACAAAATCAGGGTATGGGGATGTGTTTGCACACATTTCAGGATTATAAAACTGCTTTACTGCTGCGCAGTAAATAATAAATTGATTCCCTTTGAAGAAAAAACAGATAAGCAACTCCTTACATTTTCCTCTCCTCAACATTTGTTTCTAAAATGTCCGTCCCTTATCTCAACCTCCTAGGGGGCTCTCATACAAATTTACCTGAAAATGTAAATGTAATGCCTTTTTAAAATTATCATAGCTTTGTAATGGAAAATATAACGAGCTCATTTTATAACTCATTATGAAGACTAAGAATAGTACTAAATAATGCAATTAATATAAAATAGCATTACAGTTTCGTTCGTCCTATATTTAACCCCAAATATAGCCAAAAACTAATTTTTGGCCCTTTTTAAACTTTTATGGTTAAGATATTTTAGAAAAAACAAAAGATATTGATGTAATTCAAATTGAGATTTAAAGAAAAATAATGGGTCTTTCATCTTTTGTATCAGGTTTTATGACTTACAATTAGCTGGTCTTATTATATAACATCAAAAATTACGAAAATCGTCATTAACTTTTTTTTTATGTTAGAATATCTCAAAAACTATATGCAATAGAGCAATTTTGCGACTTGATTCAGATTAAGATTTAGATTTTGCCTTAATTTCTTGTTCCTTTTAAAGGTTTTGGGCCAATTTGTAAAAATCGCATTTTTTACAAAATTGCAAAGAACCCTGTTTTTTAGATTTCGTTAGTGCTCACGAGTAATTTTACATGATTTCGTGTTGAATCCATGACATTTTGACTTAAACTTTTTTGTTACTGTACAGTAGAAAATAAAATACCATGTAATTGGCTGTAACTTTCGAAACCGATCAGATCCGATTTTACTTGAAGCAGTTTTATAATCCTGAAATGAGTACGAACACATCCACGATTTTGTCGTCAATAAAGTCAAACTCAAAACACGTAGGAGCCCACTGTGTATAGAGAAAAACTTTATTTTTGAAATTAAGTGAAGAGTTTCGGTTCAACATAGGAAATAATGATTTCCACTAACGTAATTCCCAAATACTTTATGCCATCGTTAATTGGTATATTTTCACCTTAAAACTCAAGTTGAATACTCGGAACTCGCTTAGGAGACTTGTTAAATGGAAAAATAATTGCCTGAGTCTTAGCACAATTGATCTTAATTTTCCATTTATCATAAAATTTCTTTGTCGTTAATTAGGCTTCTTTCATTTTTTTTTTTTTTCTGTGAAAAAATACAAAAATAACAATTTTTAAATTTTTAAACAATTTTAAGGACCAATGAATGAGTCACGAGAGCCCTATTTTACCCTGTAAAGAAATAAGCTGGTCATTTAAAAATGCCTTCACATTTCTAAAAACATGAAAGCCTGTTAAGCTTCCTACAAAGACTCCTCATATCGTTTTTGTATAGGATTTGAAACAAAATCTACTAACAATTAGTTATGAAAAACATAATATTTTGGCTTTGGGATGACCTTGTAAGGTCCTGAGGTTGTAAAGCTCTGATTGTCTGACATATTTGAAAATATGCGTATAACAATATGATATCAATGAGTATCCGTCTGGCTGCAATCGCTAGGAAAATGTGGGTCTGGCAGTAAAAGAGACAAATGGGACTTATGTGTCCCGTTGGTCCTGAAAGAGTTTAAAAATATGAAAAAATTCTGAGCTCACTTATGTGTCATCATCTTTTAGATTTTCAAGGGTTATCATGGAAGTTGAAGTTTTAATTTCAAAATGTTAATTCTGATTTCGACTAAAATTCGAAAATTCCCAATATTCATAACTTGATGTTCCACGCTTGCATCTAACTAGCAATATGACCCGAAACTGAAAAAACTTGACACCCCAGCTTCAATGATAAAATGTTCGTACAAGAAAGCAAAAGATCAGTTAAAAGTATGATGAGTATGGGTGCTTGAGTTTTCGCGAAAGAATTCCGCACGTTTCTGTCTTTAACACTAGATGTAATCAATTCTTTTACTGTACAAAATTAAGTTGGCTTTTTGTTTTATTAATAATTACTTGTTAATGTTAATTAAAAGTCACTGGCATTACAGAATTTCTTTCGAATCTTCTCCGCACGCTCTTTGCTTTTTGTTCCTTTGAGAGGCATCGCTAAATGGCTTGTGTCGAAATGACAACATGTTCGTTGCATTACCTAATAATTTTTGTCACCTTTTGACCACAAAAAAAGGTGATGATAATAGTTACATCGGAGATAGGGCCAACGGCAACAACCACAGCAACAAGGACAATAAACATGCACGACGCCGCGAAAAAATACGACACAAACACGCATAAATGAATGAATGACATAAAAAAAAAAGAAATAGGAGAATCACGTGAGTGAAATGTTGTGATTTTAATGAATTTCCACATGGCAGCTAATAAGTCTTAAAGGATACAATGATCCAAGGAGCAGAAGGAAAGCATCAACAGTAGTACTTTAAGTTGATTTTCCAAAAGGTGTTTTACGCAAATTAAATTTAAATAAAAAATGAATTCATCTTCTTCTTCAGTGAGTGAGTGTGTGTGTGTGAGGCATAAAATGTACTATAGAAAAAATAAAAATAATTAACTTTGCTTGTATTACACGCAGGACCTTCGTCGTTCGTTTGCCATGTTCCGAGGGAACCAACAGCGCCACTGGGCACTTAAACAGAAATGTGAACGAAATGAAAATGAAAATTAATGATTTAAGCATTTTTCTATTTTAATCAGACATCATTTTTAGATGGCAGTCCGCAATCGTGAAACTATTCATGGGTGGGTCACGACAAGGGTCCTGTCCTGTCTCATTTACTGTGTTTGCAGCCCACAATCTGCACCCTGCTTAACACGTAATTACTTAATTATGGAAATATGTGCGAAGCCTCAAAATTAATACGTAAGCATTTGAGTCCAAGTTTCGAGTTGTCGTTGCGGTTGATGAGGTCCAGTTGGACAGAAAAATGCGTGAACGCATGCAAAACAATGCTATTTTGACACATCAACATAATAGTGTGTGTGTGTGTGTGTGTGTGTGTTTGGGTGTAGGTGTATGTGTAGGCATTATAAGCAATTACATTTAAATATTTTAACCATATTGCGCACCATTAGGTCATGTTATGATGTTTCCTCCTGATCGTTGTTATTTGTCGAGTTAATGTGAATTGAATGTGTGTTGTTTTTGTTGTTGCTGCTGACTAATTTACAGGGTTTTTTCATACTCAACTACTAATTAAATTATCAAAAAATCATATGCTGGAAATTGTGCATTTCGTGGTCAAAGAAAAAGTTTGTACTTAACGATTAAGAATTTTAGCAAGTTATAAAACAAATAATACTTGATTCAAATTGAGCGATATGTTACATTTCTTAAAACACATTATGTAAATTTTTATTGGTCTTTTTGACCCCTTTTTCAAAATCTGGACTAGTAGGTATTGCTCAAAAAAATACTAATGAAAATTTCACTAGGGGTCACCAAAAGCGAGAATGCTAAGAACTTAAGAAAAATCCGTCAAAAATGTAAATAACTGATATACAATGTGAGAAGTCTTCATTGGTTCTATTTAAAGTTTCGATTTTTTAGTGTTCAGCAACTACTTACTAGTGAAATTTTATAGCAAATATTTCTGTGGAACATACATACTTTTCCATTATTCTCCTGTTTTAGGAGTAATTTTCTATATTTTTAAGAAAAGGTTAAAAATTACCCATTTATGGGGGATGTAGAGGGTCCCGTTGAAATTTTTTTGTGAATTTTTGAACACAAGCTAATTTGGGCCTAATCAAGAAAAGTCCGCTGGAATTTTTTGGATATCTCAAACGGTTTTCGAGATACAGTTGGTGTAGTTTTCTACCCCTTGTACAATGGGAGATTGTGGCCATAAATAGGTAAAATTTGAAAGTGCTATGGATTTAAAAAATTTTTGCGCCAATCGTCAGATAATACTTAGGGACGAAAAAAAAAACCATAAAAGTTTAAAATTTTGATTTGGTTTAGCAACACAGTGGGCCCAAAGTTGGACTTTAAACAAGAAAAATGCTCTACAGAACTTTTAAAATTAGAAACTGCTGGATAAACGCTCTAGTTAATTTGTTTTAAGCCCGATCCACTAATGTAGCATATTGTTAGAAAGAACATTGTTTCTACTTTGTTAAAAATATTTTTAATTTTTTTTTTGCCGATTTTATGTGAATTATAGTGATTTTGCAAATATTAAAAAAAAAATGCTAAAAATGGAAAAATTGCAAACTTTAACATTGAAAAAAATATAATATGTGGCCAAGTATGCTTAATCGAAATGCAAAGTCCCTACTACCTTTTTTGAGAACTTTTTTTTGTATGAATTTTTTCCTGTTGCAGTTTTTGAGAAAAAAAATTAATTTTATTTATTTATATTCTTCAACGTTTTACAATAGATTTATCGATTTCAAGCTTACAGTCTGCTTAAATTCGGAAAATGCTTTTTTTTAACGAAAGGATAGAAGGTAAGGGGTATATTCACCCCTTTTCAGCCCAGTTGAAATTGCCCTCTCTTTACTTGGACATACCATAGCGAAGCATTTTAGCAAATCTTAAAATTTGCGCCAAGTAGCTTTAGTCATATGACAAATTTTATTTTCGTAGGGCGTGGCACCGCCCATTTTTTCATTGGAAATTGTTTTTCCAAATGCCCTTTGCATATTTCCCAGTGTGCCACACGGTTCAAATCTTCGCTTTTTTATCCGTTACGGATCCGTTACTGATCCGTTGGCGGGAGAGATTCCCAAAAAATAAACGAATCGTTTTTTTTTTTGGAATTTCTCACGCAAACGGATCAGTAACGGATCCGTAACGGGTAAAAAAGCGAAGATATGAACCGTCTGGCACACTGGGTTACCAGATTTTGTCTATCTGCGTCAAGCAGTTTCTGAGATATGATGAATCAGCATTCAGAGGGGCGTGGCACCGCCCACTTTTCTAGTGAGAACTATTTGTTCTAATTGTCTTAGCTTATGTACCCAATCATATCTAAGTGCGGCAAATATTGTCAGAGAAATAATGAATTTATTTTTTTGAGGGCGTGGTACCGCCCTTTTTTTCAATGAACATTAGTTTTCCTGATGATTTTTAACATATTTACCAAATCTCGTTTATCTGCGTCAGAGGGATTCGGAGATATGATTAGTTGATTTTTTGGAGGACGTGGCACCGCCCATTTTTTTAGCATATAACTTAGCCTTTTTTTGTACTAACACAATGTAACAACTTCTTTGAAAACGGTTAGATAGTTTCCGAGTCAATAAGGGACAAATACACAAACAAACAAAATCTAGTTTTTATAAAGTAGATTTTCGTTTATTTCGCATAACTTGAAAACTATAAAAGATAGCACAGAGTTTTCAACATTTTTAAAATCAGCGGGATCAAGTTATTTGAAATTGATACCCATTTTGAAAAAAAATTCCGACCACGCCCTAACTTTGTATGGAAGGTAGGCGTGTCCGTTCGCGGATTTTGTTCGTATTTACAGAATTTTATTATTTTAATGTAAAAAATATCTGTACCAAATTTCAATAGCCTAGCTCTATTATTACTATATATGACCGTCGTTCCATACAAACCCTCCCATTGTGCCTTGGGCCAATACATTTACTCAATTCGGAACAAAATTGGTTTTTGTAAAGTATTTGGAATTTTATTTTGAAAAATTGTAAAGTTTCATTGATATGTCATATTAAATGTTGTTCTATGATCCATTGAACCCACACACCTGATAACCACTCAGTTCAATTAGCGCACATTTATATTTCAGTGGCCAGTGACCACGCGATCAAGTTACCACATCGGGTCATTAGTATAAAAGTCCTTATTTTCAATAAAAAAATTCTGATTTAGGATGAGGAAACTACATTTAACCGATATATTGTTTCACACACTATTTGTATCATTTCCATGTTCCAGTGGTTCATTACCAGGTGACCAAGTAGCCATATTGGGTTCTTGGTATGAAAGTTCTTTTTTTCAGGGACGAAATTCCGGCATTAAAAAAAAGAAACTGATACGCTGTTTCGAACATTGTTTTATATTCTATGGATTCCATTTATTTCATTGGAATCCACTCATGTTTCAGTGGTCCATGACCGGGTGACCAAGTGGCCAGATTGGGTTCTTAGTATGAAAAGTCGTTATTTTGAAGGATAGAATCCTGGCATTAGCAAAAAGAAACTACACTAAACTGATGCATTGTTTCAAAAACTGTTTTATTTTATACGTATCTCATTTAGTTTCATCGAAATCCGTGCAATTTCCTGTAATCCATGACAATTTGACCAATTGGCGCACTTCAAAGCTAAATGCTAAAAACGTTTAACTTTAAAACAAGAATATCTCAAATTTCTGACTTGATATAACAAAACTGGTTATAGCATCGTTTTAAGCATGTCAAAAACCTTCAGAATTTGGAATCAGAATATATAGTGGGACTGATGCTATTGTGGTATAGCTAATGTTTAGGTGGAATTTGAAAGAGAACCGTTAAATCAATTTCAGCTAATTTTTTTTTTTTTAAGTATTGGCTACAGAATATATTTCAATAAAGTGTGTGCAATTTCATTAAAAAAAGTTATTGAGCAAAATCTGAAAAAAGTAAAAAAAGCTGTTTTCAAAAAGTTGGGAGGTAATGTGGTATATATGGTGGCACAATGTGGTATACATACTGATCAGTACTTGTAAAGTGGATTGGTAATGTGGTACATATAAGTAGGGTAAAGTGGTATACTTAACCATACAACCAAATATAAAGTTTGAAAGGCATGAAATAAGTTCATAATAACATTTACATTGGTTCTCAAACTCATAGTTTTTATTAAAAAATAAACAGCCATCAAATAATGTTACGAATATCAAAAAATGTTAGCGAATCCCAACTATACCACACTGGCCAATTTTTAGAAATTACAAAATTCTAAAAATAAAAGGGAAAACTTTGTGAATTTACAAAGTTTAACACTTATTTCGCAATACTTAGCACTTACCTTTATTGAATATAAATAAAACTTCACCAAAAAGCAACTTTTTCTTAACAAAATTTTTTTGCAAAATATCCGGAAAAAAAAATCGACCACACGCGACTTAAGTTTCGTTCAACTGACACCGGAAAAATTTGGTTTGGTGCATGACAGCAACACATCCCTGGTTTTTCATATTTTCTGATAGGATAAAAGCAGTGACGTTCGCAGGTTCTTTCCCATTTCGGAGATATGCGACCATACCACATTGAAAAACTATATCACAATAGTATCAGTTCCCCTACACGTATTGCTCACAAAATAAGGCGTCGCTTTCAAATAACCTCATATTTATCCGAAAAGTATATACACATTGGCCCAAGGGGTAAAAAACTACCCCAGCAGTTTTAACATCGGATATCTCAGACATGGCAATCCCGATTTGAATTATGTTTTCACTTACTGAAACTCCCATTCTTTGACAACATAAAACGAGTGCTGATCCTTTTATTTTAAATATTAAAATATTTTTAATTTTTTGTTTTCAAAAATGATCTTCTCGAAAATTTTCGGTTAATAAGAAAGGGCGGTGTGGGCGTGGTTAACCCAAGGTCTTCGTGATGCATGAGTGATAGCCAACATTTCAAAGGCCAGATATGTATAAAAGAATAATTATTATAGTTTCTAGTTTCATCGAAATCCCTATTTTAGTTTATGGGTAGAAAACTATCCTCTGGGCCAATATGGGTTAGCAACACGTGATGTGCTTCAGTGGCAGGGATCGTAAAATTTAGTATGTCGACTCAACACATCAATAGAAAACTTAAAAAACCAATGAAAAAAAAATTTGACCCGATCCAGAAAATCGGAAAACCAAGTTACACTTAGTTTTACCCATATTTTCAGAATATATTGTTTTTTTTTTTCAGTTGTTCAAAGTTGTGTCGGACGGTGTTATAACAGGTGATTATGGGAATGCTTCCAAAACTTCTGAAATTCCTATAAAATACAGTTCCAACATCATTTCTGTCTATTAATTTTGATAAACTTTAGAAAAATAAATCAACTCGACAATATATGTCCACACTCGTTCACGATTTTACATCTGATTCTTGTCACATGAATTAATAATATCAAAATATACATATCGGCTATAACTCGTTCAAGGACTATAGCAGTAAATGATTTCAACTACAATCGGTTCCAATAAACAAAAATCTGAATGCATAAAAATTTCCTGCGTACTGTAATGTTTCCTTACAAATTTTCTCCAGTAGTCCAATTAGTCAACGGAAGTTTTGTTTCATGTTTGATGTCACTTATTTTTATCCAAGAGTTTTATGCCCAGCACTGGTTTTTTTCGCACATTTTGATTGATTCCAGCTTTCGGTGCGGTTATCAATTCAATATTTGTAACGACATATGTATATTAGAGCGCCCACAAGATATATGAAATGTGCAAAGTTGCGAATTTGTTTGCTCCCCGTCCATTTCCTGAAATTAGAGGTCAAAAAAATAAGATCTCAATAAAAAATTTGGAATCGGTAGTGGAAAAAACCCAGCCGGTTTTCGATCAAAGGTCGAAAAATTGACTAAAAAATGGCAAGTCGCTTCGACTGCCCGTTACTTCAAAGCCAAGCCAACTTTTGTAGAGAATGACTAGGTCAACATTATCTTCTCAGAAAGTTTTGGTCCAAAAATTAAATTTGTGGCTGTGTCGGTGCGAAAATTTAAATTTTTTAAGAAAACTTTCATGACTTTTTTTCTATAAACTGGTTTTGTGTAATTTTTTAAAGAAGGAATATTTGTTATGGAATCGTTATATTGCAGGGGACTAAATTTTGATTAATATAACACAAAAAAATTATTTAAAAATATTAAGTTTTAAGGTATGGAGCCGGTCTCAATGTTGGAAAAAAATAATTATTTTAATTTTTTTCTTTTAATCGCTACTTTATTGGATGCAAGAAAATGCATTGCTAGTTGTTATTAAATGCATCATTTAGAACTGCTTTTTGCCTCCAAAATGAGCTATGAAATGGGTTTATGCGACTTTTTTTCAAAAAGTTATGACCATTTTAAAATGACATCATGAAAGTTAAAAATCATGTATGGATTTTCTATAGCAATTGCCATATTACTATATCTTTTATAATGTTATTTTAAAATGGTCATAACTTTTTAAAGAAAAATCATACAAGACCATTCTTTAACTCATTTTGAAGAAGAAGAACAGTACTAAATGACGCATTTAATAAAAAAGACCAAAACGATTTTGTGCGTGTTCTATACAACTTCAAAAATCGTATTTTTTGAACATTAGGGGTGAGATATCTCACAAACCATAAATGATATAGCAATTTTGCTTCCAATTTCGAAGTCAGCATTAATACATATATCTGAAATGACTATCTTGGTTTTGGTTTGTAGTCGTTTTTTTTAAATACCGTTTTCCGACCTCATTTTAAAAACCATGCCATGAACCGATTTTGAAAACTTTTTTTTCTTATTCAGTAAATGCTCGCGTGCAATTTCACATCTTTGTGCAGTTCACGACAACTTAATTGAAATTTTTTCCTAGACTGCGTGCACGAAATTCGAAATTTTCGATTATCTCTGCTGGAATAGCCCAAAAACGCGCTAAAACGAAAATAAATGCTATTTTCGTGTTCAACGATCCCAAATTAGTTTAGAAAATATGAATACCAAAATGGTTTCTTACCAAATTAAAAATTAAGAAGAAAAAATAAAAAAATAAATTATTTTTCTTAACTTTGAAACGGGCTCCATTCCTTAAAAACTAATATTTTTTAATAATTTTTTATTCAATTTAATTAACATTTAGTTTCCTACAACATGAGGATTCCAGAACAAATATTCCGCCCTTTGAAAATTACAAAAAACCAATTTATAGAAAAAAAGTCATGACAATTTTCTCAAAAAATTCAAATTTTTGTACCGACACAGCCACTAATTTAATTTTTGGACCAAAACTTTCTGAGAAGATAATGTTGACCTAGTCATTCTCTACAAAAGTTGGCTTGGAAACATTACGAAAAAATTAATAGTTTTGAAGCACCGGGCAGTCAAAGCGACTTGCCCTTTTTTAGTAAATTTTTCGACCTTTGATCGAAAACCGGCTGGGTTTTTTCCACTACCGATTCCAAATTTTTTATTGAGATCTTATTTTTTTGACCTCTAATTTCAGGAAATGAACGGGGAGAAAGTAAAATCAGAATTTTGCACATATGGGCGCTCTAATGTATATAGTATATCACTTTATTTATACATATATAAAATATTATGAATGAAGAGGTTGAACTTTTATTGAATGTCTATTTCAAGACCAGAATTCTATAATTAATTTTTTGTTCTAGTTCAAATTCAAAGGGAGAATGTTGCCACCTATGCATAGGTCTTCAATTCTTTAAATAAAAACATGGAATTCACAGAAGTGCTTTTAAGAAGCCAGACTGGTACATTTTCAAATATTTACTTGGGTTCTTTCACCACCGACCTCTGTTTTTTAATTGGTTTTTTGTGCCCTTTTACGATCCACATGTGTAATTTTTATTTTTTTTTTTTTGGCTGCAATGTAACTTTTTTTTTCAGTTTTATTTATTTTTGCTGTTGTTTTAGATTCTGGGATTATTGAAGTGCAATTAAGCCGAAATGTCAAAGCGAAAAGTCAGCAAAAGCGAAATCTGTAAACGTCATTTGTTGCTATCCCGATAACTTTTTTTTTTTTTTTTGTTTTGTTTTTGCTGTAGTGCGTACCAACATATTTATGTGTTTTGAGGCTTAATCAGGGTAAGGGCGCTTCTTGGATAAGTTGGTAAGGGAGACGATATCGTTTGCTAAAAAGACCATCAGCAATGAAAAAATAAAAAATATGAGACTTAATCTGGACATTATTAACCTTTCGCTTTTACCATTTTTGCAGCGGTCTCTTTCCGCTGCAATAGCAAAGGAATAAACTCTATTGAAAAAAAAAAGAAAAAAAAAACAAAGTTGATTACGATTGTTTGGCAAAGATGAAAACCCAGCGCGCGCGCGTCTTTTTGTCCCCAAATAAAAACCCATTTTTGCCATCACTGTCAAAATATTTTAAAATCTATTTCATGTTCGTCGCTTAAATGCGCTCATTATGAAATCTTTTACTCATCTTATTACGACGACGTTCGACTTCTCCTCATGCGCTGCTCCTGGCCTGAAGCTACAAGTAACGGCGGCGCGCTGGATGGGACTGTATGGACTTGATTTCGCTCTTGGGTATATAAATACTCTATCTGCGTTTTGATTCTTTAAGTTATCTTTTGTAACTTTTTGATTCTACTTAACGAAATTCTTGTACCTGTATTGTTTGTATTTTTTGTTGCTGTTTTTGTTGTTATGTTGTTCTTGTATGGCTTTATTTCAACTTTATCGCTTCTCAAGTAGAATCTCATAAGAAAATGTAGTTTATGAATTTTGAATCGTTTCTCATAATGAAAATCAATGCGGCACTCTTTGAAGGACATAATCGTTGCTTTTATTTAAGTTGTTGTTGTTGTTGTTGTTGTTGTTGTTGTGGTTTTTGCTGCTTCTACTGCTCCTATTGATAAACCGACAATAATTGAACTTTTAATTTCATATCAGATCTTTGATATTCGCAAGTGTTGTAGGCACATACCTACTTACCTAAAGAAAAAGTTTTGTTTTTGTACATAAAACTTTTATGGGGATTATCGTGTCTTTTGGCCTGCGGACACGCTTATCTTTCATTTTATTGGAAAACGAAGTAGAAACATCATGAATTCTCAATTAAATTGGGTAATTGGGCATATTGAGGTGAATAAATGAATTTAATTGGTGTAGTTTGTATTTAAGCAAAGCAGCACATTAATGGTATACTTACAATTATTAGGATGTTTGCTATGCTCAGAGTTGCTCTGAACAGACGACTATACACATTTTTTTCTTAAGCCTATCGCAAAAATTAAAATTGTAAAATATCTTTCTCCCGGAATGTATGCATATAAACAATACAAGATGAAATAATATAAAAAAAAAATAAAAAATGGGCGGTGCCACACCCTCTCCACCTCAAATTTGTTTTATCTGAGGCGAATGAGATTTCGCACACATGTAACTGCAGTGGAGTCAATAAAGCCTTTTACTCCTCAAGAACAGCTCAGCTTTTGATGATTTTTTAGAATTGCTATATCTTTTATAGATTCTGGGATAACTTCTCTTTAAATACAATAGGATCTGAAATTGTTTATATAAAATTTGTTGCCATTGTTTTTCTCAAGAACGGCCTTAGCGATTTTAATGAAACTTTGGAAAATAATGCGCATTAGCATATAGTAAAAAATGAGATAGACTTTGACTTAAGTAGTATATACTTATGAAAAGGCGTGGCACCGTCACATCTTTTGAATCGTGTAAGATATTTTGATGGAAATTGGTACACAACTACTGACTGTTAATGCCTTATAATGGGAAAAAATTTGGTAAAATTTAAAAAGTGCCAAGCCCACTTTTTAACTATTGAAAATTTTTATTTTCAAAATCTGTTTGCGAGCAATATTAAAATCAAAATATCAAAGTTTTCAATGGTTAAAATTGGGCGCGACACTTTTTCGATTTTGGCCAATTTTTGGAAACCGTCAGGGGTGTTCTTGAACCGAAGTGGTAATTAAAATTGTTCCATTTGATTATTGTTTATGAACTATATTATCCAATTAAATTGTACGAAAAATCATCATGCATATTAAAGTACAAATGTTAAATCGATTGATAAACGGTCTTTTGTTAAATTTACGGACTTAGCAAGTCAAATAAAACAGAGTATAATTTTTCATTCACTAAAAAATTTTCTAAAAGGAAAGTCAACATTTTCTTGTGGTCTAAATTTAGCAAAAAAATCTGGACACTTTTATTGAACAAATCAATTTGGATAATCATGATGTTCTATCGCAGACTTAAGTGATTTGCAGCCAGTCACGTGACAGCTGATCGTATGATTGATAAACCCCTAAAATGAAACAAACAAACAACAAATATGCGCATGTGTACGCCATGTAGATATTATTGGTGTTGCTGATGATGATGTGACACTTTGTTGCTGCAATGATTCCGGCTGAGGTGACAGACGAGTACTGCATGTCATTTTCAATACAAATGTGCAAGTAAATCATGCTAACGATCGACAATTGAAAGGTTTTTAAAAAGTCATTTTTTCTGATGTGACAATTGAATGACAAACGTGGTGTTGATGGCGCACGCGTGCCATGGCCAAGCTGTGGAAACGCAAAAATTAATAAAATGATATACATATGAAAAAGAATGAAACTTTTTACTTTTTTAAAGCCAAACAAATTTGATTTGTGTCAATGGAAAGTTGAAAATTGATTCGTTTGTTAAAAAGTACAGCAACAAAGCAGCTGTCTTTCCCTTTAGTCATTGTTGAATCTAATCGAAAAAATAGAGATTAAATTTTTTTCGTTTTTTTCTTCAAGAATTTGATATACATTACCAGTGTACAATAATGAATACACTTAAGTAATTCGGCACTAAAGGCGTACGTGCTGGCGCCATCTTTTGAGTGATTATTTATTCCAAGTTTCTTCCACCACGATCATAAATTATAGAACTGTGCATTAGAAAAATAAAGAGAAAACGAACAGAAGATGAAAAAAAGAATCATCATCATCTCACCAGCAGCAGAAACAGACGTCAGACTGATGAAGATTTCTATTTCGATTCGTACACAGATAGGCCAGTGAGTATTTCGGTGCTGCCAACATTCAAAATGATATATGTATCTACATACGTACGTTCTCGTACATTTGGATTGTTGTAGCATAAATAAAACGCTGTGCCGAGGCTTTTATTGGTCTTTAATATTTGTGTTTATAATTGATTTGATAATTTGTTGGCACTAAGCGTTGTTTAAAAAACTTCCGTGTGATTAATGAGAATTTTAAAAAAATTTTTTTTGCCATTCTCATTGTATTTATTATTGCTTACTGTGAAAACGGGTCAAGGCCAAAAGGAATAACTCTGACAATTTTAAATAAAAATGTTTTTATAAAAATATTGACGATATTTTAGTGATATTCTAAAGATACGGTGATATATTGCATAACGTGCTCTATGTAAATTATACGCTTTCAAAGCTAAATACACAGGACACAGTGTGTGAGATTTTGCCAATTTGGTTGCACTTAGTTCGTTTACAGTTGTAGTTTAAGAGAAATCGACTTGAAATTTTTTTTCCTATGCAGAGGTTCGCAAACACAGTGTCCTTAAAGGACAGGATTTTTACAAAAGAATTACGACAAATACTGAAAATATGGGGTGATTCCATAGGCTTTTGTGATCACTTTCAGTTCAATAAAAGGAATATGTCCTTTAAGCTGAAAACAATCCGAAATCAAATAATTTTGAGAACAATTATATGCTTGATCGCAAGTCCTTATATGATTATTTATCAAAAAGTAAATATTTATGTATGTTTGTGCTTAAAATACACTTAAGTTAAAACCGAACTTTAAATTTAAGGCACTCTAAACTTACTTGTCTTGAAAGAGGTTCAGAACTTATACCGGTTTTCATAAAAGCACTTGCCGAACTTTCTTTGTTAGAACTAGAAGTTTAATAACAAACGTTTGATTTAAACCAAATTGGGTTTTGGGTTCCAGTCCCGAAATATCAATAATCGCGGTTACTCCAAACAATTAGAACCAAAAGTTCTCTACGAACACACCAAGGAGTATTGCTTGAAATGCCTCAATCAACGAGCAAGATCGATACAGTTTGAGAATCCTATTGAAATGTGTTTCATAATTTATATGTTTGTTTTGAATATACATACTTATATCTATTTAAATTGAAAATATACTTTTGAAGGCCCCAAATTATTTGAAAATAACATTGAACTAGTAAGGGTGAAACCTTTGGCCTGGCCAAACATTAAATACCTTACACTGCAGTATTTTGAAAATTTTGCTTGTATGGGAGGTTCCACGTCCTCTTGTCCGAGTTCATCCAGTTTTTGCTTAGAGCTTGCATTTGTAGTTCTTAGTGTTTGAGGGAAATTTGGTTGGATTATCTCAAAAAAGTATAGCGTTAGAAGCTTTTGCTTGTGTGTGAGGTGCCCAGTTTTTTTAGAGCTTGGTTCATTATCATGAAAAATACTCACGAGCTAATTTTGACGACAGAGGCAGTATACCAAATTTCATTGAATTATCTTGCTCAGATTTCCCAAAAGATGTACTTCCACGCACAGCCAGCCTCCCAACCATACAGACGGACATGATTATATTGACTCAGGAGGTGACACTGATCAAGAATATACATACTTTTCTATATCTGGCACTCTTCCTTCTCTGAACGGAAGGACAAAGTGATTATAACCTGAGTGTAGGGTATAAAAAATAAGCTCGAAATTTTTAAAAGAAATTTCACTTAAACGATGGTTCAAAAACATTAGAACCTTCTTCACCTGGTTTAAAATTTTTAAAGATGCTTTTAAAGTTAAAATATATTTTAATGCGATGTTTAATAACCATTTTATAGCTGACGATTTTGTTTTATTTCTGTTTTGAGTTCATTTTCATAACAAGGGGTCACTAATCTAGCATGTACAAAAAAATCATTGAATTTCGAGCTTTTTACTTGTTTCTTTAAATGTCTCCAGATTGGCAAAATACCACACTGTGTAGTGGCTTTTTTTTAATCATTGGGAATACCTTAATGGCCATATTTTGAATTACCTACTTTGGTGTCCTCTTTACTACGTCAGTGGCCAAGCATGAATATGCCTTCTGGCAACATTATTCAGTGAGGTTTTTTTTCTTCGGCTGTCTCTACGATCATCATATTTTTGGGACTTTGTCAGTGCTCTGGTAGATATTTTTTTTGTAAGCGGTGAGAGATGCGTGCTGAAAAAAGTTTTTGCTGGAAATAGTACCTAGCTTATACTTTCCATATTCATGGCGTTAGACTATGCTAAGAGAAGTTAAATTACAAGAGGTTAAATGAGGAGAAATTAAGGCTTTATTCAATCATCTCTCGCTCCTCTATATCAGATTTTAAGAAACAATTTCTGTAAGCACCTGCTGCAAACAATACTTTATTAAATAGAATCCTTAAAATTGATTACTGAAATATTTGAAATTCATGTTTGAAAAATAAAATATTAATTCTATGAATGATTTGAAGAAAACCAGACGTGCTGTTTAAATTCAATATTATAAAAGCTTTAAATTGTATATTATATTTCATTCATTGGCATTTTTTAAATGAATCAAGCTCGGCGCAGTTAATATCCATTTACATCCATGTATTTTACATTGTAAGCTCAAGGACAACGCATCCTGATATGATTTTCAATTGTATTTATGTGTTATGAGCCACACATCCTTGCATATCCTTTCGAAATGCGCTCATGTGAAATACCACGCATTGAAAGCTGATGAATAGCAAGTTAATTGGTGACAGACGAACACAGACATTGGTGCCTGACTGTCTGACGGTGATATGAATGCGCTTTTATTGCAAATTGAAACAAATATGACACTTATACCGCTACCATTCTTGATTTTCAGTTTTCTTTTTTTCGCTCTTTGGTGGTTGACTTTGAAATTGAATTTCCTGCGATTTTTGTTCTTCTTCAGCATTTTTTCCTTGCTCGCCCTTTATCAAAATCATCATCAGCTGCTGCGCATTTTGAAAATCCCTCATATATGGAAAATTTGACTTCCTTTCTACTCTTGACAATTATTAGTTTTAAGCGTTTGAAGCGATTTAAGCTGAATGTTACTGGGTGCTGGCAGCTAAATTGTTTGTTATTCCATGACACTTCGTTTGCCATTGTAATTGGCAAAACTCTTGTTCCATTGTTATTGTTAGTGTTATTGTTATTGTTGTTATTGTTACTATTGGTGTTGCTGCTGCTGCTGCTTTTGTGTGGCGCGCAAAGTGGTTTTGGGAATAATTTTTTGTTATTCCTGTGATGGATTTGTGACAGAATTTGCCATGCCGCAAAAGTAAGGGAGCAGCATTTATTCCGATTTTGGATTTTCAGGAAGGATAAGCAAGAGATACACGAGGTGTTTGTTGTTTTTTGACATAACAATTGTTTGAGAGTTGTAATAAGGAAATGCTGTATTTTATGCTTCAATGCGTGCTAAATTGTTAGTCCTCGTAGTAAGAAATAATTTTAATTTTTGTTTTTACATAGATATGTAATATTCATAAATTTATTTAATAGCAATAATGCTTAGCATGTTTGATCCAATATCACTACTGATACTTACAAATTAATGTTTTATAGTCCCTTCGCTTAGTATCAAGTTTCTTTAGCTTGTGTTCAGGGCCGAATTCATACGAAGAGATATCTATGGCAACGGGGGAAACAAAATTTGCGCTCTTTTTATAATTCACTTTTTATCACGTATTTGAACTTTTTCCGAAATCACATGGTTTTATCTTCCAAATGGTGTATATTATGTCACTTTATGGTAATATTTGCAAAAGTTATACCCATTCCAATATTATCGGTCATATACAAAACATAGATCTTCTCATTTTTGCATATTAAAAAAATGTTACTAATACATGTTGTATTGAATTGGAAGTATACTATAGGGTTTGATAGAAAGAAAGTTCAGAAAAGTGAGCTAAGATTAATCAATTTTTTTAATCAAGATTTTTTCAATTAGATTATGTCGAGACTGCTTCTTCGGTGAATGGCCCACCAGACTTAGATGCGTCTTCTACATCAAGTTTTCCAGAGCGGAATCGATTATACCAACTATCTTTTCCGATAAAATACCTTCTCCATAATGTGGATAATATTTACTTTGAGCCTTTGGGGCCGTATAGTGCTTTTCGAAAAAAAAAAAAAGTAAAATGAACAAATTTTTTCCAATTCTGCATTCTTTTGATAGACGCTAAAACCGTTGAATTATTAGAAATTTCAATGGGCAAAATTTTTTTTAGCAATTTCAGCGATGTCAGCTATCTTTGGCAATATGAAATTGGCAGATCGGACCAGTACTTATATAGGGATCGTATTTTAAACTTTGCTATTTCACTTTTCTGAACTTTCTTTTTAGCCAATGTTATATTAAAGAGAATACAATCTTGATGTAGGGTCGCTAGTGTTACTATTTAAGACCAAAACAAAACTGCTTGAACTTTTTCTCTGAAGAAACCAACGATATTATCGAACATTAGATCATGTGGCAAAATTATCAAACCAAATCAGCTGACTTTTATTCAAATGCGATACAAACATCTCTCACCACTCAATTAATCATGCGTATTTTACAAGGATCCAACATTTATTCCAAGAGTCAGATATATTAAATTATTCATGTGAAATTGTCAACGAAAATTGTAGACTCTGTTAAAAAAAAAAATTAAAAATGAACAAACGCAAATACCCTAACTCACCAGCAAAAGTACCAAATGCCGGAATCAATAGCTGCCTGCCATGGTGGCAACCGAACCAAGTGATTGTGAAACCCAAATAAAAATTAAGTCACCGAAAGCATGCAACCTTTAGTGAAGCGAATAAACGAATTAACGCATTATGGAATCAAGAGTGTCGCGCGTTTTAAAAATAAAAGGGACAAAGTGACGAGGAGCAATACAACAAGCAAAGTGCTAGGAAGTAGAATTATTCTGGTAACATAAACGGCAGGAGCGCAACTGAAAACCTAAAATACAGAGTGAACACTCGCAAAAATGTCAAATGTCAGAATTTGACATGCATGTGACATATCAGTGACAGCTACGCATTAATCAAATTCTCTTCTTTTACGGATATGGGTATTCACTCACATCTTCCAACACCACCACCACCTCGATGCCGCTTCCTAAGATGAGCCGTTTATGGAAAATTTCTGTTCTGTTACGTTTTGTACACGAAATTAGGATACGTCAGGATATCAGTCTAATCACATTTTTTTTATGGTACTTTTGTATTTGTTTTCTTTATATGAGTATGTGCATGATAGCACGCTCTGTGGCAACACATCTACGGGGAAGAAAGCAAAAATACTTGTAATGCGTCACATTAGCAAATTAGAGGTTTGACTTTCAGAATTACGACTTGTACGCATAAGGGGGACGGGATAAATTGTAGTGCGTTAAATAAACTAAGCAAAGAAAGTACTACTTACTTCTTCGAATACAGTGCTGAATTAAAGTTGTACTAATTTGGATATTAAATTCATTATTACTGAAAATCTAACTAAGTATACTTAAAAAAGGGCAAAAAACAGAGCTCCAATGTCTTTAAAAATCATTTATTTTAATTCACTCTTTTAAATTTGTACAATAAATCGTTTTTAGGAAAATCATTTCACACCTTCTTTTTGTAAATTTAAATCACTTGTCACTTATCACTTAAAACCCTTGAGTTTAAAGTACACAGGTGAACAGAGGCGCCATTTGCACTAACTGATGGCAATATTGAAATTTTCTTGAAAGCTCTTTAAATTTCTGTACATGGTATTCAGTTATTTTGCAACTTTATGTAAAGCAAAATCAAACAACCAACGAAATTTCTCCAAGATTCTGACAGATGCTGTTTCACCAAATATAAAATTCGTCTTATACTTTTTTGTTTATGCACATGGTGGCACAGGGTGTATCAAAACATATTTTTTCCATAGCTCTTGTATAACCTTTCATCATGCGAAGCCTCTCAAAGGTTTAAACATCAGCTAGAGACGACAAAACATATATTTTCTTTAACTTTCTAGCATTTTTGGTTTGTGCACATGCTTTGACTAGTGGCACAGGATGCATCAAAACTTATTTTTTCTAAAACTTTTGCATAACCTTTTATCATAAGCAGCCGCTCAAAGGTTTAAACATCAGCTAGACATATATACTTTTAGTGACAGAAATTTGTACCATTTAGTGGATTCTGAAAGATCGTAAGAAAGTCTTAAAAACCTGCGATGTATGTAGTTGAAAATGATTTCTCTCATGGTATAGAAGCAATTTATAATATTCCATTTTGTTCTGGAATAGTTAATATCTAAGGGTTAAAATCATTAATTCGCATTTGAGCGGATTATTATCTTGAAATAGGGAAACTAAACTGAACCCCATCTTGTGTTTTGACTTATCGAAAGCTGCATGTAAGCTGTTGAATTAATTCGCCCTGCGGCTGATCCCAGTGAGTGATTGCGAAAAATGTAAATGCAATTAAAACATACATAATTCATGTTGACATTTAATATGATCATAGTTGTCAGCCGAAAATACCGGATGAAAAAACTTAATAAAATTCTTTAACAACTACAAACAACTGAATGTTGTTGTTGAAAAATACCGGAATGGATACAATAAAAATACAAATTTAAATTTCATTCAAATGTCAACATTGTTGACATAAACATGACAAGCACTTGCACTTTTGTACTCGTACTCGAATATTCCTGTCGTATTTGGCCTTTCGTTTTTTTTTTTCCTGTTTGTTTGTTGTTGTTGTCTTTCTAGTACTTGTTTCGCTTTTTCAATAAGAGAATATCCTGTTGTACCGCAAAGAATCATCCGTGGAAGACACAACTTGTGATGAAATTGAAAAATGGCGTTGATTTTTTTCCTTTGCTTTCGTGTGCATTGTTGGGATTTTTTACAAATGAAATTCCCTTGTAAGGACTTTTTTTACTACAAAACAAAATGGCACAACTTCCGCCATATTGCCAAGCTGTGACAGAATAGCTACGTTTTGAAAAAGGGAACGGTTGAGAGCGGATTCACACGTGTCACAAAGTCATGTTAGCAGCATTCATTCGTTTGAATGAGGAATTCAACTTAAATATTGGATGACATTATAAATATTTAATGCGGCAACACTGGTAGGCTGTCAGTATAAAATTTCTACACTTTTTTTCACAAAAAAAGAGATTTCTTAATTTTTTTCAAATATCGCACATGAAATCAAAAATGTTCCATCAAATCTGTCATTAAATGAAATCTTTAGCAAAATATCTACACATTTACAAGTGGCGTGGTGCGGAGGGGCAAAACTTAGTTGCCGCCCTTTCAAAAATTATCCTTCTGTAGCAGATACGAAGAGAATTAAAAAGGTTCCTTTTTGTGGCTTTGCTACGCCACTACATACTCCTAAATATTATTCGTTGTTTTGAGTTTGTGATTCAGAATTTCTTCAGTATCTCGATCATTTATTTTGGCAATATTTACATGAAATTTCTATGCCACTGTGCCAGCTGTACTGTACCATTGCTTGCTGATCCGCCATATTGAATTATTGCAGTTAGTTTTTTCTTCTTTTTTTTCTTTCTTTATATTTACAACTTGTTATTGCTGTTGATTTGTGAGCACAACGAATCGCATTCGCACTGAGATTCCAAATAAGTTTTGCGTCCAGATTCCTCACACATCATAGTCAGCGTTATATTTATGTACATACATATATCTAATCGGGAATGTTGCTTTTATTTTTGTTGTAATGTTTAATTCCAACACTCGGGTGTTTGTTTTTTTGGTTGATTTTGTAGTTTTCTATGTTAAACCAATTGCAAATCACTTTGATCTACAAGCACCTAACGTACCGTGGACCGAAACCACCCGCACGGACGGACATGCATACGCAAATACTGGATGGACAGCGCGGAGAATCTCAATGACAGGCGCACCACCATCTGACTGGCACAGAAATTTTGAGTGCGAATGAGTGGGCGATTTTAATTGTTGATAGATGTTCATTTGGCTTTGTGTTGTATTTGGTGTTCAGTGAAAAGTATCTCATATTATGTGTCAATGTTTTGTTTTTCAATTTAAATGTATTTCATTTTAGAAATTACTTAATTTGTTTATTTTCAGTTCAGTTTGTGATAAATGGAGTGTAGCCTCATTATTGCACAGCCCAATAAACAGAAATATTTGTTTAAATTTGTACGTATTCTAGGGTTATTTAGGCCCATTTTCGGTTTTACTAAATTAATTTGAAGTATCAAAATTTATATGTTCATGAGTCAAAATATGCAAAGATCAAGTCTTGGAACACCTTTACGTCTTTATTCACAAATAAAATGTGACTTTTTATCCAACCCATTAGCTTTAATATTAGGCTAGCTTAGATTAAACAAGCTGTCTTGTAAACAAAGGTTTACGGGTGTATTTAGACCAGAGTTGTTTCATTTTGGTACACTAAAGCAAAATTTGGAACAGATCCACTACCCCAACAGAGCACAAATATGGTCTTATATAGCAAATAGTTTGGATGTAAAATTTTAGCCCAATTGGAATGAATACATGAGGAGTATTCGAACAAAAAGTAACATTTCCATGTTTCCTTTTTTTTCAGAAATCAATAAAATGTGATTAAAAAAGGTACCATATCTTTTTTAAAAAATATGTTTATGTATAAATATACACTAAAAAACTGCCTTACAATCGCGTTTTTACACATTTAAAAACTTTCATATTAATGGAGATAACTGAGTTTGAAATTTAGAAATGTTACCTTTTGTCAGGAAATGTTTGAAATTTTACTTCTTGATAATCATTAAACTGAAATGATGCCTTGTGGGAGCAATAAAAGCAACTGAAAATGTTCGACGAAGACTATGATTAGTGATTAGTAAGTGGAGTGGAAATGTTACTTTTTGGTCAGAAATCGACGAAAAACGCGGTTTTCTTGAAAACTGTTATTCTTTGAACCGCCAAATTCAACTGGAATGTGTAGTTCATAGATTTACATACAATTCTTTAAAAAAAAGACAAAAACTGGAAATGTTACCTTTTGTTCAACTACTCCTCACATATCCACACCAAACTTGGCATACAATTTATGCTACAACTTGGTATACAAACCGTTTATACTTGATCGTATAAAATCTATACAAATAAAGTATTAATACAATTTTCCCTATTTCGGTTTAAATTTAATAGTAATTTAATAGATTTGGATTCTACGCATGAAGGTACTTCGGAAATGCTTAAAAACATAACCTTGCTGGTATGTGTTATTAATTTAGAAAATTGGTCCCCATGATAATATGGATGTTAAAGATTTTGGCCAGAAAATGTGCTTTTTGACCTACAGTGCATTGGTTTAAAAGTTATTTCTATTGTGGTTGTCTTGAATTGCTCCTCCTAACATATCATTGGAGGCAAAAGCAAGTATTATATTTTGTAGTTTTTAAGAACTCAGTTTGGGACATCTTTTGAATGATTGAAAAATTCGTTTTTTATTCAAAAGCCCTGAAACAGATTGAACTACAGACATGTTCTGAAATCCGATTCACTTCGAAATCGGAACAAAAGCAATTTTTAAGAACTCCGCATTTCGATAATTAACACCAAATCGGATTTATGTTTCAGTAAATTGAATACGAACCATAAGTAAATTTTATTGTTGAAAAACAAATCCGATTCCATATTATTTGTCACAATGCAGAGATCTTGAAGACTGCTTTCATTCCGATTCCGAAGTGAATCGGATTTCAGAACATGCCTAATTACTCTCACCTTGTAGGGGGTTTCATGTGTTTCATAAATACATGTGTCTAGACATTTAAAAAAATTTTCTAGCAAAGTGGTTTTAGTTTACTTAATTGATAACGAGTAAAAGTTTACTCGATTATGGTTGAACAAAATATTTCCAAGTTATTAATTAACGAAATCAGTTTCTAATTCGATAATGCAGATTATGCATATTTCAAAAAAAGAAAGAAATCAAAATCTAAAACATTTTGCCTTCAAATGTCAGGGTCTCTATTCACATTCCCTTGGCGATTAATCATTAATTATGTGATCTATATGAGATGGTCTTCGGTTTTGGCCCAATTTAATTTGTTATCTTGCCTCTAAATATTTGAAGTGATTAATTTTAGTTGGTTTAGCTCTGGTATATCATACTTTGGAAAAACAGCAAAAAAGTGTGTGCGATGCCTACCCCTTTAGGGGTAACCATACCAATTAATAATTCAAATGAGTTCGAGCAGAGAAAGAAAGAAAAAAACAAGATTTTTATTTAATTTTTAATTTGAATTTTGTTTGCTTGTTTGCTTGTTTGTTTTGTTTTTTCTTTTTTTTTTTTTTCTCACTCTTCTTCACTTTACGACCAGTTGAGTTATTTTTGCACGGTGACGTTTTTCTAAAGCGGCTACCTTTTTCTTCTTCTTCTACTTCTTACGCGATGTATAAATTCGATTAGGCAGCAAAATCTCCCGCAGATTTACTGGTGCTCTACGGTGTAGTAGAAAAGAAAGCGCAATCGGTAGGGTAATCAAAATCAGAAGAACCAGTTCTTGACCTCTGACTTGTTTGGTTTTATTCTATGATCGGTTCGGAGCTAATTGTGGGTTCTTTGCAAGGGGGGGTGTTTGATGGGAACACGTTTGTGGCTTATTGCTGTTGATTAGCTGATTTTTTTTGTGTTAGAACTTTTTTGTTGTTGTTAGTAATCTGCTGCTGCCACTTATGCGCGAATGCTGAGTGAGTGGCCGATTGTGCGGTCAGTAGGTTTAGTGACCCCTTTTAAATGTTACCTCCAAAATGTTGGTTACATTTTTTTTTTTTTTGTTGTTTGTTATTGTAAACCAAGAACATTTGTTCCTTTTGTCTTAATTCTATTCGGCATGGTTCATCACCTAATGATGGTTTTATAATTAAAAAAACAAATATGAGGAATTTGCAAAAATTAACTTTCAATATTAATTAGCATATAAATTATTGTAAAGGAAGGGGGAGGGGGGTCGGATACAAAAGGAGGAGGTTGCCTTTAAGCAGTGCCGCCGTTCTTTATATATATATATTTTTTTTTTGTTTAATTCAGAGAGATGCCTTTCATTTGTTTTATGGCTTTTTAATGGTGCTCAGATGGGAATAAAAATAAAAATGACTTCATCATCAACAGCAGCAGCAACAGCATCACGTTTGTCACACAGCGAAAACGGCAACAACAACAGCAACAACGCGTTGTATAAACAACTTTTAATTGTCATTACAACAACATTAAATTCGAGTTACAATTAAAAACGCACTGTTATGTTAACAACGATATCCTTGTTGGCTTGTATCCTTTGTCATCACTGGCACCCACTCCAGCTTCAGCTCCAGCTTTGGCAGCGTTGCGCTCAGTTTGTTTGTGTGCATCACATCATTTGCAGCGACGCATTTTGTAGCGCGTCGTAATTCTTTCACGGCATCTGAAATTTAATTGCTTGTAATTACAACTGCGTGCAGCGCCATCTGTCGCTCAGAGCGTTAACATTTTTGCAGAGAAATCAGTACATGCACACATGCACATTAAAATAATAAAAATTAAAAATCATGAAATTTAAACGCAGATTTGCTTATTTTCCACCTGCCTGAGTTTTTGTTTTTGGCATCGCAAACTTTTGACTCACAATTGAGGAAGTCGAGGGAATTTGACTATTTCAGAAAGTATTGCATATTGACTTTACAATTTAATAGACATGGAAGTTTCTAATAACTCATGTTTGATGACCATTATTTAGGTGACTATTTTATTTTAATTCGGTTTGAGTTCATTTATGTTCATGACAAGAAGCCATCCATTTTAAACTAAAAAATCACTGAATTTGGAGCATTTTTATTTTTTCCATTAAAAGCATACAGATTAATAAAATCTTAGACTGTGCGCTCACTCAAATTTAGAAAAAGTAATGCATAGAATCGTCGGAAATTTGGTCAGAATTCCCAAAAAGATGTTACTTTCCGCTGTGCTAAAACTACTGTGATTTGGTCACATCCAAAGTTCTAAGAAAAATCTTTCTCTCTAGATTCGTAGAGAAACTTTAAACTCATAGTACCTGGAGACCGATCCCTGCTCGGTCAACAATCTAATCTTATTATTTTAGTCGATGTTATTATTCATAGCTAGTTTTTGTGATGGAATTCGTACCTTTTCACCTCCAATGTTCATGCTTTCAAAATGATAAATTAACCGATGAGAATAATAATAAGAAAAAATTTGGAAAGTGTGGAATGGTATAGAGAAATATCAAAAAATTAAATAAATGGGATATGGCAGGCATCCAAAATATTTCGTCTATTGTATGGGGGCTGAAATATCATATCTTCAAAAGATCTTACCTCGGAAAGTAAAAGACCTATTGGAAAAGTTTTGATAAGGAAGAGTGTGGCTATTCAACGCCATTAATAAAAAAGGATTTCACCTTTTCTTGTAGACGCGCAGTTTAGACTGAACACAGCGTTTTCTTCAACTTCAAGCAAAGATATTTCAAAACCCTGCAGGTATAATGACTGTTCTGCTGATGAAGACGGATTCAGCGTCAAAAAGTACATAAGACTACATATTAAAAATAAAAAGTTCATTCTTTTTTTTTTTTGTGCCTGAGTTACTACTATAACTTAAATTTTTATTTTGGTAAAAAGTGGTCGTGGCAATTGTTGAACAAATCCCACTTTTCGTTATGCTTTAGATACTCATGATCCAGATCCGCATACCAAATTTCATCAAAATACGTTGTAGCATTTGCGAGAAATAGCATTTTATTTGTTTTACTTGTATGGGAGGTTCCACGCGCACCGGCGATATATTGCCCATTTTCAGGTCTAATAAAAAGGAGACTCCCTACAGTTAAATTTACGAAGATTGCTTTAGTATTTTTTCTTTTTCTAGCGTATTATATTTTTGTAAGCGGTGCCACGCCTTTCAGTGAGTTTTTCCAATAAAACGGCATATCGCATATTATTCCTTGTTTTTAACAGTAACATCTCTTAAATTTTCTTAAAAATTATTGGAGTCGTTTTCGAATAATATCGAATCAAAATTTTGAATGGTTAAAAAGTGGGCCTGGCACTTTCTCGGTATCACCCACTTTTGTTTATATAAAAGGCATTTGCCAGCAATAGCTGCGTACCCAATTCCATCAAAATATGTTGTACCATTTGCGTGAGATAACATTTAACGTGTTTTACTTGTATGGGAGATTCCACGCACATAGGCGATATTTTCTCTACTTTCAGTTCGTAGGTGCCTAATAGCAAGTAGACTACCTTACGTTAAATTCAGAAAGATTGCTTTAGTAGTTTTCTTTTTAAAGCGTATTATATTTCTGTGGGCGGTGCCACGCTCTTCATCGAGTTTTTCCAATCTAACAGCCTATCACATATTAACACTTGTTTTCAAGGGTACAATCTCTTAAATTTTCATTAAAATTGTTGGAGTCGTTTTCGAGTAATATTAAATCAAAATTTTCAACGGTTAAAAAGGGGGCATGGTACTTCTTCGATACCGCCCACTTTTCGGTTATTATAAGGCATTAATAAGCAGTACCTACATACCAAATTTCATTAAAATATCTTGTAACATTTGCGAAAAATAGCATTAAACGTATTTTGCTTGTATGGGAGGTTCCACGCGCAGCGGCAATATTTCGTCCACTTTCAGAACAGAGATGCCTTTTAGCAATTACGCACCTCACAGTTAATTTCAGAATGTTTGCTTTATTAATTTTCTTTTTATACCGTTTTATATTTTTGTGGGCGGTGCCACGCCCTTCAACAAGTTTTCTCAATGTAACGGCATATTACATATTAATCCTTGCTTGCAGAGGTAACATCTCCTAAATTTTCATCAAAATTGTTGGAGTCGTTTTTGAGTTATATTGAATCAAAATTTTCAAGGGCTGAAAAGTGGGCGTGGCACTTCTTCGATCCCGCTCACTTTTTGTCCGTTACGAGGTATTATTAACCCGTACCCGCTTACCAAATTTCATCCAAATACCTTGTATGGTTTGCGAGTTATTACTAAATCAAATTTAAAATTTAAGGCTGTGCCACGCCCTCTGGTGAGCATTTACAAAGTTCAAACCTAGCTCATTCTTCATTGTATGCTAATATCTAACACTACTCCAAGTTTCATTGAAATCGCTGTAGTCGTTTTCGAGAAAAAATATTGGCACAGAAATAAGTACAAAGAAACAAAGAAACAAAAAAACAAAAAAACAAAAAAACAAAAAAACAAACATACAATTTTATCTCGTATAAGAAGAGAAGATATAAAGATAGTAAGAAAACTACCATCCTTACAAATTCTTACTGGTGAATAACACGTTTTACTGTAATTGACCTTCATTAACTGCAACGGTACTGCTTTTGATATTATCGTCCCATATATTGCGTGTACAACTTAAAAACCGGAATTTGACGGTGGATGTCCGTACTAACAAATATCGTGAAAGCTCGAACTTTATATATATGTCATTTTGAGGGTACATTTGGCAGCTGTCAAAATCAGTCAACAAAACAATTTTTTCTTGTGTGCATCATTATTAGTGGGTCATTTTTTTGCAAAGAAAACAGCTGCCGAAAGTCATCGCATTCTTGTAGAAGTTTATGGGGACTATGCTCCAGCTGAATCAAGCTGTCGTGAGTGGTTTAAAAGTGATTACTTTGATGTCGAAGACAAAGAACGTCCTGGTCAGGACCAGCTAGGTGTGATCCATTATGAGCTCTTGCCAGGTGGTCAAACCATTAATGCTCAATTCTATCGTCAACAATTGATCCAATTGAAGCAGAAAATGCAGGCAGAGCGGCCAACGTATGCGACCAGACATGAGTCAATCATTTTCCACCACGATAACGCTCGGCCACATATTGCTGCCCCAGTCAAAAATTACCTGGAAAACAACGGATGGGAAATCTATACAAATTTTTCCTCACCCGCCTTATAGCCCAGACCTTGCACCATCAGACTACCATTTGTTCCGATCGATGCAGAATGCCCTATCAGGAATACGCTTCACTTAAGTTCAAGATATCGAAAATTGGATAGATTCATTTTTGGCCGCCAAGCCGGCGCAATTTTTTTGGGATGGAATTCATAAATTGCCTGAAAGATGGGGAAATGTTGTAGCTTCCTATGGACAATACTTTGAATAAAATATATTGTAACATTTTTCCACAATAAAGCATCAAATTTCGCTAAAAAATTCCGGTTTTTAAGTTGTACACCCAATAATATCTGACGGTGATGCTAAAAGATATGTTCAATGTAACGGGTGATCCAATAAGAGCTTCTTACTTTGTTTTTTTAATAAATTACATTGAGTATTGATGCAAATCTTTATTTGGAATGATAGCTCGGTTCCTACAACTCGATGTTTAAGAATTATTTTGTTGAAATATTGCCCACGACTAGCTCTTAAATGCTACATTGTGTGGGTCCAATTTTCGACAACTCTATCGACCATATCGGTCGGTATTTCTTAAATAACATGAGTTATGTTGGTTTCCAAAGCGTCAATAGTTTCGGGCTTGTCGACATAAACAAGTGATTTAACATATCCCCAAAAAAAGTAATCCAATGTCGTCAAATCACATTGGTGGCCAAGTAAAAGGAGCATTCCTTGAGATGATGTTTTCGAACGTTTTTCTCAATAAAGTGATTGTTTCTCCAGCTGTATGGCATGTTTCGCCATCCTTTTGAAACCAGAGGTCGGCTACACTAATATCCTAAACTTTTGGAAACAAAAATTCATTGATCATTGCTTTGTAGCGAGCACCATTGACCGTAACACGGGCTCCATCCGCCTTTTTGAAGAAATCCGATGATGCCTCCTGCACATAAACCACAACAAAAAGTACATTAATCGAAATGCATTGGAAGCTTTTGGATTGCTTCTGCTTGTTCATTGGCCCAAATACGGCAATTTTGCTTGTTAACGTAGTCGTTCAACCAGAAATGAGCTTCGTCGTTAAACACAATTTTTCGTTAAAATAATGGATCAATTTGAAGTTGTTGTAAAGCCCATAAGCCGAAATTGAAACGTACACCAAGATCAGCTAGTTTCAGTTCTTGTACGAGCGATCGGCGGCAAATGGATTGTTCACGGTTTGCACGAACACTCTCTGCTACTGCTGCAATATTCTCTGAATTAAGGGCTCTATAGTATAGAGTCTATACACTCCGGTTGAATGATGAATGTCCAATAGTGTAAAATTGCTTCGAAATCGAATATGGACAAGCCATTAAACACATAAGAGTTGTCAAAACAACCCAGTTGGAAAAGGGACCTCGTATTGGATCACCCTTTAGAACAAAGCAATTGATTTGAATGAATTTTGGAAGTTTGGCGGCCCACAATCATCTCCTATATCGAATAGCTTATCAGGTGCTAATTTATTTACCTTGAAGACAATGTGCTATGAGAAACAGCTAAAAAAAATTTATAAAAATAAATCCCCTTATCGGCTTTATTTCAAAACTACCAAATTTATTTCCATTTCAATAACAAGTCACGCACTTGTCACAATTGGCGACCGAATGAGTGACGCCATTGGGTCGACTTCCCAAAAGCAGAGTTGGAAAGGATGAAGACTTTCAAATTCCAATTGTTGCTGTAAATTTATGCAATTATCAAGTAACTGCTAGCAAATATATGGAATATATTCAAAGTAGTTGTTATCACTTCGTGTGGCTTTGACCAAATTGCCATGAGTAGCGGCGACAACGATGGTGGCCAAAATGTAACAAATTAGATTCCAATCGAATCATCATTTCGATTCCGCTCAATTCTATTCAATACAAATTCAATGCAATGCGATTTCATTTCATTGGAGGTGTTCGGCTACAACGATGACAACAATGACAAACATAACAACAACAACAGCGACTTCCGTGAATTTATTTTCCGCACTTTGCACCAAAATGGCAAATAAATTGAAACGCAGCAAAAATCCAATGAAGCCGACGACCGCACGCAAATGAAGATCCATGACCACGACGCGGCTGCAAGAGGTATTTGGAGGAGCACAAGGGCGAAGGATGTAGTATGAGGGAACACGGGCTATTCGCTAGTCGACTGAATTATTCTTGCAATAAATCTACGAGCCAACGAGGTAATGATTTAATTTATAGCGAATTTTCCATAAATTAAAATTCCTTTGGCGCGAAAATTTGCGATGTTTGCGGTTGTGGTTTATGCGTTTTTGTTGAGTTTTTTCCATTTATTGTTACTACAAAAAGAACTTTTCCACTGTGGACTATAGGTACTCGTATTAAAAATGCCCACTGTCTAAAAAACAAAATTTGAGTAATTGAAATTATGATATTTCTCAAACTATTTTTGCTCCCTGAGCCCCATCTAAACAATTCACTATGTACCTTTAAACCGAATAACCAATCAACTGCAACACAAATGAAGAGATGTACCCACTTGGTGCTTGGTGTGTGACAAAATCGTTACAGCAGCGATAAAGAAACCAAATCCGGTAACTTGCTCGAAACTCATAATTCATTCATGCGCACCATTTTGCTGTTAAATGGTCTCCGACGGAATCTTGTTTACCAAAATGTTTAATTACTCATTTAGTGAGGCTGTTGAACAAATTATTAACACCAACTCGTACATCCACCGATGATGATGATGACCAACGAACCAACCAACCAGCCAAGCACTCGGGCACGGCGGTGAGATGCGATTAATTTATTGTTCTGCGATCGCGAGACTCTGTACACCACCAAGTGGTCGCATTTGTATGTTGGATAGCGATTTATATTGGGGGAAATTTGAAATGGATTTTAGCAGTTTTTAATTTCTTTCGAAATGAAGAATTAACTTAACACAAAAGGATTTATAAATAATTACTTATACATTATTGAACATGCTCCATGGTCAACTCACTTCCTTATATCCATAAAACTACTAATTAACAACCTACGCTTTTGTTTTCGAATATCAACTTTGGATATGACCTACTCAAATGCTCTCTAACAAAATTGGCCGGTACCTTAAATAGTTGAGTCGACCCACACCAAAAACGAAAAATCTACTCTTAAAAATTGACATATCAAAGTGACAAGCAACCAACCGGCCAGCCAGCCAGCCAGCGACTTTAATGGCCTCCTCCACTGGCAGCACTCAGCAAGTTGATTATTCTTTGTTGTTGTCCATAATTCATTACGTTTCCATAATAATTCGTCAAATGGATGCTGGTGATGTTGTCGTGGACGTTGCCGCTGCTGCCTTTCTATTGATGAAATGGTCGACGTAAGCGACGCGTAACATTTGCGTTTTTCTGTGACTGATTTTTACCAGCTTCTTTTTCTGTCAGTTCTGTTTTGTTTATGTTGGTAAGCGTGTGTCTTCACCCGCATGAAATGTCACTTTCGCGTAGTTATATTGGGTTAAGTTAAGGTTTGATGAAGCCATCATCATTGGGCATCATTAAGGGGCGCCATACAGAATGAGGCTTAATGCATCAAGTAACCAATCGTTAAATGTCCAGCTAATTTGTCAATATCAAATGAGCAGTTTGATGGTGTCATTTGACAGAAAGAAAGAAGCTGTATTATTTTTCTTGTTATGTAACAAAATTTCTTTTGTTCGGAACGATTTTTTTAAATCAATAATAAAAGTGCAATGTAAAATTAAAATTGTCTTGGTCTTGGTAATTTTTCGAGAACAAGACGCTGATATAATTTCAAGATTAAGACTGACACTGCTATGATCTTGGTCTTGGTTATGATGATCATCAAGACTTGCTTTTGAGTCTTGGTAATTAATGGTTAATAGGTGTTTTACAGCCCATTCATACATCAAATCTTCTCTCAATTCGAAATATGGCATCTTAAAAACCCAACTCAGTGTCTTGGTCTTGGTTTTATACCGATTTAAATTATGAAAATCTGTACAAATCCAATGTGAAATGGATGATGTTGAAAAGATTCTATTTACAAAACGTATTGGAAAACATTAAAAAATACAGATTTGTAGCACAGTTCTGTCTAAATTGCTTTGTAAATCGCCTAAGACGTTGAAAGTTTTGAATATTTGGATAAATTGATCTTCATAGCAATTCAAGAATACGTAAAAGTGTATTCTGTCATAATCTAAAATTTCAAAATAAGATTTGGGCTCAAAATTATATAGAACTCAGTAGCTTAACGAGGCATGTTCGAAAGGGGCCATCACTATGGAATTTCGCAAGCTTTTGAAGTCATATTTCCACCGTGCGCCGCTACCCCAAGCACTATCCTCAGCTCTTTTTCATGTTTTTATACTCCAGTTTCATTGTGACATATTTGCGATATTAAAATTCATTAGATGCACCACTTTGAGCGCGTACTCTACAAAAAACACCTGAACACATGCAACAAATTGATTGATTGATTCATGGCATAAGCTTTAACGTACTTTCAGGCAACAGCAGCAACAATAACAAATTCATGCGATGAGATATTTCATCAGCAATGCAATAAAATAAATATTTCCGCTCGGTTAACACAGTGAAATTATGAATGCGCGTTGCAATAAAATAAATTACACAAAATGCAAAAATGCAGCTTCATATCTTGAATTATTAATGAGATCAGCAGAATTGTACAGGTCAACACCGCACACAACACTAAACGTGGAATTGCACCTTGACGCATTATTCACAAGATCCTGCAAGGATATGCAAGTCATTGTAAGTACAATTAACGGAGGGTCCAATCAAACCATAAACCGACACTCAATTGGACAGGCACAGACGTACCACGATCAAAACATGAAAACTTGACAAGTCCACTGACCATGACACAACATTTACAAACAACCCGTGATACGGAAAATACTTTGAGGTACACAGGACAATGAATATGTGAAATATAAAACCCTGTGGACTAGGGATGGTCTTCAAATGTTAAAAGATTTAATATCGAAATTCCGAAATGTCATGCTGTTGCATTTTATGTTAGCAAGAAAACTAAGTCAAAAACACCTTGCCAGGATTAATCTACAAACAGATGTGACATTTGCCTAGTCCCGATACAACAAACAACATAAAGGATGACGAGTGATAAACATCATTTGGTGATAATAAATCAAAATTTTAACTTTCTGTTCTTTTCTCCGCATCAAAAGGTGTTTATTATAAACATTTACTTTTAACTGCGGCGTCAAGTGGTTTCTGTGCAAGCATTTTTCCGAATTAACTGCGATCCCGGCACAACATGTGAACCAACTGAACTGAGAGAACAAAACGACATACGAGAAATGTTTGCCCTGTCAAGTTTGACAAAACTTTTTAGTTTCACCTATGGGGAAGAAACAACAAACTCCATAAAGAATCATAAAGCGGTTGGAACAAAAACGAAAGAAACAAAGAAATTAAAATACTTTTGATGGCGTTAGAAAAGTGATTTTTGATCGGGCACTAAAAAATATGATTTATGGTTTCTCTCACATGCTGGATGCTGCTTGATGTATGATCGTTTCGCTGGTTGGCTGCGGCTGTGAGTTGGGAACATTTTTGTCTATGGCGCCGATGCGACTGTAAGGCGCAAGTATAACAGTTGAGTTGAAGCGTGCCGCAGGCCACATACGAAACGAACATATAAAATGTTGCAAGATTGATTTTTATTTTTATTTTGTAATTTACCCAAATGCGAAGACCCACTTAGTTTGGAATAAAGAGAGTGTGATTTTGTGACCATATCGTAGTGAACGCCTCAATTTTGTCCGATTAGTAATGCATTCCATAGTGTTAGCAACGCTTGAAGATTTTAGCACTTTGTAGTGAAGAGAAATATATGGATTGCTGGGTGATTCAGCAACAGTAAAACAAATGCAAATGTGAAATCACTGTTTGCAGTTTTTTTCATACGAAAATACGGGCCCATTTTAGTCAACATATAAAAAATTTTTTCCAATACAATTTTAATACTATCGTTATTCCTTAAAAGTCCCCAAAAACTTGGGTAGAGGCAACATGTTTCCAAGCTGTATTCAGAACATTTCAGTAAATTTAGTTTTAATATCAGGACACACAGGTTCAATATCCTTAAAAGCTGGCCAAATGTCGAAAAAAAAAAAATTTTATGGAATGTGTAGTGTAACTGATATTCATAGACCACAAAATATTGATTAGAAAGATACAGGTAACAACGCTCAATTCTGTAAGTAGAAAGTAAAACTAAGTGTTCACTGAACCGATTTGAATGTTTGAATATGGAACCTCTTCGTAAAAGGGAGTACTGTCAAACCTCTGAGCCGAAAACTTGAAACAAATTATACAAATTAATTTACAGAATCAGTCAATGGCTAATAAAATGGGCGGAACTAAATTGTTCCGCAATGTTCCGCCAAGATTTTATTTGTTTTAAGAAGATTGAGACCTTTTTTAACACATATCATAAGATTGAGACGCCCTTTTTAGATCTTTTTTTCTGAAAAATTTTACCCTTGTGACACAATGCCGCACAAATGGTTAGTTGCCATAAAACTGGTCCTTTTATAAATATAAAGAACTTTGTAAGTAACGGAGATGCCAATGAATACAGGGTGTAACCGATAAGGTTACAAAGCTTCTAGCAGGTGAAAGAGAGGGCCCAGACTAACAAAAAATTGCAGCTTAGGGGGGTCTTAAATGTTCAAACTAATTTTCTGACTTGTTTTAGAGAAAAAATTTCTTAACGATTTATAGAAAACTTTTCCATAAAAAACTTTTAGCTATTTATATGAGCTAATTAAAAGGCTATTTTTTTCACAGAGCTTAAAAAGATTTCGCAAAGTTCTGGACCATTAAAGTTGATATTTTAAATTTTTTCCCACTTTTTGACCTTGGCAGCCATTTTAGTATAAAAAAAGTTCTAATAAGATACACTGTTATAATTTTTGTGAAAATTACTTTAATTCAGTATCACTTTTATTATACCAATTTTTTGATTTGAGGTCAGAAAAAAATACTTTTATGTAACAACTCATGCGTTAGTCGCATACGTTGCGCTGCACTTTATCTAGCGGAGCCTTTAATTGTTCCTTAAAAGTATTTTTATACCCTGCACCGAGGGTATATTCACTTTGTCCTGCCGTTTGTAACGCAGAGATGGAGGCGTGGCAGAAATAAAAAAGTATATATATTCTTGATCAGCGTCATAAGTCGATATAGCCATGTCCGTCTATCTGACTGGCTGGCTGTGTGTGGAAATACATTTTTTGGGAAACTGAGCAAGATAATTCAATGAAATTTGACATCCTGCCTCCGTCGTCAAAGAGAGCTCGTAGGATTGAAAATGAGCAAAAAATATATTCATAATGCAACTTTAGGAGTAAGTATTTTTCACCGCAATGCAGCCAAAATACACAAAAATACTAGGAATAGTCAGCCCAAGTTATGAGCAAAAATTAGGCAAGTCCGAAAAGAGGGCGTGGAACCTCCCATATAAGCAAAAGTTTCAAAATACTGCAGTGTAGGATATTTAATGATTGGGCAGGCCAAAGATTGCACCCTTACTAGTTGTTTTTAAATTACGAGTTGAAATTCCTTTAAGTCATAAGCAAAACATTCTGAGCTTCCTACATTTCTTACGAGAAGTGATTGTTGAAGCTGAACTTCTATGACATTTCTTCAAACGCAGAGATTACAAGTTGCTGGAGCAGACAATGATGGCAATCCTAACCAGTGCTGATGTGCCACAACCAGTTTAAATATCCGTATGAACTTAGTTGCTTCAGCTGGCTGCAGTTTCGCCAGTTGTTGGCCTGTTGCTGGATAATCGCATTTTCAAAATTTTTAATGAGCGAAACTGCGTTGTTGTTGCTGGCACAGCCACAGTAGCAACAGCAACAGCAGCAACAACTGCAACATCGAATGCAATCGCTGATAAATCATAATCACGGTGCGCATCGCTGAATTTGCAACGGAAACAGCAACTGTTGCTGCTGCTGTTTGCTGCATTGCTGCAGTGGCAATAGTTACTAAAAGGCGTTGCTGTTGCGCCAGCTACTGTGCAATAGCAACAAATAATGTTGCTGATAATATTGTTGTTGCTGTTTTGCGCACAAAGACAATAATTAATTTAAGTGCGCATGCGCACGCGGAGGTGAAACGCATTCGCATTTAACGACTAAATGAAATTGGAAACGGCTCAGGCATTTTACGCTGCTGTTGGCACACAATTGCTGCTGCTGCTGTTGCTGCAATTGTGGTTGGGGGAAAGCGGCACGTTGAGGCGTTGCTCGATGCAGCCATTTGACAGGGTTGCCATTGCACAAAATGACTGATGCGCAATAAATTTTGCAATTTTACGAGCAACCGAGAGACTCTGACGGAAAATATTTTTAAAAATTAATTAAAACAAAACGACGAAGAAAAACACAAGGAGATGTAATTTATTTTTATTTTAATTTCAGTCGCTTATCTACATTCATACTTCCACACATACATACGTACGTGTTAACTCATAGATACTTAGTAGCAGTTAACTAACTGTTGTTGTTCTCAGAAGCGGCAAGATGCGGTGCTGCTTTTTTGTTAATAAATACCAAAAAAAAAAAAAGAAATCCATTAAGCTCATTTTTTACATGACACCCAATGTGGCCGGCACATAGACCACACGCGCAACAACAACATTTGTAGTATCATGTATTTTTCCAGCAATTTATTAAGTATTTAGAACCCTTTTAATGGTTTACGGTAGCCCCGTGCTCGTACTTCTCAAAGTTGAAGTTGGTCATTCTGTGAAATGAAATCGTAACGTGCGGCGGAAGGACGCTGTAAAATGTTGTAATGGGCCTCAAGCCATAACAACAGCAACAACAACAATATGACGATGATGACAACAAAGCGCGGTCTCTGCGTAAACTTTTGATGTTTCTGTATTTCTACGACTGACTCTTGTGCTCATCGCTCCCATCACAAATGGGGAAACAAAAACAGGTGAACATCTCGAGCGCAATGAAACTTTAATGTTTTATGATTTCACATTTTTGATAACCTCTGATGGCGGAACCTTCTTCGTTCAGGCCATAGAGATGACCATGCCGATGGGAGACGGATGCATGAAAATTTGTTAAGATTCGTAAGTACGAGAGCTGCCACAGCCACAGCAGATGATGACTGAATGTCATTTCAGATTTATGATCCAGTAAAAGACACAACAAATGTCGCTAGAAAAAGTCAAGTGGTTGGTGCCTTTAGCGCATGCGCAACTTGTTCTTCTTTTGGCGAAAAAAAAGAGAAATAAAAATGAAAAGGAAACCAACGGAAAACAATAAAATTCTTGTGACTTCTTCAGTCGGCATAAATGAATGAATTTTGGCCACAATAGCGCAGGGTGCAAAAAACAACAACAATTTTTTACATTATCGACAACAACAACAATTGTTAATCTCTTGTTAATCGCAACTGCGCCGAATAGAATATTCGTTAAATGCATTTTTGAACTTCCGCTGGGACAATCGGTCAGACAAATGTCGCCCGCCACCGACTCTGTTGACTCCTCATTGACAACACTTGTTGGCCAATTGCTCGATTTATCTGATTGCACTGTTTGTTGTATTATTTCGCATTCCTTTGAAGATAACCGGCTGCTGTTGCTGCTGCTGCTGTACAAGTTATGGTTTTTTCCTTCAATTTCAGTTTATATATTTCTCAAGTAGGTAGTACATACATAAGTACAATGGACATTTGAGGAGCAGACGATCAAAAAGAACCCACATTATTGTTATTCGATCATTTTCTGCTGACGATAACGAACACATGCCGTCAAGATGTGGCAAAAATACTCAGAGTTGCAGCTAAATAGTATGACTGCGAAAATAGATTTTGATATATAACGAAAACTATGTCTTTTAAGAAGATACCAAAGTACTTTTCTCCATTTTATTATGAAAATAGAAAACTATAATCATCGAGCTAATTTCCAATTTGATATTCTTTTATACAAAAAATCTAAAGTGTGTTACACTTCGATCTCAAATCTTCGTTTAAGCAGCGTAAAAGTTTTCTTCTCATAACCAGCAGTTTTATACATATTTGTTGTTTTATAACTCAAAAATTCAATTATTTGATTTACAAAAGTAATGTACCTAATGTACATTGAGTCTTGGTATTGGTCTTGGTTTTGATATTGAATCTAGGTCTTGCTATTGGGCATTATATCTTGGGCTCGGTATTTATCTTGAAAAAATTTCTAAAGATTGTTGAGTATTCAAAATTTCCATGCCTAATTTTTTAAAAGCACATGTGAAGCACTCCATACCAAGTGTACCAGCTGAAAATTTCCGATTTCGCTCAAATTTGGCAATATGGTAGATCCGGTGTGCAAGAACAACAATCCGGGTGGATTTGGTCCTAGTACCATTTGTTGGTAAAATACAGGGTGTTGAAGTTGACGTTTTTAGTCATTTTCATGAAAAAGGGTGTTTTTTCAAAAATTTATAGCTTACACTAAAGTTTGTAAATTGATAAATCTAAGTTGCTGGTCCTATTCATTTTGAAGCGTTCTTTTTATAAAAAAATATTTCTTGGTGAAAAAAATTTTTTTTCACAAAAATTTTTTACACTTAAAAATACTTTTGAATTTTTTTTAAAAAAAGCCCCCTTCGATTTTTTTTAAAAGTACTTTTAATAAAAGAATAATTTATAAGCTTTAAAATGATGTATGACTCAAGATGGGATTCGGACGGCACATCGGAGTTTTTGGCTTTTGAACGCCCGCGGAAGGCAAAAATCCTTTTTTACGCAAGAGGAAAGCATCTTACGAAAAAATTGTACTAGGCATAAAATGATAACAATCATCAAGGAATTAAATGTGAAATTTTTTGGGAATTTTTTGGAAAGTTAAAAAAAAACTTAAATTTATCAATTTACAAACTTTAGTGTAAGCTATAAATTTTTGAAAAAACACCCTTTTTATGAAAATGTCTAAAAACGCCAACTTCAACACCCTGTATTTTAACAACAAATGGTACTAGGATCAAATCCTCCCGGATCTACAATACCATATTGCCAAATTTGAGCGAAATCGGAGAAAAAAAAATTTTCAGCTGGTACACTTGACATGGAGTGCTTCATGTGTTTTTAAGATGCGCCGCGTGTATTGTACTTAAAATAATTTGCTAGTTTGGATGATGGGGCGGCCGCACGGAAGAGTTAAAAATGGGGAAAAAATGGATTTACTCGTGTGCGCCAGATGTTTAGAGAGGATGTAAAGTGATTCCGAACGAAGCTCCCATTCAAAAGACTGACGTTTCGGAGGTGACGCAAGGTAAGGTTAGAAGTGGCGGTAATTTAATCGTAGTTTTTAATAGTTTTTTTAAACTTTTTGAAATATAAGTCAAGAAAAACTTTAAATTCTTATTTTCTAGAGAAAAATTTCTTGCTTCAACTTTATACTTTTATTTCAAAAAGGTTTAACCCTTTCGAACCGGTTGGGACAATAGATCCCAAAAAATTTTAAATAAATAATTTTTACATACATGACTCGGTTATTTATGTCACTTAAATTGAATGAATTAATAAATTTAATGCAATTTTCAGTAACCACTGTTTTTGGTTATTTCCACTCCAAGGATTTTATATTCCAAAAATTCAAATCAAAAACAAATGTTGGGAGTATACCCCGAAGCGGTTCTGGCGGTGAAAATTTGAATTTTGAGACGGTCAAAAATTTTACTTAAATTAAGTTTCTAAGGTTGACCCATCACAAATATTGTATACCCCACAGTTTTTTTTCGGGTCGAAAGGGTTAAGGTTTTGTATAATTTTATTAAACGGCTTTAAATACGAAACTCTGACTAAACCTAAAAAAAAAAACTAGTAAGGGTGTAACCTTTGGCCTGGCCAAACATTAAATACCATACACTGCAGTGTTTTTAAAATGTTGCTTATATGGGAGGTACCACGCCCTCTTATCCGATTTCACCCAGTTTTTTTAAGAGCTTACATTTATATTTCTTAGTGTCTGAGTAAAATTGAGTTCGATTATTTCAAAAAATGCTTTCAGTATAGTGTTTTGAAGTTTTTTCTTATATGGGAGGTGCCACGCCCTCTTATTCGAATTCACTCAGTTTTCTTTTCAGAGCTTGCGCTTACAATTCATAGTATTTGTGTGTATTTTGGTTGCATTGTGAAAAATACTGCTAAAGTTGCATTTTGAATAAAATTTATTTATGGGTGGTAGGCGCGTCTGTTTACCGATTTTACTTATTTTCAATCCCACAACAGAGGTAGTGTATCAAATTTCATTAAATTATCTTGGTCAGTTTTCTCAGAAAATGCATTTCCACTCACAAACAACCAACCCAGCAAGCCATCGAGCCAGACAGACGGACATGGCTATATCGACTCGGGAGGTGACACTGATCAAGAATATATATACTTTTCTAAATCTGCCACGCCTTCTTCTCTGCATTACAAATAGAAGGACAAAGTGAATATACCCTGGGTGTAGGGTATAAAAAAATACTGCTTTAGAAAGTTTATTTTAAGGTCCTATCATGAGTGATCCAAAATTTTTAAAACAATATCTTACAGTTATCGCCAAAATAGTTCAACTATTAAATTAGATGAAAATTTAAGATGGCGTCCAATATGATTATGACAGTATGAAAGCTGCTATAACTTCTTCATTAAATGAAAAATCGCAATAGCATCACTTAACTACGTTAAGTTTCATAAAATTTACTTGTAAAAAAGTCACATGGTAATGTTTAATACAGAGGTTAAAATAACGGGATGTAAATTGTTCGATATTTTTTAATTTTCGAAACAAAATTGTTATACTTTTCCATCACATTTTTTGTTTTTCTTCATATTAATCAAATTTTGCTTGCAACTGAAGTCAAAAACTTACATATATCTTTGCTTCAACATGTCAAACTTGGTAACTGGAATAAGAGGTCAGTTAGTAGCATACGGCATGTACCCAAATTGACTGACACATAATCACATGATCACATTGAGAACTATCAAGTCTTCTAAATATAAATGAAATTTTTATGATGAAAATTCAAACACGCATGTCCCAGTTCTTAATGACAATATGCATTAATTCATTAGAAAATTTCATACGTCAGATCCACATACCTTTACATTCTTACACGCGTAATGTTTTTTCCATTTTCTTGATTGAAATGCGATTTTACTATCGATTCAACATTTCGACCAATTCTCCGCATACAGGCATCAAAATTTCGAACATATTCACCTACCAAATAAATGGAGTTGTTTTTTTTGAAAATTTTGCGTTAAATGCCTTTTATATTTTTAACAAGAAACACTCATATCTTGTAAAACACAAAAACAAAACTCCACATCAGATATGCAAAATACAAAATGATCATTGATCTTGCCGCCACATCTTGTAAGTAGTTTTCAGAAACAACACCAAATTCCACACATTTATTAAATTTCAGCTAAGCCGGCAAAATCAATCGAATTATGAACAAGCTCAAGAAGGCAGGCAACTTTGACAAAAGACCTGAGTACACAATACACACGGCAAAAAGTTCAGATGGCGTCCATTGTTGTTTGGTATTTGAAAATATGTACGATACGGAACGATATAAAGCCGACAGCCAACAGTACAAGAGAGGATAACTAAATTTGCTGGATCATTGCCTATGATAATCTCGATAGAAGCTTATGGCACCAGGAGACGACGCGAAGTGTTATTCATAATTGCTGCCAAAAGGCAAGAGTTGATGCCAAATGAAATCACTTTGTTAAGGGGGACTAAACTGTAAGTGATGCAGTGCAGCTGCATGAAGATCGATCTAAGTGACGGACACGCATGCGGCATGTATGCCTAATTTTGAATTGAAGTTACCAAGAATTCCAGCAACAATGAAGTGTTTTAGAAATTCAACTCTGAACGGAAAATTTTCATATTTTGCCATTATAAAAAGAATGAAAACAAGTTCATAAACAAATTTCAAAGATATTGCAATACAACAGTTATAAAAAAAATCAAAAAAAAAAAAAAAACAACAACAAAAACTTAGGTCATAGATTTCGCTTTGACCTCTCGGCGTCCAATTGTGTCCAACCAAACTTTCCGTATCTATCGCATTTGTATCTTTAATTTATGCCGCCGCATATACTTCAAATCAATCTTATCACGAACGAAGAAAAAGAACATTTTTTCCCATTTTGTGGCTGTCACCTAAGCCATTAACCTGATTTTCCAGATTTTCAATCAAGTCAACCACAAAGCGTAACTCAAAACAAAGCATTATAGCGGTTAGACGCTACATGTTAGATGCTCGTAGACAGTGGCGTAACTAGCATAACAGGCGCCACCATCCATAGCCTAGTGGGGCCCTTGACAGATGTTGAAATTATTCAAATTCTTTTTACTCAAAACAGAAGAAAGTATGAGGTTTTCCTTTATTTAAATAACATAATACATCAGCACCACAAAAAAAAAAAAACAGTTCTGTGCTGTTGAACAGATCTACTTATTCCGATGTAAGTGTATATTCTGACACTGAAAACCTAACCCAAGGTTAGTACATATGTATATCGTTGCTTCAAAGTGAAAAAGCCTCTGCTTTAAAGTATATGGCGCACATCCAAAAAGTAGTGAAATTAATTACAACCAATGATGTCATATGGCCACAATCTCCGTATAAAACACTAAATTATTTTTTTTTTAAGTATATTCCTCCACCTCCGTATCCTCAGTTATTGTTTAGGGGCCCAAAAATAATTTTGCGCCAGTACCCTCTTACAGCTAGCTACGTTACTGCTTATAGAGAGATGTATCTCACAGATTCATTATAAAGTCAAATTTGGTTTGGTTTAAAAAGGTTTTTGAGCGAGCCATTGTCCCTTTTTTTCAAGAAATTTAAATTGAAATTTGACTATGGACTAAAATGAAACAAAAAAAAAAAAAAGAATTTAAATTGTTTTCTAGAAATAAAGGTAAATGTATCTGTGTAACTATGAATTACTTGTATCGCACCAATGTATAGAGAGCGATACGCAGGTACATTGCCATGATGCTTCTATCTACAACTTGGAAACACAAAACAAAAAGAACAACGTAGGCAAGAAACAAAAGATCACTGACTGATATACCCGCGTCAATGAGCAACTCCTCCTCCATCACTCAACTCAACGGTACGCACTCGATGCCGGCGGATTAGTGGACTTAAATTCAACAGTTTTTCGTTTGTTCAACTTCAGGCTCATGTGGCTTTCGTCAATTCGAAAATGCATTTATTGTCAATGGTGTTGGTGCTACATGGAGGACATCAAGCGATCGTGTTTGGGATCAAGTATTTGACTTTGTTTTTAATCCCTTTTTTCAATGTGAAATAATTTCTATCTTTTTGATCTATCTATCGGAGTCTTCATCATGCATGTTCGATAAAAATGATTTTTGATAATAAGAAACGCTGGTTTGATGTCACTGATTTTGATCATCTGTAAATAAATTTGATGGAATTCAAAATAATTTGAAAGAAAATAGATATTTCTGAAATCTTGTGATTTATTTCTTAAATGATGATTCAATTAAATGCTTAGAAGAAATGTAGGAAAAATGTAGGAAAAAGTTTATGGCAACGTTTCATTCTAGAGTTGTGCTACTAAAAGTTGTGGAGGGAAATAGTAAAAATTTACAGAAACAAAGGTAATGCAATAAATTCAGCTCTTGCTTAGGTAATGTTTGAAAAAAAGATATATAATAAAATTGTAAATTTTTCTCCACATTAGAATAAGTATGAATTGACTATGGCTAATGCCCCAGACAGACGACAGCTTAAATCTAGATTAAAGATGTAATAATGTGAATCTTTTCATTATTTGTAGCTTTATAACTTCTCAGGGGTACATTTTAGAAGCCCGCCTCTGCAGATATTTTTTTTAGTCTAGGCCTCTTCTATCAATTGTCAGAAGCTTCGTAACCTTATCCGATACTTCCTGTGTATTTAAAGTTATCTGCGATATCTAATGAAATGCATTATTCACTATTTTGCTTCGACTCCTCATAGAAAAAATGTAAATAAAAGTGATACCTTTGGCCTGGCCAAACATTAAATACCCTACACAGCAGTATTTTGAAAATTTTGCTTATATGAGAGGTGCTACGCCCTCTTGTCCGAATTCACCCAGTTTTTTCTCAGAGTTTGCATTTATAGTTCTTAGTATTTGAGTGAAATTTGGTTGGATTATCTGAAAATTTTTTTTCAGAATAGCGTTTTGCAGCTTTTGCTTATATGGGCGGAGCCACGCCCTCTTGTCTGGTTTTATCCAGTTTTTTCTTAAAGCTTGCATTTATCGTTCTTAATGTCTGATAAAAAATTTAGTTCGATTATCTCAAAAACGCTTTCAGTACAGCGTTTTGAAGCTTTTGCTTATATGAGAAGTGCCACGCCCTCTTGTCCGAACTCGACCAGTTTTTGCTCAGAGCTTGCGCTTACAATTCGTAATATTAATGTGTATATTGGTTGCATTATCGTGAAAAATACTCCAAAAGCTGCATTTTGAAGATATTTTTTGTATGGGCGGTAGGCGTGTCCGTTGACCGATTTTGCTCATTTTCAATCCCCCGAGCTAATTTTGACGACGGAGGCAGTGTACTAAATTTCATTGAATTATCTTGCTTAGTTTTCCCAAAAAAATTTATTTCCACACACAGCCAGCCACCCAGCCAGCCAGCCAGACAGACGAACATGGCTATATCGACTCAGTAGGTGACGCTGATCAAGAATATATATATTTTTCTATATCTGCCACGCCTCCTTCTCTGCGTTACAAACGGAAGGACAAAGTGAATTTACCCTGGGTGTAGGGTATAATTAGCAAAAACTAAAACAAAATTCATCAGCCAACAGTGCGCAGTAAAATTCGTTTCTAAAATAATGAAAAAAAAAGAGATAATTTCATATTTGCTGGACATGTCATTGCAACTGTTAGATCAGTGAGTGAATTTATGATTTAAAACTTATGGTCATATTGTGGCTCTTACGTTCTTAGTACTTCTCCATTGACTTCAAAACTTGAGTGACTTTATAACCACACAAAAAATCAAAACACAGAGAACATGGTGTGACCGTTCCAACTTTAGTATTCATTAGTTGTCCCTTTGTGACGCACTAATTTATGAACTTTCATATGTTAAGTTCCTTGACGTTGTGGCCGCTGTGGCATGATGTACGCGTACAAGAATACGAATGACATACGAAATGGGAAATTTTGTGTATTGGGAATTATAATTATACGATTTTGGTATTAATGGTTATGGGTTTTATATGCTAGTTAGGCACACAAAGGCGGCAATTAAGTATGAATTATTTATATTTTTAAATCGACAGTTTCCAGAGGTGGTGAAGGAAGAGCCGAAGAGGAGGTGCACAAATCAGAGTAAGGCTATGGAAAGGCACAACAATGTGTTAGCATGGGAAAAACTTATTTTTTTGTGTATGAGAAAAAAAAACTAAGGAACATTATGCAACAATATCTTGATATCAAAAGATTCTTAAGACTCATCGCGTATAATATACAATTTTGGCTTTGAGGTATTTGCATTATTTGTGCATTCAAACAATAAATTGTCAATGAATTAAATTCATTATTGCAAATTTTATTAACATAACAAGGACACACTTTTATAAACGAGCGCACACTCGTTCAAAATCCTAAAAAGCTGGCCAAAAGTCGAAAAAAGAGTTTTTTTAAATTAACTTTTTATGGACCGTATTGTCTAACAGATATTCATAGACCTCAAAAAATTTATAAGAAAGACCCAGGTATTCCTACAATGCTCTTGGGATCTCTCCAAAAGTATGCTCTCTGTGAGTTGAAAGTAAAAATTTAATGTTCATTGTAAATATTGTGTGGTTACTGTAAAACTGAAACGATTTTAATGTTAGAATGTGGAATCTCTATCGAACCTCTATATTCAAAACTTGCAATAATTTATACTTTTGTGGTAATTGTGATTAGCTTAAAATCAAATTATTTCACAAAATCAGTTTGCAATGGTTATGAAAAAAGCCCAGAACTAATTTATACCACGTCAAACCACCAAGATTTTTTGGATTTAAGAAGACTGAAACCTTCTCTAACACATTTAAAAAGATTGAGGTGCATTTTTTTTCTTTTTTTGTGTGACGCGGTTTTTTCTGAAGCAACCAGAGGAAAATTTATCTCATATAGCTTGCCAATTGTCAATATGTGCCGCTCGCCCGAAATGATAAAATTTTTATATTACTATACAGCTTATACTCCATGATAAAGGAATCTAAAACCCATTCTTATGTAGATCAATTTAACGTTGCACACAACTCTATCAACGTTAAAGTTTTGAAATAAATTTTTAAATTAGATATCAAAATTGTGCAAGTGTTGTTTTTTGCCTTTTCGAATCCGCCATTTTGTTTTTTAAAAATCTAATATCAGATTCGTAATCAGTGACTCCAAAAACCTCCGAGTAAATTTTTTTGTTCGATTTGGTTGAATATTTATGCAAATCGTCCGCCATTTTGAATCGGCCATTTTCTTTTTTAAAAATTTAACATCAATTCGTAATCAGCGACCTCAAAAACACCCAGGTAAGAAATTTCGTCTCGCATCTTTAATGATTTCGGCTTTTGGGCAGCTTTTAGGGATTTTGAACTAGTGTGGAGCGGTGAGAAAAATTTTATACCTTAGATTTTTAATTTCAAATGGTTGGTCAAAATAAAACAATGGAGAGGTTGGGTATGTAACTTTGTAAAAAACAGAGGCAAAGGCATTGATCTAAAAGCAGTCTACTTATTTTGTTAACAGGATATTAGGCTGCTTTGAAAGCAAACTTTTATAAACCAAAACTGATTTTATAATGATTGTCGGCTATTACTTTCAATGAAAACATGCAGCAATTTAATTGGACTGGGATTAAATCGCCTCACAAGTGAACGTACAATTAGTGAAGTAAAAGCATGTATTTAGTAATGCAAAATATATGTTGAAATTGTGACTTTTTTTGGGGGATATAGATAATATTCGCATCCCAAATTCGATTTGTTTACGTTTTTCATTTACGCGGTCAAAAAAACGATTTTTTACTCAAAAGCAAGGCATTTTACGAAAAATGTGTGTGAGGCAAAATATGCTTGAAATTGTCCAAAGAATACATGAGAATTTTTCCAAAACTTTTGGCTTACTAAAAACCAAGGCACCTACGAAAAAATTTCATATGATGTAAAATGCTTAGAACCCTTCAAAGAATTGGTGTGAATTTTTCTCAGAATTTTGTAAAATTTTAAGCACCAACATTTTTGTAAGAACATACCTACCTTATCTTTATTTCTAAAGCATTCTTGGGTATACATTTTCTAGCGAAAAAAAAATGTATGACCAAAAAACATGTTTTTTAGCCAAAATAGACCTTTAGTAGAATCAAAAGAGCTCCATTGGTTTTACTCAGAAGTAAAAAAAAAGAAAAATGATGCAGATACCGTTTTTAAGTGTCCCTCTAACTTTTGAGTCGGTTTCGGGATGAATAAAAATTTCGACCCGGTCTATTATTCGCTCAAAAAGTGTCGCAAATGACTGTTTGGCGTACGTTAAAGACATCAGCACTTATTGTCCGAAGTGTAATTGAAAAAGTGTCCCATCTAAAAACTAGACCACAAAGCGGTGTCCATTCTTTTGCATAAAATAGCTAGGAATAATGGTGGGATTCAGTAAGAAATTTTTACTCGATTTTCATGTTCAGAACATTTTTGGAGAGGTATTGAATAAGGCTGGTTCATTGCCTATCCAAAATCGGTCAGAACATGAAAATCAGGTCAGAAAAGTAGGTCATGAATCGTTTTATGTAATTATGGTAGCAAAGTTCAGTACCTTTCCAAAAATGATCTGAGCATGAAAATTAATTAGGAAATGTGCAAATTAAGCACAATTATGCGCCATTTTGAAAGGATTTGGCGTGAAATGAAACCATGAAAGTACCATGTAATTTCAGCTAAATTGGAGGGGGTATATTAATTTTTGCTATGCAAGGCTGTACTGAAACAGAAATACAGTTTTTGTTTTATTTGTTTGAAGTAATTGAAAGTTGAAATCTTCAAAAGCAGTTTTCGCGAAATTTTGGATCTTTGACTTGTGATGATTTTAAAACAAGCTATTTTAATCAATATACTCAGAAATTTCGAACTAGAAAATCCGTTACAGGGACTTTTTTTGGTACAAAAACAAACTAGTTGACTGGACACTGCAGTTTGGTGAAACTCCAAATGTAGAGTATAAAATAATTATCGGCATCATCGTCCAAGGCAGCATTACGGGCAACATAATTACAACAACAAAATCAAAGCATTAAATATCGATAACAGATACTACACCAAATGAATATTCGAAACCAGAACTTTTTAAAAAACAAGATAGAAAAGACTACTAAATTATATTAACTCTCTTTTTTTGTTGTTGTTGTTTTTGATATGATTACACTGTTGCTGCTGCTTATAATGATGAGGATACTGATCATCATGTTGTTGTTGTTGTTGTTGTAGCTGTTGGCTATTGGTATATTGTTATATTGTGCTACAAAAATCTACACAAAGCTGCAGCCAACGTTGTAGTGATTGGACCTGGGTATCAAATTAAAAATTTAAAGCATTTCAACTTTATATGCAAATGGATCCAGTTGTCGAGTTCAAAGCGTTGGACCCCTCCCCCCCCCTACCAAGCAAAAGGTTTGATAAGCAATCAACATCAACGCGGACATTTTGAAAATATTTATGGTAATCAGAAATGAGCTATTTTCGTAGTTTGAATATAAATTAAGTGAAAAAACACAACAAAACCAAATACAACCATGCGGTATTGACTGGTAGAAGCAAAAGAATGCCAGAATGCTCTCATATTCAAGTCAACCTTTTGTTTTTCCACGTGTTCTCTGAGATACAAAATTTATTTCGTTGAAAAAATTCCTATAAATATTTATGCGCCCATTTTCGTGTCGCACTGCCAGTGCTGCTTGGGTTATTAGTTGATATTATTCCCTGTCATGTTTTACATGTCATAAACTGACACTTGAACGTCAACAGACATAACAATTTTTCTATTAAGCTGCCATAATCTTAGGGCAGAGATCTTTATTTTTGTCATGACAACGACGGGTGTGGGTGTAAAGGCTGCAGTAATATGGCAGCAGTGCAGTGTTGCAAAACGTTCTGCAATATTTACAAATACTTAACAATGCTTTAAAAAAAAAAGTATTCATATTCCAAAAAAATAAAATTGTTAGTTTTTGAGCCTCTAGATGAGTACGGGACTTGCACATCCATTACCGGAAGCTCGAAGATGCTGTGTCTGCATTTGTTTCGGTATCAAATGAGAGCTCGAAACATTTTTTTCTTACATTGACGATTTTTTAGAGTTGCACTTTTTTGTGATATTCGGGTTTGAAGAAGCACGTTCTTTTTCTTATTTATTCATTCGTGCTTCTACATATATTCGGGATGCCCAATGCCTAACAAGAAGGTTACGTAAGTTCGGCAATAATTCTTATCAAAAACTCTTCAAAATCTGACCTAAAAAAGTTTCAGTCCAGCATGTTTGGTTTTGTTATGCCGACTTCAGAAAACTTGAGTCCATAGTGTCATTTTCAAATGATCATAACTTTTTAAGAATAAATTATACAGTACCCATTCATAGCTAATTTGGAAAATGAAAAATGGTGCTAAGCAATACATTTAGTAACAAAGAGCAAAACATTTTCATTTCTATGTAGCCCCCAAAATCGTACTGTTGAACAGTTAGGTTTAAATATTTTTAAAACAATGTGTGATACTAGAATTTCGAGACTGGATTCGGATTCAGCACTGACAAATGACTATTTTAGCTTTAGTTTGTCGTGTTTTCTTTTTATTTAAATGTACGGTTTTTTGGATCTCATTTTAGAAAAACGATCAGCTAGGATTTCATTCGGAACAGCTTTCGAAAATATGAAATTGCTGCAATAAGGTGTCATCATTTCATTAGGTGTTTTCATGAAACTTACTTTTGATTGAAGACAGGTGTGTCGGACTCAACGTTGACAAAAGTATCGAAAGGTTTTTTGTTTTTGGTTTGTTGTTTTTTTAATATTTCGCGAGTAATCTGATTTTGTTGTTCAATAAGTGCTTATACATAAGTAATTTGATACCTTCATTTTCTGGTTCAAAATTCTTTAAAGCTATTCAAAAGTCGAAATTATTATATTTTCGAAATGAAATTTTATAATCGGAGGTATTCGGGACCGCTGATTACGAATCTGATGTAAGCTTTTCAAAAAAAAAAAAAAAAACACCTAGGGCGGATTCAAAATGCCTAATGTTTCCTGACCATACTCACAAAAACACCAAGATTTTACAGCTATTTTTTGGTAATTTTGATGTATTTTTTCTTTCGCTATAGTTTCCATTCTTTTAAAAACTTAATCATAGTTTTGAATAGTTGTACACTAAGCCAACACTGCAATTTTTAAATTCCTATCTTGCTTATTTTTTACAACAATAACCGTTTCGCTAATGGCTAAAACTCTGTTTAGCCCAAACTTGCCAGCCTTTTTAAATTCTCTCTTTTTGCTTTCAGGCAATGAAAATGTCAATCAAAAGTCGACGCAAAATTTTTGAAGCCCCATTGAAGTCATCGTCTCTGCCAGTTTGTCAGCAGCGTAGTAAAAATGTAATTTATTGCGCTATCAATTCAAATTGACATAATTATTTAGCTCTTAAGCGTATCCATATCTCTGCGCTATTAAGATAGGCCGAATCACGCACACACACACACGGACACTTGTGATCGCACATAGCCACCACGATCAGAGATTGAAAATGCTCAAAAATTATCTTAATTGTCGCGGATTACGTACGCAAACGCCGTTGTAGAACGCGTAGATCTCTACGTGTCTGTCCGCCGCGACATTAATGTCAAAAGTAGATACAATTTAAATAAATACAAAAAATTATTTCTTGTCTTCTGGTGGAGAAAAAGCAACAACATAACACAGGGTTTTCAGTTTTCTGCCTTCAGCGGTGCAGCTTTCAACAAGTTTTTTGTTACGCAAAGCGCACTTACGGCCTGAATGCAGCCGGCACTTGGAGCGCAGTGCTGCACAAAAGAAATCCCTAATGAGTGATAAATTATTTGTTATAAATCAATGCTAAACATTATCTCTGGTTGCACTCGCATGCATGTGAACGCCGACCGCAGGCCTCAACAATAACGCATATCCTCCGTCCTGATTAAGCGGTGCAGTGGAGCAACGCGACGACCGACGCGTTACCCCGAGTGCATTTAATGGTTCTCAGTTGATCACTGCAATAACCAGATTAGTGCCAGATAAGAGGCCATCGACCGCGTTTTGCTTGATTAATATGCAAATTAATTTGGTTCGCTGGTCTTCGATTGGTCGTTGTTGGAGTGGCGGGCATCTTGACTACGGATTATTTTTTAATTCGTATCCTTTTGTTTACAGCAGCAGTCATATGTTTCAATTTCTAAAGTTTCTTGCTATCCTTTATGTATTTATAAGCATATGCAAAGTTGTAAACGAAATGTTTCATTAAATTTTTAAAATTAATTTTTGATTAAAATGGTTTATGTTGACTATGTAAAAATTATACTAATTTTATGAACTTTTAGTTATTATTTGCAAGAATCTAAAATTCTATGCATTTTTGAACTTAGAATATCATTACAATTAGGATAAGAGAAAAAAAAACTACTAAACATGGCTATGGTCACATATGTTTCGGTTACCGCCACGTAACCATCATCAGACCAATTTATGTTTTATTTAATTTATTTTAAATTAAATGAAACAAATGATTCCGCAACCAATGGTTGGGCCTTACCAAACAACAACAACAACAGGAGTCATGACAAAGTGGAAAGAGAACAAAAATCTCACCATATGCTACCACTTTTTCTGAGGGCACTGAATGCGCTGTGTAAAGAGAATGACTTCGAAGGTTCCTAGTTCAATCCCGGCCTCGGACAAATAATGACTAAAAGTTCATAAAATTAGTTTAATTTTTAATTTTACATGTTGTTGAGAAACATGAGCAGACCTTCAAATTTTTTCACTATTATTTATAAAGTTTAAAACATAATAGCGCATAATCATAGTCAAAATAATGCACACTTTAAGATCAGTAAAATATGTTTTTAAATAGAGTATGCTTTAAGTCAATCATAGTCGATTTAAAGCACACTCTATCGCTAAAAGTATACTTCAACTTTAAAATAGGAAAAAGCTGTTGCTAAAATAGTTAGCAATCTCCAAAAACAGAGAAAAATGTCACTTTATGAAAATTTTCCGTGTTTGGAATTTATGATTTTGTGTAAAAAAATATCAAAACCTTAAATTTTTGAGAACACTGCAAGAGATTTCGATTTTGTTGTATTTTATTTCATATTTCATACTGGGTAAAGATTTGGAAAAACCACAGCGAATTGTTTAATTGATGCTTAATATAATGCTAAAGGTATTCCTGTCCCGATAATCATACAGGCCCTCTCTACTTTGTGATTTTTTGGAAGCAACCTTTTTCTGCACCGTTCGGGTTCTGCTTACATTTATTTTCTTTAGTAAATAATTGTATAGTTATTAGAGTGGTCCAAATTTTGTATGGAAAAACCAAAAGTGTTAAAAAGTCAAGGTGCGCGCGACTTTTCTGAATCCTTGGATCCTGCTGATTACAAAAAGTGCTTTGGAACCAAAAAAAAATTGCGTTTAGATATTCCGAAACGAGCTTGAAGGTACTTTTTTAGGAATTTTTGAGTTTTTGAGTACTTTTTTTAATTTAAACGCTATATCTTTTTAACCAGATAAGGTATTTACAAAAATTAAATTGCATTTTTGTAAGAATATTTTGAGTCACATTCTGCATTAGCAACAATAAATCTAGTCTTTCCCAATTTTTTTAGCGACACTTTAAACTTCAAAATTTGTTAATTTTTTGAGGTGTATGCACATTCAAGAACCGATTTTTTTCTTATTTCGTTCTAGCAAATTTTTTTTTATATTATTATTTTTTTATGCATTAATTTATCTATCAAATGATTCCAAGAACTAAGCTATAAACTTCACTTTACTTACTAAAAACCGTAAAATTTAATCAAATTTGACCAAAAAAAAAACTTTGAGTTAAAAATTTTCATGGTGAAACAGAAACAACAATAGACATTTGCGATGTATGTGTACATGAAAATTCTAAATCTGGTCTCAGAATTGCTCTATCGCATACGGTTTTAGAGATATCCTAACCTAAAAATGCTAAAAACACCGTTTTTGCTATTTTTGAAGCTGTTATATCACAACATGGTAACTTTCAGCCTGGTATGGATGTTAAATGTGACAGCCTTTTTCTTCAAAACCCAATTTAAATTGTATCGATATCTCTTTGTTCCTCCGAAATATCGTAAGCAGAAATAACAAAAAAACGTGTTTTTTGCACATTTTCAACTTTTTAGGTTAGGATAACTCAGAGGATAAAAAAGATATCGGTATAATTTAAATTGAATTTTAAAGATTCAGACTGGCACTTTTAACCATTATACCATTTTTTGTGGCTGAAAGTAACCCTGACTTGTAATATCACTTTAAAAAGAGCAAAAACGGTGTTTCTTATACTTTTATGTAAAAATATTTCCTTAACCGTACAAGATACAGCAATCTTGGGACCAAATTCGGAATAAGCATCAACAAATACATCCAAAATGGGTATTTTAGTTTCTTTTTGATTTATTTATTTTTTTAGTTCCCTTAGAAAATCTATGAAAACTACCTGTTACCTATTTTGCCAAAAATAACATGAAGTGCCAAGGTTTCGATATTGCGAAGAATGTTGTTTTACTCAGAAGATTAGGAACTAATGATTTTATAAGAAAAAAGTGGTACCTTACGTCATCCCATTAAGATATCTTATTTCAATGCCTCGAAAACATTAAAATGAATTTTTTTTTTAATTGAATATAATTAGACTTAATCGTTTTTAGTGAGTAAAACTGTTACTAAAAGCTTAATTGTTGAAATTATTTTAAAGATAAATTAATGCGTAAAAATATAAAATTTAAAAAAAAAATTGCTAGAGCAAAATTAGAAAAAAATCGGTTCTTGAATGTGCAAACACCTCAAAAAATTAACAAATTTTGAAGTTTAAAGTGATGCTAAAAAAAATCGGGAAAGACAAGATTTATTATTATTGATGCAGAATTTGAATCAAAATATTCTTACAAAAATGCAATTTAATTTTTGCAAATACCTTATCTGGCTAAAAAGATATAGCGTTTAAATTAAAAAAAGTACTCATGAAATCAAAAATTCCTAAAAAAGTACCTTCAAGCTCGTTGCGGAATGTCTAAACACAATTTTTTTTTGGTTCCAAAGCACTTTTTGTAATCAGCAGGATCCAAGGATTCAGAAAAGTCGCGCGCACCTTGACTTTTTAACACTTTCGGATTTTGGACCACTCTAATAGTTATATTATTAATTTGCTTACTTTTATTTCATCTATCATTGCCAAACATTCCATGCCTAGCGTAACAAGATCTGCCACACCCTTTCCGATTTCGCTGAAATTTGGTACATGGTTTTGTTTCATGTGTAAACTTTGGGAAATGGCAAAAAAAAATTTGCGATTTCTTTTTGTGGTTTGTGGAGGGGCGCAAAAAGTGGAAAAATCGGTAAAATGTGACAAACTCTCCTCAAATAATTGTCAATAACTTGGCAATTTCTCAACCGATTTTCATGATTAGACCTGTTTTGGAAAGGTATAAAATTTTTCGTAGTTGATAAAAAGTACTAAATTTACTACTATTTTAGTACTAAACTACAAAAAACGTGCCCAGGTACACATTTTTTACCTTTCAAGTATATTTTTTGGAAAGAAAAAAAATAATCTTTCATATGAAAAAGAGGGAAAATTTGTATTTCTCAAGGCTTAGAAGTTATGATTTTTCGAAAATTTGATAAAAAGGTCTGACCACCAAATGGCCCATAACTGGAACATTTCTTAACCCATTTTCATGTTTGGACCATTTTTAGAAAGGTATTGAATCACGCTATGCGCATAAAGTAAATGTTTTTTGTATATGGTAAGAGTACTAAATTTACTACTATTTTAGTACTAAACGACAAAAAACGCTATAGCACCTGTTTTCGACCTTCCAAAATATTGTTCTGGAATAGAAGACAAAACCACCTTTCTCATGAATTTAAAATGAACATGGTATCTTTTATGGTATAATGTTTTTTTAAGCATTTCAGTACGTGCAATAATTCGTATTATGTAAGTTTTTTTGTAATATACATCATTTTAAATTCCTCGAAAGATTTTTAAAATGAAATACGCCGTGCTGCAATATGGTTACGTCCTAAGGGACTTAGAAAAAAAAATTTATCGACGCGGCATGGCAGTTTCTCACCGAAAAGGGCCTTGCATTCGTATTGGCGGTTCCTTTAAGCGAAATGCTTGAAGAGCAAGAAAGCAGAGACCTTACCAAAGCCAAATATTTGATGCTAAGTTACTCGATATTGTACAATTGATGCATATTAAGGCACTGCATCACAACTATGTAACGCTTTTTTACCAGGGACCCAAAAATTTCATAATTTAGTTCCCTTACGACGTAACCGTATAGCAGCACGGCGTATTTCATTTTAAAAATCTTTCGAGGAATTTAAAATGATGTAAATTACAAAAAAACTTGCATAATACGCATTATTGCATATATTGTAATGTTCAAAAAAGAAAAGAAATTTGAATTTTTTCAATTTGAATAATTTTTTTTTTTTTTTAATTTGACATGAAAATACAAAAAAACTCGCTCAGTTGATTTTTTTCTCCCTATTTTTGCAAAGAGTTACCATATTGGATTGTTTTCTGCTCAACATAGTCACATCTTCGTAGAAGCATGCTCTAAAGTGACTATGGTAGTTGAAGAATTAAAGTATACTCTATTTTTTTAGCATTTTGCTAACAGAAGCCGGCTTTTATGATGGACTATGATTATGCGCTAATAATTTTTAGAAACCTTTTTTGTACAAAGGCTTATAAAAACTTTATCTAAAAAAGTTGCTGTAGCAAAGTTTTTTAAAAGCTCCCGGAAATATCGCCAGAAAATGTTTTGGAAGTAAGGCCAAAAATTAACAAGGAACTAATTTTTTGGCTTACTTTCAAAACAAAATGGAAATAACGCCGGAGTTTTGTATGGAAATTTTTCTTATTTCCAAAAAAATTTCTGGCGCTATTTCTGGGAGCCATTTCAAAATAAAAGAAAAAAAAAAATAAATTTTAAAACCTTCATTGTTAAAAATTCTTGTTTAAAATTGTTTTTTGACTTTTATTTATTTAATAGTTTTCCGAAAAAGTTTTTTTAAACAAATTTTGTTTTTAGGCTTTTCCTCCTCAACAATCCGGCCCTAGAATTGCTCTAACAATTTTTGGAATTTGCAAACAGATGGAAATCAACTGCATACTCAGTTTTTTTAGTTAGTTTTTGTTGAACCTTTTATTTGATACAGAAACAATGTGAAGATCATTTGATAACCAAAATTCGAACCGAAAAATGGGCAAAAAAAGTTTTTTTTTTTGTATATCTGGACCTCAATGAATAATTTTGCATAAAACAACCTGGAGCGCGAGAACATTTGGGTTAAGCAGAGTTCAATTGACTCGAGGGCATCCATCTGCTTGACCGCAGATTTCCATTGGTAGTTTGCGTAGTATGTGACCATTTTCATTTTTTCCGACTGATATGAGTGGAGATAAAATTTTGTCGGTATGTTTTTAGTAGGTTGGTATTGGAGACGATTCTGAACTACCAAATTTTCAGAATTCGTCGAAGGTAATAGTTGGTGAATACTTATAAGCTTTGCAGCAACGTAAGTACGTAACGTTTCCTTGACTTGCAGAAGAAATGGATGAACATTCGACTCAACGATTTTGATGTTTATTGTCATTGACAGGCAAGAAGATTGCCAAAAATTTCGTAAATATTTGGGTAGTGACTTTCACTTTATTAGTTCCACCATGGGCGTATTAACTTGCACCACCGTATTACAGGGCTGCTCAAGAAGTGAAGTTTTCCATTTCTTCAATTATAAAACCGCTCAAAAATCAAAAATACAAAGATGCCAAACTAATTGTTACCTTCATATAAAGGGCCGTCCACACGTACAGTCTTACCTGCGCAAACCTAGTTCGTGCAAACTAGAGAGTTTGCTCATACTTTTTGTATTGCGTCCACACGACACAGGCAAGTCTGTGCAGTTTTCAGTACACTTCATATTCATAGCAACATGACGTCTAGCAAAAATTTTATTTTCATTTCAATTGTTTTTTCTTTTGTATGTTTTCCAAAATAGATAAATGAAAAACGCATAATTTTCATGACTTAGCTATCACATGCATTATAAATGCATTTGAAGACTGCAATTTAAGCGACAGATTCCAACTTTCCTGCGCAAGCTTAGTTTGCACAAAAAAATCTTTGGATATTCAAAGAAAGCACAGGCCGCACTTTTAAACTGTGCAAACTTGACTTTTGCTGTCCACACGTACAGACTTACCTGTACAAACCAGTTTGCGCAGGTAAGTTTTGAGATAAAACTGTGCGTGTGGACGGCCCTTAAGAGTGTTTTGTGGCAAAAAGCCAGATGCCATCTACGTACGCGATATCTTTAAAGTGCTCGCTCAAAGTCCAGTCATGTCATGATGGGTAGAGTCGAGGGCTCTGCTAAGAGAATCGTATAGTAATAACGGGAGCAGTATTGCTGACGGCAAACCTTATTGGGCCATTGAGCGGTAAAATAGAAATGCAGGCCAATTTTTACATGAAAAATATGAATTCGAAATCCATTTGTTTGCTATGCTGCTAAGTTCAAAAGATGAAAGACCGCCAGTAGATGGTTTTGCGGAAATCTAACCAATCAAGTGATCACGTTCAAAATGCAACTGTATAATGCGTACTTTCAATGCAAATTAAATATTTGACAGTTTGAACGGGAAGAATATTTAAATTTACAAATTAATAAGATCTTAACGAAGACCTTCTGTAGACGGTCTTACTGTTCTAGGGCAAATAACTAAGTTGCTTCAGATAAATGTGAAATTTGATTTTTGGAGTAATAACAATCTTTGGCCTTGTATATTACATGTCCAAAAGATATGGCCAGTTAAAACGCCAGGACTTGCACCATTCTGTTTAACGTACTTTATTGAATCTTAACATTCTGCTATCGCTACCCACTTTTCACGCCCTACGTCAGCGCCAAATTCGCACCCAGAATTAAAAAGGAAAAAAAACCTCACGTAATAATAAAATCAAAGATCACCATACAATAAATTCACCACACAGCAGGACCTCTCCCAAAACCAAATAATCTTAAAAATTTAACTTCGCTGCCCCTTTCAAGTATCAAGGCAGCGCAGCAGCAACACAGCAGACGCACAGATGGACAGACGCATGGACGGACAGATGCTTTGCGATCGGGGCTGATCGTTTACATAAGCATTTAAAAGAATTTAATTCAAATTGGAAACGAAAAATACGAGAAAATACAAAATAAAATACGAATAAAAAGCATAAATTTAAGGAATTCTCGTTGTGTTGCTCTGGCGCGAAATAATATGGACGAAACCGCGTACAAATATTATTTATAGGCCGTTCGAAATTCGATTGTTTATTTTTTTCCCCTCTTTTTTCCCATTTTCATTATCTGACTTATTTTTATTTTTCAAATTAAATAACGAACGCAATCGGCGCACAGCAGGATACAAAATTTTTGCGCTTTTGAATTTTTGATTCATTTAAATTTGTTGGATGTTTTTTTTTTTAATTTTGGCTTTGTTGGAGTCACCTTCGAGTTTTTTCATCTTCATAGTCGTCATCGTCGTCAGTGGACGCTACCATTTTAATGGTTTATATTGCGGACCCGGGGCGACTGAATGATATGCCTGGGCGACGTGTTGCGTGTTACAGTTGATTATTTTTGGTTCCTTATGGGTAGCCCAGCCAGCCAACCAGCGAGGGAATCACTGTGAGTCGAGCGTCCTTTGATGTCGATGGCGTGCAGCGTTGGTGGGGCGGCGCAGCTGCAAGAAGGTGGATGCTTGTTTGGGCACAACTCGATTTGGTTACGCTTTGATTTCGATAAAGGAAAAAAAATCGAAGCGATAATGGAATTGAAGCAAATGAGCACAGAAACATTTGTAAACCACATCATGCCACATCACTCGACGTCTCACCACGTCGTACTCTGCTGCTCGGGCACTGCGAATCATATCGAATAAATTGGACAAGGAACATGCAATCAGCTCACAACTTGGGGGCCATCTCTTTGTGGGTCGTATGATGGTGGTGTGGAGCACATTAATGTGACCTACCACCAAGCAAGAAGCGCTGTGCGTGCAATTGTCACTGAGGCGATTGGTTGAGTGGGAGTAATTATTGGATGCATTTTCTTCATTTCACAACATTAATTGCAGTTTGCTGACCTCCAACTTGAGTTGAATATGCGTACTGTATCGTTCATGTATAAGGACCTACCGCTAGCTAGCATGTAATTTAATCTTCACATATGTACAAGGCAACTCTCCTGACGCAGTTTCGAGTGATTCCTGAACAGACGTCATAAATTTAGTCACATTTCAAAGAATGACTACAACAAAAAAAGAACTAAAAATTGTTGTAAATTATACGCAATTGTTGTAACACCAACTTCGATGCCATAAACCACCGCCGATTTCAGTTCCCTTTCTTACTGGTCCTTTTGCCTCCATCAATTTTTGGTTTCTCTTTATTTTGCAGTTTCTGTTGTTCCTTGCATTTGCGCAAGCGCAGCGTGTCCCAAACTCAAGAAATTGAAATCTCCATTTGGTCCTCGTTTTGGAACGGAAGTGTGTAGGTGGGGTATGCGGTGCATTTTGAGCTCACAATTCAGTTGCATACCTGAAGTTACTCTTGACAGCGCTGGCTGGCTGGTCAATGGAGCAACGAACAAGCAAATTGCAATCGTTTGCGCCACACTTCGTGTGCCAATCGGTGTCGTGTTGCCAAACTGTGCGGCGATTGTGCTGCATATTTTATGGATTTGTGTTTTTCTCATGTGCCAGTTGGTTTGTGGGTGGCTGAACACATGGATTTTTTTTTTGTTTTTTGTAGCGCACTTGGATGTTGTACAGGCAAAGTGGAAGCGTTTTAATTGATTTGTCAGATGAGTTTTTAAAAGTTGACTTTAAACTATGCGATTTGTGAATCAGTAAACCAGAAGAATTTCCTAGAATGTCAAAACGATCTTTTTCAACTCTGATAGCTGTGTCCGAGAATAAGTCTTTGATTTTATAATATCTGCCATTCCAACACCGGGATATCTAAATAATTTTGTTATCTCCTTCGAATGTTTACGCGTGTGTTACTCTATCCGAAGATCCTTTACAATGATCCAGTTCATAAAAGTTTCAATGTAACAAAAACAAAACCTCACAATTCAGAAAAATGGCAGAAAACATTAAAACAATATCGGCGACAATAGTGAAATTTTGCACCGTTTTGAGTTCTCAAAAATATATCCAAACACAAGAAAAACGTCACATCTTTAGTTTATTTCAAAATTTGGTTGCATTTAATTTCGACCTCGAACTCGACTTTTGTTTGAGTTGATTTTACTTATTTGATCAAATTGAATTGTTTTTGCTTGGTACAGAACCAATAATGAAATCTAAAATACAGGGATACAATTTTTTTATTTTTTTTTTAGAGAAAACATTTCAAATCAAACCTTGAAATATACTTTTCATAAACGTCTTTTTCAAGGTAAGCCAGACTGTAGCTTTGTTTGACGAACTTAGATCAGAGTAGAGCAGCTTTTGAAAAATGTCATATTACTTCTAGAGCAGGCTAGAGTAGAGTAGGGCAGAGCAGAAATTTGCAAAAAACACGAAACAAGCAACTTTGAGAAAATCAGCAAAAATTTAGAAATACAGTGGCTCACAGCTTATTTCGTGCAGTAATTCTTTTTTAACTTTAAAAAACTGTATCTTTAAAACTAATACAAATATTATCAAATTTTAAATGCAGGCTTAGAAGGGCATGTCTATTGTTAATAATAAAAGAAAATCCACATAATTTGATTCCGAGACGCTTAAGGCGTAAAAAACCGACCGAGCAGGAGAAATTGAAGTCACAGCTTATTTCGTGCAGGTGCTTATTTTCCTTTTGGAGCCAGCGTTTCGCGTTATTTAATGAGAATTTCTTTTTCTACATATGTTCTCTGTGGGGTATTCTCAACCAGATGCAGCCAATTTTTAGTTTGATCATGTACATGTGAGGGTAAAAAAGTGCATTTTGCAGAAATGGGTCGTCCAGCAAAGAAAATCGGTGATAACTCATTTTAAGAACGGCCAATCTATGCGCTAAGCTTCTTAATATGTTAGTTTGAGTCCCACCTACAATGCAAAGCACAATTGAAAGCTTCGTTCATGCAAATCGGGTACAAAATTAGGGTAAAAATGCGTCAAACAACAATTTTGATCCCGCTAACGATTCATTTATGGTCCACAAAATCAATACTAACCCACATTATTGGCTCCAATAACCATCTGGGATATACATCAAGAACTAAGTAACTCGTACAGTGCGAAAACTGGCGGCTGCATATCCCGAGACCACAATTTTAAAGCCTAAGTAGCCCTTCATAAACAAAAAAAGCCAGAATAGCCTACATTATTTTTGATACCGAGCTCAGTATTAGCACGCCCATAAAGGTTAGGACTTTTAAAGCAACGTCATAATCATGGACGAGTCTAAATTTAACATATTTGAACCTGATGACATGACATACTTATGGCAGAAACGTAGTATTGAGCCGAATCGCAAAACCAAGTAGACTTTTTTGAATTTTTTTTTGCTTATGAAGGACTACTTGGGCTTTGAAGCTGTGGTCTCGGGACACGCAGCCGCCAGTTTTCGCACTGTACGAGTTACTTAGTTCTTGATGTATATCCCAGACGGTTTTTGGAGCCAATAATGTGGGTTAGTATTGATTTTGTGGACCATAAATGAATTGTCAGCGGGATTAAAATTGTTGTTTGACGCACTTTTACCCTAATTTTGGACCCGATTTGCATAAACAAAGCTTTCAATTGTGCTTTGCATTGTAGGTGGGACTCAAACTAACATATTAAGATGCTTAGCGCATAGATTGGCCGTTCTTAAAATGAGTTATCACCGATTTTTGTTGCTGGACGACCCATTTCTGCAAAATGCACTTTTTTACCCTCACACGTACATGATCAAACTAAAAATTGGCTGCATCTGGTTGAGAATACCCCACAGAGAACATAGAAAAAGAAATTCTCATTAAATAACGCGAAACGCTGGCTCCAAAGGGAAAATAAGCACCTGCACGAAATAAGCTGTGACTTCAATTTCTCCTGCTCGGTCGGTTTTTTCCGCCTTAAGCGTCTCGGAATCAAACTATGTGAGTTTTTTTTTACTTATTATTAACAATAGGCATGCCCTTCTAAGCCTGCATTTAGAATTTGATAATATTTGTATTAGTTTTAAAGATACAGTGTTTTAAACTTAAAAAAGAATTACTGCACGAAATAAGCTATGAGCCACTGTATTTAAATTTTTTTTTCATTTAAAATAAAATATAAATATCAAAATTGACGATAAATTTTAAAAATATTCATTTTGTTTTGATTTTTCTTACTAGTGCAGGCAAATTAGGTATTCATTTCTAATTTCGTTGAACATGCACCGATTTTGATCCGACAGGGCTCATTTTGTTCGTAATAAAATTTAAAACAAAACCAACACATTAGTTTTTTTCGCCCTTTCCCCAAAATTTCTTTAGTCCCCCGTGAACCTTCAAAATCGGATAAATTCAATAAAGCTGTTCTAAAATGCTTAAAAATGGAAAGTTATGCTATTCACGGGGTCTTCTAGATTGCTGAATCCAAATATGATGTTGGAAAATTAAAAAACTCAAAATGGCGCCCGGAAAACTGCGTACATAACCATTTTAAGCACCAAAAATGGTAAAAAATCGTTACAGCGGGTTTTAGCCTAGAAGTCTTGTTACATTGAATGAATTTATACGGTCGGTGTGGGATATTGTTTTTTATACTATAAAAAGTAAAGTTTACCAAAAATTTTTTTGTGCTTTTGATTTGTTTATTATTTAAGCAATAACTATAAAAAGTTAATACAACTCAAAATTAAAAATATTTGTAACATTTTGCAAACCATTTTTTCTAAACTAATTAGAGGTCGCTGAATACGAAAAATCCAATTATTTTTTTTTTCCTTGCGGCCGTTCCCGAGTTATTCGTTAATTTATATTTTCGAGGTTATAGCTTTATATACATCAATATATTTCTATGACGTCAAGTTCGATCAATTTTATTTTTCCACTTTTACAAAGAGTGATTAATGGCGCTTCTAACGATTATAGCAATGATTATACTTTGAACAAAATTGACTGAGTTATAGCAGGAAAATGTTTGAAATTTCAGAATTTTTTGAAATTTTTCACATCAACTTCAAATGAGACATTTGGTTTTTGGGATATAATTTTTTTAATACTTGTTTTTTAGTAATTTTATTAAATGGCGCATATAATAGCAAACATTTTAAGCCTATGTTGAGCAAAATCGAATGCAATTTCCAAAAGATATTAAGGTTTTAGTGCAATAGAGAAATTTCGATTTCTTTCAAAAATTAATATTTTTGATACAATCCGCAATGTTCTTCTACAGAGAATGATTAGAAGTTACTTAAAACATCTTTAAAGTGTTCGACAAGTGTAGGGTGTCCTATCTGGAGGCTGAAAAATTGGATCTATTGACTCAGGCCGAACATTTCGAAAATTCTCACATCTTCCTTATTGCACTAAAACCTTAATATCTTTTGGAAATTTCATTCGATTTTGCTCAACATAGGCTTAAAATGTTTGCAATTATATGCGCCATTTAATAAAATTACTAAAAAACAAATATTTAAAAAAATTATATGCCAAAAACCAAATGTTTCATTTGAAGTTGATGTGAAAAATTTCAAAAAATTTGTGAAATTTCAAATTTTTTCTGCAATAACTCAGTCAATTTTGTTCAAAGCATAACCATTGGTATACTTGTTAGAAGCGCCATTAATCACTCTTTGTAAAAGTGGAAAAATAACATTGATCGGATTTGGCGTCATAGAAATATATTGATGCATATGAAGCTATAACCTCGAAAATATAAATTAACGAATAACTCGGGAACGACCGCAAGGAAAAACAAATAATTGGGTTTTTCGTGTTCAGCGACCTCAAATTAGTTTAGAAAAAATGGTTTGCAAATTGTTACAAATATTTTTTTGAATTTTGAGTTGTATTAACTTTTTATAGTTATTGCTTAAATAATAAACAAATCAAAAACATAAAAAAAATTTTGGTAAACTTTACTTTTTATAGTATAAAAAACAATATCCCACACCGACCGTATAAATTCATTCAATGTAACAAGACTTCTAGGCTAAAACCCGCTGTAACGATTTTTTCCCATTTTTGGTGCTTAAAATGGTTATGTACGCAGTTTTCCGGGCGCCATTTTGAGTTTTTTAATTTTCCAACATCATATTTGGATTCAGCAGAAAAGAGCAAACAGAGCAGTTTGGAGCAGACTCGTCGAACACTTTTCAGAGCAACCTAGAGCAGAAAAAACTTTCATGGAACACTTCTGACTGCTCTAGTTTGCTCTAGAGTACTCTATAGCAATCATCAAACAAAGCTTGTATAATTTTAAATCCTGTAAATAACAGTTTAAGAAACTTTTTGAGAGAACTTCTTATATGAATTTTTTTTTTTTTAAGTTTTCCTTATTTTTAAAATATCTATGAAAAGTTATTTCAAAATGTTTCTTACAGCTCTTATTTTCAAAAGTTTTTCTTAACAAAAGTTGTCACATATAAGATTTTTCGTTAAATATTTAAATACAACATAATCCAAAAAAAAATACCTCGAAAAAGAATCCGGAAAGTATTGTATCAGAAATAACGTATAATTAAGGGAATAGTGTCAATTGAAAGCAGCTTTTTGATTGAGTGTATATTATCAAAAATATGAGAGACCTTAGCTAACTACAGGTGAAGCAAGTAAATTGATTTCGTCAATTGAACAAATAACAATATAACAAAAAAATAGTTAATGATCAATTTTGACAAAAAAAAATTTTGGAGCGGTTGTGGGCACCATTAAAAAATAATCGGCTAGAAATGGGAAAATATGAAGTAAACGCAATTTGTGGAATCATTGGCACACACAAATTCATCAAATTCTGCTCAACGGCTTCAACAAAATCAACGTCACTGATAACGTCCGGATCGAATGGCATGATGCCTGTTGCTCGGAAACCCGACTTGACTATCTCTTACTGTGTCAATGCCAGATCAATTATTAAGCAGACTAAGCTGGCTAGTTAAATTGAAATTGAATTGAAATTGAATTGAAATTGAATTGAAATTGAATTGAAATTGAATTGAAATTGAATTGAAATTGAATTGAAATTGAATTGAAATTGAATTGAAATTGAATTGAAATTGAATTGAAATTGAATTGAAATTGAATTGAAATTGAATTGAAATTGAATTGAAATTGAATTGAAATTGAATTGAAATTGAATTGAAATTGAATTGAAATTGAATTGAAATTGAATTGAAATTGAATTGAAATTGAATTGAAATTGAATTGAAATTGAATTGAAATTGAATTGAAATTGAATTGAAATTGAATTGAAATTGAATTGAAATTGAATTGAAATTGAATTGAAATTGAATTGAAATTGAATTGAAATTGAATTGAAATTGAATTGAAATTGAATTGAAATTGAATTGAAATTGAATTGAAATTGAATTGAAATTGAATTGAAATTGAATTGAAATTGAATTGAGATTGAATTGAAATTGAATTGAAATTGAATTGAAATTGAATTGAGATTGAATTGAAATTGAATTGAAATTGAATTGAAATTGAATTGAAATTGAATTGAAATTGAATTGAAATTGAATTGAAATTGAATTGAAATTGAATTGAAATTGAATTGAAATTGAATTGAAATTGAATTGAAATTGAATTGAAATTGAATTGAAATTGAATTGAAATTGAATTGAAATTGAATTGAAATTGAATTGAAATTGAATTGAAATTGAATTGAAATTGAATTGAAATTGAATTGAAATTGAATTGAAATTGAATTGAAATTGAATTGAAATTGAATTGAAATTGAATTGAAATTGAATTGAAATTGAATTGAAATTGAATTGAAATTGAATTGAAATTGAATTGAAATTGAATTGAAATTGAATTGAAATTGAATTGAAATTGAATTGAAATTGAATTGATATTGAATTGAAATTGAATTGAAATTGAATTGAAATTGAATTGAAATTGAATTGAAATTGAATTGAAATTGAATTGAAATTGAATTGAAATTGAATTGAAATTGAATTGAAATTGAATTGAAATTGAATTGAAATTGAATTGAAATTGAATTGAAATTGAATTGAAATTGAATTGAAATTGAATTGAAATTGAATTGAAATTGAATTGAAATTGAATTGAAATTGAATTGAAATTGAATTGAAATTGAATTGAAATTGAATTGAAATTGAATTGAAATTGAATTGAAATTGAATTGAAATTGAATTGAAATTGAATTGAAATTGAATTGAAATTGAATTGAAATTGAATTGAAATTGAATTGAAATTGAATTGAAATTGAATTGAAATTGAATTGAAATTGAATTGAAATTGAATTGAAATTGAATTGAAATTGAATTGAAATTGAATTGAAATTGAATTGAAATTGAATTGAAATTGAATTGAAATTGAATTGAAATTGAATTGAAATTGAATTGAAATTGAATTGAAATTGAATTGAAATTGAATTGAAATTGAATTGAAATTGAATTGAAATTGAATTGAAATTGAATTGAAATTGAATTGAAATTGAATTGAAATTGAATTGAAATTGAATTGAAATTGAATTGAAATTGAATTGAAATTGAATTGAAATTGAATTGAAATTGAATTGAAATTGAATTAAAATTGAATTGAATTGAATTTTTTGTGGCAATTCATGCCCGCCAACGGTTTTCTGTTACCTTTTTATATATCTATATGCATTAAACTGGTCTCAAAAGATAGAAGAACTCTTGAGGGGATATTCGCCTTTGTAATTTTCAAAAAATTGATTTTGAGATTTTTACATATTTCCATTCTATATAGGGGAGAATGGGGAGTTGTGCGACAGGTTTGGTTTCAGGGAAAAAAAAAAAACTATAAAATTCATTTTTTTTTTTTTAGCATTCCAGTATATAGAATCTCTAGTATGCTTCAAAACACAACTTCTGGCTAAAAGATTCGATTGAAATTTAAAAAAATCTAAAAGTTATGCTTGTTGGCGCAAAAGACTTGTTTTTGGGGAGTTGTGCAACACGGAGGGAGTTGTGCAACACAGCTTCACAGCTTCACAAGACAAATTTTTCAACGCACAGTGAAGAGCGACGCGAAGAATATGTGTTGACGCGACGAGTGCTTGTGAAAAGGTTAGATCGTAGCGAGACAATCAATTGACGGTAGTTGGTCACATGACAACTACTGTCATTTGACATTCATCGACGTGTTGCACAACTCCCTCTGTTGCAAAACTCCCCATTCTCCCCTACTTTTAAAAGTTGCCTCCTAAAATTTCATTAAGAAATTCGTAATAGAAAAAAAGTTACAGCTATATTTGTAACAACGCATGCCCATGAGTATATATAAATAGTAAAAAAACTTTTAACGCGTTTTTCTCGAAAATACCTTTTTCAAACTGGTGGGGCATTTTTCTCCGAATCTACTTGACCGATTTTAAAAAACCAAAGAGCATTCGATTACTCATAAAAATATTAAACAATAAGCCCCTGAAAGTTTTTAAAAATACCCCCCCCCCCCTTTTTGTACGGGGGTGACTTACCCTCAAAAAATGCCATTTTTTCGCATTTTTCATAAATATTCATACAAAAATTTTAGAGGCTTATTGTATAGTTTTGAGTCTCAAGAATAAAATCCATTTTGAGTTTTCAAAAATCTGTTACAGGAGGTCTACAACATGTCCTACCGTTTAAAAAATAACTTTTGGATGACGCCCTCTACAGCAACCAAGGAAAACTAAAAATAAAAAAAAAAAATTATTCAATATTTAACAATGTCCAAAAGAAATTTTGTCAATAAATATAATAGTTTTTTCATAATAAAATTTTTAAAAAGTGTTTTTTTTTTTTTTTAATTACAAAGGCAAATTCCCTCTTATATATGCATAATTGTATTTCGCGAGCGCGAGAAAAGCCTGAAGAGCATTTTGTGTTTAAAATTTATTTATTTCTTTATAAAGTAAAGATACTTAATATTCGGATCGAAAAATCGATGTTTTTTTTTTCGTTTTAAAAGCACTTTCTTTACAAAAGCAAGGCATCTTAGAAGAAAATATTACGTATATAAAAAATTTTTGGAACTTATTAAATTTTTTTATTTTATTTGATTAATTTTTAAAGGACTTTTAAAATCCTCAAAAAGTTCTTCCATGAAAAATTACCCGCAGACACTGCACACTAGCGACATTGTTAAATATTTTCTTCGAGTTTTAAAAGGGCTAAATATAATTAGACAAAGTTAAGTACAATTGATTTGAGAAATTCAAAAATCCTGGACAATATAATGACTTTTTAAATGAACTCACCAATATACCAATTTTGTTATCAATTGTCTATTCTCACATTGAGATAGATGCCGATCTTGCCTGCGATGAACAGGAATGAACATAAATCCATATTTAACTTTCAATTCTACACACGTTGTCCAGGAGGACACTCCACTCACACAGACATCAACGCAATTGGCCTTATACCAGCATATTAAGATGCAAGTCATTGTAATATGCGAAGGTGGACAACCAGCCAGCCGGCTGTTTGTTTTAGTGCTGCCTGCAAAAAGAGAAGTCGTTTCTGATGAGGTTTTTTGTGGTGTTTCACCAACTCGAAGATTGGTTGGTCCAGCAATCGCTTTGATATCAAGCAAACGGTCAACTTGATTTGATAGTTACAACTTCATCAAAGCCTAAGTCCTGCTCCTCGTCCGTATAGTCAATGATTAGACTAAACGCTTGATAGTTGTAGGCTTTTTAATTTATGACTTTTAGAAAACAGTATCAGGCCATGTTTAACGCTCCGTTTGGGGGAGAGAGAGAGAGAGAAAAAGAGCATACAAAAATACCGCTTTTACAATTAAGCAATTTGCGTCTTTTCGCACTCCCTGAATGCCATCAGCTTCAGTTGGAGCTCCGCTACAACAATTTGTTACATGGCCACGAAAATTATGTGACTTGCGAGCATAAATTTCGCTGTGCAGATTTGCGGGCTTAACTTAACTTTAACTGACGATCCGATCGCAGGCAACTGCAGCTTAAGCCGCTGTTAAGTTGCAAATTTATGACACATTGGAAGGAGTTGGCTTTTTTTGTTTTTGTTGCCACATTGACGTTTTCGCTTGCTTTTTTTTTTCATTTTGCTCATAAAGTGAGATTAAGTGGACAGATCCATTGCGCACCGGTGACAATTGTGACCTAAAGATGCTGCTCCCTGGGAGTGGATTCCTCATTTCAAAATTAAATTAAATAAATTGCTGGCATGTCGATTAAAGCCGCTAAACTTGATCGAGAGGCCATAAATTTTAAATTCAAATAAAATTATTGGTTTTAAAAAAAGTGCATTTTGCGCAGGGTTCTTGTATAGATACCAAGCTTGGGGGTAAAAATAAGGGGACACTGTTGAATAAATGGTGGTGTGCTTAGTGAAAATATCTGCATACATTTATACCGAAAATACCACCTTCATATTATTTATTATGCTCAAATTTCATTTTCAACTTTAAGTCAACCTTCTGGCGCCATATTGCAATTTTACGAAAATGAAGTTGGTACGTTTTGCTCCGCACTTTACTTCCTCTGACTTGATTTGACAGCAAGCAACATTGCACGTTGCATTGTTGCAGCTTTTCATTTTGTAAGAAAGAAAATGCTCCCAAATGTAAAACTACTGTACACATACAAAAGTCTACGTTATATACATCTGTACATTGAGAAAAAATTTTTTAAAATTTTCTTTGTTGTAAGATAAAAATTCTAAAGATTTTTTTAATCCCGAAAATGCCAGTTTCAGCAAAAGTTCCGAAAATTAGCATCCCTACTTCATACTAAATAACTCATTAAAAGTCATCAGTAGATATAATATTTATGTCCTCCTTTGAAAAAACATATGCAAAAGTTGCATCAAAAGTAAACTGTAGCAAATCGAAGTAATTGCACAAACCAAATTTCATGTGGTGAAAAGAAACAGCGAGAATAGCTGAGAATGTTACAGCAACAAGAAAATAAATTCAGCATGTGGCTGAAAATATTGATTAGAAACATTGAGAGACCTCGCCCCTAAATGGAAAATATGCCTCACAGCTAAACCGCTAATTCGAGGCATGTAGATAGGCTTTACTCTAGGGAATGATAATATGACTTTTATATTTTTAAGTTAGAAAATTCATAGACATTGTGAATTTATTTTCTAAAGTTAACAGTTTCGTTGGCCCTTTAAAGTCAATTCGAAACATTAATACTTAAAATAACGTCTCTGTCCTAAAAGCTTAAAAATGATTTTTCATTAATTCAATAAAGGACCAATTTTACTAGTTTGCAGCCAAAACGTACAAGAAATGGCACTATTTTTTAAGATGCACTTTAGTCCACTAAGCTCGAAAATCATTACAAAAAAAAAGTTATGAATAGGTTTTCGAGAAATTAAATTTTTAAAATTTAAAACCTGATAATATCGAAAAAATAGCATATCTGTACTGCCGTCCTAAGAAAGAATGCCGTAACTCCAATAAATTTCTATTTCTGTAAAATGAGTTTTTGTGTTTCTTGCTGTTTCGTTTCCTCAACGGTTTCAGCTTTAAGGAAAACTAGTTTTTATTCCTCATTCCTAGAGAATTTTTCACGCTCTACATAATGGCAATAGTAGAAATAGCCAATTCCGTAAATTTCAGTCGAAAATGGAGTTACGGTAAAATGTTTTGCATCGCACTACTTCTGACGAAGCTGATACAAATCAAAAATGCCGTAAAGACAACTTTTGATTAAATTTACTGTGAAGAAAGAGTAAATCCGAAGAAACACTCTTGTCTTTGGTGACCAAGACCAATACCAATTTTGTGTCTACTGGTTTTTTCTTCCTGGCATATATACATTAGACCGGTGCGTTTTGGACGAATGTTTAAAATTTGTGGCGCAACCGGCAGAATTGTAAAGTTTAACTATCGACATGAAGATTGCCGCCACCCTAGCTCTGAGAGATGATGGGAAGGGGTGTCGATATATTTTTGAAGGTTGAAAAACGTGGTTTAAAAATGCATGCTCATAGGTTCGTAGTGAATCAATTCTCAGCTTCGTAGTAGGTCGAAAACGGAAATCGAGGACATGGATTCTTATGTATTTTTTCCCGTAGAATCGAATGGCATCATTAGTTTTCTAGTTAGACGTCCATTTTTGGCGTTAAGTGAACTTTTCAGCTCAAAAAAGTCGAAATTTTTCCAAATCCCCTGTTAGAGCACTCCACAATTGAGCAGAAAAAATCTAAGAAAAATTTGAAATGTACATTTTGTTAGGATTTTTCCTGACGAATCCAGTGGTACCATTTTTTTTTGCGCTACGACATTACTTTCATTCATGAAAAACGAATTTTTGATTTTTATTATCAAAAAATATCACGAAATCGGGCGTAAATATTTAGTCAACGACGGTCCCCAACGTCCGGACGGTTTTTTCTTTTCGGTGCCCCGTAGTAAAATTTTTTTAGAATATTTTTGGAATTTTTTTTAACCCATTATAAACAAGTTTTTGGAAAAGTGGTCAAAAAGACCCTTAAAAACGGGATATAATGGGTTAAGATGTTCACATAACTTAATGTAGAATCAAGCATGGAACAATATTTTAGAACATCTTAACCCATTATAAACAAGTTTTTGGAAAAGGGGTCGAAAAGACCCTTTAAAACGGGATATAATGGGTTCAAAAATGATAGTTCTATTTTAGACTTAGTGAAAAATTACAGGAATTTAAAAGACCCATCTTGCTAAAATTTAACATTTTTTGTTTATATGTACATATTTAATATTATTTTAAGAACTTTTAAGTTTAAGCTCCAAAAAAGAGGCGTCAGCCCCCTGTTAAGCAGTGGACTTTTTTTTATAGTTATTATAGCCTTATGAACTATGCTTAGTAATTTTTCTTATCATAAATCAAATAATTTTGCTGTAGAATATCAAGAAATCAAATTATGAGCTGTAGTACAATCATTTGGGAGAATAAAATGATGTAACCTGGAAAGTTTTGCGGGATTTTTGCAAATGAGTTTTTTTATAGATTTCGATGTGCTCTTTCAGAATTTCAACTTTTCTACCTCGAGTCGTGTTTGCTCGCTCCGCCATATTTGAAAAATGGCGCCCAAAATCAGTTTTCTACAAATATCTCTTTAACGGTTACATTTATAGAAAAATATTGTGAAGCTTATGAAATTGCAATTGTTTTCGTACGACTTATAACTCGGGAGATATCCTAATTCAAAATTTGAAAAAAATTATTAAATTGTGCATGCCGCTTATGAATAGGCACTGTGATGTGTTGAGTTTAAAATTACGATAACTCATGAACGGTAAGTCACACGTTTAAAGTAGAAATATCTGCTTATAGGAAATCACTTGCACTTCAATCTACATCAGATGACCTATAGTTTAGGAGATATTTTTAAAACAAAACTGAAATTTCAAAAAAAAAACCGTTTCTTCAAAAAATCTCCAAAACGGTTTGTTCTAGAAACTACCAAATGACTGTACTACTGTTTATTATGAAAGTGGAGCAAGTCCAAAACAAGACAAAAGTAATATCATAATATGAATTGGCTCATATTTTGTTAAAAATGAAAAAATTAATCTCTGTTTTCACAAAAAGCTTACTTAATATTGTGGTAATGATGCCATTAAGTTGAAAAAATGATATCGATCAAAGAACCAATCACTATGGAACATAATGTGTATGACATTACTTTTGCTTCATTTTGGACTTGCCCCACTTTCATAATAAACGGCTCATGTGATTGATGCCTCTCATCGTTGATTATTTTCAGAGTTGTGAGTTTTGAAGCTCGGATATCAAAATAGTTATCTTTCATAGCAGATCAGATTTGAGTATTTTTCGAATATATTCGAATATATCAATGATTTTGTTTTGTTCTCTTTTTTTTGGGAACTATTTAAATTGAGATAGCAAACTATGCGATGTCTTTGGATTAGTTTTTTTTTTATCTGATTTGCAAAACATTTCTTAGCTTACGAAAATAATTTCAATTTAGAACTTCCGGCGGCCATTGTGTCATTGCAATTGCTGTTATTGTTTAATGGTTGATGTTGTATTTGTTGTTGATGTTGTTGTTGCTATTCCAGCTGCAGTTTGCATATTTGTGAATACCACTGTCGATTGCAACGCTGCGATTGTTGCAAGTTATTTACATTTGCTGCTATGCAAATTCAACTCAGCGCAATGCAACTAACGGTTGTCAGTGGTGCTATCAGCCTAGGTGCAAAACAACATTAAAGCCAATAACAACAGCAACATAAATGAATTCACCAGTGATGCCTACTAAATGGTTTTCTTCGTGGTTTTTGGGAAGTTTTCATAAAAGGGATTGTTAATGCTTTGACTATTTGGATAAATGTGAATGCTGTAATTTTGAATGAATTGTGATTTAAAAGAATTCTGTCTGAACGTTTTTCTTATCACTGGCTATTAACAAAACATGGATTCACTGTGAATTGTGTTATATCACCCATAACAGTATGTCAACCTGAACCTTTTAGTTTTTTGGTTTTTAGATAAATTCTAAAATTTTTTTTTTTTTTACTATAATGTTTCTTCATAAAAATTTGTCAAAATTTACTTTTACTTAAGAAGTTAGCAACACTGTTACCGCCTTTGCAAAAAGCACTGCCAACTTGAAACTTTTGATTTATCTGTCTCTGACCAATGAACAGTAGACAACGGATAAATGAATGAAATGCATTCAAATTCAATGCAGCTGCAAGTTGTTGGCTGACCCTGTTTAGGTTATTTTTTTGTATTTGTATTGTAACTGCCGTAATAGCCAAATGTCATTTGGCTAAATGGCAGCAATAACTGCTGTAATGTTGCTTGCGCTGTTGTTGCTGTTGCAATTGAAAATTACATTTGCCATGAATGCCTCACCGGCAACCACCGGAAAAAATGCTAAACTGAATTTTTTCGTTCTTTTTTTCGTTTTTTTTAATTTTAATGTTTTTCTTCTTTGCTACTTAGTTTGTTTCAACAACATTTCTGCATCAAAAGGGTGAAATTTTTCAAAAGGTACTGCAGGGTTCTCCAGCATAGCATTGCGACGACTAAAAACATTGCAGTTCTACAAGGTAGAAGCTCCCATATTTGCGCCATTTTAAATAATTCTACTTTGCATTTCGAATGAAATCTTTTGATTTGGCTTAAACCAACTGGGCTCAGACTTGTCAACTTTGAAATCTTTAATGTGCAGACATATTCTTGAAATTTGGGAGGGAGTTGTGCATAAATTAGTATAGCATATTACTACCGTAAGGTAGTAAAAACATTTGACAATTCGTTAAGGGAGTGAAGAATCACTCCCCATCGTCTATTCCAACTCTCTTAATGAGCGACAAAATCTTCACTGATCCCGTTGATTAAGCTAATTTCTTGGCGTGTAGTTTCTAAGAATGCTTCTCTCACTGATAATAATCAACCACCGCATAACACCGAGAGAAATCCGAGGATCCACTTTCGAACTAGGGCAGTGAAGATGGTTTTGCAAACCTTTGTTCTTATAATGCATCAGGGTTAGATGGCATATCAACCTTTTCAGCATTTCCTTTTTTGTAAAATTCTATCATGTTGCGAGCTTTTTAAAGTCCAGCCATTCTTCAAAAAAGGGGAAATTACCAACCCTAATGATGACCAGCCATTGCAATACTAAGCGCTCTCCAAAGTTAAGTAAAACGTTATAAACTTCCACTTTATGGTTGTTATTCTGGGTATTTCAATCCACTCCTTTGTTGTTTGTTTTCTTAAAGACGAATGCATTTTACCCCCTCTCTCTACACTTTTGACGTTCTGGGCATATCGATTCATGCTGCCCTGTGGTGAACAGATCATGTATTTGATTTGTCCAAAAGTTTCGGCCAAGTGCTTAAGTTATCTGAAACGGTATTAAAACTATTTCACTCCTGTTAACCTTTGAACGGTCTATTCCGCCTACACTCGTATATGTATGTCTTAAGCTACAGTTCGCACATCTGGGCAGAGGCTTCAAATACTACTTTGCAGCTACAAGACAGAGTTCAATGCAGTGCGATGAAGTTGATTGGGGATGCGGATGTTATATCCCATAACGTTTGGTAGATATTGTAATGAAATGTGCTCCAGAGAAATTTCTGAGCTCGTTCCATCAGTTCTTATATTCTCTCGCAGCACTCGGGTCTTATCAGGCCCATCATTATTGCGTTGCAACTGTATTTAACAGAACATCGCAGTATCGGGATAGCTCGTTATTTGGTTGCACGATTGAGTTATAGAAGCGAGCGTTTGTCCCACAAGCTGTGACTTCTGTTCTGTTCGACACTGCTCCTTTTTCCCCCATCCCCCTAACCTATTTCCTTTTGGGACAAATCACGCCAAGTGTGTACCGCGAATTCCACTTGTTGTTGAAATTTAATTCTAAAAACCTGAATCCTAATGCTTATATTATTAGTAAGCATTCCTTATACAAAAAATTTTTAAATTTTAAAATTTGATTTTTTACATAATTTTTTATAAAATTCAAAATTGATTTAACTTAAATTTTGAAGATTTATTTCATGAAAACTGTTTACCCAAACTAAATGAAATTTTGCAGACATATAAAAAAAATGTCAAATTTTAAAAAAATAATTTAAAACAAAATTTTTTTATTTTGTTATTTTTTTTTAAGTTTTTAAATAAACAATTTCCTTTTTTATGCTTTCTTAATGAGATAATTTTTTAATTTTTTTTTTTATTAGAAGCGTATAATATTTGAGTTCTTACGTTCGAAAGGAAATTGGACTGCCCGGCACTATTTATACCAAATTTACCTATTTAACTGCGTAGCGGCGAGCTCTAAATCTGCAGCTCACGCTATTTAGGCCAGTCAAATTATGATTTTACATCGCAATGAAAGATAATAAGCTGAAAACTGGTATACACCTTCATTTTAGTGTTCTAAAAGTAGTCTCAAAAGTCTCGTGTCTGCGTCTTAAGTTATTCAAGGTCAAAGGTCAAAAAACCAGTTTCTTGCAAATATCTCGCAAACGGTTGCTTTTTCAGAAAAAAAAGGGTGGTACAATTTTGTAGCCCTGGTAATTTTCTATAAAAAAATCCTCAGAGCTGTTTACATACGGCTTATAGTTTAGGAGATATTCCAATTAGAAAAGTGGTAAAGCTTGGTAGTTCATACATGCAGCGTATTAGTGTGCATAGCAATATGTTGATTTTTAAAGTGCCATAACTCAAAAACGATGAGTCGCACGATAAAATCATAAACAGTTTTCATGAAATAAATCTTCAAAATTTTAGTTAAATCAATTTTGAATTTTATAAAAAATTATGTAAAAAATCAAATTTTAAAAATTTAAAAATTTTTTGTATAAGGAATGTTTACTAATAATATAAGCATTAGATTCAGGTTATTAGAATTAAATTTCAACAACAAGTTGAATTTGCGGTACACACTTGGCGTGATTTGTCTCTTTCTGCAAATCAATATGGTGCATTGCATTTATAGGGGCTACCCCATGAGCATTGGCTTAGTCAATAAAGAAAAGTAGTTGAAAAATCAATAAAAAACTAGTAAGGGTGTAACTTTTGGCCTGGACACGCCCTCTTGTTCGAGTTCACCCAGTTTTTGCTCAGAGCTTGCATTTATAGTTCTTAGGGACTGAGTAAAAATTGGTTGGACTATCTCAAAAATCGTTTTCAGTATAGCGTTTTGAAACTTTTGCTTATATAAGAGGTGCCACGCCCACTTGTCCGATTTCACACAGTTAATTCTCAGAGTTTGCATTTATAGTCCTTAGCTTCTGAGAAAATGTAGTTCGATTATCTCAAAAAACGCTTTCATAATAGCGTTTTGAAGCTTTTGCTCATAAGGGAGATGCCACGCCCTCTTGTTCGAATTCGCCCAGTTTTCGCTTAGAGCTTACGCTTACAATTCGTAGTATTTATGTGTATTTGGGTTGCATTGTCGTGAAAAATACTCCTAAAGTTGCATTTTGAAAATATTTTTTTGTATGGGCGGTAGGCGTGTCCGTTACGTGATTTCGTTCATTTTTAATCCCACGAGAACTTTAACAACGGAGGCAGTGTACCAGATTTTATTGAATTATCTTGCTAAGTTTTCCCAAAAAATTTAATTCCACACACAGCCAGCCATCCAGCAAGACAGACGGACATGGCTATAACGACTTAGAAGGTGACGCTGATCAAGAACATATATATTTTTCTATATCTGCTACGCCTACTTCTCCGAGTTACAATACGGAAGGACAAAATGAATATACTCTGGGTGTAGGGTATAAAAAAGATACAGTCGACGTCCAGTAATACGAATGCTCCGTATTACGAATGTCCAATGATACGAATGCAATATTTCTTCCACACATGATTCTATAATACGAACAGCGGTAAATTTTACGGTTCGATAATACGAATGAGATTTTTTTCTTAGTAGGCTTTGCTCTTTTGCTAAGCATTAAATGCTTAGAATGCATGAAAGAATACGTGGGAAATTTTTCAGAATTTTTAGAACGTTGATGTGCTTTTTTCCTAATATTTGGAGAAAAATTGTTGAAAAATTATAAAACGTTTCGAAAAATCTGAAAAAAAAGTTTGAGTTTTTGAAAAGCAGTCTTTCTAAGAAATTTACAAAAATCACCAAAATCAATGGCATTACCCTGTTTTTTGACAAAAAATTCCATAGCAAAATCCTCGTGCTTTTATAATGCTAGCATCGGTAATGCAACAATGCCAAGTTTTAACCAAATCGGTCAGATCATGCTTTTTTAACTGGTACAATTGGCGTGTTTTACTTCAAATTTCTTCTTTTAGTGACACAACTCATTAAGTATATTTTTTTTGAAAATTGAGCTCAACAGTGTAGTATGTTTAGCTCAATTTCCATATTTTATCCATGAAATATTTTTTTGTTTTTTATCAAAATATTGGGGGTATCCCTTAAAATGTGTAAATGCTTCGAAAATCACATAAACTCGTAGTAGTTCTCAAAATGAATACCAATTTTATTAGTTTTACGAGCTTTCGAGGTTTTTACATGTTTTAAGAAATACCCTAATTGTGTTTTCCGTTTCCGTACCATATTAATCAGAAAAAAAATTCATTAATTTCCTATTTTTCATAAAATTTCTTTCGTAAATTGATATTTTTCTCTCAAATATGTCTCAATATCAAAGAAAAAAGGACCAAAATTTCGTTGCGATAATACGAATTTTTCGATTTTACGAATAGGCCTGACATTATATAATTCGTATTATTGGACGTCGACTGTACAAGTTTTGGACTAACCTCTGGCCATCTAGTGGTGATAAATAAATAGAAATATGTGACGGTGTGTTAGTATATGGAAGCTTCTGGAGATGGAAATGAATTCCTAAGTGACAATATTTTGACATTATTAAGTAAAATTTTGACGAGACTATGAAAAAGTTGAGCCTACTAAGAAGCAATGTCAAAAGGCCCTTAATGGGGGTTATCGTGAACAAATATTCCCGGGGAATTTTCTCAAACATCCGTGCATTCTCTATTGCAGTTTAAGAAAATTCCCCGGGAATCTTGATTCACGATAACCCCCAATATGTTGCATACTGGATCTACAAATGACTGCTCTGTACGTACAATATTCCACATCAACTACATGAACCACCTCCAGTTCTTAGTTCTTTTACAATGTCACATATAAATCTTATTATATTATTGAGCTCCATTACAGCTTCGGGAAATATGACTATTTTTCTTTGTTGGAAACAATTTCCGTCGATCCTTTTATATTGCTCAGAATCAAAATTGATCCGAAATGAGTGATTCTTTAAATAGATTGAGGATCATTTCTGTTAATCTAGCGTGATTTATCATTTCTTGAGAAAAGAACTGATAACTCTACATATTTTTGTCATAATTGTCATTTGGTTTATGATCTCGAGCAGCTAATATGGTCGCTACGCCACTGATTAGAATAGAGGAATTCGGAATTAAACTATGGGGGTATGTGTTACTTTTTAAACGCAAAAATATCAAATATGAAGATTCCTAACATATTTTCCAAATTTGGCAGTATCAAAATAAAATTTTTACAAATCAACTAGTACACTGTGATTGACATTGATTTTTCAAAGAATTTCTCAGAACAAATTCAATATCACTATAATAATAAAATGTTGACTGCAAGGATTTTTCTAACCCTTTCTCTTTTTAAAAATTAAGCGTATGTATAGCTTTACATAGGTAAATGCACTTGCCAACACGCTACATCGCAATATTTATGGGAAGTTTTTTCCATTTTTGCTTAGCTACATTCTCTTAAATTATAAATAAAAAGGCAATTTCAAACTCATTTTAACATTTAAAAACATGCACTCTAATTTATGAATAATAAAAAATAACATTTACGTGCTAAAAAGTCATTTAAAAAACACGTCAAGATAAATGTAAGAAATCGACTTGCATGCGAAGCACAAATGTTGCAAAACCTAATCAACAAAAGCTATTTTTACCAGCTAAAAATGTCAAAACCTGAAAGCTATTTTTAATAATAAAAAAATAAAAAATGATAAAAAGTGTAAAACGAAAATGCAACACAAACGAATGAAAAGTCAAGTGAATGTACACCACTTCCAACTCCGAGGCTCCCAAATAAGTGCGTTTCATACGAAAAATGTTTAACAGAGCGATAACAGTAAAAGGTCCTTTAAAGCCAAGAAAATATTAAAATATTTGTTATCACTTATCATCCAAATATCTATCAAAAATCAACAAAAACTTTTCAAACTATTTAAAACTTCATTTAAAATCCATTAGAATGTCACTTCCATGCTGCTTATCGTCTAATTTCCATCTAAGCAGCTAAACCGATTATTTTTGTTTAATTCGACAACAAAAATAGAAGAAGAACCAAAAAACAAAAATCATTTTTTTGTATCATTTATTTAATTTGAATAACAAATTTTAATTTTGAAATCGTTAATGAATAATTTGGTTAATTTAAGTTACTGAGTTGTGTGTGCCCCAAGCGGAAAATAAACGAAGTCGCTTAGGTTCAAGTAAAGTTGAATTTTTATATCAATTTGATAAAACTACAGTCAATAAATGTGACCTAAAACTTAATTTAAATAATTTAAATTTTTGTAGGGGACGTGATTATAAAATCTGGTATCGTCATTTCACTTAAGTGTAGTTTCGCATTACCCTAATCTTCGAACGTATCAACGCGCATTTAATGATATGCAATCAACACATCAATGTCAGAGTTTCCGAGTTTCTTTACTTGAAAATGCACGATTTCACGTTTAAATTACAGATATTAATAATTGTTTTATTTAGTTTTTTGAATTTATATTCTCTCTAAAGTGATTGGTTTTATTCAGCCACATGTTGCAGGCAACATTGATCATCATTGATCATGCGATCTTTGTTATTTATGTCAATGCGGTGTTGAAGCTTCAAAATTATTACCTGCTAAACAAAGTAAAATGTTGCATAAATGATTTTGATACGTATTAATTAGAATAAATGCCATGATTTGGATATTTAAAAAAAAACCTTGTTGAAACCAGGCATCGCTAACAATTCCCGATCAAAAAAAGTATATCAAAAATATATCAAAATGATATCAAAAATTTGTCAGTGACATACAAAATTTTGTAAAAAAAAGGATATCACAGTGATATACGGAATGTAACGCTTTCTGTATATCACCATGATATCAAAAAAAGATATCAAAATGATATCAAAAAAAGATATCAAAATGATATCAAAAAAAGATATCAAAATGATATCAAAAAAAGATATCAAAATGATATCAAAAAATTATATCAAAATGATATACAAAAATTGTATATCAATGATATACAAAATTTGTATATCATTTTGATATCCATTTCTGATACAAAATTGACATAACCAAATTTTGCAATATTGTATTTGATCGTCGGCAACAAGTTTTTAGAAATTGCCCGCATGCAGCAAATGAATGAAGTGTCGGTTTTTTTTAACTCAATTATATTTTTGTGCTTTTTCACGAGTTTTATTAGAAAATTCACTTCTTACTAAAATTGGCTGCTCGTCCGTTTTCCATACTTTTGGTTTTCCCAACCACAGGCTGCATGCAGCAACTGAATGGAGCGTCTGGTTTTTTGCACTCAATTATATTTGTATTATATATAATAATTATATTTTCACTTTTTCTTCACTAAAATTGGCTGCGCGTTCGTCTTCCATAAAATTCACAAACTAAAGCGTTAAATTTGACATATCAGCAGCTGATAAATTTTTGATATCATTTTGATATACATTTCTGATACAAAATTGACATGTCATTCAATGATATCTAAAATATATCAAAATGATATACAAAAAATGGATATCAGCCGCTGACAAGTTTTTGATATCATTTTGATATACATTTCTGATACAATGACAAGAACTTGACAAGTTTTTTTGATCGGGTTTGCTTAAAGGATATCTTTTACATTAAAACTTGTAATAGATTTGCACTCTAAAAAAAAGTGTGTGAAATATTTTAAGTATATGTGAATATGTACAGCTGGCCGGGTCGGTCTTCATAGCGTGAAGTCACACGAAGGGCACGTCAAACTTGTAAGCGAGCGGAGAGAAATGAAAGGTTTCCTTTCCCTTCGTTTGTCTACAAACTCGAAGTGCCCCACGTGCCCGTGCCCTTCGTGTGACTTCACTAATACAAGAAGTTAGAAAAACATGGCTCTACAATGATTTGATATAAGCAAATCTCTCTAAATTACTGCGCGAAAGAAGTATTACTTAAATCTGCAAGGAGACGCGGGGATAGGATAGAAATGGTACAAAAATCGAAACAAATTGGCACAACATTAAACGTCGAGCCATAAATTGTAAAAGTCATACGACTTTTGTTCAGTCTCTACACACCTCAGGAGTTATAGGATTGTAGCAGTAGAAGCTTGAAACAGCATTGAAAGTTACAAAATCAATTCAAATGTCTACATCACCAGTGATATAGAGGCAATTGGGTTCTTGAATATTGATTGGCAAACTTAAATCCCTATCTATTTTTTGGTTTTGGATATTGATACTTGATCTTGGTTTGCTTATCATTATTGAAGAAGTCTATTGTCACTTTATCAGCATTGGTCATTTTAAGTATAGAAAACTTCCTATCATTTCTTTCTCAAAACAATAAGTTTTTAAAGATGCCAAATTCTGTGTTGTGAGAAAAGATCGGTGATACCCAGAATTGCCAGGTGGACGCAGCACGTTTTTTGCTCTCAAAGAAACGTTTTTTGATTAGAGGTAAAATCGGTTAAGATGTTAGCCGATTATCAAAAACTGACTTTAACTATCAAATTTATGGGCATTTTTCGATTTTGAAACTGGTTTCGGGTACACCATATATTCTGAAATGAACTAAATTTTACATGGTGTTCATCTAAATGAAAACAAAAATTTTGGTGCCCGGGAATCGAATGCCGAGAATCTTAAATTCTTTATTATTTCATACAAATCTGTTCCAGTCGAATGTCTATATAATTTATTTTACGTTTCTTTGGTCGATTTTGGCCAGCTTTTCTTGTCGACACTGGTGTTACCCCTATTAAATGTAAATGAACACGACCGAATGGCAGTCTGTCTTGATTATCATATTGACCAAAATCATAACCGTAGCTGTGCTGTTTTGATCTTGGACATTAAGTTTTGGTAGTGGTCTTAAAATCATACTTATTAGCGTCTTGGCTTTGGTTTCAAAAAATTTTAAAGACCAAGACTGGTTGTGCTCATCACTATTCTTGAAAAACTGTAGGCTGATGATTTTTTCCACTCTAACCATGGCATCTATTCTGAGTAGCAGACACAATGTAGGTATCACTTTTAAGGATAAGAAACACTCTAATTTCAGAAACGTCATAACTCGAGAAACTATCAAGGTGCAAATCAAACTCCATTTGGTCATTAACTTTGCGGATATTTGATGAAATTGCTTGAGCAGAAATGAGCATAAAAGAAATAAATATAAAATGAACGAAGAAGACGAAGAAACATGGGCGGACGGATGGAGAGACAGACATAAATACGCTGCTCGAACATGTAATAATAATCAGCGTAAAATAAAGGAATGAAACATTTACGAAGATTTCAAGTCAAAGTGTCAATCAAGTCAACTGACAGCTTCACACACAGCGTGCAACGCAATGGCAATCCCAGTCGAGAGAGAGAGAGAGAGTCGTCGTCAAGCAGAAAAGCATGGCAAATGGTAATGGTAAAATGCCGAACGAAGCGACCAAAACTGAAACCGATAAACGGAGACGGAGGCGAAGATATCAGGCGGTGTGTGCACAGGGAAATCCCGTGCGATATGTCCAAATACTTTTATTATTAATTTCATGATTGTAAAGTTATTTATGTTAATGGAAAAATTCCGCAATTGAAATTACAATTTGAATAAAATTTCAATTCACTTTTGGCTTGGCGAATTGTAAGGAATTAAAATGCTTAATTCGCCAGCTTGGTAAATGCCAATACCAATATACTCCCCTCTTAATCTGGCCAAAACTAAAACGTAAGAAATGTAGATGGCGGTCATCACATACTCGTAGTTAACAAAATATTTGGCATTAACATTTTGCTCCCACGTTTTTCGCTTTTTTTTTCATACATACCAACGACACTGACATTTGTTATTTGTAACTTATTTTTGTTAATTTTTTGCATCACTGATTTATTTATTTTATCTTAATTAATTTGCATTTATTACCATATTAATTAAATCAATTTCACTTCTTTCAATTTATTTTGCGCTATAAATTTTGAAAGCAGCAACTCTTGTAACCAGTTTTTTCTCACAATTGCATTTAAAAGTCTGGTTTTGTATTTGCTGTTGTTGTTGTTGTCGCAATTAATAAATTTTGACATTTCTGAAAAATATCCAATAATTGCTAATGACTCCTTATTAATTTTTATAGTATTTTGCGAAAAACGCGTACTTGAATTACTTGAGACTTCCCGCTGAGTTGCAGTGATTTGTGTGCTGCAGTCAAAGTGATAAAATATCACTTGTCCACTCGACACCACTACTGCAGGGTCGTAAATTGAATTTATTGCATTTGAATTCATGAGCAGCATCAAATCAATGGTTAGACGATATTTTTTCTCCAGAAAATATCTTCACTTTCACAGATCAAATTAACTACAAAATTTTATTGACAATTTTTCTTTTCTTAATTTGAGGACTTAAATTTCAATAACGTAAAAACATTTCAGCTTTTTAGTGCAAAAGGAATGTGGTCCTGAAACCCCCCTTAAAAAATAAATTCAAATTAATTTAATATAGGCGAGGAGCCGGCAATACTAAAAGTGCCGTCATCGCGGATTCTGAAATTTTTAATGCAGAATGGTAGTTTACACTAAGACGAATAAGAAAAGCTTGGTCAGCATGGTTGTAGCCTGGCAGAAATATTTTTAAATGATTTTTGAATTATTAAATTTTCGGAATGTTTTGCCTTTATCGCGGATTTTGATCAATCTTAATATTAATCGATGGTAAATTTCATAACCATTCAGAAAAAATCCGGCCGACCAAATTTTTTTTGCCGAAAATGACCGGCAGACCTATTTTAATGGTGCGACAGTGGGTACTTCCGGCAGTTTCTAAGCTCGCATACCAAGATATTTTTAAATTTGACATTAAAACACGTAAATTAAAAAAAAACAAATTTCGGTGATAAGAGAAATTGTACCCACCATTAAAATAGGTCTGCCGGTCATTTTCGGCAAAAAAAAATTGGTCGGCCGGATTTTTTCTGAATTGTTATAAAATTTAACATCGATTAATATTAAGATTGATCAAAATCCGCGATGACGGCAAAACATTCCGAAAATTTAATAATTCAAAAACCATTTAAAAATATTTCTGCCAGGCTACAACCATGCTGACCAAGCTTTTCTTATTTGTCTTAGTGTAAACTACCATTCTGCATTAAAAATTTCAGAATCCGCTATGACGGCACTTTTAGTATTGCCGGCTCCCGGACTAATAGTTTTATTCAAAATGATAACAACTTATCTTTCACATAAAGTTGATTTTTAATAACTATCTACACATTGAACGGATTAACAGAAAATAAATTTTTTGGAATATGCACACCATCTGCATCATATTTACGAGAATTCATCCCATGACAAAACCATCACAGCGCACAATTTTAGTGTTCACGGGTGATTGAACATACGACTCTAGATTTATTAGGCATTCCTTTAACCATCTTAGCTAGTGAGCTAGCTAGGCGTCAATTTTCATATGTTTTACGCAACTGTGTAATTATTATAAAGGGTATTCCAATCGTAGGTGTGGTACTTTGTTATCGATTAAAATCTGCATTATCGACCATTATCCGCCATATTTTTTGTCATTTTCAACGTGACAGTATAGGATTTTTGTTAAAGATCGCTGCACGAAAGAACAACGAATTGAAATTGTTGAATTTTGGATCTTCAATTCCAAGTCAATTCCAAAAAATCCAAAGTTCTAAAAATCATCTTTTCGAACGAGGCTCATTTTCACCTCGGCGGCTATGTTAACAAGCAAAACTGACGTATGTGGGGCTCGGAAAATCCACAAGTGATCGTAGATAAGCTAATGCATCCACCGCGCGTCACTGTTTGTTGCGGTTGATGGGTCGGGTCATTTTTTTCCGAAGATGAGGCCGGAAACACCGAAAATGTCAACTCTGAACGGTGCCACATTATGTTGGAAGACTATTTTTTGCCGGAGGTTGAAACTCAGGGTCTGAACGATACATGGTTTCAACAAAATGGCGCTACACTATACACAACTGGCCTCAATTTGGACTTTTTGCTACGCAAATTCCCGAACCGTGAAATTTCTCGTCGCGGTGATGTGAATTGGCTGTCCAGGTCATGCGATTTGACGATTAGACTTTTTTTTATGGGGTGTAAATTATTCGAAGACGCCTCCAGACTGGTAAAGCAGTATTACATCGGTGATTTGGACCATTCCTGAGGCTATACTGCAAAACTTCATCAAAATATGGCCGATGGACTGAGATATCTACAAAATAGTCGCGGTGAACATATCCGATAAATAATTTTCCACAAAAAATCGTATTATGTGACCTTTCGAATGAAATAAAATATTTGGAAAATTTCCCAACCGTTTGCGTTTTATTCAAAATCAAAATACCACACGTTTTAATGGAGCACCCTTTACATCGATTTTTTATTTTTTTTATTTTGTAATTGTCACTGCCACTCTCCCTATAAATATTACTAAGCAATGAAATTTTGTAAGTTCCTCGAAAACCTTGTAAGCCATGAAACCTTCAAGATCGAAATTTATTCTTTTCCGGACGTCTTTAACTCCGTATACTAAGAAAAAAAGAAAGTTTGTATTCGTTAAGCTTTCTGCGTGAACCCAACGGATCCGAGATACGTGGAGTATATAGCAATTGGTAGCCTTGCTCTTGGGAATTTAGTCGCTATGAAGTGATTCATCGAGGTACAGCGCGCGTTGTGTATGCGAGAATTTTCTAAAAACGGGTTACTCAGCGTGCTCGGTGAAAGAGGACGTGCAGTTACAGTCAATTCGAAACGATATGTGAAGATGTCAAAATAGAAAAACTTTCCTGGCTTTATTCAATTAATACGAACTTTTCAGTCAAATTTGCAATAAACAACAACCGACGCTATAAATATTAATTTGGCTTTAACCAATCAATATGGTTCCAGGAGGACGGAGCAACGTCACACACCTCCAATATGTTTCTGCCACGAGCAGCCATCACAAAATCTACCTACCGAGCCATCATCAGAAATTTTAGTATTCGAATAAATTAGAGCCGTGACCGCGAGAGTTTCCATTTGGACGATATTATTTTTAACAAATAAATTTCCAAATTGTGTATTTTATAGATGAATTACTTTATTTAAATTGGTCCACTAAGTACAAACTTTCTTTTGGGAGACCTTGTAGTTCAGAGCCTATTATTGAAATTCTGTTAAGTTTTGGTTCAGTAAGAAAGAAATTGTGATAGCTTTAGTCCTTCCCGCCAACTTTACAGAAGTTACAGTTTAACTATATGACAGATCTTATATGTACATCATAACTTTGGTTTCTTGAGATAAGAGTTTAGAACAGTGGCGGATCCAGCATTGTCAAGAGGGGGGGCCGATTGACTACATTTCTAGATAATAACAGAATGTTTTCAAAATCTTTACATATAATTTAGGTTTGAGAGAAGGGGCGATCGCCCTATCGCCCCCTGGATCCGCCACTGGTTTAGAAGAAATAGTTTCGATAGTTTAACATTTATATATATACATGTTCCGAAATTCGTGTGTTTTCAATCACTTCAGAAGGCTGTTTGATAAAATCGGTGAGTCGAATGATAAAAAGTGTGAGATTCTCTTTTATGGATAATTACAGGCTCTGCAAATAATATTCATTTGCCTAAAGGAGAAGTAACCTTGCAGGAAATATTCTTATAAAATTGCAAAAAATCGAAAAATGCGATTTTATTGATCAATATCATTTATAGAATCTGTATTTCTGCACAAAAAAGTTTCTTATACTATTTATTGTGTGACTCACCTTTTTCATTAAAAAGCTTTCGAAATGATAATTAAATAATTAAAAACACACGTATTATAGAAAAGGCCTGGTAGTCAATATTCTCATTGTAAGTTTAGTACACTAGTTCGAAGTCGTAGCTTTGAATTCTAACATATAGCCCCATGCGATAGAACGACTCTGTTGGACAAATTTTGTAACAATAATCAGATGATAAGATCAGAATAAGCAGATGTTTTTGTTTCCAACACATTTATACTGGTGAGAATAAAAAACCCATGCTTTTTATTTCGAAAAATCTTTCCAAACTTATGTGTATATTATGATTTCGGTTATGAATAGACCACAAAGACCTTTGTGTTAATGTGTGCCTAACATAAATGCATTAAAAATGATGATCTCTGATCTTTGCATGTTTATGCGGACATTCTACATCGGCGGCATCCCATATAAAACAACACGACAAAGGATTTTTCGGCCTCAAATGTCAATAGCAAGTGTCAGATGATTTCAAAGGATTTTGAAGTGAGATTCAATTGTTTTGTCGCCTCTTAAATCTTCGACCAACAACAAAACAAGCTGCATCGAGCTAAATCAACTTTAAAGCGCTCGCAGCGCCATTGTCGGTGAATAGCTAAACTAACGACACAGTGTTATCATCATAATTCCTTACTGTACATAGTGCGTTCTCACTCGCACTCACACATATCAACCCATTCGATTGACAGCTGCGACGGCAACTCGTCATCATCAGCTGAACTCGCCATAGAGAGTTTCTCACGAGGGGCAGACATGAGTGACGATGATGATGACTCTTTCTTACGTCCAACAAAACGAGTTCCTTCCAGCAGTGAGTGTGTTGTGCCTGTTGTTGTTGTGTTGGAGTACACGCAACATTGTGTTTTGTTGTTGTTTTTGGCTGATGGACTCCACCACAGCACAATGCTCCATGTCGGTGGTAGTTGTTGTTGCTGTTGCTGGTGCTATGTTCACTTTGAGCAACGCCCTCTTTTCAATATGGCCTGTCACCTGATTGGCCCATCAGTCGATTATAATGGGCGTTATTTGCAGCACAGTGCTGTTGCGTCGAATCATAGTTTTGTTGTTTTTGTTGCCATTGTGCGAAATTGTTTTCGTGTCGTTACTGTTGTCATTCCACAGTTGCAGTTGCTGATCGTTGGTTGCACTTTTGCTGCATCAATTGTTGCAGATGCAAATTATAATTTGTTGTAAGTAGAGTTTAATTGTTTCAGCAATTAGTTGTTGCAATAATCCATGCAATAATTGCTGTTGCAGCAGGGATGTCTAGAAAAAATTTCATAATTTATTTTAAATTGTCAGTCAGGATAGTGAAACAAAGCCATCAAACTTCCCAAGGGCGTACGCAGAATTTCATCTAGGGGGGGGCCAAACTCAAATTTTTTTTTTTTTTTTTTTTGAGAAATTTCAATGTAAGAGCTGTATATTTTTGTGCACTAAAATTAAATAAAAGTTCATAATTACTTATGAAGGTACTTAGATAACTTTCTAAATAAAAATTTGTATAGGTATGTTATCTTTTAAATACATATCACATTTCTAAACTAATTTGAGGTCGCTGACTCCAAAAAACGCATTAATTTTTTTTCCGAGGAGCCGTTCTAGATGTAATCGACACTTTCGATTTTTAAGGTCATAGCTCTAATTTTATAAAAAAATATTTCGAGAACCCAATTTTGATCGAATTTTTTTATACATTATTTTAAAGAAACATTCTACGCTTCTTTTAAATGTATCAATAACTAAAATCCTATTCAAATTGGCTGAGTTAAAGTTAAAAGTTAAAACTGAGCGAAGAGTTCATTTTCATAGTAATTTTTTACCATTTTGCAATATTTTTCATATTTTTATTTATAAGTGTATTTAATTTTAAATATTTTAAGCCCAAATTTACTAAAATCAGATCATATTTCAGTGAAGTAAGACCATTTTGATTTTTTATCGGAAAAGTAAACAGGTACAATAAACTGGGTGGATTTTTATGAAGCAAAAAAATTGTATAGTGTTTAAAATGCTTGGAATCGTACAAAGTACACGTATGAATTTTTTTAGAGTTTTTGGAAATTTTTTTTTTTCTTTTCTTTGGCCAATTTTTGAAAAGTTAAAAAAGGTCTGAAAAACTTTATAAAATACTATGATGCTTTGATCGATATTAAGCATTTTAAGCCTTATACATTTTATTCGTAAGAGCCTTCCTTTTGAGAAAACTAATGCTTTTCCGACCACGTAATTGAAAAACATAAAAAAATCGACTTTTGGAACCGGATATTATCTATAATACCTGCACAAAAAATTTTGAATTTTTCAACGCAGCATTTTTTGCAAAAACATAGTCTATAGTTTTAAGCAGCTTTGGGTATCCCTTCTGAGAAGAAAAAAAAGTTATGAGCAAAAAACATTTTTATGTACCTGTTTATTTTTCGATAAAAAAACGAATAGTCCTACTTCAGTGAAACCTTAATAACTTTTTAAAATATTATCCGATTTTACTGTCAAATTGTTTGCAATTAAATAAATAAATAGTTTAGTAAAGATAAAAAAAGTGTATTTGTATAAACTATTGTCCAAAAAATCGTGTTTTATTTGGCTTTAATAAGAAAAGTTGTAAAATCTACTGTAAAAATGAATGAATATGATATATTTGTAACTGTAAAGCTTCCCCCCTTGCGTACGCCCATGAAACTTCCTCACTTTTGCTACTGCAAATATGCTAGAAAATAGTAATTTTGAGGCCCGGGCCCCAAGAATATCGGCAAAATAAAAGTTTTTTTGTTAAAAAAATTTTAGTTTTTCTAGACGTTACATATAGGGTAGGGTGCAGGCAACACCTTTTCGAAATATTTAATGAAAAAAATCAAAAATTGTAGCAAAAGCTCTTATAGTAAAGAGTCCATATTTGATTTGTATCAAAAACCCGAAAATTTGACGATGAATGAGAATCTATGCGTCAAAAATCGTTGTTCTTTAATATGTCTAAAAAATCACAAACTGATTAGTAGTGATCCAACTAAAATCTTAAAAGTGTTATTTTACAAAATTTTGGTTTTTATATATAACCATATACATAGCAGCCTTGGTCTTGGTCTTGTTCTTGCACAATGAGTCTTGGTCTTGGTCTTGATATTGGTCATTAAGTCTTCGTCTCGGTCTTGGTCTTGAAAAAATTTCTAAAGTTTGTTGAGTATTCAAAATTTCCAAACCTTATTTTTACAAAGCAGTTGGTCTTGGGCTTCTTGGACAAAGAATCAAGATCAAGACTAATTTTGCTTATCACTAAGCAGTTTAAAGACCAAGACTACTATGTTATTGGTCCTGGTCACGATGAAAATCTAGACCAAGACTACTTTTCAGTCGTTGTAGTTAAAAGGTGTTTCACAAAGAGAAAGTCATCTCGCAATTCGAAATTTTGCATCTTAAGAACCCAACTTCTTTGAAAGAATATGGTTGGAAATCTTGAAGAGTCAACAATCTTTAGAAATTTTTCAAAATTTCTCACAACCGAGTCCAAGACCAATACTTAATACCCAAGACCTAGGCTCAATATCAAAACAAGACCAAGACTAAATGTCCAAGACTAAGACTAAGACTGCTCCGATCTTTGTTTGCTTATCACAAGGTTTAATTTTGGGTATTCTTGTTGCACAGTATACTTTACATTCAAAAATTAAAATATAATTACATATAATACGAATCTCAATATCCGCATTTCCGCCAAAAGGTCCGCCGAGAGCCAAAAAATTAAATCATCATATCTCTGAAACTATTTGACGTACATGAAGGACCAGGAAACTTTCAAGTTTAAAATCGGTTTACACAAAGGAGTGCTGATTTTGAATAAGGTACTTTATACACCCTCAATCTACAATTTGCAAGAAAGTCACCATCCCATATAAGCGTTCTCGGATTTGAAAGTTTACTAGGTTTTAACTCCACAGCTAGGAGAAGCCGATTTTAATTTTAAGGGATATCACCCACGAGTTTTTTCTGAATTGGTATATGGAGACCTTCTGGTATAAATCCCTATTTTCTATAAAATCGTACGTGTGGCCGTTTTTGAGAAATCTCATTTTGAAAATAGTACTAAAATTTCCATATAAATCGAAAAAATCGTAATAAATAAAACCAACAAATAAAAACCGAAAGAGTCATTTTAGATGTATTTTTTGATGATGAATCCGAATTTGGCACCAAAATTCCACTAATTTATCAGTATTTTGAGACATCCTAACCTAAATGTCCAAAAAACATCGTTTTTGACTATTTTTGAAGTTTCTTAACAAGATATGATAGTTTGTGGCCATAAATCTTGACATGGTTTTTGAAAGAACTGCTGATTAGCACCTGAAAGGTCTGAGTAAAGGTAAAAAGTATATTAACGATTTTTCTAAGATGGCTTATTGTAGGGTGAGCACTGCCCACTTATGAACCCCCTATCTACGCCCATGACCTAAATGCAATGAAGTGCATTTAGGTAAGCACAAAGAAATTTTGATTTTGATGTAAAGTACACTGTGAAACAAAAAAACCCAAAAATATCAAATCGTTGCTCACTATTTGTGAAATAAAATGTGGGAAATTATGTTTTTACACTGCTCTATGAGGCACAACTTGCCTTTCAAAGGGAGGTCAAAATGAGTTCTTGAAATCATTATTGAGGACTTCTTTTTTTGGTCATAAATATGTATCAATGTCTGTGCTTGTTTAAACACACAGAGGCATCACCTTTTTAAAACACGTATCTATTGCAATAAAGCACTCACCGGACAATCTCTGATGCCTATTTTGTAGTATCTTCAACAATTTACCTTTAATTTCTCCGCTTTACTTGTGGCAAAGAAAGTTCTAATTACTACCTGTGGTAATCTACCTGTCAACTCCTCTGCTCCACACACAACAATCAGCAACAGAACCACCACAACAGGCCAGCGTGGCAGCCATGAGGCGAGACCATTTAATTTGTTCGAATTTTTAAGTATTCAATTGCTGCCTGCGAATGAGCCAAGAGTTGACAGCTAAATTGGCATTTTGACCAAAACGACGAGTGCATTTAACTCACGAGCAGACAAATACAAGTGGTATTTAATTTTTAGTGTAACAACTATAACCGATTATAACAACGTCAGCAGCAATTCCGCTCCGGACCCTCGTGCATTTTTAATTGGGGATTAACTTTCAGAATCGTATTTTTATTGCAAGTTTTATTTTTTCCTTTTTTAATTTTTGGTTTTGCGTTGACATGAAACCGAATTCAGAGTATCCATTCTACAATTCAAACGCGCTGTTAAAGTGGATTTCAAACTAAAACGCTCACAAATAATTTATTGCAGAAAATCGAACTGATTGTAGGAATGGAACCCATAATTTAAAATTGCAGGCAATGCACAGTGGCCAGTAGTAACTCAGAATTTCAAATTGCGAAAATTGTTACATTTTTAAAAACACGTGATTTCCAAAACCCCAATCAGAAATGTATTCGTTAGACAGCTATGAGTTTTAAAGTGATATTTTAAAATGTCTCTTGTTCACTTTACAAAATTTAAGGGAACTTTTGAAAAAGATGCCTTACTCTAAGGAATACATTAAAATTTTCTTAGTTCGGATGACTTTGTAGCTTCTATAAAGGAAGGAAACTTAAAAATTAAAACGCTCTTACAATACATACATTCATATGTGTAGCGTAAAAGGCTACCCTGTAGGACGGACGGAGTCAATTGTGTCAATAGTAAAACCTTTGGTCTTATTTTTATGTAACAGTCCATAATGGACTACACCTAAAACTGGAATAAATTCACTTAAATTATCAGTTGTATCAAAAATGATCCAAATGTAAGTACCAAAAGTGGTTCAATTGTGTATCGATTGTATCAGTGAAACTATAAATATACTGTTTAGCAGTTCGTCGACAGAGCAAATGATAGTTTATCGGTCTAAGACTCGCACTGCATGGAGAGGCCTGGGTTCAAATCTTCCACATTCCAATTTTTGAATTTCTATTAATTTATACACAATTTGTTCGATGAGTCTTTGGAACAGAAAATGAAACATGTGTCTACCATACCCAAGTATAAAATAATAAGAAATTAATAAAAAATATTCATCCACACTGAGATTCGAACCCGGAACACATTGCTCAGAAATATAAAGTAAACTCTTTAGCACATTCGGCTATAAAACCTTTTGACATTTTGTGTAAAGTTTGAATTTTAAATTAAAGTTGCTAAAATTTATAAATAAAAAAAAATGGCATTTTTCTGGTCCGACTGTATTACATAAGGAGACAATTGAAGGTCAATTCTGGTCCGATTGTAATGCATAATGAGGCAATTGATTACGCTCAAAAACAAACAATGTAAAACGTAAATAGAACTTTATATGTGATGAGACCAGAATTTGGACTAGTCGGTTTCTCCTATGGAGTAGTTTGCAAACTAGTTTTGGAATAGTCCGTGGTCCTGAAGGGTAGTTTTGAAAAAATTTTAATATGTTTATATTTTTATAGTGAGCTTGATCTTGAATTTTTTCAAAATCAATTTTTGCTAGCTCAAACACAGTGGGTATTATCAAACATTCTATCCGAGAAAAATATTGCCTCTGATCAAGTAAACGGCACTGTATGTCCTAAATATCTTGATATATACCCATACTTTAAATAAACTCACACCAAAAAGATAATTCCTCCTACTGTGCGATGTTGTAAAGAACTGACTGATGCATAGCCGGCACAATCCGTGAGGGGTAATTTGATATGACAAATAAGTAATGAATTAAAAATGGATTTGTTAGTATGACATTGTTGTCCAAATATATTAAATATATTGATAAATTTTTAGTGTTCCCAAAACAAACTTATAAAATGCAACAATCAATATTCAAATATTATATCGGCTGAAAAGTCCTAGGTCTGGCACACTGATGGTGCTACAAATACAAAATTATTATTAATTTTTATAAGTACTAACTTACAAATGGTAGCTGTAAAAGTTAAATGATTATCTGACGTTCTGCTCGGCAGTCATTCTGGAAAATATGAAAAAAGTTCGCTAGTAGTTTTAGAATACCTTAAAATTAAATCCTGTGCTAAAGGTATCACTTTAAAGATATCAGGTGATATTTTTCCATGTTTCCATGAAAGTTTGAGCAAGCGGGAGATTATTTTAAAAGTGGCTACCACGTTTGCTTTTTTTTCCAAGATAATAATGCTTTTAAAAAGCGTGGCACTACCTATTATTCAGTGAATGTTATTTATAGAGTCCGACCAATAAATCGGCTTCGGCTACGGCTTCGGCCTCACATTCGGCCTTCGGCCAAAAATAAGCCGAATGTTTGCCCGAATCCGAATGTTTGTAACTTCAAGCATAAACTTGTTGATTAAAAAAAAACTTTTAAACAAAATGATGGTCGTTTATAGTCCCGATCAAAAAAACTTCTCAAGTTCTTATCATTGTATCAGAAATGTATATCAAAATGATATCAAAAATTTGTCAGCGGCTGATATCCTTTTTTGTATATAATTTTGATATATTTTTGATATCATTGAATAACATGTCAATTTTGTATCAGAAATGTATATCAAAATGATATCAAAAATTTTTCAGCCGCTGATATCAATTTTGTATCAGAAATGTATATCAAAATGATATCAAAAATTTATCAGCTGCTGATATGTCAAATTTTACGTTTTTGTTTGTGAATTTTATTTAAAGATAATAATAGAAGACGAACGCGCAGCCAATTTTAGTGAAGAAGTTATTTTTCTAATGAAATTAGTGAAAAGCACAAAAATATAATTGAGTGCAAAAAAACCGACACTCCATTCAGTTGCTGCATGCAGCCAGTGGTTGGGAAAACAAAAATTATGGAAGCGGGCGCGCAGCCAATTTTAGTAAGAAGTGAATTTTGTCATGAAATTAGTGGAAAAGCAGAAAAAATTTAATTGAGTACAAAAAAAAACTAGTTTCCGACGATTAACCACAATATTGCAAAATTTGGCCATAATCTGCGTCACTTTAGTTATCAGACCCAAAATTGGTTGTCATTTTTGTATCAGAAATGTACAAAAATTGTATATCATTTTGATATATTTCTTTTTGATATCATTTTGATATCTTTTTTTGATATCATGGTGACATACAAAAAGCAAAACATTCCGTATATCACTGTGATATCCTTTTTTTATCAAAATTTTGTATGTCACTGACAAATTTTTGATATCATTTTGATATAATTTTTGATATACTTTTTTTGATCGGGGTGGATTACGAATTTTAACTTTGTTTTTTTTTCAATTATGTCAGAATCCTGAGCTATCCTTGCCCAAAAGTGCAAAAATCATTGTCTTGAGATATACTTTGGGCTATGTAACAAAAATAGTAAATGACAAAATTTAATTTTGTTATTGCATTTGGATAGGTAAGATCACTCTTAACGCTCTACATTTTTAATTCTATTCCTACTTTCCGAGTTATAAGCCATTAAAATAAGGGTATTTCTCAATAACATACAAAGAATTTTTCCGGATCGAAAAATTAAAAGTTTTTTATTAATTAATTTTTGTCAGTTAAATATTTCATTACAAACATTTCGAGCCCTTGCAGAACAAAGTCGGATGATAAATGGCCGCTTTATTTAAGAGAGGTGGTGCCTTCGTGAGATATCGGATACAAAAGGTCGAGTAAATCAGTTTTTTGGTCTTCCGATAGTAGGTTTGATCTTTTGTTCTAGTCATACCTTGAGAAGTTGTGTCTTCCTGAGAAATCGAGTGCTAAAGGTCAAGAAAATACCTATAAATTGAATATAATTTGTACGAAACAACTTATGCAAATTTTCTGAGCTAAAAAATCGTGGATCAAATAAGGGAAAACATTTTGCAAAAACCTTTTGCACCTTATATCTCACAAAGGGACCACTCCTCAAGATCCATTCCCGTTAAGGCTTATCTGAACAATGCAAAATCGGCGCTAAGTGTGTTATATTTGGCCTGATAATGCCTAAAATGCTACAAATTGAATATACCCTGAGAGTAGGGTATAAAAATATAAAATAAATGAAACTTCGGCTTCGGCTACGGCCGAAGGTTATAAAAAAACCGATTAATCAGCTACGGCTTCGGCTTCGGCCAAAAAGTGGCCTTCGGTCGGAGATTAGTTTTATATCGGTGTCTCTGGCATACGCACCAAATCTCATCCTTATGGATCAAACAATTTCAGAGAAATGTAGAATTTCGTTTTTGAGGGCGTTGCCCCGCTAATTTTTCTAGCCTATAACCTTCCCATGATTTATACTAAATTACTATGGAAAATTTCTGAATCAAGTCTATTAAAGACAAACGCACACAAACTTTCATTTTTATGTACCACATTGCAAGAAATGTGACCTTGTATTGAAAAAAGGGACCTTGTCTTCACAAAATCTTAAGCCGGTTGTTTTACATTTTCACAAAATAAATATTATTTTAAATAAAATTACTCTTCTACATATACATATACATATATGTACTTGCTACGCCTCACACTGGCGACATTTCTCAATAGTGGTTGCAAAAATCAATTTTGGTGTGGTGGAAATTTGCAAATCTAATGATGCAGTTCGATAAACAAATGATCAGTGTTTCAGGATGTAAAATTTTAATTCATTCGAAAAAGTGGTTCGCTTTGTAGAGCTGGTCAAAGTCGAGTTTTTTTTTGATTTGAGTTTTCGAGTTTGTAATTTTTTTTTTTTTTTTTTTCAAGATGTGGTTCTAATTTTTCTGCAACTTATGAAAGAAAAGTTAATTTTTTTGTATTTATGCTATTAGCGGTTTTTATACTATCAAGTTACACTAAAAATAAATGATTTTTGTTTTTAATGTCTGAGGTTTCTGTATTTTTCTGAAACACTATTTTTACCCTTTTTTCAACTTCGAATGGAGTTTCAAAAAAATGTTCGCAAAAGATACGGACTACTAAAACTAAATAGACTGAACAATTCTGAATACAATATAAAAAAATTCAGCTGCATCTACTTGCAGCTCTATGAGTTATAATGATTTTCATCAAGAAACCTGTGGCTCATGACGTCATTTTTCGAAAAGGCGTTGCAAAAATCAATTTCGAGTGGGTTCTTTTTACAAATCTGGTATTGCCATCAGATAGAAAAATATTAGGAGCTAAAGGATTTGAAAATTTGAACCCATTCGGGCAAGTGGTTTGGTTTTTACAGCCTCTCAAAGTTGAGTAAATTTTAAAGTTAGCGAAAAAATTGAATTTTGGAGAAAAATGCTTCATATTTAGGTTGAATACTTTGGCAAATGGAAAGCGATTTTATTTTTCACTTAAAGCATTAGTGGTCTTGTCTCATAAAACTGATTAGCAAAAATTTAAGTTTTTTTAATAGCTTTTATTTTTTATGAATTTTTTTTGAAGACATTGCTTTTAGCGTAGTTTTTAAGCTTTGGGTTGAGTTTAAAAAAAAACTTCGCTTTTTGTAAAGCTCGGCTTACTACACAACTAATTGGTGTTTCCCTCTAAGCTTGTGCTCCAAAAACTAAATGGTTTTACTTACAACCCTTTGTGTAAGAGCAACTTTTATAGCGAAACCTATGGATGAAAAAGCTAATTTCACGAAGTTTCAAGTACAAATCTTTATATTTTTAATTTTGTTTTTGTCGATTAAAGCGCCATCTACGACAAATAAGAAAAAATTTTTTAAGCAAAATTTTCTTATTTTTTTAAGTAAAATCCGAATCTGCAATAAAAATTGGGGGTTTCCATCTAAAATTTTGATTTTTCCCCAACCCCACCCCCGTTGGAGGGTGAGAGGGAGTCAAGATTCATATCGTTGAAAAGATCCCTGAAAATTATTGGACACGTGTTTTTTTGTTTTTAGCTTTAACATCCAATTTCTGAAATATATCACCGTTCCGGGATTTTCCTAACGATATGTATGTAATTTACAGAAAATCGAACTTCAACAAAACATTGCTTTTCACCCTGCAATGTTATCTAAATGAAATTTAGAATAACAATAGCTATGAGAGTTTTCTATCCGTAACCGAAAACAAATCACAATATCTTAAATGGTTCCGAAGTTATGATTTTTGCAACGAGAAATGCCAGATGTTGCCACTGTGCGCCTCTTCTTATTCGTTTTAAACGGAAAGATAAAATGTGCAATCCTTTAGCCTAATAAATGAAATTGATAAATAATTGAAAATTGTACAGAAACAGACCAAAAATATGAACCTTGGTCCATTTAAAACCTTTACTAAACAGTTTAGTAAAATGTCTTCATTTTATGGAGATTTTTTGATTTGTTCTATCTTATAAAGTACATAATTACCAGCTCAGAAAGTGGAGAATGGTGTTAATAAGAAACTTTACCTTTTAATATATGCTCGTATTAAATGTTACTCATACGACATGTTGTGCGTGATTAAATAGGAAACAATTTTTAAATACCTATAACTTTTGCAATTATTATGATAAAGATTCAATTTTTAACAACATTTAAAAAAAAAAACTACATATAACCTGAACCCTTCTACATATGGAACGTTCTTTGTTCAAATTTGTATGTAATTAATTTTTAAATTTAAATACAATCTCGAAAACCATGAAAATAACTATGATCACTGGACTCAGCTTACTTGAATTGTGCACAGTTAAATTTTTAAATATGATATTGTCTGATAATGAAATATTTATGTATGATTGATCAAATTAAATTGCTGATGTATGCTACATGTTTTTATTCACCTCCATTAAATACACAGTTTGTTCATTATTACCAAATTATTTTATATATAATAAAACCTCTATGTAGACAAAATCAAAAACACAAACTACTTACCTGCAAATGCAAGTCACATTTAACCGGGTCGGGTTCAACCAAGCAGTATAAAAATATGATTTATGCATGTGGCTTGCACTTCAGTTTGCAACGCAGCAAAAAGCGCACTTGACATACAGTTCATACTCGTGAATACTACTGGAGAAATTACAGAAAGCTTCAAAAAATATAACAAGAAGCAACCTGGAAAATAAAAATTTTATCCAATTAGTTTTACCAGTCATATGAATAATTTTCGTAACATTTGGTCTAAATATGCAAAATAAAAACTAAGTGTTTTTAGCAGATTGATCTGCCGTGCATATTTTTTATTTTTTTGCAAATTCAATAAGGACGGCTGTAAAATTAGTTAGTGCTATAAAAAAATTAATTACATATGACAATTTTTAGTTCGACTTCTAAGAGGTTAATAAGAGTTTAATATTAAAATTAAGAATTAGTCTGGAAACAAGGTATTTATTATTATTTATATTGTTTTTCGCTACTCGACCAAGTTTTTTTTAAGTATGGCATCAGATTTCAACCTGAATAAGCAATGTTTGAAAGTAAGTGTATCAAGAACATACTGTACTGCCAAAAAAGAACTCATAGAAAAGTTGTAAGCACCAAAATGACCTTTGTATAAAGTCAGTTAACGTGATACTTACAACCATCGAACCAAATTGCGCACCGCAATCGTATATCATTATTTTGCCTATTGAATGTTTTCACGATTTTTATTTATTTGTGGATTGTAAATTATTTTTTACACAGATAAAATAAAACAAAATCAAAATTTATTAAATCATTTAAATCATTTCTTAGTTATGGTAGTTGTTCAATTACTCATATAATAGTAAAGTGTGAAATTGATAAATGAATTGTGTTTTTTTTTTTTTTTTTTTTTTTTTTTTTGTTTGCTGAAATCATTTAAGTTTATGTCCTTTTAATAAATTCTTCACTGCATTCAACATTACCAGATCCAGAAGGTCATTTAATCCATGAAATAATTAGATTACTTAGTTAAATATATATAAAAATACTGAAGCAACAATTTAAGCAAAGTCTTATTACATTAGTACGAGATATTTGTGTTAGGGCAAGCACCTCGAAAACTACAATACTATATAAAGAATAAACAATAAACGTATTCGAAAGACCTGCAGAGTTCAAAAAGAACCAGATCGTTCCGATGAAAAGCAGATAGTGGCTTTAAAGCGAGCCCGAAAGTTATGAGAACGTTCACTGAATTAATGTGACTGTTGCGTAATGAATGGTGAAACATACGTTAAGGCAGATTTCAAATACCTTCCAAGACAAGAATTTTATAACTATAAGGAAGAGGGAGAATAAAAATAAGAAAACTTTCGGAAAGTATCGAATGGTTAAGGAAATATTAGAAAAATATCAAAAACTCAAAAATTTTTTTTTTTGGTGAAATAGAATGCCGTCAAATAAATAAATGGGTTATGCCACGAACCCAAAATATTTTGTTCTTTGTTTAGGGATTGAAATATCTTATCTTCAAAGGATCAAAACTCGGAAAGTAAGAGAAATATTTGAAAAATCTGAAAGGATATTTTGATAAGGAAGAGTGGCTATTCGATGCCATTACTAAACAAGAATTTCACCTTTTTTCGAAACTACGCTGTAAGACTGAATGCAGCGTTTTCTTTAACCTTTAAGAAAGGATATTTCGAACAGGTATAATGACAGTTCTGCTGATGAAGACAGATTAAGCGTCAAAAAGTACATAAGACTGCATATAAGAAATAAAAAGTTCATTCCATTTTTTTTTGTGCCTGAGTTATTAACCAACATTTATATTTTGACAAAAAGTGGGAGTTACAGTTATTGAACAACGCCCATTTTCCGTTATGCTTTAGATGCTCATGATCCAGACTATCATACCAAATTTCATCAAAATGTGTTGTACCATTTAATGTGGGAGGTTCCACCACACCGGTGATGTTCTGCCCACTTTCAGATTGTAAGTGTCTAATTGCAAGTAGTTAAATTCAGAAAGATTGCTTCAGTAGTTTTCTATTTATGGCGTATTATATTTTTGTGGGCGGTACCACGCCCTTGAACGAGTTTTTCAAATATAACGGTAAATCACATATTTATACTTGTTTTCGTGGGTATAATCTCTTAAATTTTCATTAAAATTGTTGGAGTCCTTTTCGAGTAATATTGAATTAAAATTTTCAATGGTTAAAAAGAGGGCGTGGCATTTCTCGATACCGCCCACTTTTTGTATACCGCATGGCATTTATAAGTAGTACCTACATACCAAATTTCATTAAAATACCTTGTAACATTTGCGAGAAATACCATTTAACGTATTTTACTTGTATGGGAGATTCCACGCGCAACTGCGATATTTTGCCCACTATCAGATCAAACAAGCAGGCTCTCCATAGTTAATTTTAGAATGATTGCTTTTAAAGTTTTCTTTTTATAAGTAATTATAGTTTTTACAATATAACGGCATATTACATATTAATCCTTGTTTACAGAGGGAGGTAACATCTCCTAAATTTTCATCAAGGATTGAAAAGTGGGCGTGAAACTTCTTTGATCCCTCCCACTTTTTGTCCATTAGAAGACATTGATAGTCAGTAGCTGTGTACTAAATTTCAACAAAATACCTTTTTTGGTTTTGAAGTTATGACTAGATCAAACTTAAAATTTAGGGCGGTGCCACGCCTCCCAGTAGCAACTATAAAGTTAAAACCTTGTTTATTCGTCATTCTATGCTAGAGTTCATCTTTTTCCAAATTTTAAATAAAATCGCTGCATCGGTTCTCGAGAAAAATTTCGGCACATATATATTTATGTATTTACTACCCGTTTTACCCGGCGTTGCACGGGCTTAAGGCAGATTGCACTAAAAAACTAATAATAATTTTTAATTTTTTTAGTTTTTGGAACAGATAATGATTTACATTATTAGCTACCAACAATGAAAATACATTGATGGTCGGAGCTTACTGTTCAGTGTTTTTGAGTAAAACAACAATTAAAAACACAAAAAACAAGGCAAAAATACACATAAATAAAAAAAGCAAAAAAATGTATCGGAAGGCTGGCTTGCGTTGCTAGTTTCGGGACCCACCACAGGTCAAAATTGACTATAATAAGTCAATTCCTCATCAGACGCTTTGCCGACATCTTATAGAATTCTGCAAGCATACTTTATTTAACTTTTAGCATAGATTAGACGAGAATCACAGCTACAAGAAAACACAGCACACACAAAAAAAAAAGGACATAATATTAATGAAAAATTTATTATTCCAAACGAAAAAATTCATCGAATATGAGCCGAGTACAGCATTCATTGATTATAAGTATTTTCAATCATACGTTAAACAAAGCATACGTACGCTAATGAATTATTCATAAAATGTAAGAAATTTTCTTAAAATCTAAGAACGAAATTCGTAAATTTTTTTTATGAATTATTTTTAAAACGTAAGAACTCGTTCATAAAATCTAATAACGAAATTCATAAATTTTTTTTTTTATTTTCAAAATAAAAAAATTCAATTAAGCTGTTGAAATACAAATTTTACACAAAAACGTCAGAGGAGTCTGTAGCGTATGTGATAAGGAGCTAGTAATATTTCTCTGCGCTTTGGCTTCCGGGTTCGAACCCCAATGCGGGTGAAATTTTTTTTTTATTATTTTTTTTGTATTAGGAGAACGCTCAAGCTCCAAGGCATAGGACATACAATATTGAAATGGTGTAGTGTGTCTTAAGGAAAGTAAGCGCTTCATTCTAAAGAATGCTTTTTAAGGCGCTATTTTTCCTCTTGGGAAAATAAATACTTACCATAGCATGCTCCTATGCCTAGAAGTCCCGGGAGAATTCACACACAATCATAGCATGATGGTGTGAGCGACATAGAAAGGAACTTTCAACGATGCTTTATTTTAAATTTAGCATAAACCAGTCTAGAACCAAAAGAGGAAGCTGAAATACAACCTAAAAATAATAATTCAAATTGATGACACTTTTACTTAAAATTTATGAACGTTTTGTTTAATTTTATGTAAACATGCATAAAATTTGTATCTGTCGATTTATGAAACGTTGTTATTCGTACGAAAAAATTCATAAAATTAAAGAACGGAAATTCATAAAAAAAAATCTCATAGAAAAATATTTATGAACTCATGTACTTACGATTAATGAATCGTTCTTAAAATCAAAAAATTTTAATGAAAAATTTTGATTTGAAAATCAATGATTTTCGGTGTATGAATGCCGTTCATAAATATTGTGTTCAATATTTTTTTGTGTGCACATGCAGAAATTCAAATTTCTTTGTTTTTTCCCTTTATATTGTATGCATTGCCCTGCCGTTGTGAGTCACCGATATTATACTATTTTTGCATAGCTCTTCGTTTGCAAGGTTGGCTCTCTGGGGTTTTCTAATTTTTTAGTTTTTGGAACAATGATTTATGTACATTATAAGCTACCAACAATGAAAATACATTGATGGTCGGAGCTTACTGTTCAGTGGTTTTGAGTAAAACAACAATAAAAACACAAAAAACAAGGCAAAAAGACACATAAATAAAAAAAGCAAACACTGAACAGTAAGCTCCGACCATCAATGTATTTTCATTGCTGGTAGCTAACAAATTTTTATTTTTTAAAAATATGTTCCACAAAGAGAATTTCCAATAAATTTATTTTATCGGTAAAATTCCAAAAGTATCGAAAAATATTAAAATACATTTAAGAAATCGGTAAAAATATCGGCAAAAGTTCAAAAGTATTGAAAAATATCGAAATACATAAAAGAAATCGGTAAGAGTCCAAGTGTATGGAAAAACATCCAAAATATGAGTAAAGGTCCAAAAGTATCGAAAAACATCCATAATATCGGTCAAAGTCCAAAAGTATTGAAAAATATTGAAATATATTGGAAAAATCAGTAAAAGTCCAAAAGTTCTGAAAAATATAAGTCAAAAAATTTTTGAAAACATCCTAAAATCGGTAAAAGTATAAAAGTATTGGTAACATCGAAGAAATAATTATACTTGGTTGTTATTTTTATGAATAATTGACATGTTAGAGACTAAGTTCTTCTCCGAACAATTTAAATCAATAAAAATAAATAAATAAAAAAATCGGTAAAAGTCCAAAAATAGCAAAAACGATTCAATAAATCGAAAAAGGTCCATTTGTTTCAAAAAACATTGAAATAGTTCAATGAAATCGGTTAAAGTCCAAGTTTATCCAAAAACCTCCTATATATCGGTAACAATCCAAATGATGTAAACCATGTGTAAACGATAAAGATTTTTTGATGGCACCTGATTTGGCTAAAAATTGAAAAAAGCAATAGTAGCATAGTGAGAAAAATTACTACCAAATATTTTTTCAAAATTTAAAAAAATTGGCGGAGATATAGGTCTTTGAAATTTTTAGGTTAGTTTTTTTTTTTAGAAGCTATGACTTTAGTTGCATTTATCCAATTCTCAATTTTATGATGTCAAATGATTTGTCTTAAAACAGGCTTTAAAATAAAACTTAGCAAAAAGTTTTTTTAATTTTTTTTATATTGCTTACAATGAAAAAAAATTTTAAATTGAGTTTCCCAAAATACGTCATTTTTGATTTTTTTTTATTTTTCTTACAAAAAAAGCTACAGGTGTAAGTGAATATACCCTGGGTGTAGGGTATAACAACAAATGAAAGACACGGCAAAGACAACAACAACACATACATAATTCATGAAGCAGCATAAGCTGTAGCGACTCAAATGCAAATGATAATTTTTATGAAAGCATTGAATTTTTTTTTCAATTACTTCATACTAAAAAAAACGTGTGTCAGACGAAAAAAACAAAATTATAGGTTTATAGGGAATCGTATGCCCTATAAATGATAAGCAATATATGTTCATTTACAATTTACTGTTTAGGAGTTATTCGATAAAAACAGATTTTTTTTCTCTCATTTTAGTAAATGTGCGATCCGAAATTTATAAACTGAATAAACTGACGTGTGAACGACTTAGCGTAGGACACAGCTGTCCCCTTAGAAATTTAGAAGCACTTTCACAATGATTTTTTATAAGGCCGCAGAAAGAACAACACGGTTTCGAACCCAGCCCGGGTGATTTTTTTAACTTTTTTTTTTTGCTTAGTTTTTTTTTTTAAATATTTTATATTTAACATTTTTTTTATTTCACTTTTCTTTCTATGTTCCTTTCTCTGATACCACAATGATTCTATGTATGGCTGTTGGAATCGTTCGAATGTCAAATTCTGTTTGGACAACATTTGCTTAATATACAAATTTAATACCTCTTCATATCATATCGGGCATTGGTGTAGCCGTCTAACGAGTTGGTAAATGTAAGTAAAAATAATCTGTTTCTATCTATCACACGGACGGTCATGGATTCAAATCATGGCGCTGCCAGTTTTTTTCTTTTTTTTTTAATTTTATTAAAAAAACGCTTACCGCAGCATTATAAATAAGCTCTTCAAAAAGCCTTATGAGATAAGGTTCCGGAAAGCTTAAGCGCGCTTACATCATGTGACAACGTTAAAAAGAAAGAAAAGTTCTTACGGAGCGGAAGCGCTTTTTGAAGAAAAAATGCACTTCAGAAGGGTTTCTGAAGCACTTCTTTTCCCCTTGGGTACTTGAAATTTCCACTGTAAGTGAACGACAATCTCATAAAGTTTTTGCAATTAAATTCGCTCCAGGTGGTTTTTATTAAAATTTTTATGTATTGAATTGACTGTGAGTGGACAGTTTATTATATGAACAACATGTAGGAACATATGAAATGATTCTGCACTCAACCAAAAAAGTTGATGCAAGAAGTTTCTAAATTTCGAATTAGAAATTTGTTTAAAAAATTTAGCATACTACAAACTTCTAGAAATGTGAGCGTCTTTACAAGCAAGAGATGACATCCCTTATGGTACGGCCTTAACAGACCTTGGTAATATGTTTTCAGAAATATGTTTTTGTGTAGAAGTTTATGGTTCGGTCTTTAATGTGCGAGTTCACTTCCCTAACAGTATTTTTTTTTTGTAAACTTTAAGTTTGCATGTGTTTTTGTTTGAAAGATCGTGCTTTATACTACTCAATCATTATTCTCAAAAATTTTCTTTTTCGACATTATTCCTAACATTTCCTGAATTGTGTACACGTTAAAACTTGAGCCAGCGATGTTGCCATACAAAATCAGAACCGCGATACGGTTCGCGGACAATCTGGTCTACTGTGAGGTCAAGCATTCAACGACGATGCTTCTTTTTTTTGTATTTGAGAATCGATCGCAATCATGTAGTAAAAATGTTAAGAGAAACTTTTCAGGCGATTGGAAAACAGATCTCATTAAAATGTAATCATTTATAGATCTCCGCAGTGCGATACTTGAGAACCGAAATTGCAAGAATTTTTTCAATCAATAAGGAATAAACGAAAGAAAAACAAGGGACGGGAGTTTGTATATAAATTTGCAGTTATGTAGTAAAATTTATGAAAAACTTTTGAAAATTACATAATTGCGTTTTTTCTAATTTTGCATTAGTTTCAGACTCAGTCGTATGTACGGAAGAGTGATAACATAACAAGATAACATAATAAAGACTGACTGGCAAAGTCATTGTGACAACTCAAATTTTAGTGCGTCATGCGTCAGATTCTTGGGCCGAATTTTACGAAGCCAAACATAAACTAGCCCTTTTTAAACAACTCTAGCCCCAATAATGTTGAAGTAACAACAAATCATCTAATTGAAGAAATATCGCTACTTCTCTCTATGCTAACACCCTAAGCTGTTGTCATCCTTCCCCGTATGCCGATTTCAGTTCTAGATTTAAGGCCTGCTGAGTGGCGAGTGAGAAATTATTTACTCAGCAATAAATTATATAAGGATTAATTAAGAGCATTAAGACTTTGTGGTTTCTATTGATTTGTGCGTCATTCATTTAACAACCTCCCTCAACAAGTATTCGATCGCACTGTCCCGTCTTCACACTTCGTGATAAAAACAGAAATGTTGTATTTTTGTTTAGATTTTGGCGTCTAGCATTTTCGCTACAACGCTCATGATGATAATGGCCTGACTGCTGGTTGAAACGGACGGATCCTACCCGTTTAATTGATTTTAAAAAATGAAAAATTTATGTATTCTTAGCATAAATATTTTGAGCTTTTGAATGAATGAATGAATGCATGTCTGCTCACGCAATGCTTGGCCATGGGGCCCCAGAACCAACAAGCGCCACAGCATTCGGAGTTTCATTGTTGTAAGTGGGCTGGAATTCGATTTGTTATTTTTGGTGCCAGTGGCGCCACCACTTAAACATCCATTAAGTTCTTATTCTTTGTAAAATAAATAAACAATACATTTTTAGCTTTCAACAATCAATGAAATAATCGATTGCTCGCACACATTGTTGTTGTTATTGTTGTGGTGGTGCCAGGACCGAGGTGTATCTGATCAACTTATAATAATTACAGTCACAAAAGTTGAAATGTTTTTCACTTTAGAAATAAACTTTATGAGAATCTTAGGAAATGTAATACAAAACTTAACGATGAAAGAGTTAGCCAAACCACTGTTAGCACTTTGGTTGTTTTTAACCAAAATCTCGGTTTTTATTCAAGCAATTTTATACAAGTAGTCTATATGGGCGATTCTCCGAAAAATGTAGCATTGATATTTTAACTGTTTAATACAGACACTTAACATTAATTTATCTCAAATTCAATCAGTTTAGCATGAAATTCGCTCGATAGTGCACCAAATTTGTTCGTTTCGCATTTTACGTTTTTTTCTAAAGAAAACGTAAGTAAGTGGCATTGTTTCAATACATATATCATTCAGTTACTATTTTCTATGCTTAACCCATCGAAAAAAATGTACTTCCATTGAACTGACATACACAGAAGTTGGTCCCTCATTCTAGATCAGTGATTGGCATCCCAAAGCACAATTTTGCTTTCAAAAATATACTTATTTTTGTCTACCCTTTTCCATCTTCTGTTCTAGACTAGTGGTCGCGCAAATTTAAGAGATAGAATTTATGTTTGAGGCTCAAACTTTGAGCGAAGATAGATAGAAGATAGAAAAGGATAGACAGAGAAGAAAGATTTTTGAGTCAATAATTGTGTTATGAAGTTCCGATCACTCTTCTAGACTATCTCCTTTCAGTTTATCTTGTTCTAGCTGTTTTCAAAATATTGAGAAGATAGAGAAATTAAAGGAAGAGAGGAGACTGCCCTCTTTAATCAAGAAATGGCTTCGGCTTTATTGTTATTCCAACATAAATAGTAAAGTTTGTTAGCAAAACTTTTAATTCATGTCTTAACTTTAAAGGTATTAGCTGTTGGAAATCAGTCACTCATTTATTTCGATATATGGAATTAGGGAAAGTTCTTTCTGAGCTCACTTAACTTTGGTTTTTCAACCTTATCATTCCAAATTTTTTTAAAACAAGTGATAGGTATAGCCACATATATTAATTTTTTGTCCTCATCGGGTTGCACCTAATCATTAGGACATTCAATTTAGCATTGGCTTGTGCATGAAAACTTAGGAATATCACCGATATTACCACCAAAGCTAAGGCCTTCGTTTACTTGTTCATTATCAAATTAATTAGAATGCAACACCCCACATATAACACAACAAATTTCTACACAATTCTGATATAAACTAAAATTGTAAGCCAAATTAACCATGAAGCGCCTTTCACTAAAATTCATAAATCCTTTAACGCGTGGAGGAGAAAATTTCAAGATGAAAAAATTATTTTGTTTTTTATGGCTGCCGTCTGTGTGTGCAGTAAAATGCATTTCGAAACGCAAACTGCGGTAGGCTAATGACTTCCCCTCAAGTGCTGTTGCTGCTGCGTAAATATTTTGAAGAACAGAACGTAGACCACACACAGCATACGCCTCATTCCCTATCAGGATAACAACAACAACACCAACAACCATTGCGATGTTAAATAATTTTGTGACACATTCAAGTATCTAAACAGAAATGCATCTTTAAGGACTAATCAAAATATTTAGGAAAAACTCGTGAAAAATCTAATAATTCAACAACTTTAGAGCAGCTGCGACTGCGCATGTGTTTGTTTTGTGTTGCATTACTGATTGAGGAGTGTTAATGGTTTTCAATGCACATCCTGCAGGCGTTCCAATCTTTTGCATATATCCTTCTTCACAGTTCTAACAACACAAAAAGAAGCTGCACATCATGCAAGTGGTAATAAAAATTGTTGTATTTTATGGAATGTTTCACGAAGCAAGCAATTTGACCGAAACGGTATGACGACTAGAAGCATGGAAAACAGTGTTAAATTACAAATTTTTAATTTTTAATTGAACTTTTAGTCATTGCAAGGATCGATTTACATATAAATCTATCAATGCATTTTCTAACACATAATTATGACAAGTTAAGGAACGGATTAAAAACACGGGCATAGTGACATATGTTTCGTCTTTCGCCACAAAGACTCATCAGACTATTTTTGTTGTAATTATAATAATATTTATTTTACTAAATTAATTATAATTGGAAAAAAAAAATATATCAATAAATAACACAAACAACAATTATGACATCAGAAGGCTCACGTATTTACACACAAACAAAACTGGCAAAAGTCGGCTTCGCAGCCGGGCAAGGCTGGTGCATTGGTTAATGACTTGTGCTACCAACCGGGAGGTCCCAGGTTCTACTTCCGCCCAGGCCAAAAACACAAAAAGTTTTTCAACTTGCAATTTTTCAATTATAATTAATTTAGTAATATAAATATAATAATTACATCAAAAATAGTCTGATGAGTCTTTGTGGCGAAAGAAGAAACATATATCACTATGCCCGTGTTTTTAATCCGTTCCTTAACTTGTCATAATTATGTGTTAGAAAATGCTTTGATAGATGTAAATCGATCCTTGCAATGACTAAAAGTTCAATTAAAAATTAATTTTCAATATGTAAATGTCATTAAGTGACACACTTAAAAATTCTTCAAATTATAAATTTTTTTCACATAGGGTAAGCTGGGGTACATTTGACACTGGGGCACATTTGACTTTGCCATTTTCGGTGTGAACACACCTTTTGAACCAAAAACCTGAAATGTAGAAACATAACTAATTAGAGTTTAAGCAACGTAATGAACTTTGGCAGTTCTCTTTCAACTGCTCCGGCGCTAATACGCTTTTTTAACTTCTTGTGCTTTTTCTTGTAATTTTCGGCATCTTGTTCGTAAGGGTTTTGCAAATAAAGTTGTATTGTTTTTTGAAAGTTAGTATGAAAATTTGGTAGCACTAACCTTTATAATTAATGGAATAAAAGTGTTTTTTATCAAGGTCAAATAGTTTAAATTTTAAAATATTTTTAATTCTTCAAGAGATTTTGGGGCACATTTGACATTTGCCGAAGGGGCACATTTGACGTAAGTACAGACATTTGTGTTTGTGTATTTTATAAGATTTTCTAGTTTTATCTATATAAAGATATGGTATGCCACTGCAAAATGAAGACGAACAGACGCGAAGACGATGAAAAAAGTTAAACACGCTATTTCTAATATCGGAAACAAACAAAAACCCCGACTTCCGCCACAGAATCCATTTTATTATATTTGATATAATTTGTTACCTTTGTTTTATCTACAATACAAGATTTTTGAATAGATGCTTTACAGGATGACTTATTTTAAATTCAAAATGTGGATGGATGATTTCCGAACTCTACCAATTGTACCAAAGAACTACCAATTTTGATCTTCCTTGGCAACCATTCATCACATTGCAGTGTTCAAATTATTCACTATTACCGAGATAATGGTATCATTTTATTATCATTTCTACCACACACCTCCCATCGCTTACCGCCATTGGATGTCTCAGTCTTCGGCCCGTTCTAACGGTTTTGTAGGATGGCCTTCAACGATTTTCTCACCACTAACCATGGAAAGCAAATTTCAATATATGATGTCGCCAAACTGACAAACCATCCTTTTCAAATGACTTTCATCAAAAAATATTTTAAGCGGCTTTCAGGCAGCAGGGATAGGTCGTTTCAACTCCCATATTTTTGGAGAAAAGAATATTTAGTGGAGAGCTTGACACAAGATGAAAGTATATATGTATTAATGTTTTGTTTAATGTTTTGGTGTTATTTTTGTGAGTGTCAAATGTGCCCCTTGCAATGTCAAATGTGCCCCGTACCAGGGGCACATTTGACAAAATGACTTTTTTTGAAAAAATTTAAAAAAGGACTCTTAATGCAGTTTTTTTAAAATTTTTTTTTTTCTTGGTCTTAATCTTAAATAATCAATGTTTCAGAAACGGCAAAGAGTATTAAGATCGTGCAATAATTTTCAAAGATATAGGACTTTGAAAATTTAGTGTCAAATGTGCCCCAGTCTCCCCTATCATCTTATAACATAATTGCTGTTTTACCCGGGTTTTGTTTATTTTTTGACTCAGTGTCATTCGCAGAAAATCAAAAACAACAAAATGGTTTATATCACTTATTGCACTAAAATGAATGATAAAAATGTCTTTTTAACCAAGAAAGCACCACAAAAGCTAATAATGAAAACTGTTTATTAAAATAATGTGCCACAAACATAATATTATGCTCCAATATATTTATTTTATTCATTTCCATGAAATTATCACATCTAAAATATCGGTAAAAATCCAAGAGTATCGAAAAACATCCAATATATTGGAAAAGTTCAAAAGTATCGAAAAATATTGTATATTTTGAGTTGGCATCATTGATAGGACCTTCCTTTATTGATGGCTTAGAGTGACAATTTAGCGCTGCATAAAATTTAGTCCTTTGGTTGGGGGTTAAGATGACTTAACTTCAAATGGCTCGAAGGTCGAAGGCATAGTCTAATAAGAAAGATGGCTATCCGATGCCATAAAAAACTATAATTGCTCCTTTTCATGGAACTGGAACCAGTGCTTTTTGCAACTTCAAGCAAGGATGTCTCAAAAGTATATACTTATATTCCTAATCAGCCTCACCTCTTGAGTCGATATAGCCATGTCCGTCTGTAAGGCTGGCTGGCTGGGTGTGCGTGGAAATACATTTTTTGGGAAAACTGAGCAACATAATTCAATGAAATTTGGCAGTATACCTCCGTCGTAAAAGTTAGCTCGGGGGATTGAAAATGAGCGAAATCGATCTACGCACACGCCTACCGCCCATACAAAAAATATATTCAAAATGAAATAATAAGAGCATTATTTGCAATAGAAGAAGCAAAATACACTTAAATTCTAAAGATAGTAAGTACAAACTCTGAGCAAACACTAGGCGAATTCAGACTATAGGACGTGGCACCTCCCATATAAGTAAAAGTTTCAAAATGTTATACTGAAAGTGTTTTTTGAGAAAATCCAACCAAATTTCATTCAAACACTAAGAACAATAATTGCAAACTCTGTGCAAAAAGTAGGCGAAATGGAATTAAAAGGCACTTCCCATATAAGCGAAAGTTTCAAAATGTTATACTGTAAGATTTTTTTAAGAAATCCTAACCAAATTTCACTCAAACACTCAAATCAGTAAATGCAAGCTCTGCCCAAAAACTCGGTCAATTCGGAAAAGAGGGCGTGGCACTTTCCATATGAGCAATTTGTTCTTTTAGGAGTTATGGAAGGATAAAACAATTTATTTTAATAAATACTTCTATGTACAAGAATATTGCATAGTATTTATCAACTAAGTGTTTAATAATATAGTTGAAATGCAGTGTAGGGTATTTCATTTTGGCCAGGCCAAAGATACCACCCTTACTAGTTTTTTTTTGTGTGTGTTTGTCTGTATAAATTTTCGCATCCGTAATAACTCCGCTTATGACCTTCGTAACAACCCTAATCAGTACCCTGTTGACTTATTTCAGTTTTTCATCTATAAACTACAAAGCGATTGGGGCACAAATCATCGTTTCCTTTGCAAAATAGTCGATGTCAATTGAGTTTTCAGGCCATTATTGTCTTGTAAAAATATGCTACTTTTTTATGTTTACCACAGGACAAAATCATGACAAAAACCTCCATTTCTACAGGGGTAAAGCCGCTGGAACAATAATATTAAGCTCTAACCGAAATCAAATGTTAAAATCATTTTCCTAAAAATTTGATTTGATTCTTGTCTGGGATAAAACTTCTTGTTTCATATGTGGTATAATACTGGAATTTTTATGAAACAACAATGTGCTTGAACCCTCCGCCATCTTAAGTTGTGCAATCAAAAAGGGCCATGTCAAACAAGAACTCCTTTCGTCACATTAAAATGTCATAATAACAAAATGGCGATAGTGATGAAAAAACACACATTTTCGGTATTGCAATATACGATTTACGACCACTAAACTAAGCAATAAAATTGTGATAGGTTCAACAAAAAGAACATAAAAATTTCTGGTAGCTTTTTACGTTTCAAGTTAAGATTGGAATACACAAAAACAACAAAAATCATATTCGTAAAAACTCCGCCTTAATGGAATAAATTGTGCATTGTTTTGCCGAAGATGGAGCGCAATATATTTTGATCAAAATAAGATTGTGTCTTTCAAAAAAGTCCGGAAGAGAGGGAAAAACAGTAGCTCTTTGACTAATATTGTTAATTGTTGTCGTCGACATAGGCCTATTCTTACGCTTACTTTTTCATAAAGAGTTTAAGCACACTAAAAAAAATGACTTTTATGGCAGCGTCTATAATACAAGTTTTTTCGTGTATTTCCTGCTTTCTTTTCAAACTTTTCAAATTTCAAATCAAAAGAAACCCTCCACAATTTTAATTTATGCGCATATTGCGAAACTAAAGCGATACAACGCCAACATACGGCCGACCGACCCATTGCGGTCTTTCACAAAAGGCCCACAAAAACCAAGTATTCCGCAAAACAGTAGCAATCACATGCAATTGTTTTGTGTTGAACGATTTGACATTCGTTTCACCATTCCAAGGTGCTTCTTAATTTTTGTTGTGTTGCCATCTTTGTTTGATTCATAAAAAAAAATCAAACAAAAGTCCTGCGTTGCGCATTGCCATTGCAAGGTGCAGCTTTCCATGTTGGTTGGGTAACTACCGGGGCTGGTGCTGCGTCAAGAACGGCAACGACAAAAACTGCAACATATTCGCATATGCAATCAACATATCCATTGTGCTTGCGAGTTTTGTTGTTGCTTTATTCCTCCAAATCAAAACCAATCTCATGTGAACTGAGCACATTGGTGCACTACGTTGAAAAGCGGTGATTTTTGCGGTTTATTGCAAGACATTTTATTTTTACTGGCTCAATCTAAGGAAATACTTTGCAATTCAAAAAAGATTGTCGGCATTTCGATTGAAAGACGTTAGCAGATTTGCTACACAAATGCAAAAAAAAATATACAAATACAAAATATGTATATTGATCGGAGTTTACCTTAAGAACTTTAAGAAAAATCTTTACACATGACGTTTATGCTAAGTTTTTGGCGAAAAGAGCTCAGAAATTGCTGTGGAATTGCATCTGCCAACTATGTTCCAGTATACGTATAACAAATATTATTGCTTTTTAGCGATCTAAGATCTCAAAACGTGTTATCAATACCGGAACTTATTTTCAGCGATGACTTTCTGTCCTCAGATTACTTCTCCGAGCGTGGACGCATTTACCCATTGAGCGGCAAGATAGAAATGCAGACTAATTTTGGTACTAAAAATACGAATTTGAAATCCAATCGTCGATATTTTGTTTGCTATGCTGCCGAGATCAAAAGATGAAAGACCATCTGTAGACGGTTTTGCAGAAGACCAACCAATTAGTTGACAAGATTCAAGAAGAAACGGTTTAATGCTTAATTTCAATCTAAAAGAAACATTTGACAGTTTGAGATGGAATAGATTTAAATTTAAAAAACAATTCGGTCTTAACGAAGACCTTCTGTGGACGGTCTTGCCGATCTAAGTGTTAATAAGATTGAATTCAATGTTAGCAAAACCCAGTGTTTTTCGTAGTCTCAAGGCGAGTTGATTGCCTAACTTCCACTCCTTAGCAAATGTTGAAATGGTGGACGCCTCAGTTTGTCGAAAAAGACCTCCAAGTACATATATAGGTTAATTGAAATGGTGTAGGAAATACTCCAGTCCTGCTGATCCTCAGAATGTCTATTTCGACTATATAAGATCTAAGGTAAAGTGGGGAGTGGTCGCACAAAAACTAACATTTTCATGTTTTCTTCTTTTTTTTTCAAAAATCATTAACATTTTTTTAAAAAAGGTAGCATATTTTTTATAAAAACAATGTTTATGCATAAATATACATCAAAATAGCTGCCTAACAATCGCTTTTTTGCACATTTCAAAACGTTCATATTAATCGAGATATCTGAGTTTGAAATTTGGAAATGTTACCTTTTGTCAGGAAATGAAATTCAACTCGAATACGTGGGCTGCTCGATATATTTCTGGCCTAATAACGAAAATGTGAATATTTATCATCAAAAATGGTTTTATTGTTTTTCAAAGTGTTCTCCAGCATGATTTATACACTTTTGCATGCGCTCAAATCAATTGTCGAAGCACTTTTTCCACTTCCACTGAGACACCTTCAAAACATGGTTTTTGAACGCTTCATCAGCATCTTCTGGCGACGAAAATCATTGACCACGCATTTTTTTCTTGATGTGCTGGAATAGAAAGAAGTCATTGGGTGCCAAGTCAGTGCTGTACGGCGGTTGACCCATCAATTCGACGTTTTGGCCGGTCAAAAAGGCGCTGGTTTGAGCCGATGTGTGAGAAATCACATTGTCATGATGAACAATGATTCGTGTGATAATTTTATATTGAACTAATTAAATGATTCGTCTTCTCTTGTTCGTTTTTCGAATTTCTCCGAAGACTTTAGGCAAACGGATTGTGGTGTACTACTCAGAATTGACCGTCCTACGTTGCTCAAGCAGAACAGTTGCCACATGACCAGTTTTGCCGAAGAAACAGGCGTCCATTTGCTTCGAAGTGCTTTTCCCACGAACAACTTTCGTTGGATTTGGGTCGTCTTCGAAGACCCACACGGTCGATTGCTGTTTTGTTTCGGGCTCATACGCATAGATCCGTAATTGGTCATCTGTGACAATCTTATAAACGTCTTTTGAAGCACCGTGATCGTACTTTTTCAACATTTCTTTGCACCAATCGACACGAGCCTTTTTTTGAGCGATTGTCAAATTGTGCGGGATCCAACGACAACAAACATTTTTTACGGCCTGGTGTTCATGCAAAATCAAATGTATTGGAGTGGAACTAGTGTGCAAAGATGCTTCTATCTCACGGTATGTCAAATGACGATCTTGCATAGTCAGTTCACGCACGGCATCAATGTTCTCTGGCACAACGGCCGTTTTTGGACGACCTTCACGGATTTCGTCTTTGAGCGAGCGTCGGCCACGATTGAATTCATTAAATTAGTTTTTTACAGTGCTATAGAATGGTGCTTCATCGCCATACAAAAATTTAAGTTCATCGATGCACTCTTGTCGTGATAATCCACGCCGAAAGTTGTGAAAAATGATCGCACGAAAATGTTCACGAGTTAATTCCATTCTTTTGCCAAATTGATTTTTTTAAGTCACTGTAAACAACATAAATGATAGTCGTACGTCAAAACGTTCTGAGTACGTTTGTGCTAAAAAATATCAAACTTTCTAATAGAAATGTCAGATTGCACCTGGCAATACTTAGTGTTGCCTAGGCCAGAAATATATCGAGCAGCCTACATATGTAGTTTCTTCAAAAAAATAAAGCAAAAAACAAAAATTGGAAATGTTACCTTTTGTTCGACCACTCCTCAAGTGTAGTTCTCAGATCTTAGCCTGAGCTCCAAGAACTGCATTGGAGCTTCTGGACAGAGATGAAAGGCGTGAAGGTGAATTTTCAGCCACACTACTCTTAAGCTGATTCTCTACGTAGCTGATGGATAACCTTTTTAATAGGAGGGGGTATTAAACTCCAAAGACCTCCCCTAACGCACAGGCCTGATTCCGATCAAAGCTTCTGACAGCCATATAAAAGTGCTATTGCTTCCAGCACCATTGCAGTTTCTTTGTTCGCTGCTTTCAATCGCCCGTTTTGTTCATTTGAATTGAATGCAATTTTCCGCTTAAGATGATTATGGCTCAAAATTGTTGTTACAAGAGTTGCTGTTGAATTTCAACTTTTGAATTCAGACTTTGATGTTGACCGCAGTTGCGTTGATAATGATGCAGATCCGTTGCATTACGCTGCAGTTGCAGTCACAAAAACTGACGTACGCCATTTTTATATATTTTTGTTATATTCAATTCTTAGTGGGCAAACAAAAAAAAAACACAAAAAAAGTTTGCCGCCCGTTTCGTGGAATCTCAAAATTGACATCTTGTACAGCATTGCAGCATGTAGGTACTCGCATTATAGAACAATGCAATGAAAAAGTTGCTACCGAATACGCCGTTGTACTCTTGAAAGATGTCGTCGACAAATGTCGCCAATTGAAGGATGACTTTCAACCGCATGAGAAACATTGGAAGCTGCAGAAACGAAAAGACAACGAAAAGCAAAAAAGCAGTCGCTGGCAAGTGAGCTACTCCTTGTTATGGCCACGTTAAACAATCAATGGTTGGTCAAACTTGCAAAACGGAATCCGACAAAGACAAAAGGCGACGATTGTCGTCGTTGAAAGGCGTACAAACGCTGGCATCGAGATGGCAGTCATATGTCGGCAGAGATAACAACTCTGTTTGGGGAATATCACAACTTGGAAATCTTTTTGTATTGTTAGCGGTGATTTTGTCTCCCTGCAAAAACTTCAGATTTATATTGTACCCAAGAGTAGATGTTGAAAGATACTCGCACCAAAGTATGTTAAAATGCAGGTAATTAGGTTGCATGAATCTGATGTGACAAGTAAAATGATCCATCCGAGAGTCACTAATTTGTTTAAATTGACCAAATTTAAAGTTAGGGATCGAATCTGGCGTAGACGAGTCGATTAATTGCAAATATTCAATTTACGTTTTCAGCTCAACTAATTTGAATAAAACGCAACATCAAACCCTACTCAAGATAGAAATCGATGAAGGAAAACCTCATTTTAGACATTTCGATTTTTCGTCTTTTTATTTCACATATTTAATTTTAATTCAAAAGCAGCAGATTTATTAACGACGTTCTTTAAATACGTAACCATACTTTTTTCAGGGTTCGAAAATATCCGATAGTTATTATAAATATCAAAATATCGGATATTTTTGATATGTATCCGATATATATCAAAATCTTGATATAAATCCATTTTGTATGAAAGCCATATTATTATTTTATTGTATAATTTATGTATACTAAATATTTAGGTACTTAAAATAAGACAAATGAAACCAAAACATAAAATCTTCTTCAAGATCAGGCTGAATTTTGAAATGGTCGGTTCGTTGAACATGTTTAAAATGTGAAAGAAATTTAAATTTCGTTAAATCTGGTAAGCAACTTGAAAGTCCTAATCTTTGCCTTTAAAACCTAATTTAAATTATGTTGATATCTTTTTTTTCCTCAAAGATATCCTAACCTAAAAAGGCACCAAAGTGCTAAAAACCCGTTTAGCCAATATTTCGGTCTACGACATCTCCTAGAAGCATGAAGATACAAACATAATTTAAATTATGTTTTAAATGAAAAGATCAAGACTTTTAAGTACTTTAACCACATTTAACGAATAAATGATATGTTACATAGTTATATGAGGAATTCTCAAAAATTGTGGAATTCTACAGTTTTTGAGGCACATTCACCAAATTTGGTGGAAAGTTCACTTTTTATATAAGAATCAAAAATTGGAAGGGTGCACGTCAAAAAAAAAAGTAAAAAAAGTTACGCATATATATATGAAGCAAAACACGTCAAGTGTACCAGCTGAAAATTTTTTTGTCTCCGATTTCGCTCAAATTTAGCAATATAGTAGTCCTGATATACAAAAACAATATTCCGGGAGGATTTGGTCCTAGTACCATTTATTGTTAAAATACAGGGTGTTGAAGTTGGCGTTTTAGTCATTTTCATGAAAAGGTGTTTTTTCAAAAGTTTAGAGCTTACACCAAAGTTTGTAAAGTAACTTGTCCCATTCATTTTTAAATGTTCTTTTTATAAAAAAATATTACATGGTGAAAAAAATTTTTTTTCACCGAAATATTTTAAACTTAAAAATACTTTTGAATTTTTAAGAAAAAAACCCCCCTTTAAAGCTTTTAAATTATGCTTTAATTTAAAGTACTTTTAAAAAAAATTTAAGGGGGGTTTTTTTAAAAAAAATTCAAAAGTATTTTTAAGTTTAAAATATTTCGGTGAAAAAAAATTTTTTTCACCATGTAATATTTTTTTATAAAAAGAACATTTAAAAATGAATGGGACAAGTTACTTTACCAACTTTGGTGTAAGCTCTAAATTTTTTGAAAAAACACCTTTTCATGAAAATGACTGAAAACGCCAACTTCAAAACCCTGTATTTTAACAATAAATGATACTAGGGCCAAATCCTCCCGGAATATTGTTTTTGTATATCAGGACTACTATATTGCCAAATTTGAGCGAAATCGGAGACAAAAAAATTTTCAGCTGGTACACTTGACGTGTTTTGCTTCATATATATATGCGTAACTTTTTTTACTTTTTTTTTTTTGACGTGCACCCTTCCAATTTTTAATTCTTATATAAAAAGTGAACTCTCCACCAAATTTGGTGAATGTGCCTCAAAAACTGTAGAATTCCACAATTTTTGAGAATTCCTCATATAGCTTTAAAAAATGGCAAAAAACGATTTTTTTTGGTTTTTAGGTTAGAATATCTCAAAAACTATACACGATATAGCAATTCTGAGGTCGGATTCGCGTTTAACATCGCAAAACACATTGAATGTGATTATTTTGATTTTTGTTTAATGTAGTTGAAAAAAAATGTTATAGTTTTTTGTATGGGAAAATGCCCCAATTGGAAAAGGGATTATCTCAAAATTTAGTCGAGGAGTCACGGGTGAAAATTTTTTATACATCATTTGAACGATAAGTAAACAGAATCTGGAAAAAAATTTGATGTGCTACGACGTTCGATTTAAAACGGGTTAAGGCACGCCGTGCTATACCAGTAGGTATGTTGAAACCATATTAACACCATATATCCGCCTGATATTCCGACAGATTTGTCTTGATAATGAGGGTAATTGAATGAAAGTGCGGTGCGGTCGATACGCAAAGAAATCGTACCAAAAACAAGAAACGCATATCTTCTTAATTTACCTGCATTATGAAACATCATACCTGGATGAATATTATGCATAGCAACTATCTTGATCGCACGGGGAGTATGTTGAGTATTTTAGGCGTAATTTTGAAGAGTACATAAGCCTTACCGATTGAATAAATAAGTTCTCAAATGCTGCACAGACGAACAAGGGAACCCCTCTTAAAATTACGAGATTGATTTCCAATATATTTTTTGATGCTAAGCCCCAAACCCGTTTACAGAATTGCTCTTTCACGTCAGAATTTCGAGAAATTTAAAACATCTACATTTGGGAAGTAGAAATACAGTAACAAACGCCAAAAAATAACTTAATAATATAAAATTTTTAAAATAATTTTGTATTGATATATATCATAAAAAATCATTTGACATATATCGGATATATGTATATCATGATATATATCCTTCGAACCCTGACTTTTTATACCCTACACTCAGGGTATATTCACTTTGTCCTTCCGTTTGTAACGCACAGAAGGAGGCGTGGCAGATATAGAAAAGTATATATATTCTTGATCAGCGTCACCTCCTGAGTCGATTTAGCCATGTCCGTCTGTCTGGCTGGCTGGGTGGCTGGCTGTGTGTGGAAATAAATTTTTTGGGAAAACTAAGCATGATAATTCAATGAAATTTGGTTCACAGTCTCCATCGTCAAAGGTAGCTCGGGGGATTGAAAATGGGCGAAATCGGTCAACGGACACGCCCATACAAAAAATATATTCAAAATGCAACTTTTTGAGTATTTTTCACGATAATGCAACCAAAATACACATAAGTACTACGAATTGTAAGCGCAAGCTCTTAGCAGAAACTGGCCGAATTTGGACTAGAGGGCGTGGCACCTCTCATACAAGCAAAAGCTTCAAAACGCTATACTGAAAACGTTTTTTGAGATAATGATATTAAATTTTACTCAAACACTAAGAATTATAAATGCAAGCTTTAAGCAAAAATTGGATGAAATCGGACAAGAGGGCATGGCACCTCCCATATAAGCAAAAGGTTCAAAACGCTATACTGAAAACATTTTTTGTGATAATTCAACAAAATTTCGCTCAAATACTAAGAACTATAAATTCAAACTCTGAGAAAAAACTGGGTGAATTCGGACAAGAGGGCGTGGCACCTCCCATATAAGCAAAATTTTCAAAATACTGCTGTGTAGGGTATTTAATGTTTGGCCATGCCAAAGGTAACACCCTTACTAGTTTTGGATTGAATATGTAAGGTTAAGTTAAGAAGGCTCTTTTGCTAAACTGCCAGGGGTCGTTGGCCGACAGTGACACCTTCAACAGCAGCTCAGATTATAATTTGGTTGCAATAACACCGACCGACACGATTAAGCACAACTGGAACAACCCAATATATTCTGAAAATATGGCTAAAAATATGTTTTACATGTCTTCTTGATTTTCTGGATCAGGTCGAATTTTTCTTTTTATTGATTAAAGTTTTACGTTGTTTTGTGCAAAAAAAAAAATATTATTATTTGGATATCTTCTAAATATCACTTTTTCCATGCTAAAACTGTTTTGCAAACACCTTCATATAATTAAGTACAATTTAACTCAAAAAAGGATTCTGATATAAGAAGTTTGATTATATGCCAAATTTTGTATTACAGCGTGTAGAATGATATTGAGTTCTTTTTTATAGTTGAGAGTTCAAAAGCTTGCAAAAAACTACTTCAAATGTTATTAATGAAAAATTGTTTCTACTGAAATCCGGGCCCTCTAAAAATCTCCGGGCATGAGGAGAATCCCCCATTAACCTCCCCTCTTCCCCCGTCAGGCCTGCATGGCAATGTAAATCGCCTACTATCAAACCACTGCGCCACTTGTTATTCATGAAGGAATAAAGTTCCGATAGTCGTTGTTTCACTGTAAAAATCAAATATGTCAGGTATGAAAATTAATTCCATGTTAAATGCTTAAAATTAACATGCTGAGATCAAAAAAAAAAATTTATAAAATCGCAAAACAACGGCATCACTCGCAACACACAGCGTTGCCACATAACGAACACGACAACAATTACATGTGTTTCACGTAAGCGCAATGCTTTGGAACGCTCCTGGCTGCGCGTGCGGCGGTGGCGCAAAATATGAGGTTGTTAATAGACGTTGACAGTTACAAAGTGCCAAGCAATGGTAAAACAGCCGGGAAATGCGACAAGCGCGACGCAACATTAGTTGCAGCAGCCACGGCCACAGCTTAAATGATTACTATGCGAACTAGCGGCCAAAAGCGGCCTCAAAGAAAGTGCATGGCGCTGGCAACTCTGCCAGCAACTTGCAAATAATGTAACAACTTGGTCCCGCTGTGCCAGCGACTATTTTATTCATTTTTGATTCTTTTTAAGGCCACAGCATGCCGCAATGGTCACAGTGGCCTCTGCAGTTGGATGCTGCTGAAATCAAAGAAAAGCTTTGTCAAAATCAACAAACCTCATGGATATGGCAATAGAAATAGAAAACAGAAAAGCAGTGAAAAAAGCACGCAAATTGAAATTCAACAAACAACAATTGCAGCAGCTACCGGCGATTGCTATGCGGCTGATTGAAGTGATTGCAATCAGTGGAGCGCAATGCTGCTGCTGCGCATGCGCAACCACTCTTCGCATAACGTTCGTTGCAGCTTACAACGTTTACAACGATGTCCTGTGGCTATGATCGATGCAATCGAAAACGATGATGAAATTTCAAGAAAACAAAGGTTGGAAGTTGGTAAAGATGTATGTGGACTTAGGTACGAAAAGTCAAACCGTATGCATTCTCTGAAAACCTTTGAAGTATGAGGAAATTCTATATTTAGCCGACATGACTGAATGATATAAAACTTAAGTTTCAGGGAACAAAAGTTTTACATTTTTAAATCTTAGTCTATTCATTTTTTAATTTAAAAATGTTAATTAAAAAGCTAAATACGTAGTAACAGCATAACTATGTATAGACATGCGATTAATTTAAATGTCAGTAACGTCACAGATTTTATTTCAGAATAATAATAAAACTCAGATTTGTTGTTATTCATCTGTACACCCTTTCCATATCAAATTTTTTGCTCTGTAAATTTTTATAAAAATCTGAGAACCCAACTGCAAATTTCGAAAAATTTGAGATGGAAAGGATCACTTAAATAACTAGGTTTTTCCCTTATATCTTTGAGCTTAATGTGTGAAATACAATATGTTGCCTAAAAAGAAAGTTCAGAGAAGTAAAATTGCAAAGTTTTATGTACGATAGCTCTATAAGAACTTGTCCCACCTGGCAACAACTTATTTGTAGCTGAGGGTAGTTGACATTTCTAAAAATCAACTAGTAAAGGTGTAACCTTTGGCCTGGTCAAACACAGCCGTATTTTGAAAGTTTTGCTTCTATGGAAGGTGCCACGCCCTCTTGTTAAAATTCACCCAATTTTTTCTCAGAGTTTGAATTTATAGTTCTTAGCATTTGAGTAAAATTAAGTTTGATTATCTCAAAAAACGCTTTCAGTATAGCGTTTTGAAGTTTTTGCTTATATGGGAGGTGCCACGCCCTCTTGTCCGAATTCTCTTGGTTTTTGTTCAAAGCTTGCGCTTACAATTCGTAGTACTTATGTCAGTGGCGGATCCAGGGGGGGGCGATGGGGGCGATCGCCCCCCCCCCCCCCTCTCAAACCAAGTGATTACATTTTTTTTTTAAATTATATGTAAAGGTTTCGAAAACATTCAGTTTTTTTTTAAATGTATTATAATATAATATAATATAATAATACAGATTATTATATATTTAAATAAGATAGAAATATTAATTATTAATAAATATTAATTAGATATTTACTATAAAATAATATTTATCGTATTTACAGTAAAATATCTACTTGCTAATTTGGCTTCAAAATATTTGTCATGTAATTTGCCTTTCAATAGCATACATTCACATGAGGTGTACACACTATCAAATGGCAAAAATTAATTTGATGAGCTCGAATTTATCTGGCATCACCAATTTTGCCATCAAAAAAAAAAAAAAAATTATGGATTTGATGAGTTTTCGATAGTAAGAACGCTTCTTTAAATAATTTGTCAAAAACTTTGAAGGAAATCAAAAATTTTCGACTTTTCGCTGATTTGACGAGTGATTTGATGAGTTATTTGAAAATGTGAACGGAAATACATTTTTCTGTATACGTATTTTCATTTCAAAAAAAGATTTCAACGAGTGCACGTCGCTTAAATGATGAAAGTAAAGAGGAACATGATTTTTTTTTTTATACTATAAGGGTTGTTTTCATTATTTAAAGTAAGGTTGTGGTTGAAAGATTGCTTAAATAACACTGTTCAACGGCAAAAAAATATCTGAGTTTGGACTATGTAATTATTATTACTTGCTTTTGATATAGAAGGACAGCATATACAAAATTTTTCCATCACGTCTCAGTTTTCAGATAAAATGACAAATCCAAAATCATGATTTAAGTCCGCGCAAAAAATAATTAAAAAATTTTTAGCCTTCAGAATTTCCAAACGAAAATGTCAAACGAAGCAAAATATAGCAAGAACTTCAAATCCGAAAAAAATTTTAAATCGGTCCGACAGACTTTTTTTATGTCCGTTTTATTGAGAAAATGTTCTGAAAAAACCAAAAATCACCTTCCTTTAATTTTCTATATTTATAACTTCAAATTAAAAATCTCTTCATAATTTTAGATGCAGCTTCTGAAGAATTTTATGTACAAAAGTATATTTTTTTTGTAAAATAGTAACAAAATAATTTTTAGTTGTTTTTTCAATAATTTATTTCAGCAAATAAATTTAATTTATGGTAATTCATAGCAATTATATGTTATTACCTTTTTAACTGTTTGTCTATTATCAATATTTTAATATAAATTAAATAGATAAAACATATGAAATGATTTAATTTTCGTATATAAAATTAAAAAGAAATTAATTATATATGAAAAGTTTTGTACTGTCTACATTTTTACGCCTTCATGATTATTATTATTATCTATGTAGAAATGTGGTCAATCGCCCCCCCCTCTTGACAGTGCTGGATCCGCCACTGACTTATGTGTATTTTGGTTGCATTATCGTGAAAAAAACTCAAAAAGATGCATTTTGAATATATTTTTTGTATGGGCGGTAGGCGTGCCCGTTGACCGATTTCGCTCATTTTCAATTCCTCAAGCTAACTTTGACGCCGAAGGCTGTGCACCAAATTTCATTGATTTATCTTTCTTAGTTTTCCCAAAAAAGTGTATTTCCACACACAGCCAGCCACCCAGCCAGCCTGCCAGCCAGCCAGCCAGACAGACGGACATAGCTATATCGACTCAGGAGTTGACGCTGATCAAGAATATATATACTTTTCTATATCTGCCATGCCTCCTTCTCAGCGTTACAAACGGAGGGACAAAGTGAATATACCCTGGGTGTAGGGTATAAAAACAATTTTTACCCATTATTTAACTGTTTTAAGGTCACTAAAATGAGTGCAGAATTGGAAAATATTCGTTACATTTTACATTCTTTATTTCTTCGAAAAGCACTATATAGCCGAGAAGGCTCACAGAAAAATTTGTTACATTATTGAGAAGGTATTTTATTGAAAAGGACAGTTGGAAAATGTTATGATTGATTCCGCTTTGGAAATTCTGATATAAAGACGCTCCTTAATCTGGTTGACTATGGTCCCAAAAAGTGAACAAAATTCTTGAAAAGGTGGAGGAAAACCGACACACAGTCACGATAGCGCTGAAACAGAATGATCTCGAAGCATTTTTGAACAGATTGGTTACTGGTGACAAAATATGGAAAACGTATGATAACAATGCGCAAAAAAAATCATCGTCAAAATGATGTAAGCCTGCCCAAACCGTTGCAACATCGGAATTGACGCCAGGGAAGGTTTTGCTTATTTTTTGGTGGGATTGCAGGGTCCTGTGTACTACGAGCTACATATGCGCGGCCAAACTATTAATTCGGAACTGTACTGTCAACAATTAACAAGATTGAATGAAGCGCTCAAGGAAAACGTCCGAAATTAGTCAACAGAAAGGGCGTCGTCTTTCATCACGACAACTCTATACCACAAACTTCTTTGGTGACCCTTCAAAAACTGAGGGTGCTTGGCTGCATCCACCATACAGCCCAGATATTGCACCTTTGGACTACCATTTGATTCACTCGTTGCAGATTTATCTTGATGGCGCAAAATTGAATTTATTAAAGGATTGCAAAAAAGCCTGATCTGAGTTTTTTGAGCAGAGACCCCAGAAATTCTTTAAGGACAGTAAGATGGTTTTGCCCGAAAGATGGCGAGACTTGGTCAATAACAATGAAAAATATCCGAACCAATATCATTATTTTGAAATAAAAAAAAACTGGTCACTTTTCTGAAGTTTCTTTTTAGTCCACCTTATATTATTAATACAAAATTTTATTCCAACTTTTCTACAATATGTTTTTAACGTATTATTACTATCAAAATTATTGATTTAATATTTAATTTACAGAAATGCAAATGTAGTTGAAAAAAAAAACACTCCCCTATGCCTACAAAACATCAATATTTCTGTACACCAATTCCAACAACATCAATATTTCTGTACAACATTCGCAGAAATAATTTTTGTTGTTTTTTTTTTCACGCTTGTCAAAATTTCGCGTTTTTGTTGCTTTTTTTGCGTACACACAAAATCGAACTCGAACCAACATAAAACAACAACAAAGACTATGTCGCATCAAAAACAACAAACAATATGGGTATTAATGCGTTGATGCGCAGTAGCGAAAATGCAAGTCTTTTACGCACTAACGCCTGAACGATCAATGTGAATATTTCCATCTTGAGAAATTGCAAAAGTAGTGCGAAATTTTCGGCAATATTTTTGTTATTTTACTAATATCAAACTTTAACAAATTGCACTTTCGCAACGACGCAAAGGCATTGCGCATCAACGCGTGAGTTCCCCTAATTTTTGTGTGTGTCCTAGTTCTTAGAAATTTTGAAAATTGTTGAAGTATTATTGTTGTTGTAAACGAGGCATGAAAAAACAACAAAAAATTGTTTTTTTGTTTGTTGTTACTCGAATTTAAAGTTGTTGTAAAAGCAACGCTAACTGCGCTGCATGCGTTTGGCTCAGTGATTTGAAAACGCTGACACCCTTGCTTTTGATAGCTTAACAGAATAAAGTTCAAAAAACGGATTTTACCGTATAGAAGGTATTAGAACTTGATACCGAAAAAACTTAAACTCATGAAACTTCTTGTTTATATTTGATTTATTGAACTAATCATCCCTAAGCACATGTGACATATTCGAATAAATGTTAGCTTTTTTTCACTAATTCCAACCGTGTTCTTTCTGCACAACATGCCTATAGATTGTCACGGGTACCGGATATGGTTTGGGTACTGGAATTTTCAACTGCTTTACCACCTCCACTGGATAGGGACGCTCAACTTCCACAGGATACGGTCGTTCTACAGTATATGGTATGCGGCGCTCAGTTATCTCGGGTACTATACGATATGTTGGCACCTGAATTTCTTGCTGAACAGGAACGTGAACCGCATAGGGTTCCGGTATCTGAATTCGTATTACATTGGGCACCTGAACTGCTACCGGGTGCGGTATTGAAAACGGTACTTTTTCAATAATGTGGACAGGAACTGATTTTGATACTTCGGAATACGTTTCTGCTGGTTCATGCGGATGTATGTCATGATTATCATAACCAGAAGTATCGGCTGGTCCAGTAAACGAAGCCACAATCGGATATATATAGTTGCCAGTAAGTGCAAAAAATATGAACTGCAAAAAAAATTTAAGCACATGAGAAGCTGCCTTACAATTTCAAAAAAAATAAACACAAACTTACAATTTTATTCATTTTATTGCGATTCTTTCTCAACGATCTGGCGGGCACAGTCATTTAACTTCTTGGTGGCTTATGGTACTACTATAATTTCGATTCGTAACCGGAGTTTTTATACCTTATTACTAACTTGCACAAAAGTGAAAGATGCGATGTGGAAGTACACTCTTGTTTACCATTAGTTTTTCTTTCCTGTTGTTGTTGGTTTGGGGAAATGAAAAGTGACTTTTCTTCGATCGTGGTCATAATGGAATGAAATGAATGAAAGTACTTTTGCTCTTCGAGTACAATTAAGGAAGTGATTTAATGTAGATCGAATAGCAGGTGGTGCTGCTTTCAAATGGCCAGTGAAGTATAAGGTTACAAGTGTCGCCTAAGGTTGCCAAATCTTTAAAAAATAAATAAAGTAAAAATTGTGACAAAAATTTACGAGAAACCGAAAAACCTTTAAAAATTCTCCATTTCTTAAGGTTTACAAAGAACATAAAAATAGTTGAATCGTACAATCTTTACACCAAGTTTGATAAAAACCGATGTTACAGTTCAGCCCTAGCAGAGTTTATTCAAAACTTTGATTCAAAGCACATCTCACTGCAGAAATTGCTACTAAGCGGTTATTAAAAAAAAACCAAAAAATATTACGTACTAATAGAAAAAGGCACTATGCAACAGCGCAAAAAATAATTTCGACCACAATGCAGAACTACAGTCCAAAAGTATCGAAAAACATTGAAATAAATCGAAGAAATCGAAACATATAAAATCTCGGAAAAGTCCAAAAGTATCGAAAAACATCCAAAATATCGGTAAAACTTCAAAAGTATCGAAAACATCGAAAATACCTGTAAAAGCCCAAAAGTATTGGAAAAACATCCAAAATACCGGTAAAATACCAAAAGTATCGAAGAATATCCAAAATATCGGTAAAAGCCCGAAAGTATCGAAAAACATCCAAAATATCGGAAAAAGTCAAACAGTATCGAAGAACATTTAAAATATCGGTAAAAGCCCGAAAGTATCGAAAAACATACAATGTATCGGTAAAAGTCAAAAAGTATCCAAAATACCGGTAAAAGTCTAAAAGTATCGAAAAACATCCAAAACATCGGAAAAAGTCAAAGAGTATCGAAGAATACTTAAAATATAAGTAAAAGTCCAAAAGTATCGAAAAACATCTAAAATCTCGGTGGAAGCCCAAAAGTATCGAAAAACATCCAAAATATCGATAAAAGTCCACAAGTATCGAAAATGTCCAATAGTATCGAAAACATCCAATATATCGGTAAAAGTTCAAAAGTATCAAAAACATACAAAATATCATTTAAAGTCCAAGAGTATCGAAAAATATCGGCTAAATTCCAAAAGTAAGAAACATCTCAAACATCCGTTCAGAACTTCGAGCGAGTGCACCGAAACAGGTTTCGTTTAAGAAGAAAAAAACGACAAATGGGGAACTGAAAAACACAAATTTTTTTCTCTAATTTTCATTACAATCGTTAATGATGATATATCTTTACAGTATAAAAAAGGAGCAATAATATTATTCTCGCAAAAATATTCATATAGTAAAGTTTTTAAAATAATTAGATATAATAATTCATGAAAGTGGGGCAAGCCTTTTTATACGCACGTGGAGGCACGATTAAATTGCTGCTGCTTAACAATATTTTGAGTTTAAGGTTCCAATGCTGCAGCAATTGCACGCTGCAACAATGCTGATGCAATAAAAACTCTCCAAATACAAGTAGTTACATAGTACAAATTCAGAAAGAGTGAAAAGTGATAGTGCAACCGCAGCAACAACTCTTCTTGAGCCACCACCACCGTGGCCTTCAACATCTTAATAGCGTTGCATTGTAAAAAGTTTGATAATAACGATTGTATTGTTGCAATCAGTAGCAGGTTGAAGTAACATTACTAGTAATACGATATGGCTAAATGGTAACAATGATTTGAAGCTTTGCTGGAGTAACTTACATGCATACGACAGAGGCAGGGTGTCTACTGAATGGTGCGAAATGCAACAACAATTTTGATTAAAACCTTGAAATTAAAATCTCTGCAATTTACTGCCAAAAGCGCGTTGTGAATTATATACGCAATAGATGAAACCAAAGCGAGCTATTATATTGGCATCTGGCTTTTGTTGCAAGTTTTTAATTTATGTTTTATACACACAGTAGGCAAAATGTCAAATATTTCATTTTCAATTTCTTTTCAAATTTTACCAATGTTCATCAATTTTTGGCATAACAATTGCAAATGTTTTCTTTTTTTTTTTTTGCATTCCATACAAGCAGATTTCCAATGTCCTCTCATACAAAAAAGACATCAAGTTAAAGCGGAAATAAAGCACATCACCGGTTAGTAGGCGGACATTTCCGCATTTTCTCGAATATCCGTTACATTCAACCAACTGATAGATTTGCATGAATCCATCCCGTATTGTGTGGTGCCGGAATTCAGTGGATATTATCAAGATGAGCTTGATATGCATTCGTTCTTTCATATGTTCGTTACAACTGACAGTTGATTATGTTGTGCCTGACATTTTCCAACTCATTTACCACAAAAAAGGGTTGAATGAAGGTGTTCACAAAAAGGGTGGTTTATAAATTTTTAACTAAAGTTAAAAACGCAATTGCTTATCGTATGTACTTTGAAGTATATCTTATGGTAGTGAAAGTGGCAGCTAATATCCAGCCAGTCACAAGCCCTAATAATTATCGGCTTGGCGCTTTGGAATATAATGAAAAGTATAATAAACTTATTTTCTTCTATGATGCTCAACAGTTTTCTATAAATATTACAATGGGATTTGTTCTAGAAATATGCGTGAACTGGTGCTCTCAACAGGGATCTTTTTTCGTCGCGCTCGGGTTTCTTTGTGCATTGCACTGTTGCTTAGTGTTGCATTATACCCACGATACTCAGAAAAATATTTCTAACCATTTCCAAAACAAAAAATAAATTCCCCAAAATGAACCAAATCTTCAAATTTTTTCGACAAACGTTTTGTGATACAGAAACAATGCGAAGACCATTTGGTATTCGAAATTTGACCTTGAAAATCGATTAGCTTGTTGACCGATTTTAAAGAACACTACTTCTATATATTTGGACCCCATAAAAAAACCTGGACCGTGTGAATCGATGATTACTAAAATTCCACATATTCCACATGAAAATTTGGACACATTTCTTCCGTAACAACACAGTTGGGAATTTAATTTTTTTCCTTTATCCATCCAACACTACTCGTACTTATATGCAATATAAATCAACATATGTTTCCCTGCAACATTTATTAATTTCGAAATATATTTATGTTTGTACACGTGCAATCTAAAAAAAAAAAACAAACGTCGCACAGTGATGCGATTAGTACATGCTAGACGGAAAAAACTATTTTTTTTGCAGTTTTTTATGTTTTAGGTATGGGAAAGTACAAAAAAAAATATTTCAAAAATTTTGGACAAGTGTGTGTGGCACCTCCCATACAACTTATTTACATTTTGCGCTATATCTTAAAAACGAAACGTGCTATGGTTACAAAATTTTAAGTGTATAGGTTTTACGTAGTTTCTTAAATTTATAAAAAATTAGAGCACGGTTGGACAAGTGGGCGTGGTACCTCCCATACAACTGAAATAAATCTTGCATCATAACTAACAAAAAAATTTGCAATAACGAAATTTAAAGTAGACGTGTAATATTTGATTTCTAAGGCACTAATAGTTTATTTTTCATATTTTTTACAACATAAGCTGGACAACATTTAGCTTGAATACGATGATAAAGAATTGCTATCGGGATCGGACCACTCTTCGCTACTTGTAGCATTATTTGAGCGCAACTTGCGGACATTTGTAAGGGGCTGCTCTCGGTAGGAATCAACCAAAGGACCCGAACTGATAAGAAGCATATTCATTAAATCCGTATTTGTATTTACCCTTGAGCTTTTACGTGTGTTTGTCAAACGAAAACGCCTACAGTCTTTGTTGCGAGCCTCTTGTGCCTCTTCAGATAATTGCCCTATTCCAACGATGCATTGTTGTATTATGTCTTTAGCATGGCAGAGAATTTTATGAACTGTTACCGGCATAAAATACCAGCTATAAAGTTGTATATATAATGCCTTAGTTTCATTTATATAAATTTCGAAGGCAGAAATATCTATATTATAACCAGAAGAGATACAGCTTAGAATTATATAAAATCTTTTTATAAGCTTCTCGTCTACTCCAGTTATCGCAGAGCTTTGTTCATATTTTTTAAAAAATCGTCGGGCAGTGTTTCCATCGTTTGAGGAGCCATAACCTGGCTTGGGTTTATCTATAACTAGACCCATTTCTTTTTTAAATCGAAGTTGAATTTGTTTTTTTCTAGTTTCCACGGATAATTTATCTTTGCTATCACGAATTGACCATTTTTTAACATCCATTCTGTACCCAATATGCAATATATAATCAAGCGTTTTGATCCAGTCATGAAGGGATGATAAACCATAACAATAAAATTCTGGTCGAGGTTCATTTTGTATAACATTCATCTCACTTGGCTTGGCACCACATATATAACACGACTGTGTTGACTTATGAGACGAAAGGTGATTTGCTATCTTACCGTCTACCATTGTGCAAAAGAATAATAATTATTGCTTTTCTCGGGCTATCTACGTTTTTCTAATTTTAATTTCTATAATTGAATTTTTTTTACTGTATATTAACATAACGTGTTGTGTTTTCCAAATGTTTTTTACTTTATGCAATTACTGCAAATATGTTACAACAAAAATGTTAAGGGGATTAGAATCTTTGGTCAACTCACTGTAATACTGGAGACATTAAAAAAAATATGTTATTGTAAAAAGCCCATACAAATTTTTTCTCATTACTGAAAATTTGTTTAACATGGTTTTACGCCCTTTTACTTTTTATTTTTTATGCATATTTATACTATTTATATAGTTGAATATAATTTATTTATATTATTTTAATGTATTAATAATATTTATTGCTTTTCTCGGGCTATCTACGTTTATTTTTTATAATTTTTATTTCCATAATCGATTAGATTAGAGCTCAAAGTAATGAAATTACCCAAAAACCATTCATTATATTTAGCAAAAATATTCGGAACTTGGATTTGAAATTTAAACTAATAGCATTTTTAAGACAACCAACAAAATTTAAAAAAAAATACAATGTCAAATTTGCGCACTTAGGCACTTCTAGTGCTTAGAGTAGACATAATACTCAGTTGAAAAAAAAAAGTTTGGTGAAAATATCAAGTGACCATTTTTTTTTATTTACCAAAATATTTAACCAAATTTTTCGTTTTTGAGAGTAATTTACACTTCACCAAAATAGGTTTTTTTTTATTTCGTGTATTTATTTATTTTTTTTTCTCAGTGTAAAAATATTGTGTGTTATATTACAAATATTTAAACCCCACAAAAAGTCTAATCGACTTAAAATTATATATATTTCAGACAATACGGTCAGAGCCTAATTAATACAGTAATATTTAGTACCATCATATAGATTAAGAAAAAAAGTCAAAGGTAAATTTGCGCACTTAGACATTCCCAGGGCTTAAAGTAGACATAACATTGATTAAATAAAAAAAGTTTGGCAGAAATATGGAGTGACCATTTTTTTTTTTTCCAAAATGTTTTGCAGAATTTGGCGATTTTCAACTCTTTTCGATATTGGGAAGTATTAAAAAAAAATTGTGAAAATAGCAACTAATTTCATAGACACAAATTTGTAACACATCATTTTTTAGGCCGACTTTGACGATTTTTGGTATTTTATGTAGAAAGCGGAGGTAAGTAAAAAATTAATTATGTGTTAATTATATACATATTTTCTGATATTATTTCATATTCGGAATGTAAATATTCGATTTCGAGTTTTTTCCGTCTAGCATGTACTAATCGCATCACTGTGCGTCGCACGCGAATGCTGCCAACAAAATGTCAATTTTGTCCAAAAAACCTGTCACAAATCGATTAGAATTAAGATTGAGCTTGGGATTGAGCTGCTGGGATGAGGCACTAAATGGGACAGAGAGATGGTATTTCAAGTCAGGCAACAACACTTGATGAGAGTGTTTCGATGAATAACAGCAACAACTGTGCGAATGGACATCCAGCGATAAAATGAATTACTTAACAAAATCAAATTGACTCGTAAGGTTTTTAGCGGCAACAACGGCCATAGGAAGAATGCAACGCAACTGTTTGGGTGCCATTAACATACGCATCAGCATCATCCTAAGGCTGCTGCTGCCTGCCAACGAAGTTGCGATGTCACTTGCGATTTATGTTACAAAACCATCTTCAATTCAAATTCCGCACATTTCGCGGTGGCATTTTTCAAAAAGCTTCGTTGTCTTCAGCGATCCCTTTAAATTTCCAAACTGTCTGCAATGACAACATAAAATCTGACGTTTCAGCAGCGATTTGTGTAAATGGTTTCCCAGTCAGTGCCTGCTGGTTGGTTTGGTGTTTCTTTTGTCGTTCCGATATGGATGGAGTGAATGGTTGGTTATTTGCTTCATACGCTGTCAATGCAGCCAGTGCTTCCAGGTTACCTTTTCGGTAATTTTCATGCCATTCTATCAATTTGGATCAGTAGACATGCCCAGTTAGCTGTTTTGCACCGAACGACAATGAGAAGTGAGGTTGGACAACCAACAACCTACAAGGATTTGCCGATTCAATTAAATTTTCAACATGAGTGATTTTGAATATAATTTTTTTTTTTTTATTTGTTTTTTCGGCTTCACATTCAATTCAATTTTATTCGACTTCGATTCTGATGCTGATTTTGATTTCATTGTATTACCGTTGGTTTGGCATTGTGTTCATGTGCGTGCCTGCGTGTAGATTGCTCAGCCTGACTGCCTTCCTGCCTGTATCCCCGACGACGACGATGACGATATGAGATGACATTTTAAATGCGTCCATCACTTGTGGAATTCATTTACATTTTCCTCAAGGTAAAGCCATAGTTAAGTATAAGAGAGATAAATTGCCAGAGACCGCTCGTACAAGTTGCGGTGGCAGGTATGGCGGGGTACTCAAGAGTTGGAAGCGCCATTGCTGTCACTCTGACTAGGCGGCTCACATTGGTGTGCTCCGCTCCGTGTGTGTATGTGGCCCAAGAATTTATTTGCTCTGCCAAAGGTATCTGCGTTAAAGTGATGCCTTGATTGACTCGTGTCATTTTGTCTTATTTGTCAATTAAATTTCTTGACATCTGGACTCCCAGCTCCTTAAGGTCTGTGGTGCAAGTGACGTGCAAATGTTTTGAGGCGACTGACTAAATTCGATTTTGTCATGTTTATTACCATGTTGTGTCTTCTGGGTGTTGTGAGAAAATTCTGTACTCCGCTTCTGTCAGTCGCTCTATTTTTTTTTTGTGAGTCTTACTCTCATTCTCTCCATGTGAGCATTGACGGATGTCAGTAGTAAACAACTTAATTGCGCTTTACCGGATTTCGATGTGATTTGAGTATGACTTTTAAGTGGCATTTAATGGAACGGAGGAGCTAATCACATTGATTTTCAAATTGTGTTGGTTTCCATAGGTATAATTGCAGGAGATGCAAATATTTCATCCAATAGGTAAAAATCGCACATTCAAAGTGGTAAACATGGTCAAATATTTGAGTTTTTAAACATTTTTCCAATTGGTTCACACAAACAAGGAAATTTCTCCAATGTCTTAATATAAAAAGTGGCTACAATGGAGACTAATTAGTCTGCATTCAATTAAAGTTCTATTTTCTGTAGTCAAAAGTCAAATTCCAATAAATACCATTGCTTTTCTTAACCAAACAAAACAAATAAAAAAAAAAAGAATTTTGAATGCAATGGCATCCCATTGTCGGTCATCACATCAAACGAGGCCATAAATCTGCAAATTGTACGTCATTTGCATCCTACGAATAAAGCCGATCAAATGTCATTTTCTTGCTCCATTGCTTCGTCTTCTTCTTTGCCTCTTCCCATCAATACAACGCACACACCACACCACTCTCAATGCTGAACTTTGCTGTATGCTGATGATGCGCAGATGACGATGCAATGAACTTGCAACGCGCAGACATCTCGAACAAATCGAGATCAGGCTCTCAGCGCGATCATGCCGCCCATCACCGTGTACTCTGGTGGTGATGATGAGGATGGCTGGAACGTATTTTCGTGTAGTATTTGCGCAACGTTTAATAAACAAGATCTCATGTCGATTGCCACAAATTAGCCAAATAAATTATATATAAAATTTTTAGCTTCATTACGGCGAACGTAACCAACAACTAGACGCCTGTTGCTGATCATCCGTCTGTAGCTGCTGCAGCCAACAGTCGCGCGAATTGCATTTAACAATTTTGTACACGGTCCTTTACGACGCGATGCTTCCATAGCCGTTGGTCATTTGTGAGCCATGATGTTGATAATGGTCATCATCACCATGCGGCGTATTCTTCATCATCGTTGCTGTAACTTTTGCTTTTGCTGCTCCTGCTACTTTTGTTGCTTACAGCATTTTGCATAATGCGGATTTTGCTGATTCCGTTTTGTTCCAGCTTCGACCATTACAAGTTGAATGCGCTCCGTCTATTAGCCTCTAATGTAGTTTGCGGCCAATTCTGATTAATTTATGGTATTGGCTTAATTGCTCGCAATGTTTAAGTGCCAGATTAAGCAGAAGTACATTCGAATACGTAGACAATGATGACAAAGTTGCAAACATCACACAGTTTCATGTTGATGATGAGGAGGATTTTAATTACGAATCGTTGGTCGACAAACGAACATTTGGCTTCAAGAAAAAGAGTCTTCATTTGGATTCAAACAGTAGGCGTCGTAATTCATATTTATTTAGCAATGTAATTTGATTTCGTAATGGAGCAATTGATTGTTCGGACAAATTAAGCACCTCTGCTCTATTTTTCCTTGAGACATAGAAATGCAATAGAAAACCAATATGTACTAAATATGTACTTGATGGTTTGGATTTCATTAATCGGAAGAAATAACGACTTTGAAACCGAAACACGCATACGTAATTGAACTGTACCCGAATGAACCCATATGTTTGCAACTTGTCTCAAATAAATGAAAAAAAAAAATGGGTGATTCTCGTTTGATTTGCCCGTTTCTCATATTACGTTATTTTCTAAAAAAAAATTATACGACATTATTTGTAGGTACATATATGATTTTACATATTGAGTAAAAAGAGAACAGAAAGTGAAGAGAAAGAAAAGATTCAGTACATTTTCAGCTCAATTAGTTTTGATTTTTTGATAGTGAAATTCGTGACTTTAAAATATTGTAAAGAACGCAAGTGTGTCATTCTCCGCGTTAGTTTTTTTTTATATTACTAAACATATTCTTTTATATTTATATAATTAAATCAATGAACAATTAGTAGCGTTATCCATCATTTTCATTTTTTTTTTTAATAATAATTGCTATTTTCATTGTGATAACTATTTCTTCAACATTTGGTCATTCTCCGTTTAGTTGTTCTCCACCAGGTTTTTTTTTTGTGAGTTTTGCTTAAGCTATTTATTCAAAAACTAAAAATTAAAATTTAGTCATGAAACACTTACATAAACTTTTCGAAAATCCAACATGAATTTTTAGGGTTATTTTCGAAAATCTTATTTTGTTCTAATGTTTTTTAACTCAATTTAAATTGTTGGTGTCAGAACCGCTCAGATAAACTTTTCTTAAATTGTGCAAAAAATTTCAGGATTGTCACCCAGTTCTTTTATTTGATAGTTTTTGCTTAAACAAAATATCGGTTCGATATATTTTTAACGATTTAAACTATTATATTTTAGTGTGTGATTATAATGCCGAACGTAAAAAAAAGTAAGATCTAAAATAAATTTTCGAAAAGAAACATCTGGCAACCCTAAGAACTTATGTTGGATTTTTCTAATGTTTACTTAAGCGTTTTGAGTCTAAATTTTTTTTTTTTTATTTGTTAAATATGTATATGGGTATTCTTAGATAACTGTGCTTTTTCGAGTTGTAAAATTGGCAGATAATTTTTTTGGATTTTTGCAAGTTTCTTCATGCTATATTGTGTAAACACACTCTTAAAACTCAGCTTTTCAGTAGATCAACTACAAGTGTGAATTTACGGCTTTGAGGTCGAAATTCAGAAATTTTGCTGCCACGTTTGTGACCAAATTGCCACGTTTGTGACATTTTAGCCACAGTATGGAAAAATGATGGTTTTGAAGCGTTTTGATGAGAGATATATTGCATATAATGACAAATTTACACTTCAAGACTAATTTTGCAACAGTGTCATGTCTCTGGTGGTCCATTTTTTTTATACCCTACCGCCCTCAAGATCAACCATGGCTTCCTGTCCTCTGTTTTTATAGCCGTTTATGGTGGATTAATATCTCCTAATTACGAATCTGATCTTGATTTTAGGGTAGTAGGGTCATTCACTAAATCTAGCATAGAATAGTCATTTTTTATGCGGTTATGGTCTGCAAGGTCACGAAATTTTTGTAATTAAATATGTTATTGATAAAAATAATAAAACTTTATTTTTTGTAACTTTTCGGTCTCGAAAAATCTTTTGTATGTTATCGAAAGATGTCCTTATTTTAAACGCTTATAACTCAAAAGCTGGGAATCCAATTGAAAAACGGTAAATTATGTCTTGTTGACAATAAATTTGGCTGTCTGAATCCATTGACAAAAATTAATTTTACTAGTTGTTGTTTTTGTTCTATAGCTTTAAGTAGATGTCAAAACAGTGATTTTTTCACTTTTGAGCAAGGATAACTCAGGATTCTGATGGTGTAGAAAAATTTTTGTATTAAAAACATAATTAATAGCCTTCAACTTAACATCTGTATATTCAAATTTTATATCAAAATATGTTTTTTGCAGACTGATAAAAAGTGCCACGTTTGTGACATTTTTGATGCGCCACGTTTGTGACATTTTTGTTGTTTATCGCTGTAAAGCACGCTTTTGAGTTCACGATTTTTCCGAAAGAATTTGGGGTCATGTATGCAAATGCTACAAAAAAATTGTTTCATGCATAAAATAAAATGTACTACCTGGGAGTGCCGAATGCCACGTTTGTGACCATAATTTAAAAAAAAAACTTCTTTTGTTTATAAACAGCCCTATAAAACGCAAACAGATTTCTTTTTGGACTCGTCTTGACATGATGACCTTTGGGTGATGGATAGTGATCGGAACTAATGCATATGTGTTGCAATCTATTGACTGAAACAGTAGTTCCATGCAGTAGTAGCATAATGCTTTCAAGAAATTTTTTTTTTTCCAAAACTAGGGGACAGTTTTCAATTCGAAATTGTGCCCTCTAAAAATTATTTAAAACTGCAAATGAGCTCAGAATATTGTAGCCTTAAGTATTTACTTAATATGTGTAGTAACTTGTTTTCTGTTCCATTTCCGTTTTTTGGTCGTTTTTCATCGTTTTGTGTATAAAAAGTAGGGGTAGGACATGCCACGTTTGTGACATTTGGGGTATATTTGCAAACTTTCAAAGTAGACCAATAAATATTTGGTGGTAAAATTGATCCGCTCTATTAAAAAAACATAGTTTCTAACTTATAGCGTAATTTTTTGTGAAAAAAAAGCCTACTGTATAGGTGAAATCGCCAGAGGACACAAAAAGTACAGTTATCTGAGAATTACCCATATATTGTTAAGCGAAACTTAAAAAAAAAACATATTGCAATCCTGAAAATTATTTTTATTTTTTAAAAATGTTCCAGAAGTTAGAACATTATATTCTATACTTTCAATTAATAAAAAAAAGTAGGTGGGGACAAAAAGTGGGATGTTTTGGTACATTTTTTGAAGACTTTCCCAAATATTTAAAGTATATTTAAGGGCGAAGGTATCTCAAAATTTACAAAAATAATTTCTTGAGAATTTGTGAAAACTTTAATTTTAATTTAAATTTGGATGTAACAACAATCCCTTCAGATGGTAAAAATCAAAGACACATCACATTATTGCAACATGTTGGCTTGAACTGAATTTGCGATTTTCCAATTGGGCCAACAGAAAGGCATAAAGCAATTCACATATTAAATTCACATTTCAATCGCATGCAAATGACAACGCTGGCTGCTACCACACAGTGCGGAACCTTTACCGCCAAATCTTCAGCGATTGCATACTCTTTTACCAAAAGCCGATCAGCGCTTAACAATGACAAAAGGGACACGTTTCACGAATGAAAATTTATGAAAATCATGAAAGCATGCCATAAATTTTGAATTTAGCAATTTAACGCTGGCATGAATCGGTCTAAACTACCCGACAACAACTCAAACAGCATCCATAAATAAAAACCTGAACAAAGTCAAACGATCTCAGATAAAACCACTCCTCCTCCTGCTGTTCCTGCTGCAACGAACTGAGTATCACAGCAAACTGTCGGGGAAGAACAAACAGTAGCAGGCAGCACCATAAGTGGCAGCCAAAAATCCAAGACAAATGCTGAGTTCTTGTTAGTGCGCAGCTTAAAATCCAAATTTGAATATCAAAGGACCAAACTAAACTGAGCCAACTGCCAGCACTGAGCCACTGAGCGACGTGGGCATAATAAAACAATGCAACTTTTTAAATAGTTTAAATGAAATTCGGGCCATGTTCTAATTTGCATGTTGAGTTTTTCGGCGAACTGAGCCAGAGTTTCAAATTTGTGCTTTAAAGCTATAAAAATGCGTTGCTACAGATACGCAAGTATTTTGCGATTTTTACATTTTGTGCATTTTTCATCGAAGATTTAAACAAGAGATGAAATTTCAAAGAATCCATTCGATTTATTTAGCCAAAGCAGTTCTGAGAACTTTAGTTTTAGTTAAATTTAACTTTTTCAATTTTGTATGGCCGTTCTTAAAATGGGCTAAGTCATTTGCTTTGAGCTTACATGGAATGATGGTTTAGCTTTCAACCAATCCTTTTTAGAAGAGCTTGAAACTTTTATCCAAAAAGTTTTTCGAAATTTTTTTTAAAAGTTTATTTTTTTTTTTTTTTTTTATTTTAAAAAAGAAAGTAAGACTAAAATTTTTCTTGACTTATATTTTAAACAGTTTTGAAAAACTTAAGAAAAGACTTAAAAAATAAAAGGAAAAAAAAACTTTTTAAAAAAATTAAAACCAGGTGTTGCTACAAAAGCATTCTCTTAATATTACTTAAATTTATAAGGGGAAAATCCTTTTTCGTGGCCTCTATAAAGCGAAATGAATCACAAATGGTTAAAATTAAAAAAAAAAAAAATCTTTGTGTAGTCATGAAGCTTGGTGAAAATATTAAAAATATAACTTAAATAGAAAGGGCAAACCGCTTACTAGTGGCAAAAGTTCTGTCGGAATAACTTAAAAGCGCATTTTTAACTGTTTAAGTTTATTTCTTTTAATACTTTACGATTTGCACCGGCAAAGATTCCCTCCATATAAATTGACTCTGCTTAATAAGTATATGGGCGATTCTCCGACAAATGTACCATTCAATGTCCCGGGGCTCAAAACCATGTATAAATTTAAAATTTTATATTTTAACTATTTAATACAGATACTTAACAATAGCTTCTATACGAATAGCTTAATGTAAAATAATACTTTCTAAATTCTAAATATTTTACTATGAAATCATAGCACAAAGTGATAAAAAGTCATTCTTCCTGCTGTCCCTAACTGCTTCTTAGTGCACTTAATTTCCCCGTTTCACACATTACGTTGATTTCTTAAAATAAAACTTATGCGGCTTTGTTAGTTTTTATATTTCAGTTACTGTTTTTCTGTGTTAATTCTTCGAAAAAAATATTTATATTGAATTGAACATACCTACATAGAAGTTGATCCTTTATTTAAGACTATCTCCGCTCAGTATTTCTTATTCTAACTGTAAATTTTATAAATATTGAGTAAAAAGATAAAAGAAAGTGAAGAGAAAGAGGAGACTCAGTCCTATTCCGCTCAATCAGTTTTGGTTTTGAGATTGCGAGTGCCATAGTGCGATTTTTTTTTATAAACGTTTAAAAATGTTGTAAAGAACGCAAGTGTGTGTCATTCTCCCTATACATTTTTTTTATACCCTACACCCAGGGTATATTCACTTTGTCCTTCAGTTTGTAACGCAGAGAAGGAGACGTGGCAGGTATGGAAAAGTATATATATTCTTGATCAGCGTCACCTCCTGAGTCGATATAGCCTGTCTGGCTGGCTGGGTGGCTGGGTGGCTGGGTGGCTGGGTGTGAGTGGAAATACATTTTTTGGGAAAACTGAGCAACATATATCAATGAAATTTGGTATTCTGCCTCCGTAAAATTTAGCCCTGGGGATTGAAAATGAGCAAAATCGGTCAACGAACACGCCTACCGCCCATACAAAAAATATATTCAAAATGCAATAATAAGAGCATTATTTGTAATAACAGAAGCAAAATATACATAAGTACTAGAGATAGTAAGTACAAGCTCTGAGCAACAACTACGTGAACTCGGACTAGATGGCGTGACACCTCCCATATAAACAAAAGTTTCAAAATGTTATACTGCAAGCGTTTTTTGAGATAACCCAACCAAATTGCACTCTAACATTCAGATCAATAAATGCAAGCTCTGAAAAACCAAGCGCAATCGGACAAGAGGGCGTGGCATCTCCCATATAAGCTAAAGTTTCAAAATGATATACTGAAAGTGTTTTTTGAGATAATCCAACCAAATTTCACTCAAGTACTAAGAGCATTAATTGCAATTTCTGAGCAAAAAGTAGGCGAATTAAGACTAGAGGGTGTGGCACCTCCCATATAAGCGAAAGTTATTTTTAATCTTGAATTTGTAAACCTAGCTTATGCACATTAAATAAGATACATCTTACGTGCATTGAGATTATTGAAAATAAATAAATAAAAAAAGTGTCAAAAAGTACAAGAGACTGCATATAAGAAACAAGTGGGCGTGGCAATTACTGTACAACGCCCACTTTTCGTAATGATTTAGATACTTATGATCCAGACCCTCATACCAAATTTCATTGAAATATTTTGTAACAATTGCGAGAAATAGCATTCAACGTATTTTGCTTGTATGGGAGATTCCACGCGCAACGGCAATATATCGACCACTTTCAGATCAGAGGTGCCTTATAGCAAGTAGACTCCACACAGATAATTTCAGAATGATCGCTTTATTAGTTTTCTTTTTATAGCGTATTATTTTTTTGTGGGCGGTGCCACGCCCTTCAACGAGTTTTCCCAATATAACAACAAATCACATATTAATCCTTGTTTGCAGAGGTAACATCTCCTAAATTTTCATCAAAATTGTTGGAGTCGTTTTCGAGTAATATTAAATAAAAATTTTCAATGGCTACAAAGTGGGCGTGGCACTTCTTTGATAGTCAGTAGCTGTGTACTAAATTTCATCAAAATATCTTTAATGGTTTGGAAGTTATGACTAGATCAAATTTAAAATTTAGGGCGGTGCCACGCCCCCTAGTGGGCAATTATAAAAATAAAACCGTGTTTATTCTCCAATTTATGATAGAATGCATCTTTTTTCCAAAGTTTCATTAAAATCGCTGCATCCGTTCTCGAGAAAAATTTGGGCACATGTATATTTATATATACAGGGTGGCTGATTCGAAGTGTTACCAATTCAAAAGACTATATTTTTAGTTTCCATGCACAGATTTTATTGATCAAACGCTATAATTGTTGAGAAATGTTCAAATTTTAAGAATCTACTTAAGATTTTCGATATGGTCACCTTTGGCCTTAACTATGGCCCGTAGACGGTCGAAGAACGAGTCGCATGCTGCACGAATTTGATTTTGTGGAAGTTTGCGCCATTCTCATTGAAGGGCCACTTTTAGCGCATCAACGCTCTGGTATTTTTTAGTCAAGACCTTCCTGTCCAACATACCCCAGATTGAGAAATCCAGCGGATTCGCATCAGGCGAATTTGAGAGCCATTGTTGAGCAGAAATGAAGCTAGGAACGTTTTTTTCTAACCATTCTTGATTCACACGAGCTTTGTGTGACGGTGCCGAGTCTTGTTGGAATGTTCATGGCTTGCGACCGAAATGTAAAGAACCCTCCAACACTGATTCACGATACACCTGGGCGTTTACTTTGACGCCAGCGGCCAAAAAAACGAGTGGTGAGCGCACATCAGCAGTCACTGCAGCCCAAACCATCACATGCGGTGGTGCCTGCGTCCTGGTGGCCAAACAAACATTCAAATTTTCGTAGGACCTCTCTGTCAAGTAAACCCGATCATTTTGTTTGTTTACATATTGCTGGATACAGTAATTTTTCTCATCAGAGAAGACAATTTGTGACAGATTTCCGGCGGCGTGCAAGCGCAACAACTCCTTGGCTCTATCGAGCCTAACTTTTTTTTGAGCAGGAGTGAGATCATGCGCCTTTTGGAACTTGAACTCGGATTTCGCTCAATTCTGGCCTTCACCTTTCGAACCATTTCTGGTGATGTTGCAGTTATTTTCCGACCACCGCCATGTCGTTTGGCAACGCTGCCGGTACCATTGTAACGTGTTATGGTCCGATACACAAACATTTTATTCACTTTTAAATGTTTCAGCTCACGAACAATTGCTGGTTGCGATTTTCCAGCCGATTAAAGAGCAATCACACTATTACGTTTGAATTCCATTTCGAAAATTTTTTATTTTCAATAAATTGACGCGCAAATGCTTTTGGTTACTTGTTGACAATAGAATGAACTAACATCATGCCAATTTTTAGACAGCTGTCATGTTCCATCTGTCAGATAAGTCTATCTGAAGTTGGTAACAGTTCGAATCAGCCACCCTGTATATTTATAAACATACAATTTTAGCTCATATAAGAAGAGAAGATACATATTCCCGCGACGCTCCAACATAAATTGAAATTTTTAAAGTTGCCATCTGGTTATTTTCAAAAATCTTATTTATTTCTTAATAAATTTAAATTTCTGGTTTCAGCAACGCTCAGATAAACTTTTCTAAAATTATACAAAGCCATGTGGTAACCTTAAAAGTTTATGTTGGATTTTCCAAAAGTTTATTTGAGTGTTTTGAGACTAAAATTTTATTTTAATTTATTAAGTTATGTATAATGTTTAAGCAAAACTTTCAAAAAAACATATTGCAACCCTGGAAGCTTATGTGCATTTTTTAAAAAGATTCCAGAAATTAAGGTCATGATATTCTGTATCTTCAATTAATAAAAAACAAACAAAAAATAGGTGGGCACAATATAAGGCATATTTTGGAATATGTTTCGGAGATTCATCCATATGTACTGCAATCAAATACAAAATTTTGTATGGAAGCTCGCTTAGAAGACTTCGAAGGATGTTAAGGTCGTGGGAAGAAATGTGAGGCTTTAAAAAATTATAGGATGTCCGTCATACATTATAGGTACCCATAACACTTCTAAACTTTTTTTATACAATTTTCCAAATTTTTAAATGTTCCGAATAATTTTAACTTTTAGGTTACTCTTGAGAAACTAGAGAAATTTTTATTATCTTCAGATCATATAACAGAAATACTTTTCTTTCCTGAATAAACACAAGGGTTAAAAATTGGCTAAGACGAAAAGTACTGAAAAATATTCTAAACTATCCATCACACGGATGGTCGTAGGTGCGTATCCTCCTGCGGTCGTTTCTTTTTTCTTTTAATTGAAATTGTAATAATACTTTATTTGTAACATATATTTTATGCCAAGTTTGGTTGGTCCCAAACTTTTTGGTGTATATGTATATGTTTCTTCAGAACTTTATATTTAGTTATAAAATTAAATTAAAGTCACTAAATAAATATAAAAAAAAATATTTACTTTTGGAAAAAAATAAAAAAAAATTTTTCTCTTAAAATGGGTAAAATATAACCGAAAACCTTTTGAAGGTTAAGCTAAAAAATTTTTTTCTGTGGATCTTTTGAATTCAAATTGCCATAACTAGACAAATTTCAACAATTCTACACATTTATGTCGTCATTCGCTTCATCCAGGATATCCAAACAATCAATTTTGGCCTCCGGTAAGTTGGGTACGACCACTTCGCATAAGATTCAAAGTCGCGTTCATCAATGTACGCCAATACCACTTGGATCATCATATCGTTTTTCTGATGATAATTTTCGCTCACCATATCTTGCTATTTAGAACATTGATAACTCTAAGAAAAACAACAATAAACATAAAAAAACACAACAAGATCCATTAAAAATAATAAAATATAAATGGAAGCAATGGATCGTTAAACGATTCAACATAAAAATGAAGAAAACTCTTCCACTTACATTGCATTCGATGTTGGAATTGAAATTGTAGCTTCCGCAGCTCCTGTTGCAACTGTTGCAAGGCTGCTGCACATTTACTCGTACAATGAGATAAATCGCAAGATGAAGGATAATGATATAATTAATGCTGCTCAAAAGCACAGGAGCTGCTTGCTCACTACTCGTACTTGCTCTCGCTTCGATGGAGCAGAGTATTCACTCCGTCGTCGTCAACTTGTCTTACCACTGCACTGCATTTGAGACTCGGCATTAGGATCGAACTTGGGCTCATGCTCAGATGTAGCAACATCAAAGGCCGAAATGCCGCCCGCCTGTGTGCCATTTTTGTATGTTTTTCTCTCATTGCGTCAGCGACTAAGTCGGTGTAGTTCGACTGCTGTGCCCCATCGCTCCAATGTACCGCCGCTGCAGTTACAAATGAGAATGGGAATATATTGAGGACAATTGCAACAACACTAAAAAACAACTACTATGGCAACCAACAAAGACTAACTACGACGACGACGACGATGATGATGACGATGACGATGAAGTCGACCACGCTGTGTTACAATAGCAGAAAATTATCTGATTAAGCGCGTTTATAAAAAATAACACAGCATTTCATTCTTAGGGCTGGATTATGTTCTGGCCACGTTTGCAGTAGCTGCTCCTTTTTGTTATGCTCTGTTGTCGTTGTTGTTGTGTATGATTGTGCGATTGAAATCCGTTTATTTTTCGTTACACACTGTTGAGCGTCTAAGATGGAAGCTACGTCCCACAGAGCGACATATGCCATCTTTAGTTTTAGAATGTTGAATATGCGACCAAAAGCCTTGCCTTTGGTTCTGGCTTTTTGTGTCTTTTGGCAAAATCTTTTCGCCCACCTTACAAAATAATGGGCTTTTTTTTTAAGTTCCAAAAATGGATCTACTTTCTTGATAAGCAAATATTTAATTATAATTTGGAAAGTTTTGTTCTTGCATTCTAAGAAAGACGATAGGTGTACTTATATTCCTATCATACCAATTTTGCAAAAATATTTTATTTATTTGGATTGTTACTTTACTTTACTAGATGGAATCATGACAAAATCTTAATTTTGACAACAAAAAAAGGTGAATTATAAACCCAATGTTAACCAAAGCTTTACTTTGCGAAGCTACCCTCGAGGCTTCGAGATGAAGCAGTAAAATGATCTCGTAGATCTCGATATTTTTTATCAAATTAACTGAGTCGGAGGATTGTTTTTATAACCATTAAGGTCATACGGGTTATTCCACAAGAAAGCCGTATAAGTTATTCTGTTCGCACTTTGGGTAAAATTTTGCAAAAGCTCTTTGTAACTTTTCCTTTAAAATATTCGGTTCTTCTGTAATTGTTTATTGTTGACATTTTCGTCACTTTCAGAGTAAGACTCTTCCTCTTATAATGTGGACAATATGATTTCTAATCCATTCAAAATTGCATTATGGGCACAGTGCTTAAAAAATGGGTTTATAAATATAATTTGAGTCTACTTATTAAAAAAGCACTAAACTGACTTATCATATTCTTCTAGGAAATCCCGAAAATCTAGGCAATTTTTCGCAACCAATCCCTTGATTTTTGGGATTAATAAAAAGCCCAGGATCGCGGGATTTGGGGATCCCAGAATCTCGTAGTGAAAAAAAAAAACCCTTTGCCGTGGCTTGCCTTTAAAGCGAGATATTTTGAAGTATGTATTTTGAAGTTCTCTATAAAATATTAAAATATAATTTCCAGATGATTTCTCATTTTTAATGTTTATTATCACAACTTTGATCTATTTTAACATTTTGCGGCCTCGAAACAGGATTTTTTATTTTTTTTTTGAATTTTGTTTTCTATTCAAAATAACGGCTTTTTCGTAGAATCTTCAATATATTCGTTATAAAACTGTTCCACTTAGTTCAAAATATGGTCTGACGGGAAATAACAAGGTCGTCTTTACCTAATTCGGGTACGGGAAATTCAGTGGTGCTATCCGTTTTGCTGGATTAGTTCATCGCCCCATACAAAATGTTCAAATGAAAATTTCGTCTAGAAAGTGGTGTTTTTCATAAAGAATCTCTTATTTAATTGTGATAAATCAATGATTTTTCATCAAAAATATATTTCGCAGTTCATGATGTCCACTAACTGTGATAGATTAAGGTTAGTCCTTAATTTATTAGATCTTTTCCTATATTTTCATTTTTAATTTATGTTCGACACATTATTTGAATCAGTCATTTTTATAAGGCTTTAAATGCAGTGTGTTATACAACGGGTTGTTGTCACCGACATTCACCACTAATTCAGGCGTACGGCAGGGGTGTTTACTATCACCATCTCTCTTCCTTATCGTTCTTGACGATATTCTAGATAAAGCTCTTAATAAGGCCAAAAGGGGTATCCAATGGAACTTTACTGAACATCTAGAAGACCTCGACTACGCTGACGACATCTGCCTCTTATCGTCCAAACATTCAGATATGCAAAGCAAAATTGAAGACCTTGTCTTGGAATCACAAAAGGCCGGCCTAAAAATCAACGTATCCAAGACTAAAAGCATGAAGCTAAACGCAAGCAATGACATCACGTTTAAAGCTGGCAGTGATGACATCGGAAACGTCGATAGCTTCACGTATTTAGGCAGTATTATCTCCATGGATGGTGGAGCAAAAGAGGATATCAACTCAAGAATAGCAAAAGCAAAAGGCGCGTTTGCTCAACTGAACAAATTATGGTCTTCATCCGTTATATCCACCAAAACGAGAGTACGCATTTTTGATTCGAATGTGAAATCGGTTTTGTTATATGGGTACGAAACATGGCTTGTTACTGAACAACTAACGAACAAGCTGCAAGTATTCGTCAACAAATGCTTAAGGCAAATACTAAAGGTTTGGTGGCCTCGCACTATATCAAATGCCGAGCTACATCAAAAATGCAAACAGAAGGCTATAGCAAACGAGATCAAGCTGCGCAAATGGGGATGGATTGGTCACACTCTCCGGAAACCACACAGCGAAGTTTGTCGCCAGGCCCTTGAGTGGAATCCGCAAGGCAGTAGAGGACGTGGTGGACCCAAAACCAACTGGAAAAGGTCGTTGGAAAAGGAAATCCAAGAATCGGGAAAATCGTGGCAAGAAATCAAAGTCATCGCAAGGGATCGTGACAAATGAAGAGATTTCATATTGGCCCTATGCTCATCCTAGGAGTTAAAGGAGAATACATACATACATACATTTTTAAAAGGGGACGTGATAAAATTTTTAATTGTGAAAAAGTTCAGAAAAACCCTCATAAGTTTGGAAAAATTTTTTATAATGTAATTTTAGAGATAGAGGTTAACTAATATTGATATTAAGCCGTAATCTGCGTACTTAGAAAAAAGATAGACCAACCAGCACCATTGCCACAACGGCAAAAAAAGCAAAAAAATAATTTTCGGTCGAGCGACACATATCCCCTTTTAAAAATTACAGATTCATTTGTTCTTCTTATTGATAACAACAACTGGTTTTTCTCCGTGTACAATTATATTACCAACACAGTCCAAATACCTCAACGCTTATCATTCGTTTACCAGATCTACACTCGAAAATTCTGGTAATTTGTTAACCAACAGTAAACGCTGCGTGACCTTTAAATCACTTTTGAAAGCTCACATTGGTGTATCGTACGTAGTTGGTTACTTCTGAACAAGAATGTCCCTAATTTTGCTTCTTTTAATCATTTTGGCTGTTGCTGAGGTGGAGGTGGCATACCATTTTAGTCCAGACTGCAAATGTTGTTTTCTTCTTCATCTTCAGCTTTTACAGCAAGTTAAACAAAAATGGTCGTGTTAGGTATCTTGTCCTCTGGCCTCATTGCTTGTTAAACAAGGAGGCAAATTTTTTCACCATCTGAGGCAAATAGCGAGATACACTATCTAAAAAAGAATCCCAATGTGTGTTGATTCTATGTTTAGCTCTGGTGGTTTTTTGGTGGCACCGTGGTCCAACTACAAAAAAAAAGCAGCAGTTTGAAGCGTAAAAAGGACTGACTACAACAACTGCAATAAACGAATTGACAATGTTGCAGGAGTCACTAAAGCGCCCTTTAGCACCAAGGAAATGACACGGAGAAAAAAAATATTGAACATCAGACTCATTCTATAGACTATTTGATTCAGTGGAAAATATTTGCTGAAACACTTGCTGAAAGAACTATCAATGAAGGTATTCCACATAACATGTTAATCCCTCAAAAACTCGTGACGCGTATCACTATCAAAATGGATCTTACGAGTTTCGAAATTTTTGATGCATTAAGACGTCGTATGGAATACTCGTACCAGACGAAGAAAATCAGTGGGATGAAAGTTTTGTTAAAAATTTCTCAAAACCATGGAAAAAAATTTTTGTTGTGTACTTCTTGATGTGGTTCGGCTTTTTGTTGGTTGTTGCTTTGCGGGTTTTACTGTTTAATTCGACAAATGCTTGTAAACGAATTAAAAAGGGTGGCAAGCATTCATGCACTCTCGGGCTTCTAGAGGAATGGAACTCTATATGTATGCACTTATGTACTCGCCTTTAGATTACGTCGCTATGTTGCGCTGTTGACATTGTTGTCAAAAGTTGCAACAGTTCGATGTTGTTGTTTTTGCCAGATAAAACACACAAAAAAAATAAGATCACAACCTTTACGAAGATAGTGCCAGTGTACCTTAAGGTGGCGCATTTCTTTCAAAACTTTGCTTAAGGTTGTCGATTGATCGTCTCTGTTTCCGTTTATATTTTCTTTGCGGATAAGCAAAAGCAGTAGGAACATGTTCCATGAATCCAAGCTGTTGCGTTACTTATGGAGTCTTCGATTTAATACTGAATATCTTAGTTTGTGAGAGTCTAGTATTCTTCTCCAAATACCTTTAGAGTATTGACTCATGGCCTCAGGGCCATTGGGTACCAGTGTGTCGTTCAAAACTTGTTTGAGTATACGGTCAGTTGTAATGTAATAAATTAATTTCTTAATATAAGTCTGGATTGAACAGGCAGAGAAGACTTTAAAACTGAATTAATTCCATCATGGTCAATGAAGAATTTTGCTCCCTTTCAAAACTTTTGAGAAAGATAAAATCAGTAAAATGTAGTCATGAAGTCAATAATGTAATCTTATCGTATCAGATTCTTCTTTCTAGTTTGAAAAATCTAGCAAACGGAATTTGAAGATTCAATTATATCGGCTTTACTTTTGGTATGATAGTCAGAGTAAAAGAAGTTAAAACCAGTAAGGGTATTCCCTTTGGCCTGACCAAACTTTAAATACCGGAGGTACCTCGACTCCTCGTCCGAGTTTACATAGTTTTTGCTTAAAGCTTGCTCTTAATATTCTTAGTATTTGAGTAAAATTTTGTTAGACTATCTCAAAAAACGTTTTCAGTATAGCATTTTGAACCTTTTGCTTATATGGCCAAGCCCTGATGTCCGAGTTTGCCTAAATTTTCCTCAGAGCTTGAGCTTACAGTTGTTAGTATTTATGTGTATTTTGATTGCATTGTCGATTCAGGAGGTGGCCCTGATCAAGGATATATGTTTTCCATACCTGCCACGCCTCCTTCTCTGCGCTACGAATGGAGAGACAAAGTGAATATGCCATTTGTGTTATACCCTACATAAAGCACTCGAAAAATTTCATTAAAATGAAGATAAAAAGTGCCAAATGAACCAAAAAAGCTAAATTAGATAAAAAAATTTCAAACTAATTTATGACAAAACAGAGATGGATCTAGTCTTTCAACACATATTATGTGGTTGATAGAGAATAAAGTCTCGGAGTTATTGAGGCCGCAGTCTTCAAAAATGCTCAAAGAAAATATCGGAAATTTTCGGGTACTTTTCCGATTTGTGTTGAAAAGAGGCGATGTGGTTCTAAGCCATCATCGGAAATACATAACGTACCTAAGCAATGGCATTTAAAACGAAACGATTTGGATTCAATTATCACGGACAGCCAAACAGGAGCATTTGGTCTGAACTGAGAATATAATTAAAAAAAAAAAGAATATATTCAATGAGTATGATAACGTTGAGCATTCACAGATTGCAATAAAATACTATGGTTATGTAGACCAGGCTCTTACATAGACTGTAATCAAGAAAATGTTTTTAAATAGCTGAAACAATCAAGGGCTTACATATCTCCTTTACATGTGCAACAGGAGCTGCAGCATAACAAACTTAACACTGTCTCAAAAAAAAAAAAAAGCGTGTCTTATTCGAAAAAAAACAAGCCAAACATAAAAGAGCTCGGACAAAGTAAGGTTGACAATACGGCTATGTGGTGCTTATCAAAAATAAATATCTGTGAAATTTGGATAATAATTTGTTTGAATAATGATGAGAAAGAGACGCGCGCGCACGGTTGCTGTTGACTGAGCCATTCATTGCTGCGGATTTGCAACAGTGGAATTCTTTCCTCCAACCCGTGTCTCGTGGCTTGTTTCCCGTGCCTGTAGTCAGAGATTTCATTGTGTAATGATGCGCACATGCGGATAACATTTTTATTAATTAGTCAAAATGTCGTTTGTGTCGTGTAGATGCGATTTTTTGGGCAGCAACTGTTGCGCGATCCCAAACAAAGAAGGACAAAAACAGAGACGTGAATCAAGACAAGTTGCTGTGGAATCAAGCAAATGATTAAGCAGCACCAAAAGTGATGCTCCACTGCCACTGCCACTACCACGGCCACTGCTCTTGTGCGCAAGTGTCTATAGCTGTTGCGAGGAACAAAATTTGCTGCGCGGGACAGTGGCGATGTGACAACTGATCGCGAGTTGGGTGTTAATTACTTTGGAGTGTTGTTGTAAAGAGGGGCCAACTAATTATCGCTTTGCGATAGTGTGAGGAGGTTTCAATTATTAATAAATGCAGAATGTTTGACGATGCACATACAGTTTGTTAAATTCTCAATGTGATCCTTCCTCATCCTCTTTGACGATTGCTACCAACGGTGTATGAAGGGATTAATTAGGTATCTGTTTGCAACAGACGTTGCAGTCCGATAACGCAGCAAGCAACAGCAGCACTCTGTGTTGGATAATTTAGAGGAAACGTTTCAATCAAGTCGTATGTACTTGTTTTGCCATATCCAGTTGACAGCGAATGTCTCGGGCAAAAATGATTTATGGATGATTGCGATAAGGCTGCAAAAAAGAGTAACTTCAGAATATATCTGAGGCTATATTGTACTGATATTGCAGGCCAACTTAGATGTTATAAAAAAACTTGCAGAGAAAAAAAATTTATTTGAAATTTCTAAAAAAAAAAAAAATAAACTGCATTTATCATCCTTTTTCCTTTTATGAGTCATATGACGAAAATGTTTAGAACCCATTTCCAGTCCAGGGTAGATAGTGCAGTGCCTAAGGCTGCTTAAGTAGTTCAGAGTAGAAACCACATCTGACAGTTCTCATGGCAGCTTTCCACAAAAATGCACATTAGACATGATTAAGTGACACATGCAGATTCTTAATAATAAGATTTGGAATCCTTGATTTTGGGAAGCTTAATAAGAAAATAAATGCGCCAAAAAATGGGGGAGATCGGATAGTACTTAGTGGCGTCGCATCGAGGTCAAAGTTTAAAACAATGGGAACCAAATCGGCAAATAGCGCCATAGCCACTCTGATGTGACTTTTAGAGAAGTGAAATTGAAGACCAACACCAACTAAGTATTTTTTTTCTCAACATTTTTTCTCTTATCTGTACCCCATAGGAGCTTCCCTTCAAAAATGACATCCAGGGAGTTTCTGGTGGGGTAAGGCGTAAGACTAATCTGCATTAATTTGTCTCCCTCTACATTTCCTCCTAAAATACTTATCCTCTATTTGAACCCTTTAAAGGGGCTCCCTTACAAAAATTACTTTGTTGGGGTAGAATGTGAGACCAACGTTCATTATTTTTTTTCTCCACTCACGTATCTATTCCTCTATCCCTTAGGTAGGCTCCTCTACAAAATGACGTCAAAATTAAACTCATTCCTTTTTAACTAATCAAATTAATTTATCTTCTTTCCTATACGAGCTAAAATTGTATGTTTTTTTGTTTGTTTGTTGTTTTGTACTCAATTTTTTTTTCTCGAAAACGGCTACAGCGATTTCAATGAAACTTGGAATAGTGTTAGATATTAGCATGCAATGAAGAATGAGCTAGGTTTGAACTTTGTAAATGCTCAGCAGAGGGCGTGGTACTGCCCTAGATATTAAATTTGATTCAGTCATAGCTCGCAAACCATACAATGTATTTGAATGAAATTTGGTGAGCCGGTACGACCTAATAATACATTGTAACAAACAAAAAGTGGGCGGAATCGAAGAAGTGTCATGCCCACTTTTTAGCCCTTGAAAATTTTGATTCAATATTACTCGAAAACGACTCCAACAATTTTAATGAAAATTTAGGAGATGTTACCACTGCAAACAAGGATTAATATGTGATATGTCGTTGTATTGGGAAAATTCGTTGATGGGTGTGGCACCGCCCACAAAAATATAATACGCTATAAAAAGAAAACTGCTAAAGAAATCCATCTGAATTGAACTGTAGGGAGTCTACTTGCTATTAGAGACCTACGACCTGAAAGTGGGCAAAATATCGCCGGTGCGCGGGGAACCTCCCATACAAGTAAAACACATTAAATGCTATTTCTCGCAAATGGTACAACATGTTTTGATGAAATTCGGTATGACGGTCAAGATCATGGGTATCTAAAGCATAACGAAAAGTGGACGTTGTTCAAAAAATGCCACGCCCGCTTTTTACCAAAATAAAAATGTTGGTAAATAACTCAGGCACAAAAAAAAAAAAAAATGGAATGAACTTTTTAAATACTATAAACAGTTTTATGTACTTTTTGACGCTGAATCCATCTTCATCAGCAGAACTGTCAATGTACCTGCAGGATTTTGAAATATCCTTGCTTGAAATTGGAGAAAACGCTGTGTTGAGTCTTAAAGCGTTCCTACAAGAATAGGTAAATTTTTTTTTTATTAATAGCATCGAATAGCCACACTCTTCCTTATCAAAATATTCTTTAAGATTTTTCCATAGGACTCTTATTTTCCAAGTTTTGATCCTTTGAAGATTAGATATTCAGCCCCCATAAAAAAGACGAAATATTTTGGGTGCGTGGCATATCCCATTTATTTATTTTAGGGCATTCTATTTGAGTTCTTGATATTTTTCTATACCATTCGATTCTTTCCGAGTTCCTTCTTATTATTATTATCATCAATTTATTTATCATTTTGAAAGCATGACCATTAGAGGTGAAGAGGTACAAGTTTCATAACAAAAAATAGCTATGAATAAAAATAGCTATGACTAATAAGATCAGATTGTTGACCGAGCAGAGATCGGTCTCCAGGTACTTGAGTATTAAAGCCCAATTCGGTCCAACGTCTGGTCCAGGTGTGCCTATGTGTAGTATGCCCGTTTTCAAGTTGAATTGACAAATATTTTTTATTTTTTTTATTTTAATAACAAAACATACATCCTAAGGGGTGGGGATAGATAGGGGATAAGTAAGTTCGGGGTAAAAGTTAAGTGGGAAAAAGTTATAGAGGTTGGTCTCACATTCTACCACGCTAGGGGCACCCTGAAAGTAGAGGGAGTCAATTTCATAAAATAAAGATAGGGGATAAGTATTTTCACAAGAAATGTAGAGGGATGACAAATAATGGACGCTGGTCTCACATTCTATCTCAACCGGGACACCCTGAAATGATTCAATGCTTTTCTACTTTACTATTCTTCTTGCTTAAGAAAAATTTGTACCGTGTAAGGAACAATGACTGGCATACGTTTGTATGTATGAGTATATGCCGTATCTTCGCATACAAAATTGTATCTTGTTAATTATCAATCAATCGCTAATTACCGATAGTAACGCGATTGTCATCGTACCAGTTCACTTTCCCTGTACGCAATAGCAGTTGCCCAAGCCAAAGAGGATAGCGTATTCTTAAGATACATAGGTCGTCGGAACAACAAAGCTGAGTTAACCGGCAACCTTAAGACCCGCATTGAAAAACCAATATGGGAAGTTGTTTTACTTTTTTTTGCAGAGCTCCTTGCTGATGATGCTGAAATTGGAACCGCAACTGAAACAAGCGACAACGATAAATGAGACCTACCTACAAGCAACATGAAAACGACAAACGAGCTCAACATCCAACAGATCCAGCAGCAAGCAGCACAACCTACTCGCTGCTGAGATAAATAATGAGCACCAAAAAAGCCCGTTCAACAATAACGTTCCATACAAAATAACAACAGCAACAACAACAAGTAATTGCTGCAAAAGTTAAGCAAGGGTTTGTAGCCAAAAAAGCATCTACTGACAGCTTTGGTGACAATATGGCAGAAAGGAAGCAGAAGCAGAAACAAATAAAGGAACCGCACCTGCAAAAGGAGTCGAACGAAAGGTGGAAGTTTTGTAAATTTTTTTCGCTTTTGCTACGAAAGTGCAATTAAAAATAATTAGCTAACTAGTTTTACTTAATGAACTTGACGAGCGCCATCTCTTGAACGCAACATGAAGTACTTAATATTTACTAAAACGTTAACAAACCAGCCATACAGCCATAACAAAAAAATGGCGCCATCATTACAGACGTATGATTGTAGGCCATAATGTGGCAAAGTATAGATGAATAATTACTCTGTATAGATACCGAACAGTACATGCATTAAATGCATTTTAAAATGACTTCTTCATAATATTCACCAAAGGCCGCAGTCCGATATAAAAGATAAAGGTTTTTTCTCATTAAAAACTAAGTAAATGTTGATTCTCCACAGATGGTCAAACTTAATTTGGCTCTTAACTAAGCTCAAATGCAGATAACGCTCTAGTCCAAGAGGTGTCGCAACACGACGCTGTCCTTCTTCTCACAAACTACCCCCAAAAAAACCGAAATATAAATTCATCTCCCTGTCAGCGTTGTCAACACTGTCGAATAGCCGAACACGCACTTTAGGGTCATATATTCGGTCATGACGTTCGTCGCTCATTCTAACATCCTTTGGCGGGGGATCTTCAACAGCTCTGCTGAAAAGGCTATCGAAAAAACGAATTATGACATTGCCCTTTGTTGTCGTAAGAGATAGCACGAATAATAAGCTGCGCGTACATATGTTTTTGTAGTATCTAAATACTTTGGCACTTAATAAATTCATCGCTGTGGTGTTCCTAAATTTATTAAAGTGGCACAGGAATTTGACATCTTAACATAGGTTGTGCAAGAGATAAAAAACAAAACAAAAATTTAACATTTTACCTTTGTTTTTAGACAATAAATGCAGGTGGTTTCTTTATGATACATATGTACATTAGAGTGGTCCAAATTTTGTATGGAAAAATCAAAAGCGTTAAAAAGTCAAGGTGCGCGCAACTTTTCTGAATCCTTGGGTCCTGCTGATTACAAAAAGTGCTTTGGAACCAAAAAAAAATTGCGTTTAGATATTCCGCAACGAGCTTGAAGAAACTTTTTTAAGAATTTTTGAGTTTTTGAGTACTTCTTTTAATTTAAACGCTACATCTTTTTAATCAGATAAGGTATTTGCAAAAACTAAATCACATTTTGTTAAGAATATTTTGAGCCAAATTCTGCATTAATAATAGTTAGTCTACTCTTTCCTAATTTTTTTTAGAAGCACTTCAAACTTCAAAATTTGTTAATTTTTTAAGGTGTTTGCACATTCAAGAACTAATTTTTTTCTTATTTTGCTCTAGCAAATTTTTGTTTTTACTTTTATTTTTTTAGGCATTCATTTATCTATCAACCAACTTCAAGAACTAATCCATAAGCTTCACTTTACTTACAAAAAACCGTAAAGTGTAATCAAATTTGGCCAGAAAAAAAACTTTGAGTTTAAAATTTTCATGGTGAAACCGAAACAACAATAGTCATTTGCAATGTATGCGTTCATGAAAATTCTAAATCCGGTCTCAGAATTGCTCTACCTCATTTGGTTTTAGAGATATACTAATCTAAAAATGCAAAAAACACCGTTTTTGCTATTTTTGAAGCTGATATATCACGACATGGGAACTTTCAGCCTGGTACTGAAGTTAAAAGTGACAGCCTTTTTCTTCAAAACCCAATTTAAATTGTGTCGATATCTCTTTGTTTCTCTGAAATATCGTAAGCAGAAATAACAAAAAAACCTGTTTTTTGCACTTTTTTAACTTTTTAGGTTAGAATAACTCCGAGAATAAAAAAATTATCGGTATAATTTAAATTGATTTTTAAAGAAACAGACTGGCACTTTTACCCATTATACCACTTTTTGTGGTTGGATGTAAACTTGACTTGTAATATCACTTTAAAAAGAGCAAAAACGGTGTATCTTATACTTTTATGTTAAAATATCTCCTTAACCGTACAAGATACAGCAATTTTAAGACTGAATTCGGAATCAGCATTAAAAACTACATCGAAAATGGCTATTTTAGTTTCTTTTTGATTTATTTATTTTTTTGGTTTCCTTAGAAGATCTATGAAAACTATCTGTTAACCTATTTTGCCAAAAATAACATGAAGTGCCAAGGTTTCGATATTGCGAAGAATGTTGTTTTACTTAGATGATTAGGAACTAATGATTTTATAAGAAAAAAGTGGTACCTAACGTCATCCCATTAAGATATCTTATTTTAATGCATTGAAAACATGAAAATTAATTTTTTTTTAAGTCCAATTTAATTATACTCAATTGGTTTTAGTGAGTAAAAGAGTTACTAATAGCTTAGTTGTTGAAATTATTTTAAAGATAAATTAATGTATAAAACTATAAAAATTTTAAAAAAAATTTGCTGGAGCAAAATAAGAAAAAAATCGGTTCTTGAAAGTGCAACCACCTCAAAAAATTAACAAATTTTGAAGTTTAAAGAGCCGCTAAAAAAATTGGAAAAGAGTCGATTAATTATTATTAATGCAAAATATGGCTCAAAATATTCTTAACAAAAAGCCATTTAATTTTTGCAAATACCTTATCTGATAAAAAAGATATAGCGTTTAAATTAAAAGAAGTACTCAAAAACTCAAAAATTCCTAAAAAAGTACCTTCAAGCTCATTGCGGAATATCTAAACGCAATTTTTTTTTGGTTCCAAAGCACTTTTTGTAATCAGCAGGATCCAAGGATTCAGAAAAGTCGCGCGCACTTTGACTTTTTAACACTTTCGGATTTTGGACCACTCTAATGTACATACTTTGAATTGCAAGTGGAAGTATTCCATGTCATTTTGTGCGATAATGTATCCTTTAACTCCTACGAGGGGCATAGGGCAATAATAGTTTTTACATAAGTACCGTGTTCAATTTACTTACTGAGGTGAACATTTCATATTTTTTTTTTTTTTTTAATTTTCTCATTTTAAATACTTAAAATAACAAAAGAAATCAAATAATTCGGCAAGTTGCCATTATCTCATTGGTCTACACATAATTTAAGCCCTGTTGCATTATTTTAAAAATTGTATATTATTTTGTTTAGAGTATTTCAATGATCATAATAAAACAAAAAATATCAAATCCCATTTTTTCTTATAGACCAGTCAAATTATATACTAGTTATATATGTGAGTTTTGCACTAATTTCAAAGTTCATAAAATTTATACCAACCAATAAAGAATTTTGCCCTGAACAACATGGGTCCTCAAAATTTTTCCTGGAAACTATGTAAATTGGGGTTTTCCACTTGAAGTACCATGTGAAAAATTTTGATGTTCCCGATTTTAGTAATATTTGATTATGTTATACTTATGGGGCATTACCTACCGTTTCGGATAGCATTTGACTTTTGCATCTCCGATATTTTGAAACTTTTTTGTCTTATAGTACTAGTTGAGATTAGTATTTTTTTCAATTTTTTTCATCGAGCCGTTTAAGATAATAATAAGATTTAAAAAAAAATTAAAAAGCTGCAAAAACAACATTTAGTAGTTTTTTGAAATGCTCATTACTTTGTCAATAGTCAACCGAATCATGGAATTTTTTTTTAAAGTTTTGTTTTTTTAAGGAAATTTTTATTAAATTTTCAACTTTTAAAACTTTAATTTTTTTAAAAAAAATTCTAAAAATAACTTTAATGAACTTGACAAATTTTAAGACCATTTTTAGGATGGGCAAACGATGGGATCTATTTTTTTTAAATTTGAGTGAAAGAGCACTAAAATGTTCCTCGTTACCGAGAGAGGGTAAAAATGTTGACCGATTCCCATTAATTTTTCCTCTCCAACATTTCTTTTAAACATACTACCCCATTTGTTTCACTCCTTAAGGGGGTAACGGTATAAAATATTTATAAAAATGTCAAAAAAATTCCTCGTTGCCGGCAGAGGAAAAAAATTTTCACAGACCCCCATTAATTTTTTTTCCAACATTTTCGAATATAGTAACCCCTTTTATCCATCTCTTAAGGGGGCTTCCATACAAAATTTTGATAAAAATATAAAATAAAAATTCCTCAATACCGGGAGAGGGAAAAAATGTTCACTGAACTTCATTAACTTCTCCTCTCCAATAATTTCCTGAAACATACTATCCCTTTTTTTCCACTAATTAAGGGGTCACCCTTACAAAATTTTGATAAAAAAAAATCAAAAAATTTCCTCTTGGCACTATGGAGGCGTTTTGTAGAGGGCTTTTCACAAAATGCGGTAAAGGGCACACGAAGTAGACATAACAGTTTCATTTCCAACCATTATTGGAATTTTCTAACGCGTCTTCACTTTTGGTGATATCAAACAAAATACAAAGCGTATCTTTTCACAAAAGATTTTTTAGTACCTACTTAACTGCACAGTGATGCAAATTTGAATCAAACACTTTTCAATGCATAACAGGGTATTTACCACAAAAAACAATGTGCAACACTAAAATTCAATAGGACAAAGTGCAACCTATATGAAAATCACATCTTTTTAATAAATTTGTTGAAAATAACCGAATATTAGGTCAGAAAGAACTCGGTTCTTTCCATGCACAGAAAACTTCTTGACAAGAATTTCAAATGTTTATAATTTTTGAGTGTGATTCTAAATTATATAAAAAACAAGCTATCCATTCTTTGAAATCCTACATGCACAGTGCCTTAATGATATTTTAAATGGATTAGAAATCCTTTTGCCCATATTATATATTACTAGGTTCGTCTTGTGCCCGAAATGCGACCATTTCAATTTTACTCAAAGTGCCACAGCCCATTTGTAAACAAGAAGGCCATATTATCGTTCCTTAATTTTAACCCTATCTCCATACCGAATTTGATGAAAATCGATTGATCGGTTCAGCTGTGAGAACGTATTTTCCACTTTGGGGCGTGGCATCGCTAACTTACAACATTAAAACTATTTTGTACCGTGAAGGTAAGCTACACCTATTCAATGGTAAAAGTTTTACTTAAATCGGTTCATTAAATTGGCTGGAAAAGGGAGTCAAAGTTTTATGCTTGCGTATTGATAAAACGCGCCAAGCGTACCAGCTGAAAATTTTTTTGTCTCCTTTCTTTTTTGTCAAAATTGGCAATATGGTTGATCCGGTGTGCTAAAACAATAAACTGGGAGGATTTGGTCCTAGTATCATTTGTTGTTAAAACAGGTTTTGAAGTTGGCGTTTTTAGTCATTTTCATAAAAAGGGTGTTTTTTAAAAAATTTATAGTTTACACCAAAGTTTGTAAATTGATATAGAATAAGTTAGGGTAATGTGGGCTATGTGGGTAATGTGGTTCACCCTTTTATTTCCCATATATAACAATTCTGGTTGTCTGTGCATATTAAAGCTCGAAAAACATATTTTTTACGCTCTTCGGCTTTTCTGTTATGCTCCTTACACGTGTGCAATTTCATAATATAAGCTGTGAGGTCAAATTGACTTTCTTTAGTACATACTGAATAGTTAAATAATTTCCTCAGAACTCTGTTTTCTAAAATTCAAATAACTCTAAAGCATTTGTGGAGCTATTATTCAACGAAAAAATGCATAAGTACGTCTGATTTTACATTGCTTTTATATATTTATTGATTATTTCAAAAAAGTGATGTTTTCGGGTAATGTGACCTACCCCATATTATTTGACGCTGATTACTATTACACCTTAAAAAGCTAATTACTTGTGTGGGATACCCGGGCTTGAGTAATATGGTGCACTATTTTACGTATGATTCGGTATTCTTTCTGACTTATTCATTTGTTAGTATGAATTTGGTTTATCTTACTAAAAAATATTCTTTAATAAGCCTTTACAGCTATTGTATAGCAATTATAATCTAAAATAATACAACTCAACTTTTAGTCAACAAAAGTTGCGAATAACGGTATTACTTTAGGAAATGGACAGGGTGACCCACATTAACCAACACTTTTCTTTTTCAGCTATTTTTAGGTACTGTCAATTTATCTGGCCTCACGCTTGAAGAAGTTAATATTTTAGTTTATAAATTATATAAAAGTAAAAACAATGAAATAACTAATACTAATTAATTGACTAAACTAACCTGCTACCATGACTTTAGTAGAAATTGGTGAAAAAGAAAAAACATAACCACATTACCCGAACTTACTCTATTTAAGTAACTAGTCCCATTCATTTTAACCCAGATAGACCTGAATTTTTTTTTTGGAAATTTACCAATTTCTTTTATATATTTCTTGTATTAGAGGTTGTTTGACAAAGAATATGGTGATTTTAGAATTTTTTTGGAATCGGTGTCGTCACAATTAGACGTCCTTCCAGAAGGACGTCAGTCTTATATGCAAGCAAAATTTTTATCATTATTGTTTATAATTCTCTCATCAGTATCAGTATCAGTAACTTAGTTTCCCATTTTATCGAGTCTATATGAATAAAAAAAACAAAACCTTCAGTATAGTTGACTCTTGAACGCTGAAGATGAAAGTTTAGCTTCAAGCTTTTTGGTGTTTTGTCGGTTTTTTGTTGAGATTTCAGCCGAAAATGTACTTCCTCATATGTCTTTTTCAATTCTTCTGTATTCTGAAGCAAATGTTTCTTATCAAATCCGCCCAAATGTCACTACAAATGTCTTATCAATTTGAAGAGTCCTCATCTGTAACAAACCACCGCTTTGGTATGATTCCAAGCTGGATGTGAAGATGATCTTGAAGCACAAATTTGTTCCTATACCTAATCGGGGCTTTCTTCTTTTCAACTTTTTGATTCCATGACTCCCAAATGATAGGACAATGCTCTCAACGACTGAATGTTTTTAAGAGAGAATGGCAAAAGCATGAAATCTCTCGTTCAGGAGGGGATTAACCTCGGTAAAACGGTCATTGCTACTCAGGTTGTTATTTTGACAAGGGTCTAGGTAAATGTATTGCCTACCACAAATTGGTATCAATCCCCTGAGTAAGTCCTCCATCGGCATTATTTGGTGGTAAGATAGCAAAATTTACCCCTCTTTATCCTATGTCATCACCTTTTCCCTCAAAAACTGCAAAAATATCTTCCAATGGAAGCAGTTTTCTGAGTATGAAAAAGAAAATTTTATGACGCGGATTTGACTGACGTCCTTCCAGAAGGATTGTCGAAATAACATCCGTTGCTGATTACAAAAGAGTCAATATTTTATCTTATTCATTATTAGCAGTATCTAGAGAGTTGAGACAATAAGACAATCAAAACAATACACAAAAACAATTAACAGGTAATTAGCCACAAGCGGCGAAATCGGAGTAATCGCTGATAAGAAATAGGCATAACATATAAACCACACTGCTCACTTCTGAATCGACAACTGAATAAAACAGCGGCCACTTCCCTTCCGTTAGGGTGTCAACTGCAGTTAGAAATCAAATTTAAGTCCACCGACAAGTTTAAATGAGAAGAAAACATCAAAATGCCGACCAAAGTCCCGAATCCTTCCAGAAGGACGTCAGGGCTATCTGGGTTAAAGTGTTCTATTTATAAAAAAGGAACAAGTCAAACGTTGCTCCCAAGTGAAAAAAATAGAGCCATAGATCAAAACAAAATTTGGAAGACTTTTTTTGCAACAAAACTTCCCCAGCAGAAAATAAAACGACCACGTTCAGAAGTATAGTAATCGTTGGATGTTCCGAAAAGTAGTGAAAAAACGAACTACTCCTATTCGGATTGATTAAGAAGCTCAAAATTATCGTTTGATTTCGGGCTTATTTCAGTAACCGACTGCGCTCGTATTTTTATTTTCATTTAATAATTTTTCCAATCGAAGGTATAAAATTATGTTCTGTTCAGATCGTACCTTCCAATCGAAGACATAAAATGATGTTTTATAGCAAAGAAATTCAAAAATAATTTCTTGATAGTGAATATTTTTTCACTAGCACTAAGTTTAGTGAAAAATAAAATTTAATGCAAAACCCCCAAGTCTGATTTTGAATATATTTTTTGTATGGGCGGTAGGTGTGTCCGTTCACCGATTTCGCTCATTTTCATTCTTTTACAATCCATACCTACTATCAGGTTTAACCGCGCTGTCAGTTAAAAGTACCTGGAGACCGATCCCTGCTCGGTCAACAATTTGATCTTATTATTTTAGTCGATGTTTTTATTCCTAGCTATTTTTTGGTATGAAATTCGTATTTTTTTCATCTCCAAATGTTCATGCTTTCAAAATGATAAATTAACCGATGAGAATAATAGTAAGAAAAAACTCGGAAAATATCGAATGGTATAGAAAAATGTCAACTATTCCAAATTTTTTTGGTGAAAAAAAGGGATAAAAGGGATATCGCCCTTTAACGAAGTTTCCGAATATAACGACCTGATCACTATGAACTACTTGCCAGCCACCGAATTGTTTCATACGTTCGCGAATTTCCTGCTGCTTCACGGCCAATCCATTGATGCGTTCATATTGCGTTCATATTCAACATGAGAGAGAAATCTTTCCTTAGGTTTTTTCCACACGGATTCATTGGTTTTCACATTCCAATTGTAGGTGTAGTCTTCGTCTGATTTTCCTAAAGCGCGTCATTTGGCACTGGAGTAACTTTTTGTAGAAATTGCAATATTGCAATATTTGCGTTCATTTAATTTTCAATTCGGTCCTGTGAAAAAGAAAATACTTGAACAAAAGTCCCAATATGTTGATTTTTTAGTTTGCTTATATGTTGCTGAAAGTCAGTTGTTTGACAATTTGTTCTGTACTTATAATCTCAAAAAAGGTTCAGAGATTTGATTTACTCGTTACAAACTAACGAAAAATGTACTTATTTGGACATGATACAATTATAATATTGATTTGTATGAAATTATTTTAATTGAATCATGACCCAAAAAGTACATTTTTCGTTAGTTTTGTAACGAGTAAACAGCTGACTTTTCAGCTCGTTACAAAACTAACGAAAAATGTACTTTTTTGGACATGATACAATTATAATATTGATTTGCATGAAATTATTGTAATTGAATCATGACCCAAAAAGTACATTTTTCGTTAGTTTTGTAACGAGTAAACAGCTGACTTTTCAGCTTTATTTGGACAGTGTTATGCAATAACGAGTCAACCCACTCGAAATTAGTTTTGAGATATTTATGTTTTTGTGTAGATGTCGTAGAACAAATGATATGAAAATGTCAAATAAATTTTGTTGTTTTCAACCTCTTACTAACAATATTTAGGTTCGGTTTTTTAAAAATACGTGCTTCTTCATATTTAGAATCGAACTGCATTCATAAGTCGAAAAAAATTTGTTTGAGGGTTGACTCGTTATTGCTTAACAGTGTCCATTTATGATATTGTTTACGTTTAATAAGCAAATTAAAAATTTTTTGTAACGAGTAAACAACTGTTTAACATATAAGCAAATTAAAAAATTGGGTTCAAGTATTTTCTTTTTCACAAAGTCAAATGAACGCAAAAAACCAATGAATCCGTGTGGAAAAAACCTTGGTGACCTGAACATCAGCTAGAGGCAGTTTGTTCGCTATGAATTGAGTAAAATACCAAAAAATAGACCGAAATTCAAGTATAACGCATCAATGGATTGGCCGTGAAGGTATGGAACCACCGTTTGACAGTGATCCGAATTTGGTGAAACGTATTCATTCGTTTCTGGAACGCCATGGTTTCATAAATTTCGGTATATTTAAACGTCTTCGCCCAATACCGGCAAAAAAACTTGGTAAAGTGATTGTTATTGGTGCTGGAATTTCAGGCTTGGCTGCTGCTCAGTAGTTGCAGCAGTTTGGTATGGATGTTATAGTGCTTGAAGCACTCGATCGTGTTGGTGGTCGCATTGCTACATTTCGTAAGAATAACTATATCGCTGACTTGGGTGCTATGGTTGTCACAGGTGTTTGGGGAAATCCAATGACTATACTTAGTAAGCAAGTTGGTATGGAAATGGTGCCTATACGACAGGCTGGTGGAAAACCAGTTCCCAAGCACAAGGACGATATGGTGAGTTCAGTAGAGATAATTTATTATCTTAGCTTATTAGATCTAGAGATGTGATTCAAGGTAAAATGGTTCAAAAAATACGCAAATATCATTTTTAAATGAAACAAGTTTCGCTGCATTTTTTACAGGTTTTCCGCTCCAGGTTAAACCATTTCCACATCATATTAATCCTTTTTATAATCAAATTAATCTTTTTCTAATAGTTTTGCCAAGCAAATTAACCTTTTTCCAAATCAAATTAATCGTTTTCCATCAAATTGACCTTTTACCAAATTAAATTAACCTTTTTCCAAACAAAATTTAACTTTTTCTAAATCAAATTAAATTTTTTCCAAATAAAATTAATCTTTTTTCCAATCAAATTAACCTTTTTCCAATTAAATTAAGCTTTTTCAAATCAAATTACCCTTTTTCGAAATCAAATTACCCTTTTTTGAAATCAAATTCACCTTTTTCCAAATCAAATCAATCTTTTTCCAATCAAATTTTTCCAAAACTAATTAACCTTTTTTCAGATTCAAATCTAACTTTTCAAATCAAATTAATTTTTCTCCAAATCAAATAAACCTTTTTCAAATTCAAATTGAACTTTTTTCAAATCAAATTAAACTTTTTTCAAATCAAAGTAATCTTTTCCAAATCAAATTAAACTTTTTCCAAATCAAATTAATTTTTTTTTTTCAATCAAATTAACCTTTTACCAAATCAATTTGACCTTTTTCCAATCAAATTAACTTTTTCCAAATAAAATTAACTCTTTGGCAATCACATTAACCTTTTTCCAAAACTAATTAACCTTCATTGGTTTGGTGCACATTCCTGTACAACCAGAGATCTCTAAAGTAGCACCATTGCAAAGTAATAAGAAAAAAAAAACTCAAAATTCAGTGTATATTGAGTTATTTTAAGAACTAGAAAATTGCAGTTACCAAGTAGAATTGAATATGGAGGTGACGATATGCAAAGGGTTTAACTTAAAGAGGAAAACCTAGTGCTAGTATTCTGCTTACTTTTTATATGTTTAAGCCAAAAGATTTTTTATAATGCTAACGGTGTTTTTTTTTTTTTTTTTCAAACAGGTGGAGCGTGAATTCAACCGACTGTTAGAATCTGCTAGCTATCTTTCACATCAATTAGACTTCAACTATGCCGGCAATAATCCCGTATCCTTGGGTCAGGCACTCGAATGGATTATTAAATTACAAGAGAAAGCTGTCAAGGAGAAACAAGTGCAACACCTCTCCAGCATTGCTGATGCACAAAAGGCAATAATCAAAAATCAGACAAGAGTCTCAGAGTTGATGACAAAAATAAAAAGACTTAAAGCGACATATAAACTCAATAAAACACGCCCACCCAAAAATGTTGAAACTGATCCAGATTGGATTGCACATGAATTTGAAATACGCTCAACATACTATGAGTGGAGCATTGTGCTCAAAATACATGAGCATTTTTCACGCATGCGTTTGCGTGCGTGATTCTGCAAGTAAAATACATGCGCAGCTATTATGTTGACATTGGTGCCGATTTTCGACTATGGGCTGAAAAAAAATTTATAAGTTGCGCACTATAAATAATAAATTACATTACATTACCACGCATTTTCCGCTTCTAGGCGAAATCCTTTAATTATTGTTTTTTTTAGAAATACGTTTTTATAACTTCAATGCCTTTTATTAAACGTAAATTTGTTATTTTAAAAAATTCTTTTGACTGTCAATTATGTTGCTTCCACTGTGCCTTTATATTTTTCAAAACAAATGATTGTCCAAGTGAAATTTCCCAATTTCAAAATTGGGAAATTTCATGCATTGCGTAAAAATCAATTTCATAGCTACTTGCGTGATACGCAAGGCATGCGTGTTTCAATTTCCCAAATTATTCTATGAATTTCATACAAAAAAATGCGTTCACGCGCGTGAAAAATGCGCATGTATTTTGGGCACAATGCGTGTAAGGAATACGATGAGCTTGTAAAAGAAGAAGAAATACTACAAACTAAACTGTTTTAAAATCTCATTGACAATTGATGTACTTTTTGGGTCATGATTCAATTACAATAATTTCATACAAATAATTGTATCATGTCCAAAAAAGTACATCAATTGTCAATGAGGTCATAACAAAACAGGAGAAAGCATATCCCTGAACTTTTTTTTGGCAAAAATTAAATAGAAACTTTCCCGCTAGGGAAGAAGAAAAATCAATCTCTGAACCTTTTATGGCAAAAAATATAGTTGAGTTTTTGGCCTTGCGATGGCGCTAAATTTAATATTTCAGTTTAATTTACGATTGTGCACAAACCACATAAATAACATTAACTTGGACACAATCCATGTGTTCTTAAGTCGTTAAATTAGTTTACCTAAAGAGTTATATAACCAAGAGACACAAAGAAGCACTGAAGCAATTTTTTGAGGTTTGTATTGTTTGTTCGGCAAAAAACGACCTTCGTTCGGCAAAAACGAAGGCAAAAAGAACACTCCACAGCGAGAAATTTGATTATTGGTGACTAAATCCTCAGATAACCTTGTGAGAAAATTGGTCATTCGTCAAATAAGGCTATAATTAGAATTCATTGAAAACATTTTTTGCAATTCAATAGCTTTTAAAACTATTAATTCGTTATTAAGTTAAATTTTTTAAGGCGTTGGCAAAAACTTTTTTTAAATATGCGAAATTGTTAGAAAAAAGGAAAATTTTTTTATGCATAATTCTAAACGAATATTTTCCAATACCTTTTTTTACTGTAAGGTAAATAGTTGTTATTAAAATTGAAATAAGATGATTTTGTCATACATTTTTGATTTAAGAAATTCACTTATTTCGAAGAAGTGCTTTTGTCAAACTATTTATTGCCATTTAACCTGTATCTTATCTCGACTTGAGATGTTTTGTGCAGAAAAAAACATTTTCTTATGTCGATTTAAGTTGTTTTGTAAAAAAGTTTTTTGTTGCAAATGCTTGTAAAAAAATCGATTTTTGGAACCCAAAAAAAAAATGAAATTTTTAAACGCCAAAATTTTTGTAAAAACATAATACTTTCCTGTATGTACTTTTTATGTTTTTAGATACAAAATATGTATATCCTTCAGATATGTACTTTGATAGCTTTAGCCACAAAACATATCTTTAAGAAGCATTTTATATCTTTCAGATACTATTTAACACTTTGAGTTACATTTTATACCTTTCAGATACTTCAATATCTTTAAATTCTTTTTTTTTTCTTCAAAAGTACTTTTTATATTCCTTGAAAAAGATCGCTAGATAAGGCATTCTAGAATCGGGATAGATAAAAATAATTACAAAGGATCGTGACAAATAAAGACGTTTAATTTTGGCCTTATGCTCCTTCTAGAAGTAACAGAAGAGTGCAAAACTTTTCGTATCTTTTAGATACGAAATATATCTTTCAGATACTTTTAATATTTTAGAGACACTTTTTATTTTTTCCAGATACTTAATGATGTCTGTGTGAAGCATTATCACTCAGAAACCATTCGTCCAATTGAGCTGAAAATTTGGAAATGAGTATATATTAGGTATGGGAATGTTTTTATGCTATACACGAAGTTTTCCGAAGACCACCCGAAGGCTTAATAGTCAAAACGAAGAATATCTAGGTACACTAGAGGGAAAATATCTATGACAAGCTTTCAACAAGTTTAATTGATAGTTTTTTTGGAATACCCGAAGTTTGCCAAAGGTCACCCGACGGCTTCATAGTCAAAACGAAGAATATCTAGATATACGAGAGGGAAAAAATCTATGGCGGACTGTCAACAAGCTTTAAGTGATAGTTTTTTGTGACACCCGAAGATGTTCGAAAGTCACCCGAAAGCTTCATAGTCAAAACAAAGAATATCTAGGTATACGAGAGGGAAAAAATCTATGGTGAATCATCAATAAACTTCAATTGATTGTTTTTTGGAACACCCGATGGTTCCCGAAGGTCACCCGAAGGCTTCATAATCAAAACGAAGAATATCTTGGTACACGAGAGGGAAAAAATCTACGGTGAATTATCAACAAACTTTAACTGATAGTCTTTTTGGAATACCCGATGCTTCCCGAAGGTCACCCGAAGGCTTCATAGTCAAAACGAAGAATATCTAGATGTACTACAGGAAAAACATCTAAGGCAAACTATCAACAAGCCTTAATTGGAGGTTTCCTGGGACAATTTTTAAGATGGTTTGAAATGAAATTAACTTTCTCAAAATACCTAAATTTTTATTGGTGACGTGGCAGTGGCGTTAATCAAAATTTTATCCCTGTATACCTTCTAAGCTATTGGGAAAAAACAAAACAAACATGCCTAGCGAAGCGGGCAAAGAAGGCTTGTTATATATATCTTTGAGCGAATTTTATTTCGTTAAAATATTTTTGCAACTTCCCTACACATTTCATGTCTTAATTTGTATCTTTTGGATACTTTTGATATCTTTAAGATACATTTAATATCTTTTAGATACATTTTATATCTTTCGGATAAATTTTTTATCTCCCAGGCAAAATAAAAACGTGCTGATAATAATACTACCTTACCAAACCTTTTATATAAACTTTTGGATACTTTTTGTAATCCGCGGATATTTAAATGCTCTGAAGACGTATTTAAGTATATCTTTGAGATACATTTTATATCTTGTAGATATATTTTATATCTTTCAGATACATTTTCGATCTCCCAGACAAAATAAAAACGATCTGATAATAATACAACCTTACCAAACCTTTTACTTATATAAACTTTGGGATACTTTTTGTGTACCGCAGATATTTTTATACTTTGATGAAGACGTTTTAAGTAAATCTTTCAGATACTTTTTTTTTCGATAAAATTTTTCAGCTACACTTCTATAACTTTCAGAAAATTTTTCATATAGCTTTTAGATACTCGCAATATTTATAATTTTATATTTGCAATAAAAATTATAATTACTCGATAAAAAAAGAGAAGAACCCTAGCAACGCACCGCGAAGAGCGAAATTAAAATTTTTCGCATTCGTGATAAGGGGCTGTCCATAAACTCCGTGACGCTTCTAAGGAGGGGGGGGGGGGGGGTTCGAGCAAGCGTCATGCTTGGTGTATTTTTTTTTATTTTTATATGAAGCTACCGTCACATAGGGGGGGAGGGGGTTCAATATAGCGAATTTTAGCGTCACGGAGTTTATGGACAGCCCCTAAAAGATAAAGATCTTTTGAAAAATTTACATTTTAGAATATTTTTTGGTCTGGCAACCTTATTTATTTTAATTTCAATAATATTTTTATATGTATTTAATAACATATTTTAATTTTAATAATATTTATTTTAATTTTAGTAACGAATAAAAAAATATATTTATGATTTTTAATCATAGTTGGCTGGAAAATAATTAAGTAGGCAGAAAAAGTTTTTCGAAGCAAAATTAAACAGTTAAAGGGATAAAAAATATTTTTTTTGTTGTATTATTTTATTCCAATACAAAAAAAGGCCTAAAAAAGTAATAAGCAATGACCATATTTCCTGCAGGGAAATATGAAGTTCTTTTTTGACAGATAGTATATAAAAATTAGTATATAACAATTTTGACGTTTTAAACAAACTGCATTTATAAATTATAAGTTATTAAATTATTAATTATTAAATCATTCTCATTTGTTTAAACCATCGAAATGAAACAATTTGATACCAGCTTAAGAAAACTTTTTGAAAAAAGTCAAATGAAATGGGTAAAAATAATTCTTTACAAACTTTGAACTTATATTATTATTATTAAGGGGATTCCTTTAAACTCGTAAAAGCCTCGAAAAGCACGTAAACCTCGAAAACTTTCGAGTCTCGTTAACAAAATTTAAAAATTTGTATGAAAAAAAAGTTTACCAGGCCTCGAAAACTTACGAGGCAAATTCGATGCGTAAATACGTAAATAGCCTCGAAAAAGTACGAGAGCGATTGTGGTCAAATAAATGTATTGAAAAAATATATTTTGTTTTGAAAATTGAATTTGAATTGAATATTTTTCGAATTATATGACAGCTGATACGTTGCTTACACGTTTTTAGAAATGTGTGTTCCTGAAAACAAGCTCGTAAACTTTCGAGTTTTTCATGGTTTACGAGTTTACGAGATTAAAGGTATCCCCTTATTCAATTTTACAATTTAGTTTAATTAGGAAGATTTGGAAAAGGCGCAATACAGCAATATTTTAACAACAATTCAAATAGCCGAAACAGAAAACAAGGAAACATTACTCCAAAGGGTGGAGTAAAAGTCCCAAACGCCAAAGGGTGATAGTGATTGGCGCGCTGCGCTGATTGGTGGGTGCTGGGTGCGTCGAGGCGTCGAGGGCGTAATGATTCCAGGGCTCTATCAGCTATCCAAGATACCGTTTGGAATTACAAGAAAGAACCGAGAAAGCGCCAGAAAGCGAACTCGATGTTCGTCAAACAGTTTAAGTTTACTAAATTTATTTATTAGCCTTCCTTAAAGCGAAACTTCAACTATTTGTTATAGTCTTACTGTTATAGTCTTACGATATATTTTGATTAAGGGGAAGAGGACATTCGAACGAACTTGACAAAAGAAAGGCGATTCTACAAAAACTATAATTTTTCGATAATTTGAACGTTAAAGAAATGTTAAATTTGACCAAGTTTAACTACTTTCAAGTTCAAAAACTAATGTAAATGAAGAGGTTGCAAAGTTTAACCACGAACGTATGGAGCAATATTGTCCTCAAGAAACAACAGAAGAAAAGAAAGCTCGAAGTTTGGAAAAAGAGAAAATTTCAAAGTATAAAACTGAAGAAAAAGCTGCTACCCAGTAGTTCATAAAGTAAAATTTCCAACATTTCCTGACAAAAGGTAACATTTCCAAATTTCAATCTCAGTTATCTCCATTAATATGAAAGTTTTTAAATGTGTAAAAACGCGATTGTAAGGCAGTTTTTTTACTGTATATTTATGCATAAACATATCGTCGGCTGAGTATTATTTTGCCGTAAACGCCAATTTGTTGAAAAAGCAAAAGCTCATAACTTGTGTAGAGACGAGGTCAAAAAATTTTAATTTTTTTTCTTCAATTTATTTTTGTCCAATATTTCGACATCCATTGGCTGTCATCATCAGGGACTCTATTATAGAATATATTACAATATTAACACCACTTGCGAATTTCGCCTACTTTCAATTTAAAATTTAGGGCAGTGCCACGCTCCCTGGTGAGCATTTACAAAGTTCAAACCTTACTCATTCTTCATTGTATGCTAATATCTAACACTATTCCAAGTTTCATTAAAATCGCTGTAGCCGATTTCGAGAAAAAATATTGACACAGAAATAAATACAAAAAAACAAACAAACAAAAAACAAACATATAATTTTAGCTCGTATAAGAAGAGAAGATATCTTGTCTTGTTATATAACCTCAAATATAGCTAAAAATAGTGTTTTTGAACTTTTAGGTAAACATATCTCAAAAAACCATCGCAGGTAGACCAATTCTTATGCCGGTTTAGAATTAAGCATCCCAAAATAAATCGAAAATGACTATTTTTATTTTTGATTGTAGCATTTTTTTATGGAGATAATGCCGTAACATAAAAGACTTTGAAAAACGCAAAAAGGATCTGATAAGATGTAAATTCAGATTAAACATGGTCTAAAAATTGATGTGCGTACTTGTTGTTTGGTGGTATTGGGGAACACCTTTTTTTTCGTTCAAGACATACTCTCCGGAATGATTTTTCTCATTAATAACTTAAGAAAAGTTTTTTTCTACAAATAGCCTTAGCTAAAAGTTTGTGATAATATTTCTCGTAATTACACCGCTTTTGAAATCTATGTCAAAACCGTTTTCGTGATGTCAAAGTTGGACTAACATTGGGTGCTATTCTTGATTCCGTCGGAAAGCATTTTCCGCGCGGAAGCAAATTTTGCTATTATTGATTCCGAAAATTCGATACATCTGTCATCACTGTTCCGCAAAACACATAAATTTGGCATTATTGGTTCCGCACGTAATTTGAGAAATTTAACATCCCTGACATCGAAGTGACGTTTATTTTTGTGTATTCTTGATTCCGACGGATAGATATTTTTCAATAATTTGCTTCCGCAAAATTTTTGTGTCGGAAAGACTATAAAAATTTAAAAATGTAAGTTTTTTTGTTAATTATGCCGTTGTTATTGATGGAAATTTTAATAAATGTGCTTAAAATTTTAATTTTTTAGGAACAAGCGGGAGGAATATACAAATAGGCACCAACTAGAAATTATGGTGCAAGAAAACTCGGATATTGCTGGTGGATTTACACAGCGGCAGCCTGCAGAGTTAAAAAAATTTTAGAGCGAGTTAGCTGTGAAGTTTCATTATGGGATTTGCTCACAATCATAGCATTAATGCTAAAGTAGCCTTTTCGATTGTAAAAAAGATGCTTGTCACTACTGGGGCCATGAATTTTAACATGCGTGCCATCTACAGCCATAGTAATGTTTGGAATACCACATCTTTCGTAGAAAACCGTTTTTGCGCTCATTTCTTCTTCTGCGGTCATATTTAGCGTAATCCATTTCGAACACAAGGGAACTTCCAACACTTCAAAGACTTCAGATAGTATTTTGGAAAACGTTGATTGTGCAACGTTAACGTCGAAATCCTTTCCGACACCATGTTGGTAGCTTCCTTCCGAAAAGAATCGTAAGCTTGCCGCAAGTTTATCTGTGTCGGAAAGTGCACGCTGGCGTTGGCATTGACTGGCATAGATTTCTATTTCCGTTAAAATATGTCTAAATGCCACTTTATTTAAGCGAAAATTTCGTTGGAAGCTGTAAATTAAGAATTTTTTTTTTTTTAACTAAGCAAGCGCATATATTCAAATTAACATGTTGTAACTCACTCTATGTCCCTCAGTTGGAATATGTCCCCAGAGAGAGATCAAAGCAATCATCGCTGTCGCTATCACTGTCAAAAAACGCTATTGTATCCATTTAATTATATATATTTTAACAAAGTTATTCAATTTTTACAAGTTTTCACTGTTTACACTTTTATTAATTTTTTTTATCCTTTGTCATCTGTCAAAATGTTAGAGATGTTCTTATTTCAGGGCTCCCAATATTTTCATTCGATATTCCACTACCGTCGGAATCAATAATAGTAGTTTTCATATCGAACGATATTTCTTTCCGCGAAAATTTCCTTATCGAACGGAAGTCGATCTCCATCCTCCCTCGCTCCCATATGTACAGAGATATATCATTTTATATATTTTTTGTATGAAAGTTGCAACTCCCCCTTCTTTAGCCGCCCCCCCCCCCCCCCCCCGCAAACATGTATGTACCAAGTTTTATAACGATATCTGACATATGTGAAGAAATATAGCATTTTGTATATTTTTTGTAAAGAGGATGCAATTTTCCCACACCTAATATCCGCCAAATTTTGCATTGTGAATGGTAGATACATTATGCATAAGTTCACCAACTATCATAATGCTACATACGGACACCATTTCATTTTTATATATTGTCAGGACCCATATTTTTAGAACTAAAAATATAAATCCTAACAATTTAAAATTGAAAAGAATTTGGGAAAAGTTAACTAAGAAAACAAGATCATAAAATACAAAAACAAACCAATGTAACTAAAATCACCAAATTCGCAAACACAATTTTACAAAAACAAATCGGTGCAATAAAATTCCCAACTTGCAAAACAAGATCATAAAACACAAGAACAAATCAATGTAACTAAAAAAAAATATTCAAATTTTACAAAAACAAATCGATGCAATAAAATTTTAAAGGCAATAAAAAATTAATGCACCAAGATATTTGTTTTTGTTGTTGTAAATAATTTTTGGTAATTTTTGTTGTAAATACTTTTTGCTCACAGGTCACTTGCACGTGCTGCATTACAACAACAACAACACTAGCCTAGCAGCAGAGGACACGCGGACGCCACGTGGAGCAGCGGCAGCGGAATATGGGCAGAATAGAATTTTGTTGGTAATTCATGCAGCGAATTTTCGTATAAATACTGGCGCTACTGCAATAGAAAATCATTCGAGCTTGAGCAGCCACAGCGACAACAAGTCTTTCGTTAGGAGCTATGCATGTTTGCTAGTTGTCTAACATCTTGGGAAACCTTTTACTCTGGGAAACTTCGTTAAGGGCTATGCATGTTTGCTAGTTGCTTAACCTCTGTAATCTCAATCTCTGGCTTAATCTCGATAATCTCTTTCGTTAGCATCTATGCATTTTTGCTATTTGTCTAACATCTTGGGAAATCTTTTACTCTGGGAAACTTCGTTAAGGCCTATGCATGTTTGCTAGTTGTCTAACATCTTGGGAAACCTTTTACTCTGGGAAACTTCGTTAAGGGCTATGCATGTTTGCTAGTTGCTTAACCTCTGTAATCTCAATCTCTGGCTTAATCTCGATAATCTCTTTCGTTAGCATCTATGCATTTTTGCTATTTGTCTAACATCTTGGGAAATCTTTTACTCTGGGAAACTTCGTTAAGGCCTATGCATGTTTGCTAGTTGCTTAACCTCTGTAATCTCAATCTCTGGCTTAATCTCGATAATCTCTTTCGTTAGCATCTATGCATTTTTGCTATTTGTCTAACATCTTGGGAAACCTTTTAATCTGGGAAACTTCGTTAAGGGCTATGCATGTTTGCTAGTTGCTTAACCTCTGTAATCTCAATCTCTGGCTTAATCTCGATAATCTCTTTCGTTAGAATCTATGCATTTTTGCTATTTGTCTAACATCTTGGGAAATCTTTTACTCTGGGAAACTTCGTTAAGGGCTATGCATGTTTGCTAGTTGCTTAACCTCTTAAATCTCAATCTCTCGGCTAATCTTGAAATCTCTTTCGTTAGAATCTATGCATTTTTGCTATTTGTCTAACATCTTGGGAAATCTTTTACTCTGGGAAACTTCGTTAAGGGCTATGCATGTTTGCTAGTTGCTTAACCTCTTAAATCTCAATCTCTCGGCTAATCTTGAAATCTCTTTCGTTAGAATCTATGCATTTTTGCTATTTGTCTAACATCTTGGGAAATCTTTTACTCTGGGAAACTTCGTTAAGGGCTATGCATGTTTGCTAGTTGCTTAACCTCTTAAATCTCAATCTCTGGCTTAATCTCGAAAATCTCTTTCGTTAGGACTTATGCATTTTTGCTATTTGCCTAACATCTTGGGAAATCTCTTACTCTGGGAAACTTCGTTAAGGGCTATGCATGTTTGCTAGTTGCTTAATCTCTGTAATCTCAATCTCTGGCTTAATCTTGAAATCTCTTTCGTTAGAATCTATGCATTTTTGCTATTTGTCTAACATCTTGGGAAACCTTGTACTCTGGGAACTTTCATTAAGGGCTATGCATCTTTGCTAGTTGCTTAATCTCTTGAATTTAAATCCGAAAACACTCCTTGAAAACAGTCACTCACCAGCCCAATAGAAACTTGATTCTGCCACCACACTCTCAAAGCAAGCAAAACTACCAACACGTGAACTCTCGTTGTATATTTGAACTATTTCGCATTATATGAATTCATATAGTTTTATATTATATAAAAACCCATATAATCATCGCTAACTTTGAATATTTTGAATTATATAATTTAAACAAATTTTGGCTTATACAAATTAATGAATTTCGCGTCACTAGTTTAAAATAAATTTGGATTATTTAATTTTTTTATTTGAATTTTGGTTTATATAATATTTATGAATTTTGCATTATATAAACAATAAATTCACCCTACTTTGAATTATATAAACTACCACACTTTGTACAAAATCGCACAAATTGTAAATCACAAAGAAAACTGAACAAATACAAGTAATCGTAAAACTACATCGCACTCTCTTCTTTCTTGTAAGAACCTTAAATCCTGGATTAGGCTGAGTATATCCCAGCTATAAAACCGGAAGAAACCGGAGTTCGTTACAATATATAGTTAAAATATAATAGTGCGAATATTTTTTTATTCCCTCTATAACTTGGGACTTTTATTTAAAGCTTAGTTTTTGTACAAGAAAACACATTCTTCTTGACAACGTTTCACCCCATACTTAAAAACTTAGCTTGGCGCAAATTACTTACAACTATAAAGTCTAAGATTTTTGAAAATATTTTCTCTATTCTTCAAGTACATATTATTCTTGTATTTACAATATATTGTTTTCATTTACTTTCAGTAGGAAGCGGAAGAATTTTTGACACTTTCCAATCAAGAAAACGTTGCACGCATGCGTCGCAAATTGGAACCACAGCTTTACCCAAATAAACATGAGAATGCATCTAGCTTGCGGGATAATTCCGCTAACGCATATCGTCGGGTTAAAACTACAACTAGACATCTACATTTTTCATGTTTTTAGAAAAAAGCGTTTTAAGTTTTTTGAAATTCGTTTTTTGGGCGTGTACCAAATCGAAACTTTTACCTTAAGCAAATACAATTTTTGACATTTCGACAAATCGAATTTGTGATTTTTTTACTTTGTTATTTTTTCCTTAAATGTGCAAAAATTGATTTTATAAATCGTGAAAATTAAGTGATAAGTGCAAAACGCATATCGACGGCTTATATTCAATATAAGTAAGTATAATGCATTTTGGATATTGCATTTGTAAAAGAGGGAATAGTAATTCAAGATACATGTTATTGTTCATAGCGACATTACATCGAACTCTACGGAAGTACGAAGTCTTCCATGCTAGCGATGTTACCCAAAGAATTGTAAAAAGAGGCTCTAAACAGAGCTCCAACCCGTACAACATAATAAAGGAGGTAGAATTTAAGACCCTTGGCAAAAATTTCCGGCTAATTTTGCACCGACATCGCGACGTTCTGCATAGCAACTTTAAAGCCTACTCAGTAAATGGCGATGGAAATGAGACAGTAGTGCACTTTGGTATACTTAGCTAACACATTTATTATTCAAACCATTTTTACTTATTACAAAAAAATTACAGATCATAAAAATTTTTATTCTGGACGTGTATTCGGTGAGATGGACTCTTCAGTGCGTGCTGCTCACATTGATGATGGTTTAATGACGATTTCTATACATTTGCCCGAAGATACATATCATATTGAAGTATGTTTTTTTTTTATTTATTCATTCCTTTAAATACACATAACAAACATATCATAATTTTAGCCTTCTTGGCGCCATCTGCCCACAGCTAGTCACAAAACAATGATCGCTTATAAGAATTCTGATGTTAAATTAAATTGGAATAAAGAAAACGGTGAAATGGGTGGTGCTTCTAAGACTTGTGGATACATCAAAGAGGGCCTAGGTAAAATTAAATTGTGATTGTATGTAATATCTGTGGCAAAAAGAAAAACTGCTTTAGTCGACTTAACCCTTTGGTGGACACGACAAATTGAATAGCTTAAAAGGCGACTCTTAAGCATATGCAGCGGCATTTTTATGCCCCTATAGATGATTTAGAGTCTGAAATAATAGATTTCGAAAAGAAACAAAAACGTTGAGAAAATGTGCAGAAGAGCATCCGTATCACAAACTGTTGGAAATATGGAAAATATCAGGGTCGCATAGTGGTTTTTCGTGGAAAATTTGAAAAAGATTTAACGATATTAAAACAAAAATTATCCCTGTTGAAAAATAACTTTCCAATAACGATAAAGTCCCTTGTTTCCACCAGACGCATTGTAGTTTTTTTGTGGAAATTGGAAAAAAATGTCAACGATATTGGAAAAATATCCCTGTTGGAAAAGGAGTTTCCTTTCATAAAATATTCACGATTGCAAATGTATATTCTCGAGAAGGGAGTTTCCAGGCATATTTACGATAAAGCCCCTTATGTACTCCAAATGGTTAAGCATAAATTTATTATAGAACACTACGACAATGTTGCAACAATATAAGTGTTTGATTCATAAGAATATGCAAATGGGCTTGATGTTGTGTATCAATACTAAGTAATAACGACAACAATAACATTTTGTAATAAAAATAAATAAAAAAACCGAAACACTAATAGTTTCTCTTACTTTTGACTGCACAAAAGAGTTTTTCTTTTCAAACAAAGAAATACAATTTTGTCTTAAAACTTAAAACAACGCTGAGGTATTGCCATAATGAGAGCCTGAATGATGAAACCAACAGTTTATATATTCCGCAAGAAATCCTCCAATTACAATATTTGACCGAATTAAATAGAGGACAGTTTTTATATAAAATCAGACTTGTACGTATGCTGTGCGAGGATCTGACGCATACAGCCATTAATTTTAAATAAACATATTCTGCGTGTACTAAAAAGGCAGTCCAGGTGAATCAAAAAAAAAAAAAAAAAATAAAACATCTTTTTTTTTTGTTATCAGTCTAATAAATAAGTTTTATTGATAAAGTTATTCGTAATCTGAGGACTTGATAAGAATGAAAAATTTTTAATTAAATTGTAATTAGTTAGTTTGAAAAGTGTTTAATCAAAAAGGAAACTATTTCTATGCATAAAACCATTTATCACAATAATAATCAACCATTATAAATCTAAGCGAAGCCTAAACTTATGCAGCGATTATTATGAAAATAAAATTCATATTCACCATTCATTGTTGGGACTTTATTATCCGTATATAATAGTATTGCGACATAACATAACGACAACCCAACATTTCTTACGTTTTGCACCATGAAAACGTAAGTTTTATTACAAGCAAAAAAAACCAGAATTGTGTTTTTTTGGGCAAGCAAGCAAGCCAACAAGTCACTTTTTTGGCTCCCAAAGCAAAATTTTTACTTTTTGCCCAAATATGGGGCTTTGGAAAATTATTACAACCTCCCAACAACAACAATAATTTTCGTGAATAAGTAAAATATTTTAATAAAAATAGTAATATATATAAATGATATAACAATATATATATAATAAAATATAATATAATTGCTATTTGAAATTTTTTTTTTATATGAAAATTATATGAAAATTTTGCTTTTTCGTGCATTTGCTGTTAAACCACTTCAGATATAGCTTTCATACTTCTGGCAAAACTTTATTGAACCATTTTGTACAAGAAAACCACATTAGTGCAAAACTGAAAAATTTGCACTTTCGTGATCTGGCGTGACGATATAAGAGTAGAGTTCAATCATGAGCAAAAGTAACGTCACAATATGAATTTGCTGACATTTTGTTAGAAATAATTAAAATTAGATTCTGTTTTCACGAAAAGTTTATTTACTTGATGGTGTAGAATTGATGGCATTAAGTTGAAAAAATGATATCGTTACATAACCGATTATAATGGTTCATAATGCCTTTGATGGAATGGCGGGGGTAATCGATGAAGATTTGAGTTGAAAATAAATTTTTTCATTTTGCCGCCATCTACTATCTAATTTTAATTATTTATCCTTAATGAATGAGCATTTCACACGAAGCGAACATTGGAAATATTTGGTATTCTGAAATTCGGGTTTATTTAACTTTAAGAAGGTATTAACGCACACATTATTTTTTGAAATGAAACTTTTCTGTTCGCGGTAGAGATAAAATTACAAGGCTGAGGTCACATTTTTCGACACATTTTTGGCGCCACATTTTCCATTCTATCCCGTTATATCTTGCAAGCTAAAAAAGCTATTTTGAAGAAATTTAAATTAATGCCTTAACCTTTCTTTACAAGCGATTTTGATGAAATTTTTTAGGTAAGCGCCCGATGTGTGACTCCTGCTCTTTAAAACAGACTTTTAACATATTGGAGCTCGCTAAAGAAAAGTAACAAAGTTATTTTGTTGCAAAATCTGAAGGGATCAAACAATTAACCAGACATTTTTCCGTGACTTAAATGAATTTGTCGCAAACTCTTTTTATGATGGCGCTTTCTTGGTTTTTTTATACCCTACACCGAGGGTATATTCACTTTGTCCTTCCGTTTGTAACGCAGAGAAGGAGGTGTGGCGGATATAGAAAAGTGTATATATTCCTGATCAGCGTCACCTCCTGAGCCGATATAGCCATGTCCGTCTGTCTTGGTGGCTGGCTGGCTGGCTGGCTGGCTGGCTGGCTGTGTGTGGAAATACATTTTTTGGGAGAACTAAGCAAGATAATTTAATGAAATTTGGTACACAGCCTTTGTCATCAAAGCTAGCTCGGGGGATTGAAAATGAGCGAAATCGGTCAACGGACACGCCTACCGCCCATTCAAAAAATATCTTAAAAATGCAACTTTTGGAGTATTTTTCACCATAATGCAACCAAAATACACATAAATACTACGAATTGTAAGCGCAAGCTCTAAGCAAAAACTGGGCGAATTTGGACAAGAGGGCGTGGCACCTCCCATATAAGCAAAAGCTTCAAAACGCTATACTGAAAACGTTTTTTGATATATTCGACCCAAATTTGTCTCAGGTACTAAAAATTATAAATGAAAGCTCTCAACAAAAGTTGGGTGAATTCAGACAATGGGACGTGACACCTCCTATATAAGCAAAAGTTTAAAAATGCTATACGTGTACTGAAAGAGTTTTTTTGAGATAATCCAATCAAATTTCATTCAGACACTAAAAACTATAAATGCAAGCTCTGAGCAAAAACTGGGTGAACTCGGACAAGAGGGCGTGACACCTCCCATATAAGCAAAATTTTCAAAATACTGCAGTGTAGGGATTTATTTTTTGGGCAGGCCAAAAGTTACACCCTTACTAGTTTTTTTTTTGTAGTGTAACGTCATCGCATATTTTTGTTCATATCTTTAAATCCTTTGGGTCGATTGTTGTTATTTATAATTGAATAGTGTGCTACTTAATTACTACGCAAGTATATAAAAAACTTTTTAAAAATTGACCTTTTTCATTTCCTTTTTGAATTACGTAATTGTCGTACGAATGGTGAGTTACGTCACTCTGGAAATACATATATCCTGTGTGGAATAAGTAAAGTAGTAACTTCTCGATTTCATGGAAGCGCATTAAAAATCTTTACCTCATTTTTACCCATTTCCCATTGGGCATCTTAAAAATACAGTAATACCTAGTATCATTGCATAACAAAGTGGCGTGCGCAAATCACAAGAGCAAGAGTGAGCTTATCTGATATCAACAGTAATCCCTTTTGAAAAAACCAGTGTGCAGTGTGCAAAAACTTAATTTTCCCCCAAATTATTGACCATGATTGGAAAATTCCAAGTGCCTAACTACGTTTCAATCAAATTCGTAGATTCAGTTAATTTTCTTACAAACAAACACATCGAATACAATGTGTAGTAAAGGGAGGGGAGGGGGGGGGGGTAAGCTTCTAACAACAAAAACACAAAAAAGAAAACAATTACAACCCACACCACCACGTCACTTTTGTAAAACGTAGTTACGAACACAGTACATTTGCACACCGCACTAACATCAGCAAAGCATAACATCAGCCCGAGAGTGCACGATCACAATTTACCCATTCCATATCTATAAAACAGCAAACGCCGGCTGTCCGGATCAGTAGTTGTGAACTGTGATCATCGAGCTCAGGTTGAGTACATACAAAGTAATCAAAAGTATACTTTAGCTGATAAACAAAAACAAAAACAAAATGCCAGGACCAGGAGAAAAATGTGGATGTGGAAGCGGTAAGTTACTTAGCTAGAAGTGTACTCGAATTTATTTCTAGATAAAGTTTGTTAACTGCTCATAAGTGACATCACAATTCGAAATTATCTATTATGAGTGCAAATGTGTTTTGCCACTTTCTTCTATTGAAAAGTAGAATTTCTTCAATTTGTTAATCAGAGTATTAATTTTCTACGTCTGTTTTCTTTTTTAAGGCTGCAAGTGCGGTACCCAGACCCAAACAACTGGTAGTTGCCCATGTGGAAGCGCCTGCAAATGTGGATCGGCTAACAAATAAATATCATCAAGAAGAACAATACGAATTGCTGAGAATGATTTAGCATTATGTATTTAATTAAGACTTTTTAGCAGTATTGTATGTAAAGTTAGAATATATGTAGTGGTAAATAAACTAATATTCCAAAAAAAGCTCAAATGCTTTAATAAGTACTATGTGTTATTGTGTTTTACAGCTTGAATGTTGAGGAAAAAATAAATTACATTAATAACATTGTTTTAGAATGAGCATGCATATGGGGCTGGCATAACAAACGAAACCGGATAGCATTTGGCTTTTGCATCACCGATTTTTTTGAATTTTTTTTTGTCTTATAGAACTATGTAGCATCTATGATTTTTAAAAATTTTTTAAATGATTTTCTTATAAAATATTCAACTTTCAAAGCTAAATTGCTATTTTTATCTATGATTATTAGAGTGGTCCAAAATCCGAAAATGTTAAAAAGTCAAGGTGCGCGCGACTTTTCTGAATCCTTGGATCCTGCTGATAACAAAAAGTGCTTTGGAACCAAAAGAAAATTGCGTTTAAATTGGATTTTTTTAAAAATATTTTGAGCCATATTTTGCATCAATAATAGTTAATCAACTCTTTTCCAATTTTTTTTGGCGGCACTTTAAACATCAAAAATTGTTAATTTTTTGAAGTGTTTGCACTTTCAAGAAAAGATTTGTTTCTTATTTTGCTCTAGCGAATTTTTTTTAAAATTTTTATATTTTTATGCATTAATTTATCTTTTTACTCACTAAAAACAATTAAGTATAATTAAATTCAATGTTTTCATGGCATTGACATAAGATATATTAATGGGATGACGTAAGGTACCCCTTTATTCTTATAAAATCATTAGTTCCTAATCTTCTGAGTAAAACAACAAACATTCTTCGCAATATCGAAACCTTGGCACTTCATGTTATTTTTTGCAAAATAGGTTAATAGATAGTTTTCATAGATTTTCTAAGGAAACTAAAAAAATAAATAAATCAAAAAGAAACTAAAATATCCATTTTGAATGTATTTGCTGATGCTTATTCCGAATTTTTGTATCTTGTACGGTTAAGGAGATATTTTTACATAAAAGTATAAGAACAAAAGTGTCAGTCTGATTCTTTAAAATTCAATTTAAATTATACCGATATCTTTTTTATCCTCTGAGTTATCCTAACCTAAAAAGTTGAAAAAGTGCAAAAAAAACACGTTTTTTTATTATTTCTGCTTACGATATTTCGGAGGACACGGTGGTTTTTAAAAAATTTAAATTTTTTGAAATAACACCCGCGATTTTTTTCGGGGATAGTGTTGGGGGACCCTTCTAGTATCAGAATCCGGGAACCGCGAAATCGAACGTCCAGCCGTTTTTTTTTTTCGACATTTTAGTTTTTTCAACGATTTTTGAGAATGTCTCGGATTTATATACATATTATGTACACATATATATGTATATACGTACATATATATACTTGTATATGTATATATGTGTAATATATATATATGGATATATATATATACAAACATACATACATACATATAAAAGGTATCGTTTCCGCACCATTTATTTTTAAAAAAAATCGGTTTTTTCATATATAACAAAACACAAACAAAAACCGGATACAGCAATAGTCACTCCAGATGTGATTTTTGATGCTTAATCCGAATCCGGTCTTAGAATTGCTCTATTACTTCTGAACTTTGAGATATCCTTACATAAATGTTTAAAGGACACAATTTTTTTCCCTATTTTTGAAGTTATATAACAAGATAAGGTAATATTGTGCCGTAAAATCTGGTATGACAGTTAATAGCCCTAGTTTTTTTCTTGAAAACTCAATCAATTCGATAACGATATTTTTTTTTTTTGTCGGAGATATCTTTACCTAAAAAGTTAAAAAAGTGCAAAAACACGATTTTTGGCTATATTGGATGTTATATGCAGGACACACGAAATTTTTTTGTGAATTTCTATTACCAGAAACATTTGGTACTTTCTTTTGGCTTTAAATTGAGCTATCAAATGTTTATCTGCAATATTTCTCTGCAAAGTTATGTTAACTTTAAAATCACACCATGAAACTTAAAGCGAAAAATCTCGGTTTTCGGCTATATTTGAGGTTGTATACAGTACGGACGAAATTCGCCTGCTCTTTTTTACCAACCGAAGCATTTAAAACCATTCTTTATCTTCAAAATGAGCTAACAAATGGTCTCTTGTAATAGTTTTCTTAAAAGTTATGACTATTTTAAGACGACATGTTGCAGCAATACGTATGTAAGAAATACTCGTACACTATATTTTAGTGGCACCCCTGTGAGTTTGCACTTCATAATGTAATTTTTAAATGGTCATAACTTTGTAGAGGAATATTGCAGATGAACATTTAATAGCTCAATTGAAAGCCAAAAGAAAGTACCAAATGCTTCTGGTAATACAAATTCACAGAAGAATTTTGTGTGTCCTGCATATAACATCCAATATAGCCAAAAATCGTGTTTTTGCACTTTTTTAACTTTTTAGGTAAAGATATCTCCGACAAAAAAAAAGATATCGTTATCGAATTGATTGAGTTTTCAAGAAAAAAACTAGGGCTATTAACTGTCATACCAGATTTTACGGCATAATATTACCTTATCTTGTTATATAACTTCAAAAATAGGGAAAAAAATTGTGTCCTTTAAACATTTATGTAAGGATATCTCAAAGTTCAGAAGTAATAGAGCAATTCTAAGACCGGATTCGGATTAAGCATCAAAAATCACATCTGGAGTGACTATTGCTGTATCCGGTTTTTGTTTGTGTTTTGTTATATATGAAAAAACCGATTTTTTTTAAAAATAAATGGTGCGGAAACGATACCTTTTATATGTATGTATGTATGTTTGTATATATATATCCATATATATATATTACACATATATACATATACAAGTATATATATGTACGTATATACATATATATGTGTACATAATATGTATATAAATCCGAGACATTCTCAAAAATCGTTGAAAAAACTAAAATGTCGAAAAAAAAAAAAACGGCTGGACGTTCGATTTCGCGGTTCCCGGATTCTGATACTAGAAGGGTCCCCCAACACAATCCCCGAAAAAAATCGCGGGTGGTATTTCAAAAAGTTGAATTTTTTTAAAAACCACCGTGAGGAACAAAGAGATATCGATACAATTTAAATTGGGTTTTGAAGAAAAAGGCTGTCACTTTAACCTCAATACCATGCTGAAAGTTACCATGTCATGATATAACAGCTTCCAAAATAGCAAAAACGGTGTTTTTTGCAATTTTAGGTTAGGATATCTCTAAAACCAAATGAGGTAGAGCAATCCTGAGACCGGATTTAGAATCTTCATGAACGCACTATTGTTGTTTCGATTTCACCATGAAAATTTTAAACTCAAAGTTTTTTTTTTTGGCCAAATTTGATTATGTTTTACGGTTTTTAGTAAGTAAAGTGAAGCTTATAGCTTAGTTGATATATAAATTAATGCATAAAAAAATAATAATAGCTATGTTCACGATCGGGTGCAAAAGGTCTTGCATCATAGCATTTGTAAATAGGTGTTGAAAAATTTTGCTATACAACAACAAAATATATAGGATTGAATATACATTTGCATTTACATTTTCTATGCTAAAAACCTATAGCATAAAAATATCATGTCATTTTTCAAATACAAATTTTTTGTTTATGCTCTCGTTCTCTTTGTTCATACGATTTTCTCAGAGAAATAAATTTTTTCGTAGCTTGCAATGTTTAAACTATTAATATTGCTCACAATCAAGTGGAAATTATTGATATTTTGCTACTTTGCAAGTCTAAATGCTCCGGATCGTGAACACCGCTAATAAAAAAAAAATTAGCTAGAGCAAAATAAGAAAAAAATTGGTTCTTGAATGTGCAAACACCTCAAAAAATTAACAAATTTTGAAGTTTTAAGTGCTGCTAAAAAAAATTGGGAAAGAGTAGATTTATTATTATTGATGCAAAATTTGGCTACAAATATTCTTAAAAAATGCAATTTAATTTTTGCAAATACCTCATCTGGTTAAAAAGATATAGCGTTTAAACTAAAAAAAGTACTCAAAAACTCAAAAATTCCTTAAAAAGTACCTTCAAGCTCGTTGCGCAATATCTGAACGCAATTTTTTTTTGGTCCCAAAGCACTTTTTGTAATCAGCAGGATCCAAGGATTCAGAAAAGTTGCGCGCACCTTGACTTTTTAACACTTTTGGTTTTTCCATACAAAATTTCGACCACTCTATGATTATACTTTTCTATATTTTTAAAAGAATTTTGTTAAAAACTTTTATGTATTTGACAAATTTTAAGACTATTTTTAGAATGGGCAAACGACGGGATTTTTTTTTGTAAATTTTTTAATTAAAAAAAAGTGAGGTAAAGAGCACTATAATATTCCTCGTTGCCGGGTGAGGGTAAAAATGTTCACCGACCCCCATTAATTTTTCCTCTCCAGCATTTCTCTGTAATGTAATATCCAATTTGATCCACCCCTTAATGGGGCGCCCCTACATAAATTTTATAAAAATATCAAAAAAATTCCTCATTGCCGGGAAAGGAAAAAAAATTTTACAGACCCCCAATAATTTTTCATCTTCAACATTTTTTTCCAACATGCCAGCCCTCTTTATCCACCCCTTAATTTATATTTCTTTCTAAATTTTGTATGTGAGGCCCCTTAAGGGTTAGAAAAAAAAAAAAAAATAGTATGTTCTGGAAAATTGTTAAGGAAAAAAATTAATGAGGTGGTGAACATTTTTTCCCTTTCCCGGCAATGAGGAATTTTTTATAAATTTTTATCAACATTTTGTATTTGAGCTCCCTTAAGGGGAGGATAAAATGGGTTAGTATGTTAAAAAAATGTTGAAAATTAAAAATTAATGCGGGTCTGCAAACATTTTTACATTTTTTTATCTCATTTCAGATAGGGCCTTATCATGAATAAACATTTTTTCTCCGACTGCAATGCTAGAGAATGGCAGACTGCAAGGAAAATACAAGCTAGTATGAGAGAAAATTCTAGAGAATATTTATTCTAAAGCCCATATTATTTAAGAAACAATATAAAAGGTATTAATTATAAGTGATTCTGTAACTTAACTCTGTTTGATCCGATGATTTAATATCGTTACCCAAAATTCCTGAGCGAAAGGATTCGTGTTAAATTTAGAAAATATAATAAGTTTCATGTATTTGCATAGACATGTATGTATGTATTTATTTACATAGGTAACAAACAAGCAACATTTAAAATAAATAATTTATATAGAAATATTTTATCACCAAATTGCATCATTAATATTAAAAAATTTCGGTGATAAATTTCATACATCGTTTGTTGGTAGTACATTCTTTGATGATTGCTTCTCTGCATCAAATACATAACGAACTCCGGCCAATTGGGCTATGTTAGAGTGGCGGCTATAATGCCACACAAAGCCCACTGTGCAAAGTTAGTTTTATTCCATAGCTTGATTAAGTTTTTAACATATCCCTAAGATTTTTACCATGATTTAAAGTAATAAAAAAACGTCAAAGTTTCGTAAATTCTACTATTTTTTTCAGGAAACTCCTGACTTTTAATCTGGTCTCCGGATCGAGCCTACCACTGAATTATCTCGTGATTTCCGGCCGAAAACCAAATATCAGAAAAAATACGACTTTAAAGGATCAATGCAATGTTGGTCCAAAAAACTTCAGGAGCAATGTCTATTAATTAAGTTATATATTTCTTTACACCGTGTGTCCCGATATGTTCATAAACATGTTTTGAATAGATTGAAAATCGCAAACTGGAAATTTTGGTATATTATAATATAAAAATTATATAATATAAAATTTCCATGTTAACACTTGCTTTCGTCTGTCGTTGAAAAAATTGCAAAAATGACTGTTTAATTAGTTCAATATAAAATTATTAAAACTACTATTGTTTGGGTAAAAATCTCAAAATAAGTTGGCTGCTGAAAAAAAAAAATTCAACTTAATAACAAAAATCTAAGGAATCTACGAAATTTTGTATAGGAGTTTTATGTAATCAATGTAGAAAATAAAATCATCATCATGACAAAAGCTGTGTTTCTTTTGACGCGTATATATAGTTAGCTATGTGTGACAAAAAAGCATAACAATCGAAAATTCATCACAACTAATAAAAATTTAACAGCTGAGCTATGAAAAAAAATGAAAATTCGGAAATAATTTATGTTCTTTTTCATCATATATTTTACAGCTGCAGCTATCGCCATCGCTTGGTACAAATAGTTTGCTAATTGTATATATGTACATGTCAAAAGAAACACAGTTCAAATTGTCTATCAGCAAAATGACATATGAAATTCATGATATAGCAGTAGTGGTACTATATACTTGATTTAGTTGTTAATGGATAAGCCCATTCTTATTAAGCCCACTGTCTTATTGCTGAAACATTTCCAGCCCGTTCACTTAATGACAATGTTTTGTGTGAGTCTCTTAACAAAGTCAACATTTAGAAAATTGGCCATCAATGTCAGCACTGATTTTTTCGGTGGACGGCAGTGACGCAAACCCGCTTCCTGGCAGCAGACGTTTGGAAAACAATCAAATGTCGAGGTGCATGCCTTTGGGTGTAAGTCGAAAATAGGTGGTGGCGGTGAAGTGCACTCCAGATACTCTGTTACTAAGGATAGAAAGATTATTTTTGATATATATTTAGTAAAAATACTCCAAGATAGACTAACAGTAGTTAAAAGAACGCTTGACCGGCACGGGTACTGTTTCCAATTCAGGTTGTGAGGTACGACAGTAACGTCGACGTCCGTCTGGACAACAGACACGTGGCCAACAATCATTATCAGTTTCACATTCCTGCACATCCCACCATAGTTCGGCTAGTGGACGTGTCGGACATTTACGAGGTATTACGCCAAGTATTGCTAAAGAAAGTACAGGTGTGTTGCTAGGAATTTGAATTGATTTTCTTAACTTACGCATATGAGATGTTTCCTCCAGAGGTTTTGGTATACCCGAGACACAACTACTTGCGCCAAATATTTCACAGCAGAGTTCATCCCTATTCCAGATGCTGCAATCTTTGTCTGTTTGGCAAATTTTTGGAAAAAGTTGGAATCGCACTTCACTTTCCCTGGGGCAGTTATAACGTTCCCGTAGAGTTTGTACTGTGGCACGTTTGCCCTTTTCTTTCTCAAAATTTGAATTAAGTTCACTGGTTGTAGGCGGATTGAAGAAGTTCACTGTGGGCAAAGCAATGCGAAATGGACCATCGTTGTTTTGCTTAACCAATTCCATTGGCTGCTTTGTTGTCTGGATAGGGCTGGTTTCAAGCTGTGCCTTTCGATAGCTTTGTTTTTCAAACTGCACCGATATTACTGGTGTAGTAGACGTCGTACTTGTAGATGATTTGTATTTCTTTGGCGGCTTTCTATATAAAGCTGTTGGAGAAACTGGTCTAGACAGATTTCCAAAAATTTGTGGTATAAAATCAAATGGATTGCTTAGTTGAAAACCGTTGGAGAAAAACGGGCGGGATGCTGGAATTAAATTAAATTAAATATTAGTGCTATGAATTTAAGATCTTTAGAAAAAAAAAACATAATTTTTAAACGAATACTCGTAGATATTTGTAAATATATGTTTGAGTAAAAACTTTTCTTGGAAATTGTTTTAGGCTAAACCTTATTCGACCACAAGAGGCCCATGGCGGGAGTAACTTGAAGGCCTTCCTTTAACTATAAAAACAAACTAATACAAAACACAAAACACTTCCATCTAAGTACTCCCTTACCGGGCAATGTCATTGTAAAAAGTGCAACAATAATTCAAAGAATAGAAGTTAAATGGCTGAATCAAGTACCAATGAAGTACATTTGATGATTCTTCATATTGAAGACAAAGTTCAAGTAAAATGCTGTTAGCTCAGCTCAAGTTTTAATATGGTCTAAAGTTTCAAATTTTCATTAAACGTTTGCTTCTCTGGAAGCAATGAAAAAACTAACAAGCGTCAAGTTCATGAGCATTGGCCTTAATATGACTTGTGTTGATTTTTTATGGATTACATTAACTTTTACGTGTAGAGAGCTAAATGGTACTATATTTTTTATTTTCGTCTGTACTTTAATTAATGAGAAAGAATAATGTTTTTAGCTGTTTTTAAAGCAATTTCCCAATGCAAATGTGAAACTTATGACTGAAGTCTGCATTTGACATAATAACATATTAATATATGTATTTATTTTATTAAAATAAAATATTTAAAGGTATTTACGAAAAATACAAAGTGGTGGTATCCATATTTAAAACATTCTTATTTACTTACTAGAATCTGATATGTGTCTCAATACTTTCGAAAAAACTGACCATTTGTATGGACTTATGTAGATGGTGCGAAAAAGAATCGATGAAATACTTAGGTATATGAAATTCATAAATTTCCAAACTTTTTTGTTTTCTTTGGCGTTGAGAAAACTGCACAAAAGTGTAAAAAACAATGAATGGAGCAAACTTCACGTTCTATTTCACATTGAATTTACTAACAAAAAGCGAGTGTTCAACTTTTTAATTGTTACCAATAAAACAAATGTGCAAAGTACCTTCTCACATCTACCTCACACCATAATTTTAATTTTAACAATAAAAATGTAAACTAAATCAAATCTACTCGTACTGTATGTACATTAAAACGCTCACTCAGTGGTGTATACATAGAGAGAACTGTATGGTTATTGTAAATCATATCAGAATTTTGTAATACTTAGTTAGTAAAATGATATTTTTGATGTAGGCAGCTTGCTTGAACAATATTATTGAATAAATCATATACTGTGTATTGCATAAGTTCACGAAGCTTCAGAGAGGTGATAGAGGAGGCCTAGCCTAACAAAAAATTGCACTTGAGAGTTTGTCTAAAATGTACCCCTGAGTAGTTAAAACTGATTTTCTGACTTGTTTTAGAAAAAAATTCTTGGGTCACCCTAGCGAAAACTTTTTTATTGAAGGTTTTAAGGTAATTGTAAAAGCTATCTAAAAGTGTATTTGTTTTATAGCGCTAAAAAGAAATTTCGCAAAGTTCTAAAAATTTAAAATTTTTTTTTTCCTAATTTTTAATTTTGGCGGCCATTTTAGTATGAAAAAAAGTTGTATTAATAACACTATTTAATAATTTTTTTGGGATTCTTGTTAAATTTCCTTTAATTCGATAGCAAATATAATATCAGAACTTGTTAATTTGAGGTCGGAAATAAAAACTTTTCAATGTAACACACGGGTTATTTGCATGTGTTGCGCTGCATATGAGGTGCGCGCAGGTACATTAAGCTAGCAGAGCGAAAATGGCAGAACTGAAAAAAAAATATAGCAGAATTATAGGCTAATTATAGGCTAATTTTGGGCCCATACGCCGAATTTTAGGCTCATCATTTAAAAAAAAAAAAAAATAGCTCTGCTAGCTTAAGTGTAAGCCAGCAGAGCTGTTTCGAGAAAACACATACGGGACGTATATTGAACTAAAGTAAGTAGTCAATAATAATAGGCTAATTATTGGCTATTTAAATGCTCAATCGCCAAATAAAAGCTTTCCATTTAAAAAAAAAAAAAAGATTCTGCTAGGTTAAGTTTAAGCTAGCAGAGCGATTTCGAAAAAAAAAACATTTTGTACTAAAGAAAGTATTCAATAATTATAGGCTAATTATAGGCTATGTAAATGCCCCATCGCCAAAAGAAAAGCTTTTCATTTAAAAAAAATGGACCAAATCAATTTTCTTGAAATAAGGAACTTCGAATAACAACAATTCCAGAGAAAAAACAATAACAACAACAAAACTACTACAACAACAAAAATTTACTACTACTACAACAACAGTAATTTTACATAAAAGTAGGGGTAAGTGGGCGGCCTGCGGCCGCTGCTCAGGATTTAAACCCGTCAGACATCCAACACCGGCTTCGCGGCGGCCTTCGGCCGCGGATCAGTCTATAATATATCCAACAAATAGTTTTACTAGTCAAATTGCGAGCGCAATTTTTAATAAAAATTTGTTTAAATAATAAGTAGCTACTGCGCTTGCATAAGACTGATCCGCGGCCGAAGGCCGCCGCGAAGCCGGTGTTGGATGTCTGACGGGTTTAAATCCTGAGCAGCGGCTGCAGGCCGTCCACTTACCCCTACTTTTATGTAAAATTACTGTTGTTGTAGTAGTAGTAAATTTTTGTTGTTGTAGTAGTTTTGTTGTTGTTGTTGTTTTTTTTCTGTGGAATTGTTGTTATTCGAAGTTCTTTATTTCAAGAAAATTGATTTGGTCCATTTTTTTTAAATGAAAAGCTTTTCTTTTGGCGATGGGGCATTTAAATAGCCTATAATTAGCCCATAATTATTGAATACTTTCTTTAGTACAAAATGTTTTTTATTCGAAATCGCTCTGCTAGCTTAAACTTAACCTAGCAGAATCTCTTTTTTTTTTTTTTAATGGAAAGCTTTTTATTTGGCGATTGGGCATTTAAATAGCCTATAATTAGCCTATAATTATTGACTACTTACTTTAGTTCAATATACGTCCCGTATGTGTTTTCTCGAAACAGCTCTGCTGGCTTACACTTAAGCTGGCAGAGCTATAATTCTGCCATATTTTTTTTTCAGTTCTGCCATTTTCGCTCTGCTAGCTTAATGTACCTGGTGCGCGCTACCCTTTATCTCATGGAGCCTCTAACGGGTTGTTTTTGAAATGTATTTTTATCTGACCTTAATTAAAAAAATTGGTACAATAAACGTACTACCAAATTGAAGGAAACTTAACGGCAATTCCAAAAAAATTTATGAAAGCGTGTATTAATAGGAGTTCTTTTGAACTAAAAAGCCATAAAATAGGAAAAAGAATTTGAAGTATCAACTTTAAACGTCTATAACTTTTCGAAATCCTTTTAAGTCACATAAGCCAAATACTTTCTTTGAAAGCTCATACAGTTAGCTAAAAGTTTAGCATTAAAAAGTTTTCTCTAAAACGCTGACCCAAGATTTTATTTTTTTTGGTAAAATAGGTCAAAAAGCAACCCTATAATTCCTCTGGGTACATTTTAGACCCCCACAGATACAATTTTTTGTTAGTATAGACCTCCTTTATCACTTCCCAAGAGCTTCGTAACCTTATACGATACACCCTGTATGTCTGAGTGTTTAGTACGATCTGATACTTAACCCATTCTCTGCCGCTCTCCGAGTTTTAGAAAATATTTTTCACCACTTCCCCACCCCTCTTCAGTAATACGAGAGGGGTGGTTGAAAAATAACTTATTGATGGACCTTTTTTTAAAATTTTTTCAAAAATATAAAGAAGTGACAATGAAAAAAATTAATCATTAGATTTTATTGCCTAAGAACTTATCTATCATTTGCAATTCCAAAATCAACACCTGTAAATACCTGATTGGCACAGGTACGAGTCAAAATTAGTCTTCGATTAAGTAATTGAACGATTTTTTTGAAAAAGGGCTGCCTATAAGCCCCGTGACACTAAAAATATACTTTATTTAAAAAAATAAAATAGTTTTTATGGTGCGGCAGAAAATGGGTTAAAGTAAAAAATTAATTAATTTCAGATATTATAGTTTAAAATTAAACAAACCACCTGCAGCTATAAAACAAAAAATCTCATAAAAAATTAAGAATTATAATTAAAGTTATCAACATCGAATAATAGCCCAAGATACTTAAAAATTAAATCAAAGTAACTTTTCGCATAACTGCTCACATATTAATTTACATACATAAATGGCGAATATAAAAGCGCATGAAAATTGCAATGTCTTACTACACCCATACTCTGTAAGATCACCAAAGAAAGACCAACTGCTTAACATTTAGCTGGGTCATTGTCATTCACTTTTGCAAATTTATACGGCACCAACTCCTTACCATTTCATGGCAACAAACACCAAAGTCTAGACTTTTTTCATAAAATTTTTTATTGGGTGATTGTGGTTTGCCATCGCCATATCCAAATCTGACACAGTTATGCAACTCGTTTCTTAGCTAAGTGGTAAGTGAAACATACAAAGTTCTCAACAGTTTAATCTCATGAATACAATTCTTGTAGTTTTGTTGGCTCTTCTTGACATGGCGTGTTGTAAGAACGATTTACGTATTAAGATTTTAGAATAAGAATCTAAGATTGGCAGTTATGACGCTAATGCATTGAATGAGCGAATGAATGCATTCATGATAACAATCTATGTAACAAGTGCATATTTGTGTATGAATGTAAGTATATATAGCTTATATTCAAGAAATACAAAACTATGACAGCAGAAACTCCCACATATGTAGGCAATAGACTGTTAGGATGCAAGTAGCTGTGATGTGAAAAATACTTCGTAAAAGGCGATTTTAAAAAATACTGGAAAAAACACTAAAAAATCTTGCATCTGGGTCATTTCATCTTAAATCGTCCAGGCAGTATTTTTTTTTTTGCATATTATTTTTTAATAGTTTCTACATTGAAATCGATGAGACACGTATTTTTTTCTTTTGCTTGATTTTGAGTTCTTTCGTCGTGGGGAATTTTTTAAAATTCGTCTATAAACTCGATTTTGCGCTATTGTCGCATGTCAATTTTCACGCAAAATGTGATAACTTTGCGAAAAAACGTCTACTTACAAATTGATATACAAAAACAGTAATAAAGAATGGACAAATCGTAGCAATGCTAAAATTTTTGGGCTAAAAGTCATTTGATTTTTTTTCTATTTTAAATACGGTTATAAAAAAAATATCCAAAAATGTACTACACTCATGATTCTTTCTTCTAGAACGGACCTTTGAAATGATAACATATATCATGAATGAAGCCCAAAATTACTAAATAATTGGGACTGTTTTTTCAAAAAATCATAATTCCCAAACAATTGATTTGGGCTAATAGAGGCTGAAACATAATATTGTTGAAGAAAAAAAAACTGATGCAATTGGAAATTTTCAAGTCAAAAATTTTTTGATTTTTTTTTTCAAATGACGATATAAAAGTTATTTTTTGAAATATACCCTGTATCATATTTTTTTCTTTTAGAGGAACCTCTTAGCTACAAACATACAAAATTACGAAGATCGGACGTTTTTTCGCAAAGTTACCACATTTTCCGTGAAAATTGACATGCGACAATAGCGCAAAATCGAGTTTGTAGACGAATTTTAAAAAATTCCCCACGACGAAAGAACTCAAAATCAAGCAAAAGGAAAAAATACGTGTCTCATCGATTTCAATGGAGAAAATATTAAAAAAATAATATGCAAAAAAAAAAAATACTGCCTGGACGATTTGAGATGAAATGACCCATCTACAATTGAGGAGTGGCCGTACCGAAGGGCCTAAGTACCATTTCGAGGCAAAGGTAGTGTCATAATATGAAACGGGTGGCATTTTGTTAGAAATTAATAAAATTGCCTTCAGTTTTCACAAAAAAATTTTTTAATAGTGTGAAATTGATGTCATTATGTTGAGAAAATTATAACAGTCAAATAACAGACTATAAGGCACATAAAAAGTATGACATTACTTTTGCCTCGAAATGGTACTTAGGCCCTTTGGTACGGCCACTCCTCAATTGTAAAATTGTAAAGAATTCTAGCATCACGAGGCTTATAGATAATCCATTTTCGTCTTTCGGCTTATATAAGAAGTGGCATTTCATACCACGGTTAAGGCCTTGATTGTACAAGTAAAATTGTAAAAAAAAATTTGGTGCTCAAGAAAATCAAAAATTAATAAAAATTCTGAACGAGAACTCAATATTTTTTTTTTTTTTTTTGACTAATTTAGGGTTGTTTATTGCGAATCTGGCAACCATTTTTCTCTACCTGTTCTGTGATCGGAGTAATCCTTCCTTAAAGTGCAAAAAACAATATTTTCAGATATATGGCGTACATCCAGGAAGCAATATACTAACTTAGCTTTTGTCAACGGCATCAAATAGCCTTGGTCTTCGTCCTTAAAAAATATCTTTAACTTTTACAATTGGATCATTACTTTCCGAGATATCATCCATTGAAGTAAAGTTATAGAAAATCCCTGTACTATATTAAATTTGTATTCCTTAACTTCAACGGATGATATATTGGAAAGAAATGAAACTGACAAAATTGAACTTCACTGCTTCCTGGATGAATGCCATGTGTCTGCATAAAGCGTGTTCTGCACTTTAAAGAACGGATCAGAGACCTGATAAAAGAAACGGTAAGCAGATTCAGATTCAGCTACCCCAAATTAGTGAACAACAGTTATCGAGTTTTCATTCAGAATTTTCTCCCTCGATTTGTTGCACTGTGTAATCAATCTCTGCACTACAACAACATTAAGTACAATTACTCGGAAGCGTAGGTGCGAATACCATTCAAGTAGATAATTGAAATTTTTTTTTTAGTACTAAAGCAGATATCTGAGAATTCATATGATTTAGCATTTCTATTTGACTTGTCTGACAAACTTTTCGAGAAAATTATCTCTTTAGACATACAAAAATAGCCAGCAGGGAAGCGGGAAAATATCTATTAAATTTTGAATGTAGTTTGATGACAAAACTCACTTACCAAGGCGGATGAAACTTACTTGAAACACTTAACGCAGTCGTATTCCTTGACTGTCTACCTCTTGTTGGCGTACTTACGAGTTCATTAGTTACAGCATTAGCTTGTATAGTACGATTAACTTTATTGGAACTCATATTTGCATCCTTAATAAGTGAATTTGAAGCTCCACTCTCTAACGACTGAATTTGTGATACCTTAGGAACTTGGTCCGCTCGTGATGCGGATTGTTGGCGTGACTTATGTTGACCCCGTTTGCGGGAATTAACATTTGAATCACTTGAAGATGAATTCGGATGGTAAGTAGCTTGAGTTTTATACACAATGGGAATATCATGTTGTGTAACCAGCGCTTGTGCTGTTGGTCGTTGCTGTCTATGAGAATCGTAGCTGCGTGATACCAAAGTCTTATTCACATGTTGTTTTATTGCTGAAGAACGTAAAGAGGGCGACTGGGGCAACTCAGTCGAAGTTGGCGCAGATTTCGTATTCCTATTCCTTGATGTTCGTGTCATCACTTTCCTTCCTGCTGTTGAAATGCTTTCATTACTACTTCTGTTTCCATGGGCTAAAATGTGTTCACCATCCAGCCTGGTCTTGGCTCCTGTTTTTGTGCCAAACCTGACTCGGCTCCAACTTGAATTTTGTTTACCATTCACTTCCGCCTGATACTGCTCCTTTTGCGTTTGTTCCGCTTTTTCTTGCAATGTTGCATAACAGCCGAAGTTGACGAAGACGCTTAAGACGAAAAAAGCAGCAATAAATTGCACTTGGCCAAACACTTTCATTTTTCGTTCGGCGATGGCTTTTGTAGACCCGCCAATCGATGCGATTTATATTTTTTGGTTAGTCAGGTGAGTGCATGTGTATTGTTTTTTATATTGTTTCTTGTGCTTTGCTCTTAAAACGAGATTTAAGGTCACGGTGACCTCAAATTAATAGGAACACATTTAAATTTTTGCTTAAAATACAAAAATCAATAGGTAGCCCGATGCAGAGATTCACTGCCATATGAAAATAGTTTTTGCTGATCAACTTAAATCTTGAAAAATAAAACCGCGTCGAATACAGAGAGCACTTTGAGCGCATGCGCGGAGGTCTCGTAGCAAACTAAAGCTTTGAGCTCGCACATTTCGCTAATGCAGGTGACCAAGCTGTTTGGCTTCGAACTCATTCGATGCATAAACTGCAAAATGATGTTGGCAAAAACAAAACAAAAGAAATTTCAAAGATAGCTAACAAAATAAAAACAGAAAGAAGCTCCAAAGCTTAACCTTAGTGCTTATGAGCAAATATGCGACGTCATACGTTTATTTTTGAATAAGCTTATATATGGAAAATTAAAAACTTTAAACGTTTCGAATTGGACCCTTACTGTTCGAGTTATCATTCATTGAAATCGTGCTATCCAAACTCCATACAAAGGACTAAATTATATCTGTTTGCACATAGTCAAGACAACTGTCCTTCGATAGAAGATAATTTGGAAAGTAATGATCTAATTGGAAAAATACGAAGGTACATCCAGTGTCATTGGCAAAATTGTGGTATGTGCATTGTTTACTGTAAGTGTGCATGGTGTGCCTTAACCCGTTCTAAATCGGACGTCGTAGCACATCAAATGTTTTTTCAGATTCTGTTTACTTATCGTTCAAATGATGTATAAAAAAATTTTCACTCGTGACTCCTCGACTAAATTTTGAGATAATCCCCTTTCCAATTGGGGCATTTTCCCATACAAAAAGAAAAAAATTTTTTTTTAACTACATTAAACAAAATCAAATATCAAATATCAAAATAATCACAATCGATGTGTTTTGCAATGCTTAACGCGAATCCAACCTCAGAATTGCTCTATCGTGTACAGTTAGTTTATGAGATATTGTAACCTAAAGACCAAAAAAAGTAGTTTTTTGCCATTTTTTGAAGCTATATAACTATGTAACATATCATTTATTTGTCAAATGTGGCTTAAATACTTGAAAGCCCTAATCTTTTCCTTCAAAACCTAATTTAAATTATATTTAAATTAGGTTTTAAGGGCAAATATTAGAACTTTCAAGTTGCTTACCAGATTTAACGAAATTAAAATTTCTTTCACATTTTAAACATGTTCAACGAAACGACTACTTCTAAATTCAGCCGTTTGACACCCCGAGTGTTGTTGTTACGTGTATGGCATACGGCTGAATTTTGAAATGGTCGGTTCGTTGAACATGTTTAAAACGTGAAAGAAGTTTTAATTTCGTTAAATCTGGTAAGCAACTTGAAAGTTCTAATCTTTGCCTTTAAAACCTTATTTAAATTATGTTGATATCTTTTTTTTCCTCACATTACGGCCAAGATATATTTTATGGAAATATAAATTCAAAACCAAATCTTTTAAAATGGTGCTATAGAATAGAATTTAGAGAGATAAATGTGAAAAAACGCCAAATTCTTCAAAACATTTTGGAAAATAAAAAATATAGGCCACTCCATATTTCTACCAAACTTTCTTTATTTAATCAGTGTTATGTCTACGTTAAGCCCTGGGAATGCCTAAGTGCGCAAATTTACATTTGACTTTTTTTCTTAATCTATATGATGGTACTAAATATTACTGTATTAATTAGGCTCTGACCGTATTGTCTGAAGCATATATAATTTTAAATCGATGAGACTTTTTATGGGAGTTGAATATTTGTAATATAACACACAATATTTTTACACTGAGAAAAAAAATAAAAAAATACACGAAATAAAAAAAAAACCTATTTTAGTGAAGTGTAAATTACTCTTAAAAACGAAAAATTTCGTTAAATATTTTGGTAATTAAAAAAAATGGCCACTTGATATTTTCACCAAACTTTTTTTTTCAAATGGGTATTATGTCCACTTTAAGCACTAGGAGTGCCTAAGTATGTCTACTTTAAGCACTAAGTGCCTAAGTGCGCAAACTTGACATTGTATTTTTTTTTTTCAACCTATTTGATTGTCCTAAAAATGCTATTAAATTAAATTTCAAATCCAGGTTCCGAATATTTTTTCTAAATATTATGAATGGTTTTTGGGTGATTTCATTACTTTGAGCTCTAATAACTAACACAACACGTTATGTTAATACACAGAAAAAAAAAAAATCAATAAATCCTCAAATATTTTTTTTTTTATTTTTAAAAATCCTTTGTTTATTGTTTTTGTTATTTTTTTTATATAATAAAACTGAAAAATATATTTGCGTCAGCAACAAAACAAAAGCTTATTTAATCATGTTATTAAGAAGTACTCTCGCAACCGAAAAAGTACTTTCTGAAGAGTAAAAAGGTCCCCTCCAAAATTATCAAATATCATCACCGATACTTGCTAAGCATTATTACTATATTAATATTATTTATTATACTCATATTATTTATTATATTAATATTATTAATATTATTAGTGCCTCAGAAATCAAATATTACACGTCTACTTACAATTTCGTTATTGCAGATTTTTTCGTTAGTTATGGTGCAATTTATATTTCAGTTGTATGGGAGATTCCACGCCCACTTGCCCAATCGTGCTGAAATTTTTTATAAATTTAAGAAACTACATAAAATCCATACGGTTAAAATTTTGTAACCATAGGTCGTTCCGTTTTTAAGATATAGCCCAAAATGTAAATAAGTTGCACGGGAGGTGCCACACCCACTTGTCCAAAAATTCTGAAATAATTTTTTTGTGCTTTCCCATACCTAAAACATAAAAAACTGCAAAAAAAATAGTTTTTTCCGTCTAGCATGTACTAATCGCATCACTGTGCGCCGTGTGTGTTATATCTTCAAATATACCACAAAGCACCGAATTTTCCACTTTTAAGCCAGAATATTTAGAGAGTTAATTCAGCAAATCTGACATTATTTTCAATGGAACTCGAAATCAACTTCGCAAGCCGACAACGCAAAATTAGTGCTGCCCTGTGTAATCTGTACTATTTATATAAAATTGCTTATATGAAAACCCTATGTAACACTGTTATGCAAAATATACCGAACCGATTTTAACAATTTTTAAAAACATTCTAAGTATTCTAATTAACCAAATTGCATACTTTTTTTTTAATTTACCGAAGATAAACCATTTTTTTTTTTTTTAGTATGTTGTCTTGTTGTTGTTGTCTTTTCCTTCTATTTTATTCATTGTTGTGTTTATTCTTGTTGACTTTTACGATGTTTTCCAATATTTTCCAATACTTTTGAACTTTTTCCGATACATTAGATGTTTTGAGACTTTAACCGATTTCTTCGATATTTTCCAATACTTTCGGGCTATCACCGATATTTAGGATGCTTTTGGACTTTTACCGATACATAGATGTTTTTCAATATTTTTCGGTACATTTGGACTTACCGATTTCTTCAATGTCGATACATCCAACGTATAAGTTGATAACTCAAGTTTTGCATTAAGACTTGCAAAGTAGCAAAATAGCAATAATTTCTACTTGATTGTGAGCAATATTAAAAGTATAAACATTGCATTTCTCTGAGAAAATCGTATGAGCAAAGAGAACGAGAACATAAACTAAAAATTTTTATTTGAAAAATGACTTGATATTTTTGTGCCATAGGTTTTTAGTATAGAAAATGTAAATGTAAATTCAATCCCATGTATGTTGTTGTTGTATAGCAGCATTTTTCAACACTTATTTACAAATGCTATGATGCAAGACCTTTTGCACCGGATTGTGAACATGGCTAATAAGTAATTTATTGGAAATTAAAGTAATCAATAATTTACTATTAAATGGTCGACCTTCACAAGTTTTATACTGAAATTTATGTCATAGTTATATCGAGATGTGGAAAAGTTTTTGAATTGAAATTTCTTTGGCTGCTGTAAAAAACGATCTCAAAAAATTCCTCCCTAAAAACACCCAATATAAGAATTGAACAAAAAAATTTAACAAAATTTGATACAGATGCTAAAAGTTTTAAACAGTGGAAGTTTTAAACAAAAACAAGGCGGATTCGGAAATGTAAGCGACAAGTATAAAAATAAGATTTGTAAGCTTACAACACGGTATCAAAAACACGATTTAAATCAATTTTTATATTACCCCATTTTTTATTGCGTTTATGTTTTCTTTTGAGCAAAATAAAACAATTTTTAAAATTATTTTTATTAACATTTTTAAAAAGAGTTTGAAAAACGGTACTCTTAAGAAGAAAGTAACAAACCAAAACAAAAATAGTCAATTCCAATGTAGTTGTCGGAGCTGAATCCGAAGCCAGTCTCGTATAGCGAACGCACGAAATTTGTTTTACTCTTTTCTGCTGAACTAGAGAACTTTTTTTGGTCTTCAAAATAAACTATGAATTGATGTTAAATTATTTTTCTCTAAAAATTTTTGACCCTTAAGGGTGAACTATTTATTTTGCGACAGTGATTTCGATTTTTCGCATTTGTTTGAAAACACCAAATTAAAGCGATTCAAATTGTTAGGTTTTTTACTTTTAACAGTTCTTTTGATATCATACACATTGCTGTCGTTTTGAAAAGTTTGAGCGAAGTGAAATTTTGTAAAAAGTGAAGTGTTGCGAAGCAAAATTCAGAAAAAGTGAAGTATTAGCGAAGTGAAAACAAAAATCACAATTTTATTTATTCAATTCATTCATTTTTATGCTACACGTAACAAAATTAAAAAATGAGGGGATTCCTGAAAACGTGTAATCCCTCGAAAACCTCGTAAACTCGTAAAAGTTGTCAAAATCAATATGAAATTGGACAGTTTTACGAGTTTACGAAGTTTTCGAGGCTTTTACACGTTTTCAGGAATCGCCTCAATATATTTTGAAAAAATATGGAAAAAATAAATAAAAAATTTATTAGGTCAGAAATTTACCGAAATATGGCCGGCCACTCCAACATGGAAATTTTGTTTATGCGGTCGGAAAAACGGTTTTTACTCAAAACAAGGCATCTTACGAAAAAAGTTTATAATGCAAACCATGTTTAGAATGATCCAAAAAACACGTGTGAATTTTTTTCAAAATTTTTGGATATTTTTAATATGTTTTTTTGACCAATTTTTTAAAAATTATAAAATGTGCCCAAAAATTAAACGTATTCTTTGAATGATTCTAAGTATTTTAGGCATTATACACTTTTCACGTAAGATGTGTTTTTTTGTTAAAAAAATTTTTCCGACCACTTTTCCGGCCAATTTTCACCCTAAATTTTTCAATGAAGCGTTTTAAAGGAAATTTTTTTTACTTTTATAATATTCTGCTATATCTATATATTCTGCTATGACCCTAAAACAGTAATAGACAAAAGAGTAAAAAACACAAGAATTCGAAATTTTTGCTTTCTTTTTTGGTCTATAAACTATTTCGATGGCAAATTTAATTCTCTACAAAAAGTTTCCCATGAGGTATATCGAAATTTTAATTTAAAAAACCAAATTACTTCTCAGTCTGGGCAGGCATCGGTCATACAAAAAAGTATGTTTCTGAACCCTCATAAAAAGAATAGACAAATTTTGGATTCAAGAAAAAGTGAAGTGATTTTATGAAAGGGGAAGTGGCGAAGTGTTTTTGATAAAAAAAGGAGCAAAACACTTCAATTGAAGTGAAAATGACAGCACTGATCATACACTGCAACTTCTGAGATAAGACGCCACCTTCTTGACAAATCCAAAGACTTTGACAGTAATTGTATCTAACGTTCATGGTTCTCTTCTTTTTATGTCTTTTCTTCGGAAAGAGCATGTTTCACTTAATAAAGTATTTGTATTTGTATTTATTTGTATTTATTTATTGCAATATATTAGTACAATAAGAAAAATTCTTTTGCTGTACAACGTATTAAAGTGGCCAGTTACATATTATTGAATAAAGTTAATCAAATTAAATTATTGAAATTATTATTGAATTTGAGAAAACAAATTAAAAATAAATATATATTAAATAAAAAATTTAAAATAGCTTTACATTAAAATATAATAAAAAACACTAACGATATGACGATAGATGCTTGGATATCTTAAAATTAGATGAGTCTATAATCTTATAAGTCTGTAGCTAATTAGAAGAAAAATATTCAATGACCAAATGCTTAAAACTGTTGAGTACCCTAATGTTCTTCAGATTATTAGGCAGAGAGTTCCAAATTCTTATAGCGTGGATGAAAAAAAGTCTAGTAGAGTTGTAGTAATTAAATTGCGGAATGATTAAGTTATGAGATCTATTGGATAAGCTAAATTGTAATTTTTCAAAAAGATAATGCGGTGTCTTAGAGTTCATCAGTTTATAAAGGAAAACACAGTTTCTTGCCAAGAGATAATTTTCAAGTGAGCACCCAAGGATCTTTTCTTTCCATGAAGAGATATGATCATATCTACGTATTGAGTAAACATATCGGGTGGCATTATTGAACGCTACTTGTAATTTGTGAAATGATTTCGAGTCCAATTTACTGTAAACCACATCAAAGTATGTAATCAAAGGAATTAAGAGACACAAAACAAGTCTGCGCTTAGTTTCAACTGGAGTAAAATCAGCAGACAAACGAAGGCATCGTAGAGTCGAGTAGATTTTACCAACAACAGAATTGATATGATCACAGCATGTAAGAGACGAATTGAGAACATATCCAAGGCATGTAGTTTTATTGACCAGTTTAAGTTGGGAGTTACCAATAAAAAGAGGAGGAATATCGTTGAGGTAAGGAATTTTACGGGAAATTGGTAAAACGTGTGATTTGATAGGATTTAAACAAAGTTTATTTTCTATGGCCCATCTGTTAACAACAGCTAAATCCTCATTAATTCGATAACACAAGTCATCAATAAGTCCGATTTGGCGGGAAAAATATATTTGTATATCATCAGCATAGGCGTGAATTTTAACATTATTACATACTGAAAAAATGTCGTTGATAAATAGGCTAAACAAAAGTGGGCCTAGAACAGAGCCTTGGGGGACCCCAGAATGACACACTTTAGAGTCAGAGAAGACTTCACCCACTCTGACTTTTTGCAGCCTATCCTCTAGATAGCTTTTCATCAATCTCAAGGAATTATCGCAGAATCCATAATAGTATTTTAATTTGGTACACAATGGGTGCTATTATTGATTCCGTCGGAAAGCATTTTCCGCGCGGAAGCAAATTTTGCTATTATTGATTCCGAAAATTCGATACATCTGTCATAACTGTTCCGCAAAACAGATAAATTTGGCATTATTGGTTCCGCACGTAATTTGAGAAATTTAACATCCCTGACATCGAAGTGACGTTTATTTTTGTGTATTCTTGATTCCGACGGATAGATATTTTTCAGTAATTTCTTTCCGCTAAATTTTTGTGTCGGAAAGACTATAAAAAGTTAAAAATGTAAGTTTTTTTGTTAATTACGCCGTAGTTATTGATGAATATATTAATATATGTGCTTAAAATTTAAAATTTTTTAGGAATAAGCGGGAGAAATATACAAATAGGCACCAACTACAAATTATGATGCAACAAATGCAAGAAAACTCGGATATTGCTGGTGGATTTACACAGCGGCAGTCTGCAGAGCTAAAAAAATTTTGGAGCGAGTTAAATGCCACTTTATTTAGGCGGAAATTTCGTTGGAAGCTGTAAATTAAAATTTTTTTTTTAATTAAGCAAGCGCATTTATTCAAATTAACATGTTCTAACTCACTCTATGTCCCTCAGTTGAAATATGTCCCCAGAATTGAGCCTCAATATTTTTCTCTCAATTCTGAGATTAACGCGATCGTTGCTGTCGCTATCACTGTCAAAAAACGCTATTGTATCCATTTAATTGTTTATATTTTTACAAAATTATTAAATTTTTACAAGATTTATCTGTTTACACTTTTGTTTATTTTTTTTTTTATCCTTTGTCATCTGTCAAAATGTTAGAGATGTTCTTATTTCAGGGCTCCCAATATTTTCATTCGATATTCCACTACCGTCGGAATCAATAATAGTAGTTTTCATATCGAACGATATTTCTTTCCGCGAAAATTTCCTTATCGAACGGAATCAATAATAGGTGCGTTTTTTTCGGCATTCTATCTGGACTTTCTTTAGCACTTTACGATAAATGTATGGGAAAGCAACAACAAATAGCGCCAAGCTAATGCACGTTAAATTAAAGTGGTAAGCTCCGCGGCTAAATATTGTTGCCGTTTGACACCGTTTTTTATTGATTATTAATCGGGTTTTTGTAATCGGTAATTGTGACTTCGCACTTGTTATCGATTGTAAGTTGACATTTGTGTATTGTTGACATTTGTATTGTTTTTTTTTTTATTAAAAAATATTAAGAAGTGTAATTGAAAATGGCTAAAATTCGTTCAAAACTTAAGCGTCATACCAAAGGTAAAAGCTGGGGACGAGGCCTTTCGTCAACTTCAAATCCAGAGCAGATGAAACATCGGATGAAGGCAAAGTCGCGTTTCTTTCAACCAAATTTGAATATGGGTAAGAAAATTGCTTTATTCAGTAAAAAAAATGCATTAATTTATAAATTATAGTGGCAGGAGATGCAGATGCAACTGGCCTAACATTGGAAGCGGTCCAAAAACATGAACAGCGTCAAATGTACAACGCCGAAGCCACAGTAAATGACATCGCAGGAAGCTTGAAATCTTTCAATATGGATGATGATGCTGATGAGGATATGTCCGAAACACAACACGGCACATTTAAGACTTTCAAAACATTTGCATCCAACTACAGCACTTGTACCAACATGAGCTTTAAAAATTGCCCGTCGGCTTTAGAGGTTCTTCAGATTTGCATAAGGAAATGTTGGCCATATTAACAGCGCTGACGGAAATAATAAAAGAACGTGGCGGTACAGAATCATCTACAGAATATTTTATTTTATTAATGCAACGAATAGAGGCAAGCACTGAGGAGCAGGATATTATTGCTGGTGTGTCTCTATTGGGTATGGGTATAAAATCAGTGCCAGCACCAGTACTTCGTAAAAGTTTCGAAGAGACTGCACAAACGCTGTTTTCGTTGTTGCAGCGTTTTATGGAGACAACAAATCAATCGGTCATTAAATACATCAATGGCTGCCTGTCAGTGTTGTTGCGTGCACAAGACTATGCGACCTGGAGTTATAGCTCAACTTGGCAGTATATTGATGCGATACTCTCATTTACGACGCATTTAAAACCAAAAGTAGGTAGTTTTTGATTAATTTTTCAATTATGTACTTACTAAATTCTTTTAATATACATAGATACGCAAAGCAGCACAACATGCAATTGTGTCCATAGTACATGACAGTTCATTTATGACAACTTCCAACTCTAATGATGAAAATGGTGATGACAATGAGGCATCTGCAGCAACCAGTACTAATGGAAATTAAATAAAAATAAAATCTCATCCTGCTAGCTAATGATGCTGCTAGCATGCACTCTGGTAAATCTTCTACCTCGCGTTATAGTGCTGGTGGCAAGGGTATACATCGACCTGTTGGGGCCAGTAATGCAGTTTCGATGAAATCGGATTATACAGCTAAATCGGGCAAATCAGCATATTCAGGTTCACTACTACTACTCATCGAAAAAGGCAAAAGGTGATACGAAAAAAAAGGCAAAGTAGATCCATACACTAACATACCATTGAGTAGAAATTCCTTAAATAAACGGTAAAATGAGTTGAGACTATTCAAAATCATAATCTTAATAATGAATTCTTTTTTAATTTGATATATAGTTCACGTGCGATTAAAAACGCTGTTAAAAATTCACGCAAAGGAGCATTCAAAGGTGTGAAAAACAAGATACAAAAATCTTATAAAAAAGAAATGATTGCGGGTTTCTTTTTGAAATCTAAAGTTGATATTTTATTGTAAAAAGCTTGTAAAAAAAACAGTTTGAAAGCAAGGCGTGTTAAATTAATTACTGTATAAAATAAAGTTCATTATTACTATGTAAACTAAATAATTCATATTTTTTAAAAGTTTATAGTTATTTGGAACGTTAAACACATTAAAAGTATTAAAATAACTTCTGGCTGTAAATGACCTGAGAAAATTGCTGAATACATTTATTTTTGCATACAAAAGTTGAACTCGTCTTTGAATGAATAACACATACAGTTTATTTAAATCGTCAAAGTATTGCTTCTCAATCAGGCCTGTTCTGTAATCCTCGTGGTTTCAATTACTTTTCACTTAGGAGGTTTTTTTGATGAAATGGTGAGTCACACGATAAAAAGTATTAAAATCTTTTTTGAGGAAAATTACAGATTCTACAAATAACATTGACTTGCATCAACAAAAAAGTAACCGTTTAGGAAACATTCTTAAAAAACTGCAAAAAGTCGAAAAATTCGACTTTACCGAATATTTACTTTTTAATAAATACTAATGAATATTATTTCTAGAACCTGTAATTCTCCACAAAAAAAGATTCTTATACTTTTTATAGTGTGACTCACCATTTTCATCCAAAAAACCTCCTAAGTGAAAAGTAATTGAAACCACGAGGATTACAGAACAGGCCTGAATATTAGTCGTTGTCCACTTATCATCTGGATTGACTCCAGCCATTGCCTCCTCACGAAGATACAATTTATTCTTGTCATCTAATAAAATTATCGTATGCGTACGACTGCCATAACTGGCTTCTGGTATATGCACCAGAAGGTTCTCCACAATTTGGTGCTCGTCGTTGATGATAAACTATTACCAAAACCAAAGTAGCGACCTTCTTCATATTGATCAAGACCCAGTGGTACATTGCTGCAAAGTGGTCAGACAATTTTTCAACAAATTCATTGCTGATACCCTTCTCTTCAAGTAAATTCATAACTAAATCATATAGACAACCATCGAGCACATCTCCGGCAACAGCAACAGCGTATACTTTATCATTTCACTCGCTTTCAAAAATGCACCTTTCAACAATTTTTTGGTCATTATATTCGCCTTCCTGTGGTGTTCCTTGTAGGAAATTGTGGCTTGCTACGCATTTCACCCATTCGGGTTTATCAGCATTTGGATCAATTTCGGGTTCTTCCTCAGTGTCAACTATATGATTTACGTTGAAACTGACGACAACAACGGCTCTACATCAGCGCCTTGCAATTTAACAGTGAATCCATCCAAAGCAGTTGGCCCAGCTTTGGCTTTTTCTGCCTTACGCTCTGCGACAATTTCTTCAGTTAAAAACTCAACCAATTCGCGTTCACCCTTGGTGTGAATGTGATGTTTAATACCACAACCGCAGCTGCACCCTAAGCTTGGCTTTTCAACATTTAAATCCTAATATTGTTGGATTTTTCGACATGTGCCAAATGCTGTAAGGTTGCACTTACCGAATACATTTTTCAGTGAATTTGCCTTGGCACTGGCGGCGATATTGAAAAAACGTAATGTGGCTTTGTTCAAATTATTAAATTTTCTGTATTTTTAGAAAACTATTTAATTTCTTTCAAAGTTAACCAAAAAACAAAAAACCAAAACATAAACAAATGTCAGCTGTTAATAAAGAAGAACATAATTTTCGAAAGTGCTATTCACAATGCAGCGTTTTGTTCGACCACAGTTAGCACATTTAAGCCCACTTTAAGCCCACTTGCCACGAAAACGAACCTAATAGCACCCAATATATCATGATTTACGCAGTCAAATGTAAACTTAATAAAAAAGAACATACCTAGCACATAAAACTCATCCCTGAAATTACGTAAAATTGCCATTCACCGTGTTATTCCGCAACTATCGCAATTTTTTTAGATGTGAAATACCACTGTGAATGGCAATCCTCCATCATTGTGCAGCTGTGCAACCATACTGTACTTTTTCCTCTTTTGCTTAGTGCTGGTTCACACGACAAACTAAATTGTCGGGGTTGTTCGCGGTTAAATACATGAAAATAAACTTTTTAATTAAAAGTAAAAATTCGTTTTTAACTTTATAAAAAGTACAATAACATCAGTCTCTCGCGCGGGGTTTGGTGTCGGCCACCGGGAACGTGCTGGTGGATTACGCTATGGATTACAAAAAGAACCTCGAGTTCGTGGTAGTCCTTCCCGATACCTTGTACTGATTGCAATAATCAGTACATTAGAACAAGAAGAAGAAGTAAATTGTCGGGTGACAGTACTTTTTTTTAGGCAAGCGGTGGGTAGCGGTCCCTCCGGTTGCCAACAAATTAAGTTTGTCGTGTGAACCAGCACTTATATATCAAACAATTTGCAACAAAGTTTAACCATTTCGCCGCGAGGCCAATTTATGTATAGAAATTGAAAAAATTTACAATTTAAACATTTATGTTTGTACAGAAAAGTAAACTGTGAGCCAAAAAATTAAATCATCAACGTACATGAATGAGATTTGGTACATATGTAAAAAGCGGCTCCCGTAAATAACGCCAAAAACTTATTACGAAACGCCAAAATTTTTGGAAATAATGTCATAATAATGCCAATTTTTTTTTCTCAAATAACGCCAGAAAAATCATCAGTCAGAAAAAATCCAAAACGAAATGGAAATAACGCCAGAATTTTGTATGCTGATTTTTCTGGCGTTATTTCCTATGGCGTAACTTCCTTTTCGTATACTGCATAATCTTTGGAAATAAAGCCACATTTCTTGGAAATAACGCCAGGAATGGAAATAACGCCAGAATTTTGTATGAAGATTTTTCTGGTGTTATTTCTTATGGCATTATTTCAGGGAGCCGTAAAAATTACCAAGACAAATAATGTGCTCTGGGAAAAATGGCGGTACCACGTCCTCACAAAAATCACTTCATCATATCTCTGAAATGGGCGATCTCACGCCCCTAAAAAAAATCATCATTTATTAGGTTTGGAACATACGTAAAACGGATCAAGACAAATAACATCCAGTGGAAAAGTTGGTGATACCACGCCAACTTTCAAGGTGATACTTAAGGAGAGACAAATTTTATTAGCTGTAAGCACTTTCTTAACTGTATTCATTTAAATTTTTTATGCTTTCAATGACAACGAGATTGGTTTTTGCCGATAACAACCGTTTATGGCGAGTTTTCGCTACAAAAATGAACAAGGTGTTTTCGAAGTATTATTATAAGATGCAATGTCTGATTAAACTGCAGCGTCTGTTTAGCCCCTTTTACATTATCAGTGTAGCCAACAAACTGGCCATCAATATGTCATACCGAGTTTGCGTTTACATGTTCAATAAACTGTCAATATTTAGTGTTGCTTTGTACGCCAAAGAGGAAACAAAGTAACAGCGGATAAAATGTTTATGATAGAAATAAATAAATAAAAAATAATGGAAACATCAAAATACACAACATAAATTTTTTTAAATGGGTCCATAGCATTGATTTGTCATTTCCGAACCCACTTTATAACCAAAAAAATGGGCATTGGCAATTTATTAATATTTTTTTATTGAAATCTTTTTTTTTTAAATTAAAAATAAGAGTCTTTGATAAAAATAATAACAATCAGGTTTCAGTAAATTGATTTTGTCCCAGTCATGAAATTAAAAGGTTTTCTTCAAGCTCCCATTAAGCTTCAGCAAAAACCAAAATCATTAAACTATCCGTTTTTGATTAAAAACAAATCAAATTTGCAAGCCATTTTCATTTCCGCACGATGTGCACCCGTTGAAATCTTTTCTTAACTGACTTAAAGTGCACTGAAAAATTTTCATTGCGTTTACACAGTCAACTTACTCATCAATAAAGTCATCAATACAGCAGAAAGTCAAAAAATTTTGTTTTTCGGCAATCAGATTGATGAGCACGGTGGTTTTTAAAAAATTTTAACTTTTTGAAGTACCACCCGCGATTTTTTTCAGGGGTAATGTTGGGGGACCCTTCTAGTATCTAAATCCGCAATCCGCGAAATCGGACGTCCAGCCGTTTTTTTTTTTCGACCTTTTAGTTTTTTTAACGATTTTTAAGTATATCTCGGTGTGTATATACATGTTATGTACACATATATATGTATATACGTACATATATATAATTGTATATGTATATATGTGTAATATATATATATGGATATATATATACATACATACATACATACATATAAAAGGTATCATTTCCGCACCATTTATTTTTTAAAAAATCGGTTTTTTCGTATTTAAGAAAAACACAAACAAAAACCGGAAACGAAAGTAATCACTTCAAATGTGATTTTTGATGCTTAATCCGATTCCGGTATTAGAATTGCTCTATTACGTCTGGACTTTGAGATATCCTTACATATATGTTTAAAGGACACCATTTTTTTTCCTATTTTTGAAGTTATATAACAAGATAAGGTAATATTATGCCGTAAAATCTGGTATGACAGTTAATAGCCCTAGTTTTTTCCTTAAAAACTCAATCAAACCGATAACGATATCTTTTTTTTTGTCGGAGATATCTTTGCCTAAAAAGTTAAAAAAGTGCAAAAACACGATTTTTGGCTATATTGGATGTTATATGCAGGACACACAAAATTTTTTTGGGAATTTCTATTACCAGAAACATTTGGTACTTTCTTTTGGCTTTAAATTGAGCTATCAAATGTTCATCTGCAATATTTTTCTGCGAAGTTATGTTAACTTTAAAATCACACCATGAAACTTAAAGCGAAAAATCTCGGTTTTCGGCTATATTTGAGGTGGGATACAGTACGGACGAAATTCGTCTGCTCTTTTTTACCAACCGAAGCATTTGAAACCATTCTTTATCTTCAAAATAAGCTATCAAGAGGTCTCTTGTGATTGTTTTCCACAAAGTTATGACCATTTAAAAATTACATTATGGAGTGCAAACTCACAGTGTACGAGTATTCCTTATATTGCTGCAACATGTCGTCTTAAAATAGTCATAACTTTTTACAAAACAATTACAAGAGACCACTTAATAGCTCATTTTGAAGATGAAGAATGGTTTTAAATGCTTCAGTTAGTAAAAAAGAGCAGACGAATTTCGTCCGTACTGTATACAACCTCAAATATAGCCGAAAACCGAGATTTTTCGCTTTAAGTTTCATGGTGTGATTTTAAAGTTAACATAACTTCGAAGAAAAATATTGCAGATGAACATTTGATAGCTCATTTTAAAGCCAAAAGAAAGTACCAAATGTTTCTGGTAATAGAAATTCCCAAAAAAATTTTGTGTGTCCTGCATATAACATCCAATATAGCCAAAAATCGAGTTTTTGCACTTTTTTAACTTTTTAGGCAAAGATATCTCCGACAAAAAAAAAGATATCGTTATCGGTTTGATTGAGTTTTTAAGGAAAAAACTAGGGCTATTAACTGTCATACCAGATTTTACGGCATAATATTACCTTATCTTGTTATATAACTTCAAAAATAGGAAAAAAAATGGTGTCCTTTAAACATATATGTAAGGATATCTCAAAGTCCAGACGTAATAGAGCAATTCTAATACCGGAATCGGATTAAGCATCAAAAATCACATCTGAAGTGACTACTTTCGTTTCCGGTTTTTGTTTGTGTTTTTCTTAAATACGAAAAAACTGATTTTTTTAAAAAATAAATGGTGCGGAAACGATACCTTTTATATGTATGTATGTATGTATGTATATATATCCATATATATATATTACACATATATACATATACAAGTATATATATGTACGTATATACATATATATATGTACATAATATGCATATACACACCGAGACATACTCAAAAACCGTTAAAAAAACTACAAGGTCGAAAAAAAAAAACGGCTGGACGTTCGATTTCGCGGTTTGCGGATTTAGATACTAGAAGGGTCCCCCAACATTATCCCTGAAAAAAATCGCGGGTGGTATTTCAAAAAGTTAAAATTTTTTAAAAACCACCGTGTGAGTGTTTACATTATCAGTTTCTCATCAATCTGCATACATTCTCAGATTGATGATAAAAAAGTGAACTTGGCATCATTGGCATATTGATGGCTATATTGTTAATGTAAAAAGGCCTTATGATTCATAGCTTGTGAGCTGCTATCAGTATAACAAACAATCGAAATATTTCTTCGCAACATATATATCGGTCCGATATTTCAGCAATTCAATTCACAATCCTTGTGAATGGGTTCTGTGTGGCAATTAGAAACGCCATATTGATTTTAATGTTTTGGCATCACTGTCCGCTAACTTCACCACATTCACCACAGAGAAGTTGTGTTATTTTTTTGTGAATTTTATTGTGTCTTGAAACTCTTTGAAGACGGTTGTTCGTCGTCATAGTCAATTTTTTTAGTTAATTTTTACAGATTAACAGAAAATTTTGTGAAATTTCTAAAAAATAAGAGTGAAAATAGCAATGTTTCTAAAACAAAAAAAGAAATTATAATTTAATGTGAAAAAAGAAGTATAAAAAGTTTACGAAAGAGAGAAAAAGGTGTTCGCTTAAGTGTGAGTGTGAAAAGATGCGCTGCTATGTGATAGAGCGAGAGGGCAGCAAGTGAAGAAATTACTCTGCTGAAAAATAAATTCAAATTCTTTTGTAATATGGTAATACTCATCAACAAAATTTAGTTAAAAAAAAATTGTCAATTGCAATTTGATATCGAAAATTAAAAAAAGGGAAAATTTAAAAGCGAAAGAAAATATAAAGAGCAATAAAAAAATTTAAATTTTACCGAACTGAGAGATGAAAAGTGTGAGAGATGTGAATGAAAATTTCATTGAGTTCAAATACCATGATGATGAAAATTTTGTCGAGTGCAAAGTTTTACGTAAATTTTCTTCTCGGTAACGTGCGTTTTGAGGTCATGCTGGTGGAAAAATTTCGTTGAGCCCCCAATGCAAATATGGCAAAATCAATAATTTGCTTAAAATAAAATCAAATTGAAATTAAAACAAAGCAAATTAGAGAAATCAAAAGAGAAAACGTATGGGGCGTTAAAAACGTAAAGTTACGAATCGTGTTCTGTGTACAAAATTAGTAAAGTTAAATAAAATCGTACAAATTAACGAAAGTCAACACGAAAGCTAAACAAAAACAAAAAAGTATTACGAAAGCAAATTTCGGTGTTCGTCGTGTTTTTGAGTTACGCGAAGGTAGCTGTGTGTGTGTGTGTGTGTGCTGTGCGTGTGCTCCAGTCACCCAAATTTTTTTTTTTCGTGGCGGAAAATTTGGGCAAAACGGATTTTGTAATGAATTTATCAAAATTGTAATTTTTATTTGTGCGATTTGATCTTTTTGCAAAAACACCGCAGCGCCACACAAAAACGAAAAATACATAACGCACTTCACTTCAGTTAATCACACAAAGAAAAAAAAAAATCAATACAGGGAGTGAAGAAGCCAGGACTGCAGAAGAATTCACATGACTATAAATCGTCGGTATTGATTTCTTCCCATTCGACTTTATCGGGATATGAAGTCCATGCAGCGAATCAGGTGGGTCGCCAAGGATGATTTTTTTTTTTTTGTTATGAAATTAAAGGGGTCCAAGAATTAAAACAAAAACTTGTATTGGACTCAACGGCCCTTACAAAAGATTACAATTATAACAAATTCAATGGGTATCTACCAAAATTCGTTTAATATTCATTCATATTACTTAAGTGATATAGAAATTTGTGCAAATGAATTGAATCAATTGAGTCCGCAGAATTGGCAGGATCCATTATAATAGCTACGATAGCGGATCGAGCCCAAGCAATCATTTCACTTTTTGACATTTTAAGAGATCTTTATCTCTTTATTCTTAATATGGGGCCTGTGCCAAATCGAAACTTTTTCTTTAAGCAAATAGGGGTGAAAAAAAATTTCACTCTGGTGACTAAAATTTCCATTTTTGCTGTGCCAAATGGATTACAATTTCTGACAGATTCAATTTTTGACGTTTCAGGAACGAACTTTTTTTACATTTGTTTTATTAAATTTTTAGCGATTGCAGAAAATAAATACGTTAAAAAATTCATGATTTAAGAAAAATTAATATGCTGAAGGAGCTGAATCAGCGAATGACGCAATTGTGGAGCTGATTTTTAACAAAAGAAGCGTGATTCAAAGTGTCATAAGAAAATTTATTTGGTGGAACAATTAAAAATAAAAATATTGGCCATCTATCGAAAATTTATTTATTATTAATTAAAGTTTATTCCTTAAAAATAATATCGTCCAAATTTAAGTCCTAGCGGTCATGGCATTCATTTCTTGAAACATTAAAATTTGACTTTGTGATGGCTGCCATTTTCTGATGATTATTTTCTTTGAAATGCGCCAAAAAGTTGGTATCTTAGCGTAAACTTTAGGTTTTAGATACCTCCACAGGAAAAAACCCATAGGGGTTACATCCGTACTGCGTGGAAATCAATTTGCCAGGAAAAATTTCACGAACTCGTGGCAAGACATGTATGACTTTGATATACTTGATTGCAGCAAAATCGAAACTATAGGAATGCCCTCATGAAGAACAACTTGTTGTTTGAAGTCTAAATAACTTCCGGTGCAATATGGCCACGCTGCCATGAACCATTCCATATTTTATTAATTTACTTTTCTAAGATATGTTGCAAAAAATATTTTTTCAGATAAATAAAAATTTTTAATTTGAATTTTTAAATTTGTTTGTTTTCAATTTCGATTGTCAAAATTTTCAGTAGCCTCTGGGCTAGTACAAATTTTGACACAACAAGTTCACCTCATATGCTTCAAAAATTGCATTTGAGATGTCAGAATTTGTATAGGTGAGTGAAATGTTTTCGATTGACACAGGCCCATGGAGATAAAAAAAATATACCAAATCAATGTATGTATAATAATATAATAAGTATAATCTAATTAGATTATGTAACAATTAATTTATTAGAGATTTTGAATACACAGTGAATTGTAGAAAACTTCAATCTTTAAATCAATTAATATAATTTTTCGAAAATGTATCCATATTCGGTCCAACAAATGCCACGACGATTGTACATCTGGTTCGAAAAATCAAAATGCGTTAAAACACATGAAGTTTTAAAATTTCTAACTTAAAAACAAACAGTTTTTAATATCCTTTATTAAAGTGGATTCTGCATTTCTACTTAGCCGTGAAATCGTTTTTTCTTTTAGGGGTGTGGCACAGCCCACTTAAAAACATAATAATCAAACTAATATTTCTTAGTGTCAACCCTATCTCCATAGTAAATTTCATAAATATCGATGTAGCGGTTAAGCTATTATTTAAGGGAATTGCACCGTCCAAATAAAAAAAAAACACAAGTCATATTACTGTTCCTAAATGTTAACCCTATCTCCATACCAAATTTTATAATAATCCATTAAATGTCTGCACAGTTACCAAAAAATTACTTGTTTACGTACTCATTCAGTTTTCGGTTGGATTAGTTATGCGTACAATTTTTTTAAGCTAAACAGCTACAAGTTAAAAAGTGAAAGAAAAAACCGAAATATGTGTACGCATACGTACTACGTAATTATCGGTTATATGTAGGGTTGCCAACCATACTATAATATATAGTATTGTACTATATTTCGGGTCTGCGTACTATACCCTGTTGAAGAAATATATAGTACGCATAAATGCTATATTTATACTATATTCATGCTGACTGTACTATATTTTTCTGTGTCAAGTAAAGCACTGTAGTTATTGCTTTTCCATACGTTTATCAGAATGTGCTTCTACAAGCACAGATAAAGTGTCCACAAGAAGACATCTTTAGTTTTGAAACACCGAAAGTTATATTAAAAAAATTTCTCACTTTTCAAAATTGACAACGTTAAGCAAATGTTTGCTTTTGCAACTCTCTTTACTTCTTTTTTATTTTGGAATTTAGTTAGTTACACAGTCTTGCGATGACAAAAACTATGAGATCAGAGTAAGCAATTTTTATAGATTTTTGTTCGCTGAATCCGAATATGACCTCCGATTTGCTCCATCACGTCTGAGATCCGAGTTATCTTTGATTTAAAGTGCAGAAAACGCTTTTCCCAAACTTTTGACAGCGGCATTGAATAACCCTAAGCTTTCTCTTTAAAGCGTGCTTTTAACTTTTTCAATTAGATTATTAGTTTCCGAGATATCATCCATTGAAGCAAAGGTATACAAATTGAAAATAGTCCTAAGCAGGGATTAGCGATAATTTTACTTCAATCGATGATATCTAAGAAACTAGTGATTCAATTAAAAAACTTAAAAGAACGTTTTAAAGAAGAAGCTCAGGGCTATTCAATACCGCTGTCAAAAGTGAATTAGACTAAGTACTTTCAGGACGTACGCCATATGTCTGAAAATAGCGTTTCTTGCACTAAAATCATCTATTTTCAGTAATGAATTTGAAATGGCGCGAAGACAGAAACAGAGCTAGTATCATATTAATAAAAAATAAGCTTTTGATATGCATTAATTTAAGTATTGAATGCGACAAAACGTATGACACTTTTATGTTAGACAAAAAATTACTAAAAAATGCAAAAAGTTTTAAAAAGTATAGTTTTGCAAAAATAAATAAGAACCAAATATATCTTTGTCTATTTTTTACTTTTTCCATGAAATACTATATTTTCTTGTATTGTACTATATTTTTTAAGGCTTATTCGGAAAAATACTATATTTTACCGAAAAAATGTTGGTAACCCTAGTTATATGTATTGGATAAGAAAGAGAGAATTTACTTATACGCAAAGGCGTTGCCAGAAGGTGGTAATTGTAAAACAAATTGTAAACAAAAAAATAAAGTTAACTTTTGGCTAAACAAAATAGATTTTGAACATGACCAGGGGCGTCTCCGATCCCTCTAAAAAAATTTGATTTCACCAATCGATGGGGAAAGGTCGAAAAAGGATTTTGGACATGACCAGGGATGTCCCCGACCCCTCTAAGTCACCGATTTTGGCCCATTTTAGTGAAAAATTTTATTGCACCAATTGATGAGGAAAGATCGAAAATAAGTTTTTGACATTACCAGGGACGTCTTCGACCCTTCTACGAGACCGATTTGGGCCCATTTTGGTGAAAAAATTTTATTTTATGCATTAATTTAAGTATTGAATGCGACAAAACGTATGACACTTTTATGTTAGACAAAAAATTACTAAAAAATGCAAAAAGTTCTAAAAAGTGTAGTTTTGCAAAAATAAATAAGAACCAAATATATCTTTGTCTATTTTTTACTTTTTCCATGAAATACTATATTTTTTCGCCAATCGATGGCGAAAGATCGAAAATAAATTTTTGACAGGGGTGTCCCCGACCTTTCTAAGGGACTAAAAAGGTCACTTAAAAGGGTCGGGGAATAATCTGGTTATGTCCAAAATCCATTTTCGACCTTTCCCCATCGATTGGTGCAATAAAATTTTTTCACCAAAATGGACCCAAATCGGTCACTTAAAGGTTACTTACAATAACCAGGCTTCTTGTTCCTCAAAATATTTTCACATTGAATGCGTCAATTCATTTAAATATCTGGGCGTTATTTTGGATTGTAAAAGGTCTTGGGTAGAACATACAACTGCTCTTAAGCGATATCTAATGATAATTTTACGCCAAGCTTATGTGCTTAAACATATTTGTTCAACTAAATTACTTGTAAACATTTATTATGGCCTTTTTCATTCGAAATTAGAATACGGTTTGGTCTGCTGGGGAGGCACTCATAAAAACAAAATCAATCCATTGCTTATTGCCCAAAAACATATCATTCGAATGATTTGCAAAAAAAGTAGATTTGAAAATACCTTAGAGCTCTTCAAACAACTAAACATTTTGCCACTCAAGCATTTGTACTTCTATAAGGTTTTAAAAAAATTTCATAACAGCACTTATCTAATAACCAGAAACAACCCAAGATTTAATCTAAGGGTAAATAGACTCAATAAAGCTTACATACCACCACACAACATTCAGCTTTTTCTGCATTCTTTCAGTAATATAGCACCAAGACTGTATAACAATTTGCCAAACAATATTAGTAATATTGAAAATAAACAACTTTTCCTTAAAAGGGTAAAATTATGGCTTTTTAATTATAATTATTGTGAAATAGATTCTATAATTTCAATAATAACATAAATAGTTCAGCTAATTTATAAATTCTAAATTAATTCCTTTTTGCATAGCTACAATTAATTGCTTTTTTGCATATTTAAAACATTTTCCTATTATTATATTATGTCAAATTTTAATATTAAAGACCCCAAACAAAACAATTATTGAGTACTAGATTTAAGAAACCTGTATTCGCTTCTAGTTCTATGAACTATAGAATACAGCATTATTAAACTTTTGAAATATGTGTAAAACCTTAAATTGTATGAAATCTTATTATGGAGATGTTATGTATCAAATTTTTCATTCGTTTAATAATAAAATCATCTTAATCAATAAATCATTTTCATTTTATATCCAGTCACAATTTAGAGCTTATGGGGGCTTCAGCCTCCATAGCCTACCCCCTGGATCCGCCATTGTATATGATGATGATGATATTTAATAAAGTTATAATCAACTTAATTTAAATTCTTCGTCTTTTCAGAAATTTCATCTCTTTGTGACTTTAAAAAATTGAGTAAAGTAAAAACAAAAAGAAATGGCAGCAACAAGCGCTGGCACGCAGCAACACAAAGTTAGTGACGCTGTTGCTCAAGGTGCTGCCGTTCTGAATGCAGGTGCCATGTCGAGAAATCAGCACCAACAACAACAACACATAATGCAACAGCAACATCATGCAATGACATTTTTGCAACAACAAAATGCACAGCAGTTGAATCAACTCCAGCAACAGCAGCAACATCTTCAAAATATACAGCAACAACATCATCATCAATTTCAATTGCTAAAGCAACAGGAAAAGCAAAAACATCAGCAAAGGGATCAGCATCTGATGAATGGACAACAGTTGCTTTCAGGCAATCAACAGCGGCAATTGCAATGCATACAACCGCTCCAGCAGCAGCAACAACAACAGCAGCATCTACAGCAACGTCAAAAGTTTGTTACGCGGGTCGTAACAAATGCCAACGTTTCGTTACAACAACAGCGTCAGCAACATCCACAATCGCAACATGATCAGCAACAGATTCTACCAGCTGGTTTGGTAAACGGAAATAAACCTTCTACAACAAACATTGCAGCGCGAGCACCGCAGCAATTGTATCAGACTAATGTGCCACAACAACAGCTTCAGCAGCAACCGATATCACAGCCGCACAAGTTACCGCAGTTATATCAAGCTACAAATGCTAATTCACCACCAATTATTGCATCACGTCACCATGTTTCACCACCGAATGCACCAGTAACAAAAGCGGCTGGTCCAGTGGCTTATGTCAACAATACTGCAACCGCATCAAAATCTTACTCGGCGGCTGGGACGTCTACGAAAGCAGCAACTGTTGCCATTGCAAACTTAGCGCCCGGTTGGCGTCGTCATAATGCAAACAATGAAATTGTTTACATCAGGTGAGTGCACAATACCAAATCTCTTAAAAAAAAAAAAATAAAAAAAAATATTTTTTGTTACGCATTCTCATGAAAACAATTAATGGGCGTGATAACAAATTTTTGAAACTGCGTTTTTTGTTTACATACCCGTCGTCTATTTCTGGAAAAAACTATTTTTTTGCAATAAATTAATGTTAAATAGCAATTTTTTGCATTTATTTACTTACTTTGAAGTTTGAGCCAAAAACGCTGTCAAATATATTATTACGTCATAGTTATGTTACCGTTGCCAGATTAGGGATTTGAAACCTACATTTAGGAACATTTTCTGCTGTAGAACACAAATATTTTATTTTTTCTTTTCTGTTTAAGTTAATTTGAAACACATTAATTTAGCATTGTTTCTTTCGTGTTTTTTTTGTTTTTTAATTTTTGATTTTGAATTTTGAATTCAATTTGGAAAGAAATTTGTACATATTTTTTTTTTTTTTTTGCAACTGAGACACTGCAAAACAAATGTCAGTTCGAAATGAAAACAAACCGCTGTCAACGCTTTGAGGCTAAATAAAAGTGAATTTTCGGCGGCTATAAGCTATTTTGTCTAATTTTCGTGATAAAAATGAATTCCAAAGTTTTTTATGATGGCCGTGAAGACCTAAATAAAAATAGGACTTTTGTAAGTTCAATTAGACTTATTATTATAGATTAATAAAATACTTAGAATGAAGTTTTTACATTCCGAAATTCTGCTGAGCAAAAATCTTTGTTTGATGCGAGAAACTCTCCTAGCATCATCAAATCAATTTTAGGCAAATTGGAGCTGTTTGCCTTGCTGAATCCTTGTTCCATTGTTGAGCACATAATCGATTAAATAAAACGTTTTAAAATTTAAATTAGAATTTAACATTCGCGTTGGTGGCTATCAAATTTCGAAAAACAACTGTCACGGATTTTTCGGCTTGGCATTTTTGTCGTGTGTATCCAGTTAAATATTTTGACACAAAAACAAATGAAGATATTTATGTACACATATTTTTTTTTTTCAAATAAATACAGGATTGCGTTTTTTGTAAAACTTTTCAGGGATAAGCGATGTCAGATGCAAAGAAAAAAATACAATAATCTGGTAACACAGCATTATGTCATCGTCAGGCAATCAAAATCGAGTAAAACTAAAAAATTATCTGATTGGTGTTTGACTCAATATGGCGGATGTGCATATTTTAGTGTTTTATTTTATTGAATATCTTATTAATCTCAATAAAAATATAAAAACTGACAAGCTTTTTAGAATCCTGTGTTGTCTAGTCTGTAAGAGATGTCATCTCTGTTTGATATTGATAAATTAATAAATAAATAAATAAATAAATAAATAAATAAATAAATAAATAAATAAATTATATCCGGGATTCTTTGAAAGTGTTATCACGCCTGTTCAAATCAAAATATTTAAAATCCTCGCCTTCTTGCTATTAAGTATTGTTTAACTGGCCCCAGAAAATCATTAAAAATAATCCGTTTAAATGAAAATCCTGTATTTGTATTTTCGGATTAGCCACACCAGCTGAACCTTTGTTGCCAACCAACCAACCAACCAACTTATCAAAAGCGCTCAAGGGTCGAACACAGCGACATAACAGGACTTTAGCAGTACCACTAATAATGAGCAGCAGCAACAGAAATCTTCTCACTTAACGTATTAACCTTGACTTGTTGTAAATCATAAAAGTGGTCGCAAATGCCAACGCAACGGAAGCAAAAACAATGAATTCGCTGCAATAGTCGTTCTTATAAAAATCCTTATAAGAAGCAATCCTGCCCAAGGCTTCTTTTTTCCCTGAGCAGCAAGCAGGTTTATTTCTTTTCAACAACTTTTCCTTTTAGCCTTGAGATTCATGTCGCCACTGTTGTTGTTTCTGTTTTTGTTTCATAGTTGGGTTGGTTTGTTGTATTTATTTGGGGTTTTCTTTTCCGAATTTTCTCTCCCTTTTTAATTTGCATTTCACAAAAAGGGATCAACGGCTAAGAAACCTTAAAAATGATTACCATCTCAAAAGTGAAAAACTTTTTCGTTGTTGTTTTTTCATAGTATGTAACAATAACATTATAGCAGTTTAAGTTTTTATTATGAGGGTTATCGTGAATAAATATTCCCGGGGAATTTTCTCAGACTGCCGTGCATTCTCTATTCCCCGGGAATCTTGATTCACGATAACCCCCTATATATTATAGTACTTTTATCCTTTTGAGTAAAATTTCCAACGTGTGAAATTTCTTTAAATAATCCAACAAGTTTTAATTACACTGTACAACACGAAAAAAATAATAAGGTTCTGACAATGGATTTTGATAAAGGGGGGAAAAAATGTACGTGCTTCCGCGTTTTGAAAGTTTAAATCTGAATTTTTTTTAGGAGGGTCAAAGTGTCACCTTTTTAACGCAAACAGTAAAAATTTTAGTTTAATTTTAATACCAAAAAAGAATTTATACGGAACAGTGACAAAAAAGTATTAATTTTAAAATTACCAAAACAATTTAAAATTAATACTAAATTGAATCAAGAGTGCAAAAGTAAACTTTAATTTTTTAGTGTGCATTCTTGTGTTAAATCGAGATACTACACCATATGATCCTTACATCTGAGGTGTATCATGTGTTCATCAAACTTTTGTAGGATAATACGAGGAATATTTTTGTGGAAAACTTTAACCCTCTACATTAGACTGACCCAAAAAACTAAAGGTGTTCCGATCTTAGGTGCTCAGCACTCAAAATGTTCGGTAGGGTCTAGAAACTACGTATGTAAATTTCGGTAAAAAAATATTGAGATTTAGCACTCGCGCAAGCTCGATAAGTAGCGCTGCCTTGACCGTACGAGAATGGGGTTCTTTCAGCCCGTGGAAATTGATAAAAAAGGATTGGAACAATTTTTTTTTCTGTCCTAATTTATGTTTTCGAGGTCGCTGACGACAATGGCATTGCCAGTTTTTGGAAAAGATTCCAAGATTTCAATATATTTAAGATATCTCTCGAAAAAAAAAAAAATTTGAGATTTTTGTTAGATTAAATTGCCATTAATCGTAGGAAAATTTTTTATTTTTTTTTCTCGGACACTAGTCTTGTAGCCTAGATTGTGACGAACAAAATGAGTGGTCGCACAATATTTTTTGACAAAATCTTCTCTAGATTCGGCCACAGACTGAACCGCCGTCCTGCCGTATTGCCGGTCACTGGGGATATCTGCCGATTTTACGCTTTTTTTATTGATTTTTGAGATCCTACCTTGTACTTTCGACGTCGCTGGAGATGTGGGAACATTTATTTTCACGATAAAATGCAAGTGTTTCAATACATTCAAGATATTCCTATGATAAATTTCCCTAGTGGGATTTCCAATGAAAAGCAGAACTAGCTCTAAAACCTCGACATAAATTTTCCGCGCATGATTCATCTGCAGCTAGTGATTGATGACCATCGCAGTTTTCTTCTGGAAAGGTGCCAATAATAATAATTTCCACGGGCTGAAAGAACCCCATTCTCGTACGGTCAAGGCAGCGCTACTTATCGAGCTTGCGCGAGTGCTTAATCTCAATATTTTTTTTTACCAAAATTTACATACGTAGTTTCTAGACCGTACCGAAGATTTTGAGTGCTGAGCACCTAAGATCGGAACACCTTTAGTTTTTTTGTGTCAGTCTACTCTACACTCTACCCCCACAGTGTTATTTTTAACCTTTTCATAAAAATTACATGTGAAACGGGTGAATATGGAGTCAGAATGTATGACAGAAATATTTGATATAAAATTTCACTACAAGTCGCTGAATACGCTGTTTACCAAAAAATCGAAATTTCATCCCGAAAGCCATAAACTCGTCAAAACCGATGAAGACTTTTCACATTGAATTTTTATTACACTTTTTTACGCATTATTCTTAAGTGCTAAGCATTTCTGGTCTTGGATGACCCATAATAAAAATTTTTCTAAAATATATTTGTAGAACATTTTAACCCATTATTACCCACTTATTAGGAAAGCGGGTCAAACAGACACACAACAACAGGATGTAATGGGCTAATGTGTTTCGAAAAAATGTTCCTCGTACTTGCATGTTTGTATGTATATTTATTTGTCGCATGTCATCAAATAAACAAACAAACCAAACAGAAGTTGAGCATAATTTAATGATGACAACAACAGCGACAACAACAGCGACAGCAACAGTGGTGGCAATAGCAATGCAAACATTTAATTAAATCAACTGCCTCGACAAAAACAACAAACAATTGTAAACATTTGTATTTCAATAAAATTCATGAACTAATTTCTATTTTACTGATATGGCACACCAGCGGCAACACGATCAATAATAATGTTCCAAGCAGCAAAAGCAACAACGAAAACAACAAACAATTTAATTCATTGCTAAACAAATATTGCGCTCCAATTACGAAATAGAAAAAAAAAAAAAAGAAAGAAAGCAAATAAAAATAAATTTTTTCCCCCCATTTTTATCGGTTTTTGTTCACATTTTAGAACAGCACGTGAATATAATTTCCAAAGTTTTATTCGTTTTATTGTGTTGTGTTGAAAGTTGCATTAGCAACAGCAACATCAGCATTTTGTGGAGTACTGATATCCGTAATTTATGTGCGCTATTGCTCGCATTCGTTGAATGGAGCGCAGCAACATGTGTAAACAACATTCTGTGGCAGATGTTTTTTCGCGCTGAAGAACATCCACTATTTGCATTTAAGAAATGGAACAAAACAATCAGCGATTGAACGATACAAATCCTTCAGTTTATGAGATATCTGTAATTACTTTTGATACCGCAAATACAGAAACGCAAATATTAGCTGTGCTCAAATAAAGATACAACTGCACAAGGGAATGCACGCCCCAGTGACCAATATACGTTAAAAATCTATTGAAAATAAATTTATTTGTAAGAAAAATGTGATAAATAGTGGCAAATGATACACCATAATTCTAGGTATTTAAGCTTAGACGACAATTTTTTACTTTTAAAGGTTAACGAAATGTATAAATATGTACCTATGTATATTAGATTGCTTCATAATTTTTTTTTTTGCTTCCTTTTTGCTTGCAAACAGGTTTTTTGTTAAAAGGATAGAAACTAAAAATTCTGGCGCAAGTGGAGCCCATAATATTAATAGCATCTTATTTCTTTCTTTTAAGTATGAATTGTATGGTAAAGAATACTCTTATAAACACTTTTGTATATATCTTGTAAAAAAAAATTTTGACGAATGGAAAGAACATACAATTTTTCATAAAAAAATTCATAATAACCGTATTCACGATCTTGTTGCATCGTAGCAAATGCAAAATTATTTTAAATTACAAAAACAAATTCCATTGAATTTTCAAAAGCAAGAGTCTTGTAAGCAAGGCCAAATTTGCAACACAAAAACCTATTGCACGATTGCTTTCCAATAGTCTATTGTGACTGATTTTATTTTTTTCATTTGTGATTGGCACAATTGCTTAATGACTTTTATGTTTTTGACAACCGTATTTGTCACAAATTGAAATTAAAATGTAAACAAATACAATTAAATTTCAATTATTTCGTTTTGATTTAATTAACAAAGATTTCTACGTAATGTTTGCACTAAGCACATTGTATGTAATTAATAAAATTGTGATTTTTTTCTAAATACGCACAATTATTCAGTAAAATTTCTTTTAAATCAAAATAAGATATCAAATAAATTTTAAATTCAAAAAATATTTGACAGCAAAACAAAGAACAGCTGTTCTGAAACGTTTGCAATATCAATTTACAACAGTGTGTGCTCACAATTATTTACTCTTGCAAATTTGCGTTTGCTACGATGCAACAAGATCGTGAATACGGCTGATAATTTTTATCGTAAAGGTGTCACTTCGTTAGTATTTTAGCTTTCAAAGTTTAAAATCGTTTCAAAAATATGTTCTAATTAATTTTAAAACAAAAACTTTTACTATGCTAATAACCGCCCTAACCGCCAAAAAGACTTAACCGACACGATTTCGGATTTTCGTTTTTTGATGAAAACCTATAATTCGGGTCCATACGCATCTTCTCTACAAATTTCATAACTGTAAAAAGTACCGTTACGGAGTTATTGCGGAAGATATTAAGACTTAACCGACATTCGAAGTATTTTTTTTTTTTTTTTTTTTGTGACTGCGCGTTGCTAGTTAATTCTTTTTCCTTTTTGTGTCAAAAACTGAAGATTAGGTGGGGAATCTGGAAAAGTAACAAAGGCTTAACCGACACAACACTGAAAAATAGACGTTATATTGTATTATAAATAGGTGAATGAAACTAGTTGCATCGCATGTCTAACACAAAATATAGCTTACAAACTAAATTTCACTGTAATAGCTATACTAAAAAAAAACCTTCTTCTGTAAAATTTACTTTTTGTCGGTTAAGTTTTTTTGGCGGTTAAGGCTCGATATATTAGTTGTTAAGAAAATGCAAATTGTGATGCTAAAAGGGATCCGCATTGTTTGCAACGTGCATTACTAAGGCCAAATAGGGAATACATACGTCAGTAAGTCTCAATATGTTTCTACTAGAAAATATCATTCTTACATTTAATATGAAGTAGCTCCGCAATGAAATTTTATTACTTCTCCACATCCTGACCTCATAGATGCTATCAGAATGCGGTATCTGGTATAGCCTATTCTTTTTAAAATTTCGATGGACATAATCAAATATCTTGTGCATTAATCGTTGCATTTATGAGAAGCGTACATGAAAAAAACGCATTATCTCCACAAAATTGGAGATAATCAAAATTTCTGTGTATTTCTGGTATTTTTGGGCTAGACAAACACGAAAATTGGCTTATCTCAAAACCTATTTATTCGATTAAAATAGTTTTTACAGTTTTAAATAGAGAATTTTTTGACGAATCGGACGGTATAAAAAACTCAATTTTCGAAAAAATGGAGATAATGCGGTTTTTCATATGTACGGCAGTATACATAGTAAACAATGGGGGTTATCGTGAATCAAGATTCCCGGGGAATTTTCTTAAACTGCAATAGAGAATGCACAGCAGTCTGAGAAAATTCCCCGGGAATCTTAATTCACGATAACCCCCAATGTTCTTTTGCATATACCTTGAATCAAGAAGAAAAATTTGAGATATCACACAGCTCAATTCGAGTATTTTGAGGACAGTACTTTTTAAGAAAAATCTGTAAAATAGTGGAGTCAATGAAGCCAAAAAACAGGCAAAATGAGGAAGACCTCAAGAACAGCTACGATTTTGATGTTTTTTTTTTAAAAATTTTGTATTGTTTTTTTTTTATTAAAAATCATAAACATTTTGGAGCGCGGTACAGTGCTGTCACTCCATACAACGGAACGGCAATTCCACAGATTTGGTTCGATTTCAATAAGATTTACCATACTGATACAGAAATGCAATTAATTTTTAAATAATGAATAGAATAGAAATAGAAAAAAAGATATTCAAATAAATAAAACCACGAAAGTTAACTGGAAAAAATGTTTGTGCATGCTTTTAGGCTGTAAAAAACTATATTAAAATATTAATAGTTCATAGTGTTTTTGACATATAAAAGCATGCTGTAAAAAAAATTAAATTTACAAAAATTCAAAAGCATTTCGTTAGCCTTAATATGGAAAAGGCGTATCTCAATTTTTTTCGAAATTGACTTTTTTACATATTTTGTTTGGCCACTCTCTAATACACCTTCCTACAAAAATTAGGCATGATAATATCAAAAACAGCCAAGTTATAGTCAATTTTAAAAAAGCCCTAACACAAATAAAAAATTCTTGAAAGAAAAAAGCCCTAACTCTAGGGTTTAAATAGTGTAAAAATCACTCAGAAATTATTCTGTTGATTAAGCTAAAAACTTGGCAGTGAGTGCATCTCAAATATGGGAAGGTTTTTATACTACACACGAAGGTTCCCGTAGGTCATCCGAAGGTTTTCTGGTCAAAACGAAGAATATCTGGGTATACTAGAGGAAAAACATCTATGGTAGACTATCAATGAACCTTATTTGATAGTTTTCTAAGACACCCGAATGTTCTCGAAGGCCACCCGAAGGCTTAATAGTCAAAACGAAGAATATTTCGGTATAATAGAGGGAAATTATCTTTGGCGGACTATCAAAATGGTCTATCTGGTAGTTTTTTGAGACACCCAAAGGTTCCAGAAGTTCACCCGAAGGCTTCAAAATCAAAACAAAGAATTCCTAGGCATACTAGAAGGAAAGCATCTATGGCGGACTATCAACAAGCCTTAATTGATGATTTCCTAAGGCATTCGAAGGTCCTCGAAAGTCACCCGAAGGCTTAATAGTCAATACGAAAAATATCAAGGTATACTAATGGGAAAACATTAATAGCACCTATGAGTTCAGTTGATGTAGGTACTTTATTATCATCAACTTTACTTAGTGTACACTTTAACGTTTTAAATTGTTGTTACCTGCTGATTGTCACCACTTTTATGATAATCTTCCATACAAAACATAAACATTTTCGTTAAAATTTTTGTTCAATCCAATTAACTTTCTTTGTAAACGTTTTCCTTTTCATTTTATATTGAATAACTCTAATTTTATTCATAATTTTTGATTTATTGTAAAAAGCTCTAACTCAATTTTTTCTTTAAAAAATTTTAAAATAAAAAGAGCTAACACACAAAACTACCCAAAAAACAAAGAAAATAAAAAAAAAATCCTAGAATGAAAATTGTTGATAGTTTTTGCTGTAAATTGCATTTAAAGTTTTTTTAAATGTTTGGCGTATCAACTTTTATTCAGTTTTTTGCTTCTCCTGTAAAGTATTGAAAATGTGAGTTACGCCTTTTCCATATTAAGCTAACGATTTGAAAAAAATTTTGTGGTGTAAATTTTATAAAATCATTGATCTTTACGTAAATACGGGATATTCAGATAAATATTTAAAGTAAACGGGGAAAAACAGGGTTGTGAATTTTTCCTATCTTAAAATATGGAATCTGTACTATCTGTACGTTTTATGACAATGCCCGCATGTCCCGTCTTTTTTTCCTACTCTAAAGAAAATTAGCATTTTCCGGTTTTTAATATTTGAAATTTTTTTTTTATATTTTTTAAAATAACTTTAATTTGGCTAAAAAAATTTACAAACAAAAAATATTAAAAATAAATGGGTATGTAGTAGACGGAGAGCCAGCGCTTGGCTGACCCTCCTCATAGTATCAAAGCTGAATTTTTTTGTGAGTGTTCTTCCAATAGTGGGTATGAACTTTTGTTCTAGTGCAAAAGGTCGAGAAAAACAGTTTTTTGCAAATATCTCGCTAACGGTTATATCTACAAAAAAATTAAGTGCCACAATTTTGTAGCTCAGCAAATTTCATATCGAAAGTGGTGCAAATTGTTTTCGTACAACCTACAGTTTAGGAGATATGGTCCAGTGAAATTGGACATTCCAATCCAACATATAAAATCCATAATTTTTTTCATTTAGTAGGTCTATTTTTAGTTTCAAATTATGCACCAAAATTAGAGACCAATTTCAATGTCGAACAAAAAGTTATTCAGGCACAAAGTTCGAGAATATTAGTATCTTGCTAACGCTTATTTCTACAAAAAAATGGTTCTCTACAATTTTGTAGCTAAGAAAATTTCATATCAAAAAGTGGTGCAAATTGTTTTCGTGCGACCCATAGTTTAGGAGATATCCTATTTTAAGGTACTTTCCGCATACAAGTGTTCATAGTAATATGAATGTTGATTTTCAAAGTACTCTAACTACGCTTACGTCATAGAATCATGACTGAATTTTTTTGTGGGTATTCTTCTAATAGGGAATTCTAACTTTTGTTTTAGTTAAATCGTGAGAGGAGGTACATTCACGAGATATTGGGTGCAAAAGGTAGAGAAAATCAGTTTTTCGAAAGTTGATTTTAAAATTGCAATAACTATGCCTACGTCATGGTATCATGGCTGCATTTTTTTGTGGATATTTTTCCAATAGTAGGTACTGACTTTTGTTTCAGTCAAACCTTGAGAGGTGGAGCCTTCGTGAGATATCGGGTGCAAAAGGTAGAGAAAATCACTTTTTTAATGTTGATTTTGAAATTACTATAACTATGTCTACGTCATGGTATCATGGCTGCATTTTTTGGTGGGTATTTTTCCAATAGTGGGTACTAACTTTTGTTTTAGTCGAACCATGAGCGGAGGTGCCTTCGTGAGATATCGGGTGCGAAAGGTAGAGAAAATCAGTTTTTTGAAAGTTGATTTTCAAATTACTATAACTATTCTCGATATCTCGCGAAGGCACCACCTCTCACGGTTTGACTAAAACAAAAGTTAGTTTTTCCTATTAGAAGAATATCCGCAAAAAAATTCAGCCATGATACTATGACGTAGGCGTAGTTATAGTACTTTGAAAATCAACATTCATATTACTATGAACACTTGTATGCGGAAAATACCTTAAAATAAGATATCTCCTAAAGTGTGGATGGTACGAAAACAATTTGCACCACTTTTTGATATAAAATTTTCAGAGCTTCAAAATTGTAGAGCACCATTTTTTTGTAGAAATAAGCGTAAGCGAGATACCAATTTTCTCGACCTTTCTGCCTGTATAACTTTTTGTACGACATTGAAATTGGTCTCGAAATCTGGTGCATACTTTGAAACTATAAAATAGACCTACTAAAGGATAAAAAATTATGGATTTTATATGTTGGATCGGAAGGTCCGATTGCACTGAACCATATCTACTAAGCTATAGGTCGCACAAAAACAATTAGCACCATTTTTCGATTTGCTGAGCTACAAAATTGTGGCACTTAATTTTTTTGTAGATATAACCGTTAGCGAGATATTTGCAAAAAACTGTTTTTCTCGACCTTTTGCACCCGATGTCTCACGTAAGCACCACCTCTCAGGATTTCACTAGAACAAAAGTTCATGCCAACTATTGGAAGAACACTCACAAAAAAATTCAGCTTTGATACTATGAGGAGGGTCAGCCAAGCTTTGGCTCTTAGTCTATAGGCTTTTGTATGCATTTTATTTTATAACAATTGGTTTTGAGGTTTAGGAGCAGCAATTATTTTTAAAAAGTTCTGCGATTAGCAAATTTTCTTAAACGTAACGCTGTAACACTTACAAATCACAATAGTTTTCAATAATTTTCAGGGAATTTCTTAATTGGACTATTTGCTGTAGAGTGGCATAAAAAAAATTTTAAATTTGAACAAAAATTTTTTACGCAAATACCTTCTATCGAAGTCAATTTATATGTTTTTAGCGATTCCAAATCCAAATCTGGCATTAGAATTGCTGTATCTTGTATAGTTTCTGAGATATCTTCTCTTTTTATAGGGTCTAAAATTGTGTATATAAAAACTGTTGCTATGTTTTTCTCAAGAACGGCTATAGCGATTTTAATGAAACTTTAAAAAATTATACGCGCTTACATATGCTAAAGAATGAAATAGACTTTGATTTTGTATATACTTATGAAGAGGCGTGGAACCGCCCCAAACTTTTAATTTGATTTGGTCATATAGTATATTTTACCCAATTTTTGCCCATTATAAGGCATTGATAACACTAGTTTACAAATGATTAAAAAATTTTTTTCCATTGAATGTCATTATTCATTTAATATGTAAAATGGGCTGCTGATTCCGAAAATCGCATATTTTTTTTTTTTTCGTGTCGTTTTCGAGACATCGGTCATTTTCGGTTTTTTGACCAAAAAAAAGGTTAGTTCCACTTAAATACAAATATCTCAAGAACTAACGTTTGTGTTTAAACGTATTGTATGTCATATTAAAGGTATTTAAATTACCTATAAATAAAATTCTCATTACTTTTTGGCTGGTTTGTTAGTTTCGGAGGAATAAATTGATTTCTAAAAAAAAAAATTTTTTTTTTCCGAAAAAATGAAAAAAAAAAGTCAAAATCAACTGCAGAAAAGAAATTAAAAAAATCATTTTGTTTTTTTATATCATAGTCTATGTATTTGTTAAGCAAATAAAATACTATTTACGAAAATCGATGGAAAAATGGAAAAGTTGTACACAATTTATTGATAAATTACTAAAATGCGTTTTTGCCTATTTTATTCCTTTTTTTTTTGTAATAATCTGTTCGATAATTTGAAACTTTTTGTGAAACACATGAGAAAATCCAACAAATTCTGAAAGAAGGCGGTAAAAAAAATACCCGTATCTCGTCGTTTTTCTCCGCATGTCAGTTTTTTTTTTATCTATTTTTGAAGTTTTTTAATCCACTGTACATGAAAAAAACAAAAATAACGCATTCTTGTGCTAAATCGATGAATCTAACTATGTGATCCTTACATTTGAGGTGTATCATGTTTTCAGTAAACTGATGCAGGTTATTACGAGGAATATTTTTGTGGACAATTTTAACCTTATAAAACCCCCATATGTAAGTCATTTTGACCTGCATGTGGGGATCAAAATGACCCACATGTGAGGGTTTTACAGGGTTAAAATTTAACACAAGAATGAGACACGGGTATTTTTTTTTAACGCCTATTTTAAGAGTTTGTTGGATTTTCTCATGTGTTTTATAAAAAGTTTCAAATTGTCGAGCAGTTTATTACAAAAAAAAAAAAACAGAAAAATAGGGAAAAACGCATTTTGGTAACTTATCAATAAATTGTATACAACTTTTGCATTTTTCCATCGATTTTCCTAAGTGGTATCTTATTTTCTTATAAATATATAGTCTATGATACAAAAAAACAAAATATTTTAAAAAAGTTATTTTTTCTTGTACAAATTTGACGTTTATTTTGATTTTTTTTAATTTTTTCGAAAAAAAAAATGTTTCTTTAGAAATCATTGTATTTCGCCGAAACTAACAAACCAACCAATAAGTTGTGTGAATATCATTTGTAGGTAATTCAATTACCTTCAATATGACTTACAATACAACACAAACATTGGTTCTTGAGATATTTGTATTTAAGTGGAACTATATTTTTTTTTGGTCCAAAACCGAAAATGACCGATATCTCGAAAACGGCACGAAAGAACAAAAAAATGTGATTTTCAGAACCAGCAGCCCATTTTACATATAAAATGAATAATGGCATTCAATGGGAATTTTGGCTATAAACTAGTGTAATTCGTAGCTGTGTACTAATTTTCATCAACAAATTTTATACGGTTCAAAAGATATGACCAAATCAAATTAAAAGTTTGGGGCGGTGCCACGCCTCTTCATAAGAATATACTAAATCAAAGTCTATTTCATTCTTTAGCATATGTTAGCGCGTATAATTTTTTAAAGTTTAATTAAAATCGCTATAGCCGCCGTTCTTGAGAAAAACATAGCAACAGTTTTTATATACACAATTTTAGACCCTATAAAAAGAGGAGATATCTCAGAAACCATACAAGATACAGCAATTTTAATGCCAGATTCGGATTAAGAATCGCTTTTCTGTTAACAATTTTTTTTTATGAAAATATAACTTTTTTAAATATTGTTTAAAAAATTATATAATTCCGACCGCGCTCCAAAATGTTTCTGATTTTAAATAAAAAAAAACTAAATTTTTTTAAAAAAAATCATCAAAATTTGAGCTGTGCTTGAGGACTTCCACCTAAAATGCTTCATTGACTCCACTAAAACTCCATTTTAGATAGAAACTTGGTTGTCCCAAAGTCATCATGAAATCACGGATGGAACATTTTTCTAAAACATCTTAACCTATCATATCCTTTTTTTATTGTTGTTTTATTCCGTCAAAAACTTGAGCTATAGTGGGTTAAAGTATGTTACAAAAATATTCTAGAAAAAATTAGGGGTAACCAAAGACGACAAATGCTTAAAACGGACCCTTACTAATTTTGAGGATATATGGAAATGGTATATTTCTCACTGAGAAAGCCACAGTTTTCAGCAAAGCAACACCAAACGTCTATATCACCATTTAAGAAGCATAAAAATTGAAGTGATTCTTTGCACTCGTTTTTCAGACGTTTCGCACGAGTATCTGTTTATTTTCCATTGTTGCTGATTTTGCTTAACTTGGAGCCTATTTAAGCGAAATTTTATATTTTGGATACAACACAAAAGCTTAGGCATACAGATTTTTATGACGAATCAATGGCTCATGCTCAATTTACGTTTCATTTTCTCAATATATCTACGTTTCACCTTCCGTTTAATTATATGAGCTACATCCAAACGTCAGGCAGCGTAATAGTAAAATTTCAACGCTTTGTAAATATTGTTTAAAAATTTAAAACTTTTTCAAAAATTTTACTATCCAAGGATTACTGGATCTACATCCCTTCTGTTAGTTCACTTATTCCTTTTGTCAAAAGTGATGTTATTTGTACGTTTGTGGCTATCACTTATAGTTTTTCCTGGATCATCGCAGTTTTTATGCCTAGCAGCATAAATACTCTCCACCATATCCTGCCTACGAAAGTCTTTTCCAGCATCAGCTCCAGCATGTCAACAACTCAGCATACCATTTCAACTTCTTTTCCAGGTCAAACGACAAGCAAAGATCATAAATCTTCTTTATGCCAAGCAGCAGCAGCATCAGCAATACCGACAACAACAACAACAGCGGCACAGCTAGCACGGCGACTTTAACTACGAATTGTAAAATATTGTGTTGCGGATTGTAGGAGACCGACCAGCTTGGGAAGGGTGAAAGATTTAAAGGAAGCAGTTGGTTGAGATGTTCAATGCCATTGCCTTGTACAAATCTCAAGAATGCGGAATAGACTGCAAAAGCATCAGCGACATAAATAGCAGCCGCATGAGCGTCACATTTTCTGTGCCCCGGGATGGCTGCGTAGGTAGGGCGCTGTTTGCTACCATGAGCGTGAAATTTTTACCAAATGGCTTTTTTTTATTCTGTTTCTTTCAGTTTTGGACATCGTAATTTTTTTGTTTTTTTTTTTTTTTTTTTGTTATGTGGGCCTCAATGTTGGCAGTTGGTTACGTAGGCAGTACTTTTTGTTTGCTTTCTGTAAATGTGGAAATTATGAAAAACAATGAAAATCCTGTTGTACATAAAATAACAAAACACAAGCCCTCTTTTTGGGTCGTAAATTTGTACATTAGAAAAAAAGGTGTTTTTGCAAGTTAAATAGTCAAGGACGACGATCCTTTTTGGTCTCTTTACTTTGTTTTAAAATTTTCAACGTTGTGTCGTAAAATATGCTTTTTTCTGTCATTTTATTCAGCCAAATTGGCTCCTTGTAGTTACTGTAGTATTTTTTCTTTCCACACTGGAATATGCCGTGGTGTGCCCGTATTCGACCTTCCACAAGGAAAAGTACTTTATCTTCATAAAATCAAAAACCGATTTTTTCATTTTCTAAAAACACATATTATTTTGAATCAAATGCCTCGGTCATCGGAAATCTAAAAAAATTTACTGAGTTATGACATTATGAAATTTTAAAATTAAAACTCAAGTTATCCATTTTTACTGGGTAGAGGAGACTGCTTTTACTAATTTTAGTCGAAGAAATCAGTTTATACAATTAACACTGGGTTCGATTCCCCATAAACCAAGGTGAGGTGATAGAGGAGGCCTAGACTTACAAAAAATTGTACCGAAGGTTGGGATCTCAAATGTACTCCAGACGTGTTATAAGGTTAAAACTGATTTTCTGACTTATTTTACGAAAAAAAAAAAAAAATTATTGGGTCACACTAGCATTTTAGAAAAAACTTTAAGTAAATTGTATGGGCTTTCTGAAGGAGTGTTTGGTTGATAGGGCTTCAAAGGATTTTTCAAAGTTCTGAACCTTTAAAGTTGATATTTTAAATATTTTTCCTAATTTCTGACTTTTGCGGCCATTTTAGTATGAAAAAGGTCCTATTAACGAGCCCTATCATAATTTTTTTTTAAATTTCTGTTAAATTTTCTCTAATTTGGTTGAACATTTGTCGTAGCAATTTTTTATTTTGCCATCAGAAAAAATTTGTTCCCTTAAAAACGTTAGTGCGACACAATAAAAATATTTTGTAAAATAAGTCAGAAAATCAGTTTTAAACAGGTGCAATTTTTTGTTAGTCTATGCCTCCGCTATCACCTCCCAGAAGCTTCATAACTATATGTGATACATCCTATATATTGCTTTCTTCCTAAAGGGATTCACTGTCGATTCTCAATTTTGGCCATTTGGCGGATTTCAGTAATCGATACGAAGCTTTGTTTCTATCATTCACAAAATGTTTATTATCATGGCAAGAGCTCAGTTTTAAGGAAAAGTGTAGTACGTGGGCTGCTATATATATCTAATAATGAAAATGTGAATATTTATCATCAAAAATGGTTTTATTGTTTTTCAAAGTATTCTCCAGCATGATTTATACACTTTTGCATGAGCTCAGACCAATTGTCGAAGCACTTTTTCCACTCCGATTGAGACACCTCCAAAACATAGTTTTTGATCGCTTCAAAAAATTCATTGGGTGCCAAGTCAGGGCTGTACGGCGGATGACCCATCAATCCGACGTTTTGGCCGGTCAAAAAGGCGCTGGTTTGAGCCGATGTGTGAGAGCTGCATTACCATGGTGAACAATGATTCATCTTATCTTGTTCGTTTTTCAAATTTCTCCGAAGACTTCAAGCAAACAAATTGTGGTGTACCACTCAGAATTGACCGTCCTACGTTGCTCAAGCGGAACAGTCGCCACATGACTAGTTTTGCCGAAGAAACTGGCGACTATTTGCTTCGAAGTATTTCTTCCACGAACAACTTTCGTTTACTCTGTTTTGCTAATGTCTGTTCAATAACGCACTTGACGTTTCAGTCGTGTTGCTGAAGATGAGCGGTAAATAAAGGTTTTTTCATTTTTAAAATATTTAGTAAACTTTCGTTGGATTTGGCTCGTCTTCGAAGACCACCACGGTCGATTACTGTTTTGTTTCGGGCTCATACGCATAGGTCCATGATTCGTCACCTGTAACGATTTTATAAACTTCTTTTGAAGCACCGCTATCGTATTTTTTCAACATTTCCTTGCACCAATCGACACGAGCCTTTTTTTGAGCGATTGTTAAATTGTGCGGGATCCAACGAGAAGAAACCTTTTTTGCGGCCAGGTGTTCATGAAATATCGAATGTATGCTAGTGGGAGAAATGTCCAAGGATGTCTCTATCTCACGGTATCTCACATGACGATCTTGCATTATCAGTTCACGCACGGCATCAATGTTCTCTGGCTCAACGGCCGTTTTTGGACGGCCACGATTGAATTCATTAAACCAGTTTTTCACAGTGCTATAGGATAATGCTTCATCGCCATACAAAGATTTAAGTTCATCGATGCACTCTTGTGATAATCCACGTCGAAAGTTGTGAAAAATGATCGCACGAAAATGTTCACGAGTTAATTCCATTTTTTTGCCAAATTGATTTTTTCAAGTCACTGTAAACAACTTACTTAGTGTTGCCTAGGCCAGAAAAATATATAGCAGCCTACGTAATAAATGATGAAATACGTAGTAAAAATTCCGTGGAGACTCGAAACTGTGACTTAATTGACCAATCCGGAAGTCAAAATCGGATTCAACGGATGCAGATCCATGCATATAACCTTGTATTTACTGACATTCATCCTCGACGGACATAAATAAAATACAAGAACGATGTTTTTTTGGACTTTAAAGTAAACTGCAAGTTTTGAATCAATAATTTTGGGGCACTTTTTTGAACTTTCAGAAATATTTAATTTTAGTTGTTTCTTTCCTTTTTAAACTATCAATTGATCTCTTCTCCGTTCACAATTGAACACATACAATGTAATGCTGATGCTTTTACTAGAATGGCTATGTGCACTCAAATTTAACTAACCAGGAAATTTGTTTGCTTAGGACAACTTCAACAACCAGCAAAAACACTGCCAACATGAAAATCAAATAGAGGGTTCACAATAAAATGGCAACAAATTTAAACTTTGGTTTTTGTTGCTGTAACTCTTATTTGAAATCGAGAAAGCGTAATCGAGCGAAATAAAAAAAAATTATCACCAGTCCCACATTGGAAGTACAATATATAGAAAGCTGCAACACTCTGTAAACGTTTGTTTGGCAGTCGAGTTGAATCAATAGACTTTTTTCTGAAATGCATTCACTACAACTTCACTCATACAGCAGCTGAAAACCTCAATTGAATTACCAGATTGACCAGTTTCTTCCTTATCCCCGCCGCTTCATTCTTCTGGTCTGTGTCTTTGCAGTATTCACGTTGTTGCTGTTAAAATTAGCTACTGACGTACTGCAACGTGTTTTATGTTTTCTGTTTTTGTGTTATAGTTATGAACGCATATTCGTCGATGTTTTATTTTGTCGCTCAGCTTTCTTCTTAAAGGCGGACTTTGATCATCCACATCTTTTTTTTTTTTTCTTTTGTTATCAATTTGTTTTCATATATTTCTTTGCATTATTAAAATCCTGCCATTATCTTTATATTCACTAATAAGCCTACCTTCGCTCTGTCTGCAATTTGTATTTTTCTCATAATTTTGCCACTCCCTTTTCATTTCTTGAACGCAGATAGATGTTGCTCACAAGAAGCACCACCTTGACTTTAATTCTTCTGCATCTAGGGTACTTAAGTAACTTTTTATGAAGAATTCATAAAACATTGAAATGTCAAAGCAACAAGCAGTTTTTCAATCCTTTCCTGCACCAAGATCTTGTTGTTGTCATCAGTCCTTGTACATACAATTTTGATTATCCCTCCACATAACTTGTTTCCATTAAAATACTTGCGTTGTTGAACTTTTGTTGCGGTTTTTATCGTGTTGCGTTCAAAAATGCATTCACATCTCATGCAAAATAATTCACTCAGTGTATTATCGTACCTTTCATTATTTTTTAATTATTCGGTTTTAATATTTTCCATAATTTAACCTTCGCCTCAATTAAATACACAATCACGTCAAAAAAAAAGGTTTCTGGTTGTTTGTTTTCGGTTAAGTTTGGTGTTCATTGAATTTTTCTGATCTCGAGAAGGTTTGCCCTTTGCATTTGGGCAGTTTTTCAAGTTTTTTAGTTGTTTGTCTCAAGGAACTCGAAGCATAATTGTGTCAGTTTTCTTGTTTGTTTCTTTGCTTTTAGCTATCGACAATGTTGGGAATGAAAAATAAAGTTTCAACAACAATGCTTATGTTGATTTGGCAAAATTGAATTCATTGTATTTTATCTCTAGAATTGAATCATTGTAATAGGTATTTTTATCATACACATTTTGTTGCTGGTAAGCAACTTTAAAGTCCTAATCTTTTCCCTTAAAACCTAATTTAAATTATGTTAATATCTTTTTTTGCCTCGAAGATATCCTAACCTAAAAAGACACAAAAGTGCAAAAAACCAGTTTTGACAATATATCTCTTAGAAGCATGAAGATATAAATATAATTTAAATTAGGTTTTAAAGGAAAAGATTGGGGCTTTCAAGTACTTAGGCCACATTTGACGAATAAATGATATGTTACATAGTTATATAGCTTCAAAAAATGGCAAAAAACTACTTTTTTTGATCTTTAGGTTACAATATCTCATAAACTATACACGATAGTGCAATTCTGAGGTTGGATTCGAGTTAAGCATTGCAAAACACATCGATTGTGATTATTTTAATTTTTGTTTAATGTAGTTAAAAAAATTGTTTTTTTCTTTTTGTATGGAAAATTATCTCAAAATTTAGTCGAAGAGTCACGAGTGAAAATTTTTTTATACATCATTTGAACGATAAGTAAACAGAATCTGGAAAAAAATTTGATGTGCTACGACGTTCGATTTAGAACGGGTTTAGGCACGCCGTGCGCTCAGATAAAATTTTTTAAAATTCTACAAAAAATGTCGGTGTAGCCACTCGGTTTTTTTGTTAGTTTTGATTAAATCATATTTTTTTTTATTTATTACTTAATCCAACGCAATGCACCGTGTTGATTTGTAGAAAAGGAAATAGGTTAGAGGGATGGGGGAAAAGATGAGTATTATCGATGAACATTTTTCTTAAATTTACCGATATTACAGCTGTCGGGAAAAACACTCGTACAACTAAAAACGAATTATTCCGATAGTGCGATGTTCTGTTAAACAACGTTGCAACGCAATAGGTATGGGCCTAATGAGACGCCCGAGTGCTGTGAGAAAATATACGAACTGACGGAATCAGCCCATAAATTTCTCTACAGCACATACCGTGATAATATCTATAAAAAAGGGTAAGACACCCAAAGTTACGACGGTGCTCAAGAGAGTCAATAGAGGATACAACATCTGCATCCCCAGTCAACTTTAAAATTTGACCTAGAATAACTTTTAATGCTAACAAATTTCGTAATGGACTTTTCACGCTGCATTTTTTCATGTATTCTTTAAGATTACTCCGGGAAGAAAGACTCACTTGAAATTATTTCACAGACAAATAATTATTTTTCTAAGTTTAATAAAAATTTATGGAAGTTAATCTGTTTTGTAAATTTCGGAGGTGTAAGCTTCACTAAAAATTAATGCTTTTTTTTGCTGAGCCAGACTGGTAAAATTTAATTCCATACAAGTTGACCCATCTTATTCTACATAGATATTCTTTGACCAGTTTTTCCCATTGCAACTGCTTTTAGCAAACCTAGAAAGTACTACGACCCTAGCAAAAAACTAATTTGATAAGAAACAACTATTCAATTCAATGTTATGCAAAAAAAAAAAATATTGTATTGTTTGTTAACAAGGCCAAGAATACTTAAGTTTTTTGCCGTCAACATCCTTCGCAAAAAATGTCTTCATAAATTCTTGACACAATCCTATCATATTAATTTTATTTCTCCTTTTAATTTTTCATAAAATCAAGTTTTTATTATGTTTCATGTTGCTGCCTTCAGTGGCATTTTATTATGTTGCCAAACGTCCATTACTATTACCCTTTTGCATAGTCCTGTACGAAGGGTATACTTGATTTTATTTTACTCGTACATACATTTATTTTGTGTGTTTCCTTTGCTTCTTCTGCCGGAAGGAAGGTCTTCTTTTTTCTACTACACTCTCTACATATTACGGTTACAGAAAGACATTTGATCCAATTTTGTAAGTCTGGAAACTTCACATCCTTACAAAATGTTTGTAAAAAACTCAGTTTGGTTTAAAAACACAAATAAATAAATCTGGGTGAAAAAAACCATCCTGTTACTTAAGGTTTAAGGGTTGTGAATAACACAGCTTTGGTGACATTTTCATATGAAAACGTTGATGTGATGCTAAAAATGGTTGCTTGTTTTTTATGATTCTCCTCAAAATTTATTTTATCATACATTCTTCGGAATTCTTGTCGTCTTTTATTTGATTTTTTTTTTCTTTTTTGTTGAAAGTACTCTTTTTTTATTTACAATAAAACGTGTCTTTTTGTTTGTCTGTACACACGTAGACATCTTTATATTATTGTATGTTTGTTGGTTTGTTTGTTGTTGTTTGTTTATTTGTCCTTAACAAAACGTTTAATGTCGCTGTTAACAAATAAGAGATGAAGCAGTGGCAGCTTTATCCCAAACTGAATTCTTTGGTAAATCGCTTTTTTATTTGTACCACGTGGTGTTATTGCCGTTGTTGTTGCTACTACTACTCTTGGCTTTGTTTGTCAAGTGCTGTTTTTATTCAAGATTGGTTTTTACAATGGTAGCATGTATGCTTAAGCTACTTAGAATCTGCATGCCGAAGTAACACTGGACTACACACAATTTATTTTGTAATATTTTTTTTTTTTTTTTTGTTAAAGTTACGAAAATGTTCCCCGTTATAAAAATTTTTCCCATTGTTTACTTTTAAACATTTAAAAAATTATTTTCAAGATAAATGATACGGAACGGAATTTTTTTTACACTATACATCATCATATATGTATATCTATCATCTTACATACCTATGTATATACCTTCCACGCGTAATGTCACATTTCCGCTTTTGAAACTGCGGCATATACATGAATCTTTGTTTGACATTGTCAGCCTTTTGTGCATATTTGTGCTATGTACGTATGTTTATTTTGCAGGTAATTACCATGTCCTTATTTTTGCATACTGTACATGCGACTCAATTCATAAAAAGCTCAGTCCTGGGCCCGTTATGTCTTTGACATTTTGTCAATTCCAGCCTACTACCCCATGTCTTCTTTATATGTATATGCAATCAAAAAGTAATTGGGTTTTTCATAAACAAAATTCCCTACCTTATTGGTGTCATCATGCTTTCTTTTACAGGCATTCAGTCAGCAGCAGCATTCAAAAGACGCAATTTGAAACAAGTCGTTGCTAAGGCGGTGTTACATATTTCATCCCAGTTGTTACTTGGATGAACCTTGGTCTTAAAAGTTGGAATGTTTACTAACTAAACTAAGATACGAGTAAAGGTGCTAAGAAAGTCGTAATTTTGATTTAGTTAATTTAAACATGCTTGATAGTTAGGGTCGAAATTTAGAAGTACTCTCAAAACCGATATCTGCATCATTTTTTTCTATTTTTCATTCCGAGTAAACCAATTGTGCACTTTTGATTCTACTGAAGGCTAAAATAACTGTTTTTTTGGTCATAACTTTTTTTTCATTACAAAATGGATAACCAAGGGTGCTTTAGAAAGACTATGGGCTTACAAAAATGTTGGAGTTTAAAAATTATAAATTTGTTTCGGGGGTATAGATAATAATCGTGTCCAAAAATCGATTTCTTTACGTTTTTCAATTAAGCGGTCGGAAAAACGATTTCTTACTCAAAAGCAATTATCTAACGAAAAAAGTGTATAAAGCAAAAAATGCTTAGAATTCATACGAATGATTGAGATATATAATTTTTTCAAATCTTGAACAAAAAAATTTACAAAAATTCTGAAAAAATTAACACCTATCCTCTGAAGGATTCTAAGCATTTTACACATATGAAATTTTTTTATAGATGCCTTTGGTTTTGAGTAAATCTAGCATTTTGCTAATGAGCATGAGGACGACAATTATAAAATATCTCAAAGACATTCACACGTATTTTTTGAACAATTCTAAGCATTTTTGCCTTAAAACGAAAAAAATCGATTTCGGGATGCAAATATTATCTATACCTCCGAAAAAAATTTGTAATTTTTAAACGGCAAAATTTTTGTAAGAACATAGTCTTTATTTATAAGTACCCTTGCGTATCCATTTTGTAACGAAAAAAAAGTTATGCCCAAAAAACCTTTTTTTTTAGCCAAAATGGGCCTTCAGTAGAATCAAAAGTGCTCCATTGGTTTTTCTTAGAATGAAAAAAAAAAAAGAAAATGATGCAGATATCGCTTTAAAGAGTACTTCTAACTTCTTAGTCTGTTTCGGGATGATTTTTTTTTTGTTTTGCTTCATACAAAATCGAAATCATGCTTACGTCAGAAGGTAGGCGGTAAGTATGTTTGTGTCTTACCACGAGTGTTGTCATTTTGTGAAGAAAAGAAAAATACGATAGAAATAGGTAAAACAACCATCCCTGCTTGCCGAGGTAATCATGTTTACCCAATCCAACTAGGATGCTACCAGCAAGCGTATATGTGTGTGTTAGTGCCTTTACAGGATATTGATAAAAAGTTTCTTATTCTTATTTCCTGCATTTAATAATCATTTCCTAGCGATACTCTCCTATCTTTCAGTATTTTTCTTTCCCCAAAGTTATTTTGGTCCTTCATGATTTATGGGGGTGGCAAACCGTGTAAATGCGCGTGTTTATAGAAATTTCTTATTATTAAATTTATATTTGCGCATTTTCTTCCAACTTGTTTCCTCTACATTTGTTGATGATGTCTTTATGAATATCTGGCTGGCTGTCTGTCCCTTAGGTCTTTTTCCACTTTCTGTGCTTGGGGCTTGGTGTTTTACATGGCTATATTTTTTATTGCTGTTGTATGCGGCATAAATCTTTGATATTTCTCTTTTTTCTTGCCCTCGAAAATTTTGCACTTTCAGAATTTTATTCATCACAAAATTAATTCATTAATTGATTTACTTATGCTTCATTTGCATTCCTACGTATCTGTTTTGGAAGTGTTTTATTCATTCGTAATCCTTTTGTGGTAAATACCTGTTTGGAATCATTTGTAATGGAATTATCGCATTTTTCTTTTGACTGATTTTTGGTCAATTTCTGCTTTTCAGGCATCGAAAAAATTTGTCCAGCACCTTATTCCCCATATCTAGCGCCTTGTGACTTCTGGTTGTTTCCAAAAATAAAAAAAAATTTGAGATGGAGAGTTTTCAACAGCAATGAGGAGATAATAAATGGGGTTAATGATGAAATTGTAAAACTGCAAAAAACCGATTTTGAAGACTGTTTTTCGAGATGGATTTATCGACTTCAAAAATATATCAAAATTAATGGCGATTACGTTGAAAAAATACAAACAGATGAAGAATAAAGTTATAAAATTAAAAAATGTTTTATCCAGTTTTCTCAATTCTACAAAGCGAACTCTTGTTAGGCCCCTCATAGCATATTTTGCCTTTTTATTCTCGTGCATTTGCATAACAATATAATGTTTTTAAATCTCAATTTTACGTATTCCGGCTGCCATTCAATTGTATCGTTTCATTTTCTCGACTTTAAGATTGTTTTGCTTTATTGTAGGTATATTTTTTTTTTTTGTGATAATCCTTACTTTTCCCCAAATGAATGTGACAATTTCGTCGCTTACTCTACCAAAATGAACTCGATTTTTCTCTTCTTTGCATATTTGTTAAATTTTGTTCGTATTCATCACCCTTTCGCTGTTGTTTGGCAGCTGTTAGTCCTTCGTTTTGTTTTTCGCCTTTTTTTAGAGAATTTTATATTCCTGCGGATTTGTGGTCCTAAATCATTGTTTCTTCCTTAAACAGGGCGTATAATTTCTAAATTGCATTGTATTTTCTGGCTTGACTTCATTATTTAAATAAATGTGTGTGCCCAAAGGATTTTGTTTGCTTTTTAGCTTAGCACAATTTGTTTCAAATAGGATGGTGTGTGGTTATGCGGTGGAATCCTAAATATACATATGCAACATGAAATCATTCTAGTTAAAGGGAATTCGATGATAACTCGCGTTACAAATAGATAATTTTGAAGAGTTTGATGGAGCTTTTGTTTTTCGAGTGCCCCAAATTTTTTTACGGGATAGTGGTTAACAACGTATTTGGACATGTTTTCAACAAAAAAATTCAAAATCTTTTTTTTATCGAATTTTTTTTTTATTCGAGTCTTTCACTAGCACACGCAAAAAAAAGTAGGTTCTTTTCACCAAACCCATGTATTTCAGCGTAATTTGTTGGTTCTGAATCCGGAATCGGAATTGCTTTATCGCTTATGGTTTTTGAGACATCAAAAATATGAGCTATCGAGTGGTCATCTACCATTTTATGACCACTTTAAGAAATCCTCTTGAAATTCAACACACTACTCCTTACTTACTTTAAAAAAAAATGATAGATAGCTCATATTGTAGATAGTCAATAGTACTATATAATGCAGCTTATAAAAAATACCAGAAAAATTATATTCGTTCTGTATATAATCTCAAAAATATCCAAAAACAGGGTTATTTTACCTACCTAATTTTTAGGTTAGGATATTTTAGAGACAAAAAAAGTTTTAAATATAACTCAGAGTAGAATTTAAAGAAACAAGCTGACGCTTTGAGGTTTCTTATCAGATTTTTCGGTTACCGAAAAACGTGTTTTTTTACTTTTAGATCATGATATCTCAAAACAATTATGATTCCAGATTCAGAATCAGCGTTAAAAATACGTTGAAATGCTTAGGTTTGGTTAAAAGAACCGAGCTTTTATTTTTGCTGGCGTGTTAGTAAAAGACCAAAATAAAAAATCAAATAAAAAACGAAGTGCTGGAAGCATTTTGAATTTTTTTCTGGAAAAAATATTCAAATACGTTGTTGAACAAACTACCGTAAAAAATTTAAGATGTTTGAAACTTTTTTTTTAAATCGCCAAAAAACTGGCGTGCGGGGGTTACTTCACTCTACTACATATGATGCAAGTAGATTACATTGAAAAAGAAGAAGACTTACCAGACATTCTAAAACTGAATTTTTTTAAAATTGTGCTCATGAAAGCGCACCATTAGAGCATTACACTTTTTTATTAAGCTGGACATCTTAAACTAACCTCTTATATAAATGGTCAACTTAAAAACAAATAGATGTGAAATAACAAAAATTGTACTTAGTTTTGTGAAGCTTTGTACCAAAAATTAAATTTTAAATATTTGTTCAATAAATTTGCTTTAACATTGTTGGTCTTATGAACAGATTAATATTTAAGTAACTAAAATTCATTCCTTTTTGCTCGTCACTGTATTTAGTTAATTATTCTTATTCTAGATCTTATTCAATTGCAACAACAGTTACAAATTTGAACAGCGACATGATTTGCAAGTTTTTTTTTTAATTATAGATATATGTATGTATGTACTCTAGGTAGGAATCTTTAATATAAATTGCAACACTTTGTAATACTTAATTAAATTGAAGTAGAACTAAACGTTGTAAAAATTGTTAATTGTTAATGCTGCTGGTGTGTCAGTGTAACGTAACAAATTGCTTGAACTGTAAATAACTCGTAAACTATGATTAACAATTTTAAAAATAAATTACATACCTCACAATGGCAGATAAGAGAAATACACTAATAATAAAAGTAATAAAAACATGAAAAAATAATAGTAAAAGGCATTAAAAAGTGCTTCAAATGTTTCCTCACTGTTTTCATTTTGCAATAAAAACTGATTGATTTTGGGTGTACAGAAAATAAAACACAAAAAGTTGTCACGACCATAATTTATTTACATCAGCAGCACACCAGCATCAGCATCCCAGTAGGGTTATGGTATTCACATCATTTCATTTTAAGTGAACATAAAATGTTATGCATTGTATCGATATTTCCTAAACATTTTTTTTGGGAAGTTTGTTTAGAAAGGATTAATCTATACTATCGTATTTATATAAAATTGCTTATATAAAAATCCAATGTAACGCTGTCTTGAAAAATGTATCAAAAATATAAAAAAACTTTCTACGTGAGTTAAGGAACAAACCTTTTTTTTTGGTATGAAGTTTTTGAAAAAAAAAAATCAATGCTAGCAAAAAAGTTTTCATTTGCATTTGCGTCGCTACTGCTGTATAAGTAATGTGTTGTTGTTGTTGTCTTTTCCGTCTCTTTCATTTATTGTTTTTTTTTTTATTCTTGAAGAAACAATATAGAATTTGATGTTATGATGGCAAATCAATATTTTCAATATTTTTCGACATTTTTGGACTTTTACCGGTGATATATGTAGATGTTTTTCAATATTCTTCAATACTTCTGAACTTTTTCCGATATATTGGACGTTTTTCGATACATTTGGACAATACTTTTTAACACTTTTGGACTTTTACCGATATATTGAATGTTTTCCGATACACTTGCACTTTAACTGATTTCATTGATGTTTTTAAATTTTTTTCGATACTTTTGGATTTCACAGTCCTGCGTTTTTGATATAAAGTTAAAAAAGTATAAATTGAGAGTAGGTGATTTTTATAGATTTTTGATCGCTAAATCCGAATATGCTCTCTGATTTGCTCCATCACGTCTGAGACCCGAGTTATCCTTGATTTAAAGTGCAAGAAACGCAATTTTCAGACATACGGCGTATATCCTGAAAGTAGTCTAGTTCTTTTTTGACAGCGGCATTGAATAGCCCTGAGCTTCCTCTTTAAAGCATTCTTTTAACTTTTTCAATTGAATCATTAGTTTCCGAGATATCATCGATTGAAGTAAAGGTATCGCTAATCCCTGTAAAAGACTATATTCAATTTGTATACTTTTACTCCAATGGATGACATCTCGGAAACTTATGATCTAATTGGAAAAGTTAAAAGTACGCTTTAAAGAGGAAGCTCAGGGCTATTCAATGCTGCTATCAAAAGTGAACTTGACTACTTTCAGGATGTACGCCTTATGTTTGAGAAAAGCGTTTTCTGCGCTTTAAATCAAGGATAACTCGGATCTCAGACGTGGTGGAGCAAATCGGAGGTCATATACGGATTCAGCGAGCAAAAATCTATAAAAATCACTTACTCTGATCTCATACTTTTTTTCATCGCAGGACTGTGTTTTTAACGATATTTTAGGACTTTTGCCTATGTAAAGTTTAAGTTGTTTTTTGAAACTTTTGCCGATATTTCATATGTTTTTCGAGACCCTTTGACCGATTTCAATATATTTGGACTTTTACCGATTTCTTCGGTGTTTTCCAATACTTTTGGACTTTTACGGATTTTACGATCTTTGCCAATATTTTAGATAGTTTTCAATATTTTTCGATACTTTTGGACTATTACCCGTATATTGGGTATCTATCTAAACTTTCAGAAATGGTTCGCTTCACTGCAGAAAATTCGTTTTTATCGTCTGGGAATGTGGCATTATAATAGTGAAGCTACACTTATATCACCTAGTTCGCGGGTTCGATTTCCAACACTACACCCATTTAAATCTTTTCTTTTGTTTTATTAATGAAAACAAAAAGAATCTCTTTAATGGTACAAAATTAAATATAAAGATTGGCATTATAGGGTCCAAATATGGACACTGAAAGTCCGCCAAAGCAAAAACAAAAAAAAAAAAAAACAAACAAATACTTGGGAGGCAGAAATTTCCCACTGGGATTAAATAACAACAGCAAATGTTCATGCAAACTGTGTCTGAACAATTACTCAATTAAATAAAATCATGCAAACAAAAACAATTTTGTTGTTGGTGATTAAGTTTCAGAAGTAGTTTTTGTTTGTTGTTGTTGTTTTGTTGTTGTTGTTGTTTTGTTACCTTAATACCTATTTATTTGTTTCGTTATTAAAACAAAGTCTAAAAAGCCAATTTTCACTCGTAAACGATGTGTCACAATAAGCGAATAAACAAACCGACGCGTCGTACCGACTCAACAAAAAATTTTTCAAGCCAAGCCACAGGCGACAGCAACCAACAACACCAATAGCACCCAATAGCAGCAATAATACTTTACAGTTTTTTGTTGCTGTTGTTGCAATCACTAAAATGGCTAAAATGGCGTTAAATTTTCATTGCTTCGAAACACCAGCAGTGGCAAGCAAGTGTCGTTACGTACCATTATGTTGCATTAAGCATTACGTTACGATCACACTGATGTGTGTTTGTACACTTAAGTGTTGCCATTTCCAAGCCACATACACAATTTGACGTTAACGAAAAGCGTTTTTTTCTATGTGCTAACCCTGTTAATGATTGCATTTGGCTTTTTCTCACATTTTAACAATTTTGCTTGAGTGTCTTATTCGATTTTAGCCAATTAATTATTTGAGAAGTAACATTTTTCCGCAATTTGGCAGATAAGATAAAATCGAATAAAACACAGTTAGTCAATTGAACGAACGAACAGTGTTGCTTTCTGTTTTCGTTTCTAACATTTTTTTTTTATTACTTATTCATTTTGTATTGGCCACATAAAAAGTAATGAGGCTGATAAAAAATTTCCATAACGACCTCAAGATTGTAAGTTTTTTAGCAATATGATCATAAAATATCTTGAAAAACAAACTTTTGCATATGAAAGCAAACTGGTGCAGTTCAACAACCGATGAAATTTTGAATGCGATTCTTGTATGTATCTACTTTTGGCACGTTATAAAATAAACGCTTTAAATTATTGAACGTCTCAATACTAATGCAAAAAAAAATATGTAAGTACATATATGTATTTTGGTTAAACTTTCACAATAATATCAATGAGGTATTACAACTCAATAGTCGTGGCAAGAGATCAAAGTCATTTCGAGGGATCGCAACAAATGGAGATATTTCATATTGGCCCTATGCTAGGAGTTAAAGAAGAATACATGCATACATTACAACTCAATGATCACAAGGCAAAACAGCAACACTCTAAGTAAAATATTCTAAAAATATAGTGTTTAAAATATCAAAAATGTGCTAATATTTTACTCAGCAATAATAATTTGTTTTTTCAGTGTAATTTTTTTTTTCAAAAGCTCATACTTTTTTGCAGAAATCCTAAAAATTTTATTAAAATCGGATAAAAAGCCGAGGTGCTACGTGTGCTGCTATATATATTTCTGGCCTAGGCAACACTAATGTCAATAGCTAAAATCTGGCAACACCATAATTAAGTTCGACATTTTTTAGCATAAACGTACTCACAATGTTTTGATGTATAAGTGCTGTTTGTTTTGTTTACAGTGAGTTAAGAAAATTAGTTTTTCCATTGATAACACAGGTTTACAAAAAAAAAAATGTCATGGCGTATTGACCAGGCTATGTGTTTCCTAGGGACTTTGACGTCCTAAATCTGAATCCGGTGTTCATTTTTTTCGAGAACGTCTGAGAAAAAATATTTCAAGGTCAAATGGAGGTCAAAATGGTCATGTGTCGTTTAGTGATAAATTCGCTAAAATTCTGAAACTAATTTTTTATCATTGAATTCTTAGTCCTTAAAAATAATATGTGATCGATTTTCCAAATCGATCCAGTGGTTCCCAACTTATAGCGGTTTTCATAGAAGATATATCCGGATCTTCCGATGGCTATATCTCCAAAACTAGGTTCGAGATACCCTTTTTGATCACATATTCTTTTTAAGGACTAAGAATTCAATGATAAAAAATTAGTTTCAGAATTTTATCGAATTTATCACTAAACGACACATGAACCCCATTTTGACCTCCATATGACCTTGAAATCTTTTTTCTCAGACTTTCTGGAAAAAAACAGACCCCGGATTCGGAATCACGACGTCAAAGTCCCTAGGAAACACATAGTCTGATCAAAACGCCATGATATTTTTTTTTTTGTAAACCTGCGTAATTTAAGCGATTGATAAATTATGGGGTTTCCAACGAGAACAAACGTTTTTTACAACTAAGTGTTCATGCAAAATCGAATGTATTGGAGTGGAACTAATGCCCAAAGATGCTTCTATCTCACGGTATGTCACATGACGATCTTGCATGACGATCTTGCATTATCATTATCACGCACGGCATCGATGTTCTCTGGCACAACGGCCGTTTTTGGACGACCTTCACGAAATTCGTCTATGAGCGAGCGTCGGCCACGATTGAATTCATTAAACCAGTTTTTCACAGTGCTATTAGCTGGTGCTTCATCGTCATACAAAGATTTAAGTTCATCAATGCACTCTTGTCGTAATAATCCACGTCGAAAGTTGTGAAAAATTATCGCACGAAAATGTTCACGAGTTAATTCCATTTTTTTTACCAAATTGATTTTTTCAAGTCACTGTAAACAACACAAATGACGGTCGTACGTCAAAACGTTCTGAGTACGTTTATACTAAAAAATGTCAAACTTTATTATGGTGTTGCCAGATTTTAGCTATTGACATTAGTGTTGCCTAGGCCAGAAATATATATAGCAGCCTACGTATGAATTTTCAAATATGTGAGTATCCAAAGGTTTGCTCGAACTTCAAATGGCCGCCATCTTGGAAATTTTCGGAATTTCGGAAAATCTGTTAAATACTAACTTTCCACCAATTTTCATAAAAATGGGAGATGTAAAGTCGAATCTTGGTCGGTAACGCCAAGAAAGACTACTAAATCTGTCCAAAAAGTATCAAATTTATTTAATACATTTGTGGTAAAATTTTGACCATTGGGCGATTCTAGCAGCTATTATTTTTCGAATTGGTATCACCAATGCTTTTAGACACATTGGCATATTGAAATAATGCACTCCTATTTTAATCACCTTTATCATGTAATTCGATTTTGATTCGAATTAAATCGAATCGAGATTTTGCTATCATATATTTTCATATCCAGGATCGAAATCGAAAATTTTTGCTTATGATATGATGATATGGCTGATTACATTATGATTGCAAAATTTTCGATTCTAGATATCAAAATATATGATAGCAAAATCTCAATTTGATTTAGTTCGAATCGAAATAGATAGTACGGGTAAAATTTTAATGAAAAATTACAATGAAAATAACTCGAACTTGTACTTTTGAAGCCGCTGCTCACTCAGTAAACCTTCAACTTTGACCTTTTTTTGTTTTGACTTCCATTACACTATGAGACAACTGATAATTGGTATTTTGCCAAAAATTAAATATGCATACTAGTACTATACAAACATATAGACCATATGTATCTGTATGTGTGTGAGTACACTAGTATAAGTATTTGTTGCGCAAGTCAACACAAAACCACTGACGATGGTTAACTAAAGCACAAAAACGGCATCAACATAGAAACCAAACCGAAACTTAGTGGCAGACCGACAAAAATGTGATAATTAAAAATTCGCAAATGATTTTCAATTTGCATATTTGATCGATATATGTAGATGCAGATAGATGTATTGCATGTCTCTGGGTATGGGCGTATGTCTGTTTTTCTGCTTGACTGGCATTTGTATTTTTGTATTAAAAACGATTGATAGATATGTATTTTATTTTGAATCGATTTTCGAAAAATAAACCAAAAAAAAAACCTACCAACTTAAAATTTCTAAAGATAGAGATGTCATATATGGCACCTAAAGTAGAGCAATCGAATGAATTAGTACTAGATATTTAGAGCAATCACTGTTAAATACACTCAAAAAATAAAGTTCAGTTTGATGTTAAAATATGACTTCAATCATTAACTTAAAATTGAGCTAGTTATTGCGAACAAGCGATGAAGATTTAAAATTTTTAAGAAACAGAAAGTTGCGCGAAACCAAACTTTTGAATATTTTGTTGGCATTCAAAATATATTTGAAAATTAGTCCGAGATAAAAAGTTCTCAGGATGGGTACACAAATTGTACATTTATCAAAAAAAAAAAAAAAAAAAATTTTCTATATTGTTCAAAAATAGCCGTGTTTTTTTTTTTTTTTTTGACGAGTATATACAATTGTCGTAATATTTAAATTGCGATAATTTATGAACGGTGAGACGTACGATAAAAAGTCCAAGGGTCTTTTTCAGGGAGAACCTGCTCTACAAATAATTTTAATCTTTTGTAAAACACAAATAATTATTTAGAAGTTATTTAAAAAAAAGTGATTTTTTGCCGTTTATCGGCGCTTAACCAGTTTTTATAGAATGACTCCTAAAAAATAAATTTTTTTAAATATAAAATGAAAAGTTCCTTAGAGTTTTTTTCTGCGACTCACTGTTCATGAGTTATCGCAATTTAAAAATATCCACTAGGGCTAGCAAGTTTATTTCGGCTCCAACCAAAACAAAAAACAAATTTCCACTAAAAAAAGTGGAATCAACTCCCTCAAACAGATTGCTAGTTTTACCATTATTATTTTATTTGATTGGAAATTTAGTCCATTGCTCGTAATTGAGGCTCTTCAAGCAGCAATTAAGTAAATATGAAACAACTATCTGTGATTGCGTTTGCTTTGGAATTTATAAATTCATGTCAACTGCACGCATTCTACGCATCTTGTGGCTTGCTGTCCATCATCTTTGCGTAAGCTCAGTTTTCTTTACGAAATGTTTTCACATTCAACGCAAATGCTTGTGTGAACGCCAAGTAAGTGCATTAAAATTGAAGTGATTTCAACGCTAAGTCGAAACGTTAATTGTCAATCATGTTAAACTCAGAAAAAATTTCTAATTTCTAATTCTTGAGTCTGCGGTCGTTGTGCTAGTTTTGCGTCGTTTACCTATCTTTCCAAGCAGCATGAGCGCTGTCAAGCCTATTTGTATGGAGCGGTGTACCGCCTCTTTTACCCCATGCACTCGATTGCAGTCGAGCCAAACGTTTGCGCAAATATTGTCGCTGCACTAGCAATCATATTGCAGCAACAATAAAATGTTTGAAAGAAATTTTATGAGCCATCGACTGAATTGCAATTGCATTGGACGGTCGGATCGTTCGACAAAACGTAGTTTTGGCTGCGCCTGATTCGCATTTAAATTGCAGCGTGGCGCGAATATAATGAAACTTTTAAAGTGATACATTAACAATTCAATAGACGACACTCGGGTTTAGATCCAATGGGCGGCGCCATCTGACAACAACAGCCACAGCGCCTCTTACGGTTGCCATTACTGTTGCAATTGCAATTGTGTCACCAACAAGTTTCTCGGTGAAAATTATTTATTAATTGTTAGATTTGTGCGGAGCTGGAAGACAATTGAATGCGCTATTTCAACGTCCATGTATTGATTAGCAAAAGGTTCGACCCTCACATATGCTTTGCTTTATTCATGTGAAACAATAGAAAGCCCCGAAAATTGCATTCATTAGAGGACGAGGAAAACTGTTCTAAAACTTATTGACTGAAAAATCATCATTTATTCATAGTCGTTAAGAAATAAAGTATCAAGTGACAATGAGATTGTCAGTCAAATCTAACTCTTTTTGATGAATAGGTTGTGGCCCAATAGACTAAAACTGAATATAGCTCTCTAAAATAAAATGGTTTATGTTGACTATATGAAAATTATACTAATTTTATGAACTTTAGTCAATGTTTTGCCAGAATCGAAAATTCCATGCATTTTCCAACTTAGAATATTATGACAATTAGGAGAAGAGAAAAAACTACTGAACATGGCTATGGTGACATATGTTTCGGTTACCGCCACGTAACCATCATCAGACCAATTTATGTTTTATTTAATTTATTTTAAATTAAATGAAATAACAATTGAAAAATTTTTTTAACTTTTTGTCTGAGGCCGGGATCAATCTATGAACCTTTCGAAATCAATCTCTCTACATAGCGCATTTATCAACGGACTGCGCTGTGTGCCCTCGGAAAAATTGGTAGCTTAAGTGCCTATATGCATGTAGCGTGGTTTCATTCTCTATACTCCTTTGTCATCATTCATGTTGTGTTTGTTTGGTAAGGCTCAGCCATTGGCTGAGAATCAATACCGTTATATTATATGACTGACAAGTGTTGCCAGTTGCACATATTTGGCGTGTTCTCCATGATTACTTAAAATGGTTTATGTTGACTATATGAAAATTATACTAATTTTATGAACTTTAGTCAATGTTTTGCAAGAATCGAAAATTCCATGCATTTTCCAACTTAGAATATTATGACAATTAGGAGAAGAGAAAAAACTACTGAACATGGCTATGGTGACATATGTTTCGGTTACCGCCACGTAACCATCATCAGACCAATTTATGTTTTATTTAATTTATTTTAAATTAAATGAAATAACAAATGAAAAATTTTTGAACTTTTTGTCTGAGGCCGGGATCGATCTATGAACCTTTCGAAATCAATCTCTCTACATAGCGCATTTATCAACGGACTGCGCTGTGTGCCCTCGGAAAAATTACGTGGCGGTAACCGAAACATATGTCACCATAGCCATGTTCAGTAGTTTTTTCTCTTCTCCTAATTGTCATAATATTCTAAGTTGGAAAATGCGTGGAATTTTCGATTCTTGCAAAACATTGACTAAAGTTCATAAAATTAGTATAGCTCTCTAAAATAGTTTGATGATAACTCAACTTATCGGGTATTTAATGTCTCCTTAGAAAACGTAAATTGTGTTGCCACTGCTTTTATTTATACGAATTCTAATCACAATTCAATTTGCGAAATGTCAGATGAATTTCGCACGTTTATCGCAAATAGCGAAGACGAATGCATTTTATTGCGATGACAGTTAAAGCAGACTGAGCCAGCCATTGAGTCGGCCACAAAGAAGTAATCAGGCAGTAAATAGTAGACATACATACATACATTGTCACATAACATACACACGCGTTCACGCATGTGGCAGCAACATTTCGAGTACAAGAGTCACCAACAGCACCAGTAGTAGCATGCGGTGATTTTGTGAATTAAAACCTTTACCGTGCTCCTCTCATGAAAAATTCCTATGGAACCTGTCTCTGTTCGTGTGCGTGCGTTACAAATGTGTCCAGTCAGCGGACTGCGTTGTATCCGTGACGCCGTTCAACGCGTTATTCAAAACAATTAGCGAAAACGCATTCAAATGCGTGCATAAATTTACGCATTAACTCCGAGTTACGAGACAGATATGAGTAGCAAGTGGGCCACAACTAGTGGCAGTTGGCAATGCAATGCCATACAACGCCAACATTCATGTGTCTGTGACATTGAAAATGTCAAAGCTATTAAAAGTGATGAAAGCTAGAAGACATTGTACCGATTTGAGTGCTTTTTAAGTTGTTATTATTACCAATAGAAGAAATATAAAAATACCAAAGTAAAATTGAAATCGCTCTTTTCTGTAATTTTCCAGATGATCTAGCCCCTGTTAAATACTTTAGCCCCGGGTGCATCTATTAACAAAAACCGAAATGATCCCGAAAAGGTTGCAGCACTTTACGGTGCACTGATGCACAGAAACTGCGTATTTCTTTTAACTAGAGATTGCCTTATGGCGGAAATTTGACCATATCGATATGACTTTAAAAAGACTACACAACTGTTAACTTAATCAAACGAATTCTCATCAGTTGGCATGTCTGTACATTTGCTCTTTAGGGGCAAGGCAAAGCCGACTTAAAAACATAAATGTCATATTAGCATTCCTTGATGCAGACTCTATCTCCATACCAAATGTCATAAAAATGTATGCAGAGGTTGTGCCATAAGAGCTTTTTTTCCATTTAGGGGCGTGGTACCGTCCACTTTAAAACATAATGGCGTTTCTTAGTGCTTACTTTATATCCATACCATGAGAGCGTTTTTTTTTTTTTCATTTCATGCTTAAAAACACTATGGTCATATTACCGTTCCTTAGTATTAAACCCATCTCTATACGAAATTTCAAAGAAATCGATGCATTGCTTTAGCTGTGAGAGCGTTTTTTCCATTTTGCGGCATGCCACCGCCCACTTTTCAAAAAAATAAAATTCTATGCACTGCTTCTACTTGGAAAATTCCACAAAAAAGCTGTAATTGTGTGTCCCACTTATTCTAAGTATATGAGGAGTTATTTAAATCTAGCTTTCAAATAGTATACAGGATGCTTAAAATGGTCAAAATGCCTGCACCGTGCTTGTTATCAGCAACAAAAATTGAATTCAGAACAAGTTTAACTACTTTCAAGTTCAAAAACTAAAAAGTTTGTTAAAATTCTATTAAAACATTGTTATTAAACTAACTCTTTGCGTGATTAGAAGCTTATAACCTTGCATATTATACACTTAAGTTGTAAGAACTTTTTGTTCTCAAGTTAATTTGGTTCTAATTTGACTTACTTACTACCTACAATAAAAGTTCTACATGTTTTCGTCATACAGATTTGATTATTAAGTTTTTGTGTAAGTCTTCAACACAAAACATATGCCTTTACCGTGGTGTGAAATCTTGATAATATCTTTCACACATACGTACAATGCCTTGAGCGGAAAAAGATTTGTTATAATTCCAACAATCCTTCGCCGTTTCACGTCTACACACAAAAAAAAAACGACATAATATTAATGAAAAATGTATTATTAATAACTAAAAAATACATCGAATTTGAGCCGAGAACAGCATTCATTGACTATAAGTATTTTCAATCATACGTTAAACAAGGCATACGTACGCTTATGAATTATTCATAAAACGTAAAAACTTTTCTTAAAATCTAAGGACAAAATTCGTAAATTTTTTTTAATGAATCATTTTTAAAACGTAAGAACTCGTTCATAAAATCTAAAAACGAAATTCATAAATTTTTTTTTAAATAAAAAAATTCGATTAGGCTTTTGAACTACAAATTTTACACAAAAACGTCAGAGGAGTCTGTAGCGTATGTGATAAGGAGCTAGTAATATTTCTCTGCGCTTTGGGTTCCGGGTTCGAACCCCATTGCGAGTGAAGGTTTTTTTTTATAATTTTTTATTTTTTTTTATTAGGAGAACGCTCAAGCTCCAAGGCATAGGACATACAATATAGAAATGGAGTAGTGTGTCTAAAGGAAAGTAAGCGCTTGATGCTTTTTAAGGCGCTACTTTTATTTCTGGAAAAAAAAAATACTTACCATAGCATGCTTCTTTGCCTAGAAGTTCCAGGAGAATACACACATAGCATGATGGTGTGAGCGACATAGAAAGAAACTTTCAACAATACTTTATTTGAAATTTAATATAAACCAGTCTAGAATCAAAAGAAGAAGATGAAATACAAACTGAAAATAATATTTCAAATTGATGACACTTTTACTTAAAATTTATGAACGTTTCATTTAATTTTATGTAAACATACATAAAATTTGTATCTGTAGATTTATGAAATGTTGTTATTCGTACGAAAAAATTCTTAAAATTTAAGAACGGAAGTTCATAAAAACAATTCCTCATAGAAAAAAATTTATGAACTCATGTACTTACGATTAATGAATCGTTCATAAAATCAAAAAATTTTAATGAAAAATTTTTATTTGAAAATCAATGAATTTCGATGTATGAATGCCGATCATATATATAATGTTCAATATTTTTTTGTGTGTATACCATGGATATTTTTAACTATTGTGTATATTTACTATAGATAATTAAAAACGGATTAGTCATTTTTTTTCACGTTTATTATGAAAACTCTGAATTATTTTAACTATTTGCGGCCTCGCACACTGGTTAAAAATCCTTAAAGGATGGCCAAAAATAGAAATCATTACATTTTCGAGACGAAATTTTTTACCCGGGAGTTTTTGGGGACGCTGATTAGGAATCTAATGTTAGATTTTTAAAAATGAAAAGAGCGGATGATTTGCATAAATATTCAACCAAATCCAACAAAAATATTTACTCTTGGGTTTTTGGGGTCTCTGATTACAATTCTGATATTACTGTTTAAAAAACAAAATGACGAACTCGAAATGGCAAGAAAACAACACTTGCAGAACTTTTATATCTTATTTAAAAATTTATTTCAAAACTTTAACTTTGAGAGAGTTGTGTGCAACGGTAAATTGATCTACATAAAAATTTGTCTTAGATTCCTTTATCATGGAGTATAAGCTGGATAATAATATAAAAATTTTATCATTTTGGGCGCCTCAGAAAAGTTCATGTCAAACAAAAAATGCTAAAAAAAGCGCTTCAATATTTTTGAGTGTGTTAGAGAAGGTTTCAATCTTCTTAAATCAGAAAAAATCTTGGCAGTACCTCACGGTACAAGTCAGCTCTGGGTTTTTTTCATAAACATTGCTAACTGATTTTGTGAAATAATCTGATTTTAAGTTAGTCACAATTATCAAGTTTTGTGCTGGGAGGTTTAATTTTAGTTTGTTTTTGTAATATGACAAGTCTATTTATTCTAAAGGGTATGTTTTAGCCAAAGAAATTATATTCTAGTATTGTTAAAACTAATAACTATCTCTCGTAGATGTAATAGCTTATAAGCTAAGTCTCTAAATTGATAAATTATGAATTTTAATTCAAACGAAACATGAATAAAGATAATTTTGGAATTGGAATTATAGTAACCACACAATTTTTACAGTGAATACTTAATTTTTACTTTCAACTCACAGAATTTTGCGTCTAAGAAGCGTATTTCTAGAGAGATCTCAAGAGCGTTGTAGGATACCTTGGTGTTTATTATCGATTTTTTTAGGTCTATGAATATCGACTAGACAAATTAAAAATACAGTCCACAAAAAGTTTATTTAAAACAACTTTTTTTCGACTTTTGGCCAGCTTTTGAGGATTTTGAACCAATGTACCTCAGGAGAAAACTTTTTTTTTCTTGCCAAAATAACTGTTTTTTTGTAGAATCGCCCACATCATTATTAAATTTAATTTCAATGCACAATATCCAAACTGTTAAAAACTGCTTAGGAATTACATATAATAAATGACAATACGTGCTGTTCGAAAATGGTTACAATGTCAACGCATCAATAAAAACTGAAGGGAGGGGATGTACTCGTACGACGCTAACGGTTTTTCATTCAGCAATATCATTACAATGACGTTATCAAGGAGTATTGACATTGTCATTTGAGCTGTAAAGAAAAAAGAAAAACAGAAAAATCTAAGAAGCGAAAGGCAAAAATTACTGCAGCAATTTGCAACTTCATACGAGTAAACCAAAGCGAAACTACGCGTGAAATTTAAGCGTTTGTTGTTGTGTGTTCTGTGCATTATGCAAATTTACAACAATGTTGGCAGGAGCAGCGACAAACGACATATAATTTACACACACGCACACACTCACACGTATGCTGCCAACAAGGACCCAAAAATGTCTAAGCAACATAACAACACGAACAACAACAGCGTGGCAGAGCAAATAAATTCAGTGCTCGTTCGCTAACTGCAAACAGACAGCGACGAAGAAGAATTGTCAACATGAAATAAAGTCAATAAAAAACAAAAATTACACATACACATGCACCGAATGACTGACGCACACACACACACGACCCCTCAATAGCCAACAACACAACAAAGGCATGCAGTGAAAGCGAATGGAAATGAACTTCAAATGAGCGCCAAAACCAGCCATACACACACTAAATACAGTTATCCTAACCATATTCCACAATTTCCTCCGTTTGTCCCAAGTGCGACCTCCTCCTTCGACATTTTCTTTTATCATGGTGGAATGCTTTTGAAGTTAAGTTTTCATTGTTGTCGTTTTGGAGCACAGACTGACTGAAAATATTAGTGTGGGGGATTAGACTTGGGGTCACGATTTGCCGTGGAATAACTAAAATAATAAAACTTTTACATATGGTGGATTTGATTGACGCAGAGCGAACTTATTCACAGCGGTGAAATGGATCGTTCGACCTTAAAGTGCGTGTTCAGTTGAAATTCTTATAGTAAGTTTTTTTTCGAGTTTTCGGAGCGCTGTGAAGAAAAAATTAAAAAAATCCTACGGGCCGGTTTTACAAAATCTCATTCTGAAAATTGTACTAAAATTTCCATATAAATCGAAAAAATCTGAAAAAGTAAAACCAACGAATAAAAACCGAAAAAAATCATTTTACTTAGATATATTTTTTAATGCTGAATCTGCCAACAAAATTGCGCTAACTTGTCAGCATTTTGAGATATCTTAACGTAAAAGTGCAAAAAACACCGTTTTTGCCTATTTTTAAAGTTTTGCAGCAAGTTATGATAGTTTCTGGCCATAAATCTTGATATGGTACTTGAAAGAACTAGTTTTGGCCTTCAAAACGAGATTTTTTAAAAACAGCCCGATGGATTTTTCTAATTTTTTCTCCACAGTGCTCCTCAGAAAACTCTAAAGAAAAATTTTCCGTACACAATTTTAGCTCGAACGATCCATTTCACCGCCGTGTATTTTAATTGAAACAAATTAGATAAAATTTCGATTGAATGTTTGATACAAATAAATATTTATTTTCTTAATGGTGAATGCACTTTAATTCATATTTCCGGGGAATTCCCATATGGTTTAGAAAAATTTATTTTTGAAATCAATGATTTTTATATCGTCGGCTGAGTATTATTTTGCCGTAAACGTAGAGATGAGCACAAGTTATCTGCTTTTGCTTTTTCAACGAAGTGGCGTTTACGGCTAAATATTACTCAGCCGACGATATTCCTTAGGCATAGACTGCAATTTAATTTTTAGTTGATATGAAAAAATCACAACAGTCTTACGGCAAATCTGATTTTGCCAGCTTGTAGATTTCACCGAGAACAATACACTGGACAACATAACTCATTTCACTAAAAATGCTCGATATATTGTTTTGCTATCTTTGTACAATAATAACGTAGTTCACTGGGGCATTAAGCAGTACTTTGTGGTTTAAAATGAATCTATGCTAAATATAATTATTTTGATTAAAATTAGCTCGATTTTAATGATATATAATCTTGCAAAAAATGTTCTTTAAAGTGCAAAATTCTCAGTCTCCTGGCAAGTTTAGTTTAGAAAAGTACAAAAAAGCCCTAAGCTGAATTAAGACTTGTCTGAACTAAGACACAAAAAAAAAAAAAAATAAGATTTGTGCCGAAGATAATGTATGTTAATTCTTTCGTGAGTAGAATTACCCTTATATCATTGCATTGTATGTACAATTTTTATAAAAAACAGAGAAAAAAAAATTTGATAAATCTTGACTTATGTTGTTTTTGAAAAATCTGATTTGGAGTGAGGCTCATAGATTCCGGGGGAAATGCGAAAAAACCCATTGCTTAATGAAAGACTAACACGGCGACTTTGGAGTCCATTAACTTTGCATTCATGAAACAAAACGATGAAAACAATGAAAAGTAACGAAAATAAAACATAAAAAAATTAATTTTCTGAAGAAACTTTCTTTTTCGACGTCTTGTGCTTTTACCCTTGAACACATGTGCAGCTGCAGCATACAGCAGACGATAAACGACAGACGATGATTGAGTTGCCAACATTTATAATGAAAGTCTGACTCTTAACAATTGGAGGAGTGGGAACGAAAATCCAGACTTTACTCACAACAACAAAGTGGGGGTAAAGAGTGCGGTTGGCTACTGCAAATAAATTCACAAGAAAATGAAGAAATTACTGCCGATTGAAAGTCTGGCTGGCGCAGTAGTGAAATATGAAATCAATTTAAATTGATTGAATTGAAAGAAGAAAAAAACATATTTTAATTAAATAAATTTCTTCAACTACTCGTATGTATGGGTCTGTTGCAATAATTGAATTTTTGCACCAAAATGAATTATAGGACTTTTAAACAAAATTAATCTGGTGTAATAATAGAACATGTATTCATTGTGTCGAATTATAGGAAAAGCTCTTATACTCAAATTGATTTGTTACCAATATCTTATAATCCTATATATATGTACTTATATATGGAACAAACCTTTTTAACACTCTCACTTGATATTCAGCTCTTTTTTGATATTATGGAAATGGCTGAGGTTACAAATCTATAAGTTTGTGTTATGCTGAAATTATAGAGATACAGCCAGTGTTATTGCCTGGAAATATGAAAAATGTATTTAGAATCAACTTGCGAGTTTCGTTGCGTGAACTGGATTACCTTTTATTTAAAATTTTTCATGTAAGCGACGAAAACAAATTAAACCTTGTACGACAATTTAACATATAGCCAACATTAAATTAAATGAATGCATTGTTAAAGAACATTATGCAATTACGTAAGCAAAAGGCATAAGTCAAGGTTGTCAACAACACACACGTACATACCCAGTGTGCCAGACGGTTCATATCTTCGCTTTTTTACCCGTTACGGATCCGTTACTGATCCGTTTGCGGGAGAAATTCCAAAAAAAAAAACGATTCGCTTTTTTTTTGGGAATCTCTCCCGCCAACGGATCAGCAACGGATCCGTAACGGATAAAAAAGCGGAGATTTGAACCGTCTGGCACACTGGGTACGTACATTCGTGAGGAAGGAAGTTTTGTTATGTTACTTACGTAATTTTATTTCTGTTCTTATGATGCTGTTTTTTTTTTTTTGTGTTTTGTGTTGGGTAACTCCATTTACTTTGTTTTCACAAAAAACATTAGCCCTCTTGTAAACGTACAACAAAATATTTAAAAAAAAAATTTGAAAGCTAAAACGAGGATATTTCAGTAACACCGTTCTACAAAACGAGGGTTATTTTTTCGGAATCCAAAGAATTCAACGGTAGCAGTAGCTTAAAGCAAAATAACCGCTTCTTGAAACTTTTTCAAAACTCATAATTGAAATCATATTAATCATATTAACTTCTGATCTTATAAACTAAGTATTTAGAATAAAACAATTGGGCCTTCACCAATTTATGTATTTCTACCCATACTTCTTCGGGGTTATCGTGAATCAAGATTCCCGGGGAATTTTCTTAAACAGCAATAGAGAACGCACGGCAGACCGAGAAAATTCCCCGGGAATCTTGATTCACGATAACCCCCCTTGAGTCTCATTCTGACGTTATAATTTTTACCTTGAATTTGTAGAACTTGAACATATTCAATTGAGGGATATAGAACAAAGTCAGCAATCTGCCCTTTTTTCATTTTTGCAAGAACTAACAAAAACGTGTATCTCTGAAAATACACATATTTATTTTATTGTAAGTTTTGCGATTCAGTAGAGTGGAGTTGGATGAGGATATAAACGAAGTTTGAACCAAATCCTCAAAGTGGTGTATGGACAAATTTGATGAAAAATTTTGCGATTTTTTTGTGGATTTTTGAGAGGTGCAAAAAATAGAAAAATCAGTAAACTGTAAAAAACATTCCCTCAAATAATTGTCCGTATCTTGGACATTTCTTTACCGATATTAATTTTCAGACCATTTTTGTAAAGTAATTATATCAGGCTATGATCAAAAGATATTATTTTTGTATTTGGCAAAAAATAATAATTTTAGCAGAATCTTAAGTACTTACTAAAATTGCAAAACACTCTCCATAACTTACTTTTTTGACCTCCCAAAATATATGCTGTAGAAAAAAAAAAAATAGCCTTTTGTATGAACCAAAAATTAAGATGCTATGTTTTACGGTTTAGGAGTTTTGATTTTTTAAACATTTCAAAACATGAAATTGATAGTGATCAGTGATTGGCAGTTTTTGACCAAAGATAGATATTGGATACAGATGTATTTGGTATTGCTGATTTGAATGATCACAAGCTTTTATAAAATGCAACTTGATGGCATTATCAGATGCATTACTGAAAAAAATTAAGATTGCTGCCTTTGTTTCTTACAGCTAATTGTTTATTGAGCTACTGAACTCGATAGTTTTGTGGATTCAATTTTGCTTTCATTTTGCATAGATCGATTTACATTGATACTTTTAAATTTACATTTTTCACTTGCTAAATTCACATGATTATTGAAATGTTGTTTTTTAAAAAATAGATGGCTTAACAATTAAATAAATTGTATGACATGTGGCACACGATATTTGTCAAAAAGTGAAAACAATGAACCTTAAAACATAAAAATTCAATAGAATACATTTTCAGCAAAAGTGGAAAACGCCTTCTCTGTAATTCTCCAACTCTCTGTAGAAGTAAGTATGTACAATCTTTTGGTGGTTTACTCTTTCGAAAGTCAAGGAGATGTAGTTAGCATTCGTAACCTCATGAGCTGACACGGCGTTCGTTGAACATGTTTAAAATGTGAAAGAAACTTTCATTTCATTAAATCTGGTAAGTAACATGGAAGTCCTAATCTTTGCCTTTTAAACCTTATTTAAATTATGTTTATATCTTTTTTCCCTCAAAGATATCCTAACCTAAAAAGACACAAAAGTGCAAAAAACCCATTTAGCCAATATTTCGGTCTACGTTATCTCTTAGAAGCATGAAAATATAAACATAATTTAAATTATGTTTTAAAAGAAAAAGATCAAGGCTTTCCAGTACTTTAACCAGATTTAACGAATAAATGCTATGTTACATAGTTATATAGCTTCAAAAAATGGCAAAAAACGACTTTTTTTGGTTTTTAGGTTAGAAAATCTCAAAAATTATATATGATACAGCAATTCTGATGTCGGATTCGCGTTTAGCATCACAAACACATCGAATGTGATTGTTTTGATTTTTGTTTAATGTAGTTAAAAAAAAAAAAATTTTTTTTTTTATATGGGAAAATGCCCCAATTGGAAAAGGGATTATCTCAAAATTTAGTCGAGGAGTCACGAGTGAAAATTTTTTTATACATCATTTGAACGATAAGTTAACAAAATCTGGAAAAACATTTGATGTGCTACGACGTTCGATTTAAAACGGGTTAAGGCACGCCGTGCTGAGCTATGTAATTATTTATGATGTTATAGTCATCAGGTTGGTTAATCTGAATATTTTTCTACACTGACATGTAATTAACTCTAAAACGATTTCCTTGTAGACCATTTTATTAATTCTCAATTGTTTTCAACTCAACTTGAAAGCTACTTACATACATTTCACAACATAATGTGAGCGCAGCTTTAAAAAGCTAAGTAAGTTCAGCTTTATTTGATGCGCAGTATTACATAGACAAAATGTTAGTTTTAAGCATTTCAGACTCCAATTAATCGTTACGGAGCACAAATTCATATTACGGACAAAAGCGTCAACTGTAATTGTCTGAGAACACAAATAATGTCATTTATATTAAAATCATCGTACATTTTGTTGATGTCGTTGTTGTTTTTGTACAAATGTCATCACAAATTAGATCATCACCATATAAAGAATCAATCGAATACAATAACAAACATTTTTGGAACGCTCTAATTGTGGAGTGAAACGCATCGGTTATTAATGTAAAATTCATTGTTTGATATATTTTCATGCTGCACAAAGAGTACGTACTGAGTCGATATAGCCATGTCCGTCTGTCTGTCTGTGGAAATATTTTTTACGAGAAAATTCGATGAAATTTGATACACTGATACACTTTGTTGTAAAAGTTAACTAGCGGGATTGAAAATGAGTGAAATCGGTAAACGGACACTCGTACCACCCATTCAAAAATATATTCAGAACGAAATTTTTTCAACATTATGCACGATAACGCAACCAAAATAAACTAAAAAACTGGGAGTAGTGACTGTAAGCTTTAGGCAAAAACTAAGTAAATTCGGACAAAAGGTCGTGGCATATCCCATATTAGCAAAAGTCCGAAAATGCTATACTGAATGCTTCTTTCGAGATAAACCGACCAAAGTTCACAGAACAGTAAAATTAAACTCTGAGTGAACTCGAACAAGAAAGCGTTATTTGAGGCAATCAGGCCTATTCTGTAATCCGTGTGATTTCAATTACTTTTCATTGAGGAGTCTTGTTGATGAAAATGGTGAGTCACACGATAAAAAGTATCAGAATCTTTTTTACGCAGAATTACATGTTCTACAAATAATAATGATTCGCATCAACAAAAAAGTAACCGTTTAGGAAATACTCTTAAAAAAAACTGCAAAAGTCGAAAAATTCGACCTTATCGAACAACTACTTTTTCGTAAATACTAATCAATATTACTTGTAAAACATGTAATTCTCCACAGAAATGATTCTGATGCTTTTCATCGTGTGACTCACCATTTTCATCAAAAGTTTTCTCAATGAAAAGTAATTGAAACCACACGGATTACGGAACAAGGCTGAATGCAACCAAATTTCGCACAGATACTTCGAATAGTTAGTGCAAGACCTGAGAAAAATCGAAGTAGTTAAATTCGTTCAAGAGGGTATGGCACCTCCCGTGCAAATAAAATTTTAAAAATATAAACTGCAGTGTAGAGTATTTAATTTTTGGCCAGGCCAAAGATACACAGAGCAAAGAAAAAACCACGTTTGTGAGTGTTTTAACTACGTTTCGTTGCTGATTTGGATTTAACAACGCTCCAAGCTCATATTTGTATGGTGCGTTGTTAAATCACTCACAAACGTGGTTGAAACTTATTCAACAACGCTAGTTGCCAAGCGTAGTTAAATCCGAATTAGCAACGAAACGTAGTCAAAACAACACGAAACGTAGTAAAATCCAAATCAGCTACGAAATGTAGTTTAAACACTCACGAAACATTGTTAAATACAAATCAGCTCATTTCAAAACAAATAGACTTTCAGTTAACTTCACAATAATAATGTTCGTAATAATGAGTTGCTAATGTCCGCATCTATCACACGACAGGTTCCGGGTTCTAATCTCCCCAATATTAAAACAGAAAAAATTTAGCATAAAATAAAAAATAAAATAATGTCAATTTTCATTGCCGTTGACAGGAAAATTTCAACAAATTTTTTTTTTCTTTTGTATTTTATTTAGCAACGCGCGTACTTAAAACAACCACAAACGAGCCATGCTCAAAATTTGGGTCGCCACGTGGTTAAAATAACTACGTTTCTGCCACTTTTGACAATGTTTCTCTGTGTATCACAGTTACTAGTTTCTTCTAGAATCAATAGTCCGGAAAATCGAAATCTGTTTTTCTGTTTTTTTCTTTTTGTAAAACTATTCAAGTAAGAACTTTTAACGGGATGTCATAAGGTACTGTTTTTTTTAAACAAACAAATAAAACCAGCTATCTCCTCAATATATTCGCAAGCTGTTAAGCGTCTTAACTCTAGTCTAAACGTTCATACTATAATCTAACAAAGAGCATAAACCCGAAATGTAGTTTTTTGTTTGCCATTAAACATAAATAATTTTGCTCAATATCTCAAAAATTAGAAAAAGTGGAGATTGTTGTTTCTATACACCTCGTTAAATATCACATTTTTAATAATCAAATCGTGAGCTCAGAATAAATTTGGCGCTGCATATGAAATTGCGTCTTAAGCGTTGTTTGTCTTTGTTCACCCATTAGCGTTATTAATAAATAAGAGTACGCAATACAATGAAACTGTCCATGGGTGTGGCAAACATTTTTTTGATTGGGATCAGCACAATTTTATTAACACGAGTCATTCGTTTTCAAGATCAGATTCAAGAAAAAAAATATGAGCGAATCTGCAAAACGATCATAATTTTTACTAGAAAAAAATGGAAAAAAAGGTCTAAAAGTTGTCAAAATAAATGTAGAAAAAATACGTAAAGTTATCTAGGAACTATTCCATATAAAATTACACTTATACACAAAATATCCACGGAAAAGGCACTCTACACTTAAGAGCATTTTCTAAAAATTTTAGGGTAAGGGAGGGAAATATGGACCACCCATCTTTCTTTTTTAAATAAAACCCAATATACATAAAACAAAACAGTTAATTTTATGTCATCCAGTAAAGGAAACAATTTACCTTTATTTTGATTCACTTTTAGATAAATATCTCATCAGGATAATGAAAAAAAATTAAAAAAACTGAAAATACTCAAAATGAAGATAAAAAAAAAGTGTAGTGTAATCTGGACCATTTGGTACAGAAGTTGCATATAAAAATGTCACTTCCGCATTCGGCACATTTTTCATTACTCCAAGGACGTCAGATTACACATTCAACCCAAAATTCGCCACGTCGATCTTCTGAGTAAAGGGTGTTACATTATATGCATTTTTTATAATTTTTTTCCTTTGTTGTTAACGAATTTTATATAATGACCTTTAGACTCGTCATGAAAACTGCAACTAGATACCCCATCTGAAAAAGATGATGAAAACATTTGTTTTTGAGGCTTTTTTCTTTGGTGGTTCATATTACCCACAGCACGTGTTGGTGAAATAAATGGTTTTTTTTATCAAAAACTCTTTTGGTTAATGAACTTATTTGTGCTAATAAATTATAAATGGTATTCACTGACTTAATATGATTAACCATTTATTTAAAAACGCGATGTCTTTAAAGTGAAATAATGAAATATACTCACTAGAAAAAATTATCACTGATCTTTTTATTAGAAAAATCAACTTTACAGAAACATGCGACTTCACCGAAAGCTAAAATTGCCCTATTATAAGCTTTAGGTATTAGCGTTAAGTTTGAACATGAATTTCCCTCCCTTACCCTATAATAAAATATTGAGTTTTTTCTGCTCAGGGTGATTTCTGTAGGTGTGAAAGGCACCATTTTGAAGTTATAAAAAAATTTGTTTGGCTCATAAAAACAAATGGGATTTTATGGTACGCCACAAAAGAGTCATTCTAAACGAAAAATTCGAGTCATTAGATTCATTGGGGGCCTGCAAACGCTTCGAACTCCCCACTGCAACTAGCTTTGCCACAGAAACAAGTTTTCTTATAATAATTCACATAACTCAAAAAGACTTCGATATCGAAAATGATTAAAATTAAGTGACATACGGCATTTTACCATACGCTTGTTTGTTGTGTGACCAATTTGGTAATGATTTTCTGAAATCAATTTATTGTTGCAAGATAAAAATAAAACATTTTCGTATAGCCATAGGCAGTACAAATTTTTTAACGAGATAAATTAAGTAATCTGCTACCTTATATGGAGTTGAGTGAAGTTTTAAATTAAAACCATAAATGTTGCCAAAGTATTTCACGGTTTGCTTGCTGCCAATTTCAAAGCGCTCATTATCTGTCGATTGATAGGGCTAGTATTAAAGGCATTTCAGCTCAGACAGAACTTGTTTCGTTTTTTTTTTTTTTTTTGCGTTCTTCTGTTAATGTGCTTCTCCAGCACTATGTTACTGGGGGGACCCTTCACACAGAAACTTAAGTCAAATTAAATTGAAATTATTCTGACAATCTTCTGATAAACATTGCCAGTATCTGCCTTATGTTGTTAATGTTTTTTATCGCACTTTTTCGCCTTCTTCTTCTACTTCTTCTTGTACGATTGTGTATTCCCGCTTGAGCAAAAACAGGCTTTTTTTGCTGCGTACACATTTAACATACGATTTCGTTGTTACCCGTTGTTGTCTATCATAACAACACCTGAGGGCCATCAAGGTTTTGTTGACAACAATAACAGCAACAGCAACATCGCAATCGAAGTCAATCTCAAGCCCAGGTGGAGTCTGTCTACTTACAAATAAGCAAATATTTCATTAAAGTTTTCTCTGTTTTACTTTTAGTTGTCGTCACTACTATTGTCTTTAAAGATGAAGGTTGAACTTGGTGTATTCTCTGATTTAACAAAGTTATTTTCATTTGTTACCTTTTTGAAAGTGTGCGAGCCAAATTTTTTCATCATTTACGCAATTAAATTGAGTGTTATTGTTGATGTTGTTAAGCGGACACGCTTACCGCCCATACAAAAAATATATTCAAAATGCAATAATAAGAGCATTATTTGCAATAACAGAAGCAAAATACACTTAAATACTAGGAAAAGTAAGTATAAGCTCTGAGCAAAAACTAAGCGAATTCGGACTAGAGGGCGTGGCACCTCCCATATAAACAAAAGTTTCAAAATGTTAAACGGAAAGCGTTTTTTGAGATAACCCAACCAAATTACATTCAAACACTCAGATCTATAAATACAAACTATACGCAAGATCTAGGTAAACACGGATAAGAAGGCGTGGCAACTCCCATATAAGCAAATGTGTCAAAATTATATAATGAAAGTGTTTTTTGAGATAATCCAACCAAATTTCACCCAAACACGAAGAACATTAATTGTAAACTCTGAGTTTAAAGTAGGCGAAGTAGGATTAGGGAGCGTGGCACCTCTCATATAAGAAAAAGTTTCAAAATGCTATAACGAAAGATTTTTTTAAGAAAACCTAACCGAACTTTACTCAAACACTCAGAACAGTGAATGCAAACTCTAAGCAAAATAAAGGTAAGCACGGAGGCGAGGGCGTGGCACTTCCAATATAAGCAATTTGTTCTTATACTCTCCTAATAATATACTTAAAATGCAGTGTAGGGTATTTAGTTTTTGGCCAGGCCAAAGATACCACCCTTACTAGTTCTGCGCTAAATCTGCGAATAAAAATTTTATATTGAATTGACATATATAGAAGTTGGTCTCTCATTTTAAAGTTTAGTTTTTCTTTTTCTAACTGCAATTTTTTTAAATATTTAGTAAAAAGAGAACTGGTAGTGAAGTGAACGGAAAGGGGAGACTCAGTTCTTTTGTTTTTTCGATAATGAGAGTTAGTGCGTTTTTTGTTTTTAAAAGTTTAAAAATTTTGTAAAGAACGCGAATTTGTATCATTCTCCCTGTAATTTTTTTATATTTTATTATGCATATTCTTTTATCTTTGTATTATTAATTCAATAAACAATTGGTGTGGCTATCCACTAGTTTAAATTTTTTCGAAAATAATTGCTATTTTTTGTGATACTACTGTTTTTGCTACACTTTGTCACTCTCCCGAATAGTAATTCTCCCGGCAAATTAACTCTATCAGATTGGTTCATTGTTGTTTATTGGTTAATTCATAAGACTTTTTGAACTAATTTTCCTTTTGATGATTAAGGGATGTCCATAAACCCCGCGACGCTGTGGTGAGGACATGTTTTGATACTTTTTTCTGAGTTCACCCACATATTTATTTATTTTTGATATTGCTTGCGAGTATCAAGTATCGTTTGCATTCGAACTATGGCATACAGAAAATATATGGATTGCCTAAGCAAATTTTTAACTTAAATGCTCATGCCCTCATCTACTAAAAAAACACCTGCTCCAACAAATGTTGACTCACCTCTGCACTGAACCCACCACATGCGGCTTGTGTCATTTGGTGTCGTTCTCTTAATTAACCTCGGCGCAAGTAATTAATTCAAATTGCATGAAAAACAAAAAACAGACCGAACCGAATTACATATAGTAACGAATTCGAACACCCAGTGCCCTAACTGGCCGGCTGTGCGCTGCGTACTGCGAGACGATATGTGTGTCATTGTGTTTCTGTGCGCCTGTGCAACCGATATCTTGTTTGTAAAATCTAAAATAAATTCAACAAAATAACAACAAATTAAATTCTTCCCCCTTTTTTTTGTTTTTTCCTTTTCGTTAAAAATACTACAACTACAATATATTTCTTTTCTGCATTCTCTTTTCAGCCCCACCGGTGCAACGCTTCGAACTCAATTTCAAATAAAAGATTACTTATTGTCGCCGGGTACTTGCAAGTGTGGTCTACCCTGTCCGTTGCGGCCGGAATTTTTCTTCGACTTTAATGCCCAGGTGAGTAAAAAAAAAAATATTATGTAAATTACGTAGAATGAAATGTTTGTTTGAAAATATGAACGCAATGAGGAAGGAAAGTCTTATAAAAACCCCATGAATATGCGTTGACACAAACTTTTTTCCACTTTTCGTTACACTAATGTCAATATTTGACAATTGCACTCGATTTGGGTTCGAAAAAAAGTGTCCCATACCCGGAACAAAACACTTTCAGCAATGCCAAACAAGAATATTTTAATCATTTATATGTGCATCTAGCCGTATCTTGTCATAAAGTAGTCATAAAAAGCTAAATGCTAACGCATGACACTATTCCGTTTCAATTGGCTTAATCAAAAATATAGCAGTTTGGAACAGATCACAAAACCAAAAGAAGCGATAGATTTTTTCACTTCGGTGTTGGCTTAAAAACGTGGTCTTATCAAGACGACAATTCGACAGTAGGCTGTGATCATCACACTTTTCTGAAATTTGCAGTTGCGTTCTCAGATTTTTGTAAAAATTCACAGAGATGTTCTAAGTGCTTAGCATGGAGACCTCTCATTATTAGTTTTGCGAAAAAAAATTTTGTTTGCAAGTTATGGGCATGGAACTTTTTAGTGTCCAAGTGGTGTTTTTGCGAAAAATCGATGCAATTTTTTTTTTCCCGCCATTTTGTCAAAAATATTTTTTTTTTAATTTTTGTTTTCGGATTCTTGTAGCATTTTAAACGTTGTTTTAATTTCCATTTTTGAATTTGGAAAATTTTGAAAATTTACAAAGTGGCGGCCATTTTTTGAAAAATCTTAAAAGTTGATTATCTCAAAATAATATTTTTTTTATTTTTTTGTTTTTTTTTACAGAAAGGTGAATAAAATACAAACATTTTGTAGAAGACTTGTATTGCGCGAAACGGTTGTGAGAGCCACAGGAATTTTTTTTCTAAAGTCACGTGACAATTTTTTTAACTTTGTATTGTGCTTTCATTTAAACCTGCTAGGTGGCCAAAAAATTTCAAAGTACAAGGATATAACTTCCGTTGCTTAGAAAATACAAGTTATACCACAAAAACCGATATTTCCTATATGAATCATAACTATAAGTATTGACAAAATGACGGCCATTTTTGAAAAATCTTAAAAATTAATTTTCTGAAAATTTTTTTTTTTTTTTTTTACTGAACTCTTTTGAAAAACGAATGATTACACAGTGCTGCATGGGTTTTCCTCTCTAAGTTTTAAAAAGCGATTTCTATAGATTTAAGTGTGCTGATTACGAATAAAATAGTGAAAAAATTCCAGCACGTCACAATTTTTAGTGATTTAAGTTTTACTTAAGTGCCTTTTTTGTATATACAAGACTACCACGCCTATACTACTGAACGTATCAAAACCATATTTGTACCAGATGTTTTTTTGGTGGTCCAACACATTTATAAGAATTATGGGATCGATTGGACAAGGGGGTGTTGTACCCCTCATACAAAAAAAATCTCTAAATAATTGAAAATTTTATTTGAGTCGCTCCTACGCCCGCACCAGTAGGTATATTGAAACCATATTAACACCATATATCCGCCTGATATTCCGATATTTGCCTTGATAATGGGGGTAATTGAATGAAAGTACGGTGCGCTCGGTACATAAAGAATCCATACGAAAACCAAAAAAAAAAACTCATTTCTACTTACTTTACCTGCATTATGAAACTTGATATCTGGATGAATATTATGGATAGCAACTATCTAGATCGTACGGGAAGCACCAAAAAAATATATGGTGCAAGAATGGTTTAAATATGTTGAGTATTTTAGGCGTGATATTGAAGAGTACGTAAGCACAAACGATTGAATTAATATGTTTTCAAATGATGCACAGACGAACAAGGGTACCCCTCTTAAAATTACGAGAGTGTTTTTTGATGTATTTTTGATGCTGAGCCCAATTTCATTTACAGAATTGCTCTATCACGTCGGAATTTTGAGAAAATTTAAAAAAACCGTGAAAAACACACGATTTTCCATTATTTTTGAGGTTATGAAAACTGGAATATCTCAAAATTCTGACGTGATGGAAAGAATCCAAGTTCATATTCGTAATAAGGAGGTCCCAAACCACCATAATTGGCTTCAAAATTCAAGAGAGGAAAAAAAAGGAAAATTGATTTTTAAGATTTTTCAAAACGGGGCCGTCATTTTGTCAATACTTATTTCTATGATTCATATAGGAAATATCGTTTTTTTTTGGTATAACTTGTATTTTCTAAGCAACGGAAGTTATATCCTTGTACTTTGAAATTTTTTTTTTTTTGCCCACATAGTAGGTGTAAATGAAAGCACAAAACAAAGTTAAAAAAATTGTCACGTGACTCTTTAAAAAAAAAATTCCTGTGGCTCTCACAACCGTTTCGCGCAAAACAAGTCTTCCACAAAATGGTTGTATTTTATTCACCTTTCTGTAAAAAAATAAAATAACAAAATAAAAAAAAATATTGTTTTGAGATAATCAACTTTTAAGATTTTTCAAAAAATGGCCGCCATTTTCTAAACTTTTAAAATTTTCCAAATTTAAAAATGGAAATTAAAACAACGTTTCAAATGCTACAAGAATCCGAAAACAAAAATTAAAAAAAATTATTTTTGACAAAATGGCGGGACTTAGAAAAAAAAATTGCATCAATTTTTCGCAAATACAGCACTTGGACACTTTGAAGTTCCATGCCCATAACTTGAAAAAAAAAAAATTTTTTCGTAAAACTAATAATTAGATGTTGCCATGTTAAGCACTTAGAACATCTCTGTGAATTTTTATAAAAATCTGAAAACGTAACTGCAAATTTCGAGAAAAGTGAGACTATCACAGCCAGTATCAGATTGGCAATATTAATTTTGTATGATAGAAAAAATCGACTGTCGCGTAGCTGGAGGAGTCCCACAACCGGTGACTCTCCCCTACATGTGCTTTTTACTAGTGATGAGCAAAATTAGTCTTGGTCTTGAGTTTTGTTCTTGGTCTTGGTAATTTTGCGAGACCAAGACTCTGATATTTTTGCAAGACCAAGACTGCTATGGTCTTGGTCTTGCTCATGATAACCGTTAAGACCAACACTGCTTTTCAGTCTTTGTAATTTATAGTTAAAAGTTGTTTCACTCCCATTTTGAAGATAAAATCATCACTCAGTTTGTATTTTGGCATCTTAAAAACCCAACTGCTTTGGAAAAATGCGGTGTTGAAATTTTGAATACTCAATAAAAATGAAAATTTTTTCTAGAACAAGACCGAGACCAAAACCTAATGAGCAAGATCAAAACCATGACTCAATATCAAAACCAAGACCAAGACTCAATGTGCAAAAGCAAAACCAAGACCAAGACGGCTATGGTATTGGTCTTGGTTTGCTCATCACTACTTTTTACAAAAGTTTTTCCAAAAAAGTTAGTTTTTTTTTTTAAATTGGCGCAAAAGATCTCAAGAGGGATCGGAAGCACCTCTGCTCATGTCCAAATCAATGGCGGATCCAAGGGTGGGCGCCCCCCCTCTCAAGCCGAGTGATCACATTTTTTTTTTAAATTATATGTTATTATTACTATCTAGAAATATAGTCAATCGGCCGCCCCACTTGACAATGCTGGATCCGCCACTGCACACTGGGGCCTCCATGTTCAAAACTACCCACAAATCGCAATTTTCATCGAAATATAAAAATTTTTAAAGTGGGATATTCGTTTTGTCATACTGAAGATTGGTGCGAAGCTTAATTTCCTAAATATGACTCGAGATGGGATTCGGACGCTAAATGGGAGTTTTTGGCTTCTGAACGCCCGCGGAAAGCAAAAAAAAATTTTTTACTCAAGAGGAAAGCTTCTTACGAAAAAAGTGTGCTAGGCAAAAAATGCTTAGAATCGTCCAAGCAATACGTGTGATTTTTTTGGAATTTTTTTAAACTTTTTTTTTTTAAATAATTTTTGAAAAAATTTCAAAAACAAAAATTTTAAAAATTATTCAAAAAATTAAAAGTTTCCAAAAAAAATCCAAAAAAATCTCACGTATTGCTTGGACGATTCGGAGAATTTTTGGCCTAGTACACTTTTTTCGTAAGATGCTTTCCTCTTGAGTAAAAAAAGATTTTTGCCTTCCGCGGGCGTTCAAAAGCCAAAAACTTTCATTTACCGTCCGAATCCCATCTTGAATCATACATCATTTTAAAGCTTATAAGTTATGCTTTAATATAAAGTACTTTCAAAAAAAATCGAATGGGGCTTTTTTTAAAAAAATTCAAGAGTACCTTTAAGTGTAAAAAAAAAAGTGTAAGCGAAAAAAGAATTTTTTTCACCAAGAAATATTTTTTTATAAAAAGAACATTTCAAAGTGAATGGGACCAATAACTTAGATTTATCAATTTACAAACTTAAGTGTAAGCTATAAATTTTTGAAAAAACACCCTTTGCATGATAATGACATTTCATGAAATGAATTACATTTTTCAAGGTCACTCGGCAAATTGATAAAGTCACATTTAGGAAATTAAGCTTCGTACCATTCTTCAGTATGAAAAACAAATATCCCACTTTAAAACTTTTTATATTTCGATGAAAATTGCGATGTTTGGGTGGTTTTGAACCAAATCACTCCTATAGCCCCAGTGTGCACTCGTCCAAATATATGTTCGACCTTTCCTCAACAATTGGTTGAATGAATTTTTTTTCGAAAATGGGCCCAATAAAATGTTTCCATCAATGAAAAAACAAAAAATAATCGGATAGGAATTCTAATAAGAGTTCTGGATAACGCTTAACAAGTTCTTCAGAAACATTTTTTTTTTTCTTTTATTAATCAGTGATGGAACCTTATTTTTCGCTAGATATAAAAAGCTCAGGTATGCTTTCTAAGTGAAAAAAGGCGAGTCTAAACCAAAAATGGCACGTCTCGATTTAGAAAATTTTGGAGCACTATTTCGAATTTAGGCAAGAACTCTAAAAACTTTCGGAAGCAGAATTCTAAAATTTTTTCCAGATTTCAAAAATTCTGATGCCAACTTCACTTGAGTTTTATCTCTCAAATGTTAATTTTTAGTTTAGCTGCTGTAATAGATTTAACCCAAACGAGCCCCAAATTTAAGATTTTTCGGCCAAGTAAATGTTCATTTGGACCCAAACTCATTCGAATCGTAGTAGATCTGAGTGGCATTCATTTAACAACTTTACTGGACAGCAACTCATTTGTGAACAACATCAATGTTCTTTACAATACGAATGTATGATGTATCGATAAGGATAACTGCGTAAAATGTCCAAAATGCTATTTATGAAACCGGGAACAGGGGATTACATATCAATGAAATGAAACCACAAAAGACCATGCTTCTGTGTATCATTGAGTTTATCAACTCCAATTTCCGAACAATTTGTATTGTCGGTTTCAAGTTTGAAGTTTTTAGTTTGCCAACAAAGTTCAATTCCACAATCAAAAAAGGCTATCAAACTTCCGGTGGTATCTGCTTTTTTGTTTTGCAACTTTTGTTTCCCCCTTCTTGGCAGGAGTATCTCTTTAATGCCTTTGCTTCTTCTTGTTGATTAAGAACTAGTGCACTAGTCGTATACTTCTACGTTTTTTTTGCATCCTTTATTTTTAGTTGCTGCCTCATTGTCAACATCTCGGGCCTCATTCTTACCAACCAACATGACTCCGCAATACAAGAAGTCGTTTCAGAACCGATGTTTAACATGGAATTCCATCAGATTAATGCTTGTTAATACTGTCGCCAATTTAATAGATTCTTGTCCGTGTGTATGTGCGCCGTCTGTCCAGTCAACTCTGCGCACACTCTTGACACTGGGCTTTGTAGCTCTGGCTTACGGCCGGCCTAGCATTTCAAGTTTATTGATTTTTTTCACGCCATATTTCTGTATTCAGAGAAAAACCATGTTAAGGTTTGTTGGAATGGGATGGGATTGGGTAGAGGTCGATTGGGCTTGTTCTTGTTTTTGTTGTTGTTGCTGTTGTTGTATCTTTTTTGCGCGTGTTAGTGGTGTTTGTGCAATAACAAGTAAGCAGGTGCTTCTTGCAACATGTTCGCTTTAATTGATGAGGGATTCGTTTGTTTTTTTTTTTTTTTTAATTTTCGTTACATTGAAATGTAACGCCTGAAGAGAAGAAAAGAAAACTGCTTAAATAAAATAGACCAAAAGGGAGAGAAATAAAATTTTTAAAAATGGGAAGGAATAAGAAGATATATAGTAGTTTTCCACACGAATCAAATGAAATTGAAAGGTTCTTATCAGTTGAGTATTTAAAATTGAATGATTAAAATACTCCTGCCTCCAAAATATTTTTTTTTCTGTCTAATTTTCGGTCTATTTCCTCGTAAACAACATAAAGTATAAGTAATAAATCGCAGAAGAGAAGAAATGCCTTTATTGAACTGGTAGCCCTGTGATATGCATTTTTGTGAATATGAATCTCGTTTATTTAATCAAATAAAAACCACAAATGACAACCTCAAGAAGAACATACCCGTCTTGAGTTGGAATTTAAAACCTACAATTCCCAACGCAACAACCGACCCATTGCCTACCCACACCCTTCCTCTCGCAGATGGTTTGAATAGCAATACATCTTCATTTGTAGTCGTTACAGTTAAAAGAGGTTCCACCACATTCACAGCAAATATCACCAATGGGGGAAGGGTGGGTGTTCAAAGAGGTGAGGTGTCGCTGTCGCTTAACTCATTCAGATGCAACGAAATAAATGAACAAAATTCAAATTCAACTTTATCTTTGTGTAATTTTCTGTGTAATCCCAAAATGCTTTCTCCTTACAGCCAGTCAACGCCGACCAGACACTCAGGTGTTGCATAGACCTCGCCTGGCTTGTTGGTTTGCTGATTTAGCTCATGTGTTTGTGTGTGTGGTTGGGTACTCGGTTGCAGTTGTGTCTGTGCTTTATCCATGGTGTGAGCAGAAAGCTGACATTTTAACAAATTGCTTCGATTAGTTTTGTAAGACTGATGTCAGTGTTAGAGAAAGGCAAATAGAGAGAGAGGGTGGAAGGAGCATTTTATTTAAATGGCATTTAGTTACGTCGCTCAGTGGGTAAATGCGGGGCTTTGCGGTTCGTTATTAATTTAATTAAAAGTTGAGTTAAGTATAGAAACAGTACGCTTAATGTAATTTATGAGTTGAAAATGAAAATTGTTTTTTGGTTTTAATAAAATTTATTCACAGTTGTCCGATGGTTATGGTGTCATTACAGATCATTTTTATTTTAACAAGTCAATTTTGCTTTTAGATAAAAGTATCAAATTTTGTTGAACAAGCACCTATTTTGATCCGACATGGTTCATTTTGTTCGATATTGAATTTAGAAAAAAACCAACACTGTTTTTTGAAAAAGTGCAGAAACAATTCAAAACAAAAATGTTAATTATTGATGTATTTATCAATTCTAAATACGAATCCGGCCTCAAAATCAATCTGTTATCTATGGTTTTTTAGATATCCTCATCATAAAATTCAAAAAACACGATTTTCGGGGTCATATGGACACACCTGTCTTGTACGATAAAAAGAGTTTCCCAAATGCCTCCAAGAACCAAAATCAGAATATACAAATCATTTAAAATGACTATCTTTGTTTTAAACTGCTTGCACTTTTGTTTTCCAAAAACTATTTTTCGACCTGTGTTTGAAAACTGCATAAGTCTAAAATGTTGATTTTTTTCGATTTAATTACGAACAAAATTGGCCATGTCGAATAGAAATCGGTGTTTGTTCAACAAAATAAGATATTAAAGCTTTTTGTTACCTTATTTGCCTGCATTATTTGATTTCAGTCAAAGCTACAGCAAAACTAGCTAACGAACAAGAGTCGCCCCCAATCAATTTTAGAAAACACTCGGGTTAAAATCGCAACCATGCATTCTGCCATTTTCTTTTGTACCTACTTCGGAAGTGCTCTTATTCGAAGGGTTTTTTGTTTTTATTCCAAATCGTTTGCTTGTTGATAATATTGAGGAAATTTCCTTACTGTTTTCATTAATGACTCATAAAGAAAATTTTTCGCGACAGTTGTATAATTTCATACATATTTTTTCGCAAGTTTTCCTCATGTTTTGTATATGAAATAGAAAATTCATTTATAACACTGTGCTATAATTGGAAATAGTTTTTTAAGAGTGATGGGTACTAGTAAGAGTTTAGTGATACATGTTCGTAATTCATTTTAACGTTTGAGGGGGACAAACTACTACCGCAGAATGTGCAGAAAATTGTTAATAAGATTTTTTATTTTTCGTTATAGTTAATGTTACTCATACGACGTGTTGCGCGTGATTGAGTAGCAAATAATTTTGAAATGGCATTAACTTTTGCAAATATGATAAATTTTAATCTTTTTAAATGTTAGAATTTTGGACAAGTACATTGTAATTATTTTAATATTTGTTTATAAAAGTATGACAGCTAGTATCACAGACGCAAAAGTAAATTGTAAGCCTTGTCTGTCATAAATAGCTGATTTAGCAAGCGTATGCCAAGCACGAGGAAGAATTTTTCTTAAGGACAGATGTATGTGGAATTCTTTAATACAAAAACAAGAATAGAAGTATTCCATTACATTTCAGAAAATATGATTTTCTACTGTTGCCCATATCTAAAATCAAAATGCAAAAAAAAAAAAAATCCAACGACATGCGTTCAAAAAAACTTAACAGCTAAACAACGACGGGCAAACATTTGAACAGATAGCGGATATCATAAATATTTGTATGAAGCGAATATAACAATTAGCGTGCTATAAAACGGTTGGATTTTCGCTAAATTCTACACATACATACATACATAACTGGGTCAGCTAGATATTTTAATAACTGCGCGGATCAAACGTCCGAGGCTTGGTATTTCATTACACCATAGAACGCGTGATGGCCATCAGCCGTCAGAACGATTATCATTTAATGCGGTGCTGTAAACTCAAAGTGATACCGAATGGAAAGCGCGACTAAACAAACCCTCCTGCTGCTATAAATGTGGATAGGAACTCTGCTACACCAATTTAAACAACACATAAAACACTTGATTCTTTCGCGTGCTTGTGCTAAAATATTTTCATATGATTCCACATGCAGCTGTCAATGACACTTGGCGATTTGGTCTCATAATATGAGTGGTAAATTTTAATTTTTGCTCCATCATAACAAAACGATTTTCACTCTGAACGCCAGACGCTTGAATGCTTATGACAGCTCATTCAAAGGGCGACGACAGACTTTACCCATTTCTAAATTTAGATTTTGTGTGACGCATTTAATTTCATTTGTGCGATACAATGCAAATTAAATTCATACAAAATCATGTGAAAGCGCCTTAAAATCAAATTGGCTTTTGCACGCCAAAGAGTGGCGAATGAATGCTCCATTGGAACCCGTACCTTTCTCCTATCTATCAATTCGTGCCAACGCCATTGACTTCGCCAAAAACGGTTTAATGACGTCTACCTTAACTTCCAGTCAATGACAACAGAGTGGCACGACTTAAATCCTGCTAATGACATCAGGTATTCCACGCATGTCACGTCAAATTCAAGTTGCGCGCTCCACCTACTCTTGCCTGTTGGCTCCAAATGGAACGAAAACAATACATTTTGAGTTATGTTGTCTGGCGTGGTAGGTAACTGGTAAAAAGGTGCTAAAATGATGCTAATGACAGGCGTCATCGTTGTTTTTGCTGTTGCTGCTGTCATTGTTAACGTACCAACAAATGCTGAGTTATTGACAGAATCATTTAGGCAAATTGCACAAGTATTGTATTTGCAAAATAGAATTCCTCACGATTAGTGCACAAAAATTTGACGAAATTCTATCATTAAGACGAAAGGAAAGAGAAAAATATATTAAAGAAAGTAAAAGTAAAATCAATAAACTACCCCCGTAATGGATATTTAGATGGAGTTTTTTGCTGAAACACTTTCTTCGAAGAAAATTCGTCGTTATTACTACAAAGTTTAATATATTAGCAAAAAATCAAAAATTTTAAAAATTCAAAATGAACACACTCTTCATGAACGGTATTTAAAGAATAAAATTGGGAACATATTTCGATTTCGACGAGCAGATTGCCAAATCAAAACAAAAGAAATCAGATTAACTGGGGAGTAACACGACGTAAACAGCATGGTGTATGCAATATCTGACTGTAATTAGCTACAGTGCTGAAACCTAAGCGATGGTGTTGATTTTTCCATTCATTTGTTGTAAACGCCATTCATTTAGCATTGCAATTGAGCATTTTGCGGTCAAATGATCTAATGTATGTCAGAATCCGTTCAGTTGTTTGGTCATTGTTTATTCATTTTGTTGGTCAACCAAAAACTGACTGCTAAACAAACCAAGTCAACAGTAGTTAACCACTAAAATGCAATGCAAAGTGATTCTGTAAAAAAAGCGATAAAAATCATTTTTGCAAAATTGTTGTTTAGGTTTTTTTGTGTTTGTTGGTTTTCTGTTATTACTGGCTGTATGTACGTATATTAGGGTGGCCTTAAAATCTCTTTTTTTTTGTTGTCGAATTTCAATAAAGAATGTTGACAAATCGGCTCTAAATGTCGAAAAAACAAAAGTTCCTTGGATCGAGATCAGACAGCACACTTTGAGCAAAGTTGCGCTCAAAGCAGCGCGTTTGTTTTGATACGGTGTAGAACGATTTGTATGAAAAATGGCAATGCGATCACAGTAAAAACATTGCGATGCTAGAACTGTGGCGTTATGGTGCTTTGGAAGTGAAACTCTATTTGTTTTAAAATGCCCTTCTACCAAATTATCAAAATTTACCATATGGTTCAATAAAGTTTTACAGAAAAAAATATGAATATTTCATGTTGGACACATAAAAGTTATTGAGTCGGAATTTTTACCCAGCTTTCTTAAAATTTTTTTTGTCTTCTCTTCTTATACGAGCTAAAATTGTATGTATGTACTTTTGTTTGGAACGGGAAAAACTTTTTCTCGAATACGGCTGTAGCGATTTTAATGACTCTTCGGACAAAGTTAGACATTAGCATACAATGAAGATTGGGCTAAGCTTGGACTTTGTAATTACTTACACAGCAACACTTTGTTGATTGTTTTTAACCAGTCCAAAAGTTTTCTAAATGGTTTTACATAATATTTTATACCGAAATTTGATAATAACTATCAAATGAAATATGGGCTTATGTCGGCGAATCAAATATTTGAAATTATTAAGCATGCTATTTTATTTAATAATTTATTTTTGAATTTATGCTATTGATCTCATTTTTAACTGCGCTTATCAGGGCCGTGTTTAGGCATAGGCTACAGCCTAGGGGCCCGCACCACAAAGGGGCCCACACCACAACAGGATCGAAACAAAAAAAAACTAGTAAGGGTGTTACCTTTGGTCTGGCCACACATTAAATACCCTACACAGCAGTATTTTGAAAATTTTGCTAATATGGGAGGTGCCACTCCCTCCGAATTCACCCAGGTTTTTCGCAGAGTTTGCTTTTACAGTTTTTAGCATTTAAGTGAAATTTGGTTGGATTATCTGAAAAAATGTTTTCAGAATAACGTTTTGAAGCTTTTGCTTATATGGAAGGAGCTACGCCCTCTTGTCCGATTTTATCCAGTTTTTGCTTAAAGCTTGCATTTATAGTTTTTAGTGTCTGAGTCAAATTTAGTTCGATTATCTCTAAAAACGTTTTCAGTACAGCGTTTTGAAGCTTTTGCTTATATAAGAGGTGCCACGCCCTCTTGTCCGAATCCGACCAGCTTTTGCTCAGAGCTTGCGTTTACAGTTCTTAGTATTTATGCGTATTTTGGTTGCATTGTTGTGAAAAATACTCCAAAATTTGCATTTTGAAGATATTTTTTGTATGGGCGGTAGGCGTGTCCGTTGACCGATTTTGCTCATTTTCAATCTCCCGAACTAACTTTGACGACGGAGGCAGTGTTTCAAATTTCATTGAATTATCTTGCTTAGTTTTCCCAAAAAATGTATTTCCACACACAGCCAGCCACCCAGCCAGCCAGCCAGACAAACGGACATGGCTATATCGACTCAGGAGGTGACGCTGATCAAGAATATATATACTTTTCCATATCTGCCACGCCTCCTTCTCCGCGTTACAAACGGAAGGACAAAGTGAATATACCGGGTGTAGGGTATAAAAAAGAAATTTTATGTAACATAAAATAAAAAATTTTAGTTCAAAATTTTTATTTTAATGCAGCAGTGACCATTTTTTGGTTTATTCTCGCGAAAGAAGTTACGCTTCAAACATATTTATTACACATGTTTTCTAAGAATGTTGGCTATGGCCAGAGATGTCAATCACAAATGTTTCAGTACACAGTACATCAAGTGTGAGCCGGGAGTGAAATTTTGTTTCGAAAAAGTTACTTTCGATAACTTTAAAAAGTTAGTAAGTGATAAATAGGGCTAATACATACATACATATTTGCGTAATAATTTTTTAAATAATTTATAAAAACTTTTTTATTATTGCTCGGGAAAATAAACTAATGTAGAAATGATTTTTTTTTAATTTTTAAATGTTTGAAATTCTATATTTTATGGAATTAAATGTAGATTAATTTAAAAAATAAATTTATTTAAAACTATTAATCTTCAAGGTATGAAGCCGATCGCAAAGTTAGGTAAAAATATTTTATGTTTTAATTTTTTTTTCTTAATTGTTGGTTTATTAAGTAAACATTTTTGGAGTCATATTTTCTAACTGATTTGGGGTCGCTGAACATGAAAATCGCAACTTTTTTACGTTGAGTGCAGGCAAAATAGATAAAAAAAGTCTTCTATATCTAATTTTGTTGAACATTTCGATCGGTCACAGCTCATTTTGTTCGTAATTGAATTTAAAAAAAAGCAAAGCTTTTAGATTTATGCAGTTTTTAAAAAAGGTTGAATAACGGTTTGTTTTTGTCGGTGCTAAATGTGAATCTGGCCCCAGAAACGGTCTATCACGTATGGTAACCTAAAAGTTAAAAAAAAACATGATTTTTAAGGTTATATAGAAAAATCACGAAATTAGTTATTTGGCTTTTGCCTATTAAATGCATCATTTAGTACTTTTTTTCGTCTTCAAGATGAACTATAAAGCGGTTTTAAATCATTTTTCTGGTAAAAGTCTTGATCATTTGAAAATTTCACCATAAAAGTTAAAATCGTATGTGGTCATAACTTTTTAAAGAAAAATCACACAAGACCCTTCATAACTAATTTTGAAAACAAAAAGCTGTACTAAATGATGCATTTAATAGAAAAGAGCAAAACAATTTCGTACGTCTTCTATACATAATCATAAAAGATCAGTTCATAGCTCATTTTGAAGAAGAACAGAACTTAATAAAGCATTTAATAAGAAACAGCCAAAAAATTCCATGCGTCCAATATAGACCTGGTCACGGGACAAATTTTTAAGGTCCGGCCCGATACTACCATATTATTACATATTCAGACTTTTTTATAATTTAAAAAAATTTTAGTTTATTGAAAAGCCAAACATTATACATGAAGTGCTTATTTGAGTTTTTTGGTCGAATCTAATAAGACGATTTGTTTGGTTTGGTCATTCTTATCCTCACATTTAAAAATTATTATACATGCTTTTATGTAAGAACAGAACTTTTTCCAAGCTTATGCTTCTCAACCTTCCCGTGATTTACGGGCCTCTAATGTTCGGGCTTTTTTGTAACGCCCAGGTCCACACGAAGCTGGCATAAAACTCGATTTATGCCCTTCGAAAACTACAAAAAATTAATTTCTGCAACAAAATTTTAAGATAGTTTTGCACGGAGAAAAATACGCATCATAATTTTTACTCCACTCGGGTAGTCAAAAAATTAAAGTAATCAACACTAAATTTCAAATTACGTAAGAACTATGTATTTGATGGGTCCGTAAAGTCATTTACAAATAAAATGTAGTTAAATAATAAAGGAACATTTACTCCAAATTGCCTACATTTGACTTTATGTTGAGCAATTTATACTTTCAAAAAAAAAAATGTGTGACCATTTTAAATTTATAATTCTAGTCAAAATAACTTTATTTTTTTCACGCACAAAAATGAGTGTCATAATTGTCACCCCACTCGAGTAAGGTAAATATCATAAGAATATAGAATCATTTTGACTTTTATAATTTTAGTAACAATTTCTATTTTTAGACAGACATTTACTTTGTATACAAATTTTATGCCTCTTCATCATATGCGTAAGTAGAGCAGAGGAAATGTATCTGCTTATCACACGGAAGGACCAGGTTTCATACCCTAGCGTGGTCAATTCGCTTTTTTGTTTTGTTTGATTTTTACAGTAAGGTAAATATCACGTCAATTTTTTAAAAAAAATTTCTGGCAAACATACATTCTGAATTGACTAAAACAGTAAGGTGAAATTTATTTCGGTGTGGAGTTGTCACTATTCTGATTTGAAATTCTGGTAAAATTTATGAAAAATACAGTAGCAAGTACTTTTTTTTTCTCTTTGTGGTGAAAAAAATTCAATTGGAGTTATTTTACAAGAGAGAATCCTATACTTTCAGATGGGGCCCGCAACACAAGTATAGCCTAGGGGCCTCCAAGTCCGAAATACGGCCCTGGCGCTTATGATTAAAGTTAAATAAATTTGTAAATAAATTGCAAAGAAAAAGAAATCGTCTATAAACCAGGCTTAAAGAAACCTCATGAAGCCTATGCATAAAGCACACGCATGCAACATAGGACAAGGGGAGTGGCAATGGAAACTAAAAGCCAAAAGCAATGACTTGTGGTTTGGTTTGTAGGCAACATACTGCAAGCGATGACAATTATGATGATTCCGTTGACTTTGATTGTCTTGCGAGTAAAATTTGCGCAACCAAATTGCGCTGTTGCGATCTAACCGATTTGCTTTACCGCTGCAATTTATTTACTGTTGTTGGTTGTTGAAACTGTTAAGGTCTCGTTAACCGTTAACCGTTGCAATCAGCATCCGTACACGCGTAAGACTTTTAGCCTCAATTTAGACCTCAACGTAAACAATTTTATTAATACTCGTAATACGTTTGTGTTTATGGTAAATGATTTGTGCAATCAAAAGAATCGCATTACAATGATGAAAACAAATACCTTGAGAGAACCACATTGCAGCTTTCATTCATTTTTCTTCGAATTTGTTTCAACTTTGAAACATTAATTTATGGCTTTTGTTTGAATTCCAACTTCTATTTTATATTTTGGTAATATTAGCAATAATTTGCAGCTCTTTTGAGAACCACGAAAGAACAATAAAAAAAACCCAAGAAGTGAAATGAGAAACCTTTTCTTTACATCATGCGTCTGTTCATCCATTTGTCTGGGTTGATGGTTTATTTTTGCTTCAAAGTCTCCGCTTGGTTGTCGCGACAGTGGTGTCACTTTTTTAGCAATGAAGATTTATGTATTTTATCCATTTTCTGCCATTCGTTCATTTCACATCCATTTTTTTATTTAGCAATCAAATTAAATATCCAAAAGATATGCAAATTGGAAAAATACTCAAATAATATTTCGTTTTCAATTGATTCTTTTTTCTGCATTGTGGCCTTATCATTTGATTTTCAGCGCACCATAAAAAGGATATGTCCTCACACAAAGATATTAAGGCTTTTCTGCAGGTTTTTGTATATTTTATTTTATCTCCTATATATAGGTGGATCATTAAAAATAATACAATGTTAGAAAATTCTGACCTCAGATTCTAGACAGGATATTACTTGAAAAATAATACGCAGCAATTAATTAAAGAAATGTTGACTACAAAAAAAATGGTCCTCTCGCTCACTTTATGCCTCAGAGTTAATTCTGAAAGAATATTTTTAGCAAAGAAATTTATCCATTATCTATATATTTTCGGCATTTTACCTTATCTTCCTCGAGATTGGCAACTCTTCAGTAGAGCTAAAAAACTCCTACTGCTTCTCAATAATATGGCTGAATTTCGTTGATCAGTGTTGAAATAACATTAAGCTGTCGGCTGCCAAACTGATTTAGTTTTTATGGTTTGCAACACTTTACTCCACAAATGGCGGCAAATTTAAATATTGCTGGAGTTATGGGACAGTCTTATATTTCTGAAACTAAAAATCATAGACACATCGCGATTACACCAAAGATGCGTATTTAAATTTATGACTAAAATCCTGGAAAATTGGTCAAAAGTCCACTGATATACACATATTGGGTTTTTCGGCTGTTATATTGGGGGTTATCGTGAATAAATATTCAAACTCTCTCTATTGCAGTTTAAGAAAATTCCCCAGGAATCTTGATTCACGATAACCCCCATTATAAATGTTTAAGTTTTGTGTAAAGTTTCTCAAATAGCAGTTGTATTTAATTTTGAATGAAAACCTTTTAAGTCCCTTGGTTCTCTGCATTTCTGTTGTACGTAAATTTAGCAAATCATTTTTGTCGTTTTTTCTTTTGTGTGACATTGTGATTTTTATTCACCCTTTGAAATTTTTTATTTTTTTAAAAAAGTGAAACTGATTTTGTAATAGCTATTTATTGGTTGTGTTTGTGTAACTTGAGCTCTAAGGGAATGAGCGGAAACTTTTCTATCAGAAACTTTTCGGTCAGAAACTTTTTCTTTGTATCAAAATGAGAAAACATCAAAGACATTATTTTTCAGGATTTATTGACCGTCGCTAATGGCAACCTTTTTTCACTTCGTCCTCTCGTGTGTTCGCCATAATAAGTTTAGAAAATGAATGGTCATTACTATCACAATAATAACAGACAAGTATCCTTTGGCATAATAATTTTGGTGTTGCTGTTGTTGTTGCGGTGTGTGTCCTCCTAGTTGTCCTTTCTTTATCTGTTTTTGACATGCTAAAAAAACCACTAACTATTCACTCTGGCAACAATTTCAACTGGAAGATCATTAATTTAAATTTATGGTTTTCTCGGTTTGCCTGCCGCAGTAGCAGCATCTCTCAAACCGGTGGCGCTTATATGATGTGACGCATTTGGATGTATTTTCCAAAAGTTAAATTTTCACAAGCTTGAGTAATTACTGTATTGTAAGAAATTTGATTTAAAAATAGATGAAAATCGATCTTTGCAAATATACATATGACTAAAAGCTCAATTAAAAAAAAAATTTATTTTCGTTATACTTATAGTTGTCATTTAAATTTTTTTTAATTGTCTAGGTACGCCTAAATTATACGTAAGCGATAAACTACTTAATTTTTTTTTTATAAAAATCTTTATTTCCTTGACATACAAATTCATTGAATTCCTAATGCATTACATCATACATGTGCTTATTTTTAAAAATTTGAAATTTTCAAAATTTCTTCTCGTCACGTTTATAAATAATGGACTGACTGAATTTTCCAGCATCTCGGCATGTTGCTAGTTGTCTTTATAGCAATCATAAAACGTCGATGCCCAACTGACGATTGAAATTTAAACGATACCACACAAGCATTCAGGCAAAACAACATCTGTCCTAATAGGAAAATTAGCGATAGATGACGAACCGATGAATAATTAAAATAAAGACACATAGTTCTCTCTACTTGTTAGAATTTCTTCACATCTTGACAATTGAGGAGTGGCCGTACCAAAGGGCCTAAGTACCATTTCGAGGCAAAAGTAGTGTCATAATATGAAACGGGTGTTATTTTGTTAGAAATTAATAAAATTGTTTTCTGTTTTCACTTAAAACTTTCTTGATTGTGTGAAATTAATGTCATTATGTTGAAAAAATTATAACAGTCAAATAACCAACTATAAAGCACATAACAATTATGACATTACTTCTGCCTCGAAATGGTACTTAGGCCCTTTGGTACGGCCACTCCTCAATTGGTGAGTTGCCCCACCGATAAGAGGCAAAAGTAACCAAGGAAATGGCTTCATTGGTACATGTGCTGGGTAAAGGTTTTGAAAAATACACATTTTTCTTTTGAATCCCTATATCTATTTCCTTTATATATGAAAAATTCTAATATTTTTAAATTCATTGAGCAAATTTTGAACTTAATGTCTTCTTGTGATTTCCAAATGGGTTTTGCTTCTGGCACACATTTCAAAGTGTTGAGTCGACGTTTGCTTCTTGTTGTTGTTGCATTTGTTGAAATTATGCGCTATTTACAGACTTTAATGTTGCATTTTTGCTTCCTTTAAGGGATGCATAGATTTGTATGTACGCCGCCTCGTACGTTTGTGTTCTTCTGCATTATACATACTTGAACAAGTGTTGTTGGGCGCCGCAATGGCTCATATTACAAAAACATTCATTATGTTTTGCAACATTGTGTCTGCATCTGCATTTGATTTTATTCAGCTTTTCATACAGTAAATCACTCCACTTCATTGAGGTTGTTAATTATTCCTACAAATAATTTCAATTTTGCAATTTAGAATAAAAGGAAATATTTTCATCCACCCGTAATAGATTGTTTTTATACCCTGCACTAAGAGTATATTCATTTTGTCCTTTGTTCGCAGAGAAAGAGACGTGACAGCTATTTGGGTTTCTTGTCTTAGATATATTCTTAATCAGTGCGACCTGAGTCATAATATCCATGTCTGTCTATCCGCGAAAATAATTTTTATGGGAATTTTGTACGCTGCCTACGTCGTTAAATTTAGTTCGAGGTATTGGAAATGGGCGAAACTTGAATAGAACGACCTATGCAACTATTAACTTCTAAACGATATATTTATGAGCCATTCAAAATGACGATGGTGCATCTCCAAAACTAGGCAAAAGTAATGTCGTTACATTAATTGGCTGACATCTTAACAAAATGTCAAAATGATGAATAAAAATTGATTTCTGTTTTCACGAAAAATTTACTTTAGTGATGAGCAAAATAAGTATTGGTCTTGCGTCTTGTTCTCGCTAATTTTGCGAGACCAAGACCAACACCAAAATGCTGATATTTTTGCAAGACCACGACCAAGACTGCTATGGTCAGCTATGGTCTTGGTCTTGCTCACGATAATTGTCAAGACCAAGACTGCTGTCAGTCTTGCTAATTTATAGTCAAAAGTTGTTTCACGCCCGTTTTGAAGATAAAATCATCTCTCGATTTGAATTTTGGCATTTTAAAAACCCAACTGCTTTGTAAAAATATGGTTTTGAATACTCAATGGCGCATATTCATAGTCAAAATAAAGCATACTTTAAGATCAGTAGAGTATGCTTTTAAATAGAGTATGCTTTAAGTCATTCATAGTCGGTTTGAAGCAACGTCTAACGCTTAAAGTAAACTTCAACTTTAAAATAGAGAAAAGCTGTTGCTAAACCAGTTAGCAATCTGTCAAAATGAAGAAAAATTCCACTTTATGAAAATTTTCAGTGTGTTGAAATTATATTTTTGTGGAAAACAATAGCAAAATGCTTCATTTTAGAAAATTGCAAGAGGTTTTGATATAAAATATTTTTTATTTAATATTTTATAGTTGAAAACGATTTGAAAAAGCTACAGCGCATTGTTTCATTGTTGCTTAAAAATATATAAGAAAATTTCTGTCCCGGTAGAAGCTCTCTCAAATTTTCGGTTTCTTGGAAGCTATAACTCGCTCAGTTGATTTTTTCTCTCTGTTTTTGCAATGAGTTACCATATTGAATTGTTTTCTGCTCTACATAGTCGCTTCTACGTAGAAGCATGCTCTAAACTGACTATGATAGTACATAACAGAATTAAAGTATGCTCTATCTCTTTAGTATTTTGCTAACAGAAGCCGGCTTTTATGAGGGACTATGGTTATGCGTCAAAATCTCTGAAAATTTTTTCAAGACCAAGACTTTATGAGCAAGATCAAGACCAAGACTCAATATCAAAACCAAGACCAAGACCAAGGCTCAATGTGCACGAACAAGACCAAGACCAAGGCTCAATGTGCAATGTCTTGGTCTTGGTCTTGGTCTTGGTCTTGTTCTTGGTCTTGGTCTTGGTCTTGGTTTTGGTCTTGGTCTTGGTCTTGGTCTTGGTCTTGGTCTTGGTCTTGGTCTTGGTCTTGGTCTTGGTCTTGGTCTTGGTCTTGGTCTTGGTCTTGGTCTTGGTCTTGGTCTTGGTCTTGGTCTTGGTCTTGGTCTTGGTCTTGGTCTTGGTCTTGGTCTTGGTCTTGGTCTTGGTCTTGGTCTTGGTCTTGGTCTTGGTCTTGGTCTTGGTCTTGGTCTTGGTCTTGGTCTTGGTCTTGGTCTTGGTCTTGGTCTTGGTCTTGGTCTTGGTCTTGGTCTTGGTCTTGGTCTTGGTCTTGGTCTTGGTCTTGGTCTTGGTCTTGGTCTTGGTCTTGGTCTTGGTCTTGGTCTTGGTCTTGGTCTTGGTCTTGGTCTTGGTCTTGGTCTTGGTCTTGGTCTTGGTCTTGGTCTTGGTCTTGGTCTTGGTCTTGGTCTTGGTCTTGGTCTTGGTCTTGGTCTTGGTCTTGGTCTTGGTCTTGGTCTTGGTCTTGGTCTTGGTCTTGGTCTTGGTCTTGGTCTTGGTCTTGGTCTTGGTCTTGGTCTTGGTCTTGGTCTTGGTCTTGGTCTTGGTCTTGGTCTTGGTCTTGGTCTTGGTCTTGGTCTTGGTCTTGGTCTTGGTCTTGGTCTTGGTCTTGGTCTTGGTCTTGGTCTTGGTCTTGGTCTTGGTCTTGGTCTTGGTCTTGGTCTTGGTCTTGGTCTTGGTCTTGGTCTTGGTCTTGGTCTTGGTCTTGGTCTTGGTCTTGGTCTTGGTCTTGGTCTTGGTCTTGGTCTTGGTCTTGGTCTTGGTCTTGGTCTTGGTCTTGGTCTTGGTCTTGGTCTTGGTCTTGGTCTTGGTCTTGGTCTTGATCTTGGTCTTGGTCTTGGTCTTGGTCTTGGTCTTGGTCTTGGTCTTGGTCTTGGTCTTGGTCTTGGTCTTGGTCTTGGTCTTGGTCTTGGTCTTGGTCTTGGTCTTGGTCTTGGTCTTGGTCTTGGTCTTGGTCTTGGTCTTGGTCTTGGTCTTGGTCTTGGTCTTGGTCTTGGTCTTGGTCTTGGTCTTGGTCTTGGTCTTGGTCTTGGTCTTGGTCTTGGTCTTGGTCTTGGTCTTGGTCTTGGTCTTGGTCTTGGTCTTGGTCTTGGTCTTGGTCTTGGTCTTGGTCTTGGTCTTGGTCTTGGTCTTGGTCTTGGTCTTGGTCTTGGTCTTGGTCTTGGTCTTGGTCTTGGTCTTGGTCTTGGTCTTGGTCTTGGTCTTGGTCTTGGTCTTGGTCTTGGTCTTGGTCTTGGTTTGCTCATCACTAACTTGATAACATGGAATTGTTGAGATTAAGTTTAAAAAATTATATCGACCAAATAACCGATTATTATGGCACAGAATTTATATGACATTACTTTTGCCTCGTTTTTTAGTTGCACCATTGTCATTTTGAACGGCTCATATGTACAATGTGCATACAGAGTTTTCTTTAACTGTTAATGTGTGCTGTGTAGAGTATTTAATCTATGACCAGAACAAAGGTAACACCCGTATTTTTTTTATATAATTAAAATTTGTGTTCATTTCAAGAAGAAAGCAAATTTGCTTTACTTTTTTAAAAACAATCCAAAAGCATAATAGGGTGAATCTCAGAAAAATGTACCAAAACATGCCTTATTTTGTGCCCACCTATTTTTATTTTATTTTTTTATTAAATGAAGATTCATCATATTTTTAGCAGTTTTTTGCAATTATTTCAAGATTTTGAGCGTGTATGGGCCAAACGGACCTCAGATTTGGATTTAGCGCACCAAAATACATATGGATAGATGGGTTTGATCAAATGTACACGCCATTTTTTTATTTTGTGTGCCGGTGTAATCATCACTCAAACTTTCGCAAATTTGCAACTTGTCAGTTGTGAATTTTTAGCCTTTCGGTGTGCCATCAAGCGTGATCATGTGATCATCACCATATGTTGTAAGCTGCAATATACAAAAACAACAACTGTCGAGCGATACAAAAAAAAAAAAAAAATTCACCCGACTTTTTTGCTGTTTTCTTTGTGATGTTAGCGCACAAGTGATTATGTTAATTTTCCAAATGACCATCATCCTTTTCGTGGCTCCGTAGCTGAAGTTGCCACCATGGATCCTTCTAAGGAGTTCGTTTGGGGACTTTGCAACAAAAAGTGCAATAAAGTTTTGTTTGAACAGCACCACAGCTCAGCTGATTAAAAACATCCTTCGCAGTGTTGCCTTGTCGTTGGAGATCCGCTTGTCTGTCAGCTTTCCATGTTGTGTGCTGTTGCGCATGGTTACCTTTTTTCTTGATCGTTTCCTATTTTTGTAGCTGTATAATTTTCAAGACTAATTGGACACAAACGACGAATCGAATGTCAAGAGACGTACGCTTTAATTTTCGTGTTTGTTGTTGGTGTTGTTGAAGTTGACCTGCTTTAAACGGCGATGTTTCTTCCAGTTTTAACGCTGCATGTTGGAATTCACGACTTTGTTGCATTGTTGTTTGTGTCATGTGCGCAATTTTCTTTGCAGTTGTTGTTGTTCTTGTTGCTTACTGACAATTTAATTCGTTTTAAAAGTGAGTACAAAATGGGAGTGAGTGTCGGTTGCTGCAAGTGCAGTAGGTCGCGCATGCGCATACGCAAGCGCAAACGAGGGAGAACTTCAGACAGCAGACAAATTAATGGCAATGTAAGTAACCAGCGACTGTGTGTTGGGATCAAATGAATTCATTATAATAACATTGTTGTATTTAATTGTCGCTGTTTATCTCCACTGTTACAGACATAGGCTAGTGTCTTTAAAACCAATAAATGATGTTGGCCAAGGCGTGGCAGAATTCTCCCCGAAATCAGTCTGTAGCTCAGCATACCAAAAGCGCACACAAGTTCTAATATTAATTGATATTTTCGCCAGCTCCCTTTCGTAGTATCTTAATATATTGTATGAATTAATGTTTTTTGCAAGTCTTTTATCATCTTCATCCTTGATATCAGCAAATTTCTCTTTAATTTGATCACTCAACTTTTCTAGCCTTCCTGCCACTTTCTATTCCCATGCAACTTTTATACTCGTATATCACCAAGAGAATCATTCGATGTTTGTAGTGCGATGATGAATCACTTCACACAAAAAATAGAACATTAAATTAATCAAAAAATTCATTGAATTTGAACCGAGAACCATTCATTGACTATATGAATCATTTCATAAAATATAAGAAATAAATTCATAAATTTTTATTTTATTTTCCAAAAAATAAAAAAATTCAATGAATTTTTCATTAATATTGGGCCTTATCGTAAATCTGAAGGAAGTTCCATTCTCTCCCTACCGGGGAAGGAGCACTGGAAGTAGTGAATATTTCATGAATGGAAACTCCCCTTCCTGCAGCGATACTTTTTTTATTTTAATATCGTTGACATTTTCAGAAATAACCAATTTGCAACGCTGTGTTTTTCCAAGAGCGTTGACATTTTACACAAAAACAACAACTGGCAACGCTGAGTCTTTCCCATATCTTTGACATTTTGCGCAAACAACCTGTCTGAACGCTGATTTTTTCCAATTTTGTAGACATTTTATACAAAAAAAAACATGTGGCAACGCTTTTTTCCGTAAATCGTTGAAATTTTTTCCATTTTCCACTGGATTTTGACAGCTGACTTAAAAAAAAGATAAACAAGAAACAGCAATTGCAAAAGAAGAAAAAGAAGCAATTGCAGCAGTGAAATTTAAGTTAATGCTTTGCTTTTTAAAGTAAAAAATGTCTTTAATCATTTTTGTGGATTTTGAAAAATCAAAAGTTTGCACCAAAAAGTTTCAAAAAATATTTGAGTGAAAAGTAGTTTTAGCAGAACCAGTATAAGTTGGAAACGCTTGGATGAATATTAAAAACTTTAGTGTCATATGAAAGCTATTTCAATAAGCTTTAAAATTGTTGTACTAAAGTTTTTAATTTGTCAAACGTTATTTATAATTATTCATTTATACATTAGTACTCCCTAGCAAAAAGTTGAGGAGCAAATTTAACAAATAAAAGTGAAAAAACTCGCTCCCAACTTATTGCCGATTACATAATTTTTCCAGTGAATTTTCCCTTTCCACGAAATTTTTTGCGATTGCAAACCAGGGAGATAGCGAATAAATTCTCGAGAATATTTATTTACGATAAGGCCCATTATGTTTTTTATTTTTGTGTGTTTAAACGCTTAAACGTTTTCCACTAAAAATTAAGAGTAACAATACCAACAACAAACAACAACTGTACGTATAATTTGTACCCATCAAAGTGATGGGAATACAAAAACAATGCAAGTCTCCCTCCGTGAATGTTGTGTGGGTTTGTCGCAAAATAAATTTCTACCTTTTATTGTAAGTAGTTCCCAAAAAAACAACCATAATATTTGCTGCTGTCGTCTGTGAAATTCTCCTCTGACACCTCAAGACATAACGTTACTGATGAGAAAATGGAGGCAACCGGGAGGACAAAAGAAGGCTTATGGAAATTTTATCGATTTTCATCATCCTCCTCTGAAAGAGCACAAAAATAAATTCATCCATTTAGCCGCACAACAACAAATCTGGCCAGAATTTATCCACCCACACGCTGGCACAACCAAACCGGTAAAACTTTTGACTGCAGCTGCTGCATCGATTGCACTATTGGAAGAAGCAGAGAAGGAGGGTGGGAGGGAGGTTGGTACACACAAGACGACAGGCTTCAAATTCTGTTAGGAGTCGCTTAAGCTGTGGAATAACATTTTCACAAACGAAAACTATTTTCTATTGTTGTGTTTGTTCGGCAGTTTATCAGTTCTCTCTATTCTCTACTCTCCTTTTGTGTGGAATGACGATGCTGTTGCTAGGTGCGCATGAGCTTGATTTGATATAGTGGATGGGGTAGTGAAGAGGAGATTCAGTAGTTAACCGATTGGATACATGAAGTCTGCACATGAGAACAACTGACTTAATTTTTGTCTTTAAATTTGCAGCAGCAGCAGAGTTGCCAACATTATTTTCGTTGGCTTATAAAATTATTTATCGAAAGTTTTGTATAGTTGTAATGACGAACCAAGGTTGAATATCACCGATTTCCGACGAATATTTGGAAAAAATGTTGCAAGAATTTTCTCTCGAACTCTTCGAGCACTATCCAGATCTCTGATCAGAACTTTTTTTGCATGAAACTTTTTTATAAAAATTTTTGTTTTGAAAATTTTTTTTCACCAAAAAAAAAAATTTTTAAAAAAAAGTATGAAGAACTACAGAACTCTTTCTTGTGAGCTCAAAATTTTTGGGTTTTCGAATATTCCGTAGCCAATTTCACATGAGTATGGAAAACTAGCGAAAATCTTTTAAACTTTTTAACATTAAACCGGCATATTACCAAAAAAAAAAAACGCACCCAGTTCGAAAAGAAAGATATTTTATTCGGATGCTTAACGTTTGTGAACCCTTAATGCGACTGTTGTATCTAAATTTCTCCTAATTGCACACATTTCCACAATTTTCGATGGCAACTTAGTGAGTTGTGTTGTACAGAAGTCCAAAGGCATTCGTATCATTCATTTTTTTCTTCTTCTTCCTCTTGCATTCATAGCTATTGAGGTCGTCGTCATCTTCATTGTCATCGTATCATCAACATTTCAGTTGCTGTCATGCTCGTCAATGTAACTGGCTCTAACAGACACGGCACCCAACGCTTGAGTAAAACCTCAAAGCTATCTGAAAGGGCAGCAGTAAAAGCGAAAAGGCAGATAAAACTCTGCTGAGAAGAAGTTCCTAGTTAAGTCGTTTGTTTGAATTTTGAACCAACTTCATATTAATAGACATTCCGCAGGTTTGTCGTGAATCAAGTTGAGTGCAATTGTAATAAATGTGGCAAAAGGAATTCCAAATAAACTCTCCTTTGTTTTGTGTCCTATTTCGTTGAACGGCTACATAGGTACTGTGTGGTAGAGTTGAGGTGCTCATGCATTTGCAAACATAAGCGCTTTTGCTCTAAGTAATCGTCGTCATATGATTTATGTGATCACGATTCCATGTAGCCTGTCGAGCAGAGTTGGATGCAGGCAGGGGTAGAATTCGTATGGATGAGCGAGCAATGCAACATTTAATTTTTATTCAGAAATTGTGTGAAAAATTTATTAGTCAGCCAAGCTGTGTGGCATATTTATGTGTTTCTGGAAAGAAATAAAAAAATTCTAGATATCATTTTTTTTTTTTTTTTTTTTATGGAAGTTATGAATATCAGGTATAGTCCAGTCAAATAACGATTCTTCAAGTGCCCAATTAAATTTAAACAGTTGAATTTTTCACAAATTAAATTTCATTCTTCATAACTCTTCCAATGAAAAATAAAAAATCAAGCGGACATGTGTCATTGCCTATTTTTGTATTGATTATTCTTTGCATCTGTATCAAAATATCTATCTTATCTTCCATTTCATTCTTTAAATAATTTTTATTTTCACATAAATAAATAATGAAGCTTAAGCAAAAGAACACCACGTAATGCAAACGTTCTATTCCATTCATTTTGGCAGTGGAAACGCTCGACAAAGAATCTATCGCTTGTTACCACTCGCCAAACAGTGATGAGTGTCAAAGGCGTTGTAGTGACTAAATGCTGCAAATAGGCTACATATGTGCGAACGAACGAACGTCCTATGTGACAACTGACATCTAATGTTTTATTTGTTCAAAACTTGACTGACGTCCAGACGCTTTGGCGACGGTCGCTTAACTCAGTTGGCATGTGACGTTGCTGCAACATTTAATTGCGCTACACAATCAAGAGACGCTATCAAAGAATTCACTCAGCCGATTACTATGCCATCAGCCATCACCAACACAACACCAGCAACATCAACAACTTACGGCACAATATTCTGTTCTTCTGCTTAACGCCTGCAGTTGGAAGTAATTATTTTTGAATGCCAACTAAATCGGTTACAATGCGTCGACTGACAATGTTGTTGCCAATTCGTTGCCACTTACTTTCACGGTAGTCGACAACAACAGCAACAACATCTGCTAAAAAAGATGCAACCACAGATAGTTAAATGCATATGAATGCAAATTCTGCTTGTTTCATAGATATGCTTGAGTGCATTTTGATTTTGCCTTTTGCTTGCACTACTGATAGACCGACCGACCGCTGAGCCCTGCTGCCCTGCTCGACATGCCCGCTTCCCTTCTGTTTGTCAAAGTAACAAATAAAAAAAATGAGTGGAGTTTCACCTTTTCACCAGTCGGTGTAGAGGCTACAGGGCTATGCCGTTTTGTATGTATTTTTAATTTAACATTCGCTTGCAACACTTTTACATTAGAAAAGTGCTTACCATGTCTTGTTGTTGAACAAAATTGAGACATTTGCTGAAATGTGTTGTAGTAAAGTATACATATCCGTAAGTTTAAGGGTGTTTCGAAATTTTGATAACTAAAAAATTTCATTTCAAAGGAATTCACATGTCAAAATACATTTACCTCATTTTGTATCTAATGATACTTTTGAAAAATAATTGGAACGTCACTGCCCTATATACGTAGGGTTGTAACAATTGAGCAGGTTAGAAGGAAAATAGGAAAATTATTTTTATTTATTTATTTTCGATCAGCCTTTTTTATCTCCTCTACATAATCGTCATTTTTTTTCAATACATTTTTCCAACCCATAGATCCAATTATGAAAACAGTCCTGAAAATCGTGTTTTTGAAGTTTCTCATATTCTACATAAATTGCGTTCCGTATTGCTACCCACTAAAATTTTTTTGTAGTTTTTTTTATGACGCAAGATCCAGAAAAAGCGTTGCTAGGCGTATTCGTTCGACCCCAGAGACCGCAATAAAGCTACATGTTATTTCTGCAGTTTTTATCATGATTAAAGAAGCAGTGACGCAATTCCATTTCCATTCAGTATACTATATTGTAGTTACGGTTTGTCAAGTATTCAGTGTAATAGCAGTTGCAATTTTTGCTGTGGCGATGTAAATTGACATCATAATTTTTGTTGCAGACTTTATTTGTCTTGCTTTAATAGGAGATTTGGTTCCTTCCGGGCTTCATACCATGAACTGTTGTTTGATTTTCGGATTATACTTATAAAATAAAGCTTCATCACCTGTTATTTTATTGAAACTGCTGGATTGTGCGTTTTCGTATTTCTTTAGGAAATACTGTGCAAAACGTCCCTAAATAAATGAATAAATGTGTAGCCCCTTACACAATAACACAAGCCCACAAAAAAGAAAAAAGTACCATGCGCGAAAGATCAGACCACCTGAACTTTATGTTTTTGGGGTCGCTGAATCCGAATATGATGCCAGAATAGCGAAGTTGGTTCGCGTTTTTTCAGAAATCAACAATAATGCTGAAAATTACTGATTTTTGTTGGTTTCTGAAAAAACCCGAACCAACTTCGCTAATCTGGCACCATTTTCAGATTCAGCGACCCCGAAAACATAAAGTTCAGGTGGTCTGATCTTTTGCGCATGGTACTTTTTTTTTTTTTGTGGGCCTGTGTAATTGATTCTATAACGCATTATTCGAATATTACATAGAACATTTTATATATTACATGTAAGGCAATGAATAATGAATTTCCTTTTCGATTACATATGATTCAATGGGTAATCGATAAAAAAATCTTGTTCGATTACTCGACCGATTTCGTGTTCGATACATTCATTTTTTTCTATGTATTACTCAATAGATTACATGCAAGCGAATATGTGTTAAAATAATGCCTTTTCTAACCCAGAAAGTAATCGATGCAAACTTTTTTTTTATTACTCGACTGATTACATGTAAACGAAGTTTTTGCTGAGGTACTTGAGCTTCTTTTTAGATCTCGTGAAGGAGAGATTTTTTCGCGTATAACAAGATCATTATCTAATGTTTGCGACACAGCCATGGCATTCAACCTCAAATCGTCAGCAATCATTTCTCGTGGCAATCGTGGATCTTCGGCCTTAACCAAGACTTTATTTCTCTCATCGGTCGAAGACTTTCTTGTGACCTTATCGTAGCTCGTTCTCTACAGAAAAACGTCCAGCCTGGACTCTTTGAAACAGTCTAAAACGATAGTGCTTTCATTCTATGTGTAATTTAGCATTCATTAATAACATAAACTGGCTTAAATTTACACCGGAAGCTGTCAAGAAACGCATGACGAATTTCTTAATTTGTTGGTTTCGAAATTTCTTTCGACTTTTTATCAGTTATTTTACGAGTTCTCATCTCCATTTTGATCGATCTCTAAGAAATTTTAAATGAAATATTACAAGATAATTTTGAATTTTCTTCCATCTTTAAATGTTTTAAAAATAAGTTTTGTTAGACCCCACGTTTATTGATATTTTTGCATTGAACACATTAGTAAAAATTCTATAGTCCACATCTGATTGTCATCTTTATCCCGAACAATAGCTTGTATTACCGCACTTTTGGTGAATGAGCAGTTGAACGAAAAATAGACAATTGAACCTCGAAGGACGGGTTGATCGAGAAAGTGGGTAGTTGGCAACTAAACAATTTTATATCTTTTTTATCATAAATTCGAATTCAAAACAAACTTTTTTTAAAATTTTTTATTTTTCGTATTCAAGAAAACTAAATTTTGCTCAATTTTCAGTCGGTTCTCATGCATTTAATTGAATTTAGACATCAAAACGAACGGAAAGAATAACAGCGCTGAATGAGCGGTGAACGCAATGGCCATTCGAATGTCAGCGACGATTTCTATGCGGCGTTGCAGCGAGCTATTCATAGTTGAACGACACGCAACTGTCGTTGAAGGTTCTGAAGGAGGTCAATTTATAAACTATGATTCTGAAATTTAATTTGTTGCTGTTAATGCTATAACCATACGTGTCTCATATTGAGAATTTTGCAATAAAGATTTTTTGAAGCTTGCTTCGACTTAGTTTATTATCTCAAATTACACTGTACTAGTTGAAAATTTGGTCTGACGGGAAATAGGTCATTCTAACCTAATTCGGGCATGGGGAACTCAGTGGTGTTAACCGTTTTGCTGAATTGGTTCATCGCCCCATACAAAAAGTTTAAATCAAAATTTTGTCTATTAAGTGGTGTTTTTCATAAAGAATTTCTTTTTAAATTGTGATGAATCAATGATTTTTTTCCAAAAATATGATTTTAACAAGAAAGTGGATACTGCCAGGATCTGCGGTGGTCCATAAAAACTAAAATTTTATTAATTTTATTACTTTATTGGAAAATTTTCAAACCTTTGCAGAACAAAATCATATGACAAATGTCAATTTTATTCTGGATTTAGTGAATAAACCAATAAATGACTGAGCAAAAATTATAATTTTAAGAAAATTCGGAAGAAACTAACGTTAAAGTAAAAAAATATGCAATGAATTGATTTAAAAGTTAGCAATTCGAATGTCTTGATCATGAACTGTAAAATATACTTTTGATGAAAAATAAATCATTGATTTATCAGAAGTTACTAAGAAATTCTTTACGAAAAACACCTCTTTCTAGATGAAATTTTGATTTGAACTTTTTGTATGGGGTGATGAACTAATCCAGCAAAACGGTTTGCACAACCGAATTCCCCGTACCCGAATTAGGTAAAAATGACCTATCTTCCGCAAGACCAAAAAAAAAAAGGTCCCAAAAACTAGTACAGTGTTATTTTTGTTGTTCTCAGAAATGAAAATTCATTCAGGTACAGTTTTTAAAAAAGGATATAATATAGAATTGTTCATTTCATAAGTTTTTCAAAAAATCTCACAAGGGAGCGTGCATAAATCTCGTGGGGGTTCAAGGTCGACGAAACGTTTATCTTCCACCTTCATTCAGGGCCTTAATTTTCAATCGATTTTAAATTTTCATAAAAAAAATTGCTTCCTTAGGTCAGCGTGGTATTATTTCCAGTCTCCGGCTAGATAGTCTGTAATGTTATTCTTTCTCTGTGTTTTAAATCCACGCCGTATCTGATTATTTCGCTCCCTTAAGTTTGTAAACTTTACCAACTGCTGTGATGGTGTTTTTGCAGCTGCATTTTTATTTGTGAATTTTTATTGTGAACTAGCTTGCAACTTAAAAAGTTTCAAAAATAAATTTTTTCACACTTATTTTCCTTTCTTTCACTAATTTATAATATGAAGCGGGTTAAACAAGTTGTTGAACTTTTCCCTCTCAACTGTGGAAGTAGAAAAGTCCTTATTCATTCTTAAACAAAACAAAAAAATCTAGAAAATAAAGTATTTTGCAAGTCATTTAAAAACAACGAAAATTTGTAAAAAGTTTTGCGAAACATTTTAGAGTTATAAAAATGTTTTAATTTTGTTTTTAAAATAAGAAGTATGACATTTGATGAGTTTTTTTCATACATTTTTTCATTTTATTTTTTTAACAATTGATTTTTTTTTTTAAGTTGAACTTAACTTCTCATTTGCAAGTCTTTGAACCTTCCGAATATATCAATCACATGTTGCTTACCTTGCTTTCACATGTAATATATTAACATATTAATATGTCACAGTTATTGGGGGTTATCGTGAATAAATATTTCCGTAAACTTTTTTAAGACAGCCGTACATTCTCTATTGCAATCTGTCATCTTCACGATAACAACCCACATTGTGTCAATGAAACTTAAGTTTATTCATAAAACTAGCCTTCCCTGCCCGCTTCGCTAGGCATGTTTGTTTTGTTTTTTCATTCCCAATAGCTTATAAGATATAGATAAAAGCGTTCATTTATACCACTGTATTATGGAAAATTTAATTTCATTTTAAACCATCTCAAACTATCGTCCACTATCGATAGTTTGCGAGCTTTACCAAGTTCTGCCCTCCCCTATTTTTTCTTTCTGACTTAGTATAAAAATAAATCAATGGGAATGATTTTTTTAAAATTTTATTTGTTTTTAATTTATTTTGTAATTTTTAAATGTTTTCTTTTAATGATTTAAATTTTTTGTTCATTTTTTTTTAATTAGTTACTGAGGGGTTCGTTCTGTAAAAAAAAAAAATATCTGCGACTCGCTGAACATTACCATTTCTGCGATGAAGAATTATATCACGTGCGTTAAATTCTTTGCCAACTATAACGATCGCCACTTCGTCAATTGTTGGTGCATTGTATCGTGTTGTCCGACAGGTGTTTTATCTGCTCTTATTATAACTCTGTACTCATCTGCTGGCATTTGGTCAAGGGCAGATCTAAACAATTGAATCAATTCGTTGTGTTGATGGAATAAAGTTTGTAATGCAGCGACAACTTCTCGTATTGTATCGACAACGTTGATCTATTTGTTCATCTGTTTCCCATGAAATAAATTTGAAGAAATTTATGGTCCGTATCTAGCCTTGTACTTTGAATGCACTGAGATATAAGTCAGCGTGAGTGGTTTGTCTGGCTCGAGCAGTGTACATTCGGATGGTAAGCAGTCTGGATTCGCGTTGCACGTTTATTTCCGATGAACGGGCTCGAGCATGAAGTTCTCTGTCGGTTTCCAATCTTGCATTTCGTCGCTCGTGTGTTTCCGATGAACGGGCTCGAGCATGAACTTCACGGTTGGATTCCAATCTTGCATTTCGTTGCTCGTTTGTTTCCGATAAACGGGCTCGAGCATGAAGTTCTCTGTCGGTTTCTTATCTTGCATTTCGTTGCTCGTTAGTTTCCAATGAACGCACTTGAGCATGAAGCTCTCGGTCGGATTCCAATCTTGCTTCTCGTTGTTCGTTTGTTTCTGAGCTTCGTTTTGCCTTTTTCTGTCGTGCTTGAGACGTAGAACGACCGAGCGCTTGTTTTTTGGGAGGCATAACTGCACAGAAACTGCGTTGAAATGTTTTGATAATAAATTTAAATATGTTGAGCGTTGATCAACAAATGGCATTGAAAATTAATTTAAATTTTTTGAGAGTTGATCAGCAATAAAAATTTCGAATGAATTCAAAAAAGCTACTCTCTTACCCTTGATTATGTTCACAAATTCACTGAGAATAATGTAAAAAATAAGCGTTTGGAAGATTACGAAACCAATGTTGACTCATTTTACCATGAAATGCATGGAAAAGGGGCATGTTCCGCCCATTTTGTTATTGAAGGAAAGTTAATTTCGTTTCAAACCATCTTAAAAAATTCCGAATAGCTTAGCTAGGGTGTCCCAGGAATCCATCAATTAAGGCTTGTTGATAGTTCGCCATAGATGCTTTTCTTGTAGTACATTTAGATATTCTTCGTTTTGACTATGAAACCATCGGGTGACGTTCGGGAACCTTCGATTATTCCAAAAAATTATCAATTAAGGCTTGTTGATAGTTCGCTACAGATGTTTTGCCTTTAATATGCCTAGATATTCTTCGTTTTGGCTATGAAGCCTTCGGGGGACCTTCGGTCTCGGGAAACTGTTAATTAACATTTTTTCAAAGACTTTTTCCCTCTCGAATACTTCGATATTCTTCATTTTGACTGTAAAACCTTCGGGTGACCTTCAAGAACCTTCGAGTGCCAGAGAAAAATAACACTTAAGGATTGTTGGTAGTGTGCCACAGATGTTTTCTCTCTAGTATATCCAGATATTCTTCGTTTTGACTATGAAGCCTTCGGGTGATCTGCGGAAACCTTCGTGTACAGCCTAAGCTATGCAATTTAATTTAAGGATGATTTGGTGTAAATTTCAGGTGAATCGATTAAGCAGTCTCTGAGAAAATGCAATTTAACAAATTTTTGTATGAGGGCCACCCTTAATATGCACCCAAACGGAATAAATAAGCTACCTCCTCATCAATTTTCAGCCATATCGGTAAAGCCGTTCTTGAGTTATAAATAGTGTAACTAACACGACTTTCTTTTATATATACATATATGTAGATAAAAATTTATAAAACTTTGTTTAGGTTTTGGAGATAATCTTTTTCACTTTATTTATTTTTAATTACATACATACATATCTGTGCCAACTTTAATATTTTTGTTTTATGTATTTAACCAAGCATCAAGGCAACACAATTTGTTTGGTGCTTTGCTGTTGCAAAATATTGTGGTATCCATACAAATATTGCATTTTGTTTGGCAGTGTATGAACCATGAACTGCTGAGACGGCTTGTACTAAAACCAGGGTCACCTTTAAAGCATTAATATTTACAGATGCACAGAAAATTTAACACAATGTCAGGGGCCATTTAAGTATTACGTAAGCAGTAAGCAATGGCATCTGATCCATGCTTGTTGGTAGCAAATAAATAATGTTAGCAAATTTTCAATGATTTCAGACCCCGCCATTCATACAAGCAAATCGGGAATTCCCCCCGCCCCCTTCCTATGGTAAGACGTACCCAATTTTTCTATAGTCTGACCATTTTCTTAATAGCTCAATCCGGGATAGGAAAGCATTAATTTATACAGTTGGGGCTAAAATAATAGTCCACACTATATGATCCTTTATGAACAATGGTCCATAATATATGTTCTTTGGTGTGTCCTTTATGGTCTATAATATGCTCTTTATGGTAAATGGTGCATTATTTATGGTCTATGATCTGTCCTTTATGATCTATGGTCCATAATATATGATCTATGATCTATCTTTTATGTTCTTTTATTCATAATCTTTGGTCTATGTGCTGTCTTTAATAGATCATGGTCCATAAGCTATGGTCTATGGTCTGTGGTTAATAATATATCGTCTATGATCTGTCCTTTATTAAATCAATAGTGGTCCTATAGAAATTGAGAAAATCCTTTACACTTCAAATCAATTTTAAAGGCCATACTAAGGCATCAATTTAAAAATTTGAGTATTTTTTGTTTTACACAAGATATTTATCGACCCCTTGTCTAAGCAGAAATAAGCAAATCTTGAACCCTTTCAACCCCTTGAATATGATTATGTAATACTTGAACAGTTTCTTATTAACTGAATGCTTTTATATTCATTTAAAATTACTAATCGAAGCATTTAAAACATCCTTCATCTGCAAAATAATAAATGCAGGTAAATGGTAGCCCTGAATGCAATGACTGCAATAATTTCAATCATGAAAACTCCTGTTTCACACAAAGGCCTACTTAAAAGTCCTTATTATGGCTTTGTACAGTTGCTGCACGTAGACGTGCTTGCTGCCACTTGACGTAATACTCCCTTGGTATGACCCATACTGCTAGTTTGAGCGTTTTGTGTTATTATATTAAGCGTTTGCCTTGGTGCGATACAAAAGCTCTTCAGATGTGCGAAATTAAGTGTTGTCATTTTTAATGTGGGCTTTTTAAATTTATCTGCTTGAGAGCGTTCTATTTAATTTCCAACGCCATCGACATCAATGGAAATTTTTTTTTTTAAATAGCACTGTCAAAACCGTATTTCAAACACCTTGACACATGAATATTACCAATTCTGAATATTACCAATTCAAAACTGATTAAGGATTTAAAGCATTTAAGTGCATCGTTTGCTAACTACTAAGACAGAAATTTTGTAATTTTTCATAAACGCTCAATACATAGAATAATGTGTAAACGCTTAACTGTCAGAGCTTTGAAATGACACTTTTGGAGAGCGTGTCGAAACTTTATTATCACTCTTTTCCTTTGCTTTGCAATATACCGAAAAAAAATCACTTTTTTGGCGCTCGGGAATAAATTACTTTTATTAATTTAATTTTTATAAATTTATTTTCTTGCGTTTTTGGTAATCGCTCTTATCATCTTCATTGACAATGATTTACTGCCATAACTCTGAATGCTGTGTCTTTTCCAGTCATTTTCTTTTTATTTAATGCAAATTTTCTTATGAGCACACATGCAAACAAATCTGTAGTCCAAGTATTATAACACTGTCTGTCTGGTTTATTAACCTCGAAATCTTAAACATTTTTATTTTATTGCAATAAATAATTTTTTTACAGTTTTTTGCATAAGAAAACACCAAATATTAAACACTGAGAAAAACTAATATCCTTAATTCGGAAAGATATATTTTTTTATATTGGAGCGCGACAATTTTTGTAGATGAGTTTTTTATACATCTCCCTGGCCTCCACTTACCAACTGTTACGGTTTTATTAACGTGATGGATTGTAAAAATTTTTTTTTTAAAATTGAATTTTCGTTGCATTTTTTTTTTATAGCATTTGATTTCCTGCTTTCTCTTAGATGTTCTTCTATATAAAATCTCTTATTAACCCCAGCATTCCATTGCCATTTGTTGCTTGAAACAACGCTGTTAGTGTTGATGTTTGACTGCAAAAGAAATATCGGTTATAATACGCTAAGGATGCGCACAGACTCAACGAAGAACTAGTAAGAGTGTTACCCTACACTGCAGTATTTTAAAAATTTTGCTTGTGTGGTAGGTGCCACGCCTTCTTGTGCGAATTCACTTAATTTTTGCTCGGAGCTTGCGCTAATTGTACCAAGTAAGTATGTATCTGTTTCAAGTTTCGTTTCCTTCTGAACTCTGTTCAGCATTTTGAAAATGTTGAGTTATTAGGTGTTGCAACACCCTCTTGTCCAAATCAACCAAATTTCTAATCAGAGCTTGAATTTCCTATGCTTAGTGTCGGAGTGAAATTTGGTTGGATTATCTCAAAAAACTCTTTCAGTATAGCATTTTAAAACTTAAGTTTATATGGGAGGCGCCACGCCCTTTTGTCTGAATTCTCGATCTCACGTGCTATCTTTTACGAAGAAGGCAGGATGCAAAACAGATCGACACCGGAGATAACGCTGATCAAGAATAAATGTATATTAGGCGTGGTCAAATTTTTTTGTGACAAAGAATACAGCAACAAAAAATCCATGGAAATTTCTAAAAAACACAAGAAACCATGGGTCTAAAATCATCCGTTTTTGTGCACATTGGGCTGTGACCTTTGGTATTTGTTTGTGTTACAGAATAGAAAATCAATGAAGAAAATGAAGCAGATATAAATGATCGCAAAAGTGAAAAGATCATAGGGGAACTTCAGGTACTGTGGTATAGTCGGGTAATGTGGTACAGTCGCATATCTCCGATTTGGATAAGAACTTGCGGACGTCATATATTTTATCTACACATTACACATGTAAAACAAGAGATGTGGTGCAACAAACATAATTTTTTAATGAAATTGCACACGTCTTATTGAAATATATTCTGTAGCCAACACTACACTCATCAGCATAAAAAACTTTGGCTGGAATTGATCAAACGATTTGCTTGCAAATTCCAAAAAAAAAAACAAGTATACCACAAAACCCGAAGTTCTCCTATGATTTTAGCAAAAAAAAAGTCCACAACCAATGCAGCATTAGTGTTTTTGATAGTATTTTTTGTACTCTGTGCGCTACCTAAGAGATGACCGTACTCGAAGTTGTAGCTGCGATCGATAACAAAAGATCCCGCTACATTTAAGTTGCCCTGTCTGTTGCTGCAACAGAGTCATCAATATTGCTAACTATTGAGTGCTGCTATTATTGAAAGTTATGGCTGTTGCTGCACGTTCACTCCAAGCAACATGTAACACGGAAGTTTTACTGCGATTTTTTATTGCAGTGATCTGGTCGATAAGCCTAAAATTGGAATTTAGCAGTTGGAAATCTTAAGTATCATAGCAACTACGAGTATTACAATACTTATGTACGAGTACGAAGCTTAATTGTGTTGGCATGTTTTTTTTTTATCAATCTTGTCTTGTGCTTTGAAGTGTTCAATACAATGGATACTTAAAAGTTCTTGCACTTGAAAATGTCTAGCCATTAGCATTGGTTCTGATACTTAAAAAATCTACAGCTCTGATCTAACTAACAGCAAGCTATTTCGATAGTTAGTGACTTAGTGCTGAATAAAGTTAGAGCTAAGGACTGCTTTGATCTTTAACTTTGATATTTGACTTACCACTCGAAAATTAATGCGAGTCTCGAAACTCATTCCGAAGAATAATTAAATGCGTAACCAATTGCATTATCTTTTACTCTTGAGCCACTCATCAGTCAGCCTATCATCTTTCCAAATGTCTTCAAGAAGTGAAAGAAATTGCTGCACAATTACGGTGGAATTTTAATTGAGGATTTAGTTCTTCGGAAGCGTTGTTGTCGTAGGCTTTATTTGTCTCGATTCGTATTTTTTTTATTTTTCCTGAAACTGATTTTCTTGACCACCTGACAAAAGTTATGGGAATTTCGTGTTTTCGGGGTTAACAAAAAAGAAAGGGCTTAGAAAAATGCTCAAAACTTCGGTTCCGGTGGGCCAATTATAACAAATTTTTTTTAGGATATGCAAAAACTTATAAGATTATGAGAAAATTTCAAAATTAATTATTTAGAAAACGCAGTTGTTTATTCTTCAAATTTCAATGTATGAAGTATATGAACAACTAGCTAGGAGCGTCATTTATGCCACGTTATAAAATTTGTTTAATTTTCCAGATACATATTTTGTTGTTTTTGTTGTTGTTGTTGTTGTTGTAGTTACTTACTGCCGTGATTGTTAATTTTATTTTCAGCTGCTCCAAAAACACTGCGGCAGTCGTTACGTAGTTAAAATTTGCACCGATTTGACTTAAGCAGCACCAGTATCTTGCCTTATGTTGTTGTTGTTACTAGAGTATTTGCAGTTGCTGCTGACGTTCTTGCTACTCTGCTGCTCTGGCTCTGTCGTTGTTTATTACTTGACGCTTAACGCGTTTACAGGATATAAATTATTTTTGCAAATGTTGAGCAATTCCTCATCATGTGCAACATTTGCGAAAGTGTGTATGTGTGTGTGAGTGGTGTTCACTACTAGCGTTTCACTTGTATCTTCTAAGTGCACTTGTTGCTGCCTTCTATGTTCAGTTTAACGTTTATTTATTGCGATATCTTTGCTTTTGTCTCTTTTATTATTGTTGTTTCTTCTCTTTCTTTCGTTCGTACGTGCCATGGCTCTGAGGGTATTTGAATATGATTTCATGCTATGCAACAGAATGCCTTAAAGCTTTCCTTCTCGTCTCGTTTTCCGTACTTCCACTGAAAAGTGCTTGGTCTTGAAGATTTATTGCCCCAAAGTCTGGTAGCAAAGTCAAGTCATGTCAAGTCTAGTAGTTAAGCGTTTAAAAGCTAATGAATTTAATTAAAGTTGTTTTTGTTGAAACATTTTTTTTTTGTTATGGGCGTAATTACAAACGTTTGTAGTTGTTGATAAGACCAATTGTTGTTTTAATGATTTAAATGACAGGATAAGGCATAGCTACATCTCTACTTTAACAATGTCCTTTTCAGTTTAAGGATAACAATTTGTGTTCTAATGAGTTAATGAAGTTTGTTATTATGTAACCTATTCCTATATTTGCAATTAAATAATTATTTTTAACGAAATATTCAGGATTAGTTTGGATTGCTTAATCTGAGCTTTGTTTTTTATTAAAATACAATGTCCGACAAAAAAATAGGGTCACCCACTGCTTCAATATGCCTTAAACTTTTTTCCTATGTTGCACATAAAAATTCGGGAGACAGATAGCAGAAAATATGCAAATCTATTATGTGTTTCCAAAACTCAAGTCTGAAAAAAATTTTAATTGATTGCTGTTCTCTTTTTCACCAATTTAAAAATAATGGCTAAACTTTAAGAGGACAAAAAGGTAGGTTCACACTGTTTAATACTTCAAATAACTCCCTTTTTTTGCAAAATAACTTTAACAAGTATCACCCAATCTCCGTTTTGGATAATAGATGACATTGTAAACAAAAATTATATCATAAATAGAAAAAAGTAGGTCATGGAAGGCATTGCTCGAACAAAGAGCGTTCCATCATCAAGAAGCTACGAAGTGAGTTCCGATGCCAACGGCCAATAGGCAAAATAATTGGAAGATCTCAAAAGTTTGTTTACAATGATATGCTGCTTCAAAAACAACAATTGATAGATCACGAAAAAACAACTGAAAAGATGGCATTTTTTCGCGCTGGTATCATGTCGGGGACTTTTTTAGTTTGCTGCAATCATCCAGGCAGAGTTTGGAGTTCCAGTTTCTACCAGAAGTGTTAGGCGGCGTTTTGTGGAAAAAAACCTTTTCTGAAAATCATCACGGAAAGTCCCAATTTTGACTAAGAGACATAGGAATTAGCGTTCGCAAAATCACATTCAGATTGGGACGGCCCAGTTAACGGAAAAAATGACACAAAACCTTATTGTAGAACAAAACAAAAGTTAATTTAATTGATAGTGATGAAAAACTTGGATAAGATGTCCAAGAAATACAGAATATAACTCTCGCCATATCACCAAAACCCTCAAACATAAAGGTAGCAATATAATGGTGTGGAATTTTTTTTTTTTGGCATTGTGTTGGGCCTGTGTACTGTAGCAAGGAAATAATGGATGCAAATTTTTACGTTCATACCTTGGAGAAAGTCATGCTTGCATATGCTGAGTGGAATATGGCATTAAAATTGTAATTTCAGCTAAATAATGACCAAAAACACATTCCACGTCTAGCAAAAAAATTTATTTTGAAAATTTGTGCAAAATAGTTCAAGAACGTTCCTTTAAATATAAGTGAAAGAGAAATGGAAAATAGTGAAGATGAAATTTTTCTTTTGATTTTTAATTTTGAAATGGATTCGGGGTTTTTCGTTATAGTATCTGTTATTTAATACCACTAATCGCTCAAATCAGCTCTTTAAAAAATTGGCAAAAAAAAGGTAAGTCTGTAATAACGTTCTTTACTAATTTAAACCAATATCTTACAGGATATAACTGTATCGAAGTGTGACGCCAAAAGAATAGATATCACAGAAATGTCTCGTGGCCTTGAAATAGTGCTGCTAAAGTTATTTTGCTTCATAAATCAATTAAAGTGCAGACAATTATTGCGTCGATTCTAATTCTCAGTCGCCAATTGTCTGTCACTTACATAGAAATATACCATTTTACGGGGTCATATAATAATGAACAGTTATGCTTTAAGTATGTAATAATAAACTCATATCTTTATTATGCAATAATTTTCTCATTCAGTGCCATTGATATTTTTATGTAAATTGCATTTCATCATGTTAGTTATGTAAAATCTCAATAAACAACAACATTTGACTCTCGTACAGACAACAAAACCAACAACAACAACAATGCTTAGGATAAGTCAATTATTTGCATTTCTACACGTAATTACAGGCATTCGGCACTGTTTGTGTAGATACGAGCAAAAATGTAAAATCAACAATAAAATTGCGACGACCTCGAGAATTTGTAATTTATTTGTGTAGTTTTTTATTTTCCAACATGTAAATTGTAATTGCTGTGTAACTGTAAAGTCATTGCGCAATTAATGCAATTTTATTGTCAATCCATTTATGGCAATTGCATTATTTTTTGTTGCAAAGTCGTACAGCATTTTGTAATTTTACATATGAGTACATATATTTTTCTATATAATTCAAGAAAATAGATTGAAAGGCCAGGAATTATTTACATCTATTTTGTCATGCATCTCGATGTTCTATTTTGCTGGAGCACCGGCAAACGTATTTAATTTTTCTAAAACTTTTTTCCTCCATTTTTCTTTGGTTTTCGCCTGAAACGAAACCATGTACAAAAATTTCACCAAAATCCGAAATGGATGGAATGGCTGTTTTTTAAGTTCGAAATCTTATAGTGTACCTAATGTTATATGTGGTTCGTAAGAAATAAAACTCTTTCACTAAATTACATGCATTATATGTTTCAAAGTAATTAAAATAAACCTCTAAAAAATATATGTATTAGTGAAATTAAACTTTTTACTAAATTATGCTTACATATTTTTGAGTGTGACTGTATAAAAAATAAAGTGCAAAATACCAAAAAACTTTGTTTTTTCTTGCAGGTTCCTAATTTGCTATTGAAAAATTCTCCACAAGAAGCTCAACTAGTCTCGCAAAGTTCGTCATCGCTTTGTTTGCATCAAAAACGTTTTTTGAAATCTCAGAGCATCTCTCATGTACCCTCTTCTACATCTACGTTATCGTCGTCATTGTCCTTTACTTCATCATCAACGGAGTCGGAGTCATCATCAGTGAGCAACACAATAAAAGGTGAGTTTTCCACGAGTTTCCTTAGAATCACAGATCAGTATGTACGCCAAAAATATTTTCACGAAACATTAGCTTGATATCATCGGAGTAATTTTGTATGAATTTTATATTAGAGTATGTATAGTTTTAAGTATTTTTCACCCAGCCCACGACTGTTTAACCCACTCCAGGTTTTTTATGCAGTGAATATATACTGATTTACAAATGTAATGAAAATATTTTGAAATCAGTCAAGAATAAATCAAATTTCCAGGTAGCATTTCGGTAATCAAATGGTTTTCACATTGCTTCTGTATCAAATAAAAGGTTTGACAAAAGTTAACAAAAAAAAAAAAAAATGAGTTTTTGAAACTTTCTATTAATAAAGAGAATATTTAGAAGAGAAGCTTCAAACAAAAATAAGAAAAGGCATTATCAATGTAAATTTTGATGCTGAATCCGAACCCGGCCTCAGAATTCCACCATCTCATTTAGGTTTCGAGATATCTTACTGTAAAAAAACAATATTGGCCGATTTTTGGTGTATTTTTAAGCTATATAAGTAGACAAGACATCACATATCAATCACGCGTTAAATTTGATAAAGCATTTGAAAGCTCTAATCTTTTTCTTCAAAACCTAATTATCTTGATTTTTCTCGGTGCTTAAAGTGCTTAAAGCAAGTTTTTTCAGTATTTTAGTCTACGATAATTCAGAGAAAAATAAATGATAACCTGATGAAATTTTGTAACAAAAGAAAAATTTTATTTTATAATTAATAAAATTTCTAATTCTAGAGAAACTGTTAAAGCTCATCCGTTGGCTTTTTATAAAGTCAAAACTTCCAAAAACATGAAAATATTTCCTGGATCTATTTTTCTTTTAATCACCTTTTTTGTAAAAATTCTCTTTCTTCCTTAGAAAATAAATTTTAAGGTAAATGAACTGCATAGAAACAACGGGTAATAAATTTCAATTCACAGAATTTTCCGACTTTCATAGTTGCAGCGCAGATTTGTTCATATCAATGTAAAAACACGCACGAGTAACAACTACACATAAACTTGTGCACTCACACAATCAGTTTTACGAAAGCACAAAGGAAAATGAAGAAGAAAACTCTTAAAAGTATGCAAGTATCAGACGCAAGTGCATCGTACTCCACACACATAGCAAGAAAACGACAAAAGAGTATGAGAAGGAGTGTAATACAACTGCATCATCATCATTTTTTCGCAATTCCCTTTTTTCGTTTGTTCTCTTCTTATTCTTTTCGCTATTATCACCAACTTCACAGTGGGGGAATTTTTTAAGAATAAGCATTCGCTGTCCAACTTGATATACAAACACAATGTCCACAACAACAACAACGATAAAAATACAACAAAAAATTTATAACAACAACTAATCAAACACTCGTTCTTCCCAAAAGTTCGTCCAAGCCCTTGGTGTGGTGCTCTGCTTAATCCATAAAGGAAAACTTTTGCAACAGTGCATCAGAAAAAAGAATCACTAAAAGTTGCAATAAAAAATCAACTGCTAATGCCAAAAAGTATGCAAAGAAAAATTGCTCAAACATAACCATACGTACGTAGATATGTATTAAGTGCACTTTTGCGCAAATGCAGGAAGAAGTGCCAGAATTCAAAAAAGAAATAAGAAAATTATGAAAACATTGCTTCCATTCTTCACTCAGGGAAAAAGAGAAAGAGAGAGAGTTTTCGCTACTCATGGCAAGCTTTAAAATATACATTTATCAGGGGCGTATTTATGGGGGTGCACAGGGAACTCTGGCCCTCTCGAAATTCTCAATGAACTCGCAATAAGACGTATGAGTGACGTTCATTTCGTGATAAGTGCATAAAAACTACAGAACTTGTCCACTGAAGAAAATGTTGCATTTAGACAAATTAAAGTCTTGAAATTTTTAACTTTGAAAATAGTCACAATAAAATGATGACTAAGATTATTTTAGTTTTTCGGCGGTATAAATGAAGTCTGCTTTCGTTTAAGATCCAAGAAAAAAGGAAAAATCATTCTTTGCGGAAGTTCTGACATTTCATTTTTCTCATTTTTTTTTTTTTTAATAGCAATTCAGTGGAATTGTAACTACCCTGATAGTTACAGAAAATTCAATAACGATCAGTGCTGCCAATTTCAGAATTAAGGTGATTCGAATAATTCTATGAATTATTTTAATTTCCATTTAATTTAACAAGTTGTGAAAATTTTAGAAAATATGAAAGGAAATAATGTTCCATTACACCCACTGAAAAAATCCCATCAACGCCAATGACATACTTATATTTTACAATTTTTCCTTTGGGATGCATTTTATTCTTTTTGTTGGTCTTTTTATATTCGTTTTCTTATGAATCGTGTAAGAAAATAAAATCAATAACACATAGTGCTCGTACATCAGAAAAAGCTATAGATATCAGTATACTGTTTGTACATACATAACATATATGTATACCAGCGTTAACAGTTTGAAATTAATGAACACAATTTAACATTCGCAATTGAAGAGTTGAGAAGTACAGTGCGTTTTGGATTTTTCTGGTTAAACACCACAGCTTTCAGTTACAGATATATTTTAACCCTTCTACGTATTTGGGACACATGTGAAACCAAAAACTTTTCTTCTGTTCATTTCAAATATCGTAAGCGAATTTAATATACGACCAATAGGACAATTTTAAATCAGCACAGTATTCCCTGGTTACTTGAACCTTAGATTCTAAACGCATCATACCGAAAAATTCAAATACGAAAATCTCACTTAATTGCATTGCTAACGTAATTATAAAGAATTGTTGTTTGTACTCTTTATTTGATTTAGCACAATTTTGTTGAAATTTAAATCTGAATTGCAATAATTCTCGTAAAATATTCATAAATTAGGATAAACATAAAATGGTAGACATTTCCGGGACATCTGTAAATGAATATCCAGGATATTTTTGAAATCGGCTCACAAGTGCGAAATTCGTAACGGTTGGTCAGCCTACACATAAATGCTTCTTATGGATTGTTAATTTTGCTAACTTTTCAGCTCAGTTACACAGGGTACCCAAGTAAACGTTTTTTTATCGAGATTTTTATACAATGTTTCTTTAACTGTGTTACTAATACTAATAGTAAAAATCAAGCTTTGCGTAAAACATACTGTGTACTGTACTCCAAATTTTCCTTTTTACATAATTTACAACAGATAAAAACCCATTTAAATATAAGGACTGTCCCAGAAAGCCACTGACACTTTGTTTTACGTCAATTAAAAAACACCCAATAAATTTATTTTTATGTTACATTTACGAATAGTATACGGAATACAAATTACATATTTTCAATAAAAATTTTTACATTTTTCTCAAAGCCCTTGATTTAGTTTTGTACAGTTGTTTCGTCGACAGTATCGCACGATCTTCTCCACCTATTTCTGAAATCTTGTAAATTTTTCAAAGGTCCAGTTTCATTAGAGCCCAATACCTTTCAATAAGTCGAAGCTTTCGGCAATTAAGTGGATTCGCATTTTAAAAAAAAGGGTACATTTTTGCTCTTGTACTACTTTATAGTAACTCCAGAGAATGAGAAAGATTCTTTACTCTGACGAGTACATTACAGTATCTTCGAGTCCATGAATAAATGACAAAAGATATTTTTCAAGAGACTCGGCCATATACATTTTTTTAATTTATTGTACCCTGTGTTACAAATAAAATTGCTTCTCAGACCGCAGATGCATATGCTTAGGAAATTCTGTGATTTTCTTTCCTTAAAATATGCTCTGTACCTGCTTCTCCTTTATAGAGGTCTAAAATTCGGGTCCCGATAGCTGTTTGAAATCTGCCTTAATATGTTTTTCATCGTCCATTACGCAACAACCAAATTTATTTAAGAAGTCTTCTTATAACTTTCGTGCTCGTTTTTAAACCACCAGCTGCTTTTCATTGAACTCTGTATGCATAGTTGATTTCGAGGTACCTGCCCTCACAGCAATATTGCGTATTAAAGTGTCGGAATTCTGCTTAAAGAGTTGTTTCACCTCTCTAATCATTGCGTGTATGCAAAGTTTTTTACTTGAGACAATTTTTCGAACGATAGTTATATATTTTGCTTAAGAAAAAATTCACATGCATCCACCAACAAAATAATCAGGCAAATCAAAACTTTGCCCAACAAAAGTGTAAATTTTTTCTGAAAAAGTTATATTATTCAAATATATGAAAGTTTAGAAATATTTCCTTTGTGCATCGGTTCCTTCACTTACTTTATATGTAGGCACTACTAAGATTTACCATAGGTGTTATCTTACTATATAAAATTATTGGTGCGAATGCTTGTCATCGCTTACCGCCTAAACCACTTAACGCACTGAGACCACCTACACAGTATATATTTTTTTAGTGCTCCGATTGGTGTAAATTTAATATGTAGGGGATCAGACAAGAGGGTGTGGTACCCCCATACAAAAACCGACGATAAAGTTAATGTGTTTGTGTGTGTTTTTTTTTTTTTTTTGTCATCGCATCACGCCTAAACCACTAAATATATGGAAGTAATATTTTTACCATATCCGCGCCAAACATTCGGCCAGGTTAATATCATAAAAAAAGGAATTAAATTATGGAGCTTTGCTCTCCACATACAAAATCTGTCTGCAAATAAAACACTCAAACCGCTTTATCTCTGCACCTATGGCTGGTATCAATTCGAAAATTGATGCATGGATGTATTGTATATGATATTTATCAAAAATCCTACTAAAAATGGAGGGGATTGAAGCAAAAGGCGTTGCAACCCCCATACAAAAAAATTCTGAACATAATTATGCACCCATTGAAGTATGAATGTACATGCGTAGTACTTATCTACTAAAGGCCATACTGAAAATGGGAGAATGAACCAGGGAGGTTGTACCCCTACACAAAAAATCTAAATCATCGCGCCACCTACAGAAAAGAGTAGATCAACGTTTGTCGGGCCATCTAGTATATATATATTAGCGTTACTAAAGCACATTCTGTTTACTTTTCCAATCTGCTCTAATGTTTATGATGAAAATTTAAAAATCAATCGTTGGTTTTCCACCTTTTTCTTGAATAACAAATAAATTGTTTCTTTTTTGACGATAATCTGTCGCACTTCATGTTTGGGTTTGTGTTTGCTTTTAGTTTTTAAGTTTACTTTCGTCGTATTTAGGGACGATTTTACCGCACCTGAGCTGTTGTTGCCTTTACCTCTTCCTCATGCTGACTTTGGCAACTCAATGTTTTGTCCTTAAAGGGCTGTGGCACTTAAATTGCAAATCCTTTTATTGAGCTTCTTATAAAGTCAGTGCGGAACATGCTAACACTTGAATGAATTCAGATTTTTTTTTCAAAAGAACCTGCAAATAAATAAAAGGAAAGAATGCGACAAACGAATTATTAGGAAAAGTAATGATGCGCATTTTCTAGTATTTACTGTTTGTTATATTTTTCATCGCAATTGAAGGGAAAATTTAATTTTGGAGCGCCTGATGATACTTGACACGTTTAGGGAAAAAAGACGAGAGCTTTCTTTTTATGTTTTTTTTTTTTTTCATTTTGAATTCCTCATTTTGTGCTTCGAAGGTTTTTTATTTTATTTTTATTTTTTTTTTTTTTTAAACAAAAGCGTGAATTGGGGTGCAACACTTTTTATGTTAATTAAGTATTAAAAAATAAATTTTAAAAGCTTCAGTCGACTATTCTACAGGATTGACAACAATTTTTATACCCTACACCAAGGGAATATTCACTTTGTCCTTCCGTTTGTAACGCAGAGAAGGAGGCGTAGCAGGTATAGAAAAGTATATATATTCTTGAGCAGCGTCACCTCTTAATTCGATAAAGCAATGCCCGTTGGCTGTGTGTCTGTCTGTGGAAATATTTTTTACGGGAAAACTAATCAAGACAATTTGATGAAATTTAGTACAGTAGTTTTTCCGTAAAAGTTAGCCCGAGGAATTGAAAATGAATGAACTCGGTCAACGGAAACGCCTACCGCTCATACAAAATATATATTCAAAATGCAACTTTAGGATTATTTTTCACGACAATGCAACTAAAATACATACAAATAGTAAGGACAGTAAGCGAGAGCTCTGAGCAAAAACTAGGTGAACTCGGACAAGAGGGCGTGGCTCCTCCTATATAAGCAAAAGCTTTAAAAAGCTAAACTGAAAACGTTATTCGGGGTAATCCAACCAAATTTCACTTAGTCACTGAGGACAGTAAGTGCAAGACCTGACTAAAAGCTATGTGAATTCTGATAAGAGGTCGTGGCACGGGAGGTACAAGCAAAATTTTCAAAATACTGCAGAGTAGGGTATTTGATGTTTGGCCAGGCCAAAGGTAAAACTTTTACTAGTTTTTCTTTAGATTACTTTTTATCTTATGGTCAAAAACTTTTGACCCTTTTCTTTTACAATTTGTGCTCTTTTTTATTTAATGTTTTAAGAAGCAATGCCGCTTTGAGCACTTGCGTGTGTGAATTTATTTTTTACCACTTCTTTATGCCATTTGATTTTTACTTTCCTGTTGGTCTAGTTCATCTTGCCTATAAGTACTAGGGCTGTTCAAAAAAAAAAAAAAATTTTCGAATTTCCAAGATATACTTTGGCATCACGATCTACATCATGACAGAATATCCCAAAAAATTTTCAGATTTTTAAATTCATATTTAAAGGTGGCTCAAAGCAGAAATATATTTTTATTATTTTTTTTTTTAGCATTAATTATAAAATGTTGTCAAACAATTTGAAAAATTTGTTTTAGAGTAACTTAAAAACATTCATTTTGTTTGTTTTTTAATGAACTTTAAAACCTACGATGTAATTTTGACAAAAAAATTTTACACTTCTTAAAAAACGAAAAACTGCCCTAAGAAGGCGAAATTTTACGGTTTTTCAAAGAAAAAAGTCATCGTGCTTTAAACGAAATGAACATTTTTTAATTTACAAGATGTCATTCAAAAGAACTCTTAAAAACCTTCAAGACAAGACATGTTAAGACGCTTTTTACTCAAGAGGGAGGCATCTTACAAAAAAGTGCCCATGGGATAAAATGCTTAGAATCATCCGATTTTTTTTTTTTTTATATGGGATATGTATTTTTGCGATATTTCGCGGGAATGATCAGCTACGGTTTCGGGGTTTGCATTTTTCAGACCACTAAACTAATACAAATGAAACCCTATTCACAGATTTTCTCCACATAGCCAAAAAACCTATCAACTGTTTAAGAGCACCGTGCCCTCTTGAGTAAAAAGCGTTTTGCCTTTCACAGGGCTGCATTACTATGTTTCAAACGTTATGTCATCGAGCCTGCTGGCCCAATAAAGTCTTAACATGTCTTGTCTTGAAGGTTTTTAAGAGCTCTTTTGAATGAGATCTTGTAAATTAAAAAATGTTCATTTCGTTTAAAGCACGATGACTTTTTTCTTTGAAAAACCGTAAGATTTCGCCTTCTTAGGGCAGTTTTTCGTTTTTTAATAAGTGTAAAATTTTTTTTTGTCAAAATTACAACGTAGGTTTTAAAGTTCATTAAAAAACAAACAAAATGAATGTTTTTAAGTTACTCTAAAACATAGCTGCCCGTCTAGAGTAAAATTAAAAAAATTTGGCACTCGCATAAAAAGTCGTGGCCCCCATGTAAAATTAATAAAAAAGAAAACATAAATTTTTTAAAATTATTGAAAACAACAACCAGCAAAGATTTTTAAACTAACAGTTACTTGTGCGAGTGTTTTTTTTCGCAAATCTAAAAAATCCTGAAAGTTCATAAAATGATCAAATTTGTTGTTGCCATTGTGTGTTGTTGTTTTTTTCTTTTCGATAGGAACCCTTGCGTTTTGTTGCAACAACCAAACACACAGTCTTGTGCGGTCGCAAAAAACAACAACAAAATTTACGCATATGTTGTTGCTGGTGGTCGATCGCAATTCTTCAAAATTTCGCATATACCGTTACTTGTGTGTGCGGTTTTCATTTTCAATAATTAAATTTTGCTATGGCACGTGAGATCAAGTGATTTTCAAATAATGGCACTTTGCGATGGCACGCGTGGGCGGCTATGCTCTAAAACAAATTTTTCAAATTGTTTGACAACATTTTATAATTAATGCTAAAAAAAAAAATAATAAAAATATATTTCTGCTTTGAGCCACCTTTAAATATGAATTTAAAAATCTGAAAAATTTTTTGGGATATTCTGTCATGATGTAGATCGTGATGCCAAAGTATATCTTGGAAATTCGAAAAATTTTTTTTTTTTTGAACAGCCCTAATAAGTATGCTTCAATAATCTTTAGCTTATTTTTGACTGCTTCTGCCACTGTAAAATGTTGTTGTTTTTGATATTGTTTTGCATCATTGAATTTTCTCTTCTGCATTTCAATTTCGATTTTTCACTACGAAAAACTCCACTTTAGTTTTAATTTCTCTTTTCTGCAACTACGTATTTTATTGATTGGAAAAATCGCTGTTTTTTGTAGTTTGTAAATTGTTTTTGACTTTCTTTGTGAAATCAACAAATTATTGTCCTTCAAAAGTTTTGTATAGTCATTGTTATAACCTTTTTTCAAAGTTCAGTTTAAGTTTAAGGTCCAGACATTTGATTTCCATTTGCTAAGCTTCGAAGAAACTTTTCTTTAGAGTTTTCAAGTTTTAGTTCTCGATTGTTCTATGGCGTCATTCATAATGTCTGTAAAGAAATTGTTTTCTCTCACCATATATTGTAGTTTTATTCTTGTGGATGTATTATTATAAGATTTATGCAAAAATTTCTACATTAAGATGATTTATTATGGTATCGAAAAACTTGAAAACATTTTGTTCTGTTGTCAGTTTATATTCAACTTTTTGTTTCAACTCATTTGAACACACTACCTAAGACTCAACGCACATTGTGTCGAACAAAACGTTTTTGATTCATGAGGGAAGAACAAGTGCATTCGTTCCAATGTATTGTTGTTTCAAGCAACAAAATAACAAAATAAAAAAAAGGAAAGGTTTGTGTGGCTCGGTGTGCTATTTGCCTTAGAAAACAAACAATTTGCTCCATTAATGTTGTCACTCCCTTTTCAACATTTTAAATTTCATCCCATTCTATTCTTTTAATCTCTGCTCACATATAAGCAAGTTTTTGTTTGCTTTTACTTGTCACTTGTTTCTTCTGGTCTGTTGCATTCCATTTCCGCTTCAGCTCAAACTGTGGTCACTTATCTTAGTCGGTTTTTACTTGTCTTGGCTGCTTCTTTGGCAGTAGCTCGCATTAAATTGCTACACAATTATTTCTTTGTTGACAAATGTTGTCGTCTGTAGTCTTGTTGTTTTTTTTAACTTTTACAATCCACCACCCTCCCCCCCCAAGTCTTTCCAAGCTTTTATATGGTCAAATCCAATTTGTTTGTTTATTTATTTGGCGATCACACCAGAGCGGACAGACACGCGGTCAGTCAGTCATTCAGTCATTCAGTCAAAAGCAGACATTTTCAAAGACATCGACGCAATGTCCTTTCACATGCATAAGTTGTCATTGTTGTTTTTGTAATACTTTGTCTTCGTTTTGGTCATTTATTTTATTTTTATAAAGCGTTGTATTTGCTGTTAAATGTTTTTGACGTTATCCTTATTGTATAAATGTATGCATCTCACTCCTGCTTTCTAATCTCCAATCACTTCTGGTCACGCTTGTATACACTTCCTTCTTTTTCATCACATGCTGAATTGAACAGTAACTATAGCAATTTTTATTTTTTTTATTTTATCTTTTTTTGAACTTAACTGAAAATAAAAAACTTTAAAATCAAAAGAAAATGTTTTGGATTTAAAAATGTAATTGTTCGTGGTACTGAATGTCCTAATGGTATCATAAAAACGAACTATTGGGATATATACATCCCAATACTAACGTTGTGTATGTTATTGTGGTACGCTTAGTAACATTACTATTGGAACATACGAGGGGCCTAACAAAAGTTCACTTAGTTGAATTGAAAAAACTTTTCAATTTAATTTTTTAAAGTTATAACTTTATTTTTCATCTATTTGTATTTTTTCAACGTAATTGCCATTTATTTTGAAACATTTTTGAAGTCAATAAATCCATCTTGGAAAAAAAAATCTTCAAAATCGGCTTTTTTCAGTTTTGCAATTTCATCATTAACCGCATTTATTATCTCCTCATTGCTGTTGAAGACCCTCCCTCTCAATTTTTATTTTTTTTATTTTTGGAAACAACCAGAAATAACAAGGCGCTAGACCTGGGGAATAAGGTGCTGGACGAATTTCTTCGATGCCTGAAAGCGCAACAAAATCGGTCGTTTTTTCAGCAGTGTGCGCTGGTGCATTGTCATTATGTAGAAAGTAGCGGCGTAGCTCCTTTTTTTGTCGTTTTCCCAAAAAATTTTTGGAAAACTTCTGTTAAACAGGTTTCATTATACTATTTAGCAGTAACCGTCTGACCTTTTTCCAAAGGAATAGCAGCTACAACTTTCTCTCTGGTGAAGTAAACTGACATCATTACTTTTGTTGCTGACTTTTTTTTGCTTTACTTTAACAGGATGACTTGCACCCTCTGCGCTCCTTACCATGGATTGTTGTTTGGTTTCAGGGTCGTACTTCTAAAACCATGCCTCATCACCTATTACTATTTTCTTGAAAGTGTGAGACTCTCCGTTTTTCAATTTTTCAAGAAAATACTTAGCAAAACGCACACGTGCCTCTTTTTGAGCATCACTTAAAATTCTAGGAACTCATCGTACAGATTTCTTCGTGTATCCAAGATAATTTTTTAACATTCGCGATACAGCCATGGCATTCAAGCCCAGTTCCTCAGCAATGATTTCCTGGGTCAATCTTGGATCTTCGTCAATTTTAGACTCAACCAGCGCTACACATTCATAATCAGTCGAAGATTTTGGGCGGCCTTCTCGAGGTTCGTCCTCCACAGAAAAATGACCTGTCTGGAATCTTCGGAATCACTTTGAAATAGTCACGAGGGATGGCGCATTAACTTCAAATGCTATTTGGCATTCATTAAATATTTCCATAGTCTTGAGCTTACGTCGAAATCCAAAAAGAATAGCAAACCGAATTTCTTGCTGCGTTGGCATTGGAATATCTGCTGATATTGTTTCACGAATTTTACGTTTTCTTCTCTCCATTTTGACCGATCTTTCTGAAAAGTAAAATGATATATCGTAAGACTATAACAAATAATACACAATTTTTTGATTTACTAAAATTTATAACATGACACCAACTAAGCGAACTTTTGTTAGGCCCTACGTATATGCCCCAGTACTTCGTTATTACGATCCATATCTTCTCTTCTTATGCGAGATAAAATTGTATGTACTTATGTATGTATGTTTGGAACGGGCAAAACTTTTTCTCGAAAGCGGCTTCAGCGGTTTTAATGAAACTTCGGATAATGTTAGACATAAATATACAATGAAGAACGCGCTAGGCTTGAACTTTGCAAATACTCACCAGGGAGCGTGGCACCGCCCTAAATTTTAAATTTGATTTTGTCATAACTCGCAAACCAAACAAGGTATGAATGAAATTTGGCGAGCGGTTACGGCTTAATAATACCTTGTAACAGACAAAAAGTGGGCGTGATCGAATAAGTGCCACGCCCACTTTTTTGCCCTTGAAAATTTTGATTCAGTATTACTCGAAAACGACTCCAACAATTTTGATGAAAATTTATGAGATTTTACCTCTGCAAACAAGAATTAAAATGTAATATGCCGTTACATTGGGAAACTCGTTGAAGGGCGTGGCACCGCCCACAAAAATATAATACGGTATAAAAAGAAAACTAATAAAGCAATCATTCTAAATTTAACTGTGTGGAGCCTACTTGCTAAAGTAAATCTCTGATCTGAAAGTGGACAAAATATCACCGTTGCGCGTGGAACCTCCCATACAAGCAAAATACGTTAAATGCTATTTCTCGCAAATGTTACGAGACATTTAAATGAAATTTGGTATGTAGATACTGCTTATCAATGCCTTTTAATAACCGAAAAGTGGACGGCATCGAAGAAGTACCACGCCCGCTTTTTAACCATTGAAAATTTTGATTCAGTATTGCTCGAAAACGACTCCAACAATTTTAATGAAAATTTAGCAGATGTTACCACTGCAAACAAGGATTAATATGTGGTATGTCGTTATATTGGAAAAATTCGTTAATGGGCGTGGCACCGGACGCAAAAATATAATACGCTATAAAAAGAAAACTAATAAAGCAATCATTCTAAATTTAACTGTAGGAAGTCTACTTGCTATTAGGCATCTACGACCTGAAAGTCGGCAAAATATCGCCGATGCGCGTGGAACCTCCCATACAAGTAAAACACATTAAATGCTATTTTTCGCGAATGGTACAAAATATTTTGTTGAAATTTGGTATGCTGATCTGGATCATGAGTATCGAAAGCATAACGAAAAGAAGGCTTTGTTCAATAATTACCACGCCCACTTTTTATCAATATAAAAATGTTGGTTAATAACTCAGGGACAAAAAAAATGGAATGAACTTTTTAATTATTATATGCAGTCTTATGTACTTTTTGACGCTGAATCCATTTTCATCAGCAGAACTGTCATTATACCTGCAGGATTTTGAAATATCCTTGCTTGAAGTTGAAGAAAATGCTGTGTTCAGTTTTACATCGTAGCTACAAGAAAAGGTGAAATTCTTTTTTATTAATAGCGTCAAATAGACACACTCTTCCTTATCAAACTATCTTTGCTGATTTTTCCAATAGGACTCTCACTTTCCGAGTTATGATCCTATGAAGATAAGATATTTCAGCCCCCATACAAAAGACAAAATATTTCGGGTGTGTGGCTCACCCATGTTTTTTTTTATTTGAGGTCATTTCCCTTATTGGCACTAAACCACTGCATACCCTGCAGAGGTTTTCAACTCATTTTGAGGGTTTTTGGCCATAAATCGGTTTCGCGATGCTTATAAAATTACGTTCTTTGTATGGGGGCTGACAAACCTTCTCTTCAAAGGATCAAAACTCGAAAAGTAAGAGTCCTATTGAAAAATTCCGAAGGTTAATTTTAATGCTGGTTGGGCCAAGTATAGTTGTTCTTTTTTTTGTCTATGTAGCCCGCTGTGCCTAACTGCAACTTAAATTCTTCAGCTTAGCATAAAGTAAATATATACATATGATCTTCTTCTCCTCTCTTTTATCTATAACGGATTGTTATGTTTATACATACTTGCGTTTCAATGTCACATTCAATAGCTGTAATGAAAACTAACTTACATAAAATAAAGTTAGTTGTTAAGCAACCTTTATTGAAGATTAACTATAGTTTTTTATTTAAAATTCTTCGTTGCAAAAAGACTCCGCAATTGCAAACTAGCATTAAATGCCATTCAAAAGAAAATGTAGCTACGCTATAAGCTTGAAAACAGCGTTTTCTTAAACTTCAGGTACGGATATCTCGAAATAATGAGGGTAAGTTATCCTTAAACTTATTTATCCAGAACCAATTATTTATTGAAATTTAGAATCAGGAGTGCTGCTTTGTTAGGTTTCCTTTTTATCGGTAATTGTTAAGTTTTTCTATTTCACCAAAAACCATCAATTTTGATATTGTTTTATTGTTTCCGATACCGATTTGACACTTTCCCAGTTTTTTCTTATCAGTATTCTCATAAGTAAATTTATCATTTTGAATGCATGAAAATGTGAGGTAAAAATGTACGAATTTTAATCACAAAAATTAGCTATGAATAAAAAAAATCGACTATAAAAATAAGATCTGATTGTCTACCGAGCAGGGATCGGTCTCCAGGTACTAAGACCTATATAAGAAATAATGACTCCAAAACATGGGAAAATTATCACATTGAATGTTAAAAACTAATGGGATGAAAATATGTAGCAATTGATATGAATAATTTTTTTAGTTAAAGGAGAACACCCATAAGATACATATTTTCCGTCAGTGTTGAACGGGTTAATGCAAAAGAATTTGTTTTCAAATTTTTGAGAAAAAAACTTCACCGTTTTTTTACATACACGAATGACTTAAATTAGAACTTTAATATGTTACGAGTGGTTGATTCCCTAGGCCGAAGAATACAATAGTGAATGAAACCACTGAGCCTAACAACAAACTTCCGAATAAAAGTACAACGTAGTACATAACATAAATAAGTAACGGTGAGAAAAAGTTATAAAGAATCACAAGATCCATTCCAATTTTGAAATTGACAAACTATGAGCAAAAGCAAATGCTTTTGATTGTAATGCGAACTGTTTCAAACATTCCAAAAGTAATTTTTAACAAAATACTTGCATCAATGCAATTTTACAACATGGTAGAAAATTAAAACAAGCCACTTAAATAACCAAACTTACTTGTTATTCTTACATTGTTGAAGTTTTTGTTCGATTTTTTCTTTAAAATTGATGTATATAGAAAATGGGCTCAAGTCAAAAGGAAAGTATATATAAAATTATCCCAACGTTTGTTATTCTTACTTTTAATGATATATGCTATACAATGGTTTCCGAAAACGTTCATAGAAGATTATTTCCTATTGTTTGCATTGTATTGAATTCTTAGAGTTTCAGCTAGGAATTTCCATAGCAATTAAATTTAAACTGCAAAAATTACCTCATTTGGTTTTTGTTCATTGTATCATTCCGAGAATTCAGAAAGTACGTTATTTGACGCTGCGAAATTTCACTTTGTTCATTTTGATTGTTGAGTTTATGTGTTTGTGAAGGGAAATAAAAGATTTGGTGGGTCCTGCAACTAAACTCCTTTCGTGTCTCCCGTGAAGCGTGTATTTAAGTGCGGCGCAAAGTTTTTAATTGGAAAACTTTGTCACCCGACGCACATACGCGTGTCTCGGTTCTTACCTTTGCTGTGGGCTGTTTCCGCGTGTCCCCCGCAGGATGTTGTCAATTGCTGTCGTCTGCTGGTGTCTCACTGTTGTGGTTGTGGTCGAAATCATGGTTTTGTACTCTCCATCTGAAGTTATGGAGTTTTATTGCTTTATTATTTAACTTTCTACTTTATTTTATGCTTTGTTTATTTTCGCAAATTACAACAAACAAACAATAACACACAAAGTTGGAGGAGCAGTGCAATTTAATGAAGGAAATTAAAATGTAATAATTGTTTACACAAGAGAAATGATGTTTGATTTGATGGTGAAAATTCCTGAATGTTTTAAAAAGTTAATGTTTATAAAAACACAAACACATATAAATATCAGCAGATTTGTATCAAACCTAAAACATCGGTATTATGGCTTTAATTTTCGTGTCGCCTTTTCTTTGGGTTTTTATAAAATTTTGTCTTTAAATTGTCATCATATTTATATCAATTTTGAAGAGTTCGAACACTGGATTGTGATACAATAAAAATAAGCGCGATGAAATCACTCAAATTAAAAATCGGCGGTGTCACGTCTTAAAAACAAATTTGTCATATCTCCGAAACTATTAGAAGCAGATAAATAAAATGTGGTAAATTTGTTATAGGCTCACGGAGTAATAACATCCACTGGCTGTGCCATATTGATGAGATTCAGTATATATAAAAAAGGAATCGAGACAAATAACATTTGGTGAAAAAAGATGTGGTGCCTATGGTGGTATGACGAATTTGTTTTTACGATGTGGCACCGCCCATTTTCACTTTGAGTTGATTTCATCATGATTGATTTGATTGAATGCATATAAATTTGTTTATATATCATTCTTGCGCTTAACATTTTTAGACAAAATAAATAGATTTTTTCAAAATTTAAAAGATTTCAACCCGTGACACTATTTTTGTGGATCAGATTTTTTTAAAAGCGGTACCTTAAAAGATAGGTGAATGTCTGACCTATAATTTTGAGTTTGATTTTTCAAAAAAAAAAAAAAAAAATGTGTTCTTATCGATAAATTTTTTAATGTATGGGAAGAGTGTCGTCAGTGGGCATGTGTTGGGTAAGGGCACCTGGAAAAAAATACCTAAAATGGTAAATTGTAGAGATTGCAGCACTCATTTAGATCCCAGCATGAATCTTAAAAAAGTGCGGACTGCAAAAATTGCGAAAAAATTTACGCGAATAAGTATCAATAGCTTTTAGAATCGCTGCAGTATATTTGATTTTGTATGCGACCAGATATTAAACATGCGGTTAATAAATTGTTTCAGCTTAATAAAGAATTCGCTTTTCTACATATTTTTCCATTTTTAGTCGATTTTCTAATGGTGATCACAACCAACCCAATTTTTTTTTTTTTTTTTTCAAAATTGATTTCTTCACTAATTTCCATTAATACTTGTGTATCTGCATAATATACACTTGGTCAAAAGTTATGAGTCGAAAACTAAAACATGTCTACAGCGAACACTCTTCCCCTAAATTTTTTTTTCAATAACATATATCTAAGTGAATAAAGTATTATTAAATTTTTCACCTCAACTCTTAAGAACTCATCGGCTGCCAACCAACATCATGCGTCCAACCGCCCTTAAACTGGAATAATCTACTTAACGTCTGGTTGCGATTTTTAATTTTCCGCACAGAAATCAAAAAATAATTTCACAACAAAACTTCGTCCTTGATAGTCGCATTCTACCGACATCCTGAAGCCCTGCTGAAAAGGAAATAAAAAAATTAAATTAGCTAAAAACAGACAACCGCATGAATTATTTTATTCATTTAGTTTTTTATATATTTTTTACGTTGAAAAGCATTGGTTTTACAGCCGCCACTCCCAGCTTCCGTTAAATCCAAATGTTGTGTGGCTGTCGTGCTTAAGGGAAGCAAGATTTTCAGCAGCTCTACTGCTGATTGATGTCTGTCAGCGTTGTCTATTTGATTGTGTTTATGTTCCTGCCAGCACTGCGACTGACGTTTTTTCCAACATTTTTTTATTTTTCATTTAGCAGAAAGGCCTTGTACCCAAACTAGGAAAATGTATATGTATGTTTTTGTAATTCAATATAAATTTTTATTATTTTTCGTTCATTGACAAAAATTGGATCTGGTTGCAAAAAATTAATAAAATTTAATTCACTCGTATAATTTAAACTATTAAACATCAGATTTAAAAATCAGCGATAGTTTTACTAAAAAGTTTAGCACTGATATGCAATGTTCTTTTCAAAAGGTGTATAGTTTTGACTACGAATGTTTTTTGGGATCAGACACGCATTCACACATACCAAAATCCTATCCTTTTTGATGAACTACAAAAAGTTGCGACCGCATTATAGGTGGATACTGTGTATGATACTGTCCATATCTCATTCATTCCTCTTCTAGCCTCTTTTGATGTAGCCGTTAATGAAAATCGTTGGCTTTTTCGTTTATTTTTCTTAGCAGCTGGTGTCTATGAAAGTTCCCTTACATTCATGTGTTTGCTTTTCACTTTTCTGATTTTCATTCTGAATTCTGAAGTGCTCCATGAAATTCAATTTTGAGTGGGTTTTTTTGCTTGCATAGAAATTTTACCAAGGCGACCATGCAAGGTAACACTGTGGAGGAACACAAGTTTCTGTGTATAATTTAATAGAAAACAGTTTCAGTGTGGCGTTAAAAGCTCTTGAGAATCAGAAAAATTTTGACTACACAGGTATAACAAAAAAAAAAAAAAAAAAAAAAGATTTTGGCAACCATGGAAATCGGCCAAACTTTATTAAATTTGGTTTTTTAGTTTTTGGAACAGATGATGATTTACATTATTAGCTACCAACAATGAAAATACATTGATGGTCGGAGCTTACTTTTCAGTGTTTTTGAGTAAAACAACAATTAAAACACAAAAAACAAGGCAAAAATACATACACATAAATAAAATAGCAAAAAAATGTATCGGAAGGCTGGTTTGCGTTACTAGTTTCGGGACCCACCACAGGTCAAAATTGACTATAATAAGTCAATTCCTCATCAGACGCTTTGCCGACATCTTATAGAATTCTGCAAGCATACTTTATTTAACTTTTAGCATAGATTAGACGAGAATCACAGCTACAAGAAAAACACAACACATGCAAAAATTCCAATTTCCTTGTTTTTTATTGTTGTTTTACTCAAAAACACTGAACAGTAAGCTCCGACCATCAATGTATTTTCATTGTTGGTAGCTTTATTAAATTTGGTTTGTGTCTAAATCAAATCAAGATTTAAGTTTTTAGTCTTTCGGTATTAAACTCCATAATTATGATTTTAAATACGCAAACCCACTTGCTATGATATTCTTATTATTCGTATGGTCTAACCTTTTACGTAAAAACAGGACTCAAAAGTGCAATTAAACAGTAGGCGTTTCGTTGAGAAGAGTAACAAATACTTAGATAGAAGATTAAAGTTGCTGTTATGACATGTTCGAAGCAAACCCAAAAAGTATCACTTTCAATTGTGCCATTTTCGGCATAATTGGACAGTTTTAATACAATTGTCTCATTGACTTTAAGTTGGAGAAGGAGTCTTTCTCGATTCTAGAATCAAGGGCTTGCCAGCTTACTCTCATTTACATAAATATGCAGCTTGATCACAGTTGCTATGGTTTGTATTATTGTTGATTGATTATAAGCTGTTAACAAGTCACCTCTCGCACCTATACCAATTCCACATTTAAATTAAAACAGCGAATTTTCGTTTTTCTGAAAACATCCTTCCACAAATCTCCATATTTCAGCATGGCAATCGTATTTTCGATTTTGAAACATTAAACTAATTCCCGTTCTTATCCTTCCGTGTCCATGCAAGTTACGCTTTCTAAACATTTATGTAAGTTAAGCTATCGAAGTTTTCAATCAAGTATGATTCCGAGTTTTAAAAGTGTGCAACCTAAACAAAAATCTTTCTAACAAAAATTCACTTTCAGTTTTGGCTGGCTCATGCCTGAAAGCATAAAAACTTTGCCAAGTTTTTCATATGACCACGTAACTTTAACACATACGTATTCAATTCTCATTGATGCATATATTATATGTATGTACGTACGTCATACTAGGAGCACCAAGTAGTGGGACACATATTCTCTACTCCAACAATCGAACTTTGCCCAGAAATGACTAAAATAATTCAAGTCCACACTTTTGCTGATGTGGCGAATTTCATGGATTTCGTGCGGAACTTTGCATTGTTTTGTGGTTTGGTGTTTGTGTGGATAATACATTTGAGTCTGAGAGGAGGGGAAAACCTTTTTAGAATTTGCCAAACTGTAAAATGTCCACCACTCAGGCAGACTGAGCATAGTAACCCACTAGCAGAGAAAAGAAAAATTGAATAAAAAAGATAACATATTTCGAATTCAAAAGTATCAGTGACGAACGACAAAATTTTGGTTTTGTCTAACGAATTTCAGTTTGACATTGAAATCGGCAGCATCAGCTCCAAGAGTGTTCTCGTAATTTCCGGGAGTTGTCTATGAGTAGTCTGTCTGCTCATCACCAAATGCAATTAACGAGTGTTAATAAAACAGACCGATGAGCCACAGGAGTGGAACACGAATTTCAAGTGCATTTGTGTGCGTTTATGTGTATGTAAATATTTCGGCCAATTTTGAATATGGAAACCTGCAAACAACATCCATGTGAGAAATTGATATAGTAGACAGAGTTACAAAACAACAAAACCAACATCTGATCAAATTTTCACATCGATGAGTATGAAATGAAATTAAATTCTATGTCTGTCTGCTGTCAACAGCGTTGGGGCCAGCTGCATCTATGCAATTCGTATTTGTGCAATTGCTTGTGGTCGTACTAGGGATGGAAACTTTTTGGGGCTCTTGCTGATCCCGGAATTTTTGAAAGTAGTCCCGAGATCATAGTATGAACGATTAACAAAAGCTTTCGTATTTGTACCTTTAAACTTTTTTAAGTGGTTGCCAATTAGTTGAAGACTAAACTAAATTTTTTGTATATATTTATTTTTTTCGAAAATGTACCCCTGAGGAATTATAGTGTTGAAACTGATTTTCTGACTTGTTCTAGAAAAAAAATGTTTGGCTTATTGAATGAGCTTTCTGAGAATAAATTTGGTTTATAGAGTTTAAAAGGATTTCACAAAGTTCTAGTCCTTCAAAGTTGAAATTTTTTTTTTTAATTGAGGTCAGAAAAAATACTTTTCAAGCAAAATCCGTTTGAAGTCTCCAATAGATGAAGGGCTGAGTGTGTAGCGCGCAATAACTGTTCCTAGTCTTAATAATTTCTGTTCCCACTTCTTTTTGCCTTTTTTTTATTAAAATTTGTTTTTTGCTATATACGCCAAAAATGTTAATAGGCGAACTCAATTTTGTTAGTCTTTAAATTAATTTGACTGATGACCTAAAAGTCGAAATGCATCTACAATAAATTATAAAAATAAAACTATTTGATTTGCTTTTTTTAAATGGCGAAGTCGGTTAAGGCGGTTTGAATTTTTTAATATTTTCTAAAATTGCTTAAATTAAATTAGACTTCGCGGTATTGTCCGTTTTATTATTAGTATACGGCTTATAATAAATATGAACGCTAAGGTGATCCAAGAAAAATTTTTTTTTAAAACATGTCAGGAAATCTGTTTTATCCATGAAACTCCTCAGCAGTACATTTTGGACCCTCTTCCACGTGCTATTTTTTGTTAGTCTAGCCCTCCTCTATCACCTCCTAGAAGCTTCGTTAACTTATCGATTACACCCTGTATAGTTTAAACAACGTTCTGACTATGTATAAAGCGGGTTGTTTAACATTTCCAGAAACTTGTCCCCGTAATTTTGGGGACAATATTAAAGGCATGTATGAAATCTCTAGTTCGTACACATATTCCTATCATTGTGGCTGTATCTATCTATACGTACTACAATCAACAAGAATAAAGTGACAAAAACAATTAATTGTGCCCCCAAATATTTAAAATTTCACTTCGCTGTTGCAATTAATTTTATTGAATATTTTGCTCATCGGTGCAAACGGATAAAAAAAGATGAAAATGAGAATTCGCCATAGGAGGTTTGAGGGGAATAAGTTTTGGTTTAGCTCGGATTACACTTGTGTTGCCACCAACAGACATTACTCGTTTAATAGCCGCACCACATTGAAATTAAAAGCAGATAACCAGCGAATAATTGCTGCAATCCAAATAGGATATTGCGATTGAATTTAATTATGTCGAAAAAGGACATATGTACATTTTGCAGAATTAATTTGGACTTTTCAGCTATTGGGAAAAAAAAAAAAAAATTTTTATTTAATAAAAAAAAAAAAAAAATATTGAAATGAAAATGAATAAAGTGATGGATAGAAACATATAAATAAGATCCCGAACTTTTGTAATGATTTGGAATGAATTTGTTTCCCAATCAAATAAAAAACCTTTTGCTAACAGTTCGAAATCCAATTATTTTTTTATTGCTAAGTCTTTAATTTATCTTGCTCGATTTTTGAAAATTCTACCATCAAACTGTGATGCAATCTAAATCACAAATAATTTCTATCTCCTTAAATGTCTTTATTTTACTTCATAGTCAAAACTTCAACTTCAATTAACACCAATCAAACTGTTACTACTGTGCAACTCAAAGTGCAGGAACTTTCTGTACCATCCGCTATTGATGATTGGAACTTGAGAGAAAAATCCACAAACTACCTTGTCTTTAGGTACGTGTACGTAACATCTCAATGGTTCCAACAAAAGTTTTGTACTACTTTTTATTATACACGAACCTTCTTGTCGTTGTTTTTTGTGATGGTTTGTGTGTTTGCTATATTTCTTATAATTGTTCTTGCAACGTACTCTTCATGTAATTAATTTACGCCAAAATACGCAAACTTTAGTTTCAAATCATTTAAGCCTGGATGGTTATGTGTATTTTTTTAAGTTAAAAGTAATCGTTTTTGATTCGACACTTACTAAAATTGGTTCACAACAAACCATTAACATCATTTTTAATACTAATTATGAAAATAGAAGATTGAAATATTAAGAGAAAGTACACGGAGAAAAATATGTATAATAATTTTTACTATATTGGCTAGTCGAAAAATTAAAGTAATCAACACTAAATTTCAAGTATAAATTACCTTACGTATGAACTATTTGATGGGTCCGTAAAGTCACATTTACAAATAAAATGTAGTTAAATAATAGAGGAATATTTACTACAAATTTCCTACATTTGACTATATGTAAGGTAATTTGCACTTTCAGAAAAAAAATGTGTGGTGATTTTGAATTGATGATTTTAGTCAAAATAACATTATTTTTTTCACGCACAAAGATGAGTATCATAATTTTCACCTTACGCGAGTAAGGTAAGTACCACCAAAATATAGAGTCATTTTGACTTTTATAATTTTAGTAACAATTTATATTTTTGGACAGACATTTTCTTGATTTACAAATTTTTTTGCTTCTACATCATATGCGGAAGCAGCCCAGAGGATGTGTATCTGACTACCATTCGGAAGTGCCAGGGTTCGTATCCCGGCGCCGCAGTTCATTTTTTTTTTTTTTTTGTTTTTTTTTTTTTTTTTTGTTGTTTGAACTATACAGTAAGGTAAATATCACGCCAATTTTTTCATTAAAATTACTGGACTGTGAGGTCATTCGAACAATCTGAATTGACTAAAACAGTAAGGTAAATCTTACTTCGGTGTAAAGTTGTCACTATTCTGACTTGAAAATCTGGTAAAATTTATGAGAAATAAAGTAGCTGGTACTATTTTTTTCTCCGTGTAGTAAGTAAATTATAGAGCAATATCGAAACGACTAATAGCAGGGGTAATCGTGAATGTATATTTCCTCAGACTGCCGTGCATTCTCCATTGCAGTCTAAGAAACATTTTCTGGGAATGCATATTCACGATATCCCCCAATGTCTTTAACGTATAAAAAACTTTTAAAATACTGTTTTTCATATAAAACTAAAATCACAAAGTTATTGTTAGTCGTTTCGCCGAACAAATTTACCTAATAATATATTGACTGTTAACACGTTGAGTGCCACCATACAAGCAAAATGTCCTCCGCCAGGTGCCACGTGAACCGCTGGCGGTACACACTTAAACTTCAATGCTTTAAACTCCACGCCATTTTATAGGACAAATAACACTTATAAGCACAAATCTCTTTCCACATACTCATTATAAATATGCCCCTTGTTGAAAATCGAAGTGTTAACAATAACTTAAAGGGTTAAGCTTTTATTTGACATTTGAAATGCAGTGAATTGAATTCTTTGTAACTCAGTCAGTCGCTTTTTAAACCCGTTTCGTGTAACTTCGTTTAGCTCGTAATTATTATATTTCAATAAAAGTAAACTTGAATTATAACTAAAAGGTTTGTGACTTTTAATTAAACGGTACATTTTTGATAGAAACAAAAGGTTATGGGCCCAGTGTTCACAAAAGTGTCTAAAAATTGAGTTTATTAAAAAACAAACTTTCGTGATTCTTGTTTAAAATGGCCGGTGCGGTCGTGCGTATTGATCCACTAAACGCGGAAAATTATGATACGTGGAAATTACAAATGCGGGCGGTTCTTATAAAAAACGAGTTATGGGGCTTCGTCAATGGCTCCAAAGTGCGTCCAACGGATGCTGCCGAACTCACTAAGTGGAGTGGTTTTGACGAAAAAGCGTGTGCGGACATAATGTTGTCGGTCAGTTCCTCTGAACTGGGACTTATTGCTGATTGCAATACGTCAAAAAATATGTGGGACACATTGCAGTCCACTTATCAATCAAAAGGTCCAGCGCGAAAAGCAACGTTTTTGAAATGTGTTGCACTGTCACGTCTTAAGGAAGGTGAAAATGTGCGCGAACATTTAAATGATTTTTTTTGTGCTGTTTCCAAGTTGAAGGAAATCGGTGTTGTAATTGGTGACGATTTGCTGGCTATTTTGCTTTTGTACAGTTTGCCAGAATCGTACGAGACTTTTCGTTGCGCATTACAATCGTGTGATGAGTTGCCGAAGCCCGAATTGCTTCGAGTTAAAATTCTAGAAGAGTCTCAATCGCGTAAAGTGAAAGAAGATGAAAAAGACCAAAAGGCATTATATGTAAAAAAGTCATTTAAAGATCATTCAATTTTCAAGAGAGACAAAGATAGTAGATTCGGTAGTCAACACAAAAGCGGCAGTTGTTTCAAGTGCGGGAGGTTAGGTCATTTCGCTAGGAACTGTAAGGAAAATAAACGCTCAAAAGAAAATGCGAAAAATGTCACTGCAGAAAATTCGGTTGATAATGACGTCTCTTTTAATTCAACTGAAACGGCATTAGTTAGCATAAGCGAAGAGAAAGCATGGTGTTTAGACAGTGGTTGTACGTCACACGTCAGTGGAGATGTCAACTCATTTGAACAAATTATTGAAACAAACAAAGTGCTTCATTTAGCTAACAACAAAACGACAAAAATAAGCGGTGTTGGTTCTGTAAAAATCGCAGTTAAAGAAGGTAATCATAATCAAAACCTAAATCTGAGTGACGTATTATACGTGTCGGACTTACGTACAAACCTCCTGTCGGTCTCAAAAATTACCGACAAAGGACTTGAAGTACTCTTTTGCAAAAATAGTGCCGTGGTGATCAATAAACATAATGAAATTGTGTGTAGTGCAAAAAGACACGGAAATTTGTATTATTTGCAAAAAAGCAATGAAGCCGCTAACATCATAGAAATGAAATTGAATCACGTTAATGATTTTGACATGTGGCACTGTCGAATGGGCCATTTAAACGAAAGTGATCTTAAAGCAATAGCAAATAGAGACAGATTATATGGTGTTAATATCAAGCCAGGACATAAAATGTCTGTGTGTGAAATATGCATTTCGGAAAAACAAACGCGGAACAGTTTTTTAAATGTAGATCAAAATCGAACGAGTGATTTATTGGAAATCGTTCATAGTGATGTATGTGGTCCTATGAGGACTGCGTCTCATAGCGGGAAAAAATATTTCGTAACTTTTATTGACGATAAGTCGCGTTGGTGCAAAGTATATTTCATGCGAAATAAATCAGAAGTGCTTGAGAACTTTAAAAAATTTAAGGCAGAGGCAGAAACATTTACGGGTAAAAAAATTAAAACGCTCCAATCGGACAATGGTAAAGAATTTTGTAATCATGATTTTGATTCATTTTTAGAAAAGTGCGGGATAAAACGTCGCCTAAGTGCACCATATACACCTGAACAAAACGGTGTGGCGGAGCGAAAAAATAGAACACTCGCAGAAATGTCCAGGTGTATGATGAGGCATGCAGGTGTTCCTCCTGTGTTTTGGGCGGAAGCCATAAACACCGCGTGTTATACAAGAAATCGCTGTCCGACGAGAGCCCTAAATGGTGAAATTCCTTATAAGATATGGACAAACAAAGTTCCAACAGTGATTCATATGAGAGTATTTGGTGCGAAAGCATATGTCTTAAATAAAAGTAATAAAGGAAAATTTGACTCCCGATCCGAAGTTTGCGTTTTAGTTGGTTACTCGGAGGAGTCAAAAGCATATCGTTTATGGTCACATGACAAAAGAAAAATAATAATAAGTCGCGATGTTAAATTTGTAGATGAACCAGGTTTTAAAAATGAATGCAGTGATATTTATGAACCGATTGAAAGTGACAATAAAATTGAATTTGACATTAACAGCCCAAATTCGAATACTGAAAATAAAGACAGTGTTGAAATAATTCGCGAAAGTGTAAGAACAGAAAATAAACGTGGCAAAGGACGTCCAAGATTTATAAGAACTGGCTCGCGCGGTAGACCAAAGAAAGTGTATCAAAATGTAGACTGTGACGGTCAAGAACTAAGTGAATCTGAAATATTAGTAATATCAGATAGTGATTTGGAAGACGACGTTTTCGAAGAGTGTGGTTATGCTTATTCTTCAGTAGATAATCCGTTGACGTTACAAGAAGCTGTACATAGTTCCGATGGAAATTTATAGTTGCAAGCCGTTGAAGACGAATTTCTCGCGCAAACAAAAAATAATACGTGGCAAATTGTAGACCAACCTAATGATAGAAAAGTGATAGGTAATAGATTCGTCTTTCGAACAAAAGATACAGGAAATAAAAAAGTGCGTCTCGTAGCAAAAGGATGCTCGCAACGTCCAGGGGAGGATTTTCACAACACGTATTCTCCAGTTGTGCGTCCTACATCAATTCGATTGTTAGCAGCTTTAGCTGCGGCATTTGATTTAGAAATCCATCAGATGGATGTCGTCACTGCCTATCTGAATGGCGAATTAGATAAAAAAGTGTTTATGAAAATTCCTGAGAATTTAAATGACTTTCTAAAAAAGGTTGTGACAGGTCAACCTGTAGGTTCAAAGAGAACTGTTCAAAAAGACAATAAAATTTGTGAAACTGCGTCGCGATGGTTGGATGAAATCCACCATAATAAAAGCCCAGTGTGTTTACTTAAGAAAGCCTTGTATGGGCTACGCCAGTCAGGCTTACAGTGGTATTGTAAACTTAATAATAAACTGTTAAATATTGGCTTAAAGCCATCTAAACGCGATCCGTGTCTATTTATAAAAAGAGAAAATAGTGATCTTTTATTATTGACTATATATGTAGACGATATACTAATCGCGTCGAATAATAAGATGTGGCTTACACAAATCAAAAAAACATTAAGTGAAGAATTTGAAATGAAAGATTTCGGACTTGTGAATTCATGTTTGGGAATTAACTTCCATCAAGACTTAAATTTACAAAAAGTTCATCTGAACCAAGAAAAATATATAAATATGTTGTTGGATAGATTTAAAATGAAAGACTGCAAATCAGTCCAAACTCCAATCGAGTCTAAGTGTATTTTAGAAAAACCGTCAACAGTTGATGAAGAGGAAATGAAATTATACCCTTATCAAAGCTTAATCGGGGCTTTGATGTACCTTGCCGTAATGACGCGTCCAGACATCGGCTATGCCGTCAACTTTTTAAGCCAGTTTAATTCAAACTACGATGAAACGCATTGGAAAGCTGCAAAACGTGTACTAAGGTATTTAAAAGGTACATTACATCATGGAATATTATACAAACATACAACAGAAAATCTTTATGGCGTTGTTGACGCAGATTGGGGCGCTAATTTGATCGATAGACGGTCTTATTCTGGATATGCATTTATATTATCTGGAGCGGCTATAAGCTGGGAAGCAAGAAAGCAACGTACTGTGGCGTTATCTAGCACTGAATCAGAATATTTGGCAATCAGTGAGGCAACGAAGGAGGCACTTTATCTACAAGAAATTATTAATGAAATTGGTGTACAACAAGAAAGCATTATTCTGTACAACGACAGTCAAAGTGCCCAAAAACTAATTCAGAATTTCGGTCATCACTCACGCACAAAACATATCGATGTGCGACACCACTTCATAAAAGAAAAACATCAGAGTGGCGAAATCATCCTGAAATATTTACCAACTGAAGATATGCCAGCCGATGTACTCACCAAGGGGCTCAATCGAGAAAAGCATTTACTTTGTATACTGAAGTTAGGGGTCCTGGATAAACTAAAATAGTTGTTTCTTTTTTCTAATTGAATATGTACTTAATATGAATTTGTAAATTTAGATATATATTGTTATGACTTCGAGGGGAGGTGTTAAAAATCGAAGTGTTAACAATAACATAAAGGGTTAAGCTTTTATTTGACATTTGAAATGCAGTGGAATTGAATTCTTTGTAACTCAGTCAGTCGCTTTTTAAACCCGTTTCGTGTAACTTCGTTTAGCTCGTAATTATTATATTTCAATAAAAGTAAACTTGAATTATAACTAAAAGCTTTGTGACTTTTAATTAAACGGTACATTTTTGATAGAAACAATACCCCTAAAGATCAATATTCAACAGTTATTAAAAGTCGCCATTTTTTCATACATATTGAATTTGTATGGTGGCACAGCGCTACAAGTAAAGTGTGTACCGCCGGCGGTACACATGGCACTCAACGTGTTAAGCGCAGTTATTCAGCTTACGGTATATCCAAGTGAAAATTTACTGTGCCTAAAAGAACTGGAACCCATTTTTCAATACAACTATTTTAAACAAAAAGTCAAGCGAAAACTTCAACAAAAAGTACTAGAAAACAGTTTTTTCGAAGGATATAAGCCTTCGACTGCGTGGAATGATCAATGTTTAAAGTTAAATACAGATAAGTAAGCATTTAAGAGTGTACCAGTCCACTTTACCTTGTTTTCAAGAATAATACAGTATTTTATTTGTTATCAATTTTTCAAATGATTGTGGGGTTATTTTCGAAAACAAAATAAATTCAAGCAAAGTTGGAAAGTAAACCTACCCGCTGTAAGCTGATTGCTGTAAAACTTTGCTAATGAGTTACACAATGCGTAAAGTACCAATAACAAAAGGACAAAAGTAAAAACAAGGACTTTAAACAAATATGGAGCACCTTTTTTATACCCAAAGGATAATCACAAAATTATATACTTTTGTAAATGTATTTGTATTGCAAACAAAAAACACAAAAGTTAACAAAATAAAAACAAGCAATAAAACACAAAAGTCAGCTCCTGTGCGGCATTGAAAGAGTGAAAGAAGTGGAAGCGGACAAGGCAGAAGCTTGGAAATTATATGTGTTTAAGAGCTTTAACAAAAAGTTGCGTCCCAGTCCAGTCCTACAACAAATTCAAACAAAATAACGCATGATGAAAAGCATATTCAGATTCTCTAAAAGGACGAACTTGCGATTATGTCTGCTGCTGCTGCAACAACAGCAGCAGAAAAAAGTTTCAAATGGCATTGCAAACGATTGTAGGGTGCGCGTATCCTGCAAGATAATTCAAGTGTTTGCAAACATATTTAACCCTATGCCGCAAAAGTCATTTAAAAAGCAACAGAAAAAAGTGAAAAAATTGCATAAAAGTTCAAAATTACGCAGATGAGTAGACATCGTTGCTAGCATGCGTCGAGGGCTCACACTCCTACCTTAAAGAACAATAACAGCAACAACAACAAACTCTCCATACATTTCATTTTGAGTCCTTTGGTTCAGTTTCATATTTTTCAAAGTGTGAGATCTCTAGTGGTTTTTCAGCGATTATTTAATGAATGCTGTTGCTGTTATCTGTCAAGTAATGTTTTATTCGTTTTAAGTCTTTACGGAATTTTTTTTAAGGGGGCAGATCCTCTTTAAATGATTTAAATTTTCTTTTTAAACTGATATGAGAATGTAGTGATTGTTTTTTGCGATGACTTGATAAGTATTCATCATCTCAAAACGAATTAAAAATGAATTCAACTAGATGTCCACAGCATAGAAGATCAACCCATGTAAATATAAGAAGTTTGCTGTAAAACTCTTGAGTTAATCTACGACTATAAGTATGTACGAGTATGTCACCTGGAAATACAAGATTCGGGAAAGCTTCCTATAGGACTTAAAGGATTTTGCAAAGTTGATATTTTAGTTTAAACCCTATAACTCCTCAGGAGTACATTTTAGACCCGCCTGGGGTGCAATTTTTTGTTAGACTAGGCCTCCTTTATCACCTTCGTAACCTTATGCGATGCAACCTGTACAGATTACCATATTAATAGCACTAGTCAGGACACGTTAATTCTTTTGGTATTTCTTACATATACAGAAATATATAAATTCCACTGTCTTTTGCAATTGTTACAAGGCCTTTGGCTGAGTCTTCCTTGAATGAAGCGTTATAGTTACTCCTAGTTTACTTTTGGAAATATTTTAAGCAAATTTTCTGATCTTATATCAGAATCAACAACAAAATTTCTTTACGTTCCCCTTCTTTTGCCTACAAACTCAAAGAATTTGTTTGAAAAATTTCCTCGTGTGAACTAGGAATTACAAATTTTCACGCATCAGTAAAAAAAAAAAAAAAAACAGTAAATTGCCCACCCTCCTTTACTTTGGTTAGCGGAAACTCGGTTTTTTGTCAGCCTTGATGCTTAAAAGTTATTCAGAATCTGAGACTAGCCTTTTCTATTTCTTTCGTCAATAAAAGATTACCGATTTGAAATGCTAAAAATATGATTTTCTAATGATTTTAAGATTTTTTCAGGTTCAAATTTGTTAAAGTTTGATGTAGCGCCTTTATCTGTTCTCATAAAAAGAGAAAAAGAATTGCGTTGTGTCGGTTCTTTTCAATTTCTCATATCATTCTTTTGTTTTCAATCTACTTATTTTAATTTTCAACTTTTGTCCTTTGTGATCCCATATTTTGTTCCACATCACCTGTACTCACACGCTTGACTTAGCTCTGTTTATGCTTGAATTTATTGTCTTTTGTTTTCCTGAACTTTCCTTTTACTTTTGTTATAGAATTTTCCGTAAGGTTTTCTTTCATTGGTGGCGTATTTTTTGGACTTCAAATAAAACAAAGTTAAACAAATTATCATGTATAAAAGAGCTTTAGACAACCTAAGAAATATGGATAGTGATGAGCAAACCGACCATAGCAGTCTTGGTCTTGGACATTGAGTCTTGGTCTTCTGCATTAAGTCATGGTTTCGATATTGGTCTTGAAAAAATTTCTACACCTACACCTTATTTTTCCAAAGCAGTTAGGTTTTTAACATGTCGAATTTCGAATTGAGAGTTGTTTTTATGATTGAAATGGGCATGACAGACCTATTCACTATAAATTACCAAGACTGAAAAGCACTCTTGGTCCTGATGATCATCGTTACCAAGACCAAGACCTCTTAGTGATGATATTATATTAGCGTCTTGGTCTCGAATATAAAAAAGACCACGACTCAAGACCAAGACTAATTTGGCTCATCAAATCAATATGTCGGGGAAAATTGCAATTTCGCTTTTGAGCATTTATTTAGTACTTATTTAGATTTAAACACTGTCCAAAAACGAACCAAGAAATTATTGGAAGTAGTTCCTTTTTATCACAGCTTAAATTGTGAATTGAGAAAATTACAATTCCTGTTAAAATTGTGATTATAAAAAATTCTCTCAATTCTTCAGTAAAATCTTTAATAAGCTTGATATAATTCCAACTCTCTTTTGAAATGCTAGACTATCGTATCTCCCTCTTCTCCTGACCCGACCCCTAAAAAGCAACAAAATAAAAAAACTTTTTTAATAAGGTATCTTTACTAACTTGACTATCGTTTATCGTTATCGTTTCTACGAAAAGGTCTGTGTAGATGTTGGTTTTTTATTTGGCAATCGCGTTGTTAAGACCAAATTGTATTCAAAGTGTACGAAATTTTAATTACATTGTGCACAACAATTACATGCGACTATTGTAAAAAAAACTTTCCATCACAATCTAGAGATCCAATTCAGATAAAGAAAAATTCAAAAATATCACCTTTTTTATGAAATAAGTACCTACATATAGAATCACCGTGAACGAATATTGCCTTAAATGGTTTATTTTTGTTTAATAAACTGACTCAGATTGCTTTTATGTACTTAGTTCCTGAATGATCAAAAAATTGCGCCACTACAGTAATAATTTTGTAATCGGATTTCCTTACAATCAATAAAAAAAGACTTCACGTTCAACCTCATCGAATTCCACACAAAAAATACTGCATGCCCATGTAGGAAAATATGTCGGTGATATTGCAATTCCTTAATGGTTTACCGAAAAATCCGGAATTCGGAACGTATAATTTCGACTGGGTAGCGTGCAAGGAATTGTAGTGGTACTACTACTCAAGTGTCTACATTTCTACTACGCTTAAGCTTACGTATAAATATTTATGTCTTCCTGATTGTCTATTGACTTCGAAGAGTTATATTACAAAGCAACCAAATAAGGGCAATTTGAGTAGGGTGGCAGCAACATTTGCGTAATCATTTGAAAAGTAGAAAAAATTAGTTACGGATTATTAGATTTTATTTGTGCTGCGTCACAGTGGAATCAATAAACAAACATAAAAAGGAATTATGTCTGAGTGGGGAACGGACGTTATGTCTCTCTTAAAGAAACCAATTATGTATGGTAATTACAGCATAAAAAAAAACAAACCATATTGAAGGAAATTATTAAAAACTTTTGTTTCAATTACAGCATAAATTTCTTAACAGAGAAGAATGAAATTACGTCAGTGCCGTAACGTAACGTTCTAGTAGTATTAAAGACCCCAAATAGCTGGCAACGTTATTCACATTTGTAGCCAACCGGCAGCTGTAAGTTGAAATTTAATACCATTTTGGCACCTGCAGTTACATAAGACTCCAAATAACATCAAGCATTTTATTTAAATACCATGGCTTAATTTGCTTTTCCCCTGAGTTGAGTATTATGTCTACTTGCCTGTCTGTCTGTCTGTCAGCCTCTGCTTCGTTGAATGGCTGCCGTTTGGTCTACGCAATGCAGAGAGTGTAAATGAATATAGAGTTCCATTCAATTAACAAATTTAATTTAAACGAAATAATGGTAACTACATATATAAATATTGGAGTGGTCCAAAATTTTAAGATATCTTGGAATTGCGTTCCCACGGCACCAAAATGTTCTCTTTGATGCAAATAAGCCCAATGTAAAATTTGGTTCATTTGGTGCATCTCAAACCATTTTAAAAACCGAAAATTGATTATGAATATATAAAAAAAAAAAATAGTTTCTAAACTCAAACTGTTCAAATTCTCATATGGATTTTGTGTCGCTTAAATCGAATCTGCAATTTCTTTCACTGTTAGTTCTGTAGTTTTGAATATATCTTCTCTTCTTATACGAGATAAAATTGTATGTACTTATGTACCTATGTACTTATGTACCTATGTACTTATGTATGTTTGGAACGGGCAAAACTTTTTCTCGAAAACGGCTGCAGCGATTTTAATGAAACTTCGGATAATGTTAGACATAAATATACAATGAAGAACGCGCTAGGCTTGAACTTTGCAAATACTCACCAGGGAGCGTGGCACCGCCCAAAATTTTAAATTTGATTTTGTCATAACTCGCAAACCAAACAAGGTATGAATGAAATTTGGTGAGCGGTTACGGCTTAATAATACCTTGTAACAGACAAAAAGTGGGCGCGATCGAATAAGTGCCACGCCCACTTTTTTGCCCTTGAAAATTTTGATTCTCGAAAACGACTCCAACAATTTTGATGAAAATTTATGAGATTTTACCTCTGCAAACAAGGATTAAAATGTAATATGCCGTTACATTGGGAAAACTCGTTGAAGGGCGTGGCACCGCCCACAAAAATATAATACGGTATAAAAAGAAAACTAATAAAGCAATCATTCTAAATTTAACTGTGTGGAGCCTACTTGCTAAAGGAAATCTCTGATCTGAAAGTGGACAAAATATCACCGTTGCACGTGGAACCTCCCATACAAGCAAAATACGTTAAATGTTATTTCTCGCAAATTTTACAAGGTATTTTAATGAAATTTGGTATGTAGGTACTGCTTAATAATACCTTGTAGCAAACGAAAAGTGGGCGGGATCGAATAAGTGCCACGGCCACTTTTTAACCCTTGAAAATTTTGATTCAATATTACTCAAAAACGACTCCAACAATTTTGATGAAAATTTAGGAGCTGTTACGTCTGCAAACAAGTATTAAAATGTGATATGCCGTTATATTGGGAAAACTCGTTGAAGGGCGTGGCACAAACATATAATGCGCTATAAAAAGAAAACTACTAAAGCAATCTTTCTGAATTTAACTGTAGGGAGTCTACTTGCTATTTGGCACCTACGACCTGAAAGTAGGCAAAATATTGAAAGTGCGCCTGGAACCTCCCATACAAGTAAAACACATTAAATGCTATTTCTCGCAAATCATACAACATATTTTGATGAAATTTGGTATGCGGATCTGGATCAGGAGTATCTAAAGAATAACAAAAAGAAGGCTATGCCCCGCCCATTTTTTTATCAAAATAAAAATTTTGGTTAATAACTCAGGCATAAAAAAAATGGAATGAACTGTTTAATTCTTATATGCAGTCTTATGTACTTTTTGCCGCTGAATCCGTCTTCATCAGTAGAACTGTCATTATACCTGCAGGATTTTGAAATATCCTTGCTTGAAGTTGAAGAAAGCGCTGTGTTCAGTCTTACAGCGTAGCTACAAGAAAAGGTAAAATTCTTTTTTATTAATAGCATCGAATAGTTACACTCTTCCTTATTCAAATATCCTTCCAGATTTTTCTAATAGGATTCTTATTTTCCGAGCTATGATCCTTTGAAGATAAGATATTTCAGCCGCCATACAAAATATGAAATATTTTGGGTGCGTGGCATATCCCATTTATTTATTTTAGGGCATTCTATTTCACCATAAAAAATTTTAGTTTTTGATATTTTTCTATACCATTCGATGCTTTCCGAGTTTTTTCTTATTATTATTCTCATCGGCTTACTTATCATTTTGAAAGCATACCGTTAGAAGTGAAAAGATACAAGTTTCATAACAAAAAATAGCTATGAATAAAAACATCGAATAAAATAATAAGATTAGATTGTTAACCGAGCAGGGATCGGTCTCCAGGTACTTGTCCATTAAAGCTGGAAAATTAAGAAACGAAATGGCATGCCCAATATCTTTGAAATTAAAAAACTTATGGAGAAATAAATTGCAGATTAGAATTTAGAGGCGCAAAATCAATATTTAAAGTAAAGCAGTTTAAATTTTAATACACAAATTTTTTCATATTCAGGATAATTTTTCGGCTTTTAAAATGGTTTGTTGTTGTTGTTGTTGTTGTTGTTTATTACTATCATAAGTACAATATTTACATTAATAGTTACAAACTTTGAGATTTAATCCTATGGATTTTACAGCAAATGAGTTCAAATTTAATAATAATGATTAACAATTGAATAAAATTAAAATTAATAGGAAAATGATAGTTAAAAACCTATAATAATATTACAATTACACTAGATAAATGAAATTATGAAGTCAGGTTATTCGTTCCACTATGAAAAATAGAGGAACAAAAAACCTGCTTATTGTAAACTCCGTATAAGCCCGTAGTTTGAAAACCTGCATTTATTAAAAAATGACATGCTCAAATCATTAATGACATTTGAAATCGTTTTTTCTTGTGCTATCGTATGCAACTCTGATGTTGAAAACCTTAGCGGTAAACCAAAAATTGTTTTTAAATTCTTATTTTGTATAACTTGAAGTCGTTTTAAATGAGTATTTGCACAATTTTTCCAAACTGGACAAGCATAAGTCAGAATTGGCCTAATACATAATTTGTAAAGCAGCATTTTGTTTTTAATGCTTAGCTTAGATTTTTTGTTCATAAGCGAATAAAGACTTCTGCTGCATCTAGTTGCTTTAATGCAGATGCTTTCTATATGCTGTTTAAATATGAACTTCTCATCAAGAATAACTCCTAAATACTTGACTGAGTTAGAGAATGGTATTAAGTTCCCTTGCACTGAAAACGGTCTAGTGGGAATTCTCTTAGGAGATTTGTTAAATGGAAATATTATAGCTTGGGTTTTTTCACTATTAACTTTAATTTTCCACTTGTCAAAATATTTAGTAGCTTTGGACAGAGCACCCTGCATTTTTTTTACAATAGCATTAGATACTTTACCCGATATTATCAAAGCGCTGTCATCTGCATAAAAAGCTAAGTCAACATAAGGAGAAGATTTAAAGTCAGAAGTGTATAGAGAATATAAAAGCGGTGATAATGCTGAACCCTGTGGCACTCCGGCAGGAATTTGCCTTTCAGAGGAATTAAAACCCTCCACTTGCACGATAAAGAATCTATTAGTGAGAAAACTTTTTATAATTTTAATTAGGTACAATGGACAGTGTAAAATATTTAACTTATATATTAAGCCATCATGCCAAACAGAGTCAAAAGCTTTCTGTATGTCTAAAAACACAATTCCAGTAGACTTTCTTATACGTTTGTTTTCTTTTATAATATTAACCACTCTTTTGACTTGGTGAGTTGTACTATGTTCCGCTCGGAATCCAAACTGAAATCTATTTATAACATTGCTTTCTTCAGCAAAATTTTTGAGCCTATCAAGAATAATTTTTTCAAAAATTTTGTCTAAACTGCTAAGTAAACTAATAGGCCGATAGCTGTTGGGTAGTTTTGGATCTTTGTTTGGTTTTAATATTGGTATAACCTTAGCCTTCTTAAATATTTGGGGGAAATATGAAAACTTAAGGCAAAAATTAAATATTTTAACGAGAAAATTTAAAGCCGATTCTGGAAATTTTTTGAGTAGAATATTATTAATTCCATCGAAACCAGGAGCTTTTCGATTCTTTAGATCATTTATAATGCACAAGATTTCTACAACGTCAGTGAAAGTTTGTAAATCTTCATTATGAACGTGATCACTATCTAGACCAGTTACATAACTACTGACAAATCTGTCAATAGAGTGAGTAGAATTACTAGACGTGGAATGGGCTTCAGAAAATTGGTCAGCTATAGCATTTGCTTTATCAACATGGCTTGTAATCTGACAATTGCCTACCATTAAAGTGGGGATGTTCTTCTTTTTTTTAGTAAAATATTTCGAAACCTTCCAAAAATTTTTACTACCTACCCTTAGTGTCGACAAAAATTTAGTCCATTGCTCATAATAAGATTAGATTGTTAACCGAGCAGGGATCGGTCTCCAGGTACTTGTCCATTAAAGCTGGAAAATTAAGAAACGAAATGGCATGCCCAATATCTTTGAAATTAAAAAACTTATGGAGAAATAAATTGCAGATTAGAATTTAGAGGCGCAAAATCAATATTTAAAGTAAAGCAGTTTAAATTTTAATACACAAATTTTTTCATATTCAGGATAATTTTTCGGCTTTTAAAATGGTTTGCGATACATCAAATGTTCTTTTAAATGAACCAAAGTTAACTTAGTGCTTATTTGCATCAAAGAGAAAATTTTGGTGCTGTGTGAGCGCAATCCCAATGAATTTTTTTTTTTTTTTTTTCATACAAATTTAAACCAGTCCATATCCAGTACCATATCTTGGGTACAAGTTTCACTATCTTGTGCAGATTACAACACATTATTGTTGAAATTGTGTATTACTACATTTGCCTTTTTATTCTATAAATTTGTACGCTTTTTTCCCTGAAAATTTCGTAAATTCCACAAAATAGCAAAGCTTGTGTCCGAGATATCTCTACAAAACTCTATGTTCACTCCTACTCTCTGCGCAGCGGTTTCATGCTTTCGTTTTGTAATGAAAACTACTCATAACTGACTTGACTGACTCATGTCTGACGTTGGCGTTGTGTCTGTCTGTCCACCTGGTTGTCCCATCAGCTTGCTTGTATTTCTATCTCAGCCTGTGATATTTTCATATTTTTTCATGTCTTGGATTTCACTTTTTACTGTTGTTTCTATTTCATCCTTATGTTCCGCTTTGGTAAAAAGGGTAAAAATGTATTCAATTTGAAAATGCATAGACAAGTTGAATAATAAAGCTCCATCCGTCCTGCCCCCTTGGATGAAGCTATAAAAAGTCAAGATTTTTTCTGTTGTAAAATTGTGGTTTGGTGTGAATAATGAATGGAATTGTGGTTTTAATGCTGCGGGGACTAAAATTAGTACTACTTAAGTTATTAAGCTACAGAGAAAAAGAAAAACGATCCAGCAAACAACACAAGAAAATAAATATAAAAGGATTTCTATCAAGGATTCTGACCGGGCAGGTTTTATGGTTTCGAATGTTTATGTTTTGAGATTCCGTTCAATGGAAAAAGTGTTTTATGTGCTGTTTTTTCTTTTTTGTAATTTACATAATGTTCTAGCATGAGCAACGCGTGCTTACTAATTTTTGATTGCATCAAGCTTTCCGTACCTGCCACGCCTCGTTTCTCCATGGTAAGTGGGTAAAGTACTCGATTATAAAACTTTTAATACTGACTAACGGGCCATCTACTCCTTATTGAACTTTGCAATGCGTGATGTGCTGCAGATGTTGAAGCAAATACTATATACTTATAGATTTACCACATATATCTAGCAAATCACTTTGTCCTTCAAAAGTTTTGTATCTATGTTTGTCATAAATGAAATAAAACAATTGCATTTTTTGTTGCTTATTTAAGGATATAATTCATTGTTTGAAATAAGACAAAAAAAAGTGATTTCTACTTATTTCCATTATCGATACCAATCATGTGGCGGATTCAATTGTTGCAACAACGTTTATGTAAATACAAAATGCTTTGATAATGTTGTCTGCACTTAAACGATAAACTTCCACATTGCTGAACACACACGGATGCACCCAGCAAACATTTTTAATCGCGGACAATCTTCCAACTTTTTGAGGATGCATTAACAGCTTTCCGCGATAAAAATTTTCCGCGAGTAACAGAAGATTCCTCCTTACACTCTTCTGGAAGATCATTGCAAATCAAACATCTTCGCGGTGAATATACAACTCTTCCAGTTAAGTTTTGCGCACTAAAACTTCAGCGCGAGTAACAGAAGATTTTTCCTTCCACTTTTCTGGACTCTATGGAATCAAAGCGGTCACTTAGATTGGTCGAAAACACCTCAGGTCACGTCCGAAACCTATTTTCGATCTTTCCCCATCGAATGGAGCAATACATTTTTTTTTCTTCAAAAATTAGTCCAAATCGGTTACTTAGAGGGTTCGGAGCCAACTCTGGTTATGTTCAAAATATATTTTCGACCTTTCCACATCGATTGTAGTAATAATATCTTTTTCAAAAATGGACCGAAATCAGTCACTTAGAGGGGTCGGGGACGCCTCTGGTCATGTCCAAAATCTATTTTCGACCTTTCTCCATCGATTGGTGCAGTAAAATTTTTTTACAAAAATGGGCCCAAATCGGTCACTTAGAGGGCTCGAGGCAACTCTGGTTATGTTCAAAATATATTTCGACCTTTCCCCATCGACTAAAGCAAAAAAAAATAAAAAATTCCAGAACTTCTTCACGAATAACCTACAACTCTTCCAGACGAGGTTTACACGATACAAGATGGCCGACTACAACATGACGTCAGCTGCTGAGAAATTTCGAAAAAATTAATGATTTTTTTTTTAAGCAATATTTCTGAGGCGCGGTACGTTTCACAAAGCAAAATGTCAAACTACACGGTATATTTTGAACGGCACATAAATTTTGACAGATAATTGGACAAAAATTTGCAATTTCTTATGATATTACTTTTGTATCGCCATTTTATATTTTATATTTTTTTTTTCAAGTTTTTTTTTCGCTTTAAAAAACATCTTGCGGAGTTGTATGTGGACCCTTCGTGGGGATCATTTGCGGATTCATTTTGGGGAGTTGTTAGAGGGTTCTTCTGAAACATTCGCAAGCCACCGGACAATTTCTGACGCCAAACGGATCGCGGAGTGTCAGAATGCGACTGTCGCGGACGATTGATTTGTTCGCCTAGGCGAATCAAATGCGATTCTTCCGCGATTGAAAATGTTTGCTGGGATAAATCACGTATTTTGCAATTGACACTTTTAGTCCATTTGTTTGTATGTCCACTTACGTTCGGTTGTATGTTTGTGTATGTGCAAAAATGCACTCAGCTCTGCTGCCTGTGGTGCACACACTATCGCTGGCACGTACGAAATTGCAACAGTAATTGCTGCAACTACTGCGTGACAATCGATTGCAGTGAAAGGAGTTGCCAAAGGCAAGATTAGATATCCAGTGGAAGCCAAATTGAATAAAGTCGACGCCAGTCACTGTTTAATTAAAATGTGAAATGAAAAACTTTTTAAGCGAGCTATGTACGTGCGTTTGCTGCTCATTGGCATCATAAATGCGTTTCCAGATAATGCTCAGAACTTACATATATTCAAAAATGTATGTATTCGCATTGATAGGAAGTTTGAAATGTAAAATCTGCATTTTCAATATCTCTACTTGAACATTATTCATTCCAATTGATATCACAGGAGCAACTACAAGAAATTCAAAAGTTAAAAGATCACTATATCGTTTTGGCAAGTGGTACAAACCATTTCAAAACGATCAAGATTTTTTTTATGGCATCCGATTTGGCTATAAATTGGCATAAGCAATAGCTGCATAGTGGAAAAAATTACTACCAAATGTTTTTTCAAAATTTAAAAAAATGGCGGAGATATGGGACTTTGAAATTTTTAGGTTAGTTTTTTTTGAGAAGCTATAACTTCGGTTGCATTTATCCAATTTTCAATTTTATGGTGTTAAATGGTTTGTCTTAAAACAGACTTTAAAATAAAAACTAGCAAACATTTTTTTTTTTTTTATATATGGTTTACACTGAAAAAAAAATTTAAATTGAGTTTCCCAAAATACGTCCTCTTTAATATTTTTTATTTTTCTTTTAAAAAAAGCTACAAGTGTAACTTACCAGTCCTCCGAAAATTGAAGTGGGCCTCCCAGTGGTTCTCCAGAAAAACAATAAAATGTAGCTTTTGCCGCAATTTTTCAGTACAATTTTTTTGAATTTGAAATTTTTAATTAAACGTTAATTTGAATTTGAAAAAAGTGCGTTGGTACTTATATTAGTACTATACAAGCAAAAAAGCAGTCAATAAACTATTTTCAGCATTTGAAAATTTTTTTTAATAAAAATTTTAAATTAAAAAAATGTACTGAAAAATTGGGGAAGATGCTACATTTTATTGTTTTTCTGGAGAACCACTGGCAGGCCCACTTCAATTTTTGGAGGACTGGTAAGTTACACTTGTAGCTCTTTTTTCAAGAAAAATAAAAAATATTAAAAAGGATGTATTTTGGAAAACTCATTTTAAATTTTTTTTTTCAGTGTAAGCCATATATAAAAAAAAAAAAAATGTTTGCTAGTTTTTATTTTAAAGTCTGTTTTAAGACAAATCATTTAACACCATAAAATTGAAAATTGGATAAATGCAACCGAAGTTATAGCTTCTCAAAAAAAACTAACCTAAAAATTTCAAAGTCCCATATCTCCGCCATTTTTTTAAATTTTGAAAACATATTTGGTAGTAATTTTTTCCACTATGCAGCTATTGCTTATGCCAATTTATAGCCAAATCGGATGCCATGATCAAATTTCTTGATCGTTTACACATGGTTTGTACCAAGTCAAAAATGAAAATGAAGAACTTGAAAATCGATCCTTTAAATTGGCACCACACTATTTTTTCCTAGTTCATCAATTCGATTCATGTATGAAGATTTCCCTAAATAAACTTTTTATACTATTCCGGAATAAATAAATGATAATTTTATTGTTCTCACTATGTAGGATAAGGATATTTTTTTATAATTTTTCAACACTGCTTGTTTTTAAAAAAATAATCTCATTTTCCAAAGTTGGTTCTATAAGACAAAAATTTACGACTTCCTTACTGTGCGATACTGAAACAAATTTTGGTTTTTAAACTTATGTCATACTTCGAATCTGCTAGTTAATAATTTTTTTTGGATTATTCATATGCAAAATCAGACTTAACTCACGAAAGTCTATCAAATAAGTTTTCTCTTGAAAAAGATTTCTTGGAACATTTTATTTTGCAGGTGGACTTTTATATGTACATATGTAATCGAGTTTAAGCAATTTTGCGAATTTTCCGTTAGTAGACATGTAAAAATTTATATATGTATATGAAACTAGTAAGACAGGCGATGTGGCGGAAAGTGGACAAGGCGACTGTTTAAATGGAGTTACAACACAATTCAAAAACAATTTCAAGTACCGGAACCGGATGCAAAGCGCGCTGTGGCGTTTTAACAACAACGACATGCAACATTATGCAAGTTTTGTTGCAAATATTACATCACAGTTGCCAGTGGCGGATCCAGCATTGTCAAGAGGGGGGTCCGATTTCTAGATAATAACAAAATGTTTTTAAAATCTTTACATATAATTTTAAAAAAAATTGAATCACTTGGTTAGAGAGGAGGAGCCGATCGCCCCCCTTGGATCCGCCACTGACCGTTGCGTGGTCTCAGGTGATTTCACTTTATTTTTCTAATTTGTTTTTTTATATGCATATATGGGACGTTTCACGTCTACTGGACCTGGTCTGTGGCCAAAAATTGTGTGAAAGAAAAATTAAGTTTTGGATGTCAAAACTTTCGTTTTTTTAAAAGCTTACGAAAGCCGGGTGGTGTTTAAAATAACTTCAATATAGTGACGTTGTAACACGCCCCGAAAGAGGGCATTAAATTATTTTTTTCAACACTTGGCATAAATTTCATCACTCGGGGGTTTTCGGTGTTCCTGGTTATGAATCTGAAGTCAAAATTCAAAAATTCTTAAATCCAAGAAGGCTAAAGTGGGTCAATTTTGTCCAAAGTTACAAATAGAGTTTAGAAATGTTTTAGAATTATGCCTGCCTAGTTTGAGAACTCTACGGTTATTTTTTCGATTTTTAACAAAATTATGATTTTCCTAATGTTTTGCATCCGCCTTCTTGCATTTAAGAATTTTTAAATTTTGACTTCAGATTCATATCTATACTATTTATATAAAATTGCTTATATGAAAATCCTATGTAACGATATGGTGCAAAATATACCGAACCGATTTTAATATTTTTAAAAAAAAAAAACGTTCTACGTGTGGTAAGGAACAGGATTTTATACTTATTTTTTTGGTTTTTATAAGATAAACCTTTTTTTTAGTATGAAGTTGTTGAAAAAAAAAAAATTCAATGCTTGCATAAAAATGATCGTTTGCATTTCAGTCGCTATAGCTTGCTGCGTCATGAGTTATGTGTTGTTGTTGTCTTTTCCGTTTCTTTCATTTATTGTTTTTTTTTTTTATTCTTGATGTTGTGTTGTTGATGAGAGCAAAAATGAGAGTGATTTCGTCAGTGATGCCAACTCAATATTTTCAATATTTTTGGACTTTTAACGATGTTTTACATGTTTTTCAATATTTTTGAATTCTTTTAAACTTTTTTCGATATTTTGGATGTTTTTCGAAACACTTGGACTTTGACCGATTTCTTCGATGTACATATTTCACTATTTTTCGAAACTTTTGATTTTGTTTCGATATATTGGATATTTTGTTTTTAGACTCTTACCGATTTCTTCAATGTGTTTCAATATTTTTCAAATCTTTTGAGCTTTTACCGATATATAGGATGTTTTTCAATTTCTTTTTTGTAATTTTACCGATATTTTGGATGTTTTTCGATAAACTTAGACTTTTGCCGATTTCTTCGTTGTGTTTCAATATTTTCTGAAACTTTTGGACCCTTTTCGATACATTGAATATTTTTCGATATACGTATTGGGACTTTCACCGATTTCTTCAATGTTTTCCAATAATTTTGGGCTTTTAGCGATATGTAGGATGTTTTTCGACATTTTTGGACTTTAACCGATATTTTGTACGTTTTTCCAAGAAATTTTTTTTTATTTCACTATTTTTCGATTTATGTATTGGATGTTTTTCGATATATGTATTTGAACAGTTACCGATATATATGATGTTTTTTGATAAACTTGGACTTTATCCGATTTTTTCGATGTGTTTCAATGTTTTTCGAAACTTTTGGACTTTTTTCGATATATTGGATTTTTTTTCGCTTTATTTGGACTTTTACTGATTTTTTTATATATAGTATTTGAATCGTTCGCATAGAAGAACTTAGTCTTTAACATGCCACTTATTCATAATAATAACAATCAAGTACATATTATTATTATTATTTCTTCGATGTTTTCCAATACTTTAGGACTTGTTCCGATTTTAGGATGTTTTTCAACATTTTTGGACCTTTACCGATATTTTAGATGTTTCTCAAAATTTTTCGAAACTTTTGGACTTTTACCAATATTTTGGATGTTTTTCGTTATATTTGGACTTTAACCTATACTTAAGATGTTCTTCTATACTTTTAGACTTTTGCCGATATTTTAGATGTTTTTCGATACATTTGGGCTTTTATCGATTTCTTCGGTGTATTTCAATACTTTTGGGCATTTACCGATATTTTGGACGTTTTTCCATAAGCCTGGACTCTTACCGATTACCGATAAAATAAATATGTCGGAGCATCTGTTTGTGGCACATTGTTTTAAAAAATAAAAAAAAAGTTTTCAACGCCGGGTAAAACAGCTAGTAAATATATAAATATATTAGTTTGGGTCAAATTTTTCGGGTGAAAAAAATATGACAAATAGTCTACCGGGATAGTAATCTATGGACAATTCTAAGAAATCGAGCCCCCGCTTTTTAACATGAAAACCTCCCTTCGGCATTTTTATATTAAAAAAATAACTTCTTTGAAAACAAGATAGTATCATAAAACAAATCAAATATCACATTGGCTTTTTCTGCTATCCTGAATCTATTTATGTCATATCTGTTGTCTGTTTCGAAAATCTTATATAATTCTTACTTTTTTTGACAAAATTGAAGTGCTCCGATAAACTTTTTTAAAATTTTACAAAACTTTTCAGGATTACCACCAGGCTTTTTTTTTGCTGTAAGTTTTGCTTAAACCCAATTCCGATGATCATCAAGACCAAGACTGCTTTTTAGTCTTGCGAATTTATAGTTAATAGGTGTGTCACGCCCTTTTCAAGCATAAAATCATATCTCAATTCGAAATTTGGCATCTTAAAATCCCAACTTCTTTGTAAAAATAAGGTTTGGAAATGTTGAATACTCAACAACCCTTAGAAATTTTTTCAAGAGCAAGACGAAGCCTGAGATCAAGACTTAATGACCAAGATCAAGACCAAAGCCAAGACTCAATACCAAAACCAAGACCAACGCACAATGTGCAAGAACAAAACCAAGACCAAGACTGCTATGCTCATCACTAAATATATTCCTTAAGCGAAAATTAAAAAAAAAACATGTGGCAGCCCTAAAAGTTTATGTTCATTTTTTGAAAATGTTTCAGAGGTTCAGGTCATCATAGTCTATACCTTCAAGTTATGAAAAAATAAAAAAATAGGTGGTCATATTTTAGTACATTATTCGGAGATTTACCCAGATACTTATTTAATACACTTTTGGAAATATTAAGTATGTTATTGCCAATGTTTTAAATTTCTTAAAGCAAACAGTTTCTGTATGGGCAAACCTTGCGACCAAACTATCATCCCAACGGATGTATAAAAATAAACACGAACGACTTAAAATCTGAACCACTCATATTTTCAGCTTTGATAGGCTAAGCAAACCCTATTTCATAATGATTCATGATTTTGTCATAGCGAATTTTTGCAACCCTCTTTGTATATCACACGGGTACAAATGGAATTCTCATTAATTTCAATGCGCATTGCTCAAGTAAATTAAAAAAAAAACTTGAACAAACTGTGCACAAATTTGCGTAACAACAGGATATAATCTAAATCTAAAGCAAATTCAATATCCTGAAACAGGACATTTGTCAGTGTTCCCGGCCAACACTTACATTCAACTCATGTGATTTCCACTTGAACGCACATGTTTTACTGCAGATGCATTTCGTTGGATTTAAAATTCAGGGAACAGGCGATAAACACCAGCAAGTGAATGTTGGTTGGGATGGTAGGTGGTTCACAAAATAAAAAGGAGTTGCTGCTCAAAATTCATTTCGCACTTTTCGTCCAAGCTTGCGTCGTGTCATACACATTCATACATATAAAAGTGCTATGTGTATGTGTGCAGTCAAAGTTCATAATTTCAATTTGCAGCAAAAGGAAGTTCGTGTTTTTCGCAATTGTTGTTACTCAACTCCATTTGCTTTACAGGGTGATTACGACGAAATACATATACATACTTAGTAGTGTTTGTTGTAATTGCAGTTTTTGTTTTCCTCAGTAGATATGTGTCTATTATGACTCTTTTGCATGTTTTGCTATCGTGTATTGTTGGTAAAACTGCATTCTGCTCTCCTTTCACATCAATTTGAAGGCAAACCGTGTGCCATTTGTCATGAATCAACGGTTTTAAAGGATAATAAGAAATGGTCAGAAATCTGCAAGGAAAAGTGCCTGAATGCATGCAATGTCTAGACGACATTTGCTGAGCACAAACGACTGGAAAGATTAGTCGCCAAAAGCTATTAGGTGAAGACTAAATAATTTCATAGGGAAACGCTATCGGGAGTTTTCATTTCGAGAACTGATTTTTCACTCTTTGTTTGAATGCCAATGTTATCGTTCCTATTTCCGCATATGAACACGATCTGCTAGAACGTAGGCCAAGCAGGTTGTTTCCAACGGATGTAACTGATTGTCGCTTCTACGATTTTGTTGCTCATCCTGTTTTCATCGTATAAAGTTAAGTTTAGGCTCTTGGTCTACAGAAAAAATATTTTAAGGTTTTCGATTTATGTTCGATTGTGCTCCGGGGTGGTGCTACTAAATTTTTTACTTCATCGATCAAGTTTCCCCGAAGACACGTTCTTTAGATTATAAAGTAAGATTTTTATGGTGTTCGAAGTTGACGCCGGTGAACGTCAATACAAAACTGAGTCAGAGTATGTCGATTCGTAACTTTTTTGTTAATGTATGAAAAAGGCAAAAACTGTAAAATCTACGAAGCTTAGAAAACATAAAGGTAGAATCATTCCAATGCGAAATCGATGATAAAAGAATATATTTATTTTATTTTATTAAAATATATTTTACTTACAAAAAAAAATAAGCACTTGCAAATTTTATCAAATGAAAAAGCAAGTTTATTTTATCGAAACCAAGTAATAAATTGAAATGGCCATAATGTTTTTCATTTATTTCCAAATTAAATAAATCTAGAATGCAACCACGTGACTAATTGAAAAAACATAAATGACTTGAAAAAAAAAAAAAAAATGAAAAATGAAATTATAATATTGCAAAATATTTGCCATTGCCATAAAAATGATTTTATATTTTTTAATTTGTAAAGCGTTGAAAAGCTGCAGGGAGTAATAAAATTTGGATTTTTTATTTTAACTTTTCATTTGATTTGAATGTATGTATTCAGATTGTTTTTTTTTTTTTTTTGTTTGCTTCGTTTTGTCCTGCCGTGGCAGCATCTATATTTTCTGAATTAAATTAAATTCAAATTGCAATTTTCACAACTAATGTCTTAATTTATTAATTATTCGTTTGTATTTGCACATGAAAATGTGACTGTTCAGAGGTAAAGCGACCTTATTTTCACAAAATCAAAAAGCAGTTTTAACATTTTCCAAAAAAAAAAAAATATTATTTTGATTAAAATGACACCTTGATCACCGGAAAATTCCGAAAATTTACTGAGTTGTCATGGCGTTTAGAAATCGTAAAATGTAAAACTCATGCTTACGGAAATCGAAGTTCAAAATTTGTCAATTACACACTGCAACCCGAAAAATCCAAGCTACTTTTTGAGCTCTAATCCCCAAAGAAAATGATGTTACTAGCAAAACCCCTTTCCGAAAAATTATATCATTCTTGGTCATACCTACAATACTGTTCCATATTTTGAAAAACAACCAAAGCAAAATGTTAGCCATGAATAAACTGAACAACTCTTTAGAGTCATATTTGGTCATAGCTACAATTAAAACCAAATTGTAGCCAATACTAAATAAAACAACTCTTCAGAGCATGTCAAGTGTATTAGAGTACTCCTTGATACCCTTTTGTGCCTACACATCTACGAATATCTATTTTGCTCTATTTGAAAATTCACTTCGAATAAAAAAATGTTTTTAGTTAATTTTTCGAGATCTTTATGATTTTGAGGCACAAAAAATTGTATCAAGGAGTACTCAAATGCACTTGTTATATATGCTTACTCTAAAGAGTTGTTTAATTTAGTCTTGGCTACAATTTGGTTTTAACTTTTCGGCAAGCAAAACCCAAATAATGTATTTCTAATATGATAATCGACCTCAAATGTATTTGTAAAATGTTCAGAACATGTCTAAGCACTACATTAAACCAGTAAAATTGGCCCTATATCTTATTTTTAGCTGTATTGTGAAATTTTGTCAGTGAAGATAAGGTCCTTTTTCCTGTCGACGGTCACATATGTGCATATGTCGGTGTGAGTGCTTATAAACAGACTAATTGACTTTATTTGTTTTTACGGTTAATTGGAGCTGGCTCACTTTAAATTAATTGCTTTCAAAAAATGAAAAAAAAAATGCCACTTTTCAATTGAAAATTCATTAATCCATAAGTATAATGGGTGAGCGAAAGATGAGTTCGAAAAAAATCAGCACAATCCACCTTTGCTTTTAATGTAAAACGTTAAAACCTTTGTATATGTAGTTCTATAGAAAAAAGTATAAAGAAGTGTGTAAACCACCATGTCGAATCCTAAACATCTAACCAACGAAAACTTTACATTTAAATTTTTTTTTGTCGGCTTGAGGTATTTAAGATGTTGTTTATGGACAGAATGAAAAAATTTTAATTGAAAACTTTTTCCCAATAATCACCCTCTCATATTCGTAGTAATACTTCATACATATGAAAATCGATCGACAGTCAAAGCACGAGTACAATCGTCAGTGTGAATTTTTATGCGAGCATTGCGATCTCATAGAGTGTCACTTTTGATGAACATCCAAAGTAAATCACTTGGATAGAAATTATTCATCAGTATACCTTCTTATTTCCTTTTTTTTTCACTAACGTAGTTTAACATTGCGCACACTTCGATTTGGCTGGCGAATGTGAACTAAATATGTAGTATAGTATAAATGGGAATGAAAATGAGCAAGTGTACATTCAAAGGCTCAACAATATTCCAAAATTTTTTAAAATAATGACAAGGTTCAAGTTTTTCACTCTTTTCTATCCATGTTAACATGCAAAACACCATTTATAGGGGGCAAGCCCCATATTTTCGTCTATTTTGTCCCAAATCCTTGTCAAACGGAGCTTGTATTCACCTATCGTTTACCCAATTCCTCTTAGTATATAACCACATACTCAGAAAACCAAATGATTGCAATGCGCTGAAAGTGCTGGCCATTCTTCCAGTGAAATAAAAACCGGAAAATTGTTTTCTACACCAGTCTTGAGGGCGCTGTGATTTATTTATACTTATGTATATACGATATCGCTCTGCAGTCAATTTATGTTTCAGAGCACTCGCATGAGTTCCTGCGTGCATACGATTGTGGTTGTGGTTGTGGTTGTCTTGTAGGAAGAACAGTTTCTCATCCGAAAACACTTTCTCATTTCCATGGTGTCAGGCAAATAGCAACTCTCTTTTCTGTAACACGTAGTTGTGAGTCGTAGGTCATTACCGTATAGAAAACTTGAAAATTTGTATATCCTTTGCTCCAGAACGGGCCGATTGGCCTGGATTGCGTTCCCTCTCTATGATGAAACTAAGTTACAGGTCTGATTGGTCACATTGTACTTTAGTTCAACCGCTTTTTATGAAAACAAATTTTTCGCAATAATTTTCACAAAAAATTCATAAACATGGCGCTTGCACGCATTTGGCCATTATCGTTATTATTTATTAATAATTGCTTACTTTAACAATGAACTGGACAATAACTAACAACTCCTGTCACTTCGACAGCCAGCATTGTTTGCTATTGTTCTTGGTGTGCACGCCATCATGCAGCAGAACACCGAAATTAATCATTTTGCTTAGATTGTGGCCTTGCAGCTGCAAAAGCAGCAATAAAAAGTTGCATGTCAAATGCAACTCAAATGGTACTATGTGCGGCACGGTAACGACACCCTTTAAGAAGTAACAACCTATGACTGTTTACATTTTAAAAATGAAATGCAGCGTTTTGGTTAGAACAAATAACATTTATTTGTACTATCAGCAACATAGGATCTCTTTATACAAACCATAGAAGCCAATGTTGCTGCCTGGTTTCTTTTTTCTTTTTTGAGCTTGCCACATTTTGTTGTTGTTTTTTGCAATATTTGTGACATGTAAAGTATTCGTTAACATTTATATTTTGTCAAATGTTACTCAGCTCCCTTTTCCCATGCCAACATCTTGCTAATACTGCATGATATGTATATTAAAATGACCAAATTTCAAGTGTCAGTCCAGAGAATTTAATACCAGTCTTCATTCTATTCTATCACACAATTTCGGATCGTCTCGAAAACACGCACAAGTTTTCCCTTCACTTCTTCTATTGACGCCAATCGTCGGAGACTAATATTCCGACTCGATTATTGGGATATAACTTTTTCATTATATTGGTTATTAGCGTTGTTAGGCTACACCTGCATATCAAAAGTATCTAATAAGTATTTTGTTAAAATATCAACAACAACTCATTAAAACTATTGTATTTTTGATGTTTCTTTCCAGATACCAAGCGCCGAAAACTAACCACGGTGTCTTCGGGCCCCCTTTTATCATCAACTATTTCATCTGTTTGTGGCCTGCAGCAACAAACGACTAGTCAAATAACACAAAACAAACAGAACAACAAGATGTCACCAGCAGCAATTAAACACGAGCAGCAACCAGTATCAATTGATGCAACAGCATGTTCTAAGCTGATAAGCAATGGGCGCACCGCATCAGCAACTGAACAGATTCTATCCAGTGAGCGTTCAAAAGCTGACGCAGCATTTGCTCGTCAGATTGGCTCTGTAACACTTTCTAAAACACCGCCTTGGCGTAAAAATACTTCATCATCAACTGCTGTAGATGAACGTGTTCCGCCATTGCCTGCGAGAGAGTTGCCACCTGCGCAAAATGCTATAACCAATGAGTTATCAGCAACTGGAATAACGCCACCTTGGCAGAACATAGCAAATCGACAAAATAGCCCTTCGCGATTCTCCAGCGGAACAGTAGCACCAAGTTCCGTCAAACGCTCGCTATCCGTGCCAGCCAAGAAGCAGCCAAACTTTAAGGACGATCCAACGGGCTATCTACAACAACAAACTGAGCTTGTGCACAGTTCCATGATGAATGTTGCGATAGAGGCTGACGAAGAAGCAGCAAAAGTCGAAGCTGCTAGACAACAGCAGCAACAAATGGTAAAGCAGGTACAACAACCACGTATTGAGCCTGCATCTGTGGTGAAGCAGCCACAGCATCTCGCAGAGCTACAGCTGGGAAATGATGTCGATAGCAACAAACAACAACAACAGCAGCAACAAAACTGCTTTCAGTACGCCGCATATCAGCAACCACAACATACTGGAACCATGATACGGAATCCGCAGCAATCTCAAGAAACACAACAGCAGCGTAAAAAGGCCCAGGTACCTAACCAACAAGTAACCACGCCATCTAGTCAGAGAGTTTCTGTTCAGCCTTCTAAACAGATAGAAAATAGTAAGAGTCTTACTACACAGAACAATTTTCAGTCTTTCACTACAACAAGTCTTGGTGGTCAAACTGTCACCCAGATGCCTAATGGCCTGATACACATCGAACAAAACTGTGATGCTTCAAATGATACCGCTCCTTTCAAGCCGCAGCAACAACTTCAGCTGCAACAGCAAATACAGCAACACAACATGCTTTATCGCCAAAATATTCAGCAACAGAAACAAGCAGTCGGCAACACTGTAGTACGGCTAGTGCCAACGGCGCAAGAATCTCCCGTTTCGTCTAGCACCACGTTTGCGCGCTCCACACCAGAGAAACAGCGTCAAACGTCTGACAATTATAACAAAGGCCCTGCGCAAGTGGGGGCTATCTCAACTAGCAACGAGAGTCCGCGTCCTTGCCCGACATCACCGGCTGACAGCGTTGATTCGGCAAGTTCACAAGCGTCATCGGCAAAAACCACACCGTCACCTTCGTTACAAAGTCAGCAGCATCAACAGCAATTGCTGCAATCTACAAGCCAGCAGCAGTTTTTCGAAATGCGCGTCCAACAGCCCCAGCTATCTCACAAGCAGCATCAGCAAGTTAAGATTGTTCGTCAACAGCAACAACGCGTTGCACCTCAGGACTTAGTAGAAAAAAGCACACTAACTATGGCTGGTGGTCGGGCAGCCACACCCACTACAGCATCTACCGCAGCGACAGCTACAACGCTTACCTTAGACCCCCAACAAAGGTTCCAAGGAAATTTGCAGAAAACATCACATAACAACAGAGATATTTCTATCAGCAACTTGCAACTTCAACCTGTTGTACGTTCAGCAAATGCTGCCAATACTGGTCAAATTATAATGACCTCAACCGGGCAAATAATTGTAGTGCCAAGCAGTGGTAAGCCACAGACCCAACAGCAGCCAGGACAACAACAGCTTATCATCGCCACTGGCAGCAATCATGGTAACACTACAACCCAGCAGCAGGCGCCAAATGTAATTCTACACCAACAGCAGAATCAAGTTGATGTCATCAATGGCCAGCATTTGACGACCGCACCAAATAGCGGTATCATTTTGCAGAACAACCAGCAACAACAAGGTGCTTCGGGTTTCATCGTCAGCCATTCACCAGGAAATGCTGCAACAACATCACAATTGCAACCCACCACGGTGATTCTAAATTCTGGTCAAAACATTCTGACTAGCAATGGTGCAAAGGTGCTGACTGCAAATGGTAATAATATCATTCATGCCGGCAATCAGCAGCTCATCACAGGTAACCACCAGTTACTGGCTCCTCAGAATACTGCTAGTATGATGGGTCAACAGGCCGTTGTGCTAAATACTCTCCCAAATGGCGGTTACGTCATACAACAACCTACAAATCAACAGCACTTTACGACAATAGATGGACAGGTTGTCGGTCAAATTGTGCAACAGGCTGACGGCACGACAACCTATGTACAGCAAAGCCCTTCTGGCCAACAGCAACCACAACGTATCATAATCACATCTCCAGATAATGCCAAACGCAAGGCAAAGAAACGGAAGAACTCTGTTGGTTCTTCGCCATCGTCAACGCCTCCATCTGCGTGTTCGCCACAAATTTCTCCAACAATCCCTAATCAGACTGCTACTATTCTACATGCACAACAGTCAGCAAACCAGCAACCACAAGTAGTACAGATTTCTACCGCTGCTACTGCAGGTCCACAATACCAGCCACAGTTTCAACTTAGTCCCAGTATTCAGGGTATTGTCGTTAATAAAACGCCCACACCACAAAGCCCCATAGGTGGACAACCACAGCAAATTCTACTACAAAATGGTCAACTAATTCAGCCCATGAACCTTATTGGGCAGCAGTTGATTGTACCAGCTGGTCTAGTCATGGCACCTGAGACCACACTTTTGCAGATACAGAACGTTGGTACCTGTGGTGCCAGCATCCTAACAACTACATCACCGGGCACCATGATGCTGCGTGCACCTTCACCACAAAATAAGCAATTCCTTTCACCTAGTGCCACAGGACAGCAGTTTATTGTGGGAAGTAATGGGCAGTTAAGTCCTATTGGACAAATCTATTCAACACCAATGGGATTAGTGATGCCACAACAAAACACAGGAGCCACTACATTTGTTCAACAGAATGCAACAATTCAAGTCCAACAGCAGCAACAACAACAAATTGCCTTGCAACAGACTCAACAAATGACTCAATCGCAAAGTATCGCACCTTCTAATGATCATCTGCTAAGAGAATTAGGCACTTCAACCTCATCGTCATCTGTTGGTCAACGTGCGGCTGCTGCTAGTCCGCCAGATACAACGACTCATAGTCCAAGTAGTCCCGAAAGGCCGGCCAGTAATCGAAGTGGTGGCAGTGATATGGTGATTTCTTTTATAAGATATAGTAAGAATGACATAATATCTTTACTTGCACTTAGGTTCAATGTGTTTCGAGTTCTGAGCCCGATAGCGCTATTTCGCCACAAAGAGTCGAAGGTCATCAATCTCCTTCAACAACAGATTGTGAACGTGGTAAGTAAGTAATGGTAGATAATAAAACAAAGTACAAAGCACCAAATACGTAAACAGCAGGCATTGAAATAAAGTGCAGTAATGCCCTGTTTCTGCAGTAATGACTTTAAATTTGCAGTAATGATTTCAGAATATTGCAAAAAAGCGCCAAATTCATGAAACTAAGGCAAAAAATGCATGCAATTGTCCAAAATATACATGTGGAGTTTTTCAGAATTTTTTGAGATATATTATAATTTTTCAAAACATGTTCAAAAAAATAAAAAAAAAAATTTTCTGTCCTTTGAAAGATTCTAATTAGTACAGTAAATTCGTCGAAAAATGTATGAAGACCTAGAAAAAATTGCGCACTGCAATTTTTTTTTGCTTAATGTTTTTAGGACTACAATAGAGGCTTAACGCCAAAAAGGTGACCTCCCCACCCTTGCGCCTTAGCCGCCATTTTGAAATATGTTGGATTCAATTTATCTCGTTTCCTGTTGGTCGGACAGATTGATTTTCGAAAACGTTGGGATTACAAAATTTGTAGCGCTTGTAAAAAAAGCAAAATACTTTTTAAATGAAGGGCTGATCTCAACTGGTTCTCGAGTTGTAGTACAGTAAAAGTGTCTTAAAATGTACGTAAAAATGTAAAAAGCACATCTCTCCACACGTGTTTTAAATAAAAAATGTTTGCACCCAAAATGTTTTTTCAAGAAAATGTGTAGAATGACTCTAGGATGAAACATATATAGCCCTTTTTTCAAAGTGAACGACACTTTTTCAAACCAGGGCCAAAAAACCCATTTCTTAGCCCGGGGCTCTGTACTAATACCTTCAAAACTCATTTTGATTTATATCAATATCTTTATTTTTCTCCGAAATATCGTAACCTAAAAAGGTGCAAAAAATGCACGAAATACCCCATTGGCAACATTGGTTGATTTATATAAAAAGTTGTTAAAAAAAATTATGGTAAATTAAAAGTGGCAATAACTAACATTTACTGAAACATTCTCCGTTCTTAAACATCATAATCATTTTTAACAACATTTTATATAAATCAACCAATGTTGCCCATGGCGTATTTCGTGCATTTTTTGAACTTTTTTGGGTTAGGATATTTCGAAGGAAAATTAAGATATCAATATAAATCAAAACGAGTTTTGAAGGAAAGGAATAGTACTTTTAAAAACCTTATCGAGTTTTATGACGAACAATTACCTGGTCTTGTTATATAACCTCAATAGTGGTGAAAAAACCGTACATGTCAAAATTTCAGGTTAGAATGTCTCAAAAACCAGAAGTGATAGATGAATTTCAAGAGCAGATTCGGATTCAACATCAAAAGATACATTAGAACTGACTATTTTTGTTTCTATATATTGATCATTATTTTTAAGTACGCAAAAATTAAATTTTTTAACAGAAAGTCAAAAAATTAATTAAAAATGCAATATCTCGTTAACGATATTAGATAGGGTTTTCTAATTAACGGTTTTTCTGCAGACAATCAGCAATTTTCTGCATACTAATTTTTGCATCAGTTTAAGTCAAACTTTTTTTTGGTTTTAGTACAGAGCCCCGGGATAAAAATGGGTTTTTTGGCGCTGGTTTGAAAAAGTGCCGTTCACTTTGAAAAAAGCCTATATATGTTATATCCTGGAGTCATTCTACACAAATTTTTCCGAAAAGGTGACCCCTCTCCCCTGCGCTTCAGCCGCTATCTTGAAATATTTTTAATTCGACTTATCTCGTATCGTATTGGTAGCACAGAAAACAATTTTGAACAAAAATTAATGCCAATAAAATTTTAGGTATTTCTTGATCTCGGACGCGGTATCCATAAGTTGATATTTCGAGCGGTAGAGGCCGCCAAAGTTACAAAAAATCAGTTTTTTCCATTTTGACCCGTTGGGTGTTAATTTTTCAAAATATTGAAACTATAAAACTTTTAGCGCTTGTAAAAACAAGCAAAATAGTTTTTAAATGAAATGATTATCTCAATGGGTTATGACAAGTTAAAAATAAAATGGGTGTAAAAAATTTATTGTTTATGTTTTCTATCTGAACATTGATCACATAAAACTTAATTACTCTAGAACCAATTGAGATAATCTCTTCATTAAAACACTATTTAAACGCTAGTTTTTGCAAGCGCTACAAATTATGTATTCAAACTTTTTGAAAAATTAACACTCAATTTGCACCCAAATAAAAAAAACTGATTTTTTGTAACTTTGGCGGATATCGCGTCCGAGATCAAAAATACGTAGAATTTTATTGCCCGTAATTTTTGTTCAAAATTTTTTCTATCCGACCAACAGGAAACGAGATAAATTGAATCAAACATATTTCAAGATGGCGGCTAAAGCGGGGAGGTCACATTTTGGCGTTAAGCCTCTATAGTGGTCCTAAAAACATTAAGCAAAAAAAATTGCAATACGCAACTGAATCTGACGAGCCAGGGGAAAACAGAAAGCGAACTCGATAATGTAAGCGAGTTCCTTGAACGGTACGGCTTCTCTTTTCTTGTGATTGAGTATTTCTACCCAATGTTTTACCCTTCCACTCTGCCAGTCTTGCGTCAGTGCTATGTTTCGTGAAAGAATTGGTTATAAATCGACGTAGAATTTTCAAATTCAGTTCGTTCAGCCATTCGGTTGGAAATCAGGAGTAGATTTTATTTAATCAGCTTCTTCTCGACATTATAAAGATTGAGCGACTTCACTTACGTAATTACTGCTATAGATTCCAATTTCACGACTGCACATGTTCTTCTATTTCACGTGAACTATTATTGGCCGATTGCATTATACCAAATGAACCTATCTACTTTTTCACAAAATCGGCAATATTTCGTAACATACTTATTTTTATGAGTTTTATTTGCTCCATTTCCTTCAACTTTCGTCCTGTTTCATGCAGTTTAATGTTATCACTTTTTCTCTTTAGGCATCGTTATGTCGACCTCATATCAAACTGCAAATATTTACAAACCATCGGAAGCAAAAGTACGACGTGTGCAAACACCGCCCCAATATAACATGGCATTAGCAACAGCAGCAACAACAACAAGTGGAGCAACAGGGGCAGAGACGCTATTGCCTTCCCATTTAACGACAGCAACATTGACTACATCTTTGAACCAAAACCATCATCAAAATCAACAGCAGCAGCAACAACATCGCGAATCACATGGTGAGTTCATTGTAAACAGTGAAATTTTGTAGTCACACATACACAAACATAGTTAGTCACATGCACCTTTACAACAACTACATACAATCACAAATACTAACAACTACAGTAAGAAAACGATTTGTTTGAATTAGTAGCGCCCATTGATCGAAATTTGATAAAACTCTAACAGAAGGTCACTGCTTTGTTTTTTGTCTTCTCCTTAATGCTACGTTCTCAACAGTCAAACAGCACTTTGTGACCATGTAGTTTGTTGTTGTTTATATTTAAAAATGAATATTCGGTTTTAACTGCCTTAAAGGCAACATATTAAAATAATTTTTACTTTGTGCAAATCCACTCACAAATACCTTTCGAATAGTATATTATTCAGATTCGGTATCAATTTCTAACATAACTAAAAAGGGGTTACAAGCTTAGAATTCTACGGATCGCAATTTATGCATACCAACCAAATGAAAAAAACTGCTAAATGGACCAAAGGGCATTTTTGATATATTGGCTAGCGATGTTCCAATGAACCATAATCCTGTAAAATAAAATCAATGTCATACCGACTAAATTAAAAATAGTGCATTTCTCACAAAGTCAAAAATTCGAAAAAATCGAGTTTTGTGGAGTTTTTTATCAACAAAAATTTTGATTGTAGCACGTAATATCCTACAAAGGTTTGTTGAACACATGATACACCTCAGATGTAAGGATCGTATAGTTTAGTATGTCGATTTAACACAAAAATGAGTTGAAGGGGGGAACTTTGACACCCCTAAAAAAAAAGCAGATGTAAACTTTCAAAACGCCGAATGTATGTTTTTTTGGTCCCCTTTACCAAAATCCATTGTCAGAACCTTGTTTTTTGGAAAAAACCTAAAATTGTTGAACAGTGTAATGAAAGATGTATGTAAATTAATATTATTTGATAGTTTAAGAAATGCGGAATAAACTGTCAAAAAAATCGATCTATTTGCTTTAATATTAACAGCTTTATAGGCAGATTACACAGGTTTACAAAAAAAAAATGTCATGGCGTTTTGACCGGACTATGTGTTTCCTAGGGACTTTGACGTCCTGAATCTGAATCCGGGGTCCGTTTTTTTCCAGAACGTCTGAGAAACCGGCCCTTAGATGTATAAATTTACAAACTTTAGTGTAAGCTAAAAATTTTTGAAAAAACACCCTTTTCATGAAAATGACTAAAAACGCCAACTTCAACACCCTGTATTTTAACAACAAATGGTACTAGGACCAAATCCTCCCGGATTGTTGTTCTTGCCAAATTTGAGCGAAATCGGAGACAAAAAAATTTAAACCTGGTACACTTGGCGTGTTTTGCTTCATATATATTTTTTTTTTCTTTCAAACAAATCGTTTTGTTAGTGTTTGCATTACATTTTTGTTAATAGCATGAAAACATACACCAGTTTTGAATAAACTGCCACAATACGGTAGTGCGTATGATTTTGTTAGTCCTTGATTTCCATAATCCTTTCGCTTTATCATTTTTGTAGTTTTGATTTTAATTTTTTTCTTTATTATCTTTAATCTTCTTGTTTCCTTACTAAATTTGGCTAATTGCTTAGTTTTTATTATGCTCATTTTTTACATTTCCTTAGAATTATACCTAGTGGATTTCTGTTATGCATTTTTAATCAGATAGAATTTTTTATTTTTTGTCTTTGATTATCCTTAAAAGTAAGCGAATAATTTTTATAAAAAAGTATGCAGTGGTATACTTGGTCTTTAAGTTATCATTCTGTCAGTCAGTATTCAAGAGGTGTCGCGAATATGCGCTCGCCCGTGGCGTCGCAGAGTTGCGGTATCATTCAATTAGAGAAGACAATTTTCATAAAGCTGAGCGCACCATACCGGAAGGCAGACTGCTTCAGACAAGCTGAGTGAATCTTTGACCACATTTGTAAGCATCCAGAAATCACTTATCTAGAAGACTGAGTGTTTTACGTACCTTGCAAAATAGATAGGAGAACTGAGAGTAATTTTTCCCAAATACCATCGGGCACCTAAGTCCTTAAAAAAATGGCACCTCTTCGGATCATATCAGCTTAAGACGTCTAAATATGATAATTTTAAATATTGCGCCTTTTACTTAGGGTTATATGGTTTTTTCTTATTTCACAAGAATAACGTTCCTAATAAAATTGGACTAGCTGATGGTCATGATGTAAGCGAAAAATCACCAGCACTTCACAAAAATTCGCCTACAAAAATGAAAAATTTTTAAGAATAGTAATTTTTGAGGTAATTGAATTTGAATTATCTAAAACTATTATTCGAATGTAGCATGCAATGATACCAATATTCATAAATCATTGCCGGACAAGTTTTCTGATTGAATATTGGAATATTAATAAGATTTCTTTCATCATCATAGCTATGCTTTCGGCTTAATTAAGGGTCACTATTTATCTATCAATTACCCTTGTCTTTACGCTATAATAATTTTATAATTTTAAACCCCTAGAGTCTCCAACAAATTCACCAACGACTACATCAAATCCAATTACTCCACCACCACCACCGTCCCCATCACCAGCAGCACCAATACCAATGCAACAACAACAAATCTCACCACATTACCAAATTATACCAACGAAACAGTCGGTTCAACAAACTGTGCTCGGCGCAACAAAAACACCTTTTAAAAGTCCAAATCAGAGTAACATAACAACAACGACATCTTATTTGATTCAAAACCTCAGCATATCGTCACCTCAACAGGAGACACAGCAGCAACAGCAACAACGATCGTTCTCTGTGGGAGAATTAATCTGGGGCACTGCGCGTGGTTATCCTGCTTGGCCAGGTAAAATTGTGCGCATGCCCGAAGGTGCGTGCAGCACCACACAGCAGCAATCTGAGAATGTTTGGGTGCAATGGTTCGGTGCTGGTGGACGTTCAAATTCCGAACTGGTGGCGATGAGTTCTCTCCAGAGCCTTTCAGAAGGCTTGGATGCGCATCACAAAGCGCAGAAGGACACAAGAAAGTGAGCATGTTAGTTTAAGCCGAATCTTAGAATAAAATCAGAAACTTAGGATATTGACAAGATGAGGCTACAAAGTGTGATAAAATATTTTGCGAATGCGTAGTATTACGAGTGAAATAAGCTTAGAATGCACTGGAGTATTTTTTTTTACTTATTAATGATCATTTAAATTTTATTTAGCAATAGTATTTCAAATTAAGCTTATATGATTTTTTTTTTTTTTTTTTCTTTAGTTAGACCAAATTAAAATTTTTGATCTTTGTTTTTGAGCTTCCAGAGTTTTATTAATTTTTTTTATGTTCTTCTATTTTTCCTGAATGCTTTTTCCTACCACCATCACCAATTTTCCCTATCAAAAATAAAAACTACACAAAAAAAATTCCAACCAAAATAACCCATAAAATAAAAGGAGTCGAAAATTAAATTCCCAACTCGAACGCGCCATACAAGAAGCAATGATCGAATTGGATCGTATTTCAGCTTCATCCCGAGCAACAACATCTGCAATGGCTGGCAATAATTCCCAACAGCTACAACAACAGCAACCAACATCGACATCCAGCAACAACAACAACACTGGCAGTCCAAATCGAAGCAAACGTGGACAAGCTGCACGCGCTTTAGTCGCTTATGGTGCTGTTTCAGCAAATACAACAACACCAGCTAAACACTCCAATGCAACAGCAGCTACAACAACAGCAATAATCAATAATCTTGTCAGTCAAGCAACATCGCAGCAACGCACCAAACCAATACGCATTGCACCTGCGCCACCCGGTGTCGGCAACTCACCAACAAAAACATCGCTGAATCTACTACCCAGTAATCAGCAACAACCAGGACAGGCACATCCAATACAACAAGCCGCCACTTTGTCGAAATGACCCTCAGAGTCATGCGCTCAGGTCTCGTGGTCGATGCAAACCTATACACTAGTCATTCACAATAAATGAGGCGTTAATTCACACTTTCCTATGCAAGTTTTCTAATAATCTTACCAATTGTTTTCTTTTAGAACGTGCAAGATTTGCAACGACAACAAGATTCGATGCTGCATGCAATATCTTCGAAGTAATTTAGTTGCGAAGGGGGTAAGTAAATTTTGTTAGATCCTACCTTAAATGGATCAATCGGGAATTTCAATACTATGAACACATATAAAAAAAAAACCTACTTAAACATAAGTATAAAAAAAAAACCATTTATGTGTAGAATCAGAAAGCCCACAGAGGTAAATAAACTCTTATAATTAATTTAGTGAGTTCGTCGTTTACTCCGCACACTGAGCTTGAAGGACAGGATTATGACAAGAAAATCCCGACAAAAATATCGAATGGAGGGTGATTAGATAGACTTTTTTAATCATTTTCCCATATCCGTAAAATCCCAGCTGATCCCCTCTTCGAGATAGCCTAATTTTATGTTGATTCACCGTTTTTCACCACCTAGCTTGAATGAAAATAAGGGCGTTCCCGTAAAAATTCCAACTATGTACTTGGATTCTTTAGATCATATATAATCAGAACTTAGTATTGAACGTTTTTCTTTATCTTTTGTTGCGGCATTATATCCACATAAAAAAAAAAGAAAACTGAAAAAATAGTCATTCAGGCCTCAGAGATGCTCTACTGCGTGTAGTTTTAGAGATATCCTAAACTTGAAAGCAATAAAGGCCATTTCTGCTATATTTTAAAGCTTTTTAACTTTTTCTTTAGAACCTTATTTAAATTATGACGATATCTTTGTTTTTCTCCGAATTATCGTATAATGAAATAATGAGAAAACCTGTTTTTTGTACGCACCAAATCTCATCCGTCTGCGTCAACATTTTTTTGGGTACCTCACATCTCCCATGTTTCCAGTGGTTCAAGATAGACAACAAACATCCATACATAAAATTTTCAAAACAAGTAACTATTTGACAAGTCTAGATCTATACTGGGGGTTATCGTGAACCAAGATTCCCTGGAAATTTTCTCAGACTGTATTGCAGTTTAAGAAAATTCCCGAGGAATCTTGATTCATGATAACCCCCATTGCTTTTTGATATTTTTGTTCTTTTATTGTATGAAAAATAGATGCCTCATAAATTTCAAACCCCAAGTCTGAATTTCATAAGGTACAAATCGTTAAGTTAAAATAACAACTAGATATCTACATTATTTTAAGTTCAGAGAAAAGTATATAGAAGGATGAAGAAAAACAGCTCTACGCCCCAGTCAAGTCGGTTTTTTGAAATGTACACGGAGAAAATTTTGAGCTGAAAACAATCTCAAACCAATCAATTTTGGGTGCGATTTGATCTTAATTTTTTCTTATTTATCAAAATATGAATATGACCAATTTTGCCATATGCAAAAAATGTCATTTCATTTTCAAAAGTCAATGCACCAAAATGTCCAAAGACACCTCAGTACATCGTAACATCCCATTATGGGATGTCAGTAGTATTTACTCTATTATAAATATCCAATTCGACTGTCGAGCAGGAATAATTCAAGCAGTATGTGACATAGTCATATTGAGAATCATAAACACACAGAATAAACACAAATGAAAATTTATTTTTTGATAAACAATCACAAAAGAGCTTGAATAAATCAAAAATTGGGCTTTTTTTTTTTTTTTTTGATAGAAAAGTACAAAATGGCTTGTATTAAGTACAATTGGCCTTAATTATCAAATTTATATTATGCCCAAATTTTTCCTTGAATTGCGAACAAGTTTGGCGTATTTAAGGTTAAATTTATGCTACAATGGGCCTAATTCTGAATATTCCATTAAAGAACGATTTGAGCTAGATTTTAGAACAGTTTTTCTCTCCGTGTAGTCCACATCCAATTTTATATCGACGGCTTATATTCAATACCCTCTATCTACAATTTTCACGAAAATTAGTTTTTGATGGTAAAACCTTCATTGAGATAAATGGCATCTATGATATTAATTCCAAACGAAAAATTTGCTTCCAGAGCTACTTTTTTCCATTTAAAGAAATTCACTATCTACAGCAATCGATTTTATGAAATGCAATATCCTCTATCTACATATGAAAAATGAAAGATTTTTCATTTTATTATATTTATTGGGTGGCCGTTATATACAAGATCATGACAAACGGTCGTCAATCGCCTCCAAATGGCGAAAATAAATTTTCTTGATTTTTTCAGTTTTATATGTTGAACCTTGATAGCCCTGCTGAGTCGTGATTGGCCCTTCTGTAAACAAACAGATAAGGCTAGACGCATGAAATTTGGTACAGATGAAAACAATATTACTAGGCTATCTGGGATCAAAAATGGGCGTGATCGGTTAAACTAGATTTGAAAATTAATACAATTGAGGAGTGTCCGCACCAAAGGGCTTAGGTACCATTTCGAGCCAAAAGTTGTGTCATAATATGAATCGGGTGACATTTTGTTAGAAATGATAATAATTGTTTTCTGTTTTCACAAAAATTTACTCGATGGCGAGGAATTGATGGCATTATGTTAAAGAAATTATACCGGTCAAATAACTGATTATTATGGCACATAATATGTATGAGAGTACTTTACTAAGTACTTAGGCCCTTTGGTACGGCCACTTCTCAATTGTATATACGAGTCAAAAGAATCTGGGTATTAGAGCGGTATCTATCTAGACGGAATTGTGAATGCAAAACATGAGATCTGAAATCTGAGCTCAGATTTTTATATAAAGTACCCCAAGTTACTAGAAAGTAGATGTACCCAGGAGCAAGGGTCTTTATTCCATTCTCCCCGCCCAGGCCTATTAAGTCTTGCGCCCTAGTTTTTTATAGCAGTTTATGGTGGACTGGGATTAGTGGTGAGCAAACCAAGACCAAGATCATAGCAGTCTTGGTCTTGGTCTTGTTCTTGCATATTGTATCTTGGTCATTAAGTCTTGGTCTCGAATATGCCAAATTTCGAATTGAGATATGATTTTATGCTTGAAACGGGCGTGACACACCTATTAACTATTAATTCGAAAGACTAAAAAGCAGCCTTGGTCTTCATGATAATCCTGAGCAAGACCAATACCACAGAAGTCTTGGTCTAGCAATGAAATCAGCGTCTTGGTCTAATACCGAGACCAAGACCAAGAATCAAGACCAAGACTAATTTTGCTCATCACTAACTGGGATTTCCTTATTACGCATCTAAACTAGGATTTTTTCAATCATGTAAGAATTCTGAGTTATCTTTTCTTAGAAGTCCAAAAATCACTGTTTTGAGGCCTACTTAGAGCTATATAGCAAGCTATAAGCGAGAATAACTCAGGATCCTTACATGATAGAAAAAAAAACCAAGTTTAGATTCATAATAAGCAGATCAAAGTTCAAAATAAACGGCTATAAAAAATAAGGACCTATAATAATCTGAGCTCAGGTTTCGGTTCTCATATTTTGCATTCTCAAGTCCACCTGGCGCCTAACCTATTTTGAGTTTTTTTTTGCTAAAAAACCATCTATTAATAAGTAATTCATGAAAAAATTGGTTTTTATTATTGTGCAATAGGCTCTATCTGCTTGTTTGAACACGCATTTTATATTATATTTGAATTGCAATATCCTCTATCTGCTATAATAAAGCGAATAACTAAGGTTTTTTTTAATTTTTTTATTTGAAGGACCTTGTGGCTCTTTTTAATTAATATCGTAGTACTTCGTTTGATTAATACTATAAAAAATAGCGAATAAAACAGTTTTTTTGCTCTCCTGAAAAATTGTGTTTTAGTAGATAGAGTGTATTGAATATAAGCCGTCGATATAAAAAATAAAATGCAGAAAACTTCAAAGTCTCATACAAAAAACGAATTTTTAAAAACTGAATAAGCTTTTTTCTCAAAACATTAAAAATGTAGATGTCTAGTTGTAGTTGTAACTTGACAATATATGAGGACTTTTTTTTCAAAAGGGCTTATAACCAAAACGAGGCAAAAGTAGTATCATAATATTAATTGCCTGATACTTTGTTATAAAAAAATAAAATTGGATTCTTTTTTCACGAAAAGTTTACCTGATGGCTTGAAATTAATTACATTTAGTTAAAAAAAATCAGATTTATCCACTAATCGATTATTATGCAAATAATGTATAAGCCCTTTTGAAAAAACACTCCTCATATCGTCGGGTTAAAACTACAACTAGACATCTACATATATTGATGTTTTGAGTTAAGTATACAGAAACATGAAGAAAAAACGGTTCTATGCAACAGTCCAGTCGGTTTTTTAAAATATAGTCCTCATCCAATTTTATATAAAGATTAAAAAGCAGAAAAATGCAAAATCCCATACAAAAAACGAATTTCAAAAAACTTAAAACGCTTTTTTCTCAAAACATGAAAAATGTAGATGTCTAGTTGTAGTTTTAACCCGACGATATATGATTGGATTCGAATAAGTTTTCTGGACGATAGACAGACAGACACACACATCTTGGATAACGTTTTATAAATGTGTGTACTTAACAGAATTTACACATTTATCAAGTTTTACAACGATGGTGCTTCATTGTTCAACGGCCCATCTACTTTTAGCGAGATGTTTGGTATACACAGTGTACATCTAAGTATGTACGTTCTAGGTTTCATAAAAGTAGCAATGTTACGATTTAGTTTTTCACATTCTACTATTAGTTCTGATATTTTTTAATTACATATTCCATAGTTAGTATCGAAATTCCCGATCGCCTTTTTTAAGAACTGGTCTCACGAATGTTCTCTATACAAGTAGAAAAGGCAGTTGTAAAAAAAAATTGTCTAACATTTAGTTGTAAAATTAGAAGAAAAAAAAACTTATTGGAATTGATCACTTTAAGTGTTATATAATCGTAATGTAATAATTTTTTTAAAAACTCTCATTGCTTGTCCGTCCGCTTTAAAGCTGCATACTTAATTTTAATCCAGTTTTAAATTGCAAGTACACGCAACCAATTGTTAGTATATTTTCAACGCTTAAATTTCAGTGACGAGGCAGTAATTAAATATGGCTGCATTTTTATTTCTCGAGTGGTTACGTATATTATAAAACAAACACATGTCATTATATCAGATAGTAAATTATGCCTTTACTGATTTTCGAAAATGTTTTTTCATTTTTATTTATGGGTCTTTCATTCCCTTCAAAAACGTAAAATGATAAAAAATTAAATCTAATATTCTGTTGTGAAATGTCCATTGCTTACATATCTCTAAATGAAGTTTTTAAAAATTATAAAAGAGGACTTTTTTTAGCATATTTATCTCAATTCCGCTCAGTTTACATTTCATAACCAACCATAACATTTTTATTTTTAGGAGATATGGTTTATTACATTCAAACTTATAATTAAGATATCCTCTTTTATTGCCTGTGACAGTAAGGAGTAGCTTCTTGGGCCGATTTTTGATCAAAAAGCAAATTGGTCCAAATTTGATTTATGACCATAGGACTTATATGGCTTTGCTTTGTTACCAAAGATCGTCTTAAGAAGATATTACTTATTGCCACAAACACGTTTATAACATTAAAAATACAATTATACCCACAAAATTTTTACTGATTTCGTTCTTGTGACACAAGTCAGAATGTCCCATGAGTCACAAATTCAAAACGTTATGTTTTCTTCATAACAGTAGCTTCCTTTTGTTTCAGTTGTAGTCACATAGAAAACATAACTCTTTAAAATATTCTTATACTTAAAAAAGTGCTCTTTAGTTATTTTTCGAGACTGTTTTTACAATTGTAAAGAATATACAATAACGGGATTCCTTTAAACTCGTAAAAGCCTCGAAAAGCATGTAAACCTCGAAAACTTTCGAGCCTCGTAAACAAAATTTAAAAATTTGTATGAAAAAAAAGTTTACCAGGCAAATTCGATGCGTAAATAGCCTCGAAAAAGTACGAGAGCGATTGTTGTCAAATAAATGTATTGAAAAAATATTTTTTGTTTTGAAAATTGAATTTGAATTGAATATTTTTCAAATTATATGACAGCTGATACGTTGCTTACACGTTTTCAGAAATGTGTGTTCCTGAAAACAAGCTCGTAAACTTTCGAGTTTTTCTTGGTTTACGAGTTTACGAGATTAAAGGTATCCCCTTAATATAAAACATTTCACATTTTTTGTTCAGTCTTTTTTATTGAGTATTAAAGCAAGGATAGGTTATAATTTTTCCTCTACATTCGTCACGTTATAATCAAAAGAACAAAATTTTATGAAAATCAGGGAAGGCATGGACAACTTTTCATTATATGAAATGGATTTGACCTAAATACATGCTTGAATATGCAATTTTCTGTATTATTATCTAATATTTCTTGCAAAAACCAAATCAAAAGTTTTTAAACTTTTTTCAATATAAACTTTCAATTTCTGCAATAACATTTTACATGTGAGAGGTATTGAAACAACGATGAAAATTCTCCATTTATTTCATTATCATCAAATGCAACTAAGTAGATGGCACTGTCTAACATGTACACGACAAAAGTGGAGATTGTCACCTTTGTTTCTGAAATCTTAGTATAAAAGTTCACAAAATTTTATGTTTTTTCGAACATTTTATTTAATTATGAAAATTTATTTTGGAATTTCCTAAGTGACACATTATAAAGGATAACTAATTAAGAAACTTACAAAATAAACAAAAAGATTATATGTACGTTGGGAGACATGGTAAGCCTATAATTCATATGATTACGAGTATAACAATCTTTATATTGTCCACGCAATTATGATGTTTACTGATTCAATCTTTCCGATAAGTTTCAAGTTAAAAGCAAAATTAATTGTACAAAAAACCAAATATAAAAATTATATTCCCTTAGATATATGAAATTGTTATTCATTTAAAAAAGTTTAATTTGTAAAACATTAATTGTTTTTTTGATTAAACAATTAACAACAACACAAAGAAATAGACAATAACAATTTAAAAAAAAAACAAAAATATTTTATAACAGTTTCCAAAACTTAAGCAAATATTTAATTGAATTCAAAGAAAATATAATATCAAACATCAAAGTAGTTTGATATTTTCATTAAATTGTAAATATAAATTATTTAATATCTTACTTTTAGGTTCATCTTTTGTAAATTTAAGCCCAACAAGCAAGCTTCTTCTGTTATTGATTTAAGCTGAGTATATTTCGGCCATTCCAAAATAATTAAAACCACAAATTTTCACGAAAAATGCTTTAAAATAATGATAAGAAACAACAAGTAGACATTTACATTTCAAACAGTGCATTATTTACAATTTGAAACCAGGGGCTGAATCGCCGCATCAGGGAACGTACAATTCGTGACGTAAAATCATGTATTTAGTAATGCGAAATACTTGTGAAACACATGATTTTACGTCACGAGTTGTACGTTCACGGATGCGTCGATTCGACCCCAGTTGTATGTTAAGTTTCGTGAATGTTTCAAATACCTAACTAAGATTCGCATTGGCTACGGCAACCGCATGAAGTTGTCAGCTGCTTTTTCAGTCCCATTTATGTTACCAGATTAAGCAACTTCTCAGTAGCAGTTGCCCAGGCATAAGATGTGAAGTGTTTCAAAATGTTGATAAAAGGTAGAGCATAAACTTAGATAGTACCGAACCATAGATTGGAAGAACATTTGTTCTGTTTTCACCAGTTGTTGAATTGCTGTTTTTGCTTTTTTATAAATGTAGAATGGCAGAAGCGATTAACTGCGTTGGACACGCATTTCAACAACTTAGGAATCCACAGTTCAAGATCTAAAAAGTTAATACAAGTGTACGGCAAATAGGGATAAGAAAACGAAAGGTTAACAACACCATTATGTTCTTTGGATCTGTGATCGTGCATGCAGTTTGAGTAAAAATTGTTGTCTTGTTTGTTTTAATGACTTTTAAAAGGCATTTTCCGTGAAAGCTTGTCATCTCCGTTACCTTAGAATGGCCGTTAGTAACATCCTGAGGAATCAAAATAAGAAAATAACCAAAAATAATATAAATTTGAATACAATAAAATCATGTTAACTGAATAAAAACTTAAATCAAAATTTAAAATGCACCGTTATCTAAGAATGCTTCAAAAATTACCAAATGTAATGCTAAGTTTTATAAGTAATTTTAGCATTTTGTTTATTGAGCATAACGTCAGTTGTATTTAATTTGAAATTAGTTTATTACTTTTACATATACATACATGATGTATAACAAAACCATATACTTCCTCTATCTTCGGTAAAATTATGAAAACCTTAATGAAAATTTAGTGTAAAACAATATATTATATTATATATGTATATTTTTTCATCTTGTTAAGTCATTTATTTTAATTTATTTCAATTGTTATGTTTTTCTTTTAGTTAATCAAATTACTTACATTTTAAGATGCATTAACAAACATAAAGTATTAAGCTCCTCAATATCATAACTAAATAAAAAAAAATAACAAATGCTATATACATACACACAATATATTATACATTAACAAAAATAAAAAATTGCTACAATTGCAAAACATATAGCGTAATAATTGAATTGTTGTTTTATTTATAGTATTCAATCAACATGAATTTAGTTTTTCATAATATACTCATATTAGTATATAGTATGTATATGAAAATATTAGTCGATAGTGCATAAAAAGTGTCGGTCAAAAGAAATAATTAAATATTTAGGTTTTTAATTTGGATATGGGATATGTGGAATTCGATATCAAAACTACATCACATTTTTGAAGTATAACTGAAACGATTTTTTTTTTTTTTTTTTCTAAGTATTAACTGACGAAAAACCAACTGACTTTAATCGTAATTGTGAAAATATTATCTTTTGTACATATTTCAATTAAAGCTGTGATCCATCCTTAATGATATAAGAGCTGTGGAACAGTTTCACTAACCTGTGATATAATAATCGGCTATGACTATCGGAAAAGGAGCAATATTATAAGATTGTCTTATTGAGGACTGAAATAACAAGAGTTAGAGTTGGTACGATCATTTTTGTTCAGTGTTCCATAATTTTCAAAATTAGAATGAACCTTCAAACAATCGGCTTCAGATTTAGTCAAAAACTGACCTTTGGTAGGACGCTAATGTTGATATGTTGGAACATTTTTCCTGCATCGATAACAGCACAGCCGGGGCAAAAGCTACAAATTTTGGTCATTATCCTACTAATCCGATGTTTATAAAGAAACAGAACCAATATTGTTATTAGAGCTATTTTATGCTTTGAAATTGCGAAATTTTTCCGATTTGAATTGTTTGACATCACATTTTCCAAAACCCCCAGATCCCCCTCTGTCATACTTTGTCACAAATTTGGGAACCCCCTCCTTCCGCCTAAAAGTGTGACGTAGTTTATGAATAGCCCCACAAGGGGGCCGGATATAAATCCGGATTTAAATTTAAATTTTCCATTTGTCTATGAAAATACTACTAGCAAGAGATTTACTAAAAATTTGTAACAGTGCACTATAGGTCAAAAGGCACACTTTTTTGGCCAAAATTCATAACGTCCATATTATCATGGATACCAACTGCAAATATAGGGCCTTATCGTAAATCTGAAAGGAGTTCCATTCTCTCCCTCCCGGGGAAGGAGCAGTGGAAGTAGTGAATATTTCATTAATGGAAACTCCCCTTCCTGCAGGGATACTTTTTTTATTTTAATATCGTTGACTTTTTCAGAAATAACCAGTTTGCAACGCTGCGTTTTTCCAAGAGCGTTGACATTTTACACAAAAACAACATCTGGCAACGCTGTGTCTTTCCCATATCTTTGACATTTTGCGCAAGCAACCAGTCTGATCGCTGATTTTTTCCAATTTCGTAGACATTTTGCACAAAAAAAAAACACGTGGCTGACTTAAAAAAAAAGATAAACAAGAAACAGCAATTGCAAAAGATGAAATAGAAGCAATTGCAGCAGTGAAATTTAAATTAATGCTTTGCTTTTGTGGATTTGAAAAATCAAAAGTTTGCATCAAAAAGTTTAAAACAAATAAATAAATTTAAGTGAAAAGTATTTAGTTTTAGCAGAACCAGTATAAGTTGACAACGCTTAGATGGATATTAAAAACTTTAGTATCATATGAAAGCTATTTCAATAATCTTTAAAATTGTTGTACTAAAGTTTTTAATCTGTCAGACGTTATTTATAATTATTCATTTATACATTAGTACTCCCTAGCAAAAAGTTGAGGAGCAAATTTAACAAATAAAAGTGAAAAAACTGCCTCCCAACTTATTGCCGATTACATAATTTTTCCAGTGAATTTTCCCTTTCCACGAAATTTTTTTTGCGATTGCAAACCAGGGAGTTAGTGAATAAATTCTCGAGAATATTTATTTACGATAAGGCCCATAGTTTTTATGTTGACTCTAGACTAAAAGAACACTTCTGAAAAAAATCTTAACCCTTGGACTACCGGGTAAAAAATGGCACGTCAGAATTTACCTACCACCTTAGGATTTGGAGATATTTGAGGTCAAACTCATGAAAAATGGCCATTTTGGCTATATTTGAGGTTAGTTGCAAACTGTAAAAAATTTTTATTATTTTTTTTTTTTTCAAATTCATCTCATCATAGTTCTATTTTGTTTCTTCAAAATGAGTTCTTAAAAACTGCCATGCAATAATTCCTCTAAAAGTTATGGCTGATTGAAGATGTCATCTTGAAATCCCATAAAACGGGTAAAATGACACGACTTCCGATTGCATGATATCATATTGAATCTTTCATAACTTTTGAAGATAGTATTATATGAAACATTTTAAGACCTCGTTTTGAAGGTAAAAAATGGTACTCAGTAATGAATTATGCAAAAAAAGTAAAAAAAAATTTTCAGCAGTCCACAACTAACCTCAAAAGTAAAAAAAGTACTAATTTTTCTTATATTAACCACAAATATCTCTATTTTTCGAAAAACCTAATGCAAAAATTATACGCAATTTTTCCCAAGTTACTTGGACTAGTAGTATCTTCAGTATTTCCTTATAATAAATTGAAAAACAGCTTCTTCGTTTTCTATTTTGTCTGTCTTTTGCAACTAGATTTCGAATAAATCGTTACCTGACAAAAAAATGCATTAAAAAAAAACGGGCAATATCGGGCGTCTATATTTCTAAATAACATTCACAATAGCAGCGTCTTACTGGTTTCGGGATTCTTATGACTAACAAATTCCAACAAAATTTGAAAAGCTTACATGAAGTTCAAAATTTCTAAAAAATATTAAAAGTTAGGGGTCTAATTTGAATTTTAGATTTTTCCACAAAAAAACCAAAATATATTTTAATGTTTTGACCTAAATTGCGTTGTACATAAAAAATTTTTTTGAAAACTTTTTATTAATTGGAAAAAGGAGCTACAATCACGCCTTTTTTGCGTTATCGCATTAAAATGCAAATGCAACATCGCTGAGGAACGGAAACTTACTTTTTCCCAAAACAAAAAACACTTTTGTTTGTATTGAAGTTTTCTCCCCCAGTTGCAAAAGCCGGCATGCATGCTTTGCAGCATTCATGAATCATGCATACATTTCGTAGCAATACGGAAGATTTTAGGAAAAAAAAGTCTCAAATTTATTCAAATTATTTAAACCTGATTTTGAAAACAATTTTCATCTTAAAATCACATTTAGGAAAATACGATAGAAAATCAAATAATATAAAACTCCTTTTGACATTCTTTTGTACTCCTGAATCATGTTAAACTTGAGTTTTTATATGAAGTGAAGTGAAGTCAAAATTTTTGATGTCACAAAAAATAAAAATAAATCAATCAGACGCTTAAATCAATTTGCACCACATCATCCATATCATTAGTGAAATGGATTGTCAGAGAATCGGTGAGAGAGTGCATTATGCGCGTCCAATAGAATATGTAAGCATTGCATAAATCATCTGGAGAATCAAAAGATAATAAATGATATAACGCTGATACATCTCAATCGTAGAGTGGATTTCAAAGGTAAACTATATTAGTCTAAGTAGTAATTTTCGGAGAATGTAAAATAATGTTAATAAATTTATTTTTAGAGCATATTAGAGCAAAAGTATTTACTATAAAAATAATTAAGAACTACAATAATTGTCCAGCGAGTATTTTGCTTCGGGTTACGGTCATACGGATAATGGTAGGATTTGAATTTTTTTGGAATAAATATATTGTTAATTCTCTTGTGATATTTGAGATAGTTATTTTGAAAGTGGCCCAAGTCCATTGAAGTGCAAAAGTAATGGCATATACATTATGTGCCATTATAATCTGTTTTTTTACCGATATCAAATTTTAACATATTACCTTCAATTTTACATCATGAGTTAAACTTTCCGTGAAAGTTTCTTTTCTAAAAAAGTGGCAGCCAATTCACATTATGACATTACTTTTGTTCTCGAATGGACTCAGGCCACTTTCAAAATAACCGGCTCATTTAATTATTATTCTCAAGCCATTTTTTTTAAATACCGCAATATTATTTATTGTATTTATTTCACAGGCTATACTCTGATGTCCTAAAGTGTGCTGTAATGCCACAAAAAGATTTCTCAGTATGTCAAGATGTCTTAAAACGTGCAAATACCTACATATACTTATCACCAATACATCACATTTGCTCCGCGGGTAAAGAGTTTCATGATTCTTGTTGAGAAGATTCTGGTGGTGCTGACATCATTTTTTTATTATAACGAAACAATGTCAATAATAACTATTAATAAAAATATTTATAACGACAATTTTTACCTAGTTTTTTAAACGTAAAATAGGGTTTTCATGAAACAACTGTTCAAAAGCATGAAAGAATCATGTATGGAAAAGAAAACATGAAGAAGTTGTCTTTTAGCTACAGTGAATCATGTGTAGTAGGGTTGTCATGAAACAATTGTTCGAAAGCATGACAGAATCATGGATAGTATAGAATAGAAAATATGATATATGTGTTCTAGAGCATGAGCAAATCATGAATAGAAAACATGATTCTAGCATTCCAGACCATTTTTTGAGCATGCATGATTTCCTATGACATGCCTGTACAAAAAAGAAACGAACGAGCATTTAGGACGGCATGCATGCCAAACACCCCAAAGAGGCATGATTCATGCTTCTATCATGTTTATTTTTGCAACTGGGCCGTTACACTGTATCAACAAAAACTCAATAGCAATACTTGTAAAAATTGAATTAAATTGAATTTTGGCCAAAAAAGTGTGCCTTTTGACCTATAGTGCAGTGGGACGGATAAAGTTTTAACATATTTTAAAAGCAAATAACGACTAAGTCTATCGAGATCTGATTTAAAGCCATTTTTCAAACCCACTTTGCCATTCTCAACATCATCTAAGGTTAAACTGAGACTACCAAAATTTATTTGAGGATTTATCTTTATAAAGCATAGACGAAGGAATATAAGAAGCACCTTTCTTCGAAAAATGTCCGATAATTTATGTACAGATGAATCAAAAACTAATTACGATTTAAACGTTAAAAGGTCATAGGGTGCGATTGTACCCTAAGTATAAAAATAAGAGATGTGATATCTGAGCTTAAGATTTTTTCTTATGCAAAACAACGCTTAACTAAACGCAACGAGACCTACTACACTCAGCTTACAAGGGCGAAGTTGCCGTACCTGCTTAACTCAATGTCGCTTCATTTTATTACACGAACCGAATATGTAATTAAAAATCAAAACATGGTAAGTATCCCAAAAATTTACTTTTCTAAGGGTCATTTTCACAATGTTCAGTTAAGCATTAACTGGAACTTTAACTGCCACTTTGACATAAAATTTCATACAAAATTTTTATTTATCTGAAAGTTAAATTTTAACTGGACATTGTGAAAACGGCCCTAAGAAAGTTAAATCATATTTGAAAAAAAAAAGCTGGAAGCTAAGCCGACTACTACTATAATAGCCGTGTTTCTTTTGACGCGTATATACAATTGTGGTAATTTTCAAATTGCGATAACTTATGAACGGTGAGTCGTACGATAAAAAGTCCAAGGGTCTTTTCTATTGAGAATCACATGCTCTACAAATAATTTTAATCTCTTGTAAAAAAAAAATAATTATTTAGAAGCTGTTTAAAAAAAGTGATTTTTTGCCATTTATCGGCGCTTAACCAGTTTTTATAGAATAACTCCTAAAAGATAAATTTTTTTAAAAATAAAATGAAAAGTTTTTGTAGAGAACGTGATTCTCCATAAAAAAGTTCCTTATATTTAGTTTTATTGTGCGACTCACTGTTCATGAGTTATCGCAATTTAAAAATATCCACAATTGTATATACGCGTTAAAAGAAACACGGCTAATATCAAAATAACCTATTCTGTCTTCGTTAAAATAGAAAAAAGATAATAAATAATAAAAATAAATAAATAATAAATTCGGGAATGAGAAGAAAACAGTCTTACCGACCACTAGAGCCCAAGTGCGCATTCGGCAAGCGAAAAGGCTGATGAATCCAAAACATGTTAAAGTAGAAGCTGTTTAAAATCTCAGCAGAAAAGATATACAAAATACAGAGAAATAATGACGGCATTGTAAATCACCTAAAAGAGATGGGTCTGGTAGACGATGATTCCTGTAGACTCTGTCAAGAAAGAAGCTGTACAAAAGATCTTATTAGGTTACAGTGCAATCCAAAGCCTTCAAATAATAATAATAATAACAACGTTCTGGTTAGAAAAAACCAAAGGGACCGTAATTGACTCCAAACAAAATTTTCTTGTCTTCATACCTTTTTGCTCTCCATGTTATTATGCGGTCATTTCTGCTTGAAATCAATATCGAAACTGTGCAAAAGCTCTGAATAATATTCGCCTTTTCAAGGTAGTCGATATGCACGCTCTCTCGAAGAAACCCACTGTCATGATTCTACCTTGATCGCTGGTTTATTGTGGTGGATTCATGTTTCGTCCAAGGTAACGAAACGGCTAAAAAACCTCGTCGAAATATTAACCTTTGTGAACACGCCAATTGTGTTCTGATGGGTGGTTTTTTAGTACACTTTAAGATTCGCCGTTCTTACAATATGTGACGAACAAGAAGTGCGGTAGTAAGTAAATTGATTTCCTTTTTACTAAGAAGCCATTTTTCAAAATCATAAAATCAGTTATATTACTTTTTAAATCTTTATTTAGTCTGCTTTTAAAAACTATTACGAATAAAGTATTTTATATATATTTAGAAATAAAACAACTAAAATCTAAAGATTGAGTGACAAAATTTAACAAATGTTGCTTTCTTCACGCATTTCATTTTAACTACTTAACTATGTATTTATTATGTACGATAATAATGAAAAATGTATGTTGATTTTTTCTTTAGGTTAGCAATCAGATCAAAATCTTTAAATGAAATGAAATTTATTTAACATAATTAAACATGATTGCAATATTTCGCACGGACTCAAGCATAAAAAAAAAAATAAATTTTTAGTTCTTGTGAAATAGTAAATGTTTAATTGTATCTTATAAATTTGCTTGATGAAAGATTATTTTGAATTTCTAACTTAATCCATTTTTCTGTGATTTTTTCAAAAAATTCTGAATATATAGAGAAGATTAATTTTAAATTTCTGCAGACTTTTGTGTATAATCATATTTAAAAATTACAAATTAACGCGGCGCACATCATTCCACTAGGCAACTTAGAAGTAGTTATTACATATTTTTAGTTTTTTTATGCATTTTTAAAATTAACGTATTTTACAGATTATTTTTTATCCGTATCTTTTTTTAATTAAAACAGCAAATTGCTTCTTTAAGTGGTCGGTTGGAACTTAAAAATTAAAATATACATTATACAATGAAATAATAAAAAAAAAAATTGTTTAATAACAATAAACTAAATAAGCGGTCACAACGATTTGGTTACTTTTAATTAGCATGTTAACTCCAAATTGTCCGAGTTATATATTTTATAGGAAATTCCATATTACAATTAACAATACGACGTATAATACATACACTTTACTTTGTTCATGATTACGAGTTTCAGCTGCAGTTTACAAGTTTTCAGTTGGAAGATATTATTAAAGGGATTTCTGAATTAGGTGATTCAAAACACCTTCTTGGCGTGTTTATACCATATGTTTCGCAGTCATCCAAATTTCTTTTGTTTTTGAACAATGTTGTTTTTTTTTTAAGGAAATTTTGTGTTTATATTACAAAAAACAACAATATTACAAATACAAAAAAGGATTAACTTAGGTAACATTTGGCAAGGTAATGCTTTCAATTATATATGAACCATATAATATAAAAATTTATTTTCAAAAATCATAAAACAGTTAACATCAAAAATAAAATGATAGCAATACTAAAATTATATTGAAAGCATACATACATTTTATAAAGGCAATAAATTTTCATCATAGGCATACATTTTCTTAATTTGCTATATATATTACTTTCTTCATTTATCAACAAAATAAAAACTGCCAACCTATCGATTCGATTCATTCGTTTCCATAGTAGTAATATGATTGAAAATCGATCAACAATCAAAGTCGAATGGTTAAAAATATTCATTTGTTTAGCTACTCCTCCCACCAAATTGCAAAAACCCCAAAAATAATATTTTCAGTACGGCCGAAGCTTTACGCCGAATGAACCTTTTCTAATAATAGTCTCAACTTGAGCAAAAAATAAAGCAAATTAAGAAAACGTCTACCAAAAAGAAAACATTTTATTTTTTTACTAAAATTCAAGTCCCCTTCAAAATATATAGGGGCCAAGTATAATGGAATAAAGGATCTATTATAGCTTCCTTTCCTAAAATGTGTATATAATTATGTAAAACTAAAGAGAACCGAATACTATGTATTGTATATATAGTAGGGCTCAAAAATAAAGGGAATAGTAGTATATACTCATATTAATATAATAAAATTCAAATAAGTATTTTTGCCTTGGGAAAGTAAATATAACATCAGTGCATAGATAAGCAACCAATGCATATGCCACTCGGATAATTGATGTTTCCAGCTCGATGTACTGTTGCTATATGTATTTTGTATATTTCTGCATTTGCCCAGATTAAAGTGAATTTACTGCTACAGTTGCTTTCGTTTTTGTGCATTATAAATGTTGACGTTTCGTTCATAACTGTTGTTGTTGTAATTGTAACATTAATTAACAATAACCAAATCGTGCCAAATCTCATCTTGACAAACTATGCGACCGTTCTCGGCTGCTACTACCTGATGAGACCGGTTGCTTGTTGTTACCAACATCACCAATTCGTTGGTGCGGTGGGAGTTTTTCAAAGAATGGATGGCGTAAGGCGTCACCTATAAAAAAAAAATTTTGAATCAATTTTTTTATTTCTTTATTTATGTTTGTAATTGTGTAATCTGGATGAAATATTATCAGGAATTTATTTTATATCATTTATAGATTTATAGTTTAACAATTTTCTTTTCTTTTTTCTTATAATTACATCATTTAGTGCTACTCTTTTCCTTCACAATGAGCTATCGTACAAAAACCTACGATTTTTCTTTGTAGAGGTGGTATGGCTATTTTGTATATTCACTTTGTCCTTCAGTTTTAACGCGGAGGAAACGAGGAAGGTATGGAAAAATATATTCTTGATCAGCGTCACCTTTTGAATCGATATAGCCATGTCCGTCTGTCTGTCCGTTGCAATCATTTTAATACAGGGTGGGCCAAAAGTCAACATGGGGTTTAAAAATTGAATAACTTTTTCGTTTATATATCGAGCCTTTAACTCCTAGGAGGAGCATAGGGCCAAAAAGACTTAACCGACACGATTTCGGATTTTCGTTTTTTGATGAAAATCTATAATTCGTGCCTATACGCATCTTCCCTACAAATTTCATAACTGTAAAAAGAAGCGTTACGGAGTTATAGCGAAAGCAGTTAAGACTTAACAACATTCGAAGTACTTTGTTTATTTATTTTGTGACTGCAAGTCTAAACTTTCAAAAGAAATAACTTTTTTTCTTTTTACAATATGTCAAAAATAATTTGCAAATAGTCTTATGAAAGAGCAAAATTTATTAAAATGTCTTCATGCGGGTTGATAGTATTTGTGACCACAAATGTTTTTTAGTACAAAAACTGAAGATCAGATGGGGAATTTGGAAAAGTAAAACGGCTTAAACGACACAACACTGAAAAACAGACGTTATATTATAAATAAGTAAATGAAGCTAGTTGCATCGCATGTCTAACACAAAATATAGCTTACATACTAAATTTCACTTAAATTTCGGTTAAGTCTTCTTGGCTGTTAGGGCTCGATATTTATTTTTTTTTTTTCAAATTATAAAATGGAAATTTTTTTACACTAAGTATGGAAAATAATGTCACTTAAATGACCCCCGTTTTCAGCTTCGAAGAGTTTGGAGAGCGATTTGTGAGCACCCGACTATTTGCTTTGGAGTTATTTGATGGAGCGAGTATATGTGAACAAGCCCATGGTGACTTTTGGCCCACCCTGTATTTTTTGGGAGCAAGATAATTTGATGAAATTTAGAACACTGCCTCCGTCGTCAAAGTTAGCTCGACATATTGAACGACGGACACACCTACGGCCTATGCTATACAGAAAGCGTTTTTTAAGATAATCTTACTAATTTCCACTCAGACACTAAAGACTACAAATCTAAGCTCTAAGGAAAAACCAGATGAAAACGAAGAATAGGGCGCGGAAACTCCTATATAAGCAAAAGCTTCAAAGTGCTATGTGAATTCGGACAAGAGGTCGAGGCACCTCCCGTACAAGCAGAATTTTTAAAAATACTGCAGTATATGGTATTTAATATTTCGCCAGGCCAAATGTTACACCGGTACTTGTTTTTTCTTAAGTACTTTAATTAAAAAATCGAATTAGATATTTTGCTAAAGGCAGGATCCGGCGCGTTCCAGTTTTAAAGTTATGATAATTTTTCTTCAGGTTTTATGAAATATTTTTCACTTTTTCTTACACATACGGCAAACCAATAGTCACAAAAAAAAATTTTAATGTATGGAAAGGTTGCCGTATATCCAAATTTTTGGTGTTTACGGCAAACCAATAATTCAACTAGTTATTTTACGGATTTACGACAAAAACTATGCTAAATATTGTAAATAGACGAATATTTTCGCTTTTCTTCATTGATTTCTAATAATTTTAACAATGGATGTCTCTCAAAGAATGTTGCCACAACACCGGAAATCACCAACAACGAACGTGCCATCTTAAGAATGAAGTTATCTACAATTTATTTTTTACATTTATAATTATAAATTGAATGACAAATGGCGCTTACATTAGGGCTCATGCACATATTTCAATACAATTTCAATCTAATAAATTATTGAGTTTAAAATATCATTACAATATCTTTGAATAAGAACGAGACAGGACAAAACGGATAAAAGATTTAATTTATAATTTCGCGCACATCATCACTAGTTATAATTAGATATGTATAACTTACCCATTGCAATTCGCTGCGACGGTTCGTAGTCCAACATTTTTTTGATCAAATCGAAAAGTTCACGATGATCTTCACTATCGCTCATTTGATATCGAAACAGTGGCTTACAATGATCCCGCACATACCGTCCAGCCGATGATTTCTCATCCCAATCCAACTTACCATGATAAAAGTACTTAGTTTTTGTTTTGCTGTAAAGAACATGATTTCTACAATTAATCAAATTTCATGTTGTGGACTGTTCATAATTTGTGTAAGCATGTTTTGCTTTGCATTACCGTGCCATGCGATATGGTATCTGTCCAAGAATACGCTCCATCATTGCGAGATGTTCACGATTATCATGTGTCTGAAATAGTGTAATTCCTAGGTAGAGTTCAAATAGTATACACCTGTTTAGAAGAGACAAAGTATATTGAAATGAACACTTTTGTTTTTTATTATGATAGATATAAATGAATAGCTGCTAAGGGTGCAGAAATATTGCTTATTGAGGGTTTTTTTACGGGAATACAACGACCCTGGTTCAATCCACCCCATTTTTTGCATGGCCTTTAGTAGATACCATGCACATTCAAGTTTCATAACTGCAGAATTATTGAATATTCAGAATGGGGGATGCAACGCGGAAGATTAGGCGCAGATATGGTGAAAATATGGCTTTCATATATCTGATGGTTTAGGCGTGATGCGCTGACAATCACACAAAAACACTTACTATTTTGTGGTTTTTTGTATGGGGTGTACAATACCCTAATCCCCCCATTTTCTTTCAAAACCAATCGCAGGTTAGTTAATTGAGGTTGTTATCTTTGAATAGAATTTTCTATGAAAACTTAAGAAAAAGACGTACATTATGCAAATTTTCTTTAGTTGCATTTCATCAAACATTTGGTAATCAATTGAAAAATGACAATATGACCTGTTCAACAAGTCTTAGGTCAGTTTGAACTTAAATGCTATGTCTTGCGCTCAAAAATTAAATTCCTAATTTGGAATATATAACTAATTTGGAAACATTTTTTTTGCTCAGTTCACGTTTCGTTTTTTCACGTTACATTTATTTTACGCTAATGAATAAATGGTAAACTGGAGATTTTGAACCACTAAAAATTCTTAGATTGTTACTACCATCTAATGCAGAACAAGGGACTATTGGCAACTAAATGAACTTACCCAATTGACCAAACGTCACATGGCTGTGACCAACCCAATTCGAGTATAACTTCGGGCGCGCGGTAATGACGTGTGGACACAATTGTGCTATGGTGTTCGTGATCAAATGTAGCAGAACCAAAATCGATTAAGCGTACATCAGTACTTTTGACACGACGGACTTCACGATTCTGTTGTTTCAATAAAGTTAATTTAAATATTTTAAGCTGAATTTGAAAACTAAACTTACAATCTTGTGATTATAATGTGTTGTATACTCTGAATCCACAAAAAGTATATTCTCTGGCTTCAGATCTGTGTGCGTTAAGCGATTATCATGTAAGAATTTGACAGAATAGCACAGTTGATAGGCCATGTGTCGCACCTGTTCTATTGGATACGGTTCATAGTTATTTTCGCGCTGTTAGTGAAAAAATAAAAGTTTGAATTAAAACCTAAAATCGATATTAACAATCGAATCACTTACCAAGAAATCGAAAACACTCAAACCAAGCATCTCAAACACAATGCACATGTGTCCATGATAGTCAAACCAATCAATCATTTTAACGCACAAGCTAAGAGGAAAAAAAAAAAAACAAAACATTGCCATAAAGTTTTCAATAATTTAGAATCAAAAATCAAAGTTTTTAAAACTATCAAAAATAATTATCTCCTTAAACTAAAATCTTATATTAGTACGAAAGTGCGTATTTAAGTTTACGCAATACACGTACAGGGTCATCTTACCTACAACTAGAAAGCTCTCATAGTCTTTAGTATCAATAATAAGCAACTTAACCGGAAAGATGTCTTAAATGTTGTCATCAACGTTCGAAACGGACTTAGATAAAAAAAAAATTTGGAAACCCTGTAATGTTTCGAGTGTGCTCTTCATCTTTTTCGATTTAATTTGAACTTCTTGTAAATCATTTTCTAATTAAATAAATTAACTATTTCTGTAGAATATTTTAACTCACTATATCCCAGTTTTAGGAAAAAAGAGATCAAGCTATCAAGTTTTATCCAAAATATAGTTTTAGAGTTTTAGAGTAGGGTGAAATTTCAAAAATTCGTTTATCTATGGCTAATGCTAAGTTTAAGATATTTTTTTTTATATACATACACTAGGGTGGGCCAAATTGTATGGAGGAAATTTTAACGACCTCGGCTACCCCCCTATGTGAAAGTTCATTCAATTCTATGAATATTTGCCCAGAGAACTATATCTCTGCGTTCAACTTTAGTTCGGCGCATTTTTGATCGAAAATTGTACCTTTCATCAATATTTTTTTTTGTTTTCATACTAAATTTTAAAAATTTTTATAAAGACAAAAGTAATGTCATTATATGATTTGGCTGGTATTCTGTCAGTAATCAATTTACATAAAAAGTTTACTTGATAGAGTGGAATTGATGCTATATATTTAAAAAAAATGATATGGGTCAAATAGCCGATTATTATGACCGACTTTCAAAATAAACGATTCATATTTTTGGATGAATTTTTTCAAACAATATACCGACCTAGGCTGAAAGTTCATTCAATTCTATGAATATTTGCCCAAGGAACCATACCTCTACGTTCAACTTTAGTTCGGCGCATTTTCAATTGAAAATTAAGGTAAAATTTTCAATCGAAAATGCGCCGAACCAAAGTTGAACGCAGAGGTATAGTTTCTTGGGCAAATATTCATAGAATTGAATGAACTTTCACATAGGGGGGTAGCCGAGATCAGTTTTCAAATCGGCTCACCCTAATATACACCTTATTCTGTTTTTAGACAGTCTTGATTTAACACGGTTTAAAAAAAAAATTGATTCCGTTTTTATACAATTTCATTCGATTTAGCACAATTAAAAAAAGCTATTTGATTGAAAATTCAAAGAAAAATATTTTTAACAACCGTAAACTTTTGGAAATTTAGTTAGGGAATTCCTATTCCTATTTTTTTAGAGTTAAAAGATATGGAACTAGTCCCCTAGTCCCCATGCCGAGTAAAAAACGAAAAAAGCTAAATTTCTAGGTAAAACCACCTCCTGACAGCCCCTAATGTCGAAATTTTCTTATTCGCCTATTGGGAATTTCATTTTACACGTCCAGGAATATATTCCACCACATTTGGTTATAGAATATGAAAAAAAAAATTGTCTGAAAACCTGAGTTAAATAAGGAAAAAGATTAACTTTAAAGTGGTTTGAGTTTAAACCTATACATATATTTATTAATCGCTAGATATCAATCATTTCTTTTTCCGAACGCTAATGAGCTTTAACCCGAACTTGAAGCTCAACTATTTTTTGTTAACTTCAGGTTTCAAAATGCTACAATATATTAGTTGGATTTGGTGTCATTCGCATCAGAATTTCGTCTTTGATCCGGTTGAATTAAAAAGTCAATTTTGATCTTTTGCAAATAAGGTATGGTAAATTTGTAGAAAATAAAATGTTTTTACAATAATGATGTAGTTAACGAAAACAAAAAGTAACTTACTGATCACAATGTGGATCCTTTTGTGCGATTTTTTCTAAAGCATTAATCTCCAGTTTGGCGGCTTCACGATATTTTTCGACATTTTTGATAATCTTTAAAGCCATGCAAAAATCCCTGCGGAGCACATTTGAAAAGGTAAAAAATTGACATACAGTAAAACGTGTTGCGTACAAACCTCTCCATATCCTTGACTTTAACAACACGTCCAAAGGTGCCCTCTCCTAAGGTAGCCATTATTTTATCTGAAATATTTATAAGAAGGAAAATATTGAAATTCAAAATATTCTCTAAAAGCTTTTCTAATTCTAAAAGACCTCAGCTTAGTAACGAGTTAATTAATTTGCTTGTATTTTAAATTTAAGTTTTTAGAACCTTTGGAAATTTAAAAGAAAAATTAAATTTGAATTCGAATTTCATTTGATAATTTTAAATATTATTTTCAAAATAAAAGTTAAAATTTAAAATAATAAAATTGAATATTAAAAATTGTAAGCGCGAATCAAATCATTTAATCAAAACGTTAAACAAAAACAGAAAAAAAGCATTTTCAATTAAATAAAAAACTTTAAATTGGTTAAAACGATTTACATATTTGGAAATTTTTATTTTTTTTCTATTTTTGTTTAAGAAATCCTGAGCAAATACTAATATTATAAGTTTGAAATTAATTTTAATATACATACATATACATATATATATGTGTATATATTTATATATATATATATATTTATCTTGTTTGGTAAAAAGAGAAAAAAAAGGAAACAAAAAGTTGTCACGAACATCTGTGATGAAGAATGTCGCCGGTGTGATATATCAAGTGGCCTTCAGCATCATCTTGTATGATTGGCTTTGCTGTCTGTATCATGTTTCGAACAGATCACGTTTATTTTGGGTAGAATTTGGGGTTGTAAAACGGGTAGTTGAGTGTAAAATTATGTTGCCAGAATAGTTGATGGTATGGCGGTTGGTTGGTTGTTTCGTAAGTTGATTGGTTAGATGATTGGTTGAATTGATTGAGGTCCATACGCAGTGATGATTTGAGTGCATTTTTGCGTTTGTCATAATTGTTTATTGTTTGAAAGAGAGAGAAAAGAAAAAAGAAACAGAGAAAAAAGAGCAGCGCGCACCAAAAGTGTAGCCATCCACGCACAACATCGTAGGAGGATTCAGTAGGTCCAATAGTAAATTTTATCAATTGCATTATCACCAATACATCAATAAAATTTGAAATCGTCCAACGAGGATCGCAACCGCACAAGATATTCCAATGTCGATCCAAGTCCACAGCAAAGCCAAAGACAAAAATGTCCGTTGTTCCATCACCAACATCAAAATCAATTCATCAAAATTATTAACAGCAACGTTGTTCATCATACCCATCATCATCATCATCATCATCATCATCATCATCATCATCATTGATATCATCATCATAATCATAATCAGAAAAAAACACGAGAAAAATACGTATCGGATTTTCGATAAGAAAATTAGTTCGGACAAATTTTTTGTTTGATCATACAAAAAATTATTAATTTTATTAAATAATTAAAATATTACTGATTTTTTTTTTTTTTTTTTTTTTTAGTAAACAGAAAAAAAGGTTCAAGTTCAACAAAGAAAAACAAAACAAAATCAATGCTTTAAAATCCATTTACTGAAGAGTGATTAAAAGTAGTAAAGTAAAAAAAAAGTAAGTATCGTAAGGCTTATCCTTGTTTAACAATGCAAAACAGCAGCATTCTTTGCATTAAAATTTGTTAAAAATTAAAACTTTACTTACACTAGTAGTTAAAGATTTGTGTTTTTCTAAAAACGTATAAGAGGAGATCGTCTTTTAGGCCGCGCACAATAATGTTTTCTCAATGTTTAAACAAAAGCTATTTTTGAATTTATAGGTCCTAATGAACATGACCACCTACTCTTTCATGTCTGTTCCGTAATCCGTGTGGTTTCAATTACTTGTCATTTCGGCTTTTTGATGAAAATGGTTAGTAGCACAATAAAATGTATTGGAATCTCTTTTGTGAAGAATTGCAAGTTCTTCAAATAATATAGATATGTTTTTACGAAAAAGTAACCGTTTGGATATATTCGATAAAATCGAATTTTTCGGATTTTTGCAGTTTTTAAGAATACTTCCTAAACGGTGACTATTTCGTTAATGAAAATCAATATTATTTGTAGATTCTAGTACTTTTTATCGTTCGACTTACCGTTTTCATCAAAATTGAAATCACACAAGTTTTAGAACAGGGAGGTTTATTTTTATTTGTTTGCTAAGTTTATCCATTAAAAAAATAAAAATATTCCGATTAAATTAAATAATGTTACAATAATGTACGCGCTCCCAGCGTACAAATAACCAAAACATACTAATTCTGTTATCGTAACATTTATTTTATGAACACTTCACGATTTTTATGAAATTTGAGGAAGTGGCAGCTAAGTGAGTCAACGAAAGAAATGTTTCTTCAAGATCTCTAAAAATATCGCTGGTTTCGCAAACAGCAAAAAATTAATATTTTGGGAAAATCACTTTTAAAAAGATGATTAGATAAAAGGATATAAATTAACAACTAAAATATTCATATTAAACAAAAACAAACTTATTATATGCAATGTTGCACTTTTGTACAACTAGTGACTATTATTTATCTCAGAGGTTAGTCGGCTACCCCTATATAAAAAAAGAACAAAGTTGTTTTTTATATTTCAACATTATCTTCTCATAAAAACTGCAGAACTGACTTATCACATAAAACATTAACAAAAATAATCTGATAAAACAGAAGATCCTGGGACTTTGCAGATTGTTTCATAAAAATGTATTCATTTGACACCATTTATTGGTTGTTTTAATAGTTAACTGCTAAGTGTTTTAATAAATTCAATGGAAAATCTCGTTTTATTGTATTTACCTAAAAATTTTAAGAATCGAAGACATTCAAATCATATAGACAAGGCAGCCATGCAAGCAGGAGGACGAGCGCTCACGTTGTTTAACATTTGTTAGTAGATACATATTTGAAATACTTAAAGCTTAAAGTTGGCATTCATTTTACAAACTGAACGGTTTAACGTCATTACATTTATCGTAAATTGAGAGAAGCATATACGGGGGTACATTTCAAGAACAAGCTTTCAAACAGCGCTTTTTTATTTTCAGAGCAATTGGGTATCAAAACACATAAAGGAAGAGGCTTACAAATGTTGACAAGGTTTTTGGAATGCGTGACCTATTAAAAAGAGCGGCAGACGTCGCTGATTTGGACAACATTGAAGAGGAATACATATTTTGATGTTGTTGTTGTTGTTGATAAGCCTGCATTTGCTGGCGTTGGTGAGCGACAGCGGATGAGATACCAGCAGCACCAGCACCAGGACGACGACTGTTGCTGCCATTGCCATACGGATTGTAAGAATCGAACAGATATGATTTGTAGGCGTTGCTCAATTGATTGTTCTGATGCTGATATCTGCTGGATGACATCGCAGAAGTTGATGGACCAGCGGCTTCAAATTCACTCAGCACGGCTGCTGTCCTCGATGGCATCGGTGTTTGTTGTTGCTGATAACGCGTATTGCGTCCAGCTGCCAAACGATCGCTAATGCCACCAAATGCCAAAGCGCCAGAGCTGGCCGAGTGCATTAGACCGCCGACGGCACTTCCTCCACTGCTGGGTTTAGTAGCATACTTCGATATGTCATTGTTATTACGGTCTGAGTGTAGAAAACTACTTGTGTTCGAGGAAATTGGGACCTTGGAGGTAGTAGCTGTATTTACGTTAGCTGTCTTTGAGGTACTGTTTGATATGTTAGGTTTTGCAGTCGTCGTGGTAGGTTTTGTTTCGGTACTACTTTGGGAGGAGCTGCTTGTGCCAGAACTACTCTCTGAAGATACACTTTCACAAGGACTAGTTACTTTTTTGGGGTTGGCATTTTCATTAGCATCAGTTTCGGATGTAGACCCGCTCTTTTCTTCAGTAGCTGCTACTTCTGTATGTTTTTTGCTTGCATCACGAAGTGCTTTGTCTTCTTCTTTAGCGTTAGCGTCAGCTTTCTTTTTCCTTGCTTCCTCTTGTTGATTATCATACTTTGAAATGCGCTCCTTAAGGTCCTTTCGTTTACGCATGCGTTCCTCAAATTTTTTTGCTTCAAGATATTGGCTGTCTTCACGAAGCAATGCCAAAATGGCTGCATTATCTGCTGACGAACGATCGTCCGCAAGTATTTCCTGTTCTTCTGCGTCAAATACCGGCGGTTCTAAAGGTATTTGTTGCAAAGCTAAAATTGGATCTTTATTAAGGCCGCCCCCCTTACGATTGCCGAAACGTCCGGTACCTCGTGTACGAGAGCCTTCATTGCCAGCCGTACCGTGAATTTCTGGTCCATCTGTGGCTGTGGTTAGGCTTTGACTTGTTTTGTTCCGTCCATACGTACGTGGTCGACGTGAGCCACCTGCTACCGCCCCGCTAGCATCGTGATCGTAAGCATATGTCTCGTTAGGCTCGTAATGATTCTTATAATTGTCACGCCCTGTCGCACGAGAACCATCATAATAATTGCTGTAGTCCAAACCGCTGCGTGGCTTGTAGCTCGAAGCGTAATCACCCGCACGCCCATAACGACTTGAAGTAGATGGGTAACCGGCCGCACCGCCCGCCATCAATGCAGCATCATAATCACCAGGCGATTTATCATAATGGCGTCCTGATCTATAGTGTCCACCATAGTCCACCGGGTAGTTTACATCAAGCATCGTCAAATCGGCACGATTTCTCTGAGCAGCGCCGTTGCTGCTAGTTAAGTACCCGCTATCATTGGAGTCAGCCAAATAGTGATTGGTTTTATTTCTGGTGAGTCTATAAGGTGTACGTTCCTTGCGGTCAGCAGCGCTAAAAGAGCTTGAACCTAGTTTTGTTTTACCAGCAAGGCGCATTTGATTTGAAGTTGCTGATCTCGCGAGTGGATTGGAATTTTCATCGGGTTCCAAAGTTTTATCACGGTCTTCATCGCGCTTATGCCGTCGTCCAACTCGGTCTAAGACATCTGAGTATTTTGACTCAAGCCGAGATATCGTAGAGGCCTTACTGCCGCCCGCAAAAGCTGTGGGCGTTTTGTCTTTATCGATGTCATTTTTCTAAATAGGACCATACATTTCAGAAAAACGAAATCATTATTTTGTAAAAAAAGCTTTGCATTATAAAAAAAAGTATCAAAGATCATTTTGAATTTCTTCATTTAAAAATTATTTTGAAGATCCCTGCTCTGACTTGCATTTCATTTTGAGTTGTTTCTTTGCACCTAAGAAATTCAACTATAAAACAATATAAATGTAAATGGATTGCTAAAAAATAAAATAACAAAGAGATATAATCAGAATTTTCGATCAAAAACTTCGCACTTATAAAACAAAATTATTTTGCTGCCAAAACATCGTCTATCTATATTTGCTACATGTGCGTATTCATTGGACGCGTTCGTGAAACGACCTTGAAAAAAATAAAAAAAAATCACCAAATACAACACAAAGCTTTTTTATAGCCATAAAGTAAGCGGCGGCAAATACAAGAGAATTGTGGAAAAGTGAAACAACCATTTCAACTTAATAGATTCACGCGTATTAAACGATATACAGGAGGGTGGGAATCGGTAGAACACCGGAGAATGTAAGATTCCTGGGAATATTCTGAACCACTTTTCTTAGTTCCATTTTTCAAAATTCGCAAAACGAACGGAGATATAGCCATCGGAAAATCGGTTTATGAAAACCGTTATAAGTTCGGAACCCCTTAATGGATTTTAATAATATTGATGTCATATGAAAGGTATTGGCTACAAAATCGAAACAAAAAAGTTTCAATCCTAATTATTATACCGGTTTTCATAAAGCTATATCCCGATCTTCGAGCGTTCTTTTTGCAAACTTCGAAAAATGGAACTAAGAGAATTTGCTCGGAATAACCCCAGGAATCTTACATTTTCCGGGGTTCTACCGATTGCCGCCCACCCTGTATGTCCACTTTTTTTCGGTAGAACAGGAGTCGACGTGCACTGAATATTTTCTCCAATCGCATTCGGTAGATCAGAAACTTTTCTCAACTTGTCTTAAAAAAATAAACACGAAACAAAAGAAAAACCAAAATTAAATCTTATTTTTTTTTTCAGTGTTTCATCGCAAGCTTCCGGGTCGCGTCAAAACAAAGAAGCAAAAAAATTTTATAAAATCGGTGAGAAACTCACAAATAAATATATATATTTTTTGTTTTATTATTTTGTTGTTTTGTTTATTGTTCGGTTTTGTGTTAAGAGCTTTAATCCCACATGGAATTTGCAACCTTTAATCCAAATCTGGCATTGAATTTATACAACTCTACAAACTTCAAGAAAGCAATTTTTCTTCAGTAACTTTCATTCCGATCGTGTAAAGTGCCAAAAATTACTGACCATACGAAAAACTTGTATTTTTGTCACTAAAAAGGAGTTAAATAATATCTAGAAGTCATGGAGGTGAAGGAAAAATTTTACGGAGGTTAGTTAAGGAAAGTGTTTGGTCTATCGAAACGACACTTTCCGTGTACCAAAAATGAGTGGCATTGTTAAGTTACTTAAATGCGGACAACTAATTGTTGAATAAGCAAAACTAAACCTAACCGCTTAGGGTTTTCTTAAAATTGCCTCAAATTAAAACTAATTTTCATACTAAAATATTTTCCGAAGTATTGGTATTTCTACCATCAATATTATAAAAAACACCTAAATGAATCATGATACAAAAATATCAATAAATAAATTGGAATACAGAAAGCTAAAAATAATAAACTTCAAGAGAGAGCTTTTCCAAAAATGATCTTTGATATAGTTTTTTTCTTCTCTGCTTGAGATTATTCCAATACTAACATCATCACTGCGTTTTCCAAAGGTGCGCATCAAAGGTTTATAATAAGAGCTAACGGGGCTTAAATTTGAACGTAACCGATCTAGTGCAGATACTGCAGTAGTCGAACTTTTTTGATAACGTCCCATGCCATAACCACTCGATGGGTTGTAACGCCTATGACGATCGCTCATCGAAGCGACTTTATCGTCGATGCCGTTAAGTGAAGAATTATTATTTTTGTCTTTTGCTGAGGGAGTTTGCTGGTCGTCGACGTTTGTTGGAGTTTTGCTGCTGGTTCTACGTTCCCTAGTTTGTGGACTTTTGATTTCACTGCAGATAAAAACGATTTTTAATTCGTAAGAAATTTAATTAAATTTCACAACCATATATATTTAAATCACAGCACTTGCACTCATCACTTTGATATGTATCTATAATATACTTTTCATTTTATTATATTTTTTTTTGCGATATATACTACATATACTATATTTTCTATAAAATTTTTCTATTATTTTTTGCGCATAGCGCGCTTATTTTGATTTTCTTGATTTCCGCCCGAACAAAGTGGCCGTCGAAATAACAAAATTTTACTGATCGTCGCAACGCAGTGAACAAATAATTTTCCTACAAGAATACAAAAATTTTAAATAAAGAAAAATAATGTGAAAATGTGTGAAATTTTGCCTTCTGTTGAGCATAGCTATGGGATATTTGTGCAACCCGACAAGGTGATGGTGGGATGACATACGGAATTGAGGCAAAAAGATACAACGAATCGATAGAGAGTGTGTTTTAAAAAAGAGCTCCGTACTTTTGACATATTTGTACGGGGGCGGTCGTTTATTTTCGAAAAAAAAAAAAAAAATAATAAAATTTTTTTTTTTTAAAGTAGAATTTTTTCTGAAAACGTAGAAACAATAAAAAAATAAAACCGTGCAACAAAGGTAAATTGTAATTATATTAAATAATATAATAAGCCAAGACTGTGCTCAACTTTTTTGTATTTTCTTTTCTTTGTGCACCTGCATATGTGTGCGTATTTACATTGAACTACTTTGAGTATTTATTTGATATGCTCTCATAGTGGATGTCGTTGTTTTGTATTTTTGCGATCGGGATGTGAAGTCTGAAATATTTAGTTTGCGATACTTATAAATGCTGTATACAATGCTCGAGATAGCATCAGTCCTCGTCGAATAACAGGTGACGAACAAAAACGTTACCAACATCAACATTGACAGTTGGGGAATTGGTGTCTTCTACTTCCTTCTAAAATATGTCTCAGTATAAGCCAAGGGTGTGAGCGCAAGTGAAAAAAAGTGAGCCAACTTTGGGGTCGTCTACAACAAACACAATATTTCAATATTTACCAAATTTCTCAGAACTACAACACCCATGAAAAATTGTTTTTGTTGTTTTTCTACGCAACCAACTGATAATTCATACTTCGCTTCAAATTTGTGTTTGATTCTTACGTGTATGAAAAAAAAAACAATTTTTCCGAGAAATTTGGAAAATATTGAAATATTGTGTTTGTTGTAGACTAGCCAAAATTCTACGCTGACTGCGCTTGGCACGGTGGTTTTGAAACGCTGACACCCTTGGTATAAGCCTTGAAAAAGTCACAAAAAAAGTTATTGTTGCAGCAAAATTCAAAAAAAAAACTTTTTAACTTAAAATTTCTAACAAAATAGCTATAAGTTAAAGGTCGAACACAAAAAAAAAAAATTTTATGTTATTTTTTCGGGTTAGTTTTTATTTTTAAATTTTGTTTTTTAGGAGGTTTAACTAACCAATTATTTCCAATTGTAAATTAAAACATTCAAATACAATTTTTAGCCGACGTTTCGTCAATAGAATTTTGACATCTTCATATTTTTTCACGATCTGGAATGCAAGGAACTTTTCGATTACTACTTTATGCATTGCACAGATTAAATGGAAAATAAGCTAGCAAATTAAAAAAAAAAATAGGGTAAGGAAAGGTTATATGGACCACACATGATCAAACTTTACGACAATACAAAAACAGCTGTATTAATGATCTTCTTCAGATTGAGAATCTAGTTGCAGTTTTCATTATGAGTTTGATACTGATGATGTATACTGTACTACTCTTTACTCAGAAGATCCCCGTGGCGAGGTTTGGGTTGAATTTGTCACCTGGCATTCTTGGAGTCATGAAGTGCGCCGGATGTGAAAGTCACATTTTTATAAGCAACTACCGTATGGGGCAATATGGACTAAATGGTCAATGTAACAATCTACTTTTTTTTCCCATTCATGTTGAGTATTTTTAGTTTATAAATTTTTTTTCTTTATACTAATGAGATATTTATCTAAATGGTGTTCCATTTTTACCACCCTTACCCTAATAATTTTTATTGTAGAATTTTTTGGCAAATGGTCAATAAAAACTGGATCAAAAACCTCAAATTCAGGAAGTTTATTAATACATACCCGTATTTATATATACGTACGTAAGAATCATAAAAAAATTAATCTTTCCTTATCCACTTTTCGAGGAAGATATGCATATGAAAAGATTTTTTTTGTTAAAAATTTCCTGCCGCTATATAAAGGGTGTTTTTTTTAGAGGTATAGAACTTCGAATTGAAATAAAACACAAGAAAATCGTTTTAATGTCCATCAATTTGGCTTTATTGGAAGGATAATTTTATGCCATTAATGTTTAAATATGATTTCGGCATGATCACACGATCTTGGTGGCCAATTGACAGGTCCATTCCGCGAAATTATGCGCTCATCGAATGTTTCCTTCAATAAATCTATTGTGACGTGCGCTGTGTGGCATGTAGCGCCGTCTTGTTGGAACCACAACTCATCCACATTCATGCCATCCAATTCGGGAACAAAATAGTCGGTTATCATGGCTCTATACCGGTCTCCATTAACGGTAACTGACTCTCCAGCATTATTTCGGAAGAAGTATGGCCCAATGACTCCAGCCCATAGAGCACACCAAACAGTCAGTTTTTGTGGATGTAATGGCGTCTCAAGGGTCTCATGTGGATTCTCTTCACTAAAAATGCGGCAATTTTGCTTGTTGACGTAGCCATTCAACCAAAAATGAGCCTCACTCTGAACAAAATTTTGCGATGAAAATCAGCATCGAGATCAATCTCATTTTCGGCCCATACACCAAAATCACGACGCATTGCATGGTCTCGCGGCTTTAATTCTTGCACAAGCTGGATCTTGTAAGGTCGCAAGCCAAGATCTTTGCGCAAAATCTTCCATAAAGTTGATGGACAATTGCTGTGCACGGTGGCGAATCGATTCATTCGGGTCCTCTTCAACATTTTGCTCTACAGCGGCAATTGTTTCTTCGGTGCGCACTGTTCGACATCTCTGCGGATGCGTATTATCACATAGAGTAAACGTAGTGCGAAAACGATCCATGGTTAACCGAATTAATTGCTCTGATGGACGATTATGTCGACCATAAAATGGACGGAGCTTGCGGTAAACTTCGCGAACTGAACCATTATTTTCGAAATAAATTTGCACGATTTGCAAGCGTTGTTCTTTTGTCAACCTGTTCATGATGAAATCGCAAACCAAACTGAACATAAATGACATTAGAGTTGCCAGATTTGACCACAAAATGCCAGTTTTATCTCTATTCGAAAAACAAACCTCTAAAAAAAAAACACCCTTTATATAGGAATTTTTTGCACAAAATTTTTGGCTACACAAGCAATGAATGGAATTTTACAATTTTCACATGAGCTAATTTGTATGGTACATTGCCAATAAATAAGGAATAAATTTCAAATTTTATTTTATATAAAAATTTTTATCTTTCTTTCTTCAGGTGGCAAACAAGCCTTTTGGCTTGAATTTTCGTGGTGGCGTAGTGGTGTCAAACAACTTTTTACTCTTGGAGGACAAAGAGGAACATTGTATTAAAACTCCAAGATTGCTCATTCTTGCTCAGTTCTTGAGGGGCAGGCCATGAACCTCGTGACGCTATGGAGTGCTTAAGTCGGACGATTTTGAGATCTAATTGATCACTTTCCTTTTATAACCAGTCACAATTTAGGGCTCATAAGAGACTTTAGCCCCCATAGCCTACCCCCTCGATATGCCACTGGTCATGTTCTCTATATGGACTTGTCTCTACCTAATTAGTCATATTTGTTTTCTTTTATTTTTATTAAAATTGTTTTTGTAAAAGCTTCTGATAGCACTACATTAAAACTTGAAAAATCTTTGGATTGCGCTTGTAATTTAACAAACAAGATATCTTATTGAAAAAAAAAAAAATTATAATAATTATTTTGTGGTAAATTTACAAGAAAAAATAAACAAATGGAGTAGGTAATTATTAGCTACCATCCAAGCATGTGTTAAATGTCATTGGAATAATTATGCACTTCTTGCATGGTTCAAGATGCAATCAAAATTCTTTAGATATTATTACTTCAAGAGTTTAAAAACTTATAAACTTAAATTATTTTTAATGGTAAAACATAAGCAAAATCTTTTGCTGCATTTATCATAACATATGTACGTACATATATACAGTCTGTTAAATAAGAGCGTGGTCATTGTTGTGAGAAAATGAAAATACCCATTGCGAAAATTCTTTTTAATATTGATTTATTTGATCGAAAACTTCAATGCAAATACATTAATAGCAGGTCCAATCACCCCCAGCATCAATTATAGCTTGACATCTTCGCGACATACTTTGAACAAGATTTTGCGCATACTCTTCTGAAAACGACCTCCAAATTTTGTGAATGCGTCGAACCAGCTGTTTCAAGTTGCAGGGTCCAGGGTCCAGGCATGCCTGATGATAGGAAAGGCCCAAAAAGAGGATTCATCAGTGAAGATAACGTTGCCCCAGTCACGATCCAAATTGTCTTTGGCCCATTCAAGACGTTTTTGGACATGTTTTTCACTGAGCATCGGTTTTTGCAAAGTACTTCGGTATTTCACACTATTTGCAATCAAATGATTACGAATAGTTCCGTGGGAGATATTCAAACCTTTTTGGGACAATTTCGAAGCACCTTCACGCAAAGTTAATGTTGGATTTTTCGAAAATAGAGCACAGATCAGTTTTTCCTGTTTTTCCGTCACTACACCGACAGACCCGCGATTTGGAAAGTCATCGACATTTTTTACTTCTTTGAAGCGATTCACCCACTTACTCACAAACTGTTTCGACTTTTGCATATACTTCGCAGCCGCCGCTTGGGTTATTTTGGAACCTTTGGAGTGCAAACACTAAAAAACGGCTTCAAAGCGCGACGCGTACGCGGTACTCATTTTGGAAAAATGCTGAGAACGCATTGAAAACAGTGGTCAGCTGATTCACTTTCACGAAGCATGAAGTACAATACTGCCCTCTGTGTGAGAAAAAAAAATTACAGCATTATACTTTACCGATCGCGAGTAATCGTGACCACGCTCTTATTTAACAGACTGTAAATTGTACAAAATTAAATTAAAACCGTTTCCGCATTTTTATTTCATCACTAAATGGAAGCAACGAACATCTATCTATGCAAGCAACTGAATTCTACTTCCTAATTCAGCGACACTCGACTACTCGTAGTCGAGCAAGATCAGACCGACTGTCGATCGAATGCTTGACAAGGTAACAAGGTTCAAAGTAGGTGTTTGTGCAGCGGGAATAATTTTAGACAAAATTTCGGACTAAAATAAATAAATGAAATTATTTTCAATAAGCAGCGTCTTGGCCTTGTTAGCATTGAACAACAATGAAATTCGTTTGAGTAGCAAATCAGAGCAGACTCATAAAAAATTACTATTGTGGTGAGAGAGAGTGGGGAAAACTGCAATTTGTTTAATAAAACCTTGAACTCAAAAAAGTGATCTCACGCTGAGTTTTGATGTGAAAGCAAGAGATTAACACAGCCACAAAAAAAATTAAAAATTTAGTCAAAATTAATTGTGAAAAACTTTAATTACTCGCGAAGAAATTTTTTAAAAATTACGCACTTCACTAAAAAAAAAAAACAAATTTTTAACGTATGTACAGTAGGGTGTCTCTTATTTACCAAACTTTTAATATTTATGAAAGCACAAGCTAATGGATTCAAATAACTATCTTAACCCTTTCGACCCGGGAAAAAACTGTGGGGTACACAATATTTGTGATAGGTTAATCTTTTAAACTAAATTTAAGTAAAATGTTTGACAGTCTCTAAATTAAAATTTTCACCGCCATAGGCGCTTTCGGTCTATACTCCCAACAGATGTTTTCGATTTGAATTTTTGGGATGCAATGTCCTTGGAGTGGTTATAAGAAAAACAGTAGCTACTAAAAATTGCATTAATTTCATTAATTCATTCAATTTAAGTGAAGTTAAAATTTTGAACTACTTAAGTGCCGTTAATAATAGTTAAGATTCTTAATGCGGTTCCTAGCTTACACTGGAAAATGCATCGTAAAAATTTACGTAACTATGGGGAACACGCATACTAGAAGGAAAGAAAGAAAATGTAGACCACATGAAATCAAGAAAATCAAACACACGCACCTTTAGGGTAAACTGAAAATACAAAAAATGTCGGCCGGCTGATAAAAAGATTAGGGTACGTTGGTGCTGTGATTTTATTTAATTTATTTTTTTTTTTTTTTCTAATTATTGGTTGGATTTTAGACCGCAACCGTATATAAAAGCAAAAAAAAAAAAAAAAGAATTTTTTTGACCGAGTTTTTCTCGATGATAGGTTTTGTATTAATTTTTTTGCAATTTATTTTTATTTTTGCGTACCGAACACGCTTTTGCTGTTGTTGATGTTCATCCGTTCGCTCGGTCGGATTGCGCCGAAACCGCTGTAACAGACTATTGCAACTGTCGCTCAACAACTGCGTGACACTTGCTGCTGTAGCGCTGCGCATATAGCGATGGCGAGTACGCGGCTGCTGTTGTTGATTTGTCGCTGTCGCTTTCACTGTTGACGTTTCTGTTGTCGTTGAACTGCTGTTGCCTTTACTTTTTGCGGATGGATCCTCAAATGTTTGCGTTTTTGGCTCTGTTGGTGTTTTCCGTATTGTTGTAGAATTTTCAACAACAGCAATATCGCCAATATCTGTCGTTGACATTTTGCAATCTTTTGGTTTTCTATCACTTTTTTCGCGCTGAAAACGATTCAAAAATGTTGTTGCCATTGCCAATTTATTTATTTTTTTTTTTTCCAAATGTTGTTAATAAAATTTTCTCAAATTTCTATTTCAAAATTTATTTGTATTTCACTTGCGGTGATTTTTTTTCGTTTGTTGAAAAACAATTTCAAACAATTTGGCTTATTTCCATGTTGCCATTTGGGAAACTGTCTGGAAATACCACTTTATTTACGAAAACATATTATTTATAAGCATCATCCTAAATTTTTTATTTCTATTTTTTCACGTTAAGACTGGTAATTTATCATTGATGACATTATTTTTAAATGTATTTTCAAAAGCATTTTTTTTCAAAATTCGAGAACACCTTTTTGTATTATCCCATTGTTTGTTTTTCTTTTATTCGAATTTTTTTAATACATATTTTTTATTTGTTTGTTTTAGCATTTGTACACAACAGTAGAAAAAAATTATAGAATCCTTCTAGAGCTAATATAAACAGTTATGCTCGGCACACCCTACGAAATAATTGATTTTTTGAATGAATAATGATTTTTCGAAATAAGTACATGTACCTATAAAAATTTTGATCGAAAGAAAGGCAACAAAACCAATTTTGTTTTTCTTTTCTCTATTAATGCATATAAACAGTTTCCTTATAATTTGCACAAATGTGTCTTAAGGATTCAAACATAATGTATTGCAGTTTTTACCGTTTGAAGATAAGATAGAAAAACAAAAACTCGAAATTCCTGTAGGAATACATCATTTTTGAAAAATTAAACCTAAAATTAGATACGAATTGACAACGGCAGTACTCAATAGTATGACACAAGATCGGTTGCTTACTCAACTTTTATTAAAAGTGGAATACATCGCCTTTGAATATACACGACACAAATGAACTCATATTTATAAGTCATTTTTCTTTTAACAAATTTCTAGAGATACCAAACTAGGTATGAAGAACATACTTGATCAATCATTTTATGCACATAAAAATGTTTTTAATTTTACAACCCCATTTTATTAAAATCTTAGCATCAATACAATTAATCTTAAGCAAAACCAATAAATTAATAATTTAAAAATCTACTTAGTTTTACAAAAGGAAGGTTAAAAATCAGACAATTGTGGGTTTACAAAAGCTTCATATGTGATGATTTGAATTTTAGTTAACTTGATTTGAATTAAGACCCTTGAATTTTCAACCATCATTATATTACTGCATAAAGTCGAATAACACTAGTTTACAAATGATTAACATTTTTTTTCCCAGCGAATGCCGTTACTCATTTTATATGGAAAATGGGCTGCTGATTCCGAAAATCGCATTTTTTTTTTTTTTATTTCGTGTCGTTTTCGAGATATCGGTCATTTTCGGTTTTTGGACCAAAAAAAAAAGATAGTTCCACTTAAATACAAATATCTCAAGAACCAATGTTTGTATTCAAACAAATAATATGTCATATTAAAAATAATTAAATTACCTACAAATAATACACACATCACTTTTTGGCTGGTTTGTTAGTTTCGATGAAATAAATTGATTTCTGAAAAAAAGAGTATATTTTTCCGAAAAAATTACACAAATGTCTAAATCATCTGCAGATTTTTACAGGAAAAAAAAATTTTAAAAATCATTTTGTATTTTTATATCATAGTCTATAAATTTGTTAGGCAAATAAAATGCTATTTAAGAAAATCGATGGAAAAATGCAAAAGTTGTATACAATTCATTGATAAGTTACCAAAATGCGATTTTCCCTATTTTTCCGTTTTTTTGTAATAAACTGTTCGAAAATTTGAAACTTTTTGTAAAAGAAATTAGAAAATCCAAAAAATTCTTAAAGAAGGCATTAAAAGAAAAAACTCGTGCCTCGCCGTTTTTCTCTAGCACGTCAGATTTTTTTTTAATCGATTTTTGAAGTTTTTTAATCCACTGTACATGAAAAAACAGAATTAACGCATTCTTGTGTTAAATCGATGAATTTAACTATATGATCCTTACATCTGAGGTGTATCATGTCTTCAGCAAACTTATGCAGGATACTACGCGGAATATTTTTGTAGACAATTTTAACCCTCTCTAACCCCCACATGTAGGTCAAAATGACCTTCATGTGGGGATCAAAATGACCCACATGTGAGGGTTTTAGAGGGTTAAAATTTTCTACAAAAATATTCCTCGCAGTATCCTGCATAAGTTTACTGAACACATAATACACCTCAGATGTAAGGATCATATAGTTAAATTCATCGATTTAACACAAGAATGCGTTAATTCTGTTTTTTCATGTACAGTGGATTAAAAAAATTCAAAAATCGATTAAAAAAAAATCTGACGTGCTAGAGAAAAACGGCGAGGCACGGGTATTTCCTTTTAATGCCTTCTTTAAGAATTTTTTGGATTTTCTAATTTCTTTTACAAAAAGTTTCAAATTTTCGAACAGTTTATTACAAAATAACGGAAAAACGCATTTTGGTAACTTATCAATGAATTGTATACAACTTTTGCATTTTTCCATCGATTTTCTTAAATGATATCTTATTTTCTTTACAAATATAAAGTCTATGATACAAAAAAAAAATATTATAAAAAAGTTATGCCTTCTTGTATAAATTTGAAGTTGAATTTGATTTTTTCTTAATTTTTTCGAAAAAAAAAATTTTTTTTTTTAGAAATCAATTTATTTCACCGAAACTAACGAACCAACCAAAAAGTGATGTGGATGTCATTTGTAGGTAATTTAATTACCTTTAATATGACATATTACTTGTTTAAATACAAACATTGGTTCTTGAGATATTTGTATTTGGAATGGAACTATCTTTTTTTTTTGGTCCAAAAACCGAAAATGACCGATATCTCGAAAACGACACGAAATAAAAAAAAAAAAATGCGATTTTCGGAATCAGCAGCCCATTTTCCATATAAAATGAGTAACGGCATTCGCTGGGAATTTTGGCTGTAAACTAGTGTAATCTAATAACCTGTGATTAAGCACTTGAAAACATTATTTCCGAAAAAAAAAAAAAAATTAATAAAATTTAATAAGTACGGGTGAACAGAGCAACAAAACAATTTGAACAGAAGGAACATAATGATTTTTTTTTTTTTTCTTCTTTTGTTCATTTTAATATTAATGATATTTTCCTGTGTCTTTTCAATTTTAAATTTAAATTAGCTTCGACATAAATAGAACCCGACTAAGTATTTGGCGGTAATTTTTGCTGCATATAGACACTGTTTATACTATAAGTATACAATGACGATGATCTCTTGTTTTTGCTGTGATATATACGTAAGTAGCATGGATAATATCTGCTGGCTTTGCGTCAAACGGTAAGGAATAAAGATTTATCTATTTTTCATACATCTTAAAAACTTATTTTTTACTGTCGGATATTTCATTAATGTATTTAAATAACTTTTTTTTCCACGAATTTTCGTTTAAATGCTTTAATAGCAGATCTTTATGTATTTTTTTCTAAATACTCAATTGATGTTTCGATTATATTTCTTAAGAGGTTAATAATTTTTTTTAGTAAATTACACACGCGTCAAGCTTTTATAAATAGATTTATTTTTAATTTTATTAACATTTTCTAGTTTTGTAAGAAATTTAAAATTTGCAACGATCACAAAAAACGCAATAATACGGAAGTTCAATTTAGTAACTGAAAAATAAAACAACCGCAGAATGATCGTTCGAATGTAAAACTAAATTGTACAAGCAACGCAGAAGGAGAGAAAATATTTTATCCTCATTGTTGAAGAAAAATCTTAATATACATGGTAGTTCAACAACGTATACACGAACAGAGGAAACGAAAAAACAAATGAGAATCAACAAAGTGTATCGAAATAGAAAAAGAAAAGAAGGGTGTGAAGCCATGTGCAGAAAAGAAAATTAGAGAGAGTACCGAATATTTTCATAATAAAAATTTTCAAAAATTTACTTTACCATGAGCTTTGGAATTGTTTTTGAAAAGCCCAATTACGACGAGATCATTGTAAATATAAAATGTTTAAATTAATTGTATACTTTTTTTAAATACGCAAACATTGATGATTTAAACTATTGTGAGCAATAAACGCAAAAGGTATATTTTCAGAATTATGGTCTTTCATTTTTAATCCTGAATATCGAGAGTTAAACGTTGAATGACATCTGAATTACACAGCATCTGCAAGTGACTTTTTCAATAAAATACTGAATTTCCATAAAAGTACAATCATTAGGTATTTTTACCTGGAAAGTTTTCCGAGATTTTTGTAAATGAGTTATTTTATAGATTTCAATGTAATCTTTCAGAATTTCAACTTTGCTACATCGAATCGTGTTAGCTCTCGCCGCCATATTGGAAAAATTGCGTCCAAAATCAGTTTTTTACAAATATCTCTTTAACTACTGATGAGTGCGCACAGTGATGTGTTGAGCTTTAAATTACGATAGCTTATGAAAGGTGAGTCACACGTTTAAAGTAAAAATACTTATTTATTGGGAATTATTTACTTGAACTACAAGCTACATATGTATATTGTTTTTTTTTTTTTTTTTTTTTTTCTTATACCTATAGTTAAAGGAGATATTTTCTCAACAAACCTAAAATTTTGAACAAAAACTTTTTTTTTAAACATGTACATATGTATCTCCAAAACGGTTCGCCAAAGAAAAAAAAAATGTTCATACATTTTGTGGAACGTTCAATTCCCTACAAGGGTCTTTTCGAACTGTTTTTTCTTTCGACTTACCGTTCATAAGATATCGCGACTTGATGATCATTCAAAATTGAACAAAGCAAAAAGTACGTCTCTGGCATACAAGTGTATATAGTAAAATATTCAATTTTGAATGATTTTCAAGTCGCGATATCTAATGTTCGATAAGTCGAACAAGAAAACAGTTCGAAGAGACACATTGAACGTTCTACATAGGCATAAACATTTTCTTTTTTTTTTTTCTAGGACGAACCGTTTCAGAGATATTTTGAAAAAACGGTTTTTCTCAAAATTTTATGTTATTTTATAAGCTACAATATTACGCTAAAATATTTTTCTCCAAAAGTAACCGTTAAAGAGATTTTTGCAAAAAACTGATTTTGAACGCCATTTCTTCGAGGTGGCAAAGTTGAAATTATAAAAGAGCACATCGTAATCTATAAAATAACTCATTTTCAAAAATCCCGGAAAACTTTCCAATTTTATTCTCCCAAATGATTGTACTATAAATACAAACGTTTTTTTCTACTCAAATTTATATTCGTATACAAATTGTTTCTCTTTTTGATATCACCTTTTCAGGCACTACGGTTTTTTGTTTTGCTTACCATACATAAAAACAAAATATATAACGCAGTACCCTATCGATGGCACACCACCATTTCATATGATTCATAAAGCTTGAATTTTTTTTTTTTTTTCGCCTCGATAGCAAATTTGAATAAGGTGCAAAATTTTTTGGTGAATGAAACACTCATTGCTCGTCAAACTTATCCTTGTTTTCGTTCGCGATCAAGACTTTAGTTGAAATATATATGGAGAAGTAAAAACACGCCATGCTCAAATTTAAAAAAAAAAAAAATCTTAATTTTTTTAAATAACTCAAATGAATTCATAATGGGAATCAATCTTTGATTGGCAGATCAATAATGATTTGAGTGGCGCGAAGCAGAACCAATACACTGAATTGAAGTTACTATCCAATATATTGATATACTCCAGAGCGTAATGTTACCACGTGTTGAAGAGAATTTGCTGGTCATATGGAAATTTCAGTAATTCAGTTCAGGGCAATTCCATCACTGTTCTGAATTGAGCATCCTTAACCACGGACTTAAATCCAAACGAGCATCCGTGGAATGACGTTAAGAATCACTCAATACTCAAAATGTTACGAATTTCGAAAAGTTATTCGAAATAGTTAAAGAAGCCTGGTAGGCCATTCTTTTGGAACGGTGCTGGGCCCTAATCGAATCGATGCAATGGCGTTGTGTGGCTGTGATTTAGCAAAAAGGCTTTGCAACCAGGTAAAATTAATAAATTTTTCGATATTTTTTAATGAGTTCTAATATTTTTCAATCAGTTTTTGAATCGTTCTTAAGTATTTTTCTTCTGAAAATTTGACTTTTTTTAACTTTATTGCAAAATTTCAATGGAAAAATTTTAATGCCAAAACTATAATGCACATTATTCGAGTGAGAAATATCACAGCAAACAAAGAAAATCAAAAAAGTCCCGTTGTTGCGATGTAAATAAGTAAGAGATGTGCATATACATTGACGATATCGTTCCTAAGTATTTTTCAACGGCTGTATGTCGGAAAATAATGATACAATTGGAAAAGTTATAGTTATGGCTTAAAGAGAAAGATCAATGCTATTCAATGCCGCTGATAAAAATGAACTACACTACTTCCTGGATGTACGCGATCTGTCTGAAAAAAAAAAAACTTTTTCTTCACATTAATGCTGGAATTAGCCAAGAAGTAGCGTTTCGTAATGTAACGTCACGGTTGCTTGTCAACGTAGCATCGATTAGTGAAAACGGTAGGCAACGTTCGAAATGTCACCTTACAACTTAAAAATTACTTGAAAAATTCCAGTTTTTGTAAACAAGCATCCATTGTCATACATATTTTAATCAATTTGTTAAAAAAATTACATTTATAACATCCAAATTTAATTTATTTTATCTAACGTAGCGCGACGTTTGAAAATCTAATTTCAACAGGTCTCAACGTTGCGTACCGCTACTTTACGATTTCAGTAATCGCTTACACGCTTCTGCTATTTGATAGATTTTGACAGACGTCACGATACGAAACGGTACTTCTTGGCTAATTCCACCATAAATCAAGGATAACTCGGATCTCAGACGTGATAGGACAAAACGGATGCCATCGAGATCAAATTCACAGTATAATCGAAAAGCGTAAGTGCTCGTTGTATTCGGTAGATCATAGGAATTTAATGCCGGGATCGATTTTTAAATTCTTCGCGATAAGCGATGCGTCGCAAAAATGTTTAATTTGAACTATTAATTATTCGAAAAAGTAATAAACACTGAAAATTTTATTTTTTGATCAAATCACCTTTTAAAAGAATTCATTTTATTTTATTTTTTAGCTCACCCAACAAGGTAAAAACACCATAAAAAAATTAATACCAAAATACAATACATTTATACAGCAAAAAAAAAAAAAAAAAATATTAATATAAGATACAGTGAATATTAATCACGATTGATAGAAAACTAAGACTCAAATAAGGCAAAACATTTCCATAACAAATTGAAGCAGAAAATGCACATACTTCCTTGCTAAAAAAAAATAGCCCATAGGCTTCATTATTTCCTAGCAATATCTTAAAAGATATGACAATATAATAGGTTAAGTTTGCACAAATATGTACATATGTTTGGACAATTTATATCGATTGATGAATTTTGTTTGCGTATAAAAACGGCAAATTGCAATCAGCTGACCTCATTTGATATAATCAGGTGTAATTGAACTATGAAAAAAAATTTTCAACGGAAATTTTATTAACAAATAAATTGGCTTATTTGGAAACATCAGTTGCAAAACAATAATTTCCCGAAATTAAAAGAAGGATATCCCTGTAGGACCACGGACAATTCCAAAACTAGTTTGTAAGCTACACACCGACTTAACCAAATTCTGCTCCCATCACATATAAAATTCTATTTACGATTTGTATTGCTTGTCATTGGACGTAACCAATTGTCTCCTTATGCATTATATTGAGACCAGAAAAATGTCAATTGTCTCCTTATACGTTACAATTCGGACCAGAAAAAGGAAAATTGTATGTTTTATTTTATTTCATAAAATTTAATTTAATATACAAATTTTACACAAAAATGTCAAAAGTTTTCATAGACAAATGTGTTTGTTATATTTTTCTGTGTTCGAACCTCAGCGTGGATGAATATTTTTTTATAAATTTTATTATCATTTTATACCTCGGCTGTATTGGACACATGTTTCATTTTCCGCTCCGTAGACTTCAGACAAATTGTGTACAAATTAAAAGAAATTTAAAAATTGGAATTGAAAATCACCGAGTGGAGGATTTGAACCCGGGTCTCTCTAGGCAGCGCAAGTCATTAGACCGATACACTATCGTTTCCTCTGCATCACAATCGCCCCACTCTAATCGTTATAATTTCACTGACACAATCGATACACAATTGAAAAAAATGTTGGTACTAATGAGGGCTTTTTCATTACATTTAGATCTTTTTGATACAAATGACCAGCTTTGCATTACATTTGAACCAGTTTTGTTACAAGGGTGGCGCGTTCATTCTCAAATTTGAAAAGTTTTTTGATCTCAATAATTCTTTGAAGCAGAAACCAAGATAAATATGAGTTTAAAATCTCATCTTTCAAATCATCTTTTTTAGTAAATTTCGAAATTCAAAATGGCGGCCACAAAATGGCGACTACAATCAGAAATTTAACAAAAAATAGTTCGGATTTTTTTGGAAAAAAATCCAAGTGAAGTTTTTTCACTAAAAAAGTCTTTGTTTATGTATGGTAAATAAACTGTGAAAAATCAATCGCGAAATCGTGTTCGCATAAAAAGGAAGGTCAAAGGTCGCAAAAATCATTATAAGTGTGTTTCGTAACACGTTGATTTTTAAATTGGCTCATGAACGATAATACCCTATTCTCACTCGAGAATCTTGAGTTCGATCTCCCGTGAACACGAGTTTTTTTTTACTTGTCACAGGCGAATTTATAGCTTTATTTCAAAAATTTGTGTAGCAAACAAAAAAAAACGCTTACATGAAGACCAAAATATCGGACCATACAGCGCAATCCACATTCTTTACAAATATATGTTACAGGGTCATTTCATCTGAAATCGTCCAGGCAGAATTTTTTTTTTGCATATTATGTTTTCAATAGTTTCTACATTGAAATCGATGAGACACGTATTTTTTCCTTTTGCTTGATTTTGAGTTCTTTCGTCGTGAGGAATTTTTTAAAATTCGTCTACAAACTCGATTTTGCGCTATTGTCGCATGTCAATTTTCACGGAAAATGTGATAACTTTGCGAAAAAACGTCCGGTCTTCGTAATTTTTGGTATGATACAGGGTATATATCAAAAATTAATTTTTATATCATTTGAAAAAAAAAATCAAAAAATTTTTGAATTGAAAAATTTCCAATTGCATCAGTTTTTTTTTTCTTCATATTTTTTTTTTAAATAGCCATACATATAAACAATATTATGTAACAGCCTCTATTAGCGCAAATTCGTTGTTAGGGAATTATGATTTTTTAAAAAAACAGTCCCAATTATTTAGTAATGTTGGGCTTCATTCATGATATATGTTATCATTTAGTCAAAAGTAGCTCAATCGTTATGATATTTTGTCTGTCAACAGTCAAAGCTCCGTTCTAGAAGAAAAAATCATGAAGTGTAGTACATTTTTGGATATTTTTTTATAACCGTCCTTAAAATAGAAAAAAAATCAAATGACTTTTAGCCCAAAAATTCTAGCATTGCTACGATTTGTCCATTCTTTATTACTGTTTTTGTATATCAATTTGTAAGTAGACAATTTTCAGAAGCTTTATTCATACCTTAATTTCGTTTTTTATTCAACATTATTTTTCAAACTCCATGCAAGTAGGTACATTTATTCGAGTAATTTGATTATTGCTGCAACATTGTTCCACTGGGTCTTCTTGGTCTTTCTGAACTTTTGTACGTCTCGAGATTCAAGTAATTTGACAGCCACATTTGGAGTATGCTTCTGAAAATTGTCTACTTACAAATTGATATACAAAAACAGTAATAAAGAATGGACAAATCGCAGCAATGCTAAAATTTTTGGGCTAAAAGTCATTTGATTTTTTTTCTATTTTAAGGACGGTTATAAAAAAAATATCCAAAAATGTACTACACTTCATGATTTTTTCTTCTAGAACGGACCTTTGACTGTTGACAGACAAAATATCATAACGATTGAGCTACTTTTGACGAAATGATAACATATAGCATGAATGAAGCCCAAAATTACTAAATAATTGGGACTGTTTTTTCAAAAAATCATAATTCCCAAACAACGAATTTGGGCTAATAGAGGCTGTTACATAATATTGTTTATATGTATGGCTATTTAAAAAAAAAAATATGAAGAAAAAAAAAACTGATGCAATTGGAAATTTTTCAAGTCAAAAATTTTTTGGTTTTTTTTTTCAAATGACGATATAAAAATTATTTTTTGAAATATACCCTGTATCATATTTTTTTCTTTTAGAAGAACCTTTTAGCTACAAACATACCAAAAATTACGAAGACCGGACGTTTTTTCGCAAAGTTATCACATTTTCCGTGAAAATTGACATGCGACAATAGCGCAAAATCGAGTTTGTAGACGAATTTTAAAAAATTCCCCACGACAAAAGAACTCAAAATCAAGCAAAAGGAAAAAATACGTGTCTCATCGATTTCAATGTAGAGACAATTAAAAACATAATATGCAAAAAAAAATTCTGCCTGGACGATTTGAGATGAAATGACCCTACATCAATTAAAGCTCTATTACTCTTCAAATTTATCAATCGCTTCATTTAAAACAGATATGTGTGTTTATATTTTCGTTACGCCTGATGACAATTCGTTCAGGGATTTTTATAGAAATTTCTTAAAAAATAATTTAAAAAATTAAAAAACTTAAGCATACCATAAATTGAATTAACATATGTTACATATATGTATGTAAGTATCTGCCGGCGGCACAAACAAAGGCATGCAAAAATAAATAAACAAAAAAAAGCAAATGTTAAACGTGAGTTTGAGGGCAACATTTATTAACAAATAAACTTGCAATCTTCAAAAGGCTTAAGCTTTAGAAACAGATCAGGCAGCACAGAACACAACAATAAAAGATAGAAAACTCTACCTCAATGAAATGCAGGGCATGAGTTGTTTTGGACATTTGATTCATACTCAGATTTTGATTCAGATGCGAATTTATTACGGAATTCGTTGTATTTGCTGATGCAACGGATTGCATGATTTGTTGTGGTTGTTGTTGTTGTTGTTGCTGTGAAGAAAACCCTACTATAGCTGGTTGCCTTAGAGCATTGCTGTTGATGCCATTTGGCTGCTGTGGCTGTTGTTGTTGCTGCTGCTGCTTGTACATATTTTGTTGATGCTGCGCGTTAATAGCAGCGGGATTATGGTTGCCGCCACTGGGTTTCGTATATATATACGGATCGAACGTTTGCAATACTTTACGTTCTTGATGATGAGTCATTAGCGGATTCACAACAACATGCTGTTGCTTGGATGGCATATTATTGTTCAAATAGATTCCACCACCGACATGTTGTTGCTTCATGTGAAAACCAAAAGGCTGATGTGAAGCCGTAAATGATGCCGAGTGGGATAATCCTGTTGTTCCAGCAGGACGAGGTTGAAGTTGCTGGTAGGCAAAATGTGGTTGCTGCTGTTGTTGTTGTTGTAATGGTGCTTGAGACTGATATTGTGATATATATTGCTGTTGCTGTAGATTGCTCATTGAAAACTTATAATTTTCCTTGTTTGGATTTAGCTGTATCAATGCAGTTTCTGGGTTGGACTGATTTGGTTGCTGATTTTGTTGTGGCTGGTTCTTTTTTGCAAAAAGAGTGGGCTGCAGTTGTTGTTGCTGCTGCTGCGACTGTTGCGTTAGCATAAAAGGATCAGTGCTACTGCCGCTCATAGCAGAGCATGCGAAAGTATTCCAGTTTAAAAACGGTCGCTTTTGCTGATAATTTTGTTGTTGTTGCTGCTGCTGCTGCTGCTGTTGTTGTTGTCGTTGCAATAACGCTTGTCTGTTATAAGCTAACTGAATCTGAGATGTTGAATTCGATTTACCAATTGGAAAATATTTCTTCGACAATTGCTGTTGTTGGTGCGATAATTGCGACGATATATTTGCTGAAGCGTTAATTGGTGCATCACTGATCTTGTTGCCGTTAACAATTCCACTTGTCTGTCCACTTTGCAGTTGGCCCATAACTGCTGTTGATTCTTCTTTATCCCCAAGTTTTGGTTCAATTCTTGCTGTTACAGCTGGCGCTGCAATACATGTTGTTGTCGTTATCGTGGCCGCATTTGGCTGCTGAATTGATTTTGTCATCTGTTGCTTAGTGGTCGTTGTGATGGCAAGAGGTACTTCAGATGATGATGACGTTGTTGTCGCTGGTGCTGCTGTTGTTGTAGTCGATTGCGACACATTGTTATTGCTTATTCTTAACATATCGTTAATACATTTTTCAATTTTGTTTTCAGCGTCTTTTTGACGCTTTGTCAATTCTAAGTTGGCAGAGCTTTGAGACTTCGATAATTTATAGCCATCGCCAATAGTAGCTGAAACAGTGGCAACACCAACCTCCGATTGCAGAGGGTGCTTTGAGTGTGTTTGACGATGTTGATGTTGCTGTTGCTGGGGCTGATGTGCCTTTGAGTCAGCTGTAGTTGCTGCCGTTGAGGACGGTATATGAAATGATGAAGTAAACCTGGACAAATGTGGTAAATGAGAGGTGCAACAGTTTGTTGCTGTTGCACTACTTGTGCTTATCGTACTGTTGCTTTTTTCTGACTTTCGTTCTAGCGACGGAGACTCTGTCATGTTGTCCGTGTCACCTCTGTTGCTTGCGACAGTGGCAATATTCTTTTCAGCGTTTAAAATGGATGGTTGATGTTGCTTCGACTTTGCTTGCAACCGCTGCATCACTAATTCATCACTTAGTGCTGAGCTTTTTATCGAAGAATTCATCAGTGAACTCGTCATCGCTGCGGGAGAAAATGTCGCTGAAGTAGCTGTTACTATTCCTGTTGTTGTTGGTACAGTACTTGCTACAGATAATGGCTCACAATTCGGTTGCTTAATTGAAAATGAACTATATTTTGGCATCACACCGAAGACACTCGAACTCGATGCGCTTTTCAACAGACCACGGTAAAGATTTGTTGACGGTGGTGCGTTCGAATACAATATTTTTGATGGCCCCTCGAAATTGGTAGCTTCTGTCGTCTTTACGTTGTTAACTTTTGATAAAGGTGGAACGGGAACTGCATCCTTCGGCATGAGTATTGCACTGTTTGAAGTGCTACGACTTAACGCAGGCAAGTGCTTCATGTAGCAGGGTATGTGTGTTTTACTTGAGGAATGAATGAGATTATTGACTGCGGTTAATGGTTGTGCTTGGGGCTGTGGTGTTGTGCGGCCAAGCGTGGTGACTGGTATCGCTGAAGGCACATGCGACAGTGACACACTCTTATTGAGGCTACCTGAAATACTTTGACTCGGAAGCGACTGCAAAGCAGATATATGCTGATTTGAACTGACTTTTACTGGTACTCGACTTGAAAATTGTTGCATTGTCAGTTGTGCAGTCGGGTTTCCCGGCAATGTTGGCATTGTTGGCGAATTTTCATTACAAATCAGCTTGTAGAGATCCTCCTTTGTAGCCGCCTGGCGCACCTTAATGTCAAGATGTGAAAGCGATGCATTTTTTTGCAATTTATTTGGCTTAAGGAGTTCTTTTTGAGCTGCCTCAGCCACGGTTGGGTCATAAATAGCCAACTTTTTTGCTGTTTGAGCATCAACTTTGAGTGGTGTACCTGCTGTCCCTACGGAAGGCATGCAAATTTTATCAAAGTTCCAAGCTGAATGTTTTGGAGTCTGTTGTTTTTGAGAACTTGACAAGTTTTCATTCCAAAAATCGTTCATCAACTGCTTGTTAAGCGAAAGGTTTGAGCCGGTTGTATTGACATTTTTTTGCAAAGCACCGAGCGGAGTAGATGCTGGAGATAAAGGTTGCGCTTGAGAGGGTATATATGATGATTTTTGTAGTGTTGGCTGTTGCTGTGGTACAGAGTATGGCATTTGATTACTTGAAGCGCTGCGCTTCAACAAGGGCAAATTAGAAGAACTAGATGAGATCGCAAATATGGATGGATATATGAGACGGGGTTGCGACTGATGATTAGATGCTTCTAATTGTTGATGCGAAACGCCAATTCTGTTGTTCATATGATTTATTGAAACAGATTTCGAAAGCCCAATACTAGAATCATAACCAACTGGCACTTTTTGTGCCTTCTGACTAGAAGGTAATGGCTCTGAATGTTTTGCTGCAATAACACTTTGATGAGAATTTGATTTTGACAACGGTTGTCGACGCTTAAGTCGATCATATAGATCTTCACACTCCTGAAATTCTTGATGCAGTTTTTTATCTAATTCGCTGTAATCGGGAAGACTTTTTAAGTATTTATTCATCATTTCAATTTCGGCGTCATAAAAATCGGCATCCAGCTTAGAATCCCGTGCTACTGCAAAAGATTTTTCCTCTAGGGCTTTTTGCTGCGCCACTATTTTATCTATATCAATTTCAGGCAATTGATTTCGCATAGGATTCATTTGGGACGATTTCAAATTTGATGTCAAAGTATGTTTGACTGAGTGCGATGGTACTCCCGATAAAGCCTTGTAGCTAACCGCTTGTGGTTGATTTTTTAAAGAGCTCTGCATATTTGTGGTAACATCCCTCGGACTTGCATTTAACATTCGATTCACAGCGCTGGTGGATGAAATTTTTGGTGCTCGCTGCGGAATTGGTGGAGGCGATGAAGACGTAGACGAAGTTGACGAAGATAATGACAAACTGGATGGAGGACTTGAATTCATAGCAGCCATCATACGCGCCGGAACTGCTGGTATGGTAATTGGTTGTGATGTAATCGTGCCAGTACTGACATTGTACGCTAGTGGATAATTCTTACGCGCCAGTGGCGGCGTTGAAGCAGGACTCCCTGGTAGCAATGCACGATGTTTGCGTGCTGCCAAAGGCGAGGATATTGGAGAACGAAGGCCATTTTTAGTTTCGGCTAGGCTGCACGACATCACTGTGGCTAATTGCGGCGGTACCATTTGAAATAAATTCTGAGATTTATGCAATGCTGTTGATTTTGGCGAAGGCAGTTCGATCGTCTGATGTGACTTTTGTTGATGCATGTTTGACGTTTCGTTCGAAGGAATAATAATTGGAACTACGTCACTTTTGGCAGATTGCGCTTTATTTCCCTTTAGATCTAATTCAAAAGAAATACCACTGCATTGAGGTTCGACATGATCACCAGTGCTGTTGATTGCTGGTTGTGCTGTAAAAAAATGTGATTTCAACTCTGCTGTTGGTGTTTTAAACTCTTTGATAGTTGCCTCTGTTCGTAACTTTTTATCATTTTCACTCATTTGTTTTGCCTTTTTTTGCGGATCTTAAACTAATACTGACTATGTACAGCACCGAAGAAAAACAAGTATCGGTTTTTGATGGATTTTTAGCTGCAAATTATAGATCAAATTATTGTGCGACATAACAACTCGCGTTATCATATCTTGAAAAAGAAAAATTTCCTCAACTAGTGAAGTCACACTGTCAGTTCAATTGAGTTCGAATATATCAGTTTTTGCAAATATGATACTAACTTCTGTACTGCACAAAGGACATAGTTTTCACAAAGCTACTTGAAATGGTTTCACACTCCTATTTAACCGCTCGACACATTAATAATTGTAATTTGCATAGATTGGTTAGTTAAGGGTTAGTAGAACTTTTAAAAGGTTATTACACTCAAACAAAACTTTACAGTAATGGAAACATTTCATCTCTTTCTCATACCGACACTGGACACCACGATAAAACGTCAACCAAAACTGATTTCAACATAAACCAACGTAACCACGCAACGTAACGTAACGAAATCACCAACCTTGAGATACTGCTCCGGTATTTTACCATTCTTGGGAATAATTATTTTTTTAATTATAATAATTTTATCGCCCTCTATTTTCTGGATAGTTATGGGAACACCAGGCTGTGGACGTGTAAGTTTTTGTATTTGCTGCTGGGTCGGATTTACTACAGTGCGTATCACTTGTGGACCGGTTAGAATTCCTCCTGGATTGGGTTTTGCTGAAACTGCCGTCGACGTAGCAGATTTTTGCAAGGCTGTGGGTTTAGGTTTAGGTTTCGGTATCGGCTTCTGTTCCTTACTTTCGTGACCACTCCTAACGATCGAAAGGTGATATAACGGCTTATCATCGTCAAGAATACTCTTTTGTTGCACAATCTTCTTTTCGACCTTGCGTAGTACTACTCCCAACATTGGACCTTCGTTCTTTTTTACAGTGATATGGGTTCTTGGCGGTGACACTTTTTTTAAATTAACACCTAGGCTGACACCAACCGGCGGTGGAGTTTTAGTGCGATGCACAACCCTGTTAGCTGGTATTTCATTATCAGAATAATCTTGTTCTCTTCGATGTTGTGGTCGCTCAACTTTAAGCTCATCAGTATCTTGCATTTTCAATTGTGTATGCAAAATTGGTTCAGGAGCTACCAGTGGCGAGGGTCCAGGGAATAATGATGATAAACTACTGCGTCTTCTTTCTAAATTTGGCACTGAAATAGTTTTTGAGAGCGGAAAAGTTAATGGTGCTGTTTCAGATGGAGGAACTGAAGGCATAGTCTTAGAACTTCCAATAACTGGTATTGAATCACCGATATTGCTGGCAGTGCTGCCACGTCGGCTTGCATTTACGCTTGCACTGACAGAAGCTGATGCCGATGCAGCTGAACCAATACTGCTAATGCTGATGCTTGAGCTATGCAAACGGTCTGGAGCCGCACTGCGTTCACGTTGCTGACGCAATGCATTTATATCGACGGTGCCACTTGATTTGGACGGTGTAGAAAGAGAACGATCCCGCCTGGAATCGCGTTCGCCATCTCGATCGCGATTGCAACGTTGCATACGCAATAACTCTATTGAATCTGCAATTGTATGAGGATTCGAAGAAGATGCAGTTTTTTTATATTCGTCATCAGCTGATAACTTTGATATAGAACCACGAACGGGCGAAGCTACTATTGTATTGGTGTGCTTCTCCTCAACAGGATTATAAAGACTTTCAGCAGATTGTTGTTCAAGGGCTGGAAGATTATAAGTTGGCGAAGTACTTATATTTTCGAGAACGTTGGGTAGTGAGACAATGCGATCACGTGGTGCAGGTGATCGTGGCAAGGGAAGCCTTACAGTAACATGTGCAGGCGAAACTTCTCTAGAAAAAGAGGGTAAAGGTGTTGCGGATTTACTTATCAAATTATAGGAAACATTGCTGCTAGTTTTTTGTACAGCAGTAGTCTCCGCTTCTTGTGTGAATATAGTGGTCGACGCTCTAGCGGCTTTAGCAGCGATCTCAGCTGCTTTGTGCAACGCAGTTTCGATTTCAGCAGCAGCGGCTGCTCTGGCTGCAGCCAATTCCGTAGCAGTCATTTGTTTGACACTTAATCGTCTTACTGGGTCAATTAAAATTTGACTGCCACCGTTTTCTGTTAGATCTGGACAAGCCAAGGCAATTAATTCGCTGAATTCATTAGACATTTTATAGCACTTTGTTCAATATTTTTTAAAATTTTGACGAAATTATTTAGGAGGTTGTCTTTCGTTCGATTGCAGGTTCGTAGGTTAGGTTGGAAAATCGATGCACTTTTTAATAACCATTCAGTTTTGGCGTGACACAGCAATTGTTATGTGAATATATGTACGTGAAGACGTGTTAGATTTATTGCACTTTTTTATTGGAATAATAAATACCAAATTAACTTTTTGAGAGCAAATTTTTGATTGATTATTCAACGATATCAGCAAATATTTGTGTGCTGATCTAAATCACTTGGCAATTTTTTACGAAATGCGTTATAGTACTTACAACAAAATCAAAGGTGTAAGTAAACTAAAAAAAAAGCTCAATTAGTAGCCAAAAATACGCATGGCAAATTGAGCTTCCTTCTGTTTCAATGTCAATGAATTCTATTCGATAGCCTTAAATTTATAGCTAATTTTTTGATTTTAGAAAAAAAATCTTGTTATTGTGTCGAAGGAATGTGTTGAAGTCAGTTTGTTGGCAACGTCAAATCAAATGTTGTGGTTAGAGAGCGGCATATCCTAATGACGAAAATTCAAACTAATGCAACGTAATTTAGAATCACTTGAAATGTTTTTGTAGAAATTTAGTTTGATTTTTACTGAAACCCAGTTGGACCTGGGAGGAACTTGACCTTAAAAGATTGACTCGTCATTCTAGTCACTAGATGTTAAGGATAACGAAAGAAACTGATCTAGTAAGCATTTTTATGAATTAAATTTTACCTTATTCTAATTAATAATTTGTGACGCTAATACACTAATCACGAAAAATATGCATATAAGCTAGTGAGGATTGCTGAATATTTCAATGCCATCTTTAGCTAAGCCACGGCGTTTTTACTCTTTTGACGAAAATTTTAACAAGGTTGACTTTCGTTTAGATTAAAAGAGCGATGGAAAAAACTATGCTACAGACACGATATCGTGAGTTTAAACATCAGCTCAGAAAAACAAAACATTAAAAGTTTTGAAAATGGAAAGATTCTAATAGGAACATTTTGGTGACACAAAAATAGTGAGGGAAATAAATTAAAATCAACAACTAGTTTTTATGTCCAATTGTGTATGAACTTTGTTATGCTCTGACTTTTAGTTAAAATACAGAAAATAAATAAATACTTTGTAAAATTTACTGAACGAGATGTGATACATACCCTCTTGATCAAAGTTTAATATAAAACATTTTGTTTAGCCTTGATCAAAGGCATGCCGAAATTTCTATTTTCGCAGAAGCAAAAAAACTTAAAACAATTCATTGAGAAAAACAAATACATATATAACTCAGTCAATAATTCTAAATATCTTTGGTAAAAGTTGTCGCCATGAAATGCGTTTAATTTGCCAACTTTCTGATCAAGAGATTCTATTGTTTTTAAAATTATTTGTTTTAATTTGATTTTTTTTTTTTTTAAGAAGATGTATATTTTAAAAATATGTTTTCTTATTATTTTGTTTTTATCAGCCGACAATATAGTTGAGGATTTTGAATTGCAAACTATTTCAAAAAGTGGCTTTGGTGATCAAAATAAGTAACGTAAATAATAAAAAAATAGGAACACGGAGAGAATTTTGAGCTGAAAACAATCCCAAACCAAATAATTTTGGATGCATTTCTCAACTTAGCCATAATATGATTAATATCAAGCACTTATGTGATTGTTTATCAAAAAATATACATGCTCATTTGTTCTTAATAAAATTTTTTTTCTCTAATTTATCAATATATGAATATGCCCATTTTTGTCCAATGCAAGAAATGTCATTTCATTGTCAAAAACCAATGTACCAAAATAATCATAAAGACATCTCAGTACATCGTAACATCCTATTATGGGATATCAGTATTTGGTACTTTACCACAAATACCAAATTCGGCTGTACAGCAGGAATTACTTAAGCTGTAGTTGCAATAAGCATATTCAGAATCATAAACACACAGATGAGAAAATTTATTTTTTGATAAACAATGACAAAAAGCTTTGATATCAAGCACAGACGTAAATATATATATATATATTTTTTTTTTTTGAATGGCATGCAATGAGAACAATTGGCCTTAATTATCAAAATTTATGTTGTGCCCAAATTTGAGCTCGGAATGCGAACAAGTTAAGCATATTTTAGGATGATATTGAGCTCAATTCTGGATATTTCATTTAAGAACGATTTGAGCTATATTTTAGACCATTTTTTTCTCTCCGTGTATAAACATACGTACATATTCGATTTTGCACTTTTATTGGAAAAATAATTTTTCCTGTTAAAAATATAAAAACTCTTGATTGACCAAATATGTATTCGTATCGTTCGTATGTCGTCGTTCAGTCTTACATATAAATGTTAATTGCGAAATTTAATCAAACGAATGAAATAACACCGATTTTCTTTTTATTACAAGTAAATTTGAATTATCGTAAAACTCAAACAATCTTTGGTTTTTGCCTCTGCCGAGTTTCGCGCATTAGTTTTGCGGATAAACACAGTTCATTATTCAATTTTATACGAATTTATTATATTTTTCATTCGTTTGTTCTTTTTATTTTAACTATTTGGTTTTATATTTGCATTTGTATTGTCGTACAACAACAATATCGGGAAAACTTTTATTTTCTCTTGTATTTTGTACTCGTTTTTAGGTTTTTTTTTTTTTATTTCAACTGAAAATAGAAGCAATTTGTGCTTAAAATAAACGCATCACATAATTTCTTGCGGTGTATACAGGGTGAATTATCTACGGCATGTTTTTGACTTTGATGGAGAAGCGTGAGTAAGCGAATCAGCAAGAGAAAGAGAGAAAACAGAGTGATGTGACGACGACGGTTGTATCTTTAATATGTATCACTTCGAATTTTTTTTTTTTTTTTTTTTGCTTTTGTTAATTTTAATTATTTTTGCTGCTCATTTTCCTCGCAATGTGCAAACGTGTTGAAGAAAATAAAAGTATTATATAGAAACTTTTTCATATGAAGAGGAGGAAAACTTATTTTTTTTTTTTTTATACAGTTATTTATGAAATCAACTGCAGGGGGGAAACAAACGATTCGGAAGTAAGTACATTAATTTGCGTTGAATTTGCTTGTTTTAAAAAACACTTTTTGCATTTCAGTTTTTTTTTTTTTTTTTTTTTTTTCTTTTTATAAATTATTTATTTATTTGATTTTTCTTTCCGATTTTTAGGGATCATCGCTAAGTTTTATACTTTTGGTATATAGTATAATGTTATATCACCGTTTTTTTTATTTACGGAGTAAACAAATTCTTATTTTTCCACAAATTTCAAATTGAACAAAACCATTTTTTAAGTGTAAATGGAATATTTATTGAATTTTTTTTTTTATTATTTATTTATTTATTAAAAACTGAGTTTCTAAAACGTATATTTTAATGTTCTAGGTAGGTATTATTTAAATTGACATTTTTTTTTTTTTTTACAGCTACTATCACTTCACCTGAATAATTCAAGTAAATAATCAAAGTTTCTGTGATACCAACAACAGCACGGGTGTTTTGATTCGTTTGCGCACACGACCGTCAATTGAAGATTTTAATCTTCTTCTGATTTAGTTTTTCGAAAAAGATTCGAAGTCATTCAAATATTGCGATCCGCTCCTCTACCACAGGATGATCGTGAAAAACTGATGTTTTGTAGTTACGAGCACATCTACATGCAACTTTTGTTTCAAAGAGAAACAGAAAATTGGCAAAGATACAAACAAACAAAAACTTTTCGAAAATGTTGAAAATTAAAATCAAATTAGAAACATTGGAGAAAATTCAAAACACAGAGTGCACAAAAAAGGAAACAGCAGAACGAGCGAACAGAGAATTAGTGAGAGTAAAGAACCAAAAGTGCGCACGTTTCGGTCATTTTCTTTATATTTAGCTTTTGCTTAACTATTGATATTCATCAATTTGACGTTTTGTATGAGCGCTGCCTGGGAGAACTTTTCTTCACGTCAAGAGCGAAAACTTAAAATTTACCTCATCAACAACATGACTCAAAATCAATAACGAAAAAAATGGATTTCATGCAGTACACAAAAAAAGCTTACGAGATAGTCTTCGTCATGATCTACAAAATACTCATCCACAATCCAATCTCCACAAAATTTATGATACAGCATATCGCTTTCGATAACTAAATCGAAGTTATTGCGGAATCGATGGCGCATGGGAACTTTCTGTGTTGATGACAACTCATCTGCACCAATGCATCTGTTGTCTACATCGCGAGCTGCTGCATGCAACACATGCTGATATTGCAGCTGAATAATTTGTTCAAGTTTGTGGAAGAACTCAATTTTGGCTGAATGTAACAGAACTTTGTTCAGTGAGATGCAACGCGACTTCTGGCAGATAAGATACTGCTACATCAGTTTGCCAAACAAACGCGTAAAAGATTTTTGGCACATTCTCAATGATGAAATCGAGTGAAATGAGTAAAATGAGAAATTTAAGCAACAATCGGATTACTCATCGAGAGCATATTTAAAGAAGAAAAGACTATAATTTAAAAAAAAATATATATATGGAAAAGTTCAAAACACCTTAAACTGAATAATTGAATTGAGAAATATGGAAAATATTTCGATTGTTTCAGACAACGCGTGTAACTTTCAAATTAACGGCCAAAACGTCTGATGATTGTATTTTGAGCATTTGTAAAACGGTGAAGCAATTCCAACAATCCCAGTGTGCCAAACGGACTCGTTTCGGATCCGTAACGGGTTCATATTTTCGTTCTTTTTATCCGTTACGGAATCCGTTACGTATCCGTTACTGATCCGTTTGCGGGAAGGATTCCTAAAAAAAAAACGAATCGTTTTTTCTTCTTTTATGGATCCGTTTCGAACCTGTAACGTACATCAAAAACGAATTCAAAATGGATTCGCTTTTAATAAAAAAAAAGAAAACAGGGTGAAGCGCTTAGTTTTAATTAAAAAAACACAAAATAACAAAAAAAAAAAAAAATTACTAGCCCGGCCGGGAGTCGAACTCAGGCTCCCGGTGTATAACTTTTTCATACACGAGACGTTAGACAACTAGGCTATTGACCGATTTGATGTTCACTTAACTAATGTAGACTTATTTGATGTTGAGATTTAAAGTTTGTATATTAAACAAATTTCTGTTGTTTTTTTTATAAGTATTCTGTGTTGTTTTTCTTCCCTTCTTTTGATAAAAAATGTTATATACTCAAATTTGGATTCAAAAACATTTTTTCAAACAGAGTTTGAAAAGTTTACAAAAAATCATACGCAATAAAATAAAAAGAAAAAAAAAACAAATCAAAAATATTTTTTTTATCATAAAAATTAAATAAAGCAAATCCGTTTTGAGTTCGTATTTGAAGTATTTACGGAATCGAAACGGATTTGTCCAGGTTCGAATCCTACCAGAGGTGGATTTTTACCCTTTATTTTTCTTCCTTTTTTTTCTTTTTATTATTTTTTAATTGCTAATAGGCGCATCAAAACGGTTTTTTTCTGTAAATATGCAGCATTAACATGTTTAAAAGCAAATCCGTTTTGAATTCGTTTTTACACAAGTTTCGGATTCGAAACGTGCCCGCACTGCGGAATTTTTTTTTTATTCGCTAATAAGCGCTTCAAAATGTTTTTTTTTTTTATCTAAACAAAGCGTTTTGAATTCGTTTTTGAAGTACGTTACGGGTTCGAAATGGATCTGTTACCGCGGATTACGTTTTTTATACCTTTATGAACTCGTAACGGATTCGAAACGGATCCTCATCCGTTTTTGTGCACATTGGGATCTGACAATTCACATGATCAAATTTTTCGTCAAACTTTAGTTTTGCTTTAAAAACCCAAAGAAGGTTTTGCAATTAAAGTTTCAGCGTAAAATGATTTAAGAGCCCCACAAAAAAAAAAAAATTCAAGTGAAAGTGCTATTCCAAATTTATGAAATACATAAATCCATATTCGATAAAAAAAATAGACAGTTTTTACCCATTAATTTCTTTCTATCAAAAATTTAGCGCTAATATATGTTAGGTTCAAAGTATACCAATATATGAAAGATTCAAAATGCAGCATTATAATAAACATATAGTTATCCATTGAACAAACAAATGCATTTTAATACGTATATTATCAGTCCCAGAAATGTATATCTTACAAGATAATCACTATCATGATCCGCAAAATATTCGTCAACAATCCAATCGTCCGTAAAGACTTCACCGAAAACAACTGAACACTGCCACACCAGATCAAGCATATTGTCGATCCGCTTGGGTGCCGGTAGCTCACGCATTTTATAATAACAAGGTATCTGCGAATTTTCAAAATGTTCGGCAACAATTTGTGTTTTTTCTAAATAACGCTTAAAAAAAAGCATTTTAAAACAGAACCAAAGCGCGATATAGAGAGAATTTCAAAGTTAACGCGAATAGATCAAACATAAAACTAGGCGGTATATCAAAATAAATAAATAGAAACAACTGCATAGGAAACTGCATCAAGGTAAAATTGTTCGACTGTCTTGATTCACATGCTTTAAACAGAACGACATGTGCGAAAGTTTGGCTGCCAAATCAATTGAATTTATTTTTAACGAAGAGGTGATGTGCACATGTACATATTATGTACACTTTTTATATTATTGTATATGGCAGTAAAATTTATTGGTTTTTAAAACAAAGCTTTTACAAGTGTTTTTTTTTTATTTTTTTTTTTTTTAAAAACTCGTATTTTATTGTATTCATACAAATAAAACCTTCAAAACACCATTCAATACTAAGAGCCGTTGTACAACAGAATTTCACACAAATAACAACAATGGTTAAGACTATCAATAGACACAAAATCGGATCTTAAATCGGGAAAAGTTATTAAAAATAATGTTTATAAATATACGAGACATGTTTCGGACAATTTTGACAGGAAGGCTTTGCTTGGCTTATTCTAATAGGAATTCTTTTTCAAAACTTCAAATTCTCTTATACGAAATAAAGCAATAAATGTTAACAATAATAATGAATTTTTGTATTAAGTAAAAAATTACTCCCAGTGCAGTGTTTAAAAAACATGTAATGAAAAATCTATTTTTAGTTTTATAAACAATCCACAAAAACATTATTTTTAGTACAAAGATCTTCCATTTTATCAGATAGAGTAAATAGGAATGGGTATTTTGAAAATTAACAAAAAAAAAATTAATGCGCTCGAATTTTATCGAAGAACCCGAAGCAAAAAATTATAAAAAAAAACAAATTCTTGGTCTAAGCTTATGGCAGCCGATATGTGCCCTTCTAGTGCTACATAAACTATCACCATAATATAGTAAGGAATACCTATTTGATTTAGTGAATATTGTAAAGTGTTTTAATTCGGGTTTACTACTTGTTTTTGTAACTATGTATTCTTTAAGTACATTATATTTTGTTTTCTTTTCTTTTTTTCTTTCTTCCTGCATTTAAAATGAAAAGTTTTTACCTTAGAATGCGAACGCCTCACATTTCGTCCACTGTCACGCTCATCCTTTGCGCGATCGCGATGGCGTCTACGAGAACTCGAGTTGGAAGTCTCATCTCTGTAACGAAATTTATGGGCACGTCGACCAGACGTTGGTGACTTACGGTGTGATCGTTTAGATCGTTCCTTGCGACGACGAGATGTACGATCAAAGCTGCACAATTTCCGGAAAAAGAAGAGAGAAACATTATTTTAGAGATTATAAACTGCAAATTATTAATTAAAGCACATAACCTAAAATCATTCCAGATTGTATATTTAGAAGTATTTTGCATCAGATTTGTGCTGGCTCTTTGGAAAGACCCTGGTAGTTTTTCGAGTGTTTGACTTGTAAAGAATATAACAGTCTTGATTGCTTAATATGTTTCTTCTCTTTTTTGTATTAAATTTAATTCCCAATCGTCTTTTATTTTTATTTTATTTGAATCTGACAAATCGAAAATTATTTACATATTTTATGTTTCTCCGTAAAAAAGAGTATCATAAGAAAAATCTTTAAGGTAAAAAAGGGGGGATAGTTTCAGTACTATTTAGCACATCAACATACTAAAACGTTCAAAGTCCACGAAATTGAATTGAATTTTTTAACAATAACAGGAACAATAAATTTTGTAGTCTTCAAAACATTATAAATTAATCTCAAAGAAGGATTAGTCCCCGTTCTCCACTGTCAGATGACACTGTAGTGTGTTTTATCCTTTCTTGAATTGAACATTTTCATTGATATTGCAAAGCTTCCTAAATTTATAGATGAAAAATTAAAAACTTATAGTTCTCGATTTCATACGTTTAGCCTTTGTTTTTTTTTATCATTTCCGATATATCATCTAATCATCATCTATAGCAAAAAGTAAAAGCATGTTCATTAGGGTGCAGCACTTTTTCGAAATAATGGGAAAATTATAGGTTGCATCAAAGATTATCTAAGGAGCAAGCCTGATAACAAAGACTGCATACTTAGTTTTGGTCAAAACCCCGAAAAGATGGCCCCGCCCGGGGCTTGAATGAAGGTCTAAACGACAAAAATCGTTGTTTTTTCGCAGTTTTTTTATTTTATCTCAAAAACCACGAAACTATTGGTAGTAATTCATCCTAAATCTTTGAAAGGAATGAATTTTCTACATTTTCTGTTTTTTTCTCATTGCTCTACAGTGAAGTTTGCCCTATGGAAGTCCCGGAAAAGTTCAAATTTTTTGATTCAAAAAACGGTTTTTTCCTATAACTTAAGATCCAAGAGACACACAAAAACTTTAGACCTCAATAAATGTAGGAAATCTGTTTTCCTATAGTTTTGCTCTGAAATCTTTATTCCAAAAGTAAACGGTTTCCCGCTAGAGGCCGAAATTTGTTTAAAATAATTGTGTATCATGAAAAAGCGACCTTTTATTGTTTTGGTTTTAAAATATAGCCAAAATTTTGATTAGAAACTAATGAAAAAATTAAGAGCTTCTAAACATGGTCTTTGGAATGGAAATCGGGTTGAAATTGCGCGAGATATGATAATTCTTACATACTTGGTATTTTTTGTAAAGTTCTGATTTTGGGTATTTTTGTTTCACAGTGTATTTTGCATCCACAATTTAAGATTTTTTTATGTTTATTACCTTACGTTAAAGAACGATAAACAACGCAACTCTCAGGACCAAGAATGTCAAAATCGGTTTGTAGTTTACTTGCGAATTTCAGCCTGAGAGTTTGGATTTTTTCCAACTTTTGTCAAATATGGCTTTTTTTGAGTATGAGCTACTGTATACCCTAAATACCGTAAAAAATGTGTATTATTATGTCCCAAAAACTGTAGAAAATATATTTTGCTATATTTTGTTCCCGATAGTCATCTTTCCACAGCAAACAGTTTGTGCGCTAGAGGCCGATTTTTGTTAAAAAAAAACCGAATTTTTAGAAATTTTTATTTTGAAGCGACCTTTTGATATTTTTGCTTAAAAATTTTACAAAAATTTTAAAAGGGAACTTAAGAAAAAGTTAAAAGCTTTCAAACGTGGTCTTTGAAATAGAAATCGGTTGGAATTTATGCAAGATATTAGAGTTATAAGAGAGAGATACAGAGTATTTTTTTATTGTGCAGATATGATTTTGGGTTATGTTTTTGTATCACAGAGTTATAAAAACTGTCATATCTCGTGTAAATTTCAACCGATTTCTATTCCAAAGAATACGTTTGAAAGCTTTTAACTTTATCTTAAATTCTATACAAAAATTTTGGGAAAATTTGCAAACAAAAACATCAAAAGGTTGCTTCGAAATAAAAATTTCTAAAAATTCGATTTTTTTTATCACAAAAATCGGCCTTTAGGGCACAAACTGTTAGCTGTGGAAAGATGACTAGTAGGAGCAAAATATATTTTCTACAGTTTTTGGCACATTTTTTGCGGTATTTAGAGTATACAGTAGCTCATACTCAAAAAAAGCCGTATTTGTAAAAAATTTAAAAAATCCAAACTCTCTGGCTGAAATTCGCAAGGAAAATACGAACCGATTTTGGCATTCTTGATCCTGAAAGTTGCGTTGTTCACCGCCCTTTAACGTAAGGTAATAAACATAAAAAAATCTTAATTTGTGGATGCAAAATACACTGTGAAACAAAAATACCCAAAATCAGAACTTTACAAAAAATACCAAGTATGTAAGAATTATCATATCTCGCGCAATTTCAGTCCGATTTCCATTTTTAAGACCATCTTTAGAAGCTCTTAATTTTTTCATTAGTTTCTAATCAAAATTTTGGCTATGTTTTAAAACCAAAACAATAAAAGGTCGCTTTTTCATGATACACAATTATTTTTAACAAATTTCGGCCTCTAGCGGGAAACCGTTTACTTTTGGAATAAAGATTTCAGAGCAAAACTATAGGAAAACAGATTTCCTACATTTATTGAGGTCTAAAGTTTTTGTGTGTCTCTTGTATCTTAAGTTATAGGAAAAAAACCGTTTTTTGAATCAGAAAATTTTAACTTCTTCCGGGACTTCCATAGGGCAAACTTCACTGTAGAGCAATGAGAAAAAAACAAAAAATGTACAAAATTGATTCTTTTCAAAGATTTAGGATGAATTACTACCAATAGTTTCGTGGTTTTTGAGGTAAAATAGAAAAAATGCGAAAAAACAATGATTTTTGTCGTTTAGACCTTCATTCAAGCCCCGAGCGGGCCATCTTTTCGGGGGTTTTGACCAAAACTAAGTATGCAGTTTTTGCTTTAAGATCTTAGTCTATGATAATTTTTGATGCACTAATTTTTATTTTTTTTTTTGAATTTTGCTGCACCCTAATGTTCATATAGTTAAACCAGAGTACGCAAACGTACAGTAAAAAATATTTGCTTATGTACAAATTAACAGACTCGGTTAAATTACAGCTAAGTAGATTCGAAAACTTCCAGCACATGTTTGGATATAATTTAAATTTCCAAAAACTTCGAAAGTGTGTACATAAAAAATATAAAAATTTATTAGGAAAAGTAAATTGATGCACATATGTACGAGTACATATATTTTTATTTAAACCTCACTATTCACTTATTTCCGAAAAACTATCTAAAAATTGTTAATTTCTCATTGTGGTGTAGATTAATTGTTTATTTTTAGATTAACAGAACAAAAAAATGCGCCAAAACTTGTTGGGCACACACAACCAAAAGAATCATTAAGTAAACTAAAAATGAAAACATTTCATTTTAAGGGTAGAGCCAGCCAGTGGGGAATTTCTAGGCTGCCACACTCAAATTTTTTATGAAATATGTACAAATGTAAGCAAAATTCACCATTGAAATATATTTTTATTTGAATATCTGATTTTTAGCAATAGTTTGACACAGTTTTCAAATCTGAGATTATTTTGTCACTTTCAACATCCTAGGATATTTTTACGCCATCCGATTTCTGCATGATTATAGGTATTATAGGTACGATTTTTCAGATCTTTTATAGGGCACCATTCGAGGAAAGTGGTAAAAATGGTTTCTATCGAGTTATTACTAATCTCATTGACCAAAACAAAAAAAAAAAAACAATCTATAAAACCTGATATGGTAGTTTTAATCTGTCTCTTCAAAATTCATTTCGAATTATGCCGTATCTAATTGTTTCGAAATTATTGAAATGTTAGCTGGGACAATATGTTTTTTTATTCTATAGGTGCTTTTATTGCAATTCAAATTCTTGCAATAGATAACTTAAAAAAAATCGATTGGACTAAAATAAACTAATTACTAGTCAATAAAGCAAATCATGATAAAATTAATAAATTTTTAATGAGCGTGGGATGCGTTTTGAGCACAACAACAAAATACAAAACAAGTTTTCTTAAAACCGACATTCTAATGTGGAACTCAACTTCATATGTACATCATTTGCGACATGCCAGTTGTTGCGTATAACAAAAATTGTGCAAATTTAGCACCGCAAACAAAGTGATATTCAGTGTAGATATGCATATTTATATTCATATACTTTTGTAGTATTTATGTACTGAAAAATTCAATTTTTTAAGTGTGAATACAAGTTTTTCTTATTTCTTTAACAGTAAATTCTACCGTAATAATTTAAGGGAGTAAAATTATTTATTTGTTAACAATTGGTGAATCGAAAATCTTTTACTTCCTTGCCTTAATTGGAGCGTTACGTCTTTTAACGCTACAAATTTATGTCAAGCGCCACACACCGACATAAAAAAAACAATGCGTCATAGTCATATGTTTGCCAAAATGATATTTTTCAAAATATATTCATAAAATTATTGTTTTATTTTTTAAAATAGTGATGTTGACTTATTAAAAAATATTTGATTCTTAAAAATAATTATGAAAGATAGTTTTCGAATAAGGAATCCAGAAACATTGATACAATTGAAATTATTTTTTTACTCGAAACATATGGATCCAACCAATTGAGAGGACCAAAAGGCAAAATGAAATGACACTATTTCCTGGAAGTGCGCCATATTCATGAAAACGGCTTTATTGCGCCCTGAAGCAAGGATATCGTTCCTACCAAAATTACGTAGGTTGCCTTTTATATTTCGGGATTGGGCAACACTAATGTCAATAGCTAAAATCTGGCAACACCATAATAAAGTTTGACATTTTTTAGCATAAACGTACTCAGAACGTTTTGACGTACGACCATCATTTGTGTTGCTTACAGTGACTTGAAAAAATCAATTTGGCAAAAAATGGAATTAACTCGTGAACGTTTTCGTGAGATCATTTTTCACAACTTTCGACGTGGATTATCACGATAAGAGTGCATCGATGAACTTAAACCTTTGTATGGCGATGAAGCACCGTCCTATAGCACTGTGAAAAACTGGTTTTATGAATTCAATCGTGGCCCTCGCTCACTCCAAGACGAATTTCGTGAAGGTCGTCCAAAATCAGTTGTTGTTCCGGAAACCATTGATGTTGTGCGCCAACTGATATTGCAAGATCGTCATGTGACCTATCGTGAGATTGAGACAACCTTAGGCATTAGTGGGACCAGCATACATTCAATATTGCAATATTGGCCGTAAAAAAGGTTTGTTCTCGTTGGAAACCCCATAATTTATCAATTGCTTAAATTTTCAATGGAAAAATTGATTTTCTTAGCTCACAGTTAATAAAACAAATATCACTAGTACATCAAAAAGTTGTGAGTACGTTTATGCTAAAAAATGTCAAACTTTATTATGGTATTGCCAGATTTTAGCTATTGACATTAGTGTTGCCCAGTCCCGAAATATAAAAGGTAACCCTCGTACTAATTAGTATTGAAAGGGAAAAACCATTGCAGGCTTGTGTTATTTAACAAGAGATTTTATTATTATTATTACATACTTATCTTTGCATGCTTAACTTGCCAGAGGTTAGTTTAGTTTGATTAGATAAGATAAAGGACAAATTCTGAAGCAAATGTCGGTTAATATGCAAAAAAAAAATTAACGAATTGACTGACTGGCTTACCAAAATCTAATAAATACCCTCAAAGAATTTCATTCTTTATAACTGTATGTTACTTATAAAGATATAAAACAATAAAAGCTAGACTAATGACCTGATATTAAACCATCGTTTGGAATAAGGTCAACTAAAGATGAAGAAAAAATTGCTTACTGCAATTCAGCACAACTTTTCATTTCACTTGTGTTTTATGTCTATATGTACAAAGATATACATAGTAGAATTTAGCTTATTTAAGTTCAACCTCAACACCTATTGTTCAAAACGCGACAACAGAAGACAGCATCAAGCAAACATTTCAATGAATTTACAGTGTTCAATGTCAAGTGTTTTAAATAAAAAAAAGCATGTTTGTAGCGACCGTGCTCACTCAGTACCACTTGAATCATTGAAAAAAATCTATCACTTATAATTTTTCGAACCATTCACAATGAGAAAATACACACTACGATTATATAATGCTAGCGATTATTTTGGCAATTACACCCATTGTTCGCTAATTTTTCGGCCAATGTTTCGACGCCACAAAGTCGGTAAGCGCGCGTTCGATCACTAACTACCACGATTAGTAATCAAAAGTTAGCAACAAAAATACACATATGAGACAAGCGTCCGTCCTTGTCAAGGCACATTATAATTCCACCTTTTTTAGCTGACATGCGAGATGCGATTAAGTCGAAATCAAAATCAAGTGTTGGTTGTATTGATTTGATAAGTTAATTGTATGAGAACATGAGTGTGTATGGCTGACGATGGTATTAACTCACAATAGCACTTGGCTTGCAACCCATACTTGAGAGTAATGAGTGCTCTTGCAGAGTCACTTCTTTACTAGAGTCATATTTTGCTATTAACAACAACGAAACAACAACCCACATTTCTTTATTTCCGCTGTTAAGTTAGGTTTCCTAAGATTATTCAATTGATTAGTTTGGATTCTATTGCATGTCCGACACATATGGTGTGTAGAAGACTGTGTTAATATAAGAGTTTTTCGACTTCTTTTCTATCACTTTACTTAATTTGTCGAGGCAGTCCAGTTATTGCTATTTGGTTCACTAACATCAGATACAAGTGCAAGTAAAATAAAATTTATATTCTCAATTTCCAGTTACCATTATTTTTTGTTTTTTTGTAAATTAATTATTTTTCTTGTTCACTTTTAAGTTCACGTAAAGTTCACTGTAAATGAATATATAATTTTTTCAAGCTGACGCTTGTCAGCATAAGAATAGGATTATTGGACAGTGAGATCATTTTCAAGTTTTACTTTAAGTCCGTCAGCTATTTGACTTTTATAACACAATTAGAACTTGAAAGAAATAGAAAAATAAAAAAAAATAATTAAAGTTTGTGTTTGTATGCATGCACAGCCAAATTTTGATAATATTTTTTCGGAACGTTATAAGTATTAATTATTTTTTTAACATTTCTTTAAACATACAACTAGAAACATTGACTTCAAGTAAAAGAAACTTTAGATAAATTTAAATAAATTATTAAATGTAAAATAAATTTGTATATAAGGGAGTATCTTTAGACACGAGATATATAAAATGTGCAAAGTTATGATTTTGTTTTCGTAAAATAGAGTTAAAAAAAAAAAGATTCAAAAAAAAATAGGAATAGGCAGGCGAAAAACCACCGCCGGTTTTCGATCAACGCTTGAAAAATAAAAATCTTTTAACTGACTTTTGCAGAGAATGCTTTGACCAACATTATTTATGAAGTTAGTTTATTGACTGTTTTTTTTTTTATTGCTTGTATAGTACTAATGAAAGTTTTGGTCCAAAAATTAAATTTGTTACTGTTTTGGTACAAAAATGACTTTTTTTCTAGAAATTTGTTTTTGTGATTTTTAAAGAGCGGAAAATGCGTTCTGGAAACCCTATACCGTAGGAAATTAAATGTTAATTAATAAAAAGGAAAAATTATTTAAAAAATATAATTTTTAAGGCCGGTCTCAAAGTTTGAAAAAAAATTCAGTAATTTGTAGTAGGCTATGAAAACAAACTTTTTTGATTGTAATATAAAATAATTCAATTTGTATAAAACTTCAAACTGAAAAGATAAAAATTCTAATTATTTAATAAATTATTGAAAACCTTAATCTTTTACAAATCAGAAGTGGGATAAAATAAATATAAAGAATGCCGAAAATACTACGTGCAAATTTAGTAAACTGGTTATTTCAAAAATAAATAAATTTTCCACCCTCTGCAACGATGGCACAATTACGCCAGTTGATTGGGAAAGAGAATATGCAAGAGATCGAGGCAGCATTTTTAAATGGGGCTCCTGAAGGGAACGGAGACACTGCTGATACCAGTAACAACCAGTTGGTTGAAACAGAGGGTCGCGAGCTTGATGAAGAGATCGGGGCTCTTCAGAAGCGAATAAAGATTGCAGAGCTGAAGAAACAATTAAGTGAGTTAGAAATGGACGTAGCACAGCCTACGCTCCTACACCGTCGTGCAGATTTTTCTGACATTGAACATGTCATCTCGGAATTTAATGGAGATGAAACTATTGATGCAAAAAAAATGGATAATGGATTTTGAAAGAGTATGCGATCCATTACATGTTGACGATACTTATCGACTCAAATGTATACGGCGACTTATGAAGAAGAACACACCTGCGGAATTATTTTTGAAAGTGGATCAATCAAACACGTATGGTGATTTTAAAGAAAATTTTTTACGCAACTTTGGACACACTTTTTCCATACCTGAAGTAATTGAAGCCCTACAACGGACTAAATATGATCCAACTAGAACATCAGTTATTGGATATATTCTTCAGATGCAAGAAATTTCTTCCAGAGGTGATATCGGTGAAGATTTTGTTATCCAGTATAACTTAAATGGTCTAAATGATAGATCCCCAGATATTGCTGTATTGTATCCAGCGAAAAACATTGAACAACTAAAAGTTTTGTCACAGAGATATGTTCAATTAAAAAAATTTAATGGGAAGTCAATTGGAAGTAAGCCTTCTGTCAGTGTAAAAGGCAACGAAGTTGTTACTACAAAGCAGATTCGTTGTTATAACTGTTCTAGTTTAGGACATTTTTCATCGTCTTGTCAGAAACCCATACGGCCAAAAGGCTCTTGCTTTCGATGCGGCTCAGTTCAACACATTTTGAAAAATTGTCCAATTTCTTCCAATCAAATAGCTTTGTTGACCGACATTGATAATTCTACACACGATGGTGCAGAGGAACAAATAAAACCCATATCAGCAATAAATATGGTAAGTGCCGCTTTTCCTATTGATTCAAAAGCCGTTTATAGCAATTTCCATTCTTTGTTTGATACTGGTAGTCCGGCTAGTTTTGCCCAACGCTCAATCATTCCGAGTCATCTTGGAAACAACATATCTTTCTTCACTGGTTACAAAGGCATTGGAGATTTTAAATTGAATTCTTATGGAAGGATGCTTATAGATTTTAAATTTGCTGGAGTTACAAAGACTATTTATGTATTTATTATTTCTGATGAACTTACATATACCTTACCCATTCCTGTTGGGTCGAGATTTTTTAAATGCCTTTAATATTGCTTTATGTGTCATAAACTCACCTCTTAAATTTAATATTAAACTTAATTATAATAACGATTCAACCAAAATTAAACTTAATGGAAATTTGCTTAATTCTGCATTTGATTCTATCAATTTAACAGATTCTAGAACTTCGCTTGATCCATCCACAAAATGTGAAATGCTTAATTATTCGTATGCTGATGAAAAAGAATTTAAAAATATTTGTACCAATACACAAAATAGGGATCCGATCATTTTAAAGTTAAGAGACCAATTGGAAAAAGAAGAGTTGAACGATTTTATTTTAAGTGATGGACTCGTTTTCCGCAAAAATAAAAATGGAAAATTATTATTATACGTTCCTAAAAAAATGGAAAATAACCTTATTCGTAACGTTCACGAAAATTTTAGTCAATTAGGTGTCACAAAATGTATTGATCAAATTCTTTTAACTATTGGTTTCCAGAAATTAAAAACAAGGTAGAGCCTTATATCAAAAACTGCTTGAAATGTATTGTATTTTCGAATTCATCGCAAATGCATGACCGCAATTTACATAGTATCCCAAAGAAACCGACTCCATTTGATACCATTCACATTGATCACTTTGGACCACTTCCAGCTATTGTTTCTAAACGGAAACACATTTTAGTTGTAGTTGACGGATTTACTAAATTTGTTAAGTTATATCCCGTAAATGCAACTATGTAGTACAAAAGAAGTATGCCAGTCGTTACGTAGATATTTTGAAAATTACAGTCGCCCGAGAAGAATTATTAGTGACAGAGGTTCTTGCTTCACATCTTTGGAATTTAGCTCTTTCCTTCTAGAAAATAATATTGAACATGTTAAAACCGCAGTAGGTTCACCACAAGGCAATGGACAGGTTGAGCGAGTAAACCGTATTTTAAAAACAATGCTCGCTAAAATAACTGAGCCCATTCAAAATTCCAATTGGACACAAATGCTTTCTAACGTAGAATATGCCCTCAATAATTCCGTTCATAATAGCACGAAGCAAACACCCAGTTGCTTACTATTTGGTGTTCCCCAACGAGGTACCTTAGTAGATGAATTAACGGAATACTTAGATGATAAATGTTGGAATGTATACGAGAGGGACTTTGAAAAAATTCGACAAGAATCGGCTAAATTTATTGAACAATCGCAAAAGCGAAATGAGCATTATGTTTTGACCAAAAGTAAGCCACCTCCAAAATTTGAAGAGGGTGAATTTGTGATGATAAAAAATATCGATACAACGGTTGGTTCAAATAAAAAATTTAATCCAAAATTTAAAGGGCCATATAAAATACACAAAGGTATGTGATACGTGACATTGAAAACTGTCAGTTGACTCAGCTGCCATATGACGGAATAATTGAAGCATCTCATATTCGTAAGTGGGTGGATTGGAGGGGTTCTGGTTTGTGTAACTTAGATCTGGGCTAAGCGGCACAGAATTTTGTTTTGTTTTGATTTTTGATTCCAAATATGTTAATTTTGCTTATGGAATGTAATTCAAAAAAAAAAAAAAAAAAAATAGTCGAAAAAAAATGTATGTTTTGTGTAAAATTTGTATATTGTCGATCGGGTCGATCGATTTGTCAGTTTGGCCGAGTTGTAGTAGGCTATGAAAACAAACTTTTTTGATTGTAATATAAAATAATTCAATTTGTATAAAACTTCAAACTGAAAAGATAAAAATTCTTATTATTTAATAAATTATTGAAAACTTTAATCTTTTACAAATTAAATTTTTTTCTTTTAATTGCTACTTTTTTGGATGCAAGAAATTGTTTTTCTAGTTTTTATTAAATGCATCATGTAGTACTACTTTTTATCTTCAAAATGAGCTATGAACAAGTCTTGTGCAGTTTTCCTTAAAAAAAGCTATGTACGTTTTATAGAAAAAATTTACATCATGAAAGTTTGAAATCATATACATAAGTATATAGCAATTGCAATATTGTATTTAATAAAGAATTGACGAAACAAACAAACAAGACCAAATAAAAAAAATTGATGAATTGATTTTTTTCAGAAAAGATTTCATGAAAGAATCCAATTTCTTGTTAATAAATTTTATTACATTTTTTCTTTCAAGTACATTAAAGGAGAAAACATACATACACACAGATTCTTTACCTATCAATTTAAAAATCATTATTTTCGAAAATGATAAGCATTGACTTATCATTATCAACTCCTTCTATTTTTAAAAGGAAAAGTAATTCAAGGTAGTACTCGTCGGCGCCAACATCAACAAAATTCAACAAATTGTCAAAGTTTGTTATCTACTGTATGTAGGTATGTACCTTCTAGAAATCAAAAATGAACACAAATAGAAAAGGAAACATTAAGTAAAAACCAAAAGGTAACCGCTCGCGTGGTATAATAACAAAAAAGTCGAGACTTTTTTTAAAAAGTCAATGCAATCAGTTGAAAACCAAAAAATGAATCATTATGTAAAAATATGATTGCACTTTTGATGCAGAACCAAATAAAACTACACATTTATATCGGAAGTTGATAAATTAAAACTAATAAGCCTTTGAACCTAAAAATAAAAAAGAACGAATCTGGCAAATGGACGAGCTATCAAACGTATCTAATGTTTCATAATTGAAATTATGTATTAGGATTCAAATTGATCCGTGTAGAATTTTTAAGTTAAACTTGAAGTTTTGAACACGCAGGTTATTTTTAATTTCACAATTATCTTTAACATGGCTATAAGTAAATTAAAAAAAAAAATATTGTCATCAGTACATGATACTCGTAATGTGAAATGACATCTGATGGTGAAAAAGCAGTGACCAGCCAAGTTTTCGTGATGGCAAAAATCAAAGGTTTAAAGTTCGATTCACAAACTTGAAGAAATGTCTTGCCGGTAAAAATTTTCTAACAAAGTGCAGCCTGTGTTTCATTATTAGATTTTATATGAAGAAAATGTATTTTTCTTTGTTAAGTTTGTTACATTTGGAAATACTCCTTTACAGCCTGTTTCCACCGAAGATTTAAAATGGGATAAAGCCACAACTCAACTCATCATTCATCATGCTTTAAACTTCAAATAAATCTGAAAATAGCCGTAAATCCCATTTTTAATCTTCGGTGGAAACAGGCTATTATACATGAATATGTATATTATTGAAGTTCTGAACTATAAATTTTAAATATTCGTTATTTTTAAGACAAGTTACTTTTCACTCAGCAAATTAAAGAAGAAAAAAACCTTGAACCAATGATTCAACTAATTTGTAAAAATTAGCTCAAAAGGAAAATTAATAAAAATGGCAGCAAACTAAAGCAACAGAAATGAGACTAAAACTGGTTTTCACCAAATAGGTGGCGTCCGCGCATATTGCAATGTTTTTATGCATAAAACTGGTGCGCACGCGCAGTAAGCAAATTGCATTCTACGCGACGTTTTTCCTTAATAATAATAAATGAATTATTGTCGCTATGAATATTTTTTTCAATCTACAACGATTTGCGCATAAAGTGACTACATAAAAACTAAAAGCTAAACGTCATAGAGATCAATGTCTCGAAAGAGAAATCATTAAGGCGTTAACAAAAAGAAACCAAGATAATTGCAACTTGATCAACAACAACAAAATCATTTACTGAACTGAACCAACACAACATTAACAGGTAAGAAAAAAAACACCAGACAGTTGCTAGTATCAATGAATGCAATGAAATTGATTTTTAATACGATTTTGCATGCATTAAAATAAAAAAAAAAACTTGCATATAGCGAAAACCACAAATTGAAGAAAAAAACTTCAGCTAAGAAGCAAAGGTGTTGTTTCAGCCTTGAATTTTAAGCATCAGTATTGCTCATTTCTGTGAAGCAAAATCAAAAGGGTACTTTAAATGAAAGTGAATTATCTTTTTTTTTTTTTTTTTGTGTATTGCACTTCCCCCAGACGGCATACAATATTACATCACAAGCATTTTTTCCACATAAATTTGAACTTTGTAAACTGTTCCCAATATGCACTTGGATTGCTTTTTGTAACACCACAATACGTAGGCTATACGAAAAGTTTCGAGAATATAGTATGCCTAGTGTTTTCCGATGAACATTTTTATGACAGTTGGAAAGTTTGTAATTTTTTAGGGCAAGTTTCTTCAGACCTCATCTTTCAGATCGCACTGTAACATTGTGTTTTATCCACTTGGAAATTCAATTCATTGATAAAAGGAATAATCTTGTGGAAATTTCCATGCGATGAGTTTTAACTATTTTCGAGTATAACACTGTGCTATACGAAAGAAGTTCTGGGTTCTCACATAGCACATCGTGTTTGGCACTCAAAAAAATAATTTTCGGCGTACTCGGTTTTTCTTCATCACCCAAGGTTTTTTTAGGCCTGCCGAAAGGTCGTTTTATACCTAGAGGCGAAAAAAAATTTGTAGCTGACATTTACTTATTAACGAATTTTCATAAATTGATAAATTAAAAGAAACCAATTCAAAACGATTAATCATTTTGCTTTACGACAATTCAAGTTCTTAGCACTCAAAAGATCGAATCGATGGGTCATCTGCCTTAAAACCCCGACTTGGGGCCCAATTCCTTCTTAAGGATTTCGGCTTTCTACATGTCGTTTATCTCTTTATGGAACATATGTGCCATTTTTTATTCGAATATTGAAAGGATTCAAATAACATAATGGCATTTTAACATGAAAATTATAATTTCAAAACTACAGTGACTTAGCTGAGTCACTGTGTACATACAAAAATAAAAATAAAAAATTAACAAAACGAAAACTGAAATACCCACACATGCACTTTACTTTGTGGAAACAAATAAATAATCACAAGTATGTATTTTCAATGTTTTATTAACAAGGAAGGTTAAAAGCTGAGCTGATAAATCATTGTGTGCAAGCGTTAATGTGAAGCCAGTTAAAAAAAACCGACGAACCGACAGCCTGTTCTCGGGTGCGAGTGGAAAGAAATCAAAAACTTTACCATGTACCCATAATTATGACTTTTCATAGCAAAACAACCAGTACACCAAGAAGCTAAAACTCAACTCAGTAACCGCAATAAAGTTGCACCAGTAAGCCACAACAACAATCCAACGTTACCGCCACCGCCATCAGCAGCACCTTAACACCACCAGCGGCTATTTTCCCCACAGATGTTGGCACTCGCTTTGTATCTACAAAAATTAACTTTCATCCCACGTTTTATTTTCGCATGATTTTGATTTTAAAACAAAACAAATTTTTTTGTAAAAATTTAATTTTAAAGAACAAACAACTATATGATATTTGCAGCTGCTGCTGCTGCTAGGTAAGTGACTTCCATAACAACAACAATAAAAACAACAGCAACAACATTGAAAAATTAATATGATTTAAAATTGCCGCTAGCAATTCCGTTTCATTGCTGTCGTCATTTAAGTCACAGTAGATTGTAATAGCAACTTCAGTAAAAATTGCTGCAACAACGATGACAATAACCGAGAGCAGAAGCATGACGAGTCAAAACCCAACAAACAACAGCTGTGGCGTTGAAATCATAGCGATCTTAAATGATCCGAGTGAATATATATATCTCAGTAACAATACAAGCCAAGTGCTACAGAAGATGATGGACATTATGTCGTTACAGGATCAAATTGATAAAACGATACGTATATGCAATGATAGTTTGATGTTGTTTTAAACGGATAAACAGACAATAGTTTATATTACTTTACTCCACTTTTTGAATTAGATATATTTTTTTCGGCAAAAAAGTGTTGTATTTCTCAACATAGTCTTCTTTTAGCATGTTACAGTTAGTTCGGCGTTTTTCCACAGCAATGATCTCTTCATTCGACTTAAATCTATTACCGCCTAGCCATTACTTCAGGTCTGGAAACAGCAAATAGTCGCAGAGGACTATATCTGGAGAATGTGCTCGAGGGGTAGCAGTTCGTAGCCAAATTTATGGGTTTTTGCCAAGGTGAGAGCACACGTGTTCACACCTAAATTGTCTTGATGAAACAGCACCTTTTTCTATGCGAAATGCGATCGTTTCTGTTTCAAATCAACTGACCCGCCATGACCTACTTTGTGGCACATTTCCCCGAAGAAACCCACTATCCATGTTTCGTCCACGACAGCGAAACGGCGCAAAAACTCTTCTTTGAATTAGTCACGCTACTGCCTTTATATTTAAAATTTCACAGTTGACGGCAGCCGTGTTGGAGAAGTGTTGCGGGAAATTCAAAAAGTCTCGAACTTATCAAACAGCCCTCAGAAAGAGACAAAGTAAGATCTTTGAAAAGTACCGCATTTAACAAAGGAATATTTCGTTGAGATGAAAATTTATCATTCAAATCGAAAAGCAATTTGTATGGAAAACCAAATCGGCTAATCGCTTAAACCAAGCAAGCGAAGCTAATACCTTTGTAAAACTTGTTGCAAATAAATTTATCTCTTAAGCAGAAATTATGACACCATTTTTTTAAATATTTTCAATTATTAAAAATTTGTTTTATCTACTTTTCGACCCTCTTTAGATCAGTTAATTTTTAAGGAGTATTCTGTTGAAAAATTGAAATCAATTCCTAGAGTTAATATTGCAATAGGGATTGTTCCAGAAAGTCATATAACTTATCAGTTTTTATTTAAGAAACATTGGGAAGCATTCCAAAAACATCAACATTAATCAGTTCGTCGTTATTGCATCACCGGTGTCAGTAATCTTCTTTCATGAAGCAAATTCCGCCAGAACAAAAAATTATGCGAAAATTAACCTTTGAGTTTTTAAAAAGACATGAGGCAGTAAATGTTTTAATCTCTAAAAAGATTGCAATGTGTTAAGCAAATCAATACCTTAATAAAAAATTGCCCATTTCCAGAAACACAGCATAAGTAGCCCTAAAATAAGCTCTTACAAACCACTACTTATTTGTGGTATTTCCTCTACGACCGCAAAAAACAGCAAGACTGAACTATGAATTCAGTTCATTGATATGCGTTCTCATTAATTCACCAGAAATTTGAATTCGTCACTCTTTTTATCAACGCAACAACAACAGAGATAAAACTAACTCGAAATTTGTTGCGAAAACTGCGATGGAAGACACACAAAGAAAAGCGAAATTAAAGTGTTAGCAATCAATATAAATGCTCGGCGTTGCGCAAATTTTACCTAGGGGCGGTCCATTTATTTCGTAATCAACAGTGTGGCTAATTTTGATGCCCGCCTCACATAATCTAACCACGCTTAGTCATTGGGAGACATCACGTAAGTACGAACTATGGCGCAACATAGAAGTAAAAATGAATTAACATATACTTATGTCAACCAAAACTGTATTTAAAAGCGTTAAAATATCTGAAAATTTGTTCAGTTTCCAAAAAAAGCACACGTTATTCGAAAGTACAGACTTTAGCGCAAAATGATCTGCAGATTTTAGGCAGTTTAGTTGACGTGAAACGTCCTATACAAACTTTTCTTTATCTCCCCGCATCCTTCTATGCATTACAAACGGAAGAAAAAGTAAGTATAGTATACCCCTGGTATAGGGTATAAAAATTGCTGCTCTAGATCGTATTTATGTCAATTGGTACGCACAGTTATCTGTTTCCCAAATTACACAAGTGGCAAGTAATGGGACTTGTTTTATTTCCTAACTGTTTCCACTAAATTGAACAGTCACTGCGTTCATTGAACTGCCCCCGACCTTATAAAAAAACGAATGTAGGGAAGAGAGCTAAAGAAATTAAACGTTTAAATTACTCATCTGAGCAGCTGCAGAAGCTTACTTTCAAGCAGCAGCAATACATTGACAAATGCTACTACTCAACGCAAGGTCTTACTCGTCTTGCCACCATTCCTACAATTGTGATATTACGAGCTGTTACTCGTTAATTATTTGAACCGAAGCTAAGGTCCACTGCTGCTTGCTTGCCATTGCATGATTATCCGAAATACTTAACCTCCCACCACTTCCCTTGGGCATCCAATGACTACAAGACACCGGTCGTACAATCGTATTTGGTAACAACAACAAAGTGTAGCGCTTTGAAAGTTCGTTTACTTTAAAGATAATGATGATTTGCGTTTTATGCCATACACTCCGGCGAAGTTCATCATTTTGTTTTATCTTTTTTTTTTATTTATATAGACTCTAGTCTTTCTAGTGCCTTGACTAATTTAATTTTAGTAATAGTAACTAAATAGTTTATTAATAATTTTCATTAAAGTAAAATAGAATATCGATTTTATAATATTAGGAAGCGCAATCCTGGCAATTAAACGCTTTATTTTTTAGTTTGTCATTTGTTGTGCCGAGCCCATTTAACGATTTGGTTCGACAGCTAAAAACATTTGGCGATGTTCCCATCATAATCCCCACAAAATTAAACATAAATAATTTTTTAAAAAGAATTACTGTAAGTGAAATTATGACATTGAAAGGGATAAAATCTATTTATGAGTTTTTTTGAATCATAATTTATTCAAGGATTAAAGTATCGTTACAATCAGGCATGTTCTCAATTCCGATTTTGATCGGAATCGGAATGTAATCAATCTTTAGGTGCTCTGCATTTCGAAAACCAAAATGGAATCGGAGTTTTATTGCAGTTACTGGTTTGAATCCGATTTACTAAAACGTAATTCCGATGAGGAGTTCAATATCGAAACGCAAAGCACCTTAAGATTGATTTCATTCCGATTCCGAAATTGGGAACATGCCTGTATATGAAAATGTTTACAAAACTTCAAATTCTTAAGATTATAGTAGATGAAATTTCTATGAAAATGTTTTGCTTTTGAATATGTGATAGCATAAGTATATCATATATATTACATTTTATTTTATATTTACTCTATTTATCAGTATTTAAGAATTTAAAAGCAATGTGATAACTATTTTTAAGATTGTTGTTATAATTTGGTTTTTATTACTATGAATAAGTGGCATGTTAAAGACTAAGTTCTTCTATGCAAACAATTTAAATCAATAAATAAATAAATAAATAAATAAATAAATGATAAATGGTATGTATTGGCAGACTGTCTTAAAGTTTTTAACTTAGTTCAATATTCAAATTTAATTTTGTTTGTTTTTTGACCGCATAAAATAAAAACAAAACTTTAATTGCCGGTCATCATAGAGGATAAAAAAAAACTTTTTTATTAATTCAGTCTTCATACCGTACTCTAGTCAAAGACAAGACCTATTGCTTCAACTCAAATTACTCAAGAAGTTTTTTTTTCTTGGCTAATTAAAATTGTTAAATTGTTTTTATTTCATACGGCCAAAGCTTACATAATAAAACAAATTATAACTTGATAACGCTGATTCAACAACAAAATAAAACTTAACAAAATATAATAGTTGGTACCGGAAGAAAAACACAATCGCTTATATACGTAACACGGTGTGATTAATGAACTGTTGACACATTTTAAATTTTTACAAAAAAATAATTTATTCTATTACCATTATTGGTTGTTACTTTTAAACTACTTAAGAAGAAACATTTAAGCTGTCGCTATTAAAACACAATCAAAAGACAAAAAAATCATCTAAAAGTCTCACACCAGTAGCGCAAGTAAAAAAGCTGCTTTATTTTTATTTTTTTGACATAGTCTCTTTTCTTGTTTGTTGGATAATATTCGTTATATATCTACATAATTTCCAACTTGATCTTTAGAGTTGTCCAAATATGGACTTTCAGTAGTCATCAATTTATTGTAAAAGCCCCAGTTAGTGTAAGAAAAGCAAAAGCCATATACGTAATTTTTTGTAATTGTTCAAGAAATCAAGTAATTTAACAACTTCACGATAGAATATTATAATTCTTATATTATACGCGCTAAGCAGACTATTTTCCGACTTGCTTTAAATTCAATATGCATGAACATTTAACCTGTTTTGCTTTAATTATTAGAAGAACGTAAATTAAAAACTTCACGTTTATTCATATAGAATAAATTACAGAAAATATAAAGTTTAAAGTTTTGTTTGATTTTACAATAAAAATGTCAAATATGTACATTTTGAAGATGACTTCAATTAGAAGATTAAGTGTTTACAAGCCAATTAATTAGCAGTTTGAGAACTATTTCTACATAATGGAGGAAAATCAATTAACGATAGAACATAAGATTAGTGGATACATGTAACAGCTATTTTTTACCACAAAGTTGATCTATTATTCTTTTTTTTCGACTACTATTTTCTGTAATATTTGTTAATGAGGAACAAACGAAGCCAAAGAAAACAATTGATCTAGTGTAATAGCATCACTGATGGTTTTCAAAAAACCTCTAGTTTTATTTATCGCACTAGAAAACGAAAGTCTTGAAGCTTTTCAAGAAGTGATTTCCTAGACTGTGATTCATCTGAATGATTGAAAATTGATTTGATGGGTTATTTTACGAAGAGAAGAAAAGTTTTTGTAACTTTATTTTTTTAAATATCAAACAAAGCTGTTCTTTCTAACTAAAAAAAAATAAAAAAAAAAATTTATTTTAAGGTCTGGTTATAAGTTTCGTCAAAAGAACAAAGTTAAAAATATTATATTAACTTTATTGCAAAAAAAAAAAAATCTACATGGTCTGCTTATAACAAAACCTTGAAGAATGGAAATAAATATATAAAAGTAAGGAGTGAGATCAAAAAAATCTTAACATATATAAAATTCAATAATTTTAAAACGGTTGATCTTAGAGTCTTGATTTTTTTTTTTTATTTAATTGATAATATTTTACAAATTACAGAAAAATATAACTTTTATTGAGGACCTTTTTGGTAAGCCTTCCCTTAGAGATTTGATAGTTGTTTCAGACACCTTTTTGGAACAGTTTGCCCATCCCCTTTTAAAATCTTCGATATTTTGGGACAACTTTTTTGTGCTCTTTAAGTTTCTTTTCACAAGAGACCAATATCTCTCCACTGGTCTTAGCTCCGGACAATTTGGAGGATTGGCCTCTCTTGGTACAAAAACTATGTTATTACTTTGGAACCACTCCAGAGCTTTCTTGTCGTAGTGACATGATGCGGACACATTGTGCTCTCTTATGAAAGGAAGAATAGTTTTTTTTTTTCAAACAATCTTTGATGTATATTTCGGCATTTATAGAGCCCAATGTAACAAATGACTTGCTTTTTTTTGCCGCAACTGCATATAGCTTGCCATACAATGAATTTTTTAGGAAATTTTGTCTGCTCTTGGATTCTAAATTGTTCTTCGATATTTCTTCGAGCATCAGCAACATAAAAATTTTGACCCGAAAGCTGCGTAAAATCTGCCAGCACATACGTTTCGTCTTCCATTATACAACAAGAATATTTTTGTATGAAAATCGATTTTAATTTCCGAGCCCTACTTTTGGCGTCTACATTTTTTGCAGCATCCTGTCTAGAACTTTTTGGACTTTCTAGCTTTCAAACCTGCATTAGCTTTAACTTTTCGCACCAAATAGTCAGCGCACTAGGCTAACCGGGCAGCTTTTCTAGCAGATGTGTTTGGAGATCTTTTCAATATGCTTTAAATTTTCTTGGCTTTCCCAATATCATGTGGTCCTTGGTTTCTTCCCGAACCAGGTTTCCTATCAATGGTCAAATTCTCCTGAAACTGTTTACTAACATTGGAAACAGTTTGACTGCAAACCTTCAATTCTTTGGCCAATTTTTGGTAGGACTGGTTAGGATTTTTTTGAAAATTTTTAATAATTTTAAGACGTCGTTCTTTTTCTTCACTCATTTTGATCAAACTCACAACAAATCAACATGTTTGTCGTTTAAAATAATAACTGACATATTTTTCAAGAAAACTAGATCAAAGAAATTTTTAAATTTTACACTAGTGTGTATTGAAAAACGAACACCCAATTCCACACTCAAATTATGAAACAAGAGAGATAAACAATTCAGGACATATAAATTTTTTGACTTTAAAATAAATTCCTAGCTGGCCAAATGGCCATTGTTTATAAAAACTGAGTGATTTTGCACTGGAGCCTATCTAACGGTAAATTTTTTTCCAAAAAACACCATAGATCTCAATTCGTGGTCTAAAACAACTTATGTGTGCAAATTTTCAGAGAGATCGTGTGACGTGCAGGATTGTCAGCAAAGGGATAAGAAACGATTATCTTCAATGAAACGAATACTTTTTGTACTGGAGCCTATCTATCGGTAGATTTTTTTTCCAAAAAACACTGCAGATCTCAGTTCATAGTCTAAAACAACTTATGTATGCAATTTTTTAGAGAGATTGTATGGCGTGCAGGAGTGTCAGCAAAGAAAAAAAAGCACTTATTTTCAATCAAACGTTTAATTTTTGTACTAGAGTCCATCTAACGGTTCACTTTTTTCAAAAAAAAACTTGTGGTACTTGATTCATCATAAAAAATGAACTATGCACCCAAATTTTAAGTTTGATGCAACGACGTGTGGGAGTGTCAGCGAAGGATTAAAAAAGTGGTATACAGCTATTTCATTCTTATCGTAACAAGATTTTCCGATTTCGCTGAAATTTGGTAAATGGTTTCGTTTCATGCCTAAACTTTGAGAAATGGCAAAAAAAAAAAAAAAAATTTGCGATTTTTTTTTTGTGGCTTGTTGAGGGGTGCAAAAAGTGGAAAAATAGGTAAACTCTCAAACTCTCCTCAAATAATTACCAATAACCTGGCCATTTCTTAACCGATTTTCATGTTTATACCTGTTTTGAAAAGGCATTGAATCAGGCTATAAGCTCAAAATAAAATTTATTACTATTTTAGTACTAAACTACAAAAACATGCCCGAGTACACTTTTTTTACCTTACAAAATATTTTTTTGAAAAGAAAAAAAAAAAAAATCTTTCAGTCAAAAAAGAGAGAAAATTGGTATGTCTCGAGGCTTAGAAGTTATGATTATTTGAAAATTTTAAAAAAAGGTCCAATCACAAAATGGCCCATAACTGGAACATTTCTCATCTCATTATTATGTTTGAACCATTTTTAGAAAGGGATTGAGTCATTCTATGCGCACAAGTAAAATTTTTTTGTATTTGGTAAAAATTACTAAATTTACTACTATTCTAGTACTAAGCTACAAAAATCGCTATAGTACCTATCTTTGACCTTCCAAAGTATTTTTTTAGAATAGAAAACAATATTACCTTTCAAATGAATTCAAAATTAGAATGGTACCATTAATGGTATAGGAGTAATGATTTTTTGAATATTTCAGTACATGCAATATTTCGTATAATGTAGGTTTTTTGTAATTTACATCATTTTAAATTCCTCGAAAGATTTTGAAAATGAAATGCGCAGTACGGTTACGGCCTAAGGGAACAATACTATAAAATTTCTACGTCCCTGGTATGGCTTTTACATTTTGAAAAGCGTTGGAGAGTTGCGATGCAGTTGCTTCATATTCACCAATTGCACAAGCACATTTGAGCTTATAACCTGATTCAATGCCTTTTCAAAACAGGTATAAACATTAAAATCGGTTAAGAAATGGCCAGGTTATTGGTAACTATTTGAGGAGAGTTTGTCACATTTTACCTTTTTTTCCACTTTTTGCACCCCTCAACAAGCCACAAAAAAAATCGCAAATTTTTTTTTTTTTTTGCCATTTCCCAAAGTTTAGGCATGAAACGAAACCATTTACCAAATTTCAGCGAAACCGGAAGGGGTGTGGCAGATCTTGTTACGATAGGAATGAAATAGCTGTATACCACTTTTTTAATCCTTCGCTGACACTCCCACATGTCGTTGCATCAAACTTAAAATTTGGGTGCATAGTTTATTTTTTATGATGAATCAAGTACCACAAGTTTTTTTTGAAAAAAGTGAACCGTTAGATGGGCTCTAGTACAAAAATTAAACGTTTGATTGAATATAAGTGCTTTTTTTCTTTGCTGACACTCCTGCACGCCATACAATCTCTCTGAAAAATTGCATACATAGGTTGTTTTAGACTACGAACTGAGATCTGTAGTGTTTTTTGGAAAAAAATTTTTCATTAGATAGGCTCCAGTACAAAAAGTATTCGTTTCATTGAAGATAATCGTTTCTTATTCCTTTGCTGACACTCCTGCACGTCATACGATCTCTCTGAAAATTTGCACACTTAAGTTGTTTTAGACCACGAATTGAGATCTATGGTGTTTTTTGGAAAAAAATTTACCGTTGGAAAGGCTCCAGTGCAAAATAACTCGGTTTTTATAAGCGATGGCCATTTGGCCAGCTAGGAATTTATTTTAAAGTCAAAAAATTTATATGTCCTGAATTGTTTATCTCTCTTGTTTCATAATTTGAGTGTGGAATTGGGTTTTAAAACTCGCCCATTTATTTCAATACACACTATTTTACACCCAAAAAAAGTTATTAGGTAAAACGTGTGTTAAGATTTTTTCGATCTCACTCCTTATGTATGTATGTTTGTATGAAAGCACTTACTTATACTCACACGTCGTGGGCTCCAAAATGTTATTACTAGTTTTTGTGGAGCTTGGTAGTAGTACTTTGTTTGGACGCGAACATTTTGGAGCCCACGATGAATCAGCTAAATACTCGTAGATGTCCGTGGATCCAGGCGTTTCAGGGCTTGCATCTTGTGTGTAGTATCCATCTTCAGTATCATTCAACATGGTCGCTGGGGGAGAAGTCCAGTAAGCATTTGTAAAAATCGTGTTGTTTTTCGTTTTTATTGCATTCGTCGTTGTTGTTGCTGGTGGTGTGTCATATAAATAGTCGTTCATCGATGCATGCGAGATTTTTGTTTTCGTTGTCTTAAGAGGAGCGGCAGACCGCAGCGGATGTGGAGCCGCCACCGCGGCTGCATAGGAAGCAAATTGATGAGAAAGACTAGCATCATTTGTGAACTTTGAACTATAATGTGGATGGCGCTCTGAAAGTTCAAGGGTTGATGTTGGTACATTGGTTGCAGCATAATGAGATTGATAAAGACGCCTAGACTGCCCCGACATAGGCGTAGCAGTATGATAATCGTACTGTTGCATTACTTTTGAGAAATCGACATATAGAGGCTCATCATTTGATGGCTTTCGTTGAAATTCATCATTATCATCATCAACATTGATATCATCATTGAGATCATGTGTTTGGTGTTGTGGAGTGCTGAGGGATGCATTATCGGCGCCGGAACAACCAGTGCTGTAATAGCTATAGTTGCTGGATGAGGATTGTGAATAGGAACGGCGACGCTGACGATAGAATTCATCTTCAAAAGGAAGACCTTGGGGAAACTTTGTGGAAAATACTTTTTTGGTTTTTGGTGAGCCATGTGAACCCATGCTCGAGATAGAACAAGAAGATGCATTGCTACCAGCGCTGCCTGTTTTCATGGTGGTGGAAGCAATAGGTTGATGTGGTGTTGGCACTGATTTCACTTCTGGTGTACTCTGGCTTGCAGCTGCTCTAGACGACGTATGAAGTGAATTAATGAATGTATCAGGCAAAATACGTCGTCGATTGTTGAGATTTGGAGATGATGAAACCGTAGCGTATGCAAACTTTTCATCTTCCTTGCACTTTTTTTTATTTATAAGCCCCACTTTTGCATTTTTGCTGCCGTTGAAACCGGGTGGCAACGGGGCACGATAATTTTTGGTAGATCGTGGAAGTGGAGCGCCATTGGAGGTGGTTGGTGTTATGGTCGTCGCACAGTGTTCATTATGCGGTATATTCTCTTTGAGTGCTTTGCAGACATTTTTATAGGCTCGCTTTTGTGATATTCCGCCAGACAAGTTGCTGGGGCAGTTGGCAACACCGTATTTCGGCAATATTGACTCATGAGAATCATCGCTGTTGCTAGCGACCGGTGATTGCGCCAATGCACTAGTACGTGGCGCAGGTGGCTTCGAGCGAAAGCTTAGGCTCGAACTTCCAAATCGATCAAATTGACGACTCTGTTGAGGTTGCTGATTGCGTATGTGCAAATTTTGCATATTCATAGTCTGTGATTTTGCAGATGCAATCGGTTTTGTTCTCGGATCAGCGCCATTACACGGGTGATTGTTGTTGGTGTTGGAGTTGCTGCTGCTACTACTAGGAGCTCCGCAGCAGGTGTTTTCTATCCGTCGCACCAATTTTGGCGTTAAAGGTTTAACACTGTTTAGCGTGACATGTTTGCGTTGCCTTTCAGAAATATTGTTGCTGCAGCCATTGTTATTGTTGTAGTTGCTGCCATTGTTAGAGTTGGCAGTTGAACGTGTAGTATAAAAACTATTACGAAATGGTTGCATCCGTGTACGTTGAAAATAACTGTTACTGTTGCTATTGCTATTTTTGTTATTGTTATTATTGTTGGAATTATGATTACATATATTATTTAACGATGATGATGATGTTATATCATAGTTATTGGTATTATTATTTGTTGGTAATTTTTTGTTGCTGTCATTGCAATTATTTGGATTTAAAAATGATGTCGCGGCATTGTAATTGTTATGATGGTTACTGTTATAGTTATTTTGTTGTTGTAGTGTACAATTACCACGTGTAGCTCTAAATGAGCTATAGGGTCTAGACACAAAATGTCCCACGGGCATTTTGATATTATGGATTTAAAAAAATGATAATTACGGAAAGTATGTCGCCAATTTCGAATATTAGAGCGATTATAAGAGTGTAATGAATAGCTTTTTTTACTTGAAGACGATTTTAAGATTAGCATACAAATTATCACATTGTTATCTCTCTTGATTTATCAACACTAAGCACAACGCGCTATCACATTATCATTTCCAATATTCGCACTTGAATTTAAACTAATAAATTCGTTAACTTTAAAAAAAAATTACATAAATATTGTACATATTTTATTAAATGAAAGTGAGTATAATAAAAATATCACATATTTCGAATTTGCTCTAATTGCAACGCATTTAAATTTTCAAATCAGCTAAGATTCTTTTTTCATTTCATTTTTAAAATTTTGTTGTGTTATTGTGATTGAATATTATAAATGTTTTCTTTTTTATTTGTTTTCGAGATATTCGATGGCATACAACTTGCTTTCGAGCTTAAATTGATTTTACAAATTAACTGAAACAAGCCGATGATGCATTTCTTTTTTATTTTTAATTTTTTTTATAAAATTTCAAATTTTTTCAAAGTGCATATTTTTCTTTCACTAACAGCATATTTTTTATAACTGAAAAGATTGCATTTTTTATTAATTTTGATGGTATTTCTTTCTTAATTGCCAGTGATATTTTCTTTAAACTTCAAACACTAACCATTCTACTTGAATACACAAGAATGAATAGAATGAATTTACATTTTCCAAGACCCTTTGAAAATGAATTTCATGTTCACGTGTAACAGCAGTTATCGTGCTTCTCTGCCTTACAAAATTGAGGGGAACTAAAAAAAATAATAAAAGCGCTTAAAATACATTGGTTGAAAGGGTTGATGAAAGCCCGCAAATAAATAAGGCCTTCAATATGTTTTATCAGCTTCAAAAATCAATAATAAAATAATGATTTGAAGATTTTTGAACTACATATTTAAGCTGAGTTGAAATTTACCAATTGATAACACTGTGCGACAGCAAACGCAGTCTGATTATAGCGTTAAATAAATTTTTTAGGTAATTTCTTAATAGTTCTCCTGTTACAAGGTCTTTTTTCGATTTTAATTTTTCAATTTAACCTTTGAGACTAAATTGGTGAAATAAACCAGTGGTAAGGTAATATCTTTGGATATTTGGATTAAATGTGGAGTGAGTTCGACGAAAACATAATTTTTTCGAAATTAAAAAAAAGTGCATGAAAAAGTCAAGTAAAGTAAGATGAAGAAAACTTTCATTGCGCAAAATTTAAATGTAGGGTGCAAGCGTACAAATCTTATGATTTCTGTCAACTTCGAAGTTTTCAAATATGTTTATTGAAATCACCACATGGAATGAACGAGTATAGACGACTCATTGTAATATAAAAAACTTGTGCTTTCTACGAATAAGATATCAAAAATATTTGTAGCAATAGCAGACGTTCGTTACGCTTCGTTGCACTGACCTTATTTTCTCCAACTTCTGACAGACTGTTTTAGTGCTTCTTTCAGTACAAAACTCTAAACACAAGGAAACAACTTTTGATTTTTTTTTTTTCACTAATATCGCCGGTGCTTACGAAGACTATCTCTTCTTTAAATGCGGACAAGAAAATCTTTTTTTTTGAAATTGCGGCGAAAAAAATCTTTTTTGTAATATGCGGATAAGAAAATCACTTTTTATAAAATGCGGAGAAGAAAATAACTTATTACAAAATGCGGAGAAGAAAATAACTTACTACAAAATGCGGCGAAGAAAATCACTTTTAACAAAATGCGGCGAAGAAAATCTCTTTTTCAAAAATGCAGCGTAAAAAATCAAATTTTTTCGAAAAAAGGAATAGGAAAAATTTCTCTGAAAAAATTAAATAAATAAAGAGATTTTCTTCGCCGCATTTTGTAAAAAGTGATTTTCTTCGCCGCATTTTGTAAAAAGTGATTTTCTTCTCCGCATTTTATAAAAATTTCGAAAAAACTGTTTTTTCAAAAAATCTCCAAAACGGTAGCAAGGTAGCAATGTCGAAATTCTGAAAGAGCACATCGAAATCTATAAAATAACTCATTTGCAAAAATCCCGCAAAACTTTCCAGGTAACATCATTTTTTTCTCCCAAATGATTGTACTAATATATTTATTGAGATTTTTTTTTACTTATTAGAAAGTTTGTTAATTTTAAATTAAATTGCTTCTAGTCTTTTTTTTTTTCAATTATCACAAAATGTTTGATATGACTTGGTCAAATCGACTTCTTGCATATGTGCATGACCACTATTGCACGTAAATAATGATTAGTCGCCTTGGGTTAATATACTATGTTGTCTAAATAAGAATAGCAATTGTATTTAAATGGGAACGAAATCAAAACGAAGTTAACGTAGCGCTATCGGAATAATGCAGATAGTGGACGAATTTCAACTAGTACTCGTTTAAATGAACCAATGCGTTATTTAAAATGCAAGCGTCTTATTTTTATCTTATCAGCGTTCTTATTTATAACTCTATTTTGTGTCTAAAGGGTCGCTATAAAAAAAATTTTTGCTTTTAAGAAAAAATTCCATTAGCTGGTTTTAAGAAATCTAAGCCATCAATTCGATTGTTTTTTATTAAAAGCGCACATAATAAAAAATACTTCAAAATATTTTTTTGCTGGAATCTCTCTGTTTTATAATAAACACACTTGTATATCTATGATTAATTAATTTCACTTGGAATTTTAATATTTGGTTGACGTTTTTAAAAATATATCATTGCTACGTAGAATAGTAGTAACAAACATTTTTATTTTTTACACGCATTTCTTAATTTTTGTTTTCTCTTTGAAAATCATAAACATTTTTTACATTTGCGTGATCGACGTTTCTTATATACACCACAGACACTTCCACTCGCTTTTAAGTTATCGCTTCGACTGAATTTGCTTTGTCGCTGTTCACACAAGGCAACCGCCGAGACGATGATTCAAGTACGAATCTCCCAGACAACTTGAAAAAAAACTAATATTTTTGCGGAGTATATTTCCAGTCTTACTTTAAGCGAGAGCATTTTATAAAGAAACTCACAAACAATTTTTTGTTTTATTTTGTTATTTTTATGGCAGCCAACAGCAGAATGAATAACAAGAAAAAAGCAAAAAATACAAAAACTAAAAAGAAAACAACATACGTTGGAGCACATGTTTTGGGTTTCAAAAGCAACAATGGAAAGGCGCAGGCATGATAACTCGAAAGTCGAGAGAGAAGTCCAAACGAAAACAGATGCGATCATATTGAATGAGCTGTTGCAGTTACGATGAACCGTCTTTGGCTGTGTTATAAAAATTATCCCAATAAGCAAATACGTTAGGAAAAAAATATTTCAAACAAAAGTTTGCTTAAAATATCGGAAAATTATTTTTTTTAAATTCTTGGGGGCTCTGCCCCCTTTGGACGAATCCCAGTTGAAGAGTAATCGCAATTTAAAAAGTAACACATTTAATTATGCGCTTATACGTAATATTTAAATCACAAATGAACACAAATTTTTAGATTGGTTTATGGGCATTCCTCAGAAACTTTTAACTTCTCCTAAATCTCCCAATCCTTTAAAAAAGAAAAAAAGGAATACAAAGAGAAAAGTTCGCAAAAATTTAATCATTGTGAGTGGGGACGAAGCCAATAATTCAACAGCTCAGCCTAGTATTCAGGCCCTCACTTCATGCAATACCCAATTAATTCCTTCAACTAATGATCGTCCATTAGCATCTCAGCCCGTGCAAGCCATCAACGCGATTGTTACCGCTAATCCTCCTATTTCTTTGAGGACTTTAGCTAGACCTAGGACAATTTTCATTTCGCGCTTGAACCCCGACACAACAACTGACAATATTAAAGATTTTATAAGTCAAAATAATATAATTCCTTCCGATGCCTTTCTATCTTGTAAAAAAATTGGTAATAAACCATCGCATGGTTCATTTACTATTACAGTGGCTTCTTGCAATTTCGATGCACTTATCAATTCAAGCCTATGGGTTGATAATATATATATATCTGAGTTTAAGCCCAAGCACAACAATAAGACTTCCAAAAATTCTCAGTGTTCAATTCCAAAAAACTAAGTAGATTGTCCCTTTATTATCAAAATGTAAGGGGTCTACGGTCTAAGACGCATGAAGTTTTTTTAGAAACTCAGAATTTCTCTGATGATATTATTATTTTTACTGAGACTTGGTTAAATAAAAATATACAGAGTTCAGAGCTGTTCTACCATACTTTTAATGTTTTTAGAAGGGATAGATATAAGGATGATTTCTCCTCTGTTGGTGGAGGTGTACTTATAGCTATTAAAAATTATTTGACTAGTTCACTGTTCGAAATACCTTGTGCGCCTGATTTGGAGATTATCTGCGTTAAAGTTTTACTTAAAAAATCTTTCTTATACATTTTAAACGCTTATATACCTCCTGATAGTATTACTGAAGTTTATGACAATCTGTCACAGGCCGTAGATACTATCATCAGTGAACTCAACGATAACGACGACATTTTATTGTTGGGTGATTTTAATTTACCTGGCCTTAAATGGACTTTATCTGAGGATGACACATATTCGTATGTGTCTAATCCCACAACTCGACAACAACATATTTTAGTTGATGAAATTTTAACCAATTTACAACAAGTTAGTTGTATAAAAAATTGTCATGGGCGACAACCTGACTTAGTTTTGGCTGCTGATAGTAACAATATCGTAGTCGACAATGCTTTCCATGCCCTATCTGTGGTTGATGCCTATCATCCTCCATTGAGTATTTTATTTCAAATCGACAATAATAATTTACTTGAATCAAATTCACCGACTAAAATTTTTAAATATAATTTTAAAAAAGCTGACTTTGTGAAGCTGAATGCTATTTTGGAAAACAAGCTAAACAATATGCTAAATGTTTTCAATGACAATTGTCTAGATACCTGTATTAACTTTTTTTACAGTGAACTATCTTCAGCAATATCACTGTCTGTACCACGTACTATAAAACAACTTGATAATTCGTCATGCCCCTGGTATTCGAAAGAGTTGAAAAATGTACGAAATTGTCGAAATAGAGCTTGGAAAAAATACGTCAGCAGTCAAAACCAAAATGACCTTGAGACATACGATCGTTTGTTTAAGGAATTTAAATTGAAATCAGCTTCAGCCTATTATGATTATATGAATAAAATGAAGTTGAATATTTTACAAGACCCCAAAAACTTTTGGGGTTTTGTTAATTCTAAAAAAAAAATCGGACGGGTTTCCGTCTGAATCCAAGGCATCGGAAGGGTATACAAATAACCCTAAAATTATTGCCGAGCTGTTTGCCGACTTGTTCAAAAAATCATTTTCAACAGATCAATTTTCTCCTGATGCAAATTATTTCGAATTCATGGATAATGATCCAATAGTTTCAATGACTGAGTTTTCATTTTCACCTGAGCTTTTAGTGAAATATATTTTATCAGTTGAAGATAGTTCTTGCCCAGGACCTGATGGCATACCTGCCATAGTACTTGTTAATTGTAGCTCAATTTTGAGCCAGTCGCTCAGTTTCTTATTTAATAAATCTTTAAATGATAGCTATATTCCTAAACAGTGGAAAAAATCGTTTATAAGTCCTATATTTAAAAAGGGATGTAAAATTGATGTGTCTAACTATCGACCAATAGCTAAGTTATCAGTAATTCCTAAACTTTTTGAAAAGATTATCTATGATCAAGTCGAAGTCCACTGCAGTGAAATAATTTCAACACGTCAAGCATGGATTTGTTAATGGTAGATCTACAGCCTCGAACCTTCTTGATTTTTCTTCTTTTGCTTTGAGTTCACTAGACTCTGGCTGCCAAGTTGACTGCGTCTACACAGACTTTAGTAAAGCATTTGATAAGCTACCACATAGTTTAATTATGTTTAAATTAGAAAAACTTGGATTTCCTTCCATCTTCATCGGCTGGATTGAATCTTATTTATTAGATCGATCATATCAAGTAAGATTTCGTAAAGTGTTATCTTCTTCCTTCACGGCGACTTCAGGTGTCCCACAAGGTAGTCACCTAGGACCATTACTATTTATCTTGGCTATAAATGATGTAACCCATATCATTAAAAACTCTAATTTGCTAATTTATGCGGATGATATGAAAATTTTCAAGTCCGTGAGGGAAAATAACGATACTGTTATGCTTCAGTCTGATTTGAAATCATTTGAAACGTGGTGTTTTAAAAAAAACTTGCATCTAAATCCTGATAAATGCCAAACAATAACGTTTTCTAGGAAGAAAAACAATATAAAATATGATTATATATTGAAAGACAAAAACATTTGCCGTGTGTATTTTGTAAAAGATCTAGGTGTCTATTTTGATGACAAAATAACATTTAATGATTATATAAAACAAATATGTAAGAAAGCAGCTTCTCTGCTTGGCTTTATAAAAAGGTGGGCCAAAGAATTTAATAATTCATTAGTAACGATAACTTTATATAATACGATTGTGCGTCCTCACTTGGAGTACGCTAGTCAAGTTTGGTCACCATTTTATAATGTTCATATTGATAAAATCGAAAGAATCCAAAACAATTTCATTCGATTTGCTCTGAATGGCCTAAATTGGGTTGATTCTTCAAATCTTCCTCCTTATGAGGATCGTTTGAAGCTACTTAAAATGCAGTCTCTACGGGAACGCAGAGATAATGCAGATATTCTTTATTTGCACCAACTTATCACTGGGTCCCTTGCTGCTCCAGAGCTTTTTAACTATATTTTTTTCAATTTGAATCGGAGAAGCGATCGTAATTCTCCGCAATTATTTTATCAACCGGTTAGCAGAAGTAATTATATGCTTTCAGCTCCTTTTAATCGAATGACAACCCTTGTCAATAATTGTGAATTTTATAATGTTAACTTGTCAAAAGGTCAACTCAAACTTAGATTGAAAAATAACTGTAGTTAACTGTCTTTGTCATCATTTTAGAACGATTTTTTTTTTTTTGTCATATTTTGCGTATTTGCATGGTTAAATTTTTTCAAACATCCCATCTTTGATTTGTATGAATATTTATATGCAGGTGTATGAAAATACTCTTACATATTTATGTACATATAGGCTAGAGCGGTATGTTGTGAAAGTGTGATATAGCTACGGGATACGAAACAAAATATAACTTGCATGGTTTTTTATCCCTTATTTTAGAAATTTTTATAAAAAGCTAAAAATTTAATTTATAGCCTTTTTTTGCTAATTGGCTAAGAAGGCTATTAGCTGCAGTAGCTAAACTCGATTATTATAGTTGTCGTCGTTTTTATTTCACACACGTAATATACATTCAATTCAAATAGTAATGATTTTTTGTGAATTTTTTGTGAATGCACATACTTGTTAATGTTTGAACAATATGTGCTCGGGCCAATATTCACAAAAAATCATTACTATTTGAATTAAATGCATCTTACGTGTTTGACATCAAAACTTGACAACTATAGGTTAAAAGTTTCTGAGAAATGCCCTTATCTTCTAAACTACAAAAACTACAAGTCATACAAATACAATTCATGAATATTTTTTGTAAAAACTTTCTTCAGCTACAGAATGTAGTGAGATATTTGCAAAAAACTGATTTTGGAACCTTCGAGCCTGAATAACTTTTTATGCGCACACGATTTCGCAACGGAATTTTAACACATGCATGAATAAAGGCAAATCCGGTGAAAAAAATTCACTTAGAACTGTTTCGCAGAAAAATTTTAATTTTCCTGGGATAGAAGGATTTTTAAATTCGTTGCATATATCTTCCAAGACTTTGTCGTCTATCATATCACTGAATGTTGACTTATTTTTGACTTGTCTTCGACGACCCTTTGCCGAACTGGATTGTCTAAAAATGAATTATTTATGTGTTCTATTGGCAAATAAATATTTATTGGATCATTGGGATAGTAGCGGTATAGATCGTTGTCTTCTCAATTCGTTTCAATATGATTACCGAGCCTCCACTGCTATCTCTTCTAAAATAATGTTTGTTGATTTTATTTTACTTAAATAGTGAAAAGAAAAAAATGAAATAGAGACTTACTTAATGCATTTACTCAAAAAACAAAGTCGCTCATAGAAAAATTCAAAATAAAACCGGAAGTATTACTTATTGATTCCGAGATAAACAAACCGAAGTTTCGTCTGTTCGTGAACTAAACTTTGCAAGATTTTACATTTATAAAAGTATAAAAACAATAAACAAAGCTGAGTTTTGCGAAAGCATAACCAGTTATTCATACTTTATTTCTTTGTTTTTCAGAGTAAGTGTGTATGTAGCTTTTATTGTTCGAGTAAAGCAAACGTATCTAAGCTACTGATTTTGTAGAAATGACAATTATCAATAGCAAGTATTTTAGTTTGGGAGTATGTGACAGATGATTCTTTTATTGGTTTAGCTTGAGCACGATCATCGCTGTGTGATTAATTGAATGTCGACTAATCTCATATTATGTTGGGTAAAAACCAAAAACAGTTTTTATTAACTTTGCGAAACATAAACTGTTTTAGCTAACCTTCATGCGACAAGAAAAAAAAACACCAACACAGACATTAGACTGGGTCAAAATGTATGAATCGGTTCATACTGCATTCCCCCCCCCCCCCCCCCCAAATTTTAATTTTTTCTTTTCATACCTGAAGAATTTTTTGAAATTTTTATATACCCTGCAAAAGGTACATATATTAATTTTGTCCTGCCGTTTGTAACGCAGAGAAAGAAAATTATACATATTCTTGATCAGCGCACTTAGGGGTATCTGAGTCAAAAACCTGGTCAAAATTAATAACTCCGAAACTACTGGTCCGATTTTAGAAATTGAGGTGCCATTTTATTCAGATTATTCAGAAGATTAAAACAATAACAAACTCGTTTTAAAAAAATTGTCAATAGAGGGCGCTGCAGACAAGTCTAATATTTGAAGACTTGTAGCTCCTGTATAACAGAGCCGATTTTGGTTCTTTTAAAGTATTTCTTTTTCATATGACTAAAATGACAGTTTGATGGTATTAAAATTTTGAAATACATTCAATAGATGGCGCTGTACCCATGATAATTGAAGTAACTTTTAGGGCCTTCTATGTCCTATACTGCTTGATTGATTTTAGTTATCAAGGTGTCAATCAATTCATATAACTTAGAAGAGTAGTTCGGAAAATAGAGTAGAATAGAAAATTTGTTCACAGAGGGCGCTATAAACAAAAACATCACAAAAAAGATTTTAAAAAATTCTATATTATTGTACCTTATTTAATTGATATGGTTTATTCTTTTGGTATTGTTATCTGGAGTAATACCGTAATACTGAATTCTCAACAAATTGATAATAGAGGTTAATATAACTTCACGAAACTTCAACTTTTCGATCTTCGAACATATAATCTCTGGAAAACAAAAAAATCTCAAGTTTTTCAAAAACATAGTTATTTTTGTTATTATTTTCATGTTTAATTAGTTTTTCGTCTTTTACTGCGCTCGCTACATTCATTAAATGATTTTGCAGGCCACATCGGGCCAGGATTCATCCTTAATGGATGCCTGAGCAAATTTTGCCTTAGTTTCAGAATTTCTCTAAAAAGTATTTTCTTATAGTTTTCCAATTTATCACCTGCATACTTGCTGCAATTCAAGAAAATTCTTTCTGTGTTTGTGTCTCTTCTTGTTTTTTGACTCCAATGGTCCTGAAAAAAAATGTAATCAGTCAAATTCCGACAAAGGTTTCAAGTTTTATCACAACCATTTGGCAGTAACGCGTATATATGCTTATGTCTGTTTCAAAATTTAAGTGTTTGCAGGAAGTATGCGTATTCATGAACCAGCCTATATAAAAAATTGGTCTAATTTGGTTTTTTTTTTTTTCGTTTGATTTCTCTAAAAAATAAATATATCACATGTATAGGCGTCAGCAAAAAGTGCAGCTATTTTGCGAATAGGAAATATTAGAAGCCAAGTTTTGCAGTTTTAGTTACAAAAAGATTTCATTTATGAGAATTTTTCGTAGAGAAAATTGGGACTCGTGAGGATCCATTACGTTTCTTCTATTAAAAATTTACAATTTTTCAATAAAAAATACTCATCTACTTATAAGACTTCAACACAGTGTTTTGACTTTTAAAATATTTTTTTTTTATTAAATTATATTCACTCTTAAGAACACATCTGTCGTAGAAGAATCCATTCTGCAATTTTTTGTTTTTTTCTGCACTTACAGAATAATAGGCCCTTAAATCAACACGTCTTTCACAACTTTAAAATTTTATTTTAAAATATTTTACAAAACTTCAACTTTCATAGCGTAGTATTCAGTGGAAAATTGATTTAGATAAAATCTGGTCTTAGATTTCTTTAGTTTGGAGTGTAAGCTGTATAATAAAAAAAAAGTTGGATCATTTTGGACCAATTACAAAAATTCGTTTTTGACCAGCTTTTTGATTTAAATCTCCCTATGTCCAGCGTCACCTCCCTAGTCGATATAGCCATGTCTGGCTGTTCATGAAAATATTTTTCACAGGAAAACTAAGCAAGATACTTCGAGGAAACTTTGACCACTGACTTTGTTGTAAAAGTAAGCTTGTGGGATTTAAAATGAGCGAAATCGATGAACGGACACGCCCACCGTCCATACAAAAAAAAAAACATTTTAAATGCATATCAAAATACACACAAATACTATAGATGGTAGCTGCAAGTACTAAACAAAAAATTTTCGACTTCAGACAAGAGGGCGTGGTACCTCTCATAAAAGGCAAAAGTTCGAAAATGCTATAGGGAGCGTTCAAGTATTGCGTAAGCAGGTAGGAGATGGAGGGGTTCAAGATTTGCTTATTTTTGCTTATTCAGGGGAGTAGGGAGGTATCGACTAAATCTTACGAAAAAGAAAAAGTAGGATTTTCAAATTAAGTCAATGGCTATTAGTGTGGGCCAAATAGTTCGGGTGGAAAAATATGACAAATCGTCTAGCGGGAAAGTAATCTGTGGACAATTCTAAGAAAATTTGACCAATAATCCAGCTTTCTAGATCTATTTTTGTCATGAATAAATTTTATATTTAGGTACATTTTTAACAGGTTTTGTTGAAAAATGGTCGAAAATGATAAAAAGCTTACATTATTTTCATTTTAATCTAGTCCATTTTTCAACAAAACCTGTTAACCCTTTCGACCCGGCTGGGACAATATATCCCAATTTACATATATATATTGTCCCAGCCGGGTCGAAAGGGTTAAGAATTTGACCTAAATATCAAAATTTATTCTTGACAAAAACAGATTCAGAAAGTTGAAAAAGCCAATGTGATATTTGGTTTGATTTATATGATACAATATTGTTTTTAAAGTAGTTATTTTTCAATATAATAACGTCGTAGAGACATTTTCATGTTAAAAAGCGGGGGCTCGATATTGATTTTAGACATATGGATTATTGGTCTAATTTTCTTATAATTGTCTATAGAATTCGTTCCCGTTAGACGATTTTTCGCGGGAAAATTTGGCCCACACTAATGTCTATCCCTTAAAACTGATATGAACTTTACAAGATTTTGTCAATTTCATTTAATTATTTTTGTCTCTCTTTTTTTTTACTTTGTTTACATTTTTACTTTAAATGAAAGATTTGAAAAACTGCTTGCGTCTTACCATAGGGAGGGGGGTGTTCCCGATTTGCATATTTTTGCTTATATGGAAAAAAATAAATCACAAAATGAAAGTAATCGTACTGGATCCATAATCTTCAAATCGAAACCTTGCAAATTTGAGACAAAAAATTAGATGATAATTTACTGCAACGTACGACAGTAATGCGGTATCCAGCCACAGTCCGATAGATCATATGATCTCTGTGTGCAGAATCCAATATACAATGCATTTTTCAAAATGCAAAGAGACAACTTTGTTCGCTAATTAAACTTTGTCCCATAATTGTTGCGAAATGTGAAGAATAAACGAACTGAATCATATGCCTACAGAAGCGATTTCCCGGTTGGCATCAACATTTCAACGCCTCGTTGGCAAAAGCTGCATCATAAAGTGAATAAGTGCAATGAAATTTAATTATTAGTCAGTGTATAACCAGCTTCAAAAGCCGGTTGCGTTCGATGTAAAATGCAACAACACTGAGCTTTGAAATACATTTGAACAATTTCGAACTGTTGCCCACGTGTGAAATGTCCCTTGATAAAAACACAAACCTTACATTTGCATATTACAAATTTGTTAACTGATTTTGGTTGTTATTACTATGAATAAGTGTCATGTTAAAGACTAAGTTCTTCTATGCAAACAACTGAAATAAATAAATAAAAATCTCTAGAATTACAACCAAAGATAGACTGGTCGTTACACTTAAAAAAGTAGTTACATAAAAAAAGCATTTCGTCGGCCTAATTCTAATACGACGTAAGTTAAAATTATCAACTTTTCAGGAGACGAAGAAATACGAAATAACTTAGAAAAGAAAAGTTCCTGTTCTAACGAAAGTTTCGTTTTGTTTTTAATAATCCATTTCGTCCCCTTTCAGCCTTAACCACGTAACTGGAATTTTTTTAAATCTAAGCTAAGAAAGTCACATTTTCAGAAAAAAATACTTAAGAATGATGCAAAATCTGATTAGAAAATCTTAGAAATTAGTCGAAAAATACCGAAAAATTATGAATACCTTGTTGCAAAGCTTTTTTGCTTTATTAGCCCAGGAAAAAAAGACGAAAAAAGAATTTTTCTAGTAGTTATTGTAATACTCATCACTTCTTCCTGTCCACTATGAAAAAAAGCCTAATTCCAACAGGAAAGCCATTTTCCAATTTGTTAGTTCGAGGTAAACATTTCTTGAAAGTTACTTTTAGCGAAATTCGGTCAGTATTGTTGTGATTCGGCTTCATAACATTCTTATTAATATTTGTTCGACCGTCAATGCTCTACTTTCTCGCTGGGTTATAATATTTCATATAAGTAGTTATTGTTAAATTAAAGATATGACTTAAAATAGTAAAATACAGCTTAAAATTTAATGATTTCTTGTTACTCTTTGCATTTATCTTAATGTACGCGAAGCAAATAGGAAACGCAAAATATTCTTGACATTTCAATGATTCAGCATCATTTCGAAATCACGTTCAATTCACGTACATGATATGATTGTATAGCGTTCGTGACAAAAAAAAAAAAAAGTTTACTTTGTGTGAAAAAGTTTAAAATTACTTTGTTTTGTTTCGGCACAGATCGCGCAATGAACGTATGTATACGGTATACCTCCCCTAATTGGACAAATGGACAGAAGATGTCTCATTTTTGAGTAATTTGTTTGCATATGTAAGAAAATCACATAACGCAACAAATCAATACAAAAACTTGATTAATCTTTTAAGACACGAGGATACTGTTGCACAGTTTTATAAGGAGTCGAGAATATGCGAATAATGTTATTTTTACTTCCTTATTATAGAAAGAAAAATTCATCAACTGAGTCAGCCAGTAGCAGCATTTTTTATTTATTTATTGAAATCTTTATAAATTGATATATATTGCAGTTATTAATTTCTTTATGAAAAGAGTGATTTATACAAACAAAGCAAACACATTCAACATATGCAGACTGACAAAACCATTATTACCTTGCCAGGGTACAAAAATGACTTTTGCTACGGGATGAAGGACTAAATCTTGAAGCGTATGACAGCAAAATCGCGGAAATACAATATTTTAAGAATTCACATAGTTTAGTAATTTGAATACTAAGTTCAAAAAAGTTGATTGAATTTTGAGTTCGGAAAAGTTCGAGTTAAAGTTCGTTGCAGTTCGGAAAAAACAAATTTTTATGCTTTCTAGTGGTTGATTTTATATCAACTCAAACTACTTTAAAGTCAATCTTAAGATATGTTTGATAGCATTTTATGCATAAAACTGAATGCATGAAATTTTGACTTAAACCCATATTTTACTCTGCACTGCAAATTTTACATTAGCAAGTTAAGTACAGTTTTGTCAGACCGCGTAAGATATATTCGATAGAAAAAAAAAAACCAAAAATCGAAGCAATGAAAACGTTTGCTTTAAAATTTTACTTCATAAAAATAAATTGTTCGTTGTTTAAATTTTACACTAATTGCAGTGTTTTAAACCTAATTGTATAAATAACTTCAATTTCATAGGAATCAAGTCTGAATAAATTTAATGCGAAATGTGTTGCTCGTTGCTTACAATACGCAATGACAAAAGAACAATAAAACAGTTTGAAGAATCAAATAAAAAAAATGAATTTTACAAATAAGGATTATATAAACATTAACAATGAAACCTGAAAGCAAATGCAATTGTTGTTTTAGCAGCTGTGAAACTGCAACATTATAAACCATGATAAGTATGAATACATCGCCCACACTTTCTGTCAAAAAACCTTACGAAAAAAACTTAATGGAACAGTATGAGACACACTTGATTGTAAATAAGGTTAATTACAATGGATGTATAAAATTTACAGTTCCCTAACGCACACAACTTTTACAAGCCATTAAATAGTGGTTTTACAGCAAAATTTATGAGAGTTTAACAATAAAATGAATACGGTGATGCTAAATAAAAGAAACAATACAGCTTTCCTTGTAAGGTAAACAGAAATACATTTAAATGCACAAATTTAATAAAGGATATCGACAGCTTGCGACGTAAGCTCCATAATGCGATGAGAGCAATTTTTATAGTATTTAAAAAGCCATCAGAAACTGCACTTCACAAATTAGGACTTTTGTTCAAGTCGAATATGCAGAATATAAATGTACATAGTTAAGAAATTAAATGGTTTTCAATAAATCTCCATATTGCTCACCCATTCATTATCTCTTCTTCCTTTATCTCCGAATATATGAGCAAATCAAACTAGTAAGGGTGGAAAATTTGGCCTGGCCAAACATTAAATACCCTACACTGCAGTATTTTTAAAATTTTGCTCATATGGGAGGTGCTACGCTCTCTTGTCCGAGTTCACCCAGTATTTGTCCAGAGCTTGGATTTATAGTTTTTAGTGTCTGAGTGAAAAACGTTTTCAGTAGTGTTTTGAAGTTTTTGCTTAAATAGGAGGTGCCACGCCCTCTTGTCCGAGTTCGTCTAGTTTTAGCTTTGAGAATGCATTTATAGTCTTTAGTATTTGAGTGAAGTTTGGTTGGATTATCTCAAAAAACTCTTTCAGTATAGCATTTTGAAACTTCTGCTTATATGGGGAGTGCCACGCCCCCTTGTCCGATTTCACCCAATTTTTGTCGAGAGCTTTCATTTATGATACTTAGTGTCTGAGTCGAATTTGGTTCGAATATCTCAAAAAACGCTTTCAGTATAGCGTTTTGAAGCTTTTGCTTATATGGGTGGTGCCACGCCCTCTTGTCCGAATTCGTTAAATTTTTTCTCAGAGCTTGCGCTTACGATTCTTAGTATTTATGCGTATTTTGGTTGCATTGTCGTGAAAAATACTCCTAAAATTGCATTTTGAATATATTTTTTGTATGGGCGGTAGGCGTGTCCGTTGACCGATTTCGCTCATTTTCAATCCCCCGAGCTATCTTTGACGACGGAGGCAGTGTCTCAAATTTCATTGAATTATCTTACTCAGTTTACCCAAAAAGTGTATTTCAACACACAGCCAGCCAGCCACTCAGCCAGCCAGACAGACGGACATGGCTATATCGACTCAGGTGACGCTGATCAAGAATATATATACTTTTCTATATCTGCCACGCCTCCTTCTCTGCGTTACAAACGGAAGGACAAAGTGAATATGCCCTGGGTGTAGGGTATAAAAATAATCTTCCCTTATACAGTGGCTCACAGCTTATTCCAACCAGCAACCCAGGTTTTAAGAAAAAAAAATTTTTCATGTTCAATAACCGAATGTGGTGGAATATAGACGAGTAAAATAAAATTCCCAATAGGTGTCAATGTCTCTGGAAATTATTTTTTGATTATTTTAATAGAATATTAATATGTACTTACGAAGATTCCTTTGAACCACGAGAACTATCATCGGATTCAGGTCGACGTCTCTTTGCATCAGTACGAGTATATTTGGATCGTGACCTATGTTAAACATATTTACATATTATATACGATTCACATTGCAAAGTAAAAATATATGACAAAAACTTACGGCGACGAGGCATCATTTGTTAAAGGTGAACTTTCGTCGGAGTTCACACGTCTTCGCTTGTCTCTATGTCCAGCCGAAGACTTATCACGGGAATGATGACGTCTTCGAGTTCTTGGCATCTAAATAGAGCATAAATAGGTTTTGCATCAATTTTTGTGGGAAATTGAGATATTAATTTAAAAATCTTTATATAAATCGCTTGATTCAAGTGAACTGATTTTCGCCTTGTGTGAAAGTACATTTAAATTTACTTTGAGCTCATTATTTTAGCTCAAATGAACACTTTAAAGTCAAAATACTATTATTTAACAGTTTCTACAGACTACTACTACTGGACCACAAGTATTAAGCCCTAGATTTAACAAAGCGTAATTAATTGGGTAAAGTACCGCAGTTTTATAGAAAAAACAAAATTATTTTTTTTTTTGAATAAAGTTATTTATGGATTAATATTATGTAACATTTTTTATAGCTTTAGTACTCAGATTACTCAGTGTGTATTATATTATATTATATTCATGTATGTAAATAGGAAATGTCTATACGGGGGGAGCGGCGTACGCGAAAACTCAATTAGCGTACGCGAAATCCAGTGAAGTTTTTTCCCCCGGGGAACTTGATTAATTTATATATTGATCCGCGGCCGAAGGCCGCCGCGAAGCCGGTATTGGATTTTTGGGAGTTTAAAATCCTGAGCTGCGGCCGCAGGCCGCCCACTTACCCCTACTTTTATGTAAAATTACTGTAGTAACGAAGCTGCGTCCCGGAGGAAAAAACTTCATTGGATTTCGCGTACGCTAATTGAGTTTTCGCGTACGCTAATTGATATGTACGTGATTTGACGGTGTTACACAGAGTCTTTAACCAGAGATTGGTTTAATTATTCTAAGAATTATTTACGAAATAGAAGGGAAAACTTCATGGGAGCACTTTTTCGAAAGGGATTATCGTGAACTGCAAACTAATAAACTTTTTTTTTATTCTTTTTTTGTTGAAAATTATCAATTTTCTTAGAATCCAAGTGTCTGTAAATTATTTTTTGGAAAAACAATTCCAGGTGCACGTGACATATCGTCACACATAACTTGTGTAGAGACGAGCACAAGTTATCTGCTTTTGCTTTTTCAACGAAGTGGCGTTTACGGCAAAATAATACTCAGCCGACGATATGCCTTCTCGCCACAAAGCGAATTGAACATAGAAGAGGTAGACTTCACTTAATTGGGAATCGCCAAAAAATTTTTAGCAGATGCAAGGTAAGATATCCATGGCAAAATTAACAAAGCGACAGACAAGTTCGCTCAGCTACGAAGTATTTAGCGATCTTCGTTGCTATCTTCATTGCTGGAGTCGAATGTTCTTCAGTACATGTGTAAAACGTAGTCAACTATCAGCGCCTTGCTACACAGCATACAATTGTGGACACTCCTTTTTAATTAGATGGTGAAAATGGAAATCGAAAGGCCACACATTGCATAAACCACCATCGAAAGTCTGCCGCCAAACATTGGAAGGCAATAGGAAAATCAGCCGAAAAACAACAGCGTAACCAAAGCTGTAACGAATACGTGATTTGGGGAAATGATGGAGAGCATCGAAGGCACGTGAAGTGGCACAGAACAATTAACAATTCCTTTTTAATTTTCAAGATTAACATTTTCAGTATATTCTAAATTTTTCAACTATGGGCATTCCTATTTAATTTTTGCAATTGTTTTTGATTGACATTGGGAGACATTAGGATGCTCTGATATCTTATGGACAAAATTTATAAATTTCAGTTTTAGGGAAAGCAACCAAATTAAAACAAATGTTATGGAACTAACAACAAAAATATCGAAAACTGAACTCGCCACATGGACATATGAAAATATGTACATAAATATGCAATTCGAAACTCAGGTAATATGGATTTTCAACAAAACAAAATAAGAGCACTCACTTTACTTTCTTCAAAACGTCTGAAGCACACAAAAAGTTAAAAAAAAAAACGATGAAATTGATTTTTGGGTATTTTTTAACTAGCCCTCACAGACAGCAATATTGTAAAAATAGTTTTTGTACTTTAAATAAAACTATAACTTCTGTAGAACCTTAAAACGTCTTGTTTTTTATTTTTGCTTAAAACAAGTGAAAAATGTGTGACTATTCACACACACATATCCGCGAAAGTAACTTGTCCAGTGATGCCAAATTCAGTTTAGGAATAGACGCAATTAATCGGTTTAAAATTGATGGACGATAATTTTATATTTCGCCTTCTTTTTTACCATTTGTTTTTTTAAATATATATTACAATTGTTTTTTTATTGTGTTGTACACAAAAAACAGATAAGCAAGAGGTTAGCAAGTATGGTAAAATATATATTCTTGATAAGCGTCACCACCAGATTCGATACCGCAATATCCATCTGTCTGTCGCGCTGGCTGTCTGTCTGTTGAAATCATTTAAAATATTTTTTTGAAAGCAAGATAATTCGATAAAATATGATACAAAATTTAAATCGCAATTTTCTGATCATTACGATATCTCAACAATTTTCAGCAGGCGTTCCCAACTTATAGCGGTTTTCCTAGTATACGTATGTATTTTGGTATGATTATCTGTATTTTGGTTGTCATATGAAAGGTATTGTAAATTGTATTGTATTGTATTGTATAAATTTTTAATCAGATGCTTAGTTTTTGAGATATGACGGTTTTTCGAAAATTTCATGAAACTTTCCAAATATACAACAAATACCAACCAAATACAATGTAACAACAACAAAAACAACACTAGTTTTTGTAGAATTTGTGTTGTAATATTATTGTAATATTGTGTTTATATTTGCAAAATTTCACAAAATTTTTGAAAAATCATCATATCTCGAAAACTGTGCAGCTGATTGAAAATTTGTAGGTTATTACAATACCTTCCATATGACACCAATATTCATCAGGTGTTCCCAACTTATAGCGGTTATTGTACATTGTTATAGGTTATTATAATACCTTTGATTGACACCAATATTTCCAAATCTATACAGGGGTTCATAACTTATAGCAATTTTTATGGAAGATATATGCGATCTTCCGATGGCTATACCTTCGAAACCAGTGCTTGCCAACACTTTTTGATAACATATTCTTTCTTAGAATAAGGAACTTACTAATAAACTAGTAAGGGTTTTACCTTTGGCCTGGCCAAACATTAAATACCCTACACAGCAGTATTTTGTAAATTTTGCTAATATGGGAGGTGCCACGCCCTCCGAATTCACCCAGTTTTTTGACAGAGTTTGTATTTATAGTTTTTAGTATTTAAGTGAAATTTGGTTGCATTATCTGAAAAAATGTTTTCAGAATAGCGTTTTGCAGCTTTTGCTTATATGGGAGGAGCCACGCCCTCTTATCCGATTTTATCCAGTTTTTGCTTAAAACTTGCATTTATAGTTTCTTGTGTTTGAGTCAAATCTAGTTCGATTATCTCAAAAAACGCTTTCAGTGCAGCGTTTTGAAACTTTTGCCACGCCCTCTTGTCCGAATTCAACCAGTTTTTGCTCAGAGCTTGCGCTGATAATTCGTAGTATTTATGTGTATTTTGGTTGCATTGTTGTGAAAAATACTCCAAAATTTGCATTTTGAAGATATTTTTTGTATGGGCGGTAAGCGTGTCCGTTGACCGATTTCGCTCATTTTCAATCCCCCGAGCTAACTTTGATGACGGAGGCTGTGTAACAAATTTCATTGAATTATCTTGCTTAGTTTTCCCAAAAAATGTATTCCACACACAGCCAGCCAGCCAGCCAGCCAGACAGACAGACGGACATGGCTATATCGACTCAGGAGGTGACGCTGATCAAGAATATATATACTTTTCCATATCTGCCACGCCTAATTCTCTGCGTTACAAACGGAAGGACAAAATGAATACACCCTGGGTGTAGGGTATAAAAAAAATAGTTTCAGAATTTTAGCAAATTTATCCGTAAGCGAAACATGAGCCTTTTATTTCACATTTTGTGTCTCCACTAGATATTTTCATTTTAAATCATGAAATACTGCATGAAGTCCCGATCAAAAAGAGTATATCAAAAATATATCAAAATGATATCAAAAATTTGTCAGTGACATACAAAATTTTGATAAAAAAAGGATATCACAGTGGTATACGGAATGTAACGCTTTTTGTATATCACCATGATATCAAAAAAAGATATCAAAATGATATCAAAAAAAGATATCAAAATGATATCATAAAAAGATATCAAAATGATATCAAAACTAGTAAGGGTGTAAATTTTGGCCTGGCCAAAAAATAAATACCCTACACTGCAGTATTTTGAAAAGTTTGCTTATATGGGAGGTGCCACGCCCTCTTGTCCGAGTACACCCAGTTTTTGTTCAGAGCTTGCATTTATAGTTTTTAGTGTCAGAGTGAAATTAAGTTGGATTATCTCAAAAAACTCTTTCAGTATAGCATTTTGAATCTTTTGCTTATATGGGAGGTGCCACGCCCCCTTGTCTGATTTCACCCAACTTTTGCTGAGAGCTTTCATTTATAATTCTTAGTTTCTGAGTCAAATTTGGTTCGAATATCTCAAAAAACGCTTTCAGTATAACGTTTTGAAGCTTTTGCTTATATGGGAGGTGCCACGCCCTCTTGTCCGAATTCGCTCAAATTTTTATCAGAGCTTGCGCTTACAATTCGTAGTACTAATATGTATTGTGGTTGCATTGTCGGGAAAAATACTCCTAAAATTGCATTTTGAATATAATTTTTGTATGGGCGGTAGGCGTGTCCGTTGACCGATTTTGCTCATTTTCAATCCCCCGAGCTAACTTTGACGACGGAGGCAGTGTACCAAATTTCATTGAATTATCTTGCTCAGTTTTCCCAAAAAGTGTATTTCAACACACAGCCAGCCACCCAGCCAGCCAGCCAGCCAGCCACCCAGCCAGCCAGCCAGCCAGCCAGACAGACGGACATGGCTATATCGACTCAGGAGGTGACGCTGATCAAGAATATATATACTTTTCTATACCTGCCACGCCTCCTTCTCTGCGTTACAAACGGAAGGACAAAGTGAATATACCCTGGGTGTAGGGTATAAAAAGATATCAAAATGATATACAAAAATTGTATATCAATGATATACAAAATGATATCAAAATGATATACAACTAGTAAGGGTGTAACCTTTGGCCTGGCCAAACATTAAATACCCTACACAGCAGTATTTTGAAAGTTTTGCTTATATGGGAGGTGCCACGCCCTCTTGTCCAAATTCACCCAGTTTTTTCTCAGAGTTTAAACTTATAGTTCTTAGCATTTGAGTGAAGTTTGGTTGGATTATCTCAAAAAATGTTTTCAGTATAGCGTTTTGAACCTTTTGCTTATATGGGAGGTGCCACGACTTCTTGTCCAAATTCACCCAGTTTTTTCTCAGAGTTTAAACTTATAGTTCTTAGCATTTGAGTGAAATTTGGTTGGATTATCTCAAAAAATGTTTTCAGTATAGCGTTTTGAACCTTTTGCTTCTATGGGAGGTGCCACGCCCTCTTGTCCGAATTCTCCTGGTTTTTGTTCAGAGCTTGCGCTTACAATTCGTAGTATTTCTATGTATTTTGGTTGCATTGTCGTAAAAAAAACTCAAAAAGTTGCATTTTGAATATATTTTTTGTATGGGCGGTAGGCGTGTCCGTTGACTGATTTCGCTCATTTTCAATCCCCCGAGCTAACTTTGACAACGAAGACTGTGCACAAAATTTCATTGAATTATCTTGCTTAGTTTTCCCAAAAAGTGTATTTCCACACACAGCACCCAGCCAGCCAGCCACCCAGCCAGCCAGACAGACAGACGGACATGGCTATATCGACTCAGGAGGTGACGCTGATCAAGAATATATATACTTTTCTATATCTGCCACGCCTCCTTCTCTGCGTTACAAACGGAAGGACAAAGTGAATATACCCTGGGTGTAGGGTATAAAAATTGTATATCAACGATATACAAAATTTGTATATCATTTTGATATCCATTTCTGATACAAAATTGAAATTGTCTTTGAAATTTTGCAATATTGTATTTGACCGTCGGCAACAAGTTTTTAGAAATTGCCCGCAAGCAGCAAATGATTGAAGTGCCGGTTTTTTTAACTCAATTATATGTTTGTGCTTTTTCACTTATTTCATGAGAAAATTCACTTACTAAAATTGGCTGAGCGTCCACTTTCCATAGCTTTTGTTTTATCAACCACAGGCTGCATACAACAACTGAATGGAGTGTCGGTTTTTTTGCACTCAATTATATTTGTGTGCTTTTCACTAATTTCAGTAGAAAATTCACTTCTTTTACACTAAAATTGACTGCGCGTTTGTCTTCTAAAGTTATCTTTCCATAAAATCCACAAACGAAAACGTCAATTTTGACATATCAGCAGCTGATAAATTTTTGATATCATTTTGATATACATTTCTGATACAAAATTGATATCAGCGGCTGATAAATTTTTGATATCATTTTGATATACATTTCTGATACAAAATTGACATGTCATTCAATGATATCAAAAATATATCAAAATGATATACAAACTAGTAAGGGTGTAAAATTTGGCCTGGCCAAACATTAAATACCCTACACTGCAGTATTTTTCAAATTTTGCTCATATGGGAGTTGCTACGCCCTCTTGTCCGAGGTCACCCAGTTTTTGTTCAGCGCTTGCATTTATAGTTTTTAGTGTCTGAGTGACAAACTTTTTCAGTAAAGCGTTTTGAAGCTTTTGCTTATATAGGAGGTGCCACGCCCTCTTGACCGAGTTCGTCTAGTTTTAGCTTAGAGCGTGCAATTATAGTATTTAGTATTTGAGTGAAGCTTGGTTCGATTATCTCAAGAAACTGTTTCAGTATAGCATTTTGAAACTTTTGCTTATGTGGGAGGTACCACGCCCCCTTGTCCGATTTCACCCAATTTTTGTTGAGAGCTTTCATTTATGATTCTTAGTGTCTGAGTCAAATTTGATTCGAATATTTCAAAAAACGCTTTCAGTATAGCGTTTTTAAGCATTTGCTTATATGGGAGGTGCCACGCCCTCTTGTCCGAATTCGCTTAGTTTTTCCTCAGAGCTTGCGCTTACAATTTTTAATATTAATGCGTATTTGGTTGCATTGTCGTGAAAAAAACTCCTAAAATTGCATTTTGAATATATTTTTTGTATGGGTGGTAGGCGTGTCCGTTGACCGATTTCGCTCATTTTCAATCCCCCGAGCTAACTTTGGTGACGAAGGCAGTGTACCAAGTTTCATTGAATTATCTTGCTCAGTTTTCCCAAAAAGTGTATTTCAACACACAGCCAGCCAGCCAGCCACCCAGCCAGCCAGTCAGCCAGCCAGCCAGACAGACGGACATGGCTATATCGAATCAGGAAGTGACGCTGATCAAGAATATATATACTTTTCTATATCTGTCACGCCTCCTTCTCTGCGTTACAAACGGAAGGACAAAGTGAATATACCCTGGGTGTAGGGTATAAAAATGGATATCAGCCGCTGACAAATTTTTGATATCATTTTGATATACATTTCTGATACAAAATTGATATCAGCGGCTGATAAATTTTTGATATCATTTTGATATACATTTCTGATACAAAATTGACATGTTTTTCAATGATATCAAAAATATATCAAAAATATATCAAAATGATATATCAAAATGATATACAAAAAATGGATATCAGCGGCTGATACATTTTTGATATCATTTTGATATACATTTCTGATGCAATGACAAGAACTTGACAAGTTTTTTTGATCGGGGTATTGCTCTCGAATCGGGGTGTAACTAGAGACTAGATGAAATTCTTTCTTTGAACTTGGCTTTGATTGACCATGGTTGAATTACCCTGGTTGCAGCGATAACAAATGCTGATTCTTCTTAAACTACGAAAATGTAAAAATTTTCTAATCTTTTGGCCGATAGCAAGGCAAGATCAGGGTTCCATTTTTGTTTATTTTGACAACTTGCCATAACAAAATTATATGGAAACAATAAAACTTGGCATCATTTGCATAATTTTCTAACGTACACCACGGGTTAAGTGCGAAAGCGAATCAACATTACACAACGTAGAGTGAAACAAATATATTTACTTCTTTTTTCATTTTTAAAAACGAAATGCAAAACAAAAATCAATAAAAAAAAGCGAAGTTGCGTACAAAGAAACTGCAGTTAAAAGTGCAGCAAAGAAACCAAATTTACCCGATTCCCAAATAAAATAGTTTTGAGCATCCATATTAAAGTTTACATATTCCACCAACGTCATTGTACCCTTACCACTGTCCTTGATGTTCCGAGTGCTTCAGATACTCTATATGACGAATAACCCAACGCTAGAAACGGCTTCGATGGCAAATACAACTTATTCCACAACGAATTCACTAAATTTGAGATACGCTTCCAAGTTTTCACAGCTGGTTGATGTATGCGAATGTACATTGAGCACTATTTTTTAAAATCTTTTTATGTCTGTGCAACTTGATTTTCAAATTGTTCTTTTTTCATTAAACTGACTTAATTTGACGCTACGCTTTAACTGATTTTTATCCACAAAAACGAAATGTATGGGCCTTTTACATGTTCAAGCTTTATCATAAATATTAAGTGCTGCCAATTTTTTGTACATATTACCGTTCTATACGATCAATCTTTAAACAATTTTAAGTGATGCCTGATTCACTGATTTTGCCAACAATAAGAAAATGTTTATAGATTGATGATAGTTTCAACAGAAATATTATTGACCACCAGTTTGACGAAAACAAAATTGTTCGACTTTCTGCTGATTTTATTTATGGGCACCCAGAAAAATTCCGAAACCGGTACATTTTTATTTTTTCTTAACATAAGCTATTTGCGACCACAAAACTTAATCATAACAATCTTCTATCAAAAACTGCATACAATTACCTTATCAATGAGCTCAAAGAGTCTAAACAGGGAAATAACTGGACACACGATATCATCAAAACTCTTAAAAGTACGGAATGCAATGAATTTATAAGTATTTTGCTGACATTTTAAGAAACCACTCACTGATTATTTCAAATATGTAAATTTGAATGTCATATCAGCTATTTCACGTATTTGTACCGAAACATACAAAAAATTCAATCGATAAACCCATAATTTCAGGCGAAGTAAAGAATTGACTCAAAATATAGAGCAGGGGCTTTGTAGTCTTGAGTATACAAAATATAAGTACCGAAAACTGAGGGACCCTCATAGAGAAGTGAATGTTCTATAAAATACCTGAACAATTTTTTATCTAGGTATTTTGCAAAAACTGTTTTTTCGAAGTTTTAGAATTGTCAGAATTTAAATCCTACACTCTAACTCGTAAAAAAAACCCCGTGTTCGAGTACGGTTTCTTACAAGATCTAACCAAAACTGATCTGATGAGGTTATATACATGTTTATTAGGGTGGACCAAATTGTATGGACGAAATTTTATCGACCTCGGCTACCCCCCTATGTGAAAGCTCATTCAATTTTATGAATATTTGCCCAAGGAACCATACCTCTGCGTTCAATTTTAGTTCGACGCATTTTTGATCGAAAATTTTACCTTGCCTTTAATATTTTATTTGTTTTCATACTGAATTTTAAAAATTCTTATAGAGACAAAAGTAATGTAATAATATGATTTGGCTGATATTCTGCCAATAATCAATAAAATTAGGTTCTGTTTACACGAAAAGTTTACTTGATGATGTGGAATTGATCGTATGTATTTAAAAAAGTGATGTCGATCAAATAGCAGATTATTATGACCGACTTTCAAAAAAAACGATTCATATTTTTAGATGAATTTTTTCAAACAAAACACCAACCTAGGATGAATGTTCATTCAATTCTATAAATATTTGTTCAAGAAACCATACCTCTACGTTCAACTTTAGTTCTGCGCATTTTCGATTGAAAATTTTGCGTTTTATATTTATTTTTATGCTAATTTTCAAAATTCTTGTAGAGACAAAAGTAATGTCATAGTATATTTTGGCTGGTATTCTGTCAGTAATCAATAATCTTAAGTTCTGTTTTCACGAAAAGTTTATTTGATAGCGTGAAATTGATATTTATTTAAAAAAAATTTATCGGTCAAATAACCGATTTCAAAATAAACGAGTCATATTTTTACATGGATTTTTTCAAACGAAACACCAACCCAAGTGTTTTTGGATGCTAGGATGCCGAATCTGACACTCATTTTTTTCCAGGGCAACATCTAGTTGCAGTTTTAGGAAATAAATTAGCCGCTTTTTTTAATTTTACAGAACAATATACCAAAAATCCATGTAAAAATATGAATCGTTTATAATAAATCGGTCATTTGACCGATATAATTTTTTGGGATAAATATCATCAATTCAATACTATCAAGTAAACTTCTAGTGAAAACAGAACCAAATTTTATAGATTACTGACAGAATACCAGCCAAAACATATTATGACATTACTTCTGTCTCTATAAGAATTTTAAAAATTTAGCATAAAAATAAATATTAAACGCAAGGTAAAATTTCCAATCGAAAATGCGCCCAACTAAAGTTCAACGTAGAGGTATGGTTCCTTGGGCAAATATTCATTGAACTGAATGAACTTTCAGCCTAGGTTGCTGTTTTGTTTGAAAAAATTCATCTAAAAATATGAATCGTTTATTTTGAAAGTGGGTCATAATAATCGGCTATTTGACCCATATCACTTTTTCAAATATATGCTATCAATTCCACACCATCAAGTAAACTTTTCGTGTAAGCAGAACCTAATTTAGTTGATTACTGATAGAATACCCGCCAAATCATATTATGATATTACTTTTGTCTCTATAAGAATTTTCAAAATTTAGTATGAAAAAAAAAAAAAAATATTAATAAAAGGTAAAATTTTCGATCAAAAATGCGCTGAACTAAAGTTGAACGCAGAGGTATGGTTCCTTGGGCAAAAAATCATAAAATTGAATGAACTTTCACATAGGGGGGTAGCCGAGGTCAGTTTCCAAATCGGCCCACCCTAATGTTTATATATGAAAATATATAAATATGTATGTGGAAGTAGCCGAAACATGTTTAACACTTGCTTGCGTCTGTTGTTGAAAAATTGCAAAAATTACTGTTTATAGAGCGCCCACAAGATATATGAAATGTGCAAAGTTGAGAATTGAGGTCAAAAAAATAAGATCTCAAAAATAAATTTGGAATCGGTAGTGGTCCAAAAATTAAATTTGTTGCTGTTTCGGTACAAAAATTTAAATTTTTTAAGAAAATTTTCATGACTTTTTTTGTATAAATTGGTTTTTTGTAATTTTCAAAGGGCGGAATATTTGTTCTGGAATTCTTATATCACACCTGTCCCCACGTGTTTTAAATAAAAAGTGCTTGCACCCAAAATGTTTTTTTAGGGAAATATGCGGAATGCCTCTAGGATCAAACATATATAGCTCTTTTTTCAAAGTGAGCGGCATTTTTTCAAACCAGGGCCGAAAAACCTATTTTTTAGCACTGTGCTCCATACTAAAACCAAATAAAAAAAGTTGACTAAAGCGGATACAAAAAAAGAGTATGCAGAAAGTAACCTGCTTATCCGTAGATTTAAAAACAGTAAACTGAAAAACCCTACAAAATATGGTTTACGAGATATTGCGTTTTTACTTAATTTATTGTGTTTCTATTAAAAAATTAAATTTTTGCGTACAAAAAAAATAATGATCAATATATAGAAACAAAAATAGTCTATTCTAATGTATTTTTTGATGCTAAATCCAAATCTGGTCTTAAAATTGCTCTATCACTTCTGGTTTTCGAGATATCCTAACCTGAAATTTTGGCATGTACGGTTTTTTCACCACTTTTGAAGTTATGTAACAGGAGCAGGTAATTGTTTATCATAAAACTCGAAAAAGTTTTTAAAAGTACTATTCTTTTTCTTCAAAACTCATTTTGATTTATATCGATATCTTTTTTTCTTCGAAATATCGTTGCCTAAAAAAAGTTCAAAAAATGCACGAAAGACGCTATTGGCAACATTGGTTGATTTATATAAAAAGTTATTTAAATGATTATGGTAAATTACAAGTGATAATAATTACTTTTAACAGAAACATTCTTAAACATCATAATCATTTTTAACAACTTTTTATTTAAACCAACCAATGTTGCCAATGGCGTCTTTCGTGCATTTTTTGAACTTTTTTTAGGTTACGATATTTCGGAGAAAAATAAAGATATCGACATAAATTAAAGTGAGTTTTAAAGAAAAAGAATAGTACTTTTAAAAACTTTATCGAGTTTTATGATAAACAATTACCTGCTCCTGTTATATAACTTTAAAAGTGGTGAAAAAACCGTACATGCCAAAATTTCAGGTTAGGATATTTCAAAAATCAGAAGCGATAGAGCAATTTTAAGACCAGATTCAGATTTAACATTAAAAAATACATTAGAATTGACTATTTTTGTTTCTATATATTGATCATTATTTTTTTTTGTACGCAAAAATTAAATTTTTTAATAGAAACACAAAAAATTAAGTACAAACGCAATATCTCGTAAACCATATTTTGTAAGGTTTTTCAGCTTACTGTTTTTTAATCTACGGACAAGCAGGTTACTTTCTGCATACTGTTTTTTTGTATCCGTTTTAGTCAACTTTTTTTTTTTGGTTTTAGTATAGAGCACAGTGCTAAAAAATGGGTTTTTCGGCCCTGGTTTGAAAAAGTGTCGTTCACTTTGAAAAAAGAACTATATATGTTTGATCCTAGAGGCATTCCGCATATTTCCCCAAAAAAACATTTTGGGTGCAAGCACTTTTTATTTAAAACACGTGGGGACAGGTGTGATATTGCATGGGATTAAATGTTGATTAATTCAACAAAAAAAAATTATTTAAAAATATTAAGTTTTAAAGTATTGAGCTACCCCAAACTAACTGTAAGTTGAATTTTAAGAGTGTCTCCAATACTTTTGGATTATTCTTTGATTTCGTGTTTAAGATATTGCCATATTTTTTGGAATTCCGAATACTTTTGCGTATTGAATTTAAGTAGGATTTTGCTTATAAGCTCTTTTTTACATTTTTAAGTAACATTTTAGGAAGGTTTATTTTAATAAATAAAACTAGATACTTACCGAATTATAATTATTAAGAGTGATTCAAAAAAAATTAAATCGTAATCAAAAAATTTTATTATTCTTTAAAAAAAATTTCAAATTCCGAATACTTTTGTGAGCAACTGTATGTAATCAATTTCCATGTTCAACACTTGCTTGCGTCTGTTGTTGAAAAATTGCAAAAATGACTGTTTAATTAGTTCAATATAAATTTAAAAACAGATTATTTTTACTTACATTTACCAACTCTTTAGACCGCTACACCAATGCCCGATTATATGAAGAGGTATTAAATTTGTATATAAAGCAAATGTTGTTCAAACAGAATTTGACACATGAATGCTTCTATAGCAGTGATCGGCATTCTATAGCAAAATTGTGCACTCAAGAATCTACCTATCTCTCTCTATCCTTTTCTTTCTTCTATCTATCTTCTCTTAAACATAAATTCTCACTCATTAATTTGCCGACCACTGTTCTACAGCCTTACATAGAATCATTGTTCAATCAGCTTCAATTCAATTAAGCAAAAGTAAATAAATAAGAGAAAGGAAAATAGAAAAATTAAATAAAAAAAGGTTGAATAAAAAATGTTTTGATAAAAAAAAAAATAATAAAGCAAAACAAAATTAAAAAAAAAAACACCCGGGCTGGGTTCGAACTCACGTTGTTCTTACTGCAGCCTTATAAAAAATCATTTTGAAAGCGCTTCTAAATTTCTATGAGAACAAGCACTTTTGAAGTGCTTGGTTCAGAAGCGCTAGAAATTTGTCCTCTTGGGTACATACATACATAACTATATAAAATAAACTCACCACTTTATTAAAAAGAAAAGAAAAACATGATAAACTCTTGATAGAAATATGAGATAAAGCATCATCCACATTTGCACTATAGTGTGTGGTTTAATTTGAGCAATTAGTTAACTGAAAACTCATCGAATTTTTAAGGTGGTTCATTTACTATGGGGAAAATAAAGGAATACCACATCCCAACGGGAAGAAATGAAGCTGCTTCCAAAAAGATCGCAATGGAAGCACATCTCTGGTAGCATACGAAATTTTTCAAATTCTATTTTTTTTATATTAGTTATAAAAGTTAATAAATCTACCAAAAGTAACAGAAAAAAGTAATTTTTGTGAAATGGAACTTAAAATTTTGAAAAACTTCCACGGGAGCGTGTTTCATATGCTTCCAAATGTGTGCTGCCACGGAAGCGTATTTGAAGCGTATTTCCTGTGCTTCTGAAGATGTGCATCTTCGCTAGGACATGCTGTGTTAAAAAGATAAGCAGTGAGAACAGCACTGGAACCAGCTTCTTGCTTCCCTAGAAGCGCAACTGAAGGCGTTTCAATGCGCTTCCGTTTCCCGTTGGGATATGACAAAAATACGCTGGTACTCTCTTGTATCCCTGCAGTTAAATTTGGATCTAGTCCCAAAGAGTGACTAGTTCGGCAACTGTTCAATAAGGTACTAGCGTTGTTCTAGTTACCACGTAGTGCACAGATCGTCAGTTGACAGAAAAAATACAAAGTTTTCATGTTTTTCTTTGTCTTTGTTTTCTCTTTTATTAACTGAGAAGTGCCGCTGATTGAGATAATGTAGTATAGTGAGAAAGTAATATGTACGAACAGTCACGTTTTTTGGTGTTCCGTTTTTTTAATAAATTTTCATGGAAATATGTTACTTTAAAGTAAAAAAAATGTTTTGATATCAAAACCGACGCACTGTTTCACATCTACATATATTGGATTATCTGAAATTGTGTTAATTTATTGATTATTTGAAAAAAATTGTAAATTTTTCATTCGCCATTTAAATTGCGCATCAGCTAATCCGTCAGTGTTCGCTCATTCTTCTTCTAATTACATCTCTCAATTTTAAGATACTCGTTCGCTCAATTTTTAGATACTCGAAATCGAGTCTCGAAGCTCTCAAAATTTTCAACTGTCCCTCGACTGGTGAATAGGTAATGCAGAGGGAGACAATTGTCTCTCGGCTAGCGAAAAGGTAATGCAGAGGGAGACAATTGACGATTCGTAGGACATCAACATTGAAAAATCGTCAGTCCATTATATGAAAATTCGTTAGTTGTGGAACTAGTACTAGTCCTGTTTGGAAGTAGTCAAAGACTAGTCATGCACTAGTCCGATTAACTGCAGGGATGCAACAATATGAGTAACACACATAATTAAATTAACAGAAGGAGGCACCATCACTATAAGTTCGCAGTCGCGATCAAATGCCCGCATTGAAGTTTTCAGCAACGACAACAACAATCTCTTCAATGCGTTTTTTTAAGTAACACCACTACAACAACAGTATCGAGAATTACAAGCAACCACTTGGCAATTTTCAAATAAGATCTTTGTCGTCAGTGTTTCTTGAGAGTTTGTCGGGCAAGGAACAATATTCCGTTGTTGCTAATCGTGAGGTGTTGTAATAGAAAAATATCAGAGTGAAAAAGTATTTTTCGTGTAATACATATCCATATATGTGTGTGTAAGACAAACGAACCGGACCAAATCGCGATTTTGAGTCTCTCTATTTAACGTTTATTTGCTGTTGTTGGACTTGTGGTCAAAACTTGTTAGGTTTTTTGTTATTGTTGTTTTATTATTGTTGTATTAAGAGAAAGAGCGAGAGAAATCTGGTGTAGTTTATATGGTAAAAACTAAAAAAAAAAAGTTAAAATTTTTGTTGGAAACTTATGGCCAGATCAACAGCACCAACAATAACAACAAATGCAACTGTTAAAGTCGAAGACAACAAGTTTTTTTTTTTTACTTGAATGAAAGAAATGGTGGAGAAACGGTTGTAGTGCAAAAATTTCTTGGCATCAGTTACGAGCGAGTTGTTGAGGAGTTCAAACGATAAAGCGCAGAAAAATATACAACTTGAAATCGATCATTATAGCGACTGATATATATAATTATCTGAAGACTGCGAATTGTCATTTTTTTTTGCATTGGCTTAAAGATAAAAAAATAAATGTAGAGTGAAAATTAAATGTAAATTGATTCGAATAAAATTAAACAAATCTAAAAAATTTGCATAAAACTTATATAAAAGAAATTAGAAAAAAGAACTTCATGAGATCATCAACATTGATCACTTAATTATGTGTAAAGTTTATAAATAATTCATGTGAATGCAACAAAGCTCTAAATAAATCTGAAATCAGTCAACAATTTAATAAAATTAACAAAAAGTGCTGAGACTGGAAACTAATTCCAAACTTTAAGTAACGAAAATTCAGCTTGTGGGTAAAATAAAACCCTAACAAAACAAAAGAAATATATTAATTAAAGACTTAACCCACTTTCAAAAAAATAAAAAAAAAACTACATAATTAAGAGCAAAAAAGTTTTAAATAATAAAAACGCAAGTAAATTCAAAGTATGAAAACATACTATGTACTTACAATATGCAAAAAATTAACATATAGCAATGATAAGAATTACTCTATTGATGACTAAAGATAACCGCAGCCAGTGATTCATTTAATACGAAAACACAAAGCGTTTAATTGAATACGAGTTTAAAATCAATAACTTGGCAACTCTATTTATTGCGAATGGTCAGCTGAGCAATAATATTTCGAATGTTTTTGCTTTAAAATAAAGTGCGGTTAAAGCTCCTTTTTATCGTGTCTGCTGTGCCCGATTCGTATTTTTTTGGCTTCAGCTTAGTTGTTTATTGCCAAATTGTGTAAAAGGTTTTTAATTTTCATAAATGCTATAGTTTGCAGTTTTGTTTTTTTCGCGACAGAGAGCTCCGTGTGCTGCATTTCTTGCACCTTTAACGTGATATACCTAAATAACGGAATATTATATTACTTGCTGGATATTTACGTCTTTTTATATTGCGCGCACAACTGTAATTTAAAGGTAATAACGTTTTTATTATAATGTATTATTTTATTTTGTAAAACAATTTACTCATATTTCATATCTTAAAATGATACCATGGAAAACATAGTAGGTACATAATGGAAAATGCCCGAGAGTGTACCTACAAAGTATGACGGTCCATTTTATCATTTTCATTGTACAAGTAACACCTTTTCCAAACATTTTTGATGGCCGCTCCTTATCTGAACTGTTTTGAAAAAACATATAAAAATCGTGACCTTAATGGGAATTTTTATTTTTTTTTTTTCACAAATACGTTTAAAGTTTTCAATTGAAAAAGTTATTTCGTTCTCAAACGGTGACCGTAAAAGATACACAATTTTTACACAAATAATTTTTACACGAATAATTCTACATCATTAACTCAAAATTAGTGTTTCTTGAGTTGTGCCGTTCTTGAAGTGAATGAGCGATATCTTCTTTTATCTCTATTTTGTTTATTTTCCATTATATATATTTTTTATTTATTTACATCGGCGGATCAGTTCCGGGTAGTAATGAGGAAACTAAGAACAAGACCATAGCAGTCTTGGTCTTGATTTTGGACGTTGAGTCTTGGTTTTGATTTTGAGTGTTGGTCTTGATCTTGGGCATTAAGTCTTGGTCTTTGAAAAATTTCTAAAGATGGTTGAGTATTAAAAATTTCCAAACCTTATTTTTACAAAGCAATTGGGTTTTTAAGATGCAAAATTTCGAATTAAGAGATGATTTTATGCTTGAATTAACCATAAATTACCAAGATTTAAAATCAGTTTTGGTCTTAATAATCATCGTGCCGATTTTATTTATAAACATTAGCTTATTCAAGAGCGATTTAATCATTCCAGTTGTTCTCTAGCATTTTGGTACATTTATTGTATAGCATTTATATATGGCCTCAAAACAGGAATTTCCGCGATCATCTACTCATTTTAGCTAAGTGACTGTCGGATGCTCAAATTTTCATGTAAAATTATAAACATAAGTACCATGATACAATTAACAAGGTAACGTCAGTAACTGACACGTTTCTTGTTCTTCTTTTTTGGTAGCAAGTACTGTCAAAATTAACTAGCAAAACAACAACAATTTTACAGTTTTCTGAATTTGACATTTATTTCTAGGCGATTTGATTGGTTGATTTCGTTCTCCGCTTTGCTCTTATTGACAGAACTTGCTACCAATTTTGTCTCCGCTTTGTTCGTTTTGACAATTTGGCGCTACCTCTATAATTGTACCATGATAAGTACCGCCTTCCGATATCTTTGAGGCGACAGCTATCTTACACTTTGAGGTCATCTAAAACTGTTTTGTGGACTTTTTTTATGACTTCTGGAACAACTGGCAGTAAATAACATTCGATTTTCCTAGTACAGAGTCTGGACCACACTTATTAAACCAAGCTTTTGTTCCAATGGTTTTTTTTTTTTCATCCAAAAGCTATGTTTTATAAACACAGGAAACTTTATTTTTTCCATTGTTTTGAATATAGAAAAAATTGTTTTACAAAAACCACTGTAACTATTGAAACGTCAGATCGGCATCAAGTTTTTTACAGCTACCTTTTGAAAACAATGAGGGTATTCCTGAAAACGTGTAGATGTCTCGAAAACCTCATAAAATCGTAATAGTTGTCAAAATCAATACGAACTTTGACAGTTTTACGAGTTTACGAGGTTTTTGAGGCTTTTGCACGTTTTCAGGAATACCCTAAATAATAATTCTGTATTTGTGGAGCCGCTTGTTTGTTTACATATTATGTTTCAAACATAGAAGCTAGGTTTATTTTTTTCAATTCTAGTGTCATTCGCTTCAGACAGAATATTGTTAGCAGATCCTTAAACTCATTTTGGTCAGAACGCTTCACATATATTTTTTTTATTATTTTACAATTCGAAGGCTTCGTATGTAATATATGTAACTGAAGAACTTAGTATTAAGACATAATATGTAGTGTAAGTGGAATTAGCATTGGATGTCTTTAAAATCTTTTGACTTTCTCTTGTGTGCTTTCTTCTTGATGATTATGTCCGTTTGTCTGCCTGTTTAGCTGGCAACAATAATTTGCTTTCTATTTGTATAAATTATTTGTATGTTTATTGCATAACCTGACAGACCATGTGCAATGGTGTAACACGAATAAAATATGCACCAGGGATGAACAAAGAAATATCAAATTGTACCTAACTGTCAAACAAAATTGTACCTAATTGTCAAAAAAACTCTACCTCATTAACAAACAAAAGCTTTGCATATGGACAGAATTGTAATTTTGTATTGGATACAAACCAATATTCTTTATTTTATTTTAGATGGTTGGTGGGTGGAAGGGTGATTGACTCTTCCTTCACTCAGATGGTTGATGGTAACGCGTTCCCACGATCCATAATATGTCGGGTCGTACATGGTGATGTGGGTATAGCAACCTTGATAGGACTACCTCTGCTAAGAAAGTGAAAGCTTTTTTGAAGGAAGAATAGCACCAAGTAGCGCGTTCCCACAATCTATGACAAATCAACATGGGTGATTAATCCCAGGCTGGTCAGAGCTATAGTAAAGTAGTGTTGCGGCTACGAAATCAGACCAAAGATTATTCTGCTGCCATGGGAGTCAGTAGCTCTTTTGAAGAATCCAGTTCGCTGGGTCTTTCAACTGACTATAGTGATGGTTTGGTTTGGACCTAAAATCGCAAGGTTCATGTGGAGTTCCATTTTAACCAAGTGCCAAGATCCAAAGGATGGCAGAGGTTTATATACTTATTTATTATTATTATTATTATTCCTTTATTTCATAACCAACTTAATTCAAAATGCAATAATTAGAAAATAAAGAAATGAAATAGTTTAACACAAACAGTTGTCCAAATGACAAGTGGCGAATGTATTTAGCAAATTAAATTATTCTTTTTAAAATAACAATACTCCTCAACCCCCCACCATTCCGGTGGAATCGTGCCTGACCACATGATTCTAAAAATGGCAACCAATCGTCGACACTTTGCTGATTGAGGGCTGCGCAGTCCGTCGTTTTATTGAACAATCATGGCATGTGATCACGTATAACTCATGAGACTTCTGTACTTGAAATCGTTAAATTGTACCTGCGGAACCTCTTCGAAAAGTAACATTTGGCATCCCTGATATGCACGTACTTTTGTTAGCAAATTTTAACAAACTTAAGTTCAATACTTCAATGAGTTTTCTCAGCTGCGCATTCAAGTGTTTTTTTTTTTTTTTTTGTTAGGCTTATTCATAAAATATTAATTAGCTTTAGGCAACAAATATTTAAGACGTAAGCGTTGCTTTCTTGGGCTTTGGCCATAAATTGGGATATCGAATAAAAATTACCTAAAACATGACAAGTTTATTGAAAACAGTTTGACTTTGATGCGTTTTTATTTATTTTGAGCTAAGGAAAGTTGTGCGCACCATGCACATGCGTATCTTTCATACCCTCCCCCCAAACACTTAAACGAATTATGCAAAAATGCATTTTTTTAGCTTATGCTCATGAGTAAACTCACACGTTGCAGAGTTTGGGCAATAATGAAAATATGTTCGTAAATAAAAAAGAGAAAATATTCGCAACTCATTGAATGATGTTTAAATTATTTCAGAAACGTGTTTTAAAACCAAAATATATATGTATGTATTAAAGCAAAGTTGAAACAAAATAAAACTTTGATGAAACCATAATCAACTTACGATGTTGTTAGTCACAAAAAAAAAAAAACTTAAAGACAGAGATGAAAAAATTACATAAAGAAATTAAGCGTTCGAAACAAAAAGGTAAATAAAACAAACAACTAAAGTAAAGTTAAAAATCGACATTTCTTTGTGAAAGTGTGGCCGAGCCGAGTGCGTTATAGCTTAAGAAAAACATGTGAACATTTTTTCAACGCCATAACTTTACTCTTGTTAAAAATCAAATATTTTATGTAGATTCCAAAGAAAAGTGATGGATAATGCTTGGGAAATAAATGAAACCTGTTTCATGGCAATTTTTTACAAAAAATAATCTCACCCATTATCTGTAATTTGTCTCAAAATAGTTAAAGTAATAGATGCATGTATGTAGGTCTTATAAACAAAGTTGATTCTTAATGACCTTGACTTTTAACTTTCTTGCTGAAGTCAATTCAGCGATATACACATGTTCTTATGTGTTATTTGCTCAAAATATATATTGAATAAATATGTAGTTATTTAAACATGGTGCGGGAGGGGATATTTTTCTACCTTAACTTAATTGTTCACTGGCAGTGCCGTCTAAATAAATCGTAACTCAAAACTTATTCTATTTAACAATGCCATCAGATATAATCATTTGAGTATACCAAAATAATATGGTGGCTATTTAGAAAGGTAAGAGCCTAAAGCGTATTCTATTGAATTAACTTTTAAAATAAAAAATAACAAATATTTGTATACAGAATTTCATCATATCATGAAATCAAGAGATAACTATTGGCAAAAGAATGAAATTTTTTATTTCTAGTGTACAAGGGCTAATTGATAAAGAAAGATGTCTCAGCTTCCAGTCAATTTCTCGCTTAGCGCACAATGAAGAATTGGGCAATAAAAATCTGTAATTACTCGAAATTTATTGTTATTTTATAAAAGATCATGAAATTGGACGCTTTTTAGATTTTTAATTTACTTAATTTGGATACATAAAAAGTTTCTTTGACTGATAAACTCTTCTCGTTTTTAATTCTCGATTCATTTACTCGATTTGACGTCGTTTTCACAAAAATTAAATTTACTGTCATGGTTTAGTTCTGCTTGAATAGCCATTTACTTTAAAAATTCATTCAAGAACTTAGACAAATATTTTCGTGGCTGAGGTATTGTAATCCAACAGTAGAACATAACAAAATGTAAATGCAATAAAATGATTAATTCTAAATAAACTTCGAATATATATATTAATAAGAGCTTATTGCGAAATTATATTGTCGTTCAAGCCTTGCATATACTAAATATTGACTAATTTTCAAAGTGTGTTCTTTTCACATATGAACATCGAAAAAGTTCTGCCTCTTAAGGACCTTGCAGGCTCAACAGTAAAAATTTATTCCCCAAAGAAATTATATCCCATCGATTAAAACACGAACCGCAAGAGGAAAGGGACCGAACATTTGGCGGAGAGCAAGGTCTCAATGTTATTTACTATATTTGATATAAAGCAGATTATTGCAAAGTTTTTTGTGGTTTTTTTTTTAATCATTACTTTTCAAAGTTTATAAATATATTAAATCTTTGTCGAACGTGAGACATTGCGTTAAAAATGTTCACATAAACTGCATTTTAAATTTGAGTAAATACGCATTACTTTATTGGTATATGTATAAAACGCATCGAATGATGATTACTTCACCAAATATTGACTATAGGAAAAATCCATTCTCAAATAACGTGTTGTATTAAAGTTAACAAGAAAGTATCGTTTGTATTAATTTACTCACAAACATATGGTTGTCTGTCCAGCCGTGCAAGTCTGTCTTTTAGTTCATGTGAGCAACTTACTGTTAGTCTGTCCGACCGCCTGTTATCTCTTCTCATATACAAAAAAATGTGCGAATACATTTCACAAATAATATCACTTAATAATGAGCATTTTTTTAAGTTGCTTTTTTCGTATTTACTTAGTTCGCATCGAGGCATTAGACAACGGAGAAAGTTAAAAAGCAAAATGAAATAAAATAAAAAACATGTTAAAAATGTTGATTTTTTATTAAGTCTTCAACAGCTCAATAGCTTCGCACATTTTTATTTGACTGAATTTACTTTGCAAAATGATTCGCTAATAATTAATTGAATTTCACGTGGGGGACTGAATAGCGATAACCTTCTTTACAACCATAAACCAAAACTGTAATCGATTAGATAACTATTCGCAATAAACAATATCAACATTTAAAAAAAAAATTTGATTAATTAAATGACCAATTTCGAAAAGGTGATATCTCTGAATTTCAAAAGTTTTCAGGGAACGAAAAAAACTGATTATTTTCTAAAGTAGTATAATATTTATAAAATATCTTTTTAAGTTACATTCTAGGGCCAATTATCAATTGAAAATTACAGAAATATTTTAATGGTAACGTTTTTATATAAGTAAATTTTGATATTTTAAGTTCAGGAGATGTGACCTTTTCGAAATTGAGTGTGTTGATTACACAAAATTTAAAGGAAAAACCATAAAACTTTTATTTAAGGTATCTTAAATTAAAGTAATAACTTAAATTCAAGATAGTTAATACAAATTCTTTAAAAAGCATCCACGACGCCGGAGAAAAATTTAAATCAAACTGTCGTGAGCACAAAAAAAAAAAACAAACAAAAAAATGTGTCAAATTACTTGTGAGCACTTAATGACGAAGAAAAAATGTTTTAAAAGTAGGTTCATTGACTACTTCTTGGAAAAAGATCGAAAGACGGTATAAATGAAAAACCAAATAAAACAAAACAACTCATTTTCGTTTAATATGTTTGAGCTGAATCCAAATCCTATCTTAGAATTGCTCTATCACTTATAGTTTTTGAGATAACCTAACGTAAAAGTTCAAAAACACGATTTTTGAGGTTGTCAAGAGAATGCACGGAATTGTTTTACTCTTTTCTACTAAATACATCACTTACTACTATTCTTTGTCCTCAAAATAAGCTATAATTTGGTCATGTGTGGTTTTTCTTTAAAAAGTTATAACTATTTAAAAATTATGCATGAAGCTAAAAAACATACATATGTGGCATCTCTCTAGTAGAGATGTGTCCTTGTCGAAATTTATTTCAAACGCACATGGCTTTTTCTCCCACTTAGAGACACGATATGAGTACTACTCTTACACATCACATGTGTCTATATGTCTATATGCGTATACTCGTAATAATTATTTTGGGTCGAGAATATCGAACGTGGCTTTGCTTAAAACTGTGAAATAACGGTGCGAAAATTATGCTCAAAAGAGAGACCATACCCAAGGGGAAAAGAAGTGCTTCAAAAACCCTTCTGAAGTGCATCCTTTTCACCAATAAGCGCTTCCGCTCCGTAAGAACAATACTTTCTTTTTAACATTGCATGTCATAGGATGTAAGCGAGCAGCCTTACCAAAAAAGAGTTTTTAAAGCGCTTATTTGTAATGCTGCGGTAAGCGTTTTTTCAATAAATTTAAAAAAAAAGAGAAAAAAAAGAAAAAAAAAAAACCGGCCGCGCCAGGATTTGAATCCACGACCCTCCGCGTGCTAGATATTTTTTTCTTACATTTACCAACCCTTGTATTCTGCTTGGTGTTTGTATGCAGTTTTTGTGCTTTAAATAAATAAACTTGTGGCAATTTGGTTGATACACGAATATGTTGACTCAAAGTTGAATTTTAAATTCGTATTGAAAACAAATAGTTTGTTTATGTAATACTCGTAAAATACAAGATGGTGATGAATGCAGGTTGACAGCGCAGTGAAAATAATGTTACCTTTTGAATGGGGTTTACTTACTTTGTGTAATGAAGGCTTGATGTTGACTTATATTTTTTTTTTAATTTTCAACTTTTGTTAACTAATTCACATAATAACCAATTTAATACTTCAAGTGATTGCAAAATTACTAATTTAAGTACTCGTACCTTCTGTTTTGTGTTGTTTTTTGTTTGACTTTTTTTTTTCTGGTCCAATTTATCTTTTGTCATTTGAAGTTGTGTTGTTGCACTTTTTATTATGACATTTTGTGCCCAAAATCGACTCTACAACATTTAATGACATCTTAAGCAAATGCTTTATTAAAAGAGCGGTAATTTTTAGTCATATATTTAAAAATTACGTTTACAGTTGGTGCAATATTTTACAGCGTAATATTTTAACACTGCAAAAATATAAATTTCTTATTATCCATCCTTAGTGTTCAGCCAATCTTCATGCCGAATTTAATTTCTGTGTCCGTTTTCCTAGGCCTTTTTTAGTATCGCTCAGTAGTTCGACCACAAATAAAATAAATAATTTTGGTAAGGTAAGGGGGGAAATATGGACCACCAATTCATATTTTTTAAATAAAACTGAAAATACATAAAATGAAACAATCAATCTTATTTCACTCATTAAAGGAAACAATTCATCTTTACTCTGATTCACTTTTAGATACATATCTCATAAAAAAAAAGAAAAAATTAGTAAACTAAAAATACTCAAAATGAAGAGAAAAAAAAAATGTGTAGTATAATATGGTCCATATAGTCCATATTGCCCCATATATTTATTTGGTACAGAAGTCGCTTATAAAAGTGTCATTTCCACATCAGGCACATTCTTCATGGCTCCAAGAACGCCAGATTCAACCCAAACTTGGCCACGGCGATCTGCTGAGTAAAGGGTATTACAGCATATGCATTTTTCATCTTCTTTTTCTTTTAGGTTTACGAATTACAAATTATCACCATCAGACTCGTCATGAAAACTGCAACTATATTCCCCATCTGAAGAAGATGATAAATACATTTTTTCAAAGATAAATACATTTGTTTTTGAGGCTTTTTTTTTTTGGTGGTCCATAATACCCGCATCACGTGTTGGTGAAATAAATGGTTTTTTATCGAAAACTCTTGTGGTAAATTAACTAATTTGTGCTAATAAATTATAAATGGTATTCACTGACTTTATATTGTATAATTAATCATATATTTAAAAACACGATGTCTTAAGAGTAAAATAATGAAATTTACCCACTAACTAAACAATTTTTTAGAAAAAACAACTTCACAGCAACATGCGACTTCACCGAACGCTAAAATCGCATTGATATAAGCTTTAGGTATTGGCGTAAAGTTTGAACATGAATAACGGTAAATCCTATGTATGCAATGGGAAATAACCGTGTGGTCCATATTACCCGCGTAGCCCATATTAGCCTCGATTACCCTACTTTCAGCATTTTTTTGCTTTTTGTTACAAGCTCATATACTTATCATCCATTGCACAATGTAAAACGAAACGTAAACAACCCAGTGTGCCAGACGGTTCAAATCTTCGCTTTTTTATCCGTTACGGATCAGTAACGGATCCGTAACGGGTAAAAAAGCGAAGATATGAACCGTCTGCCACACTGGGAAAACTCACTTTGCGCTTCATCCAATTTTCTAGCTCTGCGTTACAGCATATTTTGTTGTTGGTAATATTGAAAACTTGTTATGTAATGTTACATGGCTTAAATACAACATATTGAAATTATTTCAACTTCGTGCAGTTCCACACACAAATAGAAAGGTCTAATGGTATGTAACCCAAAGTTGTGCTCTATTCCTTACATAGTAAGAAAAGGGTGACAAGTTCTCGCGTATAGATCAGTCCACATGTTTAAGCATGAAAAATTTTTCATATAATTACAACTAAATATTTTTGAAGAAACCATGATTCTGCATAGGAGTTTAATTTTTTTGAAGTACATATAAGAAAAACTAAGTACATTAAGCAAAATAATATGAATATATTAAATTTGATAAATATATAAGTACTTACATATTTGATAATATCAATAATAGTTTAATTTTGAATTCAGTGACGTTATCTTAAATCGATAATTTTGAAAGCAATTAATAAGGCGTCATGGAAATGCATTATCAATAAAACTTACGAGTACAAAAAGCAGAAATGCACGCATTCATCATCATTTGTGAAAGTAACAAAACCTTCACCCTCATCCAGTGGATCCCCTTTCCTATTCTATCCATTGCATCGAATTAAACACAACAAAAACCATTAACATCGCCTCCGGATGAACCAATTTCAAGTTTGTCGGCATTTTTCAGTTGGATTTCAATTGGAAAATCACGACAACAGCAGCAACTAAAGCAACAAAGAAGTGCGTATTCTTAAGTGCCCTAAATAGCAGAGTCCATTATGGTAGCTATTTTTGATAAACTTTAGACGGCACAAGAAAACTTTTTTGGAAGCAACGCATAATGCTGAAGTGCTATCAAATTAATTTGAAATGAAATAAAATTAAATTGTGTGTGGCGCCGAACATGTTTCATGCGCCTAAAAATATGCAATTAAAACACATGAGCTAATAGTATTTTGTGTTGCATGGGAGAACCTTTCACTTTTGCCACTTTAATAATTTAGATATAATTGTTTATCATTGTATGTATTTATTTCTAAAACGGTTTAAAGCAACGTAACGTCATGTTTGAGACAAGTTAGTGAGTCATTCAATAGCTGAGATAGTGACTTAATTGCTTGGTGATTTTGTTGAAAATTAATGAAGTCGGCCATTAGCATAGAACCAAATTTGAAAGTTAATCTCCAAATTGTTTTCATTAACTTTTACTATAATTATTTGGTAAATTACAAGTTTATAATTAAGTGTAATTAATCACAATTTATGCAAAATAACCATACGAATATAGAAATTTGTTATTTCATATTTTCATTTGGAAAAAAAAAAAAAAATATATATGGGTGATTCTTAGATAACTGTGCTTTTTCGAGTTGTAAAATTGGCAGATAATTTTTTTGGATTTTTGCAAGTTTCTGCATGCTATCTTGTGTAAACACACTCTTAAAACTCACCTTTTAAGTAGATCAACTACAAGTGTGAATTTACGGCTTTGAGGTCGAAATTAAGAAATTTTGCTGCCACGTTTGTGACTAAATTGCGACGTTTGTGACATTTTAGCCACAGTATGGAAAAATTATGGTTTTGAAGCGTTTTGATGAGAGATATATTGCATATAATGGCAAATTTACACTTCAAGACTAATTTGCAAGAGTGTCATGTCTCCGGTGGTCCATTTTTTTATCCCCTACCGCCCTAAATATCAACTATGGTTTTCTTTCCTCTGTTTTTATAGTCGTTTATGGTGGATTAGGATCTCCTAATTACGAATCTGATCTTGATTTTTCCTATTACATCGGTATCCTTAGTTATCCTTGCTCAAAAGTGAAAAAATCTCAGTTTTGACATCAACTTAACAAAAACAGCAACAAGTAAAATTAATTTTTGTCAATGGATTCATACAGCCAAATTTATTAACAACAAGACATTATTTACCGTTTTTCAATTGGATTCCTAGTTTCCGAGTTATAAGCCTTTAAAAAAAGGATATCTCTCAATAACACACAAAGGATTTTCTGGACCGAAAAATTAACAAAAATGGTAAGTTTTATTTTTTTTTATCAAAAATATATTTTATCACGAAAATTTTAAGCTCTTGCAGACTAAAATCGGATGAAAAAATAAGGCTCTATTGTAGATTTAGTGAATGCACAGATGAAATTTTGATTCTGATAGTTTGCAAAGCAATAGTTTAGTAGGGTCATTCACTAAATCTAGCATAGAACTGTCATTTTTCATGCGATTATGGTCTGCAAGGTCTCGAAATTTTTGTAATTAAATATGTTATTGATAAAAATATTTAAAATGGTTTATGTTGACTATATGAAAATTATACTAATTTTATGAACTTTAGTCAATGTTTTGCAAGAATCGAAAATTCCATGCGTTACTTAGAATATTATGACAATTAGGAGAAGAGAAAAAACTACCGAACATGGCTATGGTGACATATGTTTCGGTTACCGCCACGTAACCATCATCAGACCAATTTATGTTTTATTTAATTTATTTTAAATTAAATGAAATAACAATTGAAAAATTTTTGAACTTTTTTTTTTGTCTGAGGCCAAATATGTGCAACTGGCAACACTTGTCAGTCATATAATATAACGGTATTGATTCTCAGCCAATGGCTGAGCCTTACCAAACAAACACAACATGAATGATGACAAAGGAGTATAGAGAATGAAACCACGCTACATGCATATAGGCACTTAAGCTACCAATTTTTCCGAGGGCACACAGCGTAGTCCGTTGATAAATGCGCTATGTAGAGAGATTGATTTCGAAAGGTTCATAGATCGATCCCGGCCTCAGAAAAAAAAAAAAAAAAAAAAAAGTTCAAAAATTTTTCAATTGTTATTTCATTTAATTTAAAATAAATTAAATAAAACATAAATTGGTCTGATGATGGTTACGTGGCTGTAACCGAAACATATGTCACCATAGCCATGTTCAGTAGTTTTGTCTCTTCTCCTAATTGTCATAATATTCTAAGTTGGAAAATGCATGGAATTTTCGATTCTTGCAAAACATTGACTAAAGTTCATAAAATTAGTATTGATAAAAATAATAAAACTTGATTTTTTGTAACTTTTCGGTCTCGAAAAATCCTTTGTGTGTTATCGGAAGATATCCTTATTTTAAACGCTTATAACTCGGAAGCTGGGAATCCAATTGAAAAACGGTAAATTATGTCTTGTTGACAATAAATTTGGCTGTATGAATCCAGTACCTGGAGACCGATCCCTACTCGGTCAACAATCTGATCTTATTATTTTCGTCTCTTGTATGGGGGCTGAAATATCGTATCATCATGCCTCGAAAAGTTCATTCCATTTTTTTTGTGCATGAGTTATTAACTAAAATTTTTATTTTGGTAAAAAGTGGGCGTGACAATTATTGAACAAAGCCCACTTTTCGTTATGCTTTAGATTCTCGTGATCCAGATCCGCATACCAAATTTTATCAAAATATGTTGTACCATTTGCGAGAAATAGCATTTAATTTGTTTTACTTGTATGGGAGGTTCCACGCCCACCTGCGATATTTTGCCCACCTTCAGCTCGTAGGTGCCTCATAAAAAGAAGATTCCCTACAGTAAAATTCAGAAAGATTGCTTTAGTAGTTTTCTTTTTTTATCGTATTAAATTTTTGTGGGCGGTGCCACACCCTCCATCGAGTTTTCCTAATATAACGGCTATCATATATTAATACTTGTTTTCATGGGAAAAATATTTAAAATTTTCATTAAAATTGTTGAAGTCGTTTTCGAGTAATATTGAATTAAAATTTTCAATGGTTAAAAAAGGGGCGTGGCACTTCTTCGATACCGCCCACTTTTCGGTTATTACAAGGCATTGATAAGTAGTACCTACATACCAAATTTCATTAAAATATCTTGTTACATTTGCGAGAAATAGCATTTTGCTTGTATAGGAGGTTCCACGCGCAATGGCGACATTTCGCCCACTTTCAAATCAGAGATGCCCTATTGCAATTAGGCTCCTCACAGTTAATTTCAGAATGTTTGCTTTATTAGTTTTCTTTTTATACCGTTTTATATTTTTGTGGGCGGTGCCACGCCCTTCAACGAGTTTTCCCAATATAATGGCGTATCACATATGAATCCTTGTTTTTAGAGGTAATATCTCCTAAATTTTCATAAAAATTGTTGGAGTCGTTTTCGAGTAATATTGAATCAAAATTTTCAAGAGCGAAAAGTGGGCGTGGCACTTCTTCGATCCCGCCCACTTTTTGTCTGTTATAAGGCAATATTAAGCCGTATCCGATGACCAAATTTCATCCAAATACCTTATACAGTTTGCGAGTTATGACTAAATCAAATTTAAAATTAAGTGCAGTGCCACGCCCTCTGGTGAGCATTTACAAAGTTCAAACCTAGCTAATTCTTCATTGTTTGCTAATATCTAACACTATTCCAAGTTTCATTGAAATCGCTGTAGCCGTTTTCGAGAAAAAATATTGGCACAAAAATAAGTACAAACAAAAAAACATAAAAACAAAAAAACATACAATTTTGGCTCCTATAAGAAGAGAAGATTGACAAAAATTAATTTTACTTGTTGTTGTTTTTGTTCTATAGCTTTAAGAAGATGTCAAAACAGTGATTTTTTCACTTTTGAGCAAGGATAACTCAGGATTCTGATGGTGTAGAAAAATTTTTGTATTAAAAACATAATTAATATCCTTCAACTAAACATCTGTATACTCAATTTTATATGAAAATATGTTTTTTTGCAAACTGATAAAAAGTGTCACGTTTGTGACATTTTTGATGCGCCACGTTTGTGACATTTTTGTAGTTTATCGCTCATTGTAAAGCACGCGTTTGAGTTCAAGATTTTTCCGAAAGAATTTAGGGTCATGTATGCAAATCCTACAAAAAAATTGTTTCATGCATAAATTAAAATGTACTACTTGCGAGTGCCGAGTGCCACATTTGTGACCATAATTTTTAAAAAAACTGTTTTTGTTTATAAACTGCCCTATAAAACGCAAACAGATTTCTTTTTGGACGTGTCTGGACATGCTGACCTTTGGGTGATGGATAGTGATCAGAATTAATGCATATGTATTGCAATCTATTGACAGAAACAGTAGTACTATGCAGTAGTAGCATAATGCTTTCAAGAAATTTTTTTTTTCCAAAACTAGGGGACAGTTTTCAATTCAAAATTGTGCCTTCTAAAAATTATTTAAAACTGCAGATGAGCTCAGAATATTGTAGCCTTAAGTATTTACTTAATATGTGCAGTAACTTGTTTTCTGTTCTATTTCCGTTTTTTGGTCGTTTTTCATCAATTTGTTTATAAAAAATAGGGGTAGGACATGCCACGTTTGTGACATTTGGGGTATGTTTGCAAATTTTCACAGTAGACCAATAATTGTTTGGTGGTAAAATTCATCCGCTCTATTAGAAAAACATAGTTTCTAACTTATAGCGTAATTTTTTGTGAAAAAAAGCCTACTGTATAGGTGAAATCGCCAGAGGACACAAAAAGTACATTTATCTGAGAATCACCCATATATCCAACATTAAAGAGCTGATTTCCATGCGACAAGTGCTTCATATGTTGATAATCGTACACATTTTATGTATATTACAAGAAACATATTTTGTGCAATGTGATCGGAAAAACTTAGTTGCCTAAGGGGGTAACACTATTTTTATGAAATTTTCCATAGTTACAAATATTATTAATATAAGAAAATAAAAAAATAGGTTTAGTCTTTGGGAACTTTTTAGTCTTCTGGAAAGGTGTACGAATTGCAATTAAAATAAATCAAAACCATATGATCTCCTTAACAAAGTTTTACAAACTATGCACATGTTGTTTTTGTTATTTTTATTAAGTAATATAGGATATGTTGTTATTTGATTTGTTAAACATCAGTATTGACAAGCTCTGTCATAACTTCACGTAGTTTTTTAAACGTTTTATTGTTGTTTTCTTCATAACAAATTAATTTTCTACAAGTTGAAAGTTTAAGTTTATATGTTTATACTGTAATTGAATTTAAGAAGTTTACAGTTAAATATATAGGCAATTTAAATTTATCGAAGTTTAGGTATATTTAATTTCACTAGCATACATTCTAAAATAAATTGCTTGAATGAAACTAATGTGTATTTGATATATTGGATTTAAATACTCGTACACACAAAAAAATATTGAACATAATATTTATGAACGGCATTCATACATCGAAGTTCATTGATTTTCAAATAAAAATTTTTCATTAAAATTTTTTGATTTTAAGAACGATTCATTAATCGTAAGTACATCAGTTCATAAATATATTTCTATGAGGAATATTTTTTATGACCTTCAGTTCTTAAATTTTAAGAATTTTTTCGTACGAATAACAACATTTCATAAATCTACAGATACAAATTTTATGCATGTTTACATAAAATTAAACAAAACTTTCATAAATTTTAAGTAAAAGTTTCATCAATTTGAAATAATATTTTTAGTTCGTATTTCATCTTCTTGGTTCTAGATTGGTTTATGCTAAATTTCAAATAAAGTATTGTTGAAAGTTCCTTTCTATGTCGCTCACACCATCATCTGCGTGTATTCTCCTGGAACTTCTAGGCATAGAAGCATGCTATGGTAAGTCTTTATTTTCCCAAGAGGAAAAATAGTGCCTCAAAAAGCGTTATTTAGAATGCAGCGCTTACATTCCTTAACACACACTACTCCATTTCAATATTGTATGTCCTATGCATTGGAGCTTGAGCGTTCTCCCAATAAAAAAAAAAAATAATTAAAAAAAACTTTCACCCCCATTGGGATTTGAACCTGGAAACCAAAGCGCAGAGAAATCTTACTAGCTCCTTATCACATACGCTACAGACTCCTCTGACGTTTTTGTGTAAAATTTGTATTTCAAAAGCTTAATCAAATTTTTTTATTTTGAAAAAAAAAAAAAAAAATTTATGAATTTCGTTTTTAGATTTTATGAACGAGTTCTAACGTTTTAAAAATAATTCATAAAAATTCATAAAAAAAATAAAATGCTTAGAATCGTCCAAGCAATACGTAAGATTTTTTTGGATTTTTTTTGGAAACTTTTTTTTTTGAAATATTTTCAAAGTAACCTACTCAAAAAAAAAACTTTCCAAAAAATTCCCAAAAAAATTTCCACTTATTTCCTTGATGATTCTAAGCATTTAATGCCTAGTACACTTTTTTCGGAAGATGCTTTCCTCTTGATTAAAATAATATTTTTGCCTTCCGCGGGCGTTCAAAAGCCAAAAACCCCATTTAGTGTCCGAATCCCATCTTGAGTCACACATCATTTTAAAGCTTATAAATTATGCTTTAATTTAAAGTACTTTTAAAAAAAATCGAAGGGGGCTTTTTTTAAAAAAAAATTCAAAAGTATTTTTAAGTGTAAAAAATTTTGGTGAAAACAAATTTTTTTCACCAAGAAATATTTTTTTATAAAAAGAACACTTCAAAATGAATAGGACCAGTAACTTAGATTTATCAATTTGCAAACTTTAGTGTAAGCTATAAATTTTTGAAAAAACACCCTTTTCATGGAAATGACTAAAAACGCCAACTTCAACACCCTGTATTTTAACAACAAATGGTATTAGGACCAAATCCTCCCGGATTGTTGTTTTTGCACACCGGATCTACCATATTGCCAAATTTGAGCAAAATCGGAGAAAAAAAAATTTAAACCTGGTACACTTGACATGGAGTGCTTCATATATAAAAATGTAGTGTGCGTGTGTTTGTCGTCTTATAACTTTGAAACCGCTTAACCGATCGTAACCATTTTCGCAGTATGTATTTGTTTTGTGCTGCAGGTGGTTTATAGCCATGCAAAGGGGGATTAGGTGAAAGGGAGTGGTAGCCCCCATAGAAAAATAAGTCTTAAAATGCTATATCTCTTCAGGTATTGCAGATTTTGTTATAAAACTTGGTATGTGGTTTGCTACCAATCAACGTGCAAAAAGTGGAGTGGGTTGCGCAAGAGGATATTGCATCCATCATACAAAAAAATGACTTTATGTGCTATATCTTTGTTGGAATAGCAGCTCTTGCTTTAAAACTTGGTACATCCATATAAATAGTATCAACCATTAGCCTTGCAAAAAATTGCAGGGATCGCTCATGAGGTTGTTGCGCACACTATATGTTGCACCCATAGCAGCTTTCGTTCAAATCGAACTCATCGCACCACCTATTGAAAAAGGGCAGAACAACGTTTGCCGGGACCGCTAGTATAGTTATAAATAAATAAATAAAAAATATAATTTTCAACCGGTTTTCGGACTAAGCCATATTTCGTATGTAAGCATCTTCTTGTCACACTTTTCTTACGAAAAATATTTCACGACCTGAAAACTAGTTTGCTGAAATTTCAGAAAAATTAAAAATTGTGAGTTAACACACTTTTGCAGTAAACCGTTTGTTTCAAAGGGGTTACAAAAATAAATAAGGTTGTGATATATGTATGAATGTGGCTGGCTTTGAACTAATCAAAATTTAAACTGAGAAATCAATCTGAAAAAACTGCGAAGCATAAAAATATGTTAAGAAACATTTAAATCGGTTTCTTTAAACAGTTCTCAAATATGTTTGATCGATAACAATACTTTAAAACTATTTCGCTATAAAAAGCAACTCGATGTTTCGGATTTATTAAATTATGATGCTACTTAGTCAAATATATGCCCCTTATTTTTTACTTAGAAAATTAGTCATCTTCACTGAAATCGGTAGCGTTGTTAACAAGATTTATAAACATTTGAAATCGAATTAAATTCAAGAAAATAAACAATCGAGATGACTTCACATGTTTCAAGGTTTTTCTGATCGCAAAACTATGCATTATAAGTTTTCATAAATATGATAGATGAATACACGTATAGACAGGGTGACCCGAATAAAACGAAATATTTCTTTAAAAAGCTATTTCTCTTTTGCCCAATTCTCTTTAAATTTTGGTACTAAAATTAGTCCATATAGTATGCATGTACTGTATGTAGGAAACACTCTATGTCAAGTGTACCATCTCAAAATTTTTTCCGATTTCGCTCAAATTTGGCAATATAGTAGATCCGGTGTGCAAGAACAACAATCCGGGAGGATTTGGTCCTAGTACCATTTGTTGTTAAAATACAGGGCGTTGAAGTTGGCGTTTTTAGTCATTTTCATGAAAAGGGTGTTCTTTCAAAAATTTATAGCTTACACTAAAGTTTGTAAATTGATAAATCTACGTTAATGGTCCTATTCACTTTAAAGTATTCTTTTTATAAAAAAATATTTCTTGGTGAAAAAAAATTTTAAATTATTAAATTATTAATTAAAAGTACTTAAGATTAAAGCAAAATTTATAAGCTTTAAAAAGATGTATGACTCAAGATGGGATTCGGACGCTAAATGGGAGTTTAAGGCTTTTAAACGCCCGCGGAAGGCAAAAATCTTTTTTTACTCAAGAGGAAAGCATCTTACGAAAAAAGTGTAATAGGCATAAAATGCTTCACGGTGCTCTTGAACAGTCGATAGGTTTTTTGGCTATGTGGAGAAAATCTGTGAATGAGGTTTCATTTGTATTAGCTTAGTGGTCTGAAAAATGCAAACCCCGAAATCGCAGCTGATCATCCCCGCGAAATATCGCAAAAATACATATCCCATATAAAAAAAAAAAACGTAACATTTTACATATTTTCAGAAGCGTTACACAAACGCCTTAAAACTACAAATATTTTAGAGTTTAAAGCCAGTTTTATCTAATATTTCTTAATACCGATTTAATTTTATGGAGCACTTGGCAAAGCTGGCCTAAGAATCCGAAATAAATTATTTCATTTCAGGAAATTTTTGTTGGAAATACCTTTTTCGTACATATCGTAAGATGTTAAAATTAAAGAAATCAGTCTTGTGCAATCTTTAAATGCCAAATTAAATATTTTTGATTATTTTCAAATCACCCTAATATATATACAATATATGACGAAATTCAGCATTAGACACCGCGTTGATGTGAAATCAAAAGTTTAGTTGGCAATTGTGTGGAATTGTTTAAAGGCAATGACTTGTCGCTTGATAGTTTAAGGCGCTTATTTATAAACATGCATACACGTGTATACATATGTATGTACGTACATTGACGGCAACAATTGTTTTCCCTAAAATTGATATGTCATGTTGCAGTTACCATTGTTATCAACCTCAACTGAATAAGCTTCAAATCTAAAAATTGAAAGTGATTAAATTTTGTTGTATTGTTACATGTTTTGTTGTTGTTGTTTATAGTTGCTGTCATATATGGGAAACATATTGTTACTCCGTAAATGCGTTCAAGATCTTTAACCAAATCGGGAAACCGTAAATAGTTTGGCTTAACGATTGCTCAGTCAAATTTGTTACGTTAGTTGAAAAATAATTGAAATATTTTGTAACTAGCCCAATGCAGACATAGGTACTGTAAAATTGTTATCGCATTAAATAATGTAATGTTTTGACACAGTTTAACATTTTATTGTGCAATAATAATAATATCATCACTTTCTTTAGCTGCTTTTCAAAAATTATGAAAAATTAAAAATAAAAAATATTCAGAACTAAGTATATGTACATCGTGGGACCTTCTAAAGAGTATGATTCATTTCACTATTTTGAATTTCTCAGTTTTCAGTGATGATGTTACACCTTAGGTACTGCAAAATATTATTAAGAACAGCTAAACAATCGTCATTTGACTAGTACCAGATCCACTTTCATCTTGTTCATGTAAGTTTTCAAGATTATCAGCGTTTGCTGCCAATATGTAGTATTAAGGGAAGGTGGGGAATCGTAGGCCACGTTTTTATTTTGTTAAATATCTCCAAAAAAAAAAAAAAAATTTTGCAAATTGAAATATGGTATGCTATTCTACATGAAGTTAGGTAACTTGTGACTATTACACTTTCTAACAATTCTTTTGTTTTTTCCGACTTTTCGTGGTTTGAAAAAAATTAGTGTTTTTGCGATTTTCAAAAATGGTGGGGAATCGTGGGCCACCGCCATAATTAAGTTAAAATCAAACAATTATGATGCAAAACTTTATTGAATTAGTTGAAATGACAAGTAAAGTTATTTTAATCGACAAAATGAAGAAGAAGGGTTATGCACGATCAATCAGATACGCAATTTGGGCACGTGAATGTGTTGGCGGAGGTAGCACATTTTGCATGTATTTATTGTTTTATTTATTGATTCACAGCCTCCATTTTGCACAAAACATCATAAACACAACATACAAATGTGTATTGATACGAAAACTGTCAAAACACGGGTGGCCCACGAAGTGGCTCACGATTCCCCACAAGCTACTTTTTGCAAAACAACGGCGTCTAATTGACTTGTTGAAGTGTCATGCAAAATTACTTTTGTATGTTGAAAGGCAAAGGTCTAACGATAGTAAAAAACATATTTACCTGCGTTTTGTCGTAGCAATTCGTCAAAGAATGATGGAAATCAAACACGCAAAAAAAGATACTTTTTTTTGGGCGAGTATTGTACAAAGCAAATAAAACGCGTACGTTTGTCAACAACCAATGTAAAAATAAGTTGAGGCTAAGAAAAAACGATTACAGTTGCATTTAACTATTTATCTCGACATACTGCCAAAAGGTGGCGGTGTCTCACGATTCCCCATGGCCCACGATTCCCCACTTTCCCCTACGATTTAAGTTTTTTGAAATTCGTTTTTTGTATGAGATTTTGAAGTTTTCAGCTTAGTCTTTAAATGAAATTAGATGGGGACTATATTTCAAAAAATCGACTAGACTGGGGCATAGAGCCGGGTTTTGTTCGTGTTGTTGTATACTTAACTCAAAACATAAAAATATGTAGATGTCTAGTTGTAGTTTTAACCCGACGATATGTCTTTACTAATGGTTTTGCTTGTAGTAGTATTTCATTTTACTTTTGCTTCTCAAATAGATTCTGTTTAGAAATCTATAGAAACCGCAATAATTTCAGATTAAGTGAGTTAATCACGTTTTGTGAGATTTTTTTTTTTTTTCTAATGACACTATTGATGGGTTGATTTTCTTAAACTTTTCTCTCAGCAGTTTATAGCAAATTATGGTTTATTAAAATTAAATTATAAAAAGGTGTCAGTAGAAATTGCGCTTCGAACGCTTAGGCTTCATAACGGAATCGAATACAAATTAAATAATTTGTATAAAAGTAAAAAAAGAAAACTATTCAAAAAGCGAAACACTTGCAGAGAAATGAAAAAAAAAAAAAAAAAAAAAATTACAATCCATGTGCTATAATTTGATACAAAAATTTAGAACGCTTTCCCTTGCAATGCTGGTCTTTGTTAGAGCATACAATAAGTTTTGAAAAGGATTGTGCGCGCGCACTGATGTCTGGTGCTATGCCAAGATGAAATTGTCTATTGTCTAAGTATTCCAAGATTTCGGAATACATCGAGCTTTAACCACCGAAAGCAGTAAGTGATAATAAATTTTACCGGAGAAGGCTTTTTCCATTTTTTGTTTTTTTGCATTAAGTACAAAAACTAACGTGAAATTCATAGTGTTTGCTCGATTTTGCATAAGATATATAATGCAACTTGTTTCATTTAATCTATTACTTTTATCTTGATCATCTAGGGTCGAACTCAGCATTTTTATAATTTTTAAAGTTTTAAAAATTAATTCGTTTTCTTAAGCATGTTTTTAAATATACTTAGTATATGTATCAAAAGTTATTTTTTTGTTATTACTTTTTATAGACCATATTGTGATTGTTTTTTTTTTTTTCTCTTTTACAGGTAAATAAATCAGGAAGTACACGGTAGATTTTATTTGTTCGTAAGTAAACGTATAAAATGCATTATATAAAAAATACTCTTGATATTATGTTTACTAGACTAATTCAAAAAACTATTTATAAAAGTAGATATACTCGTTTATTATCTCACTATATGAAGAAAGTCTGATTTTCGGCCATGACTCACGGACTGCGAAGTCAATACGTATGTTGGCTCCTAAAGCGACAATCGCAAGAGACTTTACATAATCGTACTATAAATTACGCAGTGGTTTCTTGGTAGATAGGAGCGAATCGATTGAATATAAATTACTGTTTGTATGAATTTCGTAAATTTTCATAATTTGAATGACTTATTGTAACGTCACACTTATTCTTACCTTACCAACTGGCTTAAAAGCTTTTACTCTTGAAAGCTTTATCGTAAAACAAGAAGTATCCTTTATGACCTTGAGATGTGTGAATATATCCTAATACTATCACTTTCTCTTACAACTCTTTTTTGTGGTAAAAAGCTGACTAAATAAAATTTCAACACCTGGTATATTCCGTATTTTTATGTCAGACAAAAGTAAATGTTGGAGGTAGTGATGTAAAGCTTTACGCTTTTAAACTTTTATTTAATACATAGTATGCATGTAGTACAAGTGCTTGTGAAGTAAATTAATAATTAATAATACATTTTGCAACACCAGCACCACGTGCGCCAGCGCAGAAAGTTATTTGTATGCTAATTTTTTAATATGAAATATAAAAGACAAGACTTTCTGATAAACGAAAACCCCCACAAAGTGAAAACAATCGCGTGTCGAACGTTAATTACACGTAATAGATGTACTAAAGCAAAAGTAAATACTTATTAAAAAATAGTTTCCTACTTTTAATGTAAGTATAATTTGTGATTTTTAAAAATTACGAGAGCGATTGTTGTCAAATAAATGTATTGAAAAAATATTTTTTGTTTTGAAAATTGAATTTTAATTGAATATTTTTTCAAATTATATGACAGCTGATACGTTGCTTACACGTTTTCAGAAATACAGTTTGTCAAGAATGTCTTTTTACATTAAAAATAAATTCATATTTTCAACTTATTAAGAAAAAAAAACGTACTTCTTACATTTTTGCCAAACTTTTTTTCATGAATAATAGTTGCTTACTATATTTAAAAAGGATTCGTGAAAAAAAATTTGCAAATTCAATGCAAAATAAAGAAAAAATCCACAAAAACAAATAAAACTCGATTTTTGAAGTGTCATAAAGTCTTTTTACAAATAAAAAGAAATATTTTTATATTAAACTTTTAGTACCTTCCTTGTTTGCAGCCATCTTTGAATGACCACCAGAAGCATCTACCACACATTGTAAACGTTTTCACATAGAATGAACCAACTTTTCCAGGTTGTAATTACTCGGTCTTTTCCAATATTGTATTTTTAAATAAAGTTCGGTATTTGGTCGTCCTTCAGCGACCTGTTTCTTTATATAGACCCAAAAATTTTCAATAGGATTACAGTCGGAACTTTGGACTAATGCATCCATCACTTTGTTACAGTTAAACTGAAGCCACAGTCGCACCATAGTCGCTTATGCTTTCGATCATCACGCTGATAGAATTTGAAACGGGGTTTTTAGTCCCTGATAAACCCGAATTGACGTTCTTTCCACTTCATGGTTGTGTCTATAAAAGATAAGTTTCTACTCCTCTGCCACCTCCAAGTCATAATACTGAATTTTTCAATTATAACATCACAACATTATTACGACTGTTAAAATTTTAAATTTAGTATTATGACTTGGAGGTGGCAGAGGAGTAGAAACTTATCCTTTAAAGACACAACCATGAAGTGGAAAGAACGTGTAACCATTTTGCATTAAAAAACTTGACAATTCGGGTTTATCAGGGACTAAAAACCCCGTTTCAAATTCTATCAGCGTGATGATCGAAAGTATAAGCGACTATGGTGCAAATGTGGCTTCAGTTTAACTGTAACAAAGTGATGGATGCATTAGTCCAAAGTTCCGACTGTATTTCTTAAGTTTCAAATAAAAAGGTTACATTTATATGCTCTCTACGACGAGTTTAATCTATGTCAGTTTTTCTATTTGCATTATTCTCAATCATTGCATGACTACACAGCCAAATGAATTATTTCAGCTACATTGTTCAGATACTACAATAAACTTCTAAAAGTGGGCAATCTGCACATCACATTTGCAGCTTTTATATGTTCGTTAGCTTAATATATGAGTTGATGTCTTCTTCTTGGATACGTACTGTGCGCATTTTCTTTTAGTGGTTTTGATATAAATCAAACGAATGCTAATTCTGACTTCCCGTTTATTTGCAAATGCTAGAATGAATAGACACGAATGGCCCAACTAATGGAAGAACGTGTAGTCAGTCAGACAGTCAGTCAGTTGTAAGTACATGTTCATCATGTTATTTTTACTGCATTGAATAACCGATGCAGGATGAGCGATATAACAGCCGATTGAATGTTCGAAGATGCTGGCATCAATCTAAACATAGCGACCACTACATTCATGTACTCGTAAATACCCAAGAGGAAAAATTTAAAGTGCTTCTAAGCGCTTGTCCCCATAGAAATTTGGAAGCACCCAGTGTGCCAGACGGTTCAAATTACCGCTTTTTTATCCGTTACTGATCCGTTGGCGGGAGAGATTCCCAAAAAAAAGCGACAGTAACGGATCCGTAACAGGTAAAAAAGCGGAGATATGAACCGTCTGGCACACTGGGCACTTACACAATGATTCCATGTAAGGCTGCAGTAAGAACATCATGGGTTCGAACCCAGCGCGTTTGCTTTTTTTTTATTTTTTTGACTTTATTATGTTTGCTTTATTTTTGTTATTATTGTAAAATATTTTTTATTCAACATTTTTATATTTCACTTTTCTATTTTCCTTTCTCTTATTTATTTACTTCGCTTAATTGAATTAAAACTAATTACACAATGATTCTATGTAAGGCTGTAGGAAGGATTCGAATGTCAAATTCTAATTGGACAACAATTGCTTAATATACAATTTTAATACCTCTTCATCACATCGGGCAATTGTGTAGCGGCCTAACGAGTTTGTAAATTTATGTAAAAATAATATGTTTCAATCCATTCCACGGACGGTCCTTAATTGAAATCCTGGTGCTAGCAGTTTTTTTTTTGTTTCATTTTATTGAAAGAACGCTTACCGCCGCATTACAAATAAGCGCTGCAAAAGACCTTTTTACGTAAAGCTGCGATAAGCTTAAGAGCGCTTACATCTTAGGCCATGCAGTGTAAAAAAGAAGCACTTCAGAAGGGTTTTTGAAGCTCTTCTTTTCCCCTTGGATATACATACTAACATACATACATATGTATGTATATATGAATCAAAAATATTTGAACAATTTATAGTTTTAATTTTTGCACAAAATGTAGGAAAATTTATATGTTGGAAACCGGTGCAAATATACACAAACATGATATATGTACGTACAAATGTATCAGTACACATGCTCATATTGATTTGTATTGAATTTATTACTGTTCTATATTAATCACCATATAAAATAAAAAACTATTAAGGGTGGTATCTTTGGCCTGGCCAAAAAGTAAATACCCTACACTGCATTTCAAGTATATTATTAAACATTTAGTTGATAAATACTACGGAATATTCTTGTACATACAAATTTTTATTAAAATAAATTGTTTTACTCTTCCGCAACTCCTAAGAGTGTATAAGAACAAATTGCTTATATGGGAAGTGCCACGTCCCCGTCTCCGAGTTTATTTTACTGTTCTGAGAGTAAAATTCGGTTTGGTTTTCATAAAAAATCTTTCAGTATAGCATATTGGAACTTTCGCTTATATGGGATGTGCCACGCTTTCTAGTCTTACTTCGCCTACTTTCTACCCATAGTTTGCAATTAATGTTCGTAGTGTTTAGGTGTAATTTGGTTGGATTATCTCAAAAAACACTTTCAGTATATCATTTTGAAACTTTTGCTTATATGGGAGGTGCCACGCCCTCTTGTCCGAGTTCGCCTAATTTGTGCTCAGAGCTTGTACCTACTATCTATAGTATTTATGTGTATTTTGCTTCAGTTATTGCAAATAATGCTCTTATTATTGCATTTTGAATATATTTTTTGTATGGGCGGTAGGTGTGTCCTTTGACCGATTTCACTCATTTTCAATCCACCAAACTAACTTTTACGACGGAGGCAGAGAAGTGAATTTTATTGAATTACATTGCTCAGTTATCCCACAAAATGTATTTCCACAAACACCCAGCCAGCCAGCCAGCCATACAGACGGACATGGCTATATCGACTCAGGAAGTGACGCTGATCAAGAATATATATACATTTCCATACCTGCCACGCCTCCTTCTCTGCGTTACAAACGGAAGGACAAAGTGAATATACCCTGGGTGTAGGGTATAAAAATAATAGTAATTGTAACAAATTCGACCTATACAGGCCTGTTCTGAAATCCACATGGTTTCAATTACTTTTCATTTAGGAAGCTTTTTGATGAAAACGGTGAGTCGATCGATAAAAACTATGAGAATCTCTTTTATGGAGAATTACAGGTTCTACAAGTAATATTGATTTGCATTAACAAAAAAGTAAACGTTAAGGAAATATTCTTAAAAAAATCACAAAAAGTCAATAAATTAGATCTTATCGACAATACAAATAATACTAATCAATATTACTTCTGGAGCCTGTAGTTCTCCATCAAAAAGATGCAACTTCCGAAATGAAAAGTATTTGAAACACACGGATTACGCAACAGACCATGTATGAATCATGCATTTAGTAATGCAAAATACATGTGAAACACATGAAAAAAGTCACGTGTTGTAACGTTCACGGATGCGTCGATTCGAGCCCTGATTAAATTTTTTCCTTCGCTCATTCGGTAAAAAACCATATTACAATACTCAACATCTTGGGTGTGAAGTCAGGCACAGAAATATGTATTTTCTCAGACCTGATTTCAATATCTCGAATTCAAAAATTTCTGTTGCCAAATTGTAATATATGATATCGTCACTCTTAGGCCAGATTCACGAAAGTGCAAATTTTTCATTTTTGGACTAATCTGGTTTTCTTGTACAAAATAGTTCAATAAAGCTATGCCAGAGGAATGAAAGCTATATCTGAAGTGGTTTAGCAGCAAATGCAAAGTTTATTACTCGAAATAGCAAAATTTACTTATAATTTTCATATTTAAAAAATTTTCAAACAGCAATTTCTCAAATTCAATAATTTTCACATTCGTGAATCTGGCCTAAGAGTGACGATATGCCAAATAGAATATCCTCTTCAATACTAGTTTTATTTTAGTTTGCTTATTTTTGTCTTCTAAGTCAATGCTGAAATTCTTTTGGGTTGGTTCTCTTTGTATATATATATTACCTAGTCTAGTGCTTATACATATGCAAATATGAGTTTTGAATTGTTAAGCAAAAGCTTGGAACATACAAAGACACTATTCATTGTAAAAGCTTTGTGTTAACCATTAAAATAAACAAACAACAAATAATACAAAATAACATCTTAACTACCTAGTGAAATGAAAAAATAGGTGTAGTTTTGTAATTTTAGTTATTTGAAGAAACCACACAAATTGCAATACAAAGCTTTTAACACCGCAATCCACAAACATGACAAGCTCTTACTTACTTAGACGTTTCAAGGAACGATGTGCTCATCAATACCTACTATATGTTGCTTAAAATCGGGTATAATGCTTACAGTCCACCTTTATTTCTAATTTTTTTTTTTTAATGAAAACAACGGAAATAAGTAGAAAGGTATATACGTCTGGAAGAAATATATAAAAAAAACACAACGAAAAAGTTTAAAAAACCACATGATGCTCTCTTATGTTTAAAATTTAACGCTTAAGGATGTTGAGGTTATATTGTGTGTCTATTTCACTTTTTTTAAATGTGTTGTGTATTATAAAAGCAATTTTCAGCTTAAGATGTTATAGAGTCCAACCAGATTACCTAAGACTGTGAGATTAGTTTGCGTACACCGAAGTAAAAGTACTTACACTAACACTTTTTTATACAAAAATTCCTAACAAATTGACTAATTCTGTTATTTTATTAGAAAAACGAATACTTTTTAAATTTCAAAAGTAAATTTTCTCAATTTATGCTTTATGGACTTAACCACATTAGGTTCTCAAACAATTATGTTGGATAAAGAAATATGTAACTTATTCGGACTTGTAGAAATTTTTGATGACCACTTTCAAAAAGAATTTGTTATCACTTACATAAATTTTGCTTCTCAAGACAAATGAATGACATAAAATTAGGCTTTCACTAGAAACTTGCGTGGGAGCAGTAGAAAAAAAAATGTTTACAACCACAGAATTTCAGACACAAGGTAAAAATGGCTTGTCTTTCGCTTGTCCACAATATTTTACTATATCTTTCTCAACAACCGCAGCTTCGGTAAATTCATCTCTGTATCTGTTTATCAACTACTTATATACTTGCATATGTTTGTTATATCTAACAACGTCTTGTACTTACGTGGATCATCCCCTAAGCGTTAGTTTATGCCTTAGAAAGCTCTAACGATACTTTTAACGTAGTATTTTGCCAACTCCTTTCTTATATAAAATACCTTTACTTTGTTTTTTCTAAAGCGTCCCTAAATTCAAAATTAATCATCACATTAGGATCTGAAAATCTTGCTAACTTTTGGCGTATGTTGAAGCAGTGCAGTATTTTTAAAGATTCTCAATATATGAACTTTAAACATTTATGCTGCTTATTATACCGTGGATTTTTGCTGTGTCTTGGTTAAATCTTCAATATACCAGTAGGTATGTGTGGTTTGTAACGCAAGTAACAATATTTAAACCATGGTTTGAAGTTTGGCTTAGTCTTTGGCTTGACGTTAGTTATTACTACTACCATTTGTTTAATTGTTCACTTTTTGTTGGATTAGTCTGATTTGGCAAAGACAAATTTTGCAATGTTTGCAAGGTTAATCTTGTTCACCTGGTGTTGTCAATTTTGAAATTGTTTTTTTTTTTTTTTTTGGTTTTGTTTTTGAGGTGGGCGTTCGTGAAGCAACCTTCTCTCTAATTGTTTTTTTTTTTTTGTTAAGTTGATTGATTTTTTTATTATGGAATACAATTTAGATTTGTAAAACTGTTGAGTGGTATTTTCCTAAGCTTAAAATTATATTTGAGTAGCTGCTAACTCGTTAGCGCTTTTTACATTTCACTGGTAAATCAATTAATGAGTTCAACATACGTGCGAGTATGTTTTATAATTATCTTATTTTAGTAGTCATTTGGTAGTTTTACCTGGAAAGTTTTGCGGGATTTTTGCAAATGAGTTATTTTATAGATTTCGATGTGCTCTTTCAGAAATTCAACTTTGCTACCTCGAGCCGTGTTCGCTCTCGCCGCCATATTGGAAAATGGCGTCCAAAATCAGTTTTTTACAAATATCTTTTTAACGGTTACATAAAGAGAAGAATAAATATTGTGGCGTAATTTTGTATCTTATAAGTTTTTCTATTAAAATGACATTTGAATTGTTTCCATACGATTCATAACTCAGAAGATATCCAAAATTCGAAAAAAATTAGTAAATTGTACATGCCGCTTATGAGTAGGCACAGTGATGTGGTGAGTTTAAAATTACGATAACTCATGAACGGTGAGTCACACGTTTAAAGTAAAAATATCTATTTATAGGGAGTTACTTGCACTACAAGTTACAAATTGTTTTTTTTTTTTTTCGTATGACTTATACTTTAGGAGATATTTTTTGAACAAACCTGAAATTTAGAAAAAAATAGTTGTTTTGAAAAATCTCCAAAACGGTTCGTTCTAGAAAAAATAATTTTCTTGCATTTTGTAGAACGTTCAATTCCCTATAAGGGTCTCTCCGAACTGTTTTTTTCGTCCGACTTGCCGTTCATGAGGTATCGCGTCTTGAAAATCATTCAAAATTGAACATTGTACCATGCGCACTACTACTAATGTTCAATTTTGAATGATTTTCAAGTCGCGATATCTCATGAAAGGTAAGTCTGACGAAAAAACAGTTCAAAGTGACCCTTATAGGGATTTGAACGTTCTACAAAATGCATCAAAAATTTTTTTCTAAGAAGAACCGTTTCGGAACTATTTTGAAAAAACGGTTTTTTTCTGAATTTTAGGTTTGTTGAAAAAATATCTCCTAAACTATAGGTCATATAAAAAAAAAAAAAAAATTGTACGTAGCTTATAGTGCAAATAATTTCCTATAAACAAATATTTTTACTTTAAACGTGTGACTTACCATTCATGAGTTATCGTGCTTTAAAGCTAAACACAAAAATGTGCGCACTCATAAGCGGCAAGCACAATTTAGAGTAACTTAGGGTAATGTGGTTACTTTTTTTTCTTTTTTGCCAATTTCTACCAATTTCTAAGTAATGGTAGTAGGTAAGCATGGCCAACTTATTTGAATTAATTATTCTATTGCTTTTACTATTTGATAATTCATATACTAAAATATTAACATTTTCAAGCGTTAGGCCAGTTAAATTGATAGTACCAAAAAATAGCTGAAAAAGAAAAGTGTCGAGTAATGTGCATCACCCAATCCATTTCCATTGCCGTTATTCATAATTTTTATTGACTATAAGTCAAGTAGAATATTTCTAGATAATATTTGCTATGAAATAGCTTTACAGGCTTATTACAGAATATTTTTTAGTAAGATATACCAAATTCATAATAACAAGTGAATAAGTACTGAGGGTTACCAAATCATACGTAAAATAGTACTCCACATTACTCAAACTCTGGTGTCCCACACATGCATTTAACTTTTTAAGGTGTAATAGCAATTAAATATTCGGTATATAATATGGAGTAGTCCACATGACCCGAATACATCACTTTTTTTAAATAACACAGGACAACAAAAAAAAAAAAAGTCCTGTAGTAGAAAGTTGAGGTACTATACGGTATGGTTTTCAATGTGCTAAAAACGAATCCGAGGTCAGAACTTAGCCATCACCCTCAGATTTTGAGATATCCCTGCTTAAAGTTGCAGAAAGCGCTGTTTTTAGGCTTATGGTGCAGTTCCAGGAAATGTGGTAGCTCCATTTTTTCAATGACATCGAATAGCCACAATCTTCCTTATAAAACTATGCCTTCAAACTTTTCCGATTGGACTCTTACTTTCAGAGTTATCTTACTTTGAAGTAAAGGGTTACCATTTTTATATGTTAAATGGATTTTACGCTACAAGTATAATGTAGTGCTTTGTATGGGGGTTGAGATACGTTTACTTCAAACGAGAAGTAAAAGTCCAATCGAAAAAATTAGAATGTATAGTTTTATAATGAAGATTATGGCCATTTGATTCTATTGAAAATATGGAACTACATCGTTTCCTGGAACTGCACCATAAGCCTGAAAACAGTGCTTCCTGCAACTTTAAGCAAGGATATATCAAAATCTAAAGGTTGATGGCTGAATTCTGACCTCGGATTCGTTTTAAGCACATTGAAAACCATACCGTATGGTACCTCAACTTTCTACTACAGGACTTTTTTGTGGTCCTGTGTAACCATTGATTATATAAAAGGAATGTAAAATCAGACTTGCTTATGCTTTTTGTCGTTAAATAATAGTTTAATGATTACATTAGAGTTATTTGAGTTTTATAAAACAGAGTTCTGAGGAAGTTATTTAGTTATTCACATCGTACTAAAAATAAGTCAACTTGATCTCACAGCATATGTTAAGAAATAGCGCACGTGTAATTAGCATAACAGAAAGCCGAAGAGCGTAAAAAATATGTTTTTCACGTTTTAATGTGCATAAATAACCAGAATTATTATACAGTCTTTAATATGAGAAAAAAAAGGTGCACCACATTACCCGCATAGTCCACATTAGCCTAACTTACTATGCTTATTTGTTTTACATTTTGAATTAGGATATCTCCTGAGCTATAAGTCGTACGAAAACAATTAAAAGGTCATTTTTATAAAGAATTTTATAAGCTACAATATTGCAGCACAATATTTTTCTCTAAATTTAACCGTTAAAGAGATATTTTTAAAAATCTGATTTTGGACGCCATTTTTACAATAGATATGGCGGCGCGAGCGAACACGATTCGAGGTAGCAAAGTTGAAATTCTGAAAGATCACATCGGAATCTATAAAATAATTCATTTCCGAAAATCCCGCAAAACTTTCCAGGTAACATCATTTTATTCTCCCAAATGATCGTCTTATTTATTATTTCGCTATTTCAACCATTATTCAACACCTTCTTATTCAGCTCAAAAATTTATTGTTCCAAGTAAATTAAAAGATACTCATACGACAAGCTGTGCTTGAGTAAATAGCAAATAGTTTTGATAACGTTATAACTTATGCAAACATTACGATAAATTGTTCGTTTCTTCACTATTTTAAAGATAAAATTTAAAAACTTTAGAAAAGCGACTTACTTTACATTTCAGAAGTAAAAATGATTAAGATCATTGACCACTGAAGGGACCTTTCTTGAATACTACCAAAAACCGTCAATGTCTGAATATTCGAATAGTAAAATGTAATTACATTATAATCACACAAAATGTTTTCCTTTTTTATTTAACATACATATTTTTGAAACTCTATCCATGTCTCCTTGTATGCGTTAAAGATAATAAATATACCCTATGTGAAGATTATGAAAAATAAGAGTTCAAAAGAAAATTTCACCATATATGTAACGAAAATCGCTAGGAAGAATAAAAATGTTACGCACCAATTATGTCGAAATCAAAAATTTCGGTACTTTTGGTTTTTGTGCTCTTAATTAGTGCCTATATTTTATTGTTTCTTTTTTCTTACTTTTTTATGGATTATAAATTTTCAGCACCATAATTAATCGAACTTACGGTAGTATCTGTACGTGAGTACTTACGGGTTGTTCTTACGGCTACATACCACGGACACGCACACTTGCTACCGTGTGATTTTTAAAATACGAAACTTGTGAGTGCTTTTAATGTGTTTTGCTGTCTATTTCTGTTTTAGTTAATAAGTAGAGATATGTTAAATGCTATAAAAAAATAAAAAAATTAAAAAAAAACTTGCCACTAATATGTCGCTCAGGTTGAATATTTGTTTTTGTTATACAATTTATGAACCAAAGTAGGTCGTTCACCCAACTTTTTCTCTACAAATGATTGGCTCTTTTACATTTGAAATATTACGTAGACAGACATTTACTTGTATTATGTGAACCATTTCTTTCATAAATCATTACTTAATTAATTCTTTAGTTGATTAGTCCGTAAAGGAATGGTATTTTTGACGTTTTTACTTTATTAATAAATTGTGATCAAGCCTTTTGGTTCTTATACTATTTGCCTTGAGTTTTATTTTAGAATTTACAAATCAGGCGGATTCATAAAATTAATGCGTAATGTATAAAGTTATTGTCTTTGCAAAATTTCACTAATTTTCATATAATTTTCAAAAAGTAAATAAATTTATCTTATGATTTGGATCATTCATTTTTAAGAGGATCTGAATTGATTCCAAGACAAAATTTTAAGTTTGCTTTGCATATCTTGGTTTCCGGCCAATTATAGGCACGGTGGTTTTTAAAAAATTTTAACTTTTTGAAATACCACCCGCGATTTTTTTCAGGGATAATGTTGGGGGACCCTTCTAGTATCTAAATCCGCAAACCGCGAAATCGAACGTCCAGCCGTTTTTTTTTTCGACCTTTTAGTTTTTTTAACGATTTTTGAGTGTGTCTCGATGTGTATATACATATTATGTACACATATATATGTATATACGTACATATATATACTTGTATATTAGGGTGGGCCAAATTGTATGGAGGAAATTTTATCGACCTCGGCTACCCCCCTATGTGAAAGTTCATTCAATTCTATGAATATTTGCATTTTTGATCGAAAATTGTACCATTCATCAATATTTTTTTTTTATTTTCATACTAAATTTTAAAAATTTTAAAAAGACAAAAGTAATGTGATTATATGATTTGGCTGGTATTCTATCAGTAATCAATTAAATTGGGTTCTGTTTACATAAAAAGTTTACTTGATAGTGTGGAATTGATCCCATATATCTAAAAAAGTAATATGGGTCAAATAGCCGATTGTTATGACAGACTTTCAAAATAAACGATTCATATTTTTGGATGAATTTTTTCAAACAAAACACTAACCTAGGCTGAAAGTTCATTCAATTCTATGAATACTTGCCCAAGGAACCACACCTCTACGTTCAACTTTAGTTCGGCGCATTTTCAATTGAAAATTTTACCGGATTTTCAACCAAAAATGAGCCTCATCACTGAACAAAATTTTGCGATGAAAATCAGCATCGAGATCAATCTCATTTTCGGCCCATACACCAAAATCACGACGCATTGCATGGTCTCGCGGCTTTAATTCTTGCACAAGCTGGATCTTGTAAGGTCGCAAGCCAAGATCTTTGCGCAAAATCTTCCATAAAGTTGATGGACAAAGCTCCAATTGCTGTGCACGGTGTCGAATCGATTCATTCGGGTCCTCTTCAACATTTTGCTCTACAGCGGCAATTGTTTCTTCGGTGCGCACTGTTTGACGTCTCTGCGGATGCGTATTATCACATAGAGTAAACGTAGTGCGAAAACGATCCATGGTTAACCGAATTAATTGCTCTGATGGACGAGTATGTCGACCATAAAATGGACGGAGCTTGCGGTAAACTTCGCGAACTGAACCATTATTTTCGAAATAAATTTGCACGATTTGCAAGCGTTGTTCTTTTGTCAACCTGTTCATGATGAAATGGCAAACCAAACTGAACATAAATGACATTAGAGTTGCCAGATTTGACCACAAAATGCCAGTTTTATCTCTATTCGAAAAACAAACCTCTAAAAAAAACACCCTTTATAACAAGATAGGGTAATATTATGCCGTAAAATCTGATATAACAGTTAATAGCCCCAGTTTTTTCCTTGAAAACTCAGTCAAACCGATAACGATATCTTTTTTTTTGTCGGAGATATCTTTGCCTAAAAAGTTAAAAAAGTGCAAAAACACGATTTTTGGCTATATTGGATGTTATATGCAGGACACACAAAATTTCTTTGGGAATTTCTATTACCAGAAACATTTGGTACTTTCTTTTGGCTTTAAATTGAGCTATCAAATGTTTATCTGCAAAATTTCTCTGCAAAGTTATGTTAACTTTAAAATCACACCGTGAAACTTAAAGCGAAAAATCTCGGTTTTCGGCTATATTTGAGGTTGTATACAGTACGGACGAAATTCGTCTGCCCTTTTTTACTAATCGAAGCTTTTAAAACCATTCTTTATCTTCAAAATAAGCTATCAAGATGTCTCTTGTGATTGTTTTCCACAAAGTTATGACCATTTAAAAATTACATTATGGAGTGCAAACTCACAGTGTACGAGTATTCCTTATATTGCTGCAACATGTCGTCTTAAAATAGTCATAACTTTTTAGAAAACAATTATAAGAGACCACTTGTTAGCTCATTTTGAAGATAAAGAATGGTTTTAAATGCTTCGGTTGGTAAAAAAGAGCAGACGAATTTCGTCCGTACTGTATACAACCTCAAATATAGCCGAAAACCGAGATTTTTCGCTTTAAGTTTCACGGTGTGATTTTAAAGTTAACATAACTTTGCAGAGAAATATTGCAGATAAACATTTGATAGCTCAATTTAAAGCCAAAAAAAAAGCACCAAATGTTTCTGGTAATAGAAATTCCCAAAAAAATTTTGTGTGTCCTGCATATAACATCCAATATAGCCAAAAATCGTGTTTTTGCACTTTTTTAACTTTTTAGGCAAAGATATCTCTCGACAAAAAAAAAGATATCGTTATTGGTTTGATTGAGTTTTCAAGGAAAAAACTAGGGCTATTAACTGTCATTCCAGATTTTATGGCATAATATTACCTTATCTTGTTATATAACTTCAAAAATAGGAAAAAAATGGTGTCCTTTAAACATATATGTAAGGATATCTCAAAGTCCAGACGTAATAGAGCAATTCTAATACCGGAATCGGATTAAGCATCAAAAATCACATCTGGAGTGACTACTTTCGTTTCCGGTTTTTGTTTGTGTTTTTCTCAAATACGAAAAAATCGATTTTTTTTAAAAATAAATGGTGCGGAAACGATACCTTTTATATGTATGTATGTATATATATATCCATATATATATTACACATATATACATATACAAGTATATATATGTACGTATATACATATATATGTGTACATAATATGTATATACACACCGAGACATACTCAAAAATCGTTAAAAAAACTAAAAGGTCAAAAAAAAAACGGCTGGACGTTCGATTTCGCAGTTTGCGGATTTAGATACTGGAAGGGTCCTCCAACAATATCCCTGAAAAAAATCGCGGGTGGTATTTCAAAAAGTTAAAATTTTTTAAAAACCACCGTGTAGGGAGATGTTATCAGCGTAGTTGAGATCTTCTAACTGTTCGCTTAAGTTTTTATTTTTTGGTCACACGAAGTTTGCCTCTTTAGATAATAGCACATACCAAAGAAAAAGCCTTAGGTCCGAAATAACTTACTTCCTACGCCTCTTAAAAAAGCACCCTATATAAATACAGATACATACATATAATTGTTATTAGATATATCGCATTTCTGTTTAATAAAATATGATATTAAGTTTAGTAGACTTTCGTAGGAAATGTGTGCATATTTTTTGCAAATTTTATTTGATCCATACAACTGGTCAAGGTGAAAGTTGTGACACACGTTTGCCCCAAAGCAGTTAAAGTTGTTTCTCGTAATAAATTGCAGACGTCCACTCAAATGTGCGCTCGATTTGCATAGCTATTTTAACAGTGATGTATAGGTTTTAGTTTTTTCATTAATTTTCAATTTGTAACTCGTTTTTAAAATTTGTCTTCAAATACTTTTAAAATTTCGCAAGCGCAAATAAAAAAAAAAGTTGAATTTTTGTGCTTTTATTTTAAAAATGGTTGGTTTGGTATTAACAATTTTGAGTAATTAAAATATTAAATACCTAAAGTAAAAAGTTTTTAAAACGACATCCAAATTCTGACAAAATTATCTTATTTGAACTTTGTTGTAATCAAACAAAAGTGTAAATTCTGTAAAGACTATTTCCTTAGCATAACAGTAAATGTATTGCTGTCGACTAATAGTAGTCATCAAATAAAATCCACAAGTATCTTAAAATGACTTTCTTTAAGAGCAACAACAAATCTTCATTGAGCCAAAAATCGTTAGCCTTAAATGAAAACTTTTCTGCTCCGTTGAATCATTGAATTGATTCGCTGACTGTAAAAAGCAATGACATCCGTATGCTACATATTTACTGCTTGGTCCTGTTTGTGCTTTCTTATACTTTTTATTGGTTTTGGCTTAACTTTTTCATTTAATTTCAATAAAAATTTAGCTCTGTCTAATGTTTCAAAAAATGTGCTGTATGTGTAAGTGAGAAATCAATATTTTCATCAATTTCGAATAAGTAAATGTCGATTTAACAGAACGCATTATCATACGGTTGGTCTTGAAAACGTATACATGTTCAGTTACATCTCTTTAAAAGCGTCCCAATGTTCCAGAGCTTGCCATGTCTTAAAGATTGCACTAATTAGATCCCTTTCCCAGCGCTAAATATGCAATGCGATTTTTAAATCTTTCCGCTAGTTTTGCATCAAACTTTGTAAACAAATTAACTTACTTTCAGGGTCTACGTTCAATGTGTAGAATGATTGAAATTTTAAAATCGTTGCAGTTCCTAAAAGCAATATCCTGACCCAGCGAGAAACTTTTCGATATCAGTAACAACTATCTTGCTAAACTGAATCTTTTTTGTTGTGGTTTTTTGAAGAGTTTTCGATCTAAATTATTTCCTTATACTTTTTTTAAAAAAATTTAAGTTTTCTTAAAAGTTATAAGCATGTGAACTTTTATGTATGTCTTTATTCAAATTGCGATTTCTTCGAAAATTTATGAAACTTTTGTGGTAGGACTAAAAATAATTCAAAATTTAGACGAAATAAACTTTTCATAAAAATTTTAATAATTTCTACATACCCTTTTTAATAAACAAATGTATACCCTGTCGGAAGAACATAAACCGGTTAAAAAAAACGGTTGGAATTGTAGTTAAAAAGCAACCGGTTTGAAACTGGCTTAAATTATATGCAGCAAAAACCACTTTGACTTTAATTTTTAAAATTTCATTTTTGTTTTCTATTTTTTTTTTATTTTCCTTGCTGAAATTGTCAAATTATCAAAAAAAATCATTCATTTTCACAATATTTTTTTTCTTTAAGCTCCTATTTAATTTTCATTAATGTTTTAACTTAGAATAATACTAATTCTAAGTTATTTTTTATAATTAAATATTATTAACATTTTAATATTTGTCTTTAAAACTTGAGCTCCCATATGAATCCCCAATGAATGTTTCAACAAAATTGAAAATATATATACTATTGAAGTTCTTGTAGTGAAATTGTAACTACTTAACTAGTTTTTAAACCAGATTTGGTCAATTGACTTTTTACCAATTGAAAATAGATCAATTTTAAACCAGTTGAAAATATATGCAGTGTAGGGCAATTAACTATTTACCGATTGAAAATAAACCGGTTTTAAACCAGTTGAAAATATATGTAGAATAGGACAATTGCCCTGCCCCTATGACATTGCCATGTTAAATAAACCAGTCTCTTGCAAGGAAAAAAGTCAGAATTTCAACCGGTTGTAGTTGAAAAAAAGTAGTTTTAAACCGCTTTTAAACCAGTTGAATTTCCTATAGGGTATTTAAGCAACACCTATGCATAAATAAAAACAAAATTTTTACACAGAAGCGTGCGTAACTTTTTTACTAATGATAAATTCCTCAAATTGTTGTGCAGATTTCAGAGACCATTTCTGTGTAAAAATTTTGTTTTTATTTATAGACTGATTCCATTTCAATTCATACGGTGAGTGTGCACTTAGGTTTGCAAATCAACTTCAAACTAGCAAAATATTTTTCTACAATCAAAATAAGCGTACACGTATTTTTTTTTTTTTTTTTGGTTTGGACCAAAATTGGGGATTTTATGGCGTTTTGTAGGAATTTTGCCGAAAATTTAATTTTGAAAAATTCATGAAGTTTAATCGGTTTTTTCAACCGCATTTCTTTATTTATCAACTGATTTACATGAATCAAAATTTATTTGGTGCACAATAAAATTCTTTTAAATAATAATTAAAAAAATTTCTTTAACCCTTACTTTCCTTAAAATTGATGTTTATATTTTAAATAAAAATGCTAATTTTCTCAAAAACACCATCTTTTTTTTTCTCGAAAATTTGCACAGTGATAGTAAAGCACGTTCTCTTTATTGCAGTACTGGCGGTTTTCTTGATATTTTTGTTATAAGTGCAAAATTTGCAATTTTTAACGTTAATATTGAGTTCTTCTATACAAAATGAATAAAAAAAAATTACACAGTTCAGTTTTCACTTTCCTAGACGGTTTTGCGATACTGATTCCGAAAATGGCACTTACATTCTTCTACCATTTTTGGTTTTCAAGATATCTTGAAAAACTTGAATAAAACCTATAAGTTTGAAAAAAACCGAATTCTTTTTTTTTGAGACATTTATAGTAAGTTAGATGGAACTTAAATATACTCACTGTATAGAAAACCAAGCATTGTTTGTGTTTTTTGCGATTTGACCGTACCTTGGCTCTTGTTTTTCTTCGAAAGTTCTCGGGATTTTTATTAGTTTCTTTTTCGATTGCTTTATGTAATTTCGCGACACGTCATAGTCTGTGAAATGACCACACGGCTGCTATCCAGACTGCTTGTGAGTTTCTAACTCAAGTGCCAAAACTGACACCAGCTATTCAATTAAAAATTTTGCTGTTGATGAAATTTATTCCTTTAGAATAAACAAAATTGAACAGTCAAAAAATGCAAAGAAATGCAAAAGTATTCAGAAATGCCATGTTTGGAAGAGTGAGGGAACCAGAGGGTTAACTTCTTGTTACATAGCCAGAACAGCACAACACAATTACACGAAAGTAATCGAAAAAAAACTAATAAAAATTCCGAGAACTTTCGAAGAAAAATAAAAGCCAAGGTACGGTCAAATCGCAAAAAACACAAACAATGCTTGGTTTTCTATACCGTGAGTATATTTAAGTTCCATCTAACTTAGTATAAATGAATTTTGTGTCTCAAAAATAAAGAATTCGGTTTTTTTCAAATTTATGGGTTTTATTCAAGTTTTTCAAGATATCTTGTAAACCAAAAATGGTAGAAGAATGTAAGTGCCATTTTCGGAATCAGTATCGCAAAAACGTCTAGGAAAGTGAAAACTGAACTGTGTAATTTTTTTTATTCATTTTGTATAGAAGAACTCAATATTAACGTTAAAAATTGCAAATTTTGCACTTATAACAAAAATATCAAGAAAACCGCCATTACTGCAATAAAGAGAACGTGCTTTACTATCACTGTGCAAATTTTCGAGAAAAAAAAAGATGGTGTTTTTGAGAAAATTAGCATTTTTATTTAAAATATAAACATCAATTTTAAGGAAAGTAAGGGTTAAAGAAATTTTTTTAATTTTTACTTAAAAGAATTTTATTGTGCACCAAATAAATTTTGATTCATGTAAATCAGTTGATAAATAAAGAAATGCGGTTGAAAAAACCGATTAAACTTCATGAATTTTTCAAAATTAAATTTTCGGCAAAATTCCTACAAAACGCCATAAAATCCCCAATTTTGGTCCAAACCAAAAAAAAAAAAAATACGTGTTCGCTTATTTTGATTGTAGAAAAATATTTTGCTAGTTTGAAGTTGATTTGCAAACCTAAGTGCACACTCACCGTATGAATTGAAATGGAATCAGTCTATATATAGGTGTTAAAATATCTATTTGTTTATTAAGTTTTCAAAATTTTTATGAAAAGTTTATTTCGTCTAAATTTAAAAAAATTAAAATTTTTTAAAAAAAAGTATAAGGGAATAGTTCTGAGCAAAAACTCTTCAAAAAACCACCAAAAAAGTTTCAGTTTAGCAAGTAAGTTTTTAATGTGACCGTTTCAAAAAATTTAAGTCATATACCCATAAAGCAAAATTTGTTCTTTATTTATTTACATATTTTTCATGATAAAACGTAGAAAATAACTTTACCAACATTGCTAAGCTATTTGTAGAGCTGACACACATTTCGATACACAAAAAACAAAATGTTTAAAATCGCCTCTTTCTCCAAGATTAATTTTTTCCCCTCTTATAGTATAGTTTGTCATATCATAAAACCATCGTTCACTCATCTAAATCCAACGATACCATTTCAAACCACCTCATTCAACCATTGCTCCCATCCTACGTTCTGACTCGTTTCTGATGTTTCTGCATAGATAAATGTGTCATTGTCATAATGTAACGTTATGTTAACAGTTTATCATCCACTCTGCTCGTAACAACAAGTTAATCTTAAATCGTAAACATGTTTACGGTGCGGTTGTTGTTGTTAAAAGCCAAAAGAAATATTAGAATTTGTATTAAAAAAGTCGCTTGAAATCCGCCACCAAGAGTTCCAATTTGTTTACTCTGTTTAGCCAAGTTACCATCATGTTTATGCAATATTTTAGCACTTTAAATGGTAAACTATGGATTTTTATGAAATATGGATTTATTCAAATTGATTTCGTCTACGTATACTTTTATCTTAAGATCTTCTTTTGTTTGTTCAACATACATACGAGTATTTATGTTATTAAATGCTTTTTGAATTATTTGCTTTAAATCGTTACATACGGTATCGGTTATTTAATTTGAGCGTTTTGTTATCAGTCATTGTATTCAATTTCGTAACAAAATAAATTATAAAAAAATAAAACTTGAAATGTTGGGTATCTTTCTTTTTCAGTATCTAAAGCTTATATACATATACTAATTTGTAATCAAAAATGCAAAACTGTCAAAATATAACGGTTTTTTTATGGCAAATTTAACTTTGAATTACTGTCAATCATTATACGCTTAAGTAGCTTGTCCAAAACAACACTTGGAATATTGTTATCTTACAATAATTATGAAACTTCATTTCATCTATTGATCTTCATATTCGTGTTCAGGCTTAGAAAGGTATCTTATACGATTTTCCAGTCAAGGTCAAAACATGTCATAGTTCTTGGAAAGCGTGAAATTAAAGAGGTCAAAATGATAACGCTTAACGGTTAGCTTTCACAACCAGAATGGCCTTAATGTTTAAGTCCATGTGGATACATAAATCCATTTAAATAGCATTTGTTAGGATACTGAAAAATCTTGCAATTAAGTTCAATTAAATTCCTGCACCATTTGACCTAAAATTTCTAAATGAAAATTCCATACGAAATCAAGAAACCGTAAAAAGAATTCGGGTCACGTTTTTACAGTTGTTCACTGACCTACCATGCAGCCAGTTCGGCTGCTTTGTTGGTCCTGGTTCTCGTTGGTCACACATTAAATGTTATGGCTACTGAAACGCAGTTAGAAGACGCATAAGCAGCGAATGCCACTGCATCTATAGATATCATGCATATGCGCATCTGCGCAATGGCAACAGTCGTACCACCAAACGGTCGTCGTGCGGTTGGCCCACTTTTCGCGAGTACGCGCGCGCTGCAGTAAAAGTTTTTCGTTCGTTTAAACTTTATGATCAACCCATAACTGGCTGCCATTTCTGTGCGATTTGTGCAATCTGTAGTCTCGTTAAAGTCGTAGATTTACGGTACGCGGCGGTGTTGGTTTTCTAACAAATTTTTATGAATCAACTGCGGGGCGCTGGAAGAGCGATTGAACTAACAGGCTGCGCAAGTATCACATTAATGCCGTTAGATTGGCTGCTTTTTTGTGTTCAGTTTTTACCTGTTGTTTTGGCTTCTTTTCTTTATTTTTATGGTGCAGTAGTTCAAGCGCTTCAGTTCGGTTCTCAGCAGCATTCGCTAAAAGGCGAATCTAAAGATTAAGGGGAAATGACAGAGACTGGTTTTCAATTGAAGTCAAATGCTTAAATTGGAATGTCTCTCAATGAAACAACACATGCAACACGTCAGCGGCGTCTGTTTGTCGCTTCGTTGATTCGGTCGTTTGACTGTCGCATTGACTGCTTGAATGCTTTTTGATGTTTAACTTGAAGAAGGTGCAGTGTTGTTTTGCGGAAATGCTTTTGCATTGCAGAAGAGAATTGCAGAATTTGTGAGCTAAGGATTCGGAACTGCAGTTTTGTAAAGTGTATTTGGGGCTATAGTAATATTTATCCAAGCGGGAACATGGGCTTGGCGTTTGCGGTTCATCAAGTGCTTTTCATTAGGTACGCGCTGTGAAGGTAAAATCGTGTCTTTTTTACATTTAATTAAGGATAATCTTAGCATTTAAAATAAATGAATTTTTAATTGACGCCATCCATATTTTATGTAATCATGAAGAATTAGGGCAACCGAACAGAAATTCCTTTGAAATATTATGCGGAATGATTATCACAGTATCTTAGTATTTAGTCTGCTTTTACCATTCTATTTTTTCTTCTTCCTTGGGTGGTCAAGGGAAATTTATTAAAAGAATAATTCCCTTAGTTAAAGAAAAAAAATATTTTTGTGACGAATAGGCTGCCTTTTAACTTTTCTAATTGCAAATATCATAACTTTCGAAAGGTAAAGTCAGATATTTTTTAATAAAAGTTTTTTTACTCCATAACAGGAGTATTATTAAGTATTTATTTGGTGGTTTTCTGGTCTACTGTACTGAAACTTCCCTCCCGTGAGAGCTTGGTAATTCAGATTTTCCCAGAGAATGTTATTATTTGTTATGTTTTCAAATCTCATCCATTGGCTGGCTGCCAAAAAATCACGTGTCAAGTGGTATTGTGGTGTGAGCTTACTGTTCCATGTTTTTGAGCAATATTTTTTCATGTTTCTTTGATTTTCTTCCTACCGTACAATGCAACGTTTTTGCAACTTGTTGTGTCATTTCGGATGCATTAATTAAACGAATGCCTGTCATCTTTACCACACGCATAAGCCGCTAACACACGCATCTTCTAAAATTCCTAAGCATCCCAAGAGGAAAAATTTCTAGCGCTTCTGATCCAAGCACTTCAAAAGTGCTTGTCCCCATAGAAATTTAGAAGCACTATCACAATGATTTTATATAAGGCTGCAGTAAGAACAACGTGAGTTCGAACCCAGCCCGGGTGATTTTTTTTCCGTTTTTTTATTTGTTTTTGCTTTATTTCTTTTTTTTTATTGAAATATTTTTTATTCAACCTTTTTTATTTCACTTTTCTATTTTAATTTCTCATTTTTATTTACTTTTGCTTACTTGAATTGAAACTGATTGCACAATGATTCTATGTAATGCTGCAGGACAACATTTGCTTAATATACAAATTTAATACCTCTTCATATCATCGGGCGTTGGTGGAGCGGTCTAAAGAGTTGGTAAATGTAAGAAAAACATATCTAGCACGCGGGAGGGTCGTGGATTCAAATCCTGGCGCGGCGAGTTTTTTTTTTTCTTTTTTTTTCTTTTTTTTAATTTTATTGAAAAAACGCTTACCGCAGCATTACAAATAAGCGCTTTAAAAACTCTTTTTTGGTAAGGCTGCGTTAAGCTTTTGCTCGCTTACATCCTATGACATGCAATGTTAAAAAGAAAGTATTGTTCTTACGGAGCGAAAGCGCTTATTGGTGAAAAGGATGCACTTCAGAAGGGTTTTTGAAGCACTTCTTTTCCCCTTGGGATGTCTGCAGATACGCACATACACTTACACAAACACATTCATGAAGTTGTATGTGCAAATCAACATGAAAAGCCAACGGTGAAGTGTTACCGCCAGTCGGCTTAAAAAACGTGTTTTTCAAGTAATGACCTTCGCTGAAGTTTATTCAAGTGTTTCTTGGTATGGCTCAAAAGACAGGTAATAACTTTGCCATTTATACGAGTACTTGAGGCATTAGTTACTTTTTATGTTTTGTTTCATATCTTAAGAATACAAGATTTTTTTTTTTGTATCTGGGGAGCTCTTTCAAATGCATGCAAAAAAGTCTTGTTGTATCTGGTTAAGCGAAATTAATTTGTATTGTAATTGTGGCATTAAGGCGCGTTCACTTTATCTGAAGAAAAGCAATCCACTTGTGACCTCTCATTCTATTAAGTCATTACCATATTAGAATGTAAAGTTTATGGTTCATAAAGAACTATACAAATAATTGCAAAAGAATATATTTACAAACCTAATGGTCTCCTCATTGTAAGAGTTGATTTTATTACACAACGACTTCGTCCGCCCGTTTACGATACCCTAAAAAAATAAATCTAAGTACCTCATCTCATCCATACTGTCAAAAAGCCTTAAAAGGTCTTTTTTTTGTATAGGTGCCAGAATTTTTTAATGTTCTGGGCGAAGCCGGAAGTATTTCAAATAAGAGTTTGTCTGGAATCTCACTTGATACCATGCCTTCGAAAGCAAATTTTAAATTAAAAAAAAATTAAAATTTGCTTTCGAAGGCATGGTGTAATGCAAAAAATCATGTTAATGGGATAACTGATTTTTAAATTATAGGTCTAGGATATTTTTAAATAAAATGTATCCTGAAACCTTGCCATGCAAAATATCTATAAAAGAAAGAAAAAATCATGCAAATCGGATGAATGCTTCTTGGTTATGGAGACACAGACAAAGAGACAGGCGTTGTATACCATAGGAGTAGCCACACAAGAAAAAACCATTTAACCGAAAAGCTCTTAATATTGCAAACTAACTCGAAGTGTGCATAACTAAGCATGAAATAACTAAATCACCTAAATCAACCAAGTGGGAACCCTATACGGGGCTGAAACTAGTATATGAGTAAGTGCAAAAAAATAAGTTCCAAACTTTCCTTGCAATGGTCTGTAATACCCATGGGTTGATGGTAAAACCGACCTAATGCCAACATATTATTATTATGTGCATGGGGGTTTTACTTATCTTGGAGCCTTTTTATTCTAAAGAGTGTGCTGTCGCACAGTGGGTTAATTATGCATAAGAAAATAGGAAACTTTCGCTATTGTATATTTTGTACATACTCGTATGACGAGTTTCAATCAAATCCTTTTCTGTCTTTTGCTTAAGCTCAAAGGTAATTGACCTGCTGCAAGCTCACATAGAAATATGAATCAGCAGTTTGAGCACTTGCTGCAATCAACAATCAGTTAAGAAAAAAAAGGAATTCAAAAGCAATGGACTGCATTGCGATTTCAAGCCACAACCTCTGTTGACCCCAATTCAAGTCACGTTTTTACCGTTTATTTTCCTCAACTGAAACCATAAATGCGTGCTAAATTCTTGACAAACATTTCGGCGGCTTCGATTTACATTTGCGAAATTCACAAACATTAAATTGTGTCTGGCCTTGTCTTGCACAAAAATGTATTACCAATATCGATTGGTCACTTTTGAATATATCTACGTATGTGTGATTATTGCATAATAAATAAATTTTGAGTATTACTTATTTGGAGACTCAAAGATTCATTCAGCTTAGTATAGTTTTTAGAGGCAACGTAAGTGTTACTAGACTTATAACTTCAAAGAATCATGAAAATCAAAGTTTTTATTTTCATAATTTGTACCTAATAAAAAAAAACAATATTGAATGACAAAATGATACTTTCTGGGGCCTCATTTTGCATAAGTAGTCATATCATAGAAGCACAAACTTGCATCAGAATATCCAATGAAAACATATACTCATGCGATTCGAAAGCAGTACAACTTAAGAAAAAAGAGGCACACATTGTGTATTTTTACTAAATCAAGGTTAACATGTTCGACCCGGTTCTAGGATGCTTGCGGCGGCACTAAAATGATAATAAGTAAATCCATTTATTGACAAATGCAGTCATAATGAAAAGAAACAATAATTAAAACGAAAAAAATAAAAAAACCATTAGCTCCAATGAGTTGCTGAGCTGGAGTTTATGAAAATCACACATTGGTACCTGACAATGTGGAATTTGACACGGACTGTCAGCATGTTGTGGTTGTTTTTTTACAAAGCACTAATTGTGTTGTGTTTAAATATTTAACATAATTCTGCATCTTAGTAATATTATATATGTAAGCAATCAAAGAAACAGCAGGTGATTTAATATTTTTTTTTATTATCATACATTCAAGATACAACTTGGTGCTCGTACACACCTCTTCAAGTCCAAACAGCATGACTTTCAGCTTCTTTATTGGTTTAAATGCGGACTTAATTGCAGTTGTTCTGCCACACTCATATTTTGAATTTTTTTATTTTTATTTTCTCTACCGTTAAGTTTTTACATTCTAGCTTCCAGTCATAAATTAATTGATATCATACCGTTATATTGTTCATGCAAACACATAGACATTTTCAAACTATTGATTATAATGGATCGATTTATGTTATTTGAGCAACGATATTTCTCATGATGGCAATTGTAGTTGTTGCCATCCATTTGCTGTAGGAATAATAACATGATGCTTTCACTATGTTAATGATAATTTTCCATCTCAGAATTTTAACCGTCCGGCAATGCTGATTTTTTGCCGAAATAAATTAGACTCAGCTCAAGGCGGCCTTATTATTATTCTAACGTCAGAATATGAATTTGTTTGGCATGCGCTTAAACTGGGAATTAATATCAATAAGTCATTGGTAATGTTTAGCAAATCATTTATCTGCCCCAGCTCTCTAAGGGCCAGTTTTTCAGTGCGAGTTTAACTCATTTTCTGGTTTAAACTAAATTTAAACTCAGGAATGAGTTTTTCAGTGAATGTTAAACGTAGTTTAAACTTCGTTTAACTGAACGATATTGGCCGTTTAAATTCCGTTTAACCTATAATTTTATTTTGACAACTGTTGATAAATAAATCAAAATTGACATATTTTTTTAAAAAAAAACGAAAAAAAAAAAAAACAAATAAATAAATGAATAGCATAAAATCCATAATTTAAAAAAAAAAGAATTTATTTCACTTGTTCTGAAATTTATTCTTCGTCTTTTATTATTGTATTTTATTTTAAAAATAATGTGATCACGTTCTGTATATGATTTCCAATCATTATGATCATAAAATTGCTTATACATTGGGAGCAACCAAGATGCCCTTGGGCAAAGCTTTGACACTGGCTCCCTATACCAGTCACCAACAATTGCATTTCGACTTGATCACGTTGCACTTGCTAAGCGTTGGTATAATAAATGTAGGCCAACTGTTGTGGTGGCCAAACTCCAATAATTGAGAGCCTCAAAAATAACTTTTCGCAGGAACACGTGCTATTAAAATTTTTTTTGTAGAAACCCGCTGCTTTATTATTGCTGATGCTGCTCCTGACATTGCTTCAGCTTTCCAGAAGAATCAGAAAGCTTTTAGGGAAACTTCTGAAAATTAAATTTCTCGCTGCAAGTTGTCAAAAAATTTCAATATTTATACGTCAACAGCTTGTCATTTTTCAGTAATGCCTACTAAAAATCAAAGTAACGAGTTTCAGTTAAACTCGCACTGAAAAAGACATTTCATAGTTAAACGAGTTTAACAATTTAAACGAGTTTAATAAAACGTCGTTTAAACGAAGTTTAAACTTGCACTGAAAAACTGGCCCTAAGTCGATGTTGAGAATACGTTGAATTGTAAATTAATGAGTTTATTATCACGTCAAAAAAAACTTGACAGACTTGACAATTCACAAACACGCAAGAAACTTTCTGCATAATCAGTTTTTGGCTGTACTTTTAAAACTTATACCATGGTGGACCGCAAATGGTTCTAAAAAATTAAAGAAAATTGCGCGATAGTTTTTTAAGCGGATGGAATTTATTAACTTCTGTAGCGTTCGTCCAAACTGTGAGCCTACTTTTAAGGATACATACACAATAAAAAAAAGGTTCCTTGCGCATGGTTGAATAAATATAGCAAATATTTCACTCGTAAATACTGACTCAATATTCCCCTATTTTAGGTGTCTTTTTTGTACTTTTTTAGTCGGTTGATGCTAGGTAAAACGCCGATTTTAATTATCTTAATATTAACTACGTAGTTAATAAATATAACCTTCCAAAAGTGGAGTCTCTCCAACCCATTTTCTAGTAATTGCCCCCACTTCACTCGTAAATACTGACTCAATATTCCCCTATTTTAGGTGTCTTTTTTGTACTTTTTTAGTCGGTTGATGCTAGGTAAAACGCCGATTTTAATTATCTTAATATTAACTACGTAGTTAATAAATATAACCTTCCAAAAGTGGAGTCTCTCCAACCCATTTTCTAGTAATTGCCCCCAGACCGTTACATATGGAGTTTTTTGTATACATAAAAGCTTATTTTTTCTGCGGCGGGCCGTACATCCCAAATCGGAACTGATGAGATTTGTTTGGCCCTCATCAAAAAATATTAGTAAAGCCCAATCGTAATACACCCAATTCTTTTTTCCTTTGCACCAGTTTGATCTGAAAGACCGCATTTTGTGTGTGAGAATTGGTTTTTTCGCAGGACTGCGGACAAAAAAGTTATTTTCTCTCAAGCGGCGCTGTACAGTTAAAGTGCTAATCCTATATTTGGTTAGTCTTTACCTCTGTAGCAATTTTGGGATCAGTTTTATGCCGATCGCGCAGGGTTATTTTTATCACACCTCTGTCTTCCGTCTCAGTTGTTTTTCTTGTACGGCCATTTCCAGTGCGACGCAATAAACCCTGTGTTTCCAAAAAACTTTTTAAAATTGTCATACGGAAGACTTGCCATATCAAATTTTACGCGATATATCCACATTCCTTTAATTTTTCTGCTGAAATGCAATTATATCAATTTTTTGGTTTTCGGTCAAATCACTTTTTTTAAACATAGTTTTTTTAACGCCAACAGATATGAAGTACATGCCTTATTTGACAAAAATTTTTACTAATTAGGCATACTATCATAAAAAAATATGAAGAACCAACTATTTTAGCTAAAAATCCTTGTCGGCTTTTTTTTTGACCGTGAGTGTTGGAGAAAAACGACGAGACATGGGTATTTTTTAAACGTCTACTTTAAGAATTTTTTGGATTTTCTCATGTGTTTTTTTTTTGTGTCGGTACCAAGTAATAAATAAAAAAAGGTCTACTGAAGTGACAAAAATTACTTTCGCACAAAATTTAGTTGAAAAATTCTAACTTTTCTAAATATTAATGTCAGTTGAGGAAGACTTTCCCAAGAGCTATTTTAATGTGGTGCAATATAAATTGCTTATTAGGTAAGGCAGCTTGCTAACTTGCTAGCTGATTGCCGCAACTATAAGATACACTGCATATCTGGCATATTTCGATACACAACAACATGTACTCGTAATGCAATAAAAATAACAACAAAATAAGTAAAACAAAAAGTGAAAAAAATTATAACAATAGCAACAATAAATATCTACCATGTTGATGGATTAATGTAAAAACAAACGCAAACGAACCAGGAAGCATATTCTGGAGCTGAATTCATAACTTCGTCGGTTGTTTGGTTCGGTCGCCGTGGAAGAAGTGAAATTAAATTATTTCATGCTTATGTGCGAGTATGAATGAATCTAAATAAAGTGTGTGGAATGTATCTACAAGTTTGTAGTATGTATGTATGTGCATTGCGGTAAAGTAATGGAACGTAGTGGAAAAAAATAAATAAAATACAAGAAACAAATGCTTCGCAGTGCAAAACTACATCAAGATGCTACTGATAATGTGAAAAAGAAATTATTGCGATTAATTTTTTGTTTTTGTTTTGCCCTTTTATGAAATGAGTTTTGCAGGGAGGGCATTGCTTTATGATTGCATTTTTGCTATAACTTTTTTTTTTTGCTATAAAAAGTTTTTCTGTAAAGTGTTGTGTACCAACGTGATTATTTCACAAAATATGCAAATAAAAAATGAATTAATGACACTTCAACTTTACAACTGGCGTCTCTTTTTTTCAAACGTTGGCTTTATTTATATTTTCCACCTACCGTTAAAACACTTATGTATTTTTCTTTTGAAACGAAAATGTTAATTTTAGCCCTAACCGAAAGCTCATAAATTTTCAAAACAACTTAACGCAATGCCGCACAGTGGGCATTATGTGAATATTCTAAGTATAAATAGAATTTTCAAGTGAAATTTAAATAGCCATATCATTAGTGACTGAATGTTTTATTTTTAGTAAGAGCTTCTCAAAATACAGGTCCTTAAGTTTCGAAAAAAGTATCAAAACAGCTTTTAAAAGATTAATATTAAAAGCCTTAAGTTTCGAAAAAAGTATCAAAAAAGTGTTTAAAAGATTAACATTAAAAGGCTCTAACTTTGGGAAAATTAACATGTAACTTTTACGGAAAAACTGCTTTGGAGGCAATTTTGTTTAAAAAAAATTTTGTTTTTTTTTTGTTTTGTCAAGATTTCAAGGTCATATTTTCAACATTAAAAAGCTCCAAAATTTATATCTCAAAAAAACATCTTTAAAAATATTCATAAAAATAGATGTTAAAGACCAACGTATTGTCTACGCTTACAGTAAATTTGGTGGTGAAGCTCTTGCAGGCCTTGTACACAGTAAAAGTTTTAATTTAATTTTAAAACCAAAAAGTATTTATATAGAACAATGCCAAATAAAGTATTGATTCTAAACTATTTTGGAATTAATTCAAAACTTTTCTGGAATAAATACTTTCAAAGTTTAAAATCAATACTAAAGGGAATCAAAAATATCAAAGAGTAAACTTTTAATTTTTTAATGTTTAATAATAAATAAAATAAAACACAAATATTGAACAAAATTAATATGAACCACTTAAGATTTCGGACCAAAATTTTGCTCAGTCAAATAAAGTTTGATATTGGACATTGATAACGTAAATTTTCAATAAATTCGGAGAACCAGTTGTAGATTAAAAAACTCATCTTTGAAAATATCGGATCTTTTCTCATATCTAAAATTTTATGTATATAATTCAACTATGTAAAGAAATTTTACTATGTTCTTGTAGTTTCGCTGCTATATAAAAAAGAAAGAAACTCTGTCAAGTCAATAGCATGTGGTTTCTACCTACAAAATTCCGAAGAATATCAACTGTTGATCCACTGTGCGGTGTCTAAACTTTCCATTTCTTTTTATGCTGCCTTCACATGAAAACAAAAAAAAAAATTTCTGTGACATTCTTTTTTTCCACATTTTCGAGATTTGTTACATAAATGTTTGACATTTTTATACCCTACACCCAGGGTATATTCACTTTGTCCTTCCGTTTGTAACGCAGAGAAGGAGGCGTGGCAGGTATAGAAAAGTATATATGTTCTTGATCAGGGTCACCTCCTGAGTCGATATAGCCATGACCGTCTGTCTGGCTGGCTGGCTGGCTGGCTGGGTGGCTGGCTGGCTGGGTGGCTGGCTGGCTGTGTGTTGAAATACACTTTTTGGGAAAACTGAGCAAGATAATTCAATGAAATTTGGTACACTGCCTCCGTCGTCAAAGTTAGCTCGGGGGATTGAAAATGAGCAAAATCGGTCAACGGACACGCCTACCGCCCATACAAAAATTATATTCAAAATGCAATTTTAGGAGTATTTTTCACGACAATGCAACCACAATACATATAAGTACTACGAATTGTAAGCGCTAGCTCTGATAAAAATTTGAGCGAATTCGAAAAAGAGGGCGTGGCACCTCCCATATAAGCAAAAGCTTCAAAACAATATACTGAAAGCGTTTTTTGAGATATTCGAACCAAATTTGACTCAGACACTAAGAATTATGAATGAAAGCTCTCAGCAAAAATTGGGTGAAATCAGACAAGGGAGCGTGGCACCACCCATATAAGCAAAAGATTCAAAATGCTATACTGAAAGAGTTTTTTGAGATAATCCAACTAAATTTCACTCTGGCACTAAAAACTATAAATGCAAGCTCTGAACAAAAACTGGGTGTACTCGGACAAGAGGGCGTGGCACCTCCCATATAAGCAAACTTTTCAAAATACTGCAGTGTAGGGTATTTATTTTTTGGCCAGGCCAAAATTTACATCCTTACTAGTTCATGTTTTGTTTTATAAAAAACCACTTTGCGTTGTTGTTGTTGTTTTGCCTTAGTTGAAAGAATTACAGTAAGTTGACATTTGCATGACAAACAGCTGCGCGTCGCGTGCAAGGGACGAAACGAAATGAAAAATGAAATGCATAGAAAATTTAATCAGCTCAACTTGACTCTGCCGTACTCGTATACTGAACTCTGAAAGCCATATAATGAAAACCGAAAACAAAGCTTCTTCTGTGGGAAGCTGCCGCACGCTCTGTAGCAACAGCACTTTCACTGCTGGCATACAAATCTTCTTAGGGTTTTGTTTCGCTGCTCTCAGTTAACATTTTAAGCACAACGTTTGTGTTCCATTCAAAGGTGAGAAACTGAAAGGTGTTTAATATGCTTATGAGCTTATACTTTAATTTCTTTAAGTGTTGAATCTTAAATGTGATGCAATTGGTTTGTTGCAGTAAGTTATTTTTTTACATGCTTCATACCTAATATTTCTGTTGACTAAACCACTACCTCTCACATTTAGGCACGGGTTCACATTCATTAGTTAACTAATGGCAAGAATTTAACGATCAACATTCTATTTTCCGTCATTTGTTGAATCCGCATATATCATTGGTTAAAGCTGATAAAGACCATGCTCAGCCACGCAACATATTTTTCACGAGTCGTAATAGCGTCAGCTTTTTTGCTCTCAATTGTACAGTGAGAAACAAACTGTCGATATGTTTTCTTTTTTCTGCAAAAAACTGCTATAGCGTTCGTTCAAATCATATTGTAGTGATTCGCGACAGGAAAGATTAGGACCTGCCTTAAGTTGACACCGGCGCTTAAAAACGCCCTGGGTGTTCGAATAAAAAAAAAAACAGCCTGCTATACTTTAATTGCTTAAAGGCTTTAATGCCAAACTTAATCGGCTAGAAACTTTTAAAGAAGCTAAAACTTAATCAGCTTGGTTGAATCAGAGATTAGTTTATTTTCGGGATTTGCATCCGTATTTATAGGCTTAAAGAAAATTAGTGAATAATTTGTGACTTAAAAGTGAATAACATTAGTTTTCCATGAAAAGTGATAGCTAATGTAAATGTACAGTTGTGGTTATTAAATTGAGGAGTGGCCGTACCAAAGGGCCTAAGTACCATTTCGAGGCAAAAGTAGTGTCATTATATGAAACGGGTGACATTTTGTAAAAAGTTAATAAAATTGTATTCTGTTTTCACTAAAAATTTACTTGATTATGTGAAATTCATCTCATTATCTTGAAAAAATTTAAACAGTCAAATAATCGACTACAAAGCACATAAAAAGTATGACATTACTACTTAGGTACTTAGGCCCTTTGGTACGGCCACTCCTCAATTAGTTTATAAAATAAAATAAAGTTAAAAGAATATAATGATTGCATTACAATATAACCTAAAAGTACAATAGTATCTACCAAACGGTACCAAAACATGTTTTTGCAATTTCAGGTTAGGATGTCCCCAAATCCTGACGACGTAGAGGGATTCTGTGGCCAGTTTTGGACTCACATCAGTTTATGTGGTGTAAAACTGTCAAAATGTTTTCTAAATGGTTTTTTGTTCAATATTTTTTTATGGCGTGAAGTTTTTCTTAACTAATTGGTTAACTAATGACTGTGAATCTAGGTCTTAGTCCTTTATGTCAAATATTTTCAAAAAAAAAAAGCCGTAATTTCAAAATAAAGAATATGGAAATGTCAAAAAGACATTTAATTGCTTTCAACAGGATCTATATTCCTGGCAAAACAATCATTGAAAAAAGAGTTTGGTGCGAACATACGCTTCAGAAACAGACGTGAACTTGAGGTATTTGAAGTCATTGTTTTACATGGATAACACAAGCACAATTCCAGCTTTGGAAGTCTCATAAGTACTTTAAAAAATTATCGAAGATTTAATCCTCAAGATTTAGTTTTTGTGACCGTGTTTTCGTCTTAATTTTTTAAAAGCGGAAAAAATTTTCTCACTTTTTGGATCACTTAAAATTGAATTATAAAAATATAATGGGAACTAACGTACACAAAAATTATGTGTGTAAGACACTAAGAGATTGCATTTACTTATGTTGCATTTTCCACAAATTGTAAATCAATCAATCGTTCATTGCAATGTGCTGTCAACAAGACGCCAGAGTTTTTTCACCAATTTGACGCTCTGTACACGTGGTTGCACACTAAAATTACGACGTTTGTCAATAGATTCAATCGATCAACGGCGATTAATAAACTTTTTAAGGTTGGAATTGTAAAGGGAGAAAGTCTTTTTCATTTGTATACATCAACGAAAAAGCATTAAAGTAGCTTTAGTAAATTTTAAAGTATTTTAAAGGGGACCAAAGCCGTCCGAAGGGTGGATGAAATTTTAAAACCCTTGGACGAAGGTGTTTTGCCACTTTAACATCTTTTAACGCAGGAGTTTCGACCTACTTTCGAGCTGACCTTGAATGAAGTGTTTTCCTTAAATTTCCCCGGAAAATCCCAAAATATTTTTTAAGGGCTTGCTTTATTTTTTCAGCCAGACGAAACCATGAGAATATTTGGCGATCATATCATATGACACACGAATTCGGAGCTAGTTTCGAGCTCATCAAAAACGAAAAGTGTTTTCCGGAAAACCCCAAACTTTCCCGGAAAATCCCCAAAAAACATTTTTTATGGCGGTGCCATTACATAATCCCCACGGACATAATCCCCATTTCGTAAATGGGTGTTATGTCCGCAAATTGTTGGATATATTACCGACTGATCCGCGAAAAACTTTCGGACATAATCCGAATAATTTGTGGACATAACATAGGGAAAAATAAAATTTTTTTTAAATTTTTTGGGATTTTCCTGGGAAATTTAAGGAATACACTTCATTCAAGCTCAGCTCAAAACTAGCTCGAAATTCCTGCGTTAAAAGATTTCATCGCTTACTATTCCCGCGGATTCTCGTCTGGCTGAAAAAAATAAAGTAAGCTATAAAAAAAGTTTTTTGGGATTTTCCCAGAAAATTGGGAGTTTTCCGGAAAATGCTTTTAGCCCAAAATTAGCTCGAAAGTAGCTCGAAACTCCTGCGTTAAAAGATTTCATCGCTAAGTTTTCCCGCAGATTCGTCTGGCTGAAAAAATAAACTTAGCTATGGAGAACAATTTTTCCGCTTTTCCGGAAAATGGAAAATTTTCCAGACAGTTCGAAATTACTGTTGAAAAGCTCGAAAATAGCTCGAAATTCCCAACCAAAAAACATCGAAATTCGTCACACCTGCATTGCTCACTTTATGCACCTAATTATATGTGCTTATGTACTTATGTACGTTTGGAACGGGCAAAACTTTTTCACACCAGGGGGTGTGGCACCGCCTTAAATTTTAAATTTGATTTGGTCATAACTCGCAAACCATACAAAATATTTAAATGAAATTTGGTGGGCGGGTACTGCTTAATAAAATCTTCTAACAAACTTTAAGTGGGCGGGGTCAAATAAGTGCCACACCCACTTTTTAACCCTTGATATTTTTGATTCGAAAACAACTCCAACAATTTTGATGAAAACTTAGGAAATGTTACCTCTGCAAACAATGATTAATATATGATATGCCGTTATATTAGGAAAACTCGTTAAAGGGCGTGGTGCCGCCCACAAAAATATGATACGGTATAACAAAAAATTAAAAAACAATCATTCTAAAATTAATTATGGAAAGCCTACTTGCAATAAGGCATCTCTGATCTGAAAGTGGGCAAAATATCGAAGTTGCTTGTGGAACCTCCCATACAAGCAAAATATGTTAAATGCCATTTGGATTAGAAGGAATTTGTACAGAAACAAACGTTGAGTCTTTGAAGTTTTGCTACAGTCCGGTTCGTCATGGCGTTATCAACATTGCCAAAGTTTCGATTCTGTATAACATTTTTCTAAGCTTTTGTGGTTTCTTCTTGTGCTATGATTCTCTGGGTTACAATAACACTATGCTTGAGTCGAAAACTTTTCTTTTTGACATAAATGGATAAGTTAACACAGTTCGAGTTCGAAAAGTTTAGTGATATTAGTTATTTTTACAGTTTAGCTCTTGTTTTTGAGATATTCGGTAATAAAAATTTTATATAAAAAAATCTAATAAAAAGACGTATTTTTTGAACCAAATAATAAAATAAAATTTCTTCATTTAAAGAAATATTGGGTGTACAACTTAAAAACCGGAATTTTTTAGCGAAATTTGATGCTTCATTGTGGAAAAATGTTACAATATATTTTGTTCAAAGTATTGTCCATTGGAAGCTACAACATTTCCCCATATTTCAGACAATTTATGAATTCCATCCCAAAAAAATTGCGCCGGCTTGGCGGCCAAAAATGAATCGAGCCAATTTTCGATATCTTGAACTTAAGTGAACCGTATTCCTGATAGGGCATTCTGCATTGATCGGAACAAATGGTAGTCTGATGATGCAAGGTCTGGGCTATAAGGCGGGTGAGGCAAAATTTGTATAGATTTCCCATCCGTTGTTTTCCAGGTAATTTTTGACTGGGGCAGCAATATGTGGCCGAGCGTTATCGTGGTAGAAAATGATTGACTCGTGTCTGGTCGCATACGTTGGCCGCTCTGCCTGGATTTTCTGCTTCAATCGGATCAATTGTTGACGATAGAGTTGAGCATTAATAGTTTGGCCACCTGGCAACAGCTCATAATGGATCACACCTAGCTGGTCCTGACCAGGACGTTCTTTGTCTTCGACATCAAAATCACCACTTTTAAACCGTCGAAACCACTCACGGCAGCTTGATTCAGCTGGAGCATAGTCCCCATAAACTTCTACAAGCAAACTATGACTTTCCGCAGCAGTTTTCTTTGCAAAAAAATGACCCAACAGAACCTCCCGCAAATGCTGTCTTTTTCTCCAATTTTCGAAGTTATTCATCGTGAAAAATAATAATGATGCACACAAGATAAAATTGTTTTGTTGACTGATTTTGACAGCTGTCAAATGTACCTTCAAAATGACATATAAGTATATAAAGTTCGAGCTTTCACGATATTTGTTAGTACGGACATCCACCGACAAATTCCGGTTTTTAAGTTGTAGGGGAGATGTGTGTACCTTGGTCCGCTTTTCAGTTTTTTCAGTGTGCTGGATTTTCCAAAAAAGTTTCTTTAGTTTTTTGATTAAGTTATATTTCTACAATGCTTGCAGCATCAAATGACGTGACAATGATATTTCTATGTCTTACCATTGGGTAGAAATATTACTTTTTCCGTTGCAATCTCAAACGGTCCAAGGTACACCATGCAAGTGTACCTTGGACTATTAAAAATAAAAGAGAATACATTGTATTTTGGTAATAAATTATGAAAGAACCATTTATTATGTAATCAAAAGTAACATTTTTTTCAATAAAAAAAAAAATAAATTAATCATAAACAAAAATTATATCACAAAAAACTGCATTTAGTAAAAAACAATTAATTAAACAAAAATGGTTGCAAATAAAAACATTAATCGCGTAAATAATAATAATAATATTATATTGAGAGGCGATTATGGTTTCCTGGTTGCCCGTCGAAAAAGGCTCGCTGGTCAATAAGCTAGGTCCAAGGTACACATAGACAGCATGTTTTAAAAACAGTCAACACCCATAACACATGTTAATGAAAATACATCTAAAACACACTAAAAGCTTAAAACAATAACTAAACTTCCTTCCTGATGTTGTAAAACTGAAATATTTCAAGTAAGTCCTTCACAAAACGTTTCGTAGCTTACTCCAAAAACAAATTTTTACACACAAAAAATACTTTTTCCGTCGCTTTTTATACACGCGTACAGCTTGACAGTCTGAAGTCTATTTATATGAGTCACCGGTATGAGTGGACAATTTCATAGAAGAACATTATCATACACGTGCAACTGTTGAGTGGCAACCGGTACTCGGACCGAGGTACACTCGGACCAAGGTACACACATCTCCCCTACACCCAATATTTTCTACTTTGAGTGTTCAAAATTGCAGAAAAAACTAGAAAGTGTTAACATAAAAATTAATTTTTCCATGTTGATTAAATGTTACACATACGACATGTTGCACTTGTTTAAATAGCAAATAATAAATATAAATGGCCATAACTGTTGCAAATATAACGATGAATTGTGCAATTTTTTATCATTTTAAAGTTAGGATGTTCTTGGTGGTAACTAATTATTAATCTGCAATGTCTCGAAAACCGAAACTCAAACGTAGAAATGTATATATGTAATCACTGAACTCAGTTTGCTTGAAATTTATTCACTACCAAGATCACTCAAATTCTGCAATATCGACTGCCATAGCGTAATTACTGTTAATTTTTTTTATTTTCTTTAAATACTCAATACCCACACTGGTACTAGTAGTCTTGACAGCACTTTATTGCTTGGTCTATTTAATTGCAACTAAATAGTTAGTCTTGTCGAATAAGGTAAACGCATAATTATGACCAGTCTCTACGCTCAAACGAACTCCAAAGTATCGATACTAGCACTCGTATATGATCTGTTGGAAAAAAGGAGACAGCTTTTTAAGCTAACAACGAGTTAGTGAAAGTTTCTGCAATTAGTTGTCAAACAACGACCAATTTTACAAAAAAACGTTTTGAGTTAAATCAACAAATTATCGCATTTGGAAATAAAAAAATCAAACCACTAATCGAAATGCTTGCTTACAGTGCATTTGTTTCATAAAACTTCCATAGTAAAAGCCTTTTTGTGATTATGAATCAGTGTCCTGTTTCCATTGCATCTTCTATATGTACATAGCTGTTAAAAATTTTTACGCCTTCACAGATCCTGGTTGTAATGCTGGCTCGAAAGTGATGGATTCCAATATTGTAATTAGCATGAAAAAACGCCCACAGTTCAAGCCAATATTTTGACTTTTAAAGCAAGTAATGCTCGCTGTGTGATGGCAAATGAACCTGAGTCGTAGCATTAGATGCTTTGTTGCTGCAACCTCATAAGACAACATAATTACAAAGACAATAAGCAAAAAACTTGCACTTTTCCGATAACTTCGGCGATACAAACAAAAAGGCCAAAGTTGAACAATTTTTATTCGGATTTGTTGCCGCATGCCACAGCTGCTGCTATGAAATGTCTTCTTTCTCCATTTTTCTTTGTGATTCCAGTTGTCAATGGCGGCGGCCACAGCAAATATGTTGCTGTGTTGTGCGCAACAATTGTTGCCGATATCATTTTTGTTGCCAAGTTGCTCGCATGCTACAATTTTGTTTTTGTGCTGTACATTTTTAGCGTGGTAAAAGTCGTGAGAAATTAAATCAATTTGTGGCGCATTATGCGATGCCAACTGTAAACCGAATCGAATCACTGAACAAATGCTGGGAAGGAAGACAACAAACAAAAGGGGGTTCAGATGCGGGTGCTGTTGACTATTTAAGCTGAAAATGAGCGCGTTTATTTAAACATTTTTCCCGCTGTAATCTGAATGAAAGAATTAATTTGTTGCTTTCTCGTCTCGTAGTGCCGTCAACGTCCTCATTTAGCAGATTTTTTTCATTCATTGCGAATTTTTTTCTGCCTTAATGTTGGTATTGTTGTTTGCATTTTATCGTTGTCGGCACTTTCATATAAAAGTGAAATTAAATAGCGAGCTCTCAGCCTACGCCTTGGGGGTGTTTTGTGGCAGTTGGTGTTTTCACCACATACATCGAAGACCAATATTTTAAGACCTAAGAAATAACCTTATAAGCATTGGACTCAAAGTAAGAATAAACGTGCTTTCAACACTTTTCAAACTATTTCAAGCTAACGCAATGCAAATTCTTTTTATGTCATCAAGCAAATTTCATATTCTGTACATCATTTATTTATTCCTTACAATTAACTAAACGAATATGATATAAAAACTTCTTTGATCGGAAGCATCCGCTTAAGAAAATCAAATCGAAAAATTTTAAGTAAAGAAGATCTAAGTAGTAGTGCAGGAAATGTTATAGTTAAAAATCAGCTTAACTTAATTTAAAGGACATGCCTTAAAGCCACGTTATTTGCACTTTGAAGCCAGGATATCTCTAAATCCTTACTTGATAGAAATATTATTTTTTCCAGTTTCAGAGAATATAAGTCATCTTTTACTTCAAGTTTGAAATTTATGTAAACCAGTGTTATTGATGACTTACAATTCAATTAATTAAGTAAATTGAATAATAGCCGGGAATTTTATTTGCTCTGCTGAAAAAAACAACTTATGATTAATTTTTTGTGCGTTTTTCTTTTCTTGTTAATTCGTGAAAATGAAGTCTTTCAAATGCATTCCACATTCAGAGAGAACAACATCAGCCATCACACCAACAATAGCAATCAGCATCAACATCAGCATCTAAATCAATGTCTGTAAAATTGCAATTTGAGCAAATACAAAAACAAAACTTTTTGAACGAATGCTCTCGAATATCGTAAAAAATAACAAAAGTGTGTGAGAAAATGTTCAGCATTGTGTTGATGATGTGCATAAATCTTTGGTATTTCCAAGGTTCATTGCAGAACGAGTGCAAAATGCAAAATATCTATTAACAGTGCACTTGGAGAAATTGAAGTATGATAAAATAAAAACTAGTAAGGGTGCTACCTTTGGCCTGGCCAAACATTAAATAGCCTACACTGCAGTATTTTGAAAATATTGCTTATATGGGAAGTGCCATGACCTCTTGTGCGAAGTAACCCATTTTTTTCTCAGAGTTTGAATTTAAAGTTCTTAGTATTTGAGTGAAATTTGGTTGGATTATCTCAAAAAATGTTTTCAGTATAGCGTTTTGAAGCTTTTGCGTATATGGGAGGTGCCACGCCCTCTTGTCCGATTTTATCCAGTTTTTGTTTAAAGCTTTCAGTTATAATTCTTAGTGTCTGAGTAACATTTAGTTCGATTATCTCAATAAACGCTTTCAGTATAGCATTTTGAAGCTTTTGCTTATGTGATAGGTGCCACGCCCTGTTGTCCGAATTTGCTCAGTTTTTTCTTAGAGCTTGCGCTTACAATTCGTAGTATTTATGTGTATTTTGGTTGCATTATCGTGTAAATACTAAAAAAGTTGCATTTTGAATATATTTTTTGTATGGGCGGTAGGCGTGTCCGTTGACCGATTTCGCTCATTTTCAATCCCCGAGCTAACTTTGACGACAGAGGCTGTGCACCAAATTTCAGCCAGCCAGCCACCCAGCCAGCCAGACAGACGGACATGGCTATATCGACTCAGGAGGTGACGCTGATCAAGAATATATATACTTTTCTATATCTGCCACGCCTCCTTCTCTGCGTTACAAACGGAAGGACAAAGTGAATATACCCTGGGTGTAGGGTATAAAAAATCATAGGCACAACTTACAGTCTGTTAAATAAGAGCGTGGTCATTGTTGTGAGAAAATGAAAATACCCATTGCGAAAATTCTTTTTAATATTGATTTATTTGATCGAAAACTTCAATGCAAATACATTAATAGCAGGTCCAATCACCCCCAGCATCAATTATAGCTTGACATCTTCGCGACATACTTTGAACAAGATTTTGCGCATACTCTTCTGAAAACGACCTCCAAATTTTGTGAATGCGTCGAACCAGCTGTTTCAAGTTGCAGGGTCGGTTTTTCTGAAGCTTCATCTTCATTTGCGCCCAAACGTTTTCAATTGGATTGGCATCGGGCGACTGAGACGGCCAATCCAAAGTCACGACACCATTTTGTCTTTGGCCCATTCAAGACGTTTTTGGACATGTTTTTCACTGAGCATCGGTTTTTGCAAAGTACTTCGGTTTTTCACACTATTTGCAATCAAATGATTACGAATAGTTCCGTGGGAGATATTCAAACCTTTTTGGGACAATTTCGAAGCACCTTCACGCAAAGTTAATGTTGGATTTTTCGAAAATAGAGCACAGATCAGTTTTTCCTGTTTTTCCGTCACTACACCGACAGACCCGCGATTTGGAAAGTCATCGACATTTTTTTCTTCTTTGAAGCGATTCACCCACTTACTCACAAACTGTTTCGACTTTTGCATATACTTCGCAGCCGCCGCTTGGGTCATTTTGGGACCTTTGGGGTGCAAACACAAAAAAACGGCTTCAAAGCGCGACGCGTACGCGGTACTCATTTTGGAAAAATGCTGAGAACGCATTGAAAAGAGTGGTCAGCTGATTCACTTTCACGATGCATGAAGGACAATACTGCCCTCTGTGTGAGAAAAAAAAATTACAGCATTATACTTTACCGATCGCGAGTAATCGTGACCACGCTCTTATTTAACAGACTGTAATAACTCAGTTTTTTAGCACACCAAAAAACATACTGCATGGTACCTCATCTTTCTACTACAAGACTTTGTTTCATAAAAAAATTAGCAAAATTTCGTTTTTTTTTTTAAATGCCGGTTTTTCTGTACAAAATTTTAAACGATTTTCCCCATTTTTCCTGCGTTTATTTTAGTGAGCATTTTTTTTACTTCTCTCAGAATTTCCAAAACTTTTCCCTTGCTAAACAAGATATTGAAACAGAACACAGCTTTGAAACCCGATTAAATTCGGCATGTCCTTAAAAAAACCGAACCAGTCTTTTTTTAAGATCGAAAACATGATAATCCCATAATTTTTGTCATGTGGTCCACATGTCAAGAACACCAAGTTCGTAAAATCGAGTAAAGCACCATGCCAAAAAGTTTCAGTGCAATCGGTGAAAATTGATTCGTCCTCTCATAGAGAAGCAGCCAACCTATTTTGAGTGAAAATCAGAAGATTCTTACCCATTGGGTAATACCCAAGTATTAGGAGTTTGATTAAGTAAAAATATAGAAGATGTAAGAATAAAGCAAAATTTTCAGTTTTCGATTTTGAATCTAGTCAAATCATTTTTAATTGTGTAGGGGAGATGTGTGTACCTTGGTCCGAGTGTACCTCGGTCCAAGTGTGGGTTGCCGCTCAACAGCTGCACGTGTGCGATAATGTTCTTCTATGGAATTTTCCACTCATACCGCTGACTGATATTAGTACACTTCAGACCGTCAAGCTGCATGCGTGTGTACAAAGTGACGGAAAAAGTGTTTTTGGTGTGTAAAAATTAGTTTTTGGAGTAAACTACGAAACGTTTTGTGAGAAACTTACTTAGGATATTTAAGTTTTACAACATCAGGAAGGAAGTTTAGTTATTGTTTTCAGCTTCAAGTGTGTTTTAGATGTATTTTAATTAATGTGTGTTATGGTAATTGGCAGTTTTTAAAACATGCTGTCTGTGTGTACCTTGGACCTATGCTTAGTGACCATCGAGCCTTTTTCGACGAGCAACCAGGAATCCATAATCGCCTTTCAATATAATATTATTGTAATTATTTACGCCGCTTATGTAATTATTTACAACCAGTGTTTGCTTAGTTAATTGTTTTTTTCCAAATAGATTTTTTTGTGTTATAACTTTTATTTATGATTTATTCTTTATATTTATTGAAAAACATGTTACTTTTGATTACATAATAAATGGCTCTTTCATAATTTATTACCTATATAAAACGTATTTTCTTTTATTTTTGATGGTCCAAGGTACATTTGCATAGTGTACCTTGGACAGTTTGAGATTGGTACGGAAAAAGTAATATTGCCACGCAACGGTAAGACATAGAATTATTATTGTCACGTCATAAGATGCTGCAAGCATTGTAGAAATATAAATTAATCAAAAAACTAAAGAAACTTTTTTGGAAAATCCAGCAAATTGAAAAAGCTGAAAAGCGGACCAAGGTACACACATCTCCCCTACATATCTGAACACATGATGTAAGATACTTAATTAATCGTCCTCAATCGATTTTGCTCCTGGATTTTTTTAGACCAACATTAATCCTTTAATGTCGTAGTTTTCCTGAAATTCTGTTATCGGCCGGAAATCAGGAGATATTTCAAAAACAAAATATTGAACTAAAAACAGCGGCTTTGATCTAATAGACGTGTCACACAAGTGAGAATTAAACTTAACATTTCAATCGGTGTTTCTTTTTACCAAAAATGTTTAGAAATCAAATTTATCGGGCGACCAACTTTATTTTTATTCTTGCTGCGAAAATCATAATGACTGATGATCTTTAATATATATAAATGAAACTTAAGCAAATATTTTGTAAAAACAGGCCAGAAATCCGAGCACATACTGGAACTCAACGAGAAAAATGTATAATTTAATTCATATCTCGGAAAGTCTTCTACAAAAATCGATTTGGTTGAAATGTAAGGAAAACAGCCCGATCAATATCTAGTAGAAAAAAAGTCGGTACCACGCCCACTATAATATATAATTGATCACATCTCTAAAAAAATATGACGCAGATGAATGAAATTATGTACATATGTATTTCAGACCTCTATAGAAAAACCATTTTTTGGTGATAAAACTCCGATTGGGGGACTCTAAACGTTAATATTTTTTAGTGAAACTTGTAGAGCTTTAAGTTTATATAAAATGAAAGCGAATTTCTAATGGCTCGCAAAGAAAATAGAAAGTCGCGATATTTTTGTGCCAGTCTACTAATACTTATCTAACTGCTTAAGTCGATAAGTTCAACATAAGTTCTATTCTATAATATAAAGTTGTACTGCTTTTCTTTAAGCAGTTTTTCCTTTTTAACACAGTAAAGTACTCGTACTTGTTAGGTTTTCAAGGAAAGCTTTTATGAAAATGTAACTAGACTTCACATCAACTTGCTACTTTTATGCTGTAGTTGTTTCAAGAATCTTTTATCATTCTAATGCAAGTGTAGGATCTTTTATACACGACCAACAGTATTCTGAATACAATTTGGAAATAACTTTTTCATTTGATTTTTCAATAAGTTTACATATTTTTAAAATGATAATTCTTACACTGTATATGGAAGCCTTGAGAAAATTTTGGCACCTTGTAGGTGTTCAATAAATAATAAAATTTCTTTTCAAGAGTCTCTTTGTGAACATCAATTTATTTTCTTCTTCTTTTCAAATCAAACCACGCGTTGTTCTGAGAATTTAAATGACGATAACAACACCCCTCTGGGGTTATTTAATTTTATGAAAGTCTATCATATTCTGCATATTTTGGTGAATTTTTAAAGGAATCTATAAAGCGGTTTTTGAAAAAAATGACAAAAAACCGTTAAAATTGGAATGAACAAAAAGTTGTGAGTTGATACTCAAAAATTACATTTTTATCATTATTTTAAAAAATAATGATTATCATGTGTATATATTATAAAAGCACATTAAATTTTGAAGAATATAAGACAAAGTAGAAAAAAATCGATGGATCGGTTTTCGAAAAAATGGCAAAACCGTTAAAATTTTAATGAAAAAAAATATTTTTAATCGACATATAAAAATTAAATTTTACCCATTACTGTAACGAATAATGAAGAACGTAAATATACACACATATTATAAAAACATCATGTATGTTTTACATAGCATAAAAAATTTATATTCTTTCACAAAAAAACACTGAAAAAAATGATTACTAAAATTCTTAATTTAAAAAAAATCGTTAAAATAGGAATAAGCCCAGAAAAATTCGAATTTTTCTGCAAAATAAATGCAAGTAAAATTTTTTCACCAGAATGATCTTAACTTATACATGAATAATAAAATGTGAAAAGTTCATAGCGAAATCTTGTACGCATAGAAAGTTATTCAAGGTCGAAGATAGAAAAAATCAGTAACACTAACGGTTACTTTTTCAGACAAAAATGGGCCGGTCAATTTTATAGCCCTGAACATTTTCTACAGAAAAGATCACAGAGTTGTTTTCGTACAACTAATAGTTTAGGAGATATTCTATGCATGCATGCGGTCTATAAGTGTTCATAGCCATATGCCGATTTTTAAATTGCCATAACTTATGAACGATGAGTTGCACGACAAAAACAAAATTATCAGGTTATGGGGAATTGTATGATCTATAAATGATAAGCAATGTATGTACACATACAATTTACCATCTGGGAGTTATTCAATAAAAACAGATATATTTAACGTTTTCCTTAATTTTCATGGTTTTTATTAAATAACTCCTAAACGGTAAATTGTATGTGTATGTACATACATGCTAATGATTTATAAAGCATACAATTGTCCAAACCTATTTTTCTGACAAAGTGATATTTGCAAAAAACTGATTTTTTCTATCTTTAACCTTGAATAACTTTCTATGCGTTCAAGATTTCGCTATGAACTTTTCGCATTTTATTTTTCATGTATAAGTTAAGATCATTCTGGTGTAAAAATTTTACTTGAATTTATTTTGGCTAGTTCCTACTTTAACGATATTTTTTAAATACAGAATTTTAGTAATCATTTTTTTCAGTGTTTTTTTTTTAAAGAACAAACTTTTTATACTATGTAAAACATAATGTATGTATATATAATATGTGTGTATATTTATGTTTTTCATTATTCGTTACAATAATGAGCAAAATTAAAAATATTTTTTTTTCATTAAAACTTTAACGGTTTTTGCCATTTTTTCGAAGATCGGTCCATTGATTTTTTCCTGCTTAGTTTTATATTCTTTAAAATTTAATGTGCTTTTGTAATATACATATATACATGATAATCATTATTTGTTAAAATAATGATAAAAATTTAATTTTTGTGTATCAACTCACAACATTTTGTTTATTCGAATTTTAACGGTTTTTTTCCATTTTTTCAAAAACCGCTCTATAGATTTTTTTAAAAATTCACCAAAATATGCAGAATTTGATAGGCTTTCATAATATAAGATTACCCCAGAGAGTGTTGTTACCGTCATATAAATTCTCAAAACAGCGCCGTGAAACTTCAGGAAGAAAAGGAATGCCAATTTACTGGGGTTGAGGTTGTTCTTGAAAGTAATTTTAAGCCTAGTTGCACTTGAAACGAATTAATGACTGTGTACTATAAAAAGAGTTTTTAAAATTTAAATAAAACTTTAGTGTAAAAAAAGAGAAAATTATTTTTGCAACATTGTGCTGCATGTAAACAACTCATGTTGCAGATGTAACTGGCAGGCATGGATTTTACACAACACAGCACAACAGCCGTTTATTGTGTATTTTGTGTTGGTGTTGCAAACTAAAGACAAATTGTGTAAAATATGATGACTTCAAAACCAAACGCAACAGCAACAGCACCAGTTGTGAAAATTCTCACAAACGGCAAAGAACTCGAAACTGAATCGACGAACAAAAATTGAGAATATTTCCCAAATAATTTGCTTGCAATTATTTCATTAAAACTTATTATTCTCATATACGAGTACTTGCGTTGAATCTATGCGTTTTTGTACGCGATTCCACACCAGAAAGCAACTGCAGGCAGCAACATCAACCTATAATGTTGCTGTTGGCTTAGCACTTTGATATTTAACTGCAACGCTTAACCCGTTGCGAACGCTGGCGTCAGCATGGCGACTCCATTGATGTCGCTGACATGTTGATTCAATAAGAACGAATGTATCCATAACTAATAATGGTTGCGCTCTCTATGATGGAGCTGAAGTTAATGGTTGATTTAATAAGAAGGCAAGGGGATGAATTTGTAGGCATAGGGTTGTCAAGTGTTCCTATCGATATTTTTTTTTAGCTTGAGTCTTTTGCCAAGTGTTTCTTAAATTGGGGTAAATCGAGTTTCGCACCATATCTAATCAATTTTGCGATTCATTTATTTTAAATGCCACTGTGCAAATTATGTACAACTTTTACTCATAATGGGGGGTATTCCTTTAAACGTGTAAATGCCTCGAAAACCTCATAATAGTTGTAGAAATCAATATGAACTTTAACAGTTTTACGAGGTTTTTGAGGCATTTACACGTTTTAAGGAATACCCTAAATGATTTTTTGCCAATTCCAAAAAAAATCCTTCAATTTGTAAAATTGAAGACATTTTGTAACCCTAGATGGATAATCTTAATGAGCCACCAATTGATTATACCAAAGCTGATATTGTTTCTTGCCTTAATTTATACTCGCGTGTAGTAAATATATACTTATTTATATTCATACACCCAAAAAAATTGTTGCGGTAGTTTTAACAACGTTTTGTTGTGGATTTTACAATTCTCTGTGGATTTGCTAATTTAAAAGTTAATATAATCGAATTTACAATTAATTGTTAATTTTACAGCAAATGCAATAATTTCTACCAGAAATTTGTTAAAATTATCGATATAAATTTTTTTTGTTGTGAAATCTACAGCAAATATTTTTTTTTTCACAGCTAATTTCTCAAATGTACAACAAAACTGTAATATTAACTGCAAAAGATATGGGATGAAAAATGAAAGTAAATGCTGTAAAACATACAGCATTTTGCTACACTTTTACAACAGATTTTTTTGGGTGTATATATATATAAAGAAAATAAGATAGTAATTTTACTGACACTTCCTTATTAAAGCAAGAGAATTATTGCATGTGTGTCATTTTAAAGCAGATGTAGGACAGCGTTGCATTGCCACATGTTGCCGTTGCAAAAGATAAAAAAGGTAAAAAAAGAAAAGGCTTAAAAAACATTTTATTAGGTACTTCAAAAATTTCATATGTAAGTCAAACAAAACAAAAACGCCTTCTTTACACATAAGAGGTATTCACGATCTAGAGTAACGTCCTGAGTAACAGAGTAACAGGGTAACAGTGCACAACCACAACAACAAAATATACGTAAGTTACTCTGTTACTCTTTTACCCTTTTAGTCAAGCTATTTTCTAGTGTAAAATAATCTTACACTTTTGCCTTTTTTTACTATTTCTATTTCTATAGAAACGTTTGAAGTTGTTTATGATTGAGAAGCAATTTTCGTTCATCAAAAATAAAAATTTGAATGAGAGCAAAATATACAATTAAAAATTTTTTTTTTTTGTTGTCAGCTAAAATTATTTTGAGAAACAAAAAGCAAATATACGTGCAAAGTATTGAGTATGCTCACTATTCAGAGTAACTGAGTGCACTTATACCCTGTTACTCAGCTCGTTACTCTAGATCGTGAATAACTCTATAGTTAAAGAATTATTAATTTCAAAAAAATGTTCGTCGTATCATGTAGGTGTTTCGAAAAATAACAAATTATTTTTTGTCTAGAAACTCCACATAAACCTGTAGCAAAAAAAAAAAAAAAAAAAAAAAATCAGACAACAGTTTCTTTTTGTATTGTTTCTATGTTTTTTTATTATAAGCCGGTTAAAATGAATCATAGATAAAAGATCAAAGTAGATACAAAAGTTTTAGCAAATTGTCAACAACCAGCAGCTATATATGAATGTGTATTTCAAGCCAATCATTATCGATATAGTTAATATGTACATATGTATGTAGGTCCCGACTTTAGTAAAATCTTAAAAAAAATTGTAAAACTTGTGGCTACTTAAACTTTTTATAATCCTACTACACATAATTTTTGAATATACATTAGAGTGGTCCAAATTTTGTATGGAAAAACCAAAAGTGTTAAAAGTCAAGGTGCGCGCGACTTTTCTGAATCCTTAGATCCTGCTGATTACAAAAAGTGCTTTGGAACCAAAAAAAAATTGCGTTTAGATATTCCGCAACGAGCTTGAATGTACTTTTTTAGGAATTTTTGTGTTTTTGAGTACTTCTTTTAATTTAAACGCTATATCTTTTTAACCAGATAAGGTATTTGCAAAAATTAAATTCCATTTTCTTAAGAATATTTTGAGCAAAATTCTGCATCAATAATATTTAATCTACTCTTTCCCAATTTTTCTTAGAAGCACTTTAAACTTCGAAATTTGTTAATTTTTTGAGGTGCTTGCACATTCAAGAACCAATTTTTTTCTTATTTTGCTCAAGCAAATTTTGTTTTTTACTTTTAGTTTTTGAGGCATTAATTTATCTATCAACTGACATCAACAACTAATCCATAAGCTTCACTTTACTTACTAAAAACCGTAAAGTGTAATCAAATTTGGCCAGAAAAAAAACTTTGAGTTTAAAATTTTCATGGTAAAACTGAAACAACAATAGTCATTTGCGATGTATGTGTTCATGAAAATTCTAAATCCGGTCTCAGAATTGCTCTACCTCATACGGTTTTAGAGATATCCTAACCTAAAAATCCAAAAAACACCGTTTTTGCTATTTTTGAAGCTGTTATATCAAGACATGAGAACTTTCAGCATGGTATTAAAGTTAAAAGTGACAGCTTTTTCCTTCAAAACCCAATTTAAATTGTATCGATATCTCTTTGTTCCTCCAAAATATCGTAAGCAGAAATAACAAAAAAACCAGGTTTTTGCACTTTTCAACTTTTTAGGCTAGAATAACTCCGAGAATAAAAAAGATATCGGTATAATTTAAATTGAATTTAAAAGAAAAAGACTGGCACTTTTTACCACCATACCACTTTTTGTGGTTGGAAATAATCTTGACTTGTAATATCACTTTAAAAAGAGCAAAAACGGTGTTTCTTATACTTTTATGTTAAAATATCTCCTTAACCGTACAAGATACAGCGTTAGCAAATACATCGAAAATGGCTATTTTAGTTTCTTTTTGATCTTTTTATTTTTTTGGTTTCCTTAGAAGATCTATGAAAACTATTTGTTAATCTATTTTGCCAAAAATAACATGAAGTGCCAAGGTTTTGATATTGTGAAGAATGTTGTTTTACTCAAATGATTAGGAACTAATAATTTTATAAGAAAAAAGTGGTACCTTACGTCATCCCATTAAGATATATTATTTTAATGCATGGAAAACATGAAAATTGTTTATTTTTTTAAGTCCAATTTAATTATACTTAATTGTTTTTAGTGCGTAAAAGTGTTACTAATAGCTTAGTTGTTGAAATTATTTTAGAGATAATTTAATGTATAAAAATATAAAAATTTTAAAAAAAATTTGCTAGAGCAAAATAAGAAAAAAATCGGTTCTTGAAAGTGCAAACACCTCAAAAAATTTACAAATTTTGAAGTTTAAAGTGTCGCTTAAAAAAATTGGGAAAGAGTAGATGAATTATTGTTAATGCAAAATATGGCTCAAAATATTCTTAAAAAAATGCGATTTAATTTTTGCAAATACCTTACCTCGTTAAAAAGATATAGCGTTTAAATTAAAAGAAGTACTCAAAAACTCAAAAATTCCTAAAAAAGTACCTTCAAGCTCGTTGCGGAATATCTAAACGCAATTTTTTTTTGGTTCCAAAGCACTTTTTGTAATCAGCAGGATCCAAGGATTCAGAAAAGTCGCGCGCACCTTGACTTTTTAACACTTTCGGATTTTGGACCACTCTAATATACATATCCTCTATACTTAATTGAAAATAGCAATCTATTCATAAATAAACAAAATGACCATTTTATTTTTTACGTTTCAGGTAACAAGATGCCAATTATGGTAAAATTTGCGAGCGCAAAAATTATCTAAAGCTAATAAAGCTTTTGTTTTTATTTCTTTTACAAAAATGTATACAGTTAATTTATTTTTAAAGGTCATCTAAGATATATGTACATACATTTGTTTTATTTGACTGGTTCTTTTAAGATTTTTAATGTGCAAACAAAACTTACGTTTTTTTAAAGAACGCGCATTTAATGAAAAGACAGTCAAGCACGAAGTATTGTTATTGCAAAGTCACTTGGAAGAAAAAGTTTAGCGTATAAAGGTCTACTCACGGTTCAGTTATAGAGCTAACTATAGGCATATGGAATTCAAACAATTAAAAAAAAAAATTTAAGAATCTTTATCAAAATTTTGACAAATTCTCATTTCATAGATCTTTTCTTATTAAGTTCAATGGGGGAAATCCACTTCGATTAGTAAAGAATCTCTCTCTATTTAAATGCTGAGCCCATTTAAAAGGAAATACTTATTTTTTGTTTTCAAGAACGAGATCAATCAAAATATACACACTTTATTATATATTGGATACACATAGTAATAATGAAACATATGCATAACTATAAACATAAGTTATTTTACTGCAATCACTGTATGTATTCATATGTATTACTTATTAAACTCATAAGTAATCTAAACTATTAGGTGTTTCATTTTAATTACCTCCTGTGATGTTGCTATTTAATTGTGTTTAAAGGCCTTTTACCACCACTTAAATATGTGGCATCATAGTTGTCGTCGGAAGCTTGTTGGCTCAAGGTAGAAGTTAAAAAATCAAAGTATCGCATAGGTACAACGAACGATTCCGGACACACAACCTTACGTTTAAGTAATAATAATACTGGATACTTGTTGTCTTCATTCTGTTAGTTGCATCAACCACTTCCGGTGATCTAATATACGTATGTACTTTTACGTAACAACATCAAAAGAAAACAGAACTTAAAGTCGCACATTTTCTGCGACATGTTAAATAACACTAGAAACTTATTATACGTAGTAATAAGATAATGTTTTTTGAACTGTAAATGTCAAAAATTTATTATTCTTCTCAATTTTAGTCTATGGTCTCAAATGTATGGTCGAAGAACATGTATTTTTTGTTTTTGAGAAAAACTGTAAGATTTGGAGTTATTACATACTGGAAATCAATGTGCATTATTTCATGTGCGAAAAGTTACCAGTTTCTCCTATAGTTGTTAACAATTATGATACTAGCACTTTGAGTTAAATTTTATCTGCAATATTTATATGTAGTTTCAAAAGTTCAAGTTTTCTTAATTGAATAAAATAATATTTTGCATTTTTGAAAATCCAATTTAAGCTCTTCGCAGTATTGTGCTAAAAATAAAATATTTTATTCTCATCTTGTGGTTTGCATCTTTATTCGTTCATGTCTGTTGTTGACATTTGACCTTTGCATCCATGACTTAAGCTTTTAAGGTTAACAGCAGGAGAAAGCTTTGACTTAGTTTCTATTGGAAACGACTTTTTTATAATGAAAAGGTTTTCCAATTAAATGCTTAGTATATTTAAGTTATAACGGCAAGTAAACATGAAATTCAGTGCCGATATTAAACTTTTGCATATTAAATTCTTAACCTTCTATCTGATGGCTACTTTAATTTATAAAATAAAACATATTCTAACGGCTTAACATTATTATGCAGGAAGTTGTCGCCACTCCTTCAAAATTCTTTGATCTGTCTAATGTCATTGTTGTACTTGCAGAGAATATTTTTCGAAGCATCAAGTTAAACCTTAATATGTAGTTCGTTAGCTTGTTCAATGCGTTGGTGGTTTGGCATGCATCTTCATATTTGTCAGAGTACGCGTACGACGTGTTCGAATCCAAATTACGATATCAACATCATGCGTCGTAATCTCATTGACAAATATTCCACATGTTGCAAAGGCGATAACCAAGCTCAAACTACGTACTTATATTGATAATATTCGTGTATACATTCCATAAAAAAATTTTTTTTTAAGTGGTTCATTAGGGAACTCTAAAACATTTTTTATCGATATTCAGAGAGCATCCAACATACCTTAAATGTAAATTTTTTAACATGTCCCGGGACTTTTTATTTTGTTGTTCAGACTTAATCAAAAATATTACCCGATCGGTGATCGCACATTTTCCTAAACTCGTATGTTTGACGTCAAAAGTGAATACTAAAAAACAGAAACACTAACTACTTTTAAGTATAATTGTATATATGTAAAAATGTAAATATTTATGCATAGGAAAATTTAACGCTTTGCGTTGACTACTGCTGGCTCTTGGCGCAATTTGATTTAAAGCTTCAAATGCACGTTTTATCAGAGAACTTGCTGCGTTAATCCATCGAAAATGTGTCAGAAATAAACTTTTATTTTTCTTTTCGCTCTTGCGAGTATTTCGATATCTTTTATTCGTTGTATTCTTATTTTTTATTTTTGGTGCACTTCGCGCTATTTTAATCTTTAAAAATGTAGTCCAAATTCTATGGAAAATTTATGAATATTAGCTGACTGCTAGACTGACTAGACTGGCAATCCGGAGTGGCAGCTATAACTTTATGCTATTACTTTAACCGAGGTTTTTGTTGTTGCTTTGAGCATAGTGCTTTATATATCGCTCAAGTTGTTTTATGTATATTTTTATTCAGCGAACATTTCTTGTTGGATATATTTAAAGATTTTCTTACAGTGGCGCTAACAACATCTAAATATATACATATGTATGTATATGCATAAAAACAACTTAATTTTGGATCACTGATTTATGTTTTTTGAAATTATGTAGGTCAATATCTCATGAACTAACAAAAATTTGATATCAGAATTCATTAATTGAAATTAATTTAGGACTCAAATATTGAATGAAAATTTTTGTGTGCGAACAAAGTTTGTAGGTTTTCGTCGTCGTTATTACATACAATTCAAAATATGCTAAAGGAAAGCTAAACTTCTTATGTCATTTCATTGTCATTATCGTTGATATCGTTTTTTTCCTTAGACTCTCTTGTATGTTAAAAAGAAAACGTCAGAAATTAAGGTCTCTTATTTTCGTTAAAAATCATAAAAATTGGAGGTTTCTACTTCCCTTTAAAAGTTAGAAAGCTGAATTATTGCACAGACCTTCATTTTCAAATTTTAAAGACTTGGTGGAAAACTACATTCATAAAATGTCGTGATCGCGTGTTAAGGTATTCAAGGTAAAAAGTGGCTTGGAAAACTTCCACCAAAAAAAAATTCGTAATTTTTTTTCTATACGACTTATAGAAGATATCCTTATTCAAATTTAATCTAGTTCTCTAGTATATAGCACAGTATACTTCGACCTATAGCTATATACTAAAAAACTTCTGTCTCTTGCATTTTTATCAGGGTAATCAAGGAAAAAATTCCAATGCACATACCTTATTTTTTAAGCTTTCCCAATTTGTTTCAATTTTTTTTAAATTTTTTTTTACATTTAAAAAACTAGCAATAAATAATTGGCAGAAATGGCTTATATCGACTGATTTACTCCAATATATAAAATATCAACGAACGATGTTAGCACATATTTTTTTCTGCCACCAGCTCCCTAACTTTTAGTTATAAATGTTCATACGACATATACTAGTTGGTGATATTGGTATTTGTTGGCACAAATGTATCGAATTAAGGCAAACAGGAAAATTTGTCTAAAAACGAACGTATGCGGTAGTTGAAAAAAAGAATTGGAATATGGAGCTTATAAATAAAGAAATCTAAAAACTGTACCATAAAGCAGAGATGTAAAAAATGCAAAAAAACTGAATTTGGACGCTTTATTTTCACACTTTCAAACGATGAGTTGTTTAGTTACCTAATGAATTTAATTCTTTCAACTCTAAATTGCTGTTGCCGTATTAGAAATACTACAAAAATAAGTGATATCGCCAATTTATTAAATCAGTTCCGGGTTTAAAATATTTCAAATAGTGAAAACAATCTTTTAATTGTATTTTAGTTAACTTTACACTCAATTGATTGTAGTGCTTTACAGCATTGCAACTAAGACATTGCATTTCTTTCCAGGCCAAGTGTTTAACACTTGTATAAAAGCAGCTGGTTTTCGCCTATGGAGTGATTTGTAGTCTGGTTTGTTGAAACCTAATCATGAGCCGTTTAACGTTGCCGAATGAATCGGTAAATCAACATCAATAGAGCAACAAGAATGAGTAGACATCATGTTAATTGTGACATTATTTTTCGTATAAACGTATGTCAACCTATTGATTCCGCTAAAAATTGGAAAAAATATTCCTCCCACATAAGTGAAAATTCTGATCATCCTCTTGGGTGTCCAAATTTCATACTTCACCTCTATTGACGGAATATGCGACATCCTTTTTTGTCCATTTTTTTGTAATTTTTCAAACATTTAAAAGAAGTGGACGTCCGTAAAAGACTTGACCATCTCCATGCACTTAAATCCGATTTTTCGGTCTCATTTCACCTTCTTTTATGGAAGTCCTTTGTGCACAAAATTGGTACATGGTGAGAAAAATAATGTTCAAGTATACATTCGTCAAGTCACAGTTTTTTAATAAATTAATGTCCACATCAACCAGGTGGGTTACAATTAATAACAGTAAAAACCAAATCGTTTCTTAATGTGCTTTTTTGCCGAACAAAACCTTTCAAGTGATTCATTTTCTGAGATTTAAAGAATGTGAGAAAATGCATGGCTTCGGTTAAACAGCTGCAACTGCAATTGACAGCTTTGGTGCAAAGTAACATTTTTAGCTTGGGAAATACTTTGATCCCATTTTGCATTCCGCACTTTGTGGTAATGTGAAATTGTTTGTGTTAGTGTGTATTTGTGTTTGTGTGCGTGTTCAATATTATAATTGCCAATCTGCATACCTCGTTCGTATCAGCACAACTAACTGAAAAATCAAAGAAGCTATCGGCGAATAATAAGAAGAAGCAACAGCTAATAAAAAGAAGAGCCATATGCATGTATTTGAACGGTTGCAAACTCAATATGGAAATTAGAGTGGTACAGCAACGGTTATGCAAGCCATTAACTAAACCATATTATCGGTAAGGTAACCGTGTTGTAACCATTTTGATCTACTAAGCATCGTTTTTTATTTTGTTGGATTTTTTTTTTTTTTTCAACTACAGCAAAAAATTTGCACTTAAGATGAGCATGCTGGATGAAAAAAATGATCGGAATGCAGTTGTCCCTTGATAATTGAAACGAATCATGGCTTATTGAAGTTTAATGCTATGACGAATAATAACATTTTGATACTTGTTATTCTCTATTTTTGTTCAAAGTTTTGCTTTCAAAAAAAGTTTGTTTTAGTAAGCCCAAGCCACCTGAACCAAAGCGACTAACTAAGGCCCCGTATTTTTTGACATTTCGTAGTATGGCGAGAGGGTATAGCGCGATAAAGAAAGTGTTGACCTTGCTTAACAAATTTTTAACTAAAATTATGAAGTAACATTTTCTTTCATTCAGTAAAAACTGTCATGCTGCCCAGAAGCTCTCGCGACGGCTTTGTAAGCTACACCATCTGTCCTCCTTCAACCTGCAAACATTAGTAGGTGTAAACCATGTCAAAACGATCAAGAAATTTCTTAATGGAATTCGATTTGACTATAAATTGGCATAAGCAATATTAGCATAATGGAAAAAACTACTACCAAATATTTTTTCAAAATTTAAAAAAATGGCGGATATATGGGGCTTTAAAATTTTTAGGTTAGCTTTTTTTGAGAAGCTATAACTTTAGTTGCATTTATGCAATTCTTAATTTTATGGTGTCAAATGATTTGTCTTGAAACAGGCTTAAAAATAAAAACTAGCAAAAATAATTTTTTTCTTTCTATATAGTTTACTCTGAAAAAAAATTTAAAATTGAGTTTTCCAAAATACGTCATTTTTGATATTTTTTATTTTTCTTGTAAAAAAAGCTACAGGTGTAACTTCCCAGTCCTCCAAAAATTGGAGTGGGCCTGCCAGTGGTTCTCCAGAAAAACAATATTTGAGAATTGCGTAAATGCAACTAAAGTTATAGCTTCTCAAAGAAATTTCAAAGTTTCATATCTCCGCCATTTTTTTAAATTTTAAAAAAATATTTGGCAGTAATTTTTTTCACTATGCTGCTATTATGCCAATTTATAGCCAAATCAAAAAAATCTTGATCGGTTTGGAATGGTTTACACCAGTACTGACTGTATTAATGGGATTTTTGTTTTTCATTATACTTAGCTGTTGCTTTTGATACCAACTGTTATTTTAGCATTACCTTAAAGTTGACCCAAATAAAAACTTCTTGCGGCAAAGAGTAACCTAAGCTGCAGCTGTAAAATACACAAATACATGGTGATTCTTACATAAAGCATACAGCTTGTTCTCTCTGAAAAATACTACAGCAACATCACTGGGTCATCAAGTGAAAATAACAACGCTTTTCTAAGTTGGCTCATTGCTGAAGTGGCAGTGATCATAATGATGATGACGATGATAAACGTTCCGTGTCTTTGTGCTGAAACTGAGCCCAGCCTACACTTTCCCAATCATTCGAGTGTAAAGGAATGAAGTGAACTTTAAAAGAAAAACGTGTATTGTTCAGAAAACTTTTCTTTTTTTTTTTGATTTCTTTATTTGATTAATTAGACTTGTTGTTGATTTCGAATGCATTAAAGTTGCTTTTCGTGGGCAACTACGAAAACAATTTTATTAATTTTTCTTTACACCTTAAGTAATAGATATTTGAATATTTAGAAAGGTTTAACTAATTGTGGAAGTAATTACGGAGTCGCTTTCTCAGTAGTTTATTTGAAAAATACTAACATACATCCTTTTTTTCTTCATCTCTCCAGATTCAGAGTCTTGAATTTATTTAAATTTGTATGTATCGTACACTATAATTTTTTTTATTGATATTCATATTTAGTTTTTATTTTTTCCTTTGCAGATCATGGCTTAGAGATAATTTTGTTTTCAAAGAAAACACTGCACTGCCTCAATAGTAAACATAGATATATCATCATATAAAGCGAAATCCATTTAAAAATGTCCTCATCAATCTGCCCACATTTCACACAGAATGCCTGGAAAAAGGACTTGTGTTCGAACTGCTTCAAGTCAAAGGATGAACACAAACAAGCTGCCGCCGCTGCAGCTGCTCATGTTATGGGAAAATCTTTTTCCTTCTCGTCAGGCAAGAAATCTTCATCGTCATCTTCTTTTATTTCAAAAATAGAGACCGATATTAAAAAGACTGATTACCCGAACAAATATAAAACGCCCGCGAAAAGCATTATTAAAAAGAAGCAATCGATAACAAAACCGTTTAGTAGAAGTAAATCACATAGGGTCTCATTCCCTAAGAATCTCACAGAGGTTATTGGCTATGGCGGCGAGTGGTCGGATAATGAATCCGACGATGATGATCACGATTTTATGAATTTAGCCAATGAACGCGATGATAATGCAACTTTGGATGATGATGAAACGTCGTTGGAACTCAAGCGTATTACTCGCGCCAATACAGACTTCAATATGAATAACGGAAATTTGCTAGGTGATCCACAGGAAAATATTAAGAAATCTTTTGCTGCCTTAAAACTTGGTGCTCCTCAAGTCGATAAAGAGGGTAAAAAGCAAACGCTTAAGATCACCGTTGTACCATTTGGTGTAACAGCTCCTTTAACATCAACAGCTGATACCACTAAGCAAATGTCCTCTTCAAATTCAAAGGGAAGAACGGAAACAGAAGTGACTCGAAAACTGCAGGATAACGCGACATCAAGACAGCAGCCAACAGTCGTAATATCATCAATTAAGAAGACTTCGCCTTCATCAGCAACTACGACAGTGGCAAAGGTTGCAACTTCTGCCTCACTGACACAACACCCACCTAGTGACAACGATGGTAAAAGCAGTCCTCCAATTGAACGTGCTATGGAAAAGTCACTACTGGATGAAATTTCCGAAACTTTAGAACAGAAACAGAATGACGCAAAGAAGCTTAATGCGGAAAAGGAAGTGGAGGCTGCCAACGCAAATTCTAAAATTAAATTCGAAATAACCAGTTTGGCTGATACGTTGGAAAACAAGCCATTTCTCGACCTCAAGAAACCGATTGCTCGAAATCCACCGATCACTAAAGATCATGCCAAACCAAAAATAAACGTCTTTCACAAATACTCAGACACGGACAGTAACTGTTCGGATAATGAAAATGGCGTGTCTGCTTACTACGATGTAGTGGAGACACAAATCAGCTATGAAAATTTACCTGACGGCAAATGCAATATTCCGGAGCGGTCACAGGCTCAAGATCAACCGGACAGTAGTGAATCCAGGTTTTCTAATTCGCAGTATATCACCGACATGTTGTTATCGTCGAAGACACGTGCGGCCTCTTACAATTTGCACGAAGGCAACTTCATGACCAGCAAGATAACTTCGGATGGTTTGATCGTAACAAAATGCAGCTCCGATGATGCCCTGGACTCCACTGGCAGCAGTTTTGACGGAAGTAGTGATGAGGAGACCTCATACAATATGACACGCAGCGAGTCTGATTCGGGAATCGGCATTAGTATCGGCAATGATTACAAAAACGTAAACGTAATAGAGAAGAAGTTTAGTGCAAGTACAAACAACTCGGACTACGAGGACATACAAGTCACAGATCAGAAGCCGATTTTAGCCAAAGTCGAAACCGCGGGTACATCACTTAAATCGGCAAATTTGCGCAAGCCCATCTTTAGCCTGGATAAAAGTCGTGAACTACACGGCGAACCCGATGGCAGTGCAGATCCAGATGGCAGCCTAGAACAGAAGGAAACCATAGCACAAGTTCAGCTTCCTGCATTACCCAAATCACCACCACCTACAAAGACAATCGATGCGCGTCCTTCATTTTTGCATGGCTTACAAAAGCAGCATCCACCGATTTTACTGAAAAAACCCGATTTGCCAGTTAAGCCAATCGTTGTGTCGCCTATTAACAGTCCTCTTAAAACATTCGTCGCGAAACGTCAACCAACCAACGTAGAGCAGCAGGTCATAAGTCAACTTCAACTGGTGATGTCAAAATCAAGCGAAAACTTGGCAGCTGACTCAGCAAGAGATGATGCCAAGCTCAAAAAGGGTAGAGCACCAAATCCGCCGCCTGAGCAAAAATCTAGCGCACCGCCAACGCCTGAACGCGATTACAATATGGCTATCGACTTTGAGAAAGAGAAAGACAAAATACACGAAGCGACAACAGCAGCATCAGCAGCAGCAGCATCAACAACAAGCACAGAAGGCCACAAGCATTCGAATCAATCGCAAGAACAACATTCGAATGTGGAAGCACAACCGTTGCACAGTTCAACAGCAGAACTGGAGAAAAATTCTAACATCAAAAATACTTCCGCAACAAACAGCAGCGCAACAACTCCGGCACCACCATCAGCAACATCGGCAGCAATCTCTGCAATATCCAACATTTACACACGCAAGCTGCCAGCAATAACTGTGAACACCAACAACAGCAACAAGAACTCCGCTTCACCGGTCATTAGGGAGAAGGACAAACGTGAACGAGCCACCGTCAATCCTAAATTCCGCAGCCTTAACACATTTGTCTCACAACGTAACAATGCCGCTAAAAATTTCCAGTTGCAAACGGCCACTTCATCTCTTAGCCTGAAGCAACCAATGACACCGGAACCTTCAAGAAACAACAACAAGAATCTATCTGCATCTGAAGAGTGTTTAGCAGCTGCGGCATCATCAACATCCAAGTCCTATGTGACTGCATCGAGTTTTGATTTATCTATGTCCGGCAATCCAAATGCTAATGCTGCCGATAAGAAATTACCTTCAGCACCACAAAAGGCAAAAACAAAGTTTTCAATTAAAAAGTTTCTGCGCATGGGCGCCAGCAAAACAACTGACAATCTGCATAAAAAAGAAGGCATTTACTCAGAAATTTGTACTGGCGAAGAATCGGGTGTTGTAGGGAAGCCACGTCTTGTGATCATTCATCCCATTGACATTAATCCTACAGCTGTGGAAGTCGTCAAGGATATCACGAAGACAAACGATTCTGTGGCAGCACAGACGGTTGCCGTCGTCACAGCTAAACCACCAGCGCCTCCATTACGTATCACTGAGGGGCAGCGCGCACATGAAATAAATAAACCGGCCAGACCACCACCACCCAAAAGCGCAGAATTGCGTCGCAAGCAAAAGATTGGTGGACAAGCACTAAGCGTAGTAGCAGCCATAGAAGCAGCAAGCAGCGGTGGTGGTTCCATGAAATGCAAGGCCGATAATGTTTACGCAAATTTAGGTAAGTGTTTAAATTGAAAGAGCTGATCGTAACTTCTTTGCCTTATACAAAGCTAATCTGATAAAATCAATCAATTATTAGTACAGTCATTTGGAAGTTTTACCTGGAAAGTTTTCCGTGATTATTGAAAACGAGTTATATTACAGTTTTCGATGCGCTCTTTCCAGATTTCACCTTTCTTGTCCGCTAGCGCCACTATTTTTGGTAAATTGCGCTTAAAAGCACTTTTTTGCAAATATATCGCTAACGATTACTTTTAGTGAAAAATATTGTTCGACAAAAATGTAGCTTATAAAATTTCCAAACTACATATTGCTTCTTTGATACAACTTTTACTTTGAAACAATCCGAAACTTAAGAAAAAATACAGTTTTAGCAAAATAACTCGAAAACGGCTTGCTATAGAAAAAAATTTCCATCATGCATTTTGTAGAGCATGCGAGGATCCCTACGAACACTTTTCTTGTTCGACTTACCGTTCATGAGATATCGCGATTTGAAAATCAACATGTTTTATGAACACTCAATTATTTTAAACTTTTTTATGAAAAACTTCATATTTTTTTTTAAGGTATTAGGCCCATTCTTCTAGATTTTCTCTCTTACGAGAAGTAGTCCTTTATTCGTAACATAAAACTTACGAGCTGATGGTTTGACCGATTTGATTTTCAATATGTTTATTTACTTTTAATTTCGCTTAATTTAGTTCCTCACTTTTAAAGTAGCCTTTTTGAGCAAAACTAAAGAAACGAACTGGATGTTTTTTTTTTTTTTTTGTGAAATAGTCCGACATGCACTTAACCCAATTTGCTAGAAAAACAAATCTACTACCGACGACATAGATACATCAAATTAACCGTTATATTGATTAGAATGCGTGCCGTTTGGTGTTTCCAGTGATGAAATGTGAGTAACACTGTTGTTGTACATGGTTCTTTTTTTAAATTTCGGTATTTCAACTGATGACAATGTTGTGGCCAGTTACCGTTGGTGAATCATGATTTGCAAATTTGTTGCTGTTTTCATTCCAAACTCATTTCTGGGTATGTGGGTGAGCTTTGATTTCGTATTCAAATAGATAAAGCGAATACCTGATTCTACTGAAATGATTTGAAGGTCGTATATTCAGAAGAACAATATTTTAGTGTTGTACATATCTTCTCTTCTTATACGAGATAAAATTGTATGTTTGTTTTTTTGTTTCTTTGTTTCTTTGTACTTATTTCTGTGCCAATATTTTTTCTCGAAAACGGCTACAGCGATTTTAATGAAACTTGGACTAGTGTTAGATATTAGCTTACAATGAAGAATGAGCTAGGTTTGAACTTTGTAAATGCTCACCAGAGGGCGTGGCACAGCCTTAAATTTTAAATTTGATTTAGTAATAACTCGCAAATTATACAAGGTATTTGGATGAAATTTGGTGAGCGGGTACGGGTTAATAATACCTCGTAACGGACAAAAAGTGAACTGGATCGAAGAAGTGCCACGCCCACTTTTCAGCCCTTGAAAATTTTGATTCAATATTACTCGAAAACGACTCCTCCTAAATTTTCATCAAAATTGTTGATGTTACCTCTGCAAACAAGGATTAATATGTGATATGCCGTTATATTGGGAAAACTCGTTGAAGGGCGTGGCACCGCCCACAAAAATATAAAACGGTATAAAAAGAAAACTAATAAAGCAAACATTCTGAAATTAACTGTGAGGTGCGTAATTGCAAAAAGGCATCTCTGTTCTGAAAGTGGGCGAAATATTGCCATTGCGCGTGGAACCTCCCATACAAGCCAAATACGTTAAATGCTATTTTTCGCAAATGTTACAAGATATTTTAATGAAATTTGGTATGTAGGTACTGCTTATTAATGCCTTATAATAACCGAAAAGTGGGCGGTATCGAAGAAGTACCACGCCCCCTTTTTAGCCGTTGAAAATTTTGATTTAATATTACTCGAAAACGACTCCAACAATTTTAATGAAAATTTAAGAGATTGTACCCTTGAAAACAAGTGTTAATATGCGATATGCTGTTATATTGGAAAAACTCGATGAAGGGCGTGGCACCGCCCACAGAAATATAATACGCTTTAAAAAGAAAACTACTAAAGCAATCTTTCTGAATTTAACGTAAGGTAGTCTACTTGCTATTAGGCACCATTACGAACTGAAAGTAGAGAAAATATCGCCTATGGGCGTGGAATCTCCCATACAAGTAAAACACGTTAAATGTTATCTCACGCAAATGGTACAACATATTTTGATGGAATTTGGTACACAGCTATTGCTGGCAAATGCCTTTTATATAAACAAAAGTGGGTGATACCGAGAAAGTGCCAGGCCCACTTTTTAACCATTCAAAATTTTGATTCGATATTATTCGAAAACGACTCCATTAATTTTAATGAAAATTTAAGAGGTGTTACCATTAAAAACAAGGAATAATATGCGATATGCCGTTTTATTGGAAAAACTCACTGAAAGGCGTGGCACCGCCTACAAAAATATAATACGCTACAAAAAAAAAAATACAAAAGCAATCTTCGTAAATTTAACTGTAGGGAGTCTCCTTTTTATTAGGCACCTACGACCTGAAAATGGGCAATATATCGCTGGTGCGCGTCGAACCTCCCATACAAGTAAAACAAATAAAATGCTATTTCTCGCAAATGCTACAACGTATTTTGATGAAATTTGGTATGCGGATCTGGATCATGAGTATCTTAAGCATAACGAAAAGTGGGATTCGTTCAACAATTGCCACGACCACTTTTTACCAAAATAAAAATTTTAGTTATAGTAGTAACTCAGGCACAAAAAAAGAATGGAATGAACTTCTTATTTTTAATATGCAGTCTTATGTACTTTTTGACGCTGAATCCGTCTTCATCAGCAAAACTATCATTATACCTGCAGGGTTTTGAAATATCTTTGCTTGAAGTTGAAGAAAACGCTGTGTTCAGTCTTAACTGCGTGTCTACAAGAAAAGGTGAAAACCTTTTTTATTAATGGCGTTGAATAGCCACACTCTTCCTTATCAAAACTTTTCCAATAGGTCTTTTACTTTCCGAGGTAAGATCTTTTGAAGATATGATATTTCAGCCCCAATACAATAGACGAAATATTTTGGATGCCTGCCATATCCCATTTATTTAATTTTTTGATATTTTTCTATACCATTCCACACTTTCCAAATATTTTCTTATTATTATTCTCATCGGTTAATTTATCATTTTGAAAGCATGAACATTGGAGGTGAAAAGGTACGAATTCCATCACAAAAAGTAGCTATGAATAATATCATCAACTAAAATAATAAGATTAGATTGTTGACCGAGTAGGGATCGGTCTCCAGGTACTTAAGTATTATCAGAGGTAGGAAAATGTCGACCATTATTTTTAAAGGCAAATCAGCACAAGAGTGCTTGAGAAGTTCCATTGTTGGCCTATTTTTTTGGATTTTCCACTTATCTATGAAAATAAGTCGAAAATGGATTACACTGCGCAACAATTTTTAAAAAATGTGATAAGGACAAGACTTTGCTATACTGGGACGATAGCCCTACCATAGCTGAGTAAAACACCCGGTGGGTTTTGCAAAGTTAGCTGCATATCGGGTTTTATCGACCTCTAAAGTTTTTTGCTAGAAGCTCTTCAATTTTTGGTAATAGCTTCAGTCATAGCTAAATATTATGCCAAACAAAATTGATACAGGAGGTATTTTGTATAAAATGTTCGGTCTTTTTAGTTTTTCAACCATAACTCACAAAAAATCAATTTTCAAAAAAACTTTATTTTGCAAAATTGTACTAGACTAAAAAATGCATGAATTTTCTAAGCATTCAAGTTGGGGTTCGGTCGTTGAAAAAACTGAAGAGTCTTTAGCAAAAACTTTAGAAGTCGATAGAAATCGTTATGCAGCAAACTTTGCGAAACCAATCGGGGTTTTACTCAGCTATCGTTCCAAGTCTTGTCCCTAATTTTTCTGTTGTACAGTGTTATCAGCAACACCTCAAAAATGTGAATTTGGGTTCATTAGAAAAAGCCTTTCGGTATGGAAAGGTTCAACGTGAATTTTTGGCAATTCCTCTATTCGTTAAGGAGAGTTCATTATTCTAATTCTTTCTCGCTATATAAATAGGTTTGAATGCGAGAGAGAGAGATGTCACGATAAACAAACCAGCAACGGTCATATTTGTAAGCATTGTCATTTCTGCGATTTACATATTTTTCATTTATCTCTTATTTGATATTGCTATTCTGTATTCTACAGAACAGTAGGTACTGTATTTGAGGACTCTGTTCTGTAATATTTATTTTTTATTGCTAAGCATAGAAATGTTCTGCATTTTAGAAAAAGTGCTGGGAAAACAAATTTTTTATGTTTTGACTTCAAAATATCGCCAAAATTTTGCAAAATTTAAAGTACAGAGCTAAATATTAAATTAAGTATAAAGTTCTGTTCTGTATTTTAATTTCAAATAAATGGTCACCGTAAGCATAACAGAAGAAATAATTCTCACCGTTTAATTACATTACACGAGTTATAAGGTCATGCGCTTACCTACTTTTTCAACAATCGGTGAGAATGATCGGATTGTAAATTTTTCAGAAATTTATATTTTGTCATCAGAAATCTCCTCAATAAAACAAAATCCACAAAGGAACGTTCTTTGCTTTCGGTGAATATTTTCATCAAATTTTTGGTATCCAAGACTACATAATAGAAATGCAATTTTCCAATCGTTTAAATGGAAACTTTGTGAGTTTTAAGGGTTGAGAATTGGTTTGTGGCAACTTTTGCATATCTGTTATTATCAACAGTTCTCTTTCAGGTTTTATGTTTCGCAATTTTTATAATTACAATTTTTTTTTCCTTTTGTAAGGTGAAATCCGTTCATCGATTGCGCCACGTAAGCCCGAACGTACCGCTAGTATGCGCGAACGTGAAGCCCAGCTTGAATTAGTACGTAAACGACATTTCGGTCAGAATAATGAAAACGTCGATACTATCTCGATTTGCTCGTCAAACGGAGAAAATGTATTGGCAGATCCGATCACCAATAGTAACTGTAATTCCACAACTTCTACACTAAGCCCACAACTTTCCAGTGGAAGAATAAATTCGCTATTATCAGATGGAAAACCACCAAGTGGTAGTCGAACCAGTACATTTGAGCGCCAAAAAAGTGAACCAAAAATCGCTAGTAAATTGGAAATCTTTGAGAACCGTTCAACAACGCCAACTTCTTTAACAGGAAATAACGCAGCAAACGACTCACGTCCGAGTAGCTTAAAAGATTCTGTACGAAAAATCAACAGCACAATTGATAGCTATTTAAAGGATAAACGGGATTTTGAAAATATGTATGAGTTCGTGAAAACTGCTGCATCACCGCCACCACCACCAGCCCGATCGGTCGACTTAACCGCACCAGCACGTAACCTGCCACAACGGCGTGTGGCACTTTACTCCGATACTGCATCAGTGGCAAGCTATACAAGAAGTGAATACGGGCCGGTTCGAAACTATGGACTTAATGGCAGCTTAGGTAAGTTGAGTCTTTGAGAAATGGATATCTAAAAGTAAATCCAGACTGAAATAATGACAAGACATTGTAAGCTTAGTACTGGTGAAATTCTCTTACCAATGTGTAAATGGTGAGAGAATTTTACACTTTGCTGAGTGAAAATTATTACACAGTATTGTGTGGCTGCCATTTTTCACAGTACGTGTGAAATTTCACTCAGTTTCATTTAGAATGTGTGACATTTAGCCAATCCCTCCAAATTGGCGAAATATCACATTGTTCGGGGTGAGATAGAACTAGCACGAGGTCGAGGCCTTGTTTTAAGCAACAAAATAAATATGTATATTTTTATTTAATAGCTTTTACTAATTTTTTAGCAAACATTCCACGTGTTATTTCGGCTTCATATTGCGGTAGTGAAATGGGTGAATTCGATATCTACTCGCCGTATAGTTACTATGGCAGCGAGGCAGGTGGTGATGTTGCTGGAGATATAAATGATAGTGTATGGGGCATACCATCAGTAAGTAATAACAAAGCCTTTCTTAAGAACATCATAATGTATATTTTTGTTTTATTTCAAAAGGCCAATAAAAATCGATCTAAAGCTACAAATCGTTTGCGTATGCGCAAAGGACGCAGTGTTGTACACAAAACGATTGAAGACAACTATACGGCAGTTGTGGTGGCGAATCATGAAGCGTTGGCGCAAGTATTGGATCAGGTAAGCTTTTAAAAGTCTGAACTAAATAAATTTGAAATAAAAATCATCGTTCCTACTGGCAATAGATGCAGCAAACACCCATCATACCACCAGCTCTACGCCCTCTTTCCAATGCTATTAATTTACGTTTCGAAGACTTCACTATGCTGGATGGTGCTCAGGCGTTCGTTGTTGGCAAGAAGGCATTCCATGCCGCTCTTTGGACCACTGCTCCAGTCACGCTGGCACTTTCTGCTGATTCAAATCAACTAGCGGGTGTTGGTGGCGAGCTCAGTCAATTGTCAGGCGGCGTCTGTGGGGTACTTAACCCGATAACAGAATTCTGTGATTTGGTACCCAGCTACCACTTGCCGCTAATGCCCAGCACTGAAGTGTCACTGTTGCAAGCAACCATTTCAGTTCTACCACGCCTACAGCTTGATACACTACAATCAATTGGCGCCATTTTAAAGGGAAAATCGCAGGTGCTGGATAAAAGTAATTTTAACTTCCGTGGCTCGATTCCAAATCTTACCGCTGGCCAAAAAGATGGCCACTCGAATGCGCTGCGAAACGTTGTATCGGTACAAAATCTAAGTACACTTAATGAGGGTGAGTCTATGGACGCGGGCGCACAAACTCAAGCTGAAGGGGAACAGCAAACAACTGCTCTTGCCAATGCCTGTATGCCATCATTCGACGATGTTATGACGCGCGAAGTGGCCTTTATAATGTTGCAGCTGGTCAACGGCATGAAAAATTTGCAAGCAAAAGCTATTGAGGAGATGCCATTGAGCCTCTCTAATGTGGTGCTATCGAAAGATGCCGAAAATAAAGATACACAAGCACGACTTTGCGTTTTACAAGGGTCAGTATTTAAACTTATACATACTAATGAAGTGCTCAAGAATAAATTTCGCAATGTTGTTGTTTCATTAATATTTCCCAATTCAATACACAATCAATCGTACAAACGAAAAAAAATTTATCGTGATCGATATTGGATTTCCTTAACAGTTGGAGAATTCTACCCTCAAGGTACCAAAAACTCCAAATGTGCCTCTGATTTGCAAATTCATGTAAACTAGAATCGCCCAATGGTCAAAATTTTACCACAAATGTATTAAATAATATTGGTACTTTTTGGACTTTTGTTACTATTTAGTACAAAATAGAAAAGCTCATTTATCATCCCTGGTACAATGACAAATGTGAAACGAAAAGAAAACAAAAAACATGAAGCCAGCTTTTAGTCCTTCTCTTCGTGTTGTATCCTCTTTTCAGCTCTGGGTGATCGCGTATGTTGTCGTTGTTAATTTTGAAAAATCTGCATTTAATTTTACCTGGCTTAATGGCAAAATATTAAAATAATTTTAACTTTGTGCACGCAAATACCTTTCTAATGGTGTATAATTCAAAGTCGTGCTCTATTTCTTACATAGCAAAAAAGGTAGGACAAATTTTGTCAAGCGTATTAATATACAGGTTTGTGAAATACGATGCAGCAAAAATTGTTTACTCTTTCCTGATGTATAGGAGAGGAAGTTTAAAGTCTTTAAGAGACAGATAAGCGATGGGAAGCGATCACTCAGCTTGTCTTATAGTACTATCGCCAGACTATTTAGTTTGTCGTGTGAATCAGCTCTAAAATTTGTTTCCGAAAATCGATATTCATCGATTCGATTTTGTTCCAATCGAAATCGAATTTGAAGATTAAGAAGAATTGTTTTACTGCCTGTTTCATAGATAGAATTTAGAATATTTTGAAAGTGAGCAAACTGTAAATTCCAATAAATTCATTTTAAAGCAATTTTTTTAAGCTTATAGAGTAGTGAATGTACTCAACACTATAACACAGTCGTCCTGCGTTTTTGAAAAAGTTAAAAAAGTATGAAATGATAGTAGGTGATTTTTATAGATTTTTAATCGCTGAGTCCGAATATGACCTCCGATTTGTTCCATCACGTCTGAGATTCAAGTTATCCTTGATTTAAAGTGCAAGAAACGCTATTTTCAGACATATGGCGTACATCCTGAAAGTACATAGTCTAGTTCACTATTGACAGCGCCATTGAATAGCCCTGAGCTTCCTCTTTAAAACGTACTTTTAACTTTTTCAATTGAATCATTAGTTTCCGAGATCTCATCGATTGAAGTAAAGGTATCGCTTATCCCTGTAAAGGACTATGTTCAATTTGTATACCTTAACTTCAATGGATGATACCTCGAAAACTAATGATTAAGTTGGAAAAGTTAAAAGTACGTTTTAAAGAGGAAGCTCAGGGCTATTCAATGCCGCTGTCAATAGTGAACTTGACAACTTTAAGGATGTACGCCATATGTTTGAAAATAGCGTTTCCTGCACTTTAAATCAAGGGTAACTCGGATCTCAGACGTGAGGGAGCAAATTGGAGGTCATATTCGGGTTCAGCGAGCAAAAATCTATAAAAATCACCTACTCTGATCTTATACTTTTTTTCATCGCAGGCCTGTGTAATTAATTAAATCTTTATCTTAAAAAATGTATTCCAATTTCATTTTCATTACAGCAATAATAATGATGAAGATGAACTAATGGGTACACTTTGTAAATGCGCTCACACCGCACTCTCTGAAATGCTGCCTTTTACAAAGATCACTCCTATATTGGCAGATATTCTGTTGCAAGAACGATCCGAATCATTGTCAAAATCCAAATCTGTGCTTGAGTTTGTATTGTGGGGTCCCTCGGACGTTGTGCTCTCCGGTTCGACAAAAGAACGAGAGCTAGCACTGCAGCGTTGGTTGGACTTGGAACGTGCTACTGTTTTGCACGGACTGGTACGCACGCGTGTAGAGCTCACCGTGTATGATGAATGCCATTTAATGTTTTTGGTGCGTTCAAATGCAAAAATGATGAACGATGCATCAAAAATAGTCTGTGGCTATCAACAACGATCGCCGGAGCTGAAGGAATAAAATAAAGAACTTCATACTTTAGTTTTATTCATAAATTATTTTTTATTTAATTTGTATTGTTACGTCCAATTTAAAGATATATTTTTTTACATATGAATGCAACCTTAATATATTTGTTTTTTTATTTTGATTAAAAATCGTTGCTTTACGTGCCAAATTTAAAAAAAAAAAGAAAACATTTCTGCTGTCAAACATCAAATTGTTTTCGGTTGTTAAAGAAAACTCGTACTGTTCTTAAATGGAGATTTATAATAAATTCGAAATGATTTTGATTTATTAATAATATGAATAATTTTAATATCTACATAAATCGGTGTTTGCATTACAAAACCATTAAATATTGTAATTAGTATTGAGAAATAAATATTCTGCAAATAATAAATAAAAAACAACACAAAAATATAATTTTTCATTGGCCACTTACCATTTTAGGAAATTCGAGTTTTTACATACATAACTATGAATGCCACTATATCCAAGTCCAGTCGGCTCTATCTACTGCATATGCTTTTCAAAGGTTTTTAAGAATATTTTAGTGCTGCAACTAACAAAATAATTGTAGTAAAGCATTAGAAGATCTGAAACATATCTATATCGCAGCCATCATTTAGAAAATTGTTGAATCATTCAGCTCTAAGGGCGATGAGTTTCTAAATCTTTAAGGAGAGTTGAAGCGTTGAAATTAGTATACACACAAATACAGCTATGGTTTAATTCAGTGATCGGCACTGCATATCTCAATTGAGCTCTCTATTTTATATATAGGGTAGAGTCCCCCAAGGTGGACATCCCCCTAAGGTGGACATACCTGAATTTTTTTTTTTTGCATAAGGTGGCAGCACTGTGTGCTTCATGATTGTATTACAGTTTGGTAATACGCAGTTTTTGGTTATGTTATTAAGTTACTCCTCGTGGCTCTTTGTCTGCTGCAATACCCCGGTCGCAGAAGTTACTCGAAAAGTTTGGACGGCGCTCGGAATAAGTTCGATTTAATAAACGAAAACAGTGTTTCCAAAAACGTAAGTACCCTTTTAACTTAGCTTACGTACCAAACAAACATATTGTAAACAAATTTGCATGATAGGGTAAGCTGGGGTACATTTGACACTGGGGCACATTTGACTTTGCCATTTTCGGTGTGAACACGCCTTTCGAACCAAAAACCTGAAATGCAGAAACATAACTAATTAGAGTGGAAGCAGCGTAATGTACTTTGGCAGATCTCTTTCAACTCCTCCCGGGCTTATATGTTTTTTTAACTTTTTGTGTTTTTTTTTGTAATTTTTGGCATCTTGTTCGTAAGGGTTTTGCAAATAAAGTTGTATTGTTTTTTAAAATTAGTTATGCGAATTTGGTAGCACTAACCTTTATAATTAATAGAATAAAAGTATTTTTTATCAAAGTCAAATAGTTTGAATTTTAAAATATTTTTAATTCTTCAAGAGATTTTGGGGCACATTTGACTTTTGCCGAAGGGGCACATTTGACGTTCTCCAGACATATGTATTTGTGCATTTTATAAAATTTTCTAGTTTTATCTTTTTAAAGATATGGTATGCCACTACAAAGCAGAAGCAAAGGCGATGAAAAAAATTTAAAAACGCTGTTTCTAATATCGGAAACCAACGAGAAACCCCGACTTCCGACACAGAATCCATTTTATTTGATTTGATATAATTTGTTACTTTTGTTTTGCCTACAATACAAGATTTTTGAATAAATGCTTTCCAACCTTTACCATTTATTTTAATTTGAAAATCTTGATGGATGAATTGCCGATATAACATATTGACATCAAAGTTTATCATGTATGCGAAGTTTTTACTAATAATCAAATCGATTTGAAATACGTCCCGTCATGTGAAAGCGCTGCAGATATCTTGACAATGGTGTTACCCAAAATCCAGACCAAAGAAATTTCCACCAAACTAGGTCTTATCTAATTTAACATTTTATGTTGATGTTTTCATTAAGGGTAGTGTTGAAAATTGTACTTTATATTGAAAACTTGTTTAATGTTTGATGTTTGCCCGACTTTGAGGAGTGCATTTGAGTTTAAACTACCAACTCCAACAAATCCAGCCTCAACTTCAGGTTCACGCACTAAATACGTATTTGACATCGACTTATATGTAAAATAAGTCTTCGTTAATACAAACATACTTATTATTTGCATTTATATGAAAAAAATATATGTATTATTGTTTTGTTTAATGTTTTTGTGTTATTTTTGTGAGTGTCAAATGTGCCCCTTGCAATGTCAAATGTGCCCCGTACCTCCGATAATGCTGATTGAGTCCTTTTTTTTTGTCTACTTAACGCTAGGTCTGCGCTTAATTTGTATAACGAATTTTTCTTTTTATAAGCATTCCATGTAATTTCTAGTTAAAAAAGTAAGGGACATTTTTGTATTGCGTATTTTTATATAGATTGGCGAAATACAAAGTGGAAAATGTGGCGGTGTTTCAAATTTTAGCTACAATGAAGCTCATCAATCGAAAGCTAACAGCGCAATCTGTTAGTCCCGGAATGAAACTGATACACTCCGAATGGGTTAATAAAAATATCTCTTTAATTTCTACAAGAATAAATAACCATTATGATTTATACGAAACTTTTCGAAATGATTCAGTTCAGAAATAGGATGAGGCTTTACCGAATTTTGCATCAACTACAAATAGAAAAATCAAACAAAGATCACGTTTAAAGCTAAAATTTTATTGTAACATTTTACAATTTTACAACAAATTTACAAAAAAAAATAAAAATAAAAAAAATAAATTGAACAGTAACCTAAATTTTGTTTTACTTATTATTATTGCAACTTCGAGCATAGAACACAACTTCTTACTTAAAGACAGTAGTTTTCGCTTATAACATAAAAGATTGATATATTAACTATTGAAACAATGGAACCGTGTTCTATAAGACCCACACTCATAAAGAATATTAAATTAAATTTACAAAAAAACTTAACTTATGCTTTTTATACAAACAATTTTCAATTTAATGTCATTTAAATATTAATGCTACTTTTAAATAAAAATAAAATAAAATATTGAATGCGTCTGAAACCGAACATAGAACTTTCTAAAATTTTGGTTCACTTCTCAACTTTTTAGGCTCTTAAATTTGTATAAAATTGGCAAAACATGATATATCTATTTTTATGAATTTTTCAAGACACAGTGAAGTGCCACCGCCACCGCTTATTCGTGCCTTGTTTTGTCGCAGTGAGAGTAATTTTTGTAGGGTAACGCAAACAAACTTTAATAAAACATATAATAGGAAATACTGTTCACTTTAACGCATACTTTGCCAGCTCCTAGACCTCATTGAGTGCTGCATAGATTAAAAAAATAAATCCATAATAAAAAATCGGTTACATAATTTTTTGCCATATTAGCAGAGAAACATATTTTTGATTAATGTTTCACTTTAAGTTTGAAAATTTTGTTTTTTACACAAATTTTGTAGAATTTTAAAAACGAGATATTAGAGATATGCACGATCTGGACTAACGTACTTGGAAGCAGAGTAAAAGGGTAACATAACGTCCACAACAAAATGCCCGCAAATTGCTATTTTACGCTTTTAGTCAAGCTATTGTGTAGTGTAAAATAATCTTACACTCTTGCCTTTTTTTGCTGTCAGTTTAAATTATTTTATAAACACAAGAAATAAAAAGATTTTTGCAATTAAGTTGTGAAATTTAGTAATATAAATAAAATTAATGAATTTAGCGAGTGATCAGGCAAAAGTTTCGTCAATTGTGAAAAAAGACACTTAGGATATTCCTTAAAACATATAAATGCCTTGGAAACCTTGTAAACTGTCAAAATTCGTATAGATTTTGATAAGGTTTTCAAGGCATTGATACTTTTTAAGGAATACCCTCATTATTTTCCTACGCTTGAATGTGATTATGTGGGATCACAATTTAGAGTAACCTGTTACTCAGCCCGTTACACCAGATTGTAAGTAATTCTATTGTATTTAATATTTTTAGTTAACATTTTTCTGTGTGTGGTTAACAAAATTTTAATCTGTTAACTTGTAAATTTTAATTTTTTGTTATGCAAGTCATTAATTTGAATTTTAAGAGTAATCTCTTTATGTAGTAGTAGAACGTTTAAGTTCGTTCAAATTACTGTATTCTAATACCAATAATAATAATTCGCAATCGTAGTAAAAAGATTCATTAGCACGAGTACTAAATATAAGCATACATACTATGATCCTTCTCAAACAAAAAATTATGTGATATCCTAAATTAAGGCTTTGAACGTTACACTTTTGATTTTCATTAAAAAACGATTTTTAGTTTTTTACTTTAAAGTATAAAATTTATTCTCATATTTTCAGTTTTTTATTTTACTTTGGGCTCTTATTTTTTTGGTTACATTTTTAACTTAATTAATTACATTGTTTGGTTTTATGTATAAAGTTTTGGTCCAATGACGAGGAATTATTCTTTAACATTGTTACTAAATATTTTAACAATAATATACATGTTCAACTTTGTTTAAAGCTACAATAAAATTTTAAAATGCACAGGGGTAAAGTTTACAAGTACGGGTACATAAAGCAGTTAAGTTTTACATGTTAACGTTGTTCTTATTAAAGTAAGTTTAGTACATTTTCTAATTTGTTGACATTTTATGTCAATCCCTACAATTTTGAATAACGTGATAGACGACATTAATGCACATTTTTGACTTATTTTTTTAAAAGTAATACATACATGTTATTATTTTTGTAATTGTTACATTGTAAAATCCTACTTATATGGTGTTTAAATAAGAAATTTTCAGTCCTAAGGTTTAGATATGAAATTCTTTTGTAAAACAAATATATTACATCTACTAATAATTTTTTTTTATTTTTCAATAATTTTACACTACGTTACACCAGTGAGAAATTTAAATGTAATACAGCCGTGCTGAATATAGTGAAAATCCGATATAGTGAACACCAAAGTTGCGAAGTCTATGCGAAAAAGCGATCCAAGTCAATTTCTGAACGCAAAAAGCAAACATCTATTCGCGAATTCTTTCAATAAACATATGTACATTAGACCGGTTCGATTTTGTATGAAGCAAAAAAAAATATATAGGGGAAGAGTACCGCCAGCGGGCAGGGTTCGGGTGTGGGCCCCCCCGTAACTTTTGACAGAAAACAAATGCATCTTCTCTGACAAATGTTAAGCGCGTGTTATGACAGCACGAAGTTTTTGTGCATTTACCGGAGCAAACAGGCGCATTTGCTTGATGCTGAGAAGAAAATAATTTTTGAATAAGTGAAAGTCAACACAAAAGTTTTTTTCAATCATTTTCCAAGTGCGATAAATCGAAGTTAATCAATCGAAAAGCTGAATGCAATCTATATTTATGCAGTAAATTTTTATGCAACCAAAATATTCAAACAGCACAATTTGCTCATTGCTTTTCAAAGTTGCTATCAAAGTCAAGTATGGGCCCCGAAGTGGTTTTTTTATTTAAAGCCTGTGTTTTACTGAAATATTGTCGTGGATGCCAACGTTACTAATCTTAATGGTATTCTTATGCCATTTTACGATTTTTTAGTGGAAATGAAAGAACCAATAGGATCTTTAAAGATATCGTAGAAAAAAAGTTATTTTCATTAAGTGTGGGTGTTAAAGTGGCATAACACTTTGCAAAAAATCTGGATCATGGATTGGTGCAAAAAAATCATTCTTGGCAAAAGAGCAATGTCAACAAGGGCCAGAGATTATGTCACATTGCAAAAAAAATGATATGTCATCAGCCGAAGATAATGTCTGGTTTCGGGGCAACAGGTATGATGCCATTCGATTCAGACGTTTTCAGTGACGCTGATTTTGTGAAGCCGTTGAGCAGAATTTGTTAAATTTTTGTGAGTCAATGTCTCCGAAATAAGTTAATTTTGCTTTCTTCTCCATTTGATTGCTTTTAATTTCATATTTTCCCATTTTTAGCCGATTATCTAAGAGTGCCCACAACTGGACCTAAAATTTTTTTTTGTCAAAAGATCACTTAACTATTTTTTTGATATAATTCTTACAACTGACGAAATCAATTTACTTTCTTCACCAATAGTTAGCTAAGGTCTTTAGCTTTCCATTGACACTTATATGTGTGCATAATATACATTTGGTCAAAAGTTATGAGTCGAAAGCAAAACGGTGCCCACACCCGGTACCCTTCCTCTATAATATTTGCGTATAAAAATCGATTTTTTTTACATTTTTCAATTACGCGGTCGGAAAAACGATTTTTTACTCAAAAGCAAGGTATCTTAGGAAAAAAATACACAAGGCAAAAAATGCTTGGAATGCTTGGAATTGTTTAGAGAATTCGTGTGAATTTTTTCAGAATTTTTTTTATATATTTTATAATTTTTTAAAAATTTATCAAGTTGAAAGTTTTCAGCTGTTAAGCTCACATTCGTCAGCATAATGCTAGGTTTACTCAAAACAATGACGTCTACGAAAAAATTTCATCATTGATTTTTTTATTATTTAAGCAATAACTATAATACAACACAAAATCAAAAATAATTGTAACATTTTGCAAACCATTTTTTCTAAACTAATTTGTGGTCGCTGAACACGAAAGATGCAATTTGGGGCTGTTCCCAAGTTATTCGATAATTTCTATATTCAAGGTTATAGCTTCGGCGATAGGAAATAACCCCCAAAACAAAAACGAAATAACGCCCAAAAACAAAAACGAAATAACGCCCAATTATTTTCATATAAATTTGGGCGATAATCATTTTCACACTTCGGACAATATGTACCGATGTCTTTCATGTACATCAAACAGACATTTGTGACACATTTTGAATCCAAGAAGCAACATGTAGGGCGTATAATGAAAATATACTAATTGCTTTTTCGCAAATTGGCCTTTATTGCGTGAAGAAAGGATTGGTTTCCTTCTTATACAGCGTATTCCATAATAAAATAAAGGGTTTTTCAAATACAAAATCAATAATGGTGCGACCATGACCACTTTTCCTTAAAATTTGAACAAACTTGTTGATCGATCTATAAATTCGGTGAAAAAAAGCACTTCTACTGATGAAAAAGGGTGCTCAATTTGGCTGCAAGCTTTCATTATTTTAATTAATAATTACATTGGCTTCCTGGTTTTTTTTATTATAAATGTAAAATGAATAAGTAGGTGCATCTGCTTTTGAGACACTATTTTAGAAAAATAGTTTTCCATACGGCTCTTTTTGTGCTTTCTTGCTTAAAAAACACATTTTTTTATTAATTTTTTGTTGTTTTTGATTTTTCTACGAATAACCTCGTGAAAAATTTAACAAAACTCCAGCAACGCCGGGTAAATCAGCAATTATTTTTATATTTTTTAAGTGAGCAGAGCTTGCTGTTGAATTTTTTCAAAACCGATTTTTTTTTTTTAGCTCAAACACAGTGGGTATTAACACACATTCTATCCAGAAAAAATATTTCCTCGAATCAAGTGAACCGCACTAAGGAGTGAGATTGAAAAAGTCTTAACACACGATTTACCTAATAATTTTTTTTGGGTGTAAAATTTAAAAATTTCTTTGACCTAGTTATCTTTGAAAAATATGTCAGTTATTATTTTTAATGACAAACATGTTGATTTGTTGTGAGTTTGTTTAAAATTAGTGAAGAAAATTATTAAAAATTTTCAAAAAAATCCAAATTGGTCCCACAAAAAATTGGCCGAAGAACTGAAGGTCTACCGTCTAACTGTTTCCAATGTTATTAAACAGTTTCAGGAGAATTTGACCATCGATAGGAAACTTGGTTCCTGGTATAGAACTCGCATAAATAGCTTTAAAATATGATGGTTCAATATTACCAACTTAAGAATAAAACAGAATATATCTTCTCTTCTTATACGAGCTAAAATTGTATGTTTGTTTTTTGTTTCTTTGTTTCTTTGTACTTATTTCTGTGCCAATATTTTTTCTCGAAAACGGCTACAGCGATTTTAATGAAACTTGGAATAGTTTTAGATATTAGCATACAATGAAGAATGAGCTAGGTTTGAACTTTATTAATGCTCACCAGAGGGCGTGGCACAGCCTTAAATTTTAAATTTGATTTAGTCATAACTCGCAAGCCATACAAGGTATTTGAATGAAATTTGGTGAGCAGGTACGGACTAATAATACCTTGTAATGGATAAAAAGTGGGCGGGATCGAAAAAGTGCCACGCCCACTTTTCAGCCCTTGAAAATTTTGATTCCATATTACTCGAAAACGACTCCAACAATTTTGATGAAAATTTAGAAGATGTTACCTCTGCAGACAGGGATTAATATGTGATACGCCGTTATATTCGGAAAACTCGTTGAAGGGCGTAGCACCACCCACAAAAATATAAAATGGTATAAAAAGAAAACTAATAAAGCAAACATTCTGAAATTAACTGTGAGGTGCGTAATTGCTAAAAGGCATCTCTGTTCTGAAAGTGGGCGAAATATTGCCGTTGCGCGTGGAACCTCCCATACAAGCAAAATACGTTAAATGCTATTTCTCGCAAATGTTTCAAGGTATTTCAAAAAAATTTGGTTTGTACGTACTGCTTATTAATGCCTTGTAATAACCGAAAAGTGGGCGGCATCGAAGAAGTACCACGCCCCCTTTTTAACCGTTAAAAATTTTGAATCAATATTACTCGAAAACGACTCCAACAATTTTAATGAAAATTTAAGAGACTGTACCCTTGAAAACAAGTATTAATATGTGATATGCCGTTGTATTGGAAAAATTCGATGAAGGGCGTGGCACCGCCCACAAAAATATAATATGCTATAAAAAGAAAACTACTAAAGCAATCTTTCTAAATTTAACTGTAGGGAATCTCCTTTTTATGAGGCACCTACGACCTGAAAATGGGCAAAATATCGCCGGTACGCGTGGAACCTCCCATACAAGTAAAACAAATAAAATGCTATTTCTCGCAAATGCTACAACGTATTTTGATGAAATTTGGTATGCGGATCTGGATCATAAGTATCTAAAGCATAACGAAAAGTGGGCTTTGTTCAACAATTGCCACGACCACTTTTTACCAAAATAAAAATTTTAGTTAATAACTCGGGCACAAAAAAAAAATGGAATGAACTTTTTATTTTTAATATGCAGTCTTATGTACTTTTTGACACTGAATCCGTTTTCATCAGGAGAACTGTCATTATACCTGCAGGATTTTCAAATATCTTTGCTTGAAGTTGAAGAAACCGCTGTGTTCAGTCTTAACTGCATGTCTACAAGAAAAGGTGAAATCCTTTTTTATTAATGGCGTTGAATAGCCTTATCAAAACATCCTTTCGGATTTTTCCAATAGGTCTTTTTCTTTCCGAGGTAAGATCTTTTGAAGATAAGATATTTCAGCCCCTATACAATAGACGAAATATTTTGGGTGCGTGCCATATCCCATTTATTTAATTTTTTGATATTTTCCTATACCATTCTACACTTTTCAAATTTTTTCTTATTATTATTCTCATCGGTTAATTTATCATTTTGAAAGCATGAATACTGGAGGTGAAAAGGTACGAATTCCACCACAAAAAATAGCTATGAATACTAACATCGACTAAAATAATAAGATTAGATTGTTGACCAAGCAGGGATCGGTCTCCTGGTACTGTAAATATTAAGGGAGATTAGGTTTCAGCTTTTGGCTACTTCCATTTATCATATATTTAGTATTTAAGATTTTTTATTTACCCTTGGATTTCTTTCATATTCAACTGTAATAAAACTACAACAATAATACCAGTGTATCCAACGAATGTATAACTATCAACGTTTGCCTTAAGCTACATTTTTAATTTGCTTTCTTTATATATTTTCACATTTCTTTTCGGACACAGGATCAGAAATGAAATGAAAAACTCAAGTTCGTACATTCAAAGTTTGCCAATTTTTTCTCTCAAGACCGCTTTTATTGATATTTGTAATTTGATTATTGACCTGAAATCAATAGCTAAATGTTCAAAATATGTACAAGCTCCAAAGATTTCATAATGTAAATTGGCAAAGTTTCTATTTCGACACGTCAAGCCAATTTGCACCTCAGTTGAATCGAATTTATACAGAAACCATACAAAAGTTCTGTCCAATGATTGGCAATATGACACTATTGTAAACAATGCTGCTAAGACTAGAAATTCCCATCAGTATTTGATGGGCGTATCACTAAGTTCAAACGACAACAAAATAATTACTCATTACTAGTATCGCCGGTGGCCAAATTTTGGCCATTCTCCTAAAGATAGATACAATTTTTTCGAGTACTGTTTTGTATAAAAGAAAGCCAGAATATTAAGTGTTAACAGAATTCAATACTTTTAGTAACATTTTTTGGATGCAGAAGGCTTAGTGCATATCAAAATCGAATTACATAAAAATTGGAGTGCTGGCTTAGCCGCTGTAGCTAGCGTATTTCATTTTGAAAGCTAGGCACCTTCAACTAAAAAAAAAGATTAATATTCTTTCTCAAAAATCCGTTTATCTCCATTTCAAAGTAGCCGAGATAACCTATTTTCCTTTTAGGCGCATGACAACACTCGCATATACATTTTTCTTAAGCTATCTTCCATAAGAAACGGTGTTCAATTTCAGCCGTGATACAGTATTATTAAACCGCATCTCACTGCAAAAATGAAACAAAACCAAAAACCAATACATAGTAAAAGGCAAGGCCGAGAGTGTGCCCACGCCAATGCAGAACTGCAGTCCATAAGTATCGAAAATATTAAACAATTCGAAGAAAACGATGAAAGTCCAAAAGTATTGAAAAATGTCCAAAATATCGGTAAAAGTCAAAAAGTGTACAGTTGAATTTTACGAATAACATCCAAAAAATCGGTAAAAGTTCAAAAGTATCGAGAAATCCGCAATACATCGGCAAATGGCCAAAATTATCGAAAAACATCCAAAATATCGGTAAAAGTTCAAAAGTATCACGAAACATCCAATGCATCGATAAAAGTTCAAAAGTATTGAAAAACATCCAAAATTTCGGTAAAAGTCTAAAAGTATCGAGAAACGTCAAAAATATCCATAAAAGACCAACAGTATACAAAAACATCTAAAATATCGGCAAAGCTCCAAAATATCGAAAAACATCCAAAATATCGATGCAGATCGTGAACAGAGTGCAACAAAACAGGGTTTTGCCAGCAAGAGAAAAACAACAACAACAAAATCTCTCTCACTCCACTGTCTCATTCACTTTCTCAACAACACAGCATAACACTGTGTGTGCTGTTGTTGTTGTAATTATATGGGAAACTTTGATCCTGTTTTTAAATGCCTTAATGGCAACTTATGAGGATTATTTTTGGATTCGTGCATTCTACACCACAGTACCTTTTATATAAAAAATATCGAAAATCGGTTAAATGGTTAGCTCGCAAAAGGGGCGCAAAAAAAACTGTTCACGTATTAATATAGTACCTGGAGACCGATCCCTGCTCGGTCAACAATCTGATTTTATTTTTTTAGTCGATGTTTTTATTCATAGCTATTTTTTGTTATGAAACTTGTACCTTTTCACCTCTAATGGTCATGCTTTCAAAATGATAAATAAACCGATGGGAACAATAATAAGAAAAAACTCAGAAAATAACGAATGGTATAGAAAAATATCAAAAACTCTAATTTTTTTTGGTGAAATAGAATGCCCTAAAATAAATTAATGGGATATGCCACAAACCCAAAATATTTCGTCTTTTGTATGGGGGCTGAAATATCTTATCTTCAAAGGATCATAACTCGGAAAATAAGAGTCCTATTGTAAAAATCCGAAAGGATATTTTGATAAGGAAGATTGTGGCTATTCGATGCTATTAATGAAAAGAATTTTACCTTTTCTTGTAGTTATGCTGTACAGCGTTTTCTTCAAATTCAAGCATGGATATTTCAAAATCCTGCAGGTGTAATGAAAGTTCTGCAATGGAGACGGATTCAGCGTCAAAAAGTACATAAGGCTGCATATAAGAATTAAAAAGTTAATTCCATTTTTATTTTTTTTGTGCCTGAGTTATTAACCAAAATTTTTATTTTGATAAAAAGTGGGCGTGGCAATTATTGAACAAAGCCTATTTTTCGTTATGCTTTAGATACTCAAGCCTATTTTTTGTTATGTTTTAGATACTCATGATACAGATCCGCATACCAAATTTCATCAAAATATGTTGTACTATTTGTGAGAAATAGCTTTTAATTTGTTTTACTTGTATGGGAGGTTCCACGTACACCGGCGATATTTTGTCCACTTTCAGGTCATAGGTGCTAATAGCAAGTAGACTCCTTGCAGTTAAATTCAGAAAGATTGCTTTAGTAGTTTTCTTTTTATAGCGTATTATATTTTTTGTTGGCGGTGCCACGCCCCTCAACGTATTTTTTTAATATAACGTTATATCACATATTAATCCTTGATGGCAGTGTTAACATCTCCTACATTATCATTAAAATTGTTGGAGTCGTTTTCGAGTAATATTGAATTAAAATTTTGAATGGTTAAATGGGGGGCGTGGCACTTCTTCGATACCGCTCACTTTTCGATTATTAAAAGGCATTTATAAGCAGTACCTACATTCCAAATTTCATCAAAATATCTTGTAACATTTGCGAGATAAAGCATTTTACGTATTTTGCTTGTATGGGAGGTTCCACGCGCAACTGCGATATTTCGCCCACTTCAAGATCAGAGATGCCTTATAGCAATTAGGCTCCTCACAGTTAAATTCAGAATGTTTGCTTTATTAGTTTTCTTTTTATACCGTTTTATATTTTTGTGGGCGGTGTCACGCCCTTCAACGAGTTTTCCCAATATAACGGTGTATTACATATTAATCCTTGTTTGCAGAGGTAACATCTCCTAAATTTTCATTAAAATTGTTGGAGTCGTTTTCGGGTAATATTGAATCAAAATTTTCAAGGGCTGAAAAGTGGGCGTGGCACTTCTTCGATCCCGCCAACTTTTTGTCTGTTCCAAGGTACTATCAAGCCGTACCTGCTCACCAAATTTCATTTAAATATCTTGTATAGTTTGCGAATTATGACTAAATCAATTTAAAAATTTAGGGCAGCGCCACGCCCCCTGGTGAGCATTTACAAAGTTCAAATCTAGCTCATTCTTCATTGTATGCTAATATCTAACACTATTCCAAGTTTCATTAAAATCGCTGCATCCGTTCTCGAGAAAAATTTGGGAACATATATATTTATAAATATATAAATATATAAATAAACATACAATTTTAGCTCGTATAAGGAGAGAAGATAGATTACTGCTCACAACGACATAAGTAGATGAATTTGTTGGTTTGAAAATCATTGAGTATCGTTGTGAATTTGGCTTAGCTATCACAAGGAGTTGCTTTTGCGTCATAGGTGGAGTTGATGCAAAAAATAATGCTTTAAATACAGTCATGTGCTTAAACCTGGAGTGGAGTTGATGCAAAAAATAATGCTTTAAATACAGTCGTGTGCTTAAATATGCAGACAGTGACATTTACAGAAAGGTCTCCAACGTAAATGTTGCCGTGCAAATGAGTTAAATGGATTTTTGCACGTAGTGGACGGAAATTATAGAAATAACTGCATGAGTGCCGTATAAAAATTTGATCCAGAAACAAACAAATGTTATAAAGTGGCTTTAATGCCACTTACACAAAGTAATGCTGGTGTAATTGCTTTAAATGGCAACCTTTATATAGCTGGTGGTTGGTCTAGTGGCGTATCAATTAAAACTGTCGAATGCTACGATCCGATTAAAGATGTGTGTAGAAGGATAGCACCGATGAGTGAAAGTCGTCAACACCCTGGAGTAAGAATTTAACAGCCTAAAATAAAATTTTCTATAATTGGTATTTTTTTCTTTTGTTTGTAGATTGCAATTGTTAATGGACTGTTATATGTGGTGAGCAATTATGAAAACAAAAAAAGCTGAAAATTTTATTTTTTTTAGCGTTATTTCGTTTTTTTTTTTTTTTTTTTTTTGCATTATTTCCTACCTCGAATATAGAAATTATCGAATAACTTGGGGACAGCCGCAAAGAAAAATAATTGTGTTTTTCGTGTTCAGCGACCTCAAATTAGTTTACAAAAAATGGTTTGCAAAATGTTACATTTATTTTAATTTTGTGTTGTATTAACTTTTAATAGTTATTGCTTAAATGATAAAAAAAATCAAAATCACAAAAAAATGTTTGGTAAACTTTACTTTTTATAGTATAGAAAACATAATCCCACCTCCACCGTATAAATTCATTCACTGTAACAAAAGTTCTAGACTAAAAACCCCAGGCACTCCACTATAACGATGTCTTTCCTTTTTTGGTGTTTAAAATATTTGGATTCAACAACCTCGACAACCCCCTGAATAGCATAATTTTTGAGCATTTTAAAACAGTTTTATTGAATTTGTCGGATTTTGCGGGTTCACGGGGGATTAAAAAAGTTTTGGGGGGAAACCGCAAAAAACTAATGTGTTGGTTTTGTTCCAAATTCTATTACGAACAAAATGGGCTATGTCGGATCAAAATCGGTACATGTTCAACAAAATTAGAAATAATTATCTAATTTGGCTGCAGAAGTAAAGTAGAACTATTATGTTCAATGGATTTTTAATTCTCGTGCTTAAAGGATGAATGTATTCTCCTGTAACTCCTAGTAGCATAGGGCCATCAAGGGGATGAATAAATGTGTGTTATAATACGTATGCAAGTATTCGTCAACAAATGCTTAAGGCGTATACTAAAGGTTTGGTGGCCTCGCACTATATCAAATGCCGAGCTACATCAAAAATGCAAACAGAAGGCTATAGCAAACGAGATCAAGCTGCGCAAATGGGGATGGATTGGTCACACTCTCCGGAAACCACACAGCGAAGTTTGTCGCCAGGCCCTTGAGTGGAATCCACAAGGCAGTAGAGGACGTGGTAGACCCAAAACCAACTGGAAAAGGTCGTTGGAAAAGGAAATCCAAGAATCGGGAAAATCGTGGCAAGAGATCAAAGTCATCGCAAGGGATCGTGACAAATGGAGAGATTTCATATTGGCCCTATGCTCCTCCTAGGAGTTAAAGGAGAATACATACATACATACATAATACGTTTTCAAGTTTGTTAGCATGCACAAAAACAAAAATATTGAAAACATAAATTTCTCAAACTGATTAACGTATGTATGTAAGAGATGATTTTAAAAAAATCTTGTATGCTACATAATTGAACTGAAAACATAGTCTTTTCATCTAACAGCATTAATTTCGTCTTAAATAAGTACATTAATTTACTTTTAGGTAATATCTAAAAAATATATGTATATAGCGATTATTTATATATTTTAAAACAAATTTTAAACCAATGTTAGAAAAAATTAAAAACTTTATTGATAGTTCGTTTAATTGGTTGATTATTTTGTATTAATTTGCCTAGATACAAATAACATTAATATTAGTACTTACGTCCCATACCTGGACCAGGATTCAACAAACGACAAAAATGTGGTGTAGTCACGCGACAATCCACTTGTATGGTGCGCCTTTGTCGCATTGACGTTGGTCATTGGCGAGTTGAGGTGTTAATAAATTCACTGTGCTTTTGTACCTTAAAAAAAAGGAAGAAAAACAAGAGAAAATATTTAAAACTTGTGTACAAAATTATAAGTACAGAAAAGCAAAAATATGATATGATATACAAAAATAAAAAATCAATAAGTCAATGGAATTAAAAAAGAAATCGTAGATGTGTTCTTTACTAAACTGTTGTGTAGATTCAAGGGTTTCGTTTGTACGGAAGGATTAATTTTTTCTTTTTTCATTTAGCGTTGAGTAGTTATAAAATTTATTTACAATTTCTGAAATACTTCTAAAATTAATTAATATGTCACAAGAACAAGAACTTCAATTAAAAAAAAAAAAATTAGTTCAAGTAACGTCTTTTCCAAAGTTTCAACATTTTTAGATCCGACCAAATACAGGGTGTATCGCATAAGGTTACGAAACTTCTGGGAGGTGATAGAGAAGGCATTTACTGACAAAAAATTACACCTCGGTGGGGTTGGTCTGAGATGTACCCATGAGGAAGGGTTAAAACTCATGTTTTTTTCCAAAAAAAAAAATAAAATTTGTTGGGTCACCATAACGTTTTAGAAAAAATATTTTTAAGAATTTTGTGTTATACGTACTTAATAGACACAAAGACGCATCAGACTATTTTGTTGTAATTATAATTATATTTATTTCACTAAATTAATTATAATTGAAAAATTGCAAGTTGAAAAACTTTTTGTGTTTTTGGCCTGGGCGGGAGTTGAACCGAGGACGTCCCGGTTGGTCCTAACAACTCTGAATCGCAGTGCCAGTCGTTAGACCGATGCACCATCCTTGCCCGGCTGCGAAGCCGACTTTTGCCAGTTTTGTTTGTGTGTTAATACGTAAGCCGGTGGCAAATGTTGCCACCTTATCAGGGCGTGTTCTCCCAAATAACATCGGTCTAACGACTGGCAATGCGATTGAGAGTTGTTACTACCAACCGGGACGTCCTCGGTTCAATTCCCGCCCAGGCCAAAAACAAAAAAAGTTTTTCAACTTGCAATTTTTCAATTATAATTAATTTGGTGAAATTAATATAAGTACAACACAAATAGTCTGATGAGTCTTTGTGGCGATAGACGAAACATATGTCACTATAGCCGTGTTTTTAATTCGTTCCTTAATTTGTCATAATTACTTGCCACCGACCAATCGGTATTGAATCTAATTACAATGGAATAGCTATACCAAATGTCAATCAATAACACAAACAACAATTATGACATCAAGGCTTACGTATTAACACACAAACAAAACTGGCAAAAGTCGGCTTCGCAGCCAGGCAAGGTGGTGCATCGGTCTAACGACTGGCACTGCGATTCAGAGTTGTTAGTACCAACCGCGACGTCCTCGGTTCAACTCCCGCCCAGGCCAAAAACACAAAAAGTTTTTCAACTTGCAATTTTTCAATTATAATTAATTTGGTGAAATTAATATAAGTACAACACAAATAGTCTGATGAGTCTTTGTGGCGAAAGACGAAACATATGTCACTATAGCCGTGTTTTTAATCCGTTTCTTAATTTGTCATAATTATGTGTTAGAAAATGCATTGATAGATTTATATGTAAATCGATCTTTGCAATTAAAAATTAATTTTCAAAAACATTTTTATAGGAAAGTTTTAGCTAACTGTATGAGCTTTCTAAGAGTATATTTGGTTTATAGTGTTTAAAAGGATTTCGCAAATTTCTGGAACTTTTAAATTGATATTTTAAATTTTTTCCTAATTATTGACTTTGACGGCCATTTAGTATAGAAAATATCCTATTAACTTAAACTTTTATGATTTTTTTTTTTTTTTTTTTTTTGATTCCTCGTTGAATTTTTTTTAATTCGGTAGGACATTTGTCATACCTATTTTTTAATTCGAATTCGGTAGGACATTTGTCATACTTATTTTTTAATTCGAATTCGGTAGGACATTTGTCATACCTATTTTTTAATTCGAATTCGGTAAAAAATACTTCTACGACTTTCTGTAGAAAAAACCCTAAGCGAGATAAAAATCTGATTTTCACGACCTATAGCACCCGATATCTCACGAAGGCACCACCTCTAAAGATTTCACTAGAACAAAAGATCAAGTTCATTGTCAAGCGAAAACTCTTATTATTTCATCTTTTCAATGCATAACAGAAAACAGTTTTATTTATAAAATATTTGTGTATAACTGCAATTAAGAATTTCAAATATACTTACAACATCAGCAACAATTGGTTCTTCAATTTCAAGCCCTTGAAGCGCCTGCTCCCTGCTCAAGTGTACTTCATAGGATGTAGTTGGCGTCACAAAGACAACACGATGTTTACGTGTTTGAAGTATATTTGCAATTACCAACTAAAAACAAATAACAAAAGAGATAAACAGTTACGTAAGAATGTGTTATTTTATTATGTAAGATGCTTATGTAAATTAAGTTCAGAAAATTACTAAAGTTTTTGTATTTTTTCAATATTTCAGTTTTTTAGATGTTAGTCGATATTTAAAAAAATTTGTTAAGTTTAAAAAAAATTTGCACATGACTTTTTTTTATTTTTTGCAGAATTATACATATCGTCGGGTTAAAACTACATTTAGACATCTACATTTTTATTGTTGGGAGAAAAACGCTTTTTAAGTTTATTTGAAATTCGATTTTTGTATGAGATTTAGAAGCTTTCTCCTTTTTGTTTTTTACATAAAATTGTATGAGTATTATTTTTCAAAAAACCAACTAGACTGAGGCGTAGAGCCATTTTTTCTTCATATTTCTGTATACTTAACTCAAAATATCAAAAATGTAGATGTCTAGTTGTAGTTTTAACCCGACTATATGTATCTCAATGAAAAATATTTTAGAGTCGGCACCAGAATGTTAAGTCAAAATTAAACTCTCAGTTAAACACAAATTTTTAATTTGTTTTCTACTCACTGTATGTTTATATTTACATAAACTATCGCGAGCTTTAGCGATTAATAAGTTTTCATCAGTTTCTAGCTTAAACGATACAACAAATGCATGAGGCACCCAGAGACTGGCTAATGGGGCCAGCATTTTTGGCACCAGTTGTAGTGAAATTGTTGGAGCTCCCTCACCTGACTGCATTTTGTGAGTGGGCTGTAAAAAGAAAAGTATAAAAATAATTATCGTTCAGACGTAAAAGCAAATTTAATTACAATCTTAAAATTAATAAAAGCATTACGTATAAAATTGGCTTTATGTCAAAGGTTCAATCGAATACAAATTAATATTGCGCGTGCCAGAAATTGATACCTTTATATAAGAAAGTAGTAAACGTTTGACAAATGTAAACTAAACACGCAAATTGTTAAATATGTAAAAACTATTCATATTTTTTTAGCTGTGCTGTAAGCAATGTGAGTAAATACTCTTAATGGGTTAAAATCCTTTCTACAATTGAATTGAAAACAAAAAAATTCATTAACGAAAATTGTATTTTTTACACCCTACACCCAGGGTATATTCACTTTGTCCTTCCGTTTGTAATGCAGAGAAGGAGGCGTGGCAGATATGGAAAAGTATATATGTATATTCTTGATCAGCGTCACCTTCTGAGTCGATACAGCCATGTCCGTCTGTCTGCCTGGCTGGCTGTCTGTACGTGGCAATACATTTTTTGAAAAACTGTGCAAGATAATTCAATGAAATTTGGTACTCAGCCTCCGTCGTCAAAGTTAGCTCGAGGTATTGAAAATGAGCAAATGTGCCAATACAAAATATATGTCCAAAATGCAACTTAAGGAGTATTTTTCAGGACAATGCAAGCAAAATGCACATAAATACTACGAATTGCAAGCGAAAGCTTTGAGCAAAAACTGGGCAAGCTCGGACAAGAGGGAGTGGCACCTCCCACATAAGCAAAGGTTTCAAAACGCTATACTGAGAGCGTTTTTTGATATAATCAAACTAAATTTTACTTAGACAATAAGAACTATAAATGCAAGCTTTGAGCAAAAACTAGGTGAAATCGGACAAGAGGGCGTGGCACCTCCCAAATAAGCAAAAGTTTCCAAATACTGAAGTGTAGGATATTTAATGTTTGGCCAGGCCAAAGGTTACACCCTTACTAGTTTTTTTTTAGTTTTGTATATTTTGAGCATGTAGAGGTCAAGCACATTCTTGGGGAATATTGTAAAAAGATTCCAAAACATCAAACACAAAGTAAGAAATATGATAAAGAAAAGACCGACGACTCGTGATTCTCAGTAAAAAAAAAAAAATTTCGCCGTTTGCGTAAAATTAATTGTGTAATTGACTAGACAACCAAGTATAAAGACAACCAATTTTGTAAACAGTCAACTAAATTTTAGAACAATTCCGGAAGTTCATGGTATAGACCTCGCATAAAGAGCATTAAAATATGATGGTTCAATATTATTACCAACTGAAGAATAAAACAGAATATATGTAAATATTAAGGGAGATTAGGTTTCAGCTTTTGGCTACTTCAATTTAGCATATATTTAGTATTTAAGGTTTTTTATTTATTTACCCTTGGATTTCTTTCATATTCAACTGTAATAAAACTACAACAATAATACCGGTGTATCCCACGAATTTTTGTATGTATGTATATAATTATCAATGTTTGCCTTGGGCTACATTTTTAATTTGCTTTCTTTATATATTTTCACATTTCTTTTCAGACACTAAGTCGTCAATGCCTTTTGTAGTACTTAGTTAGAATCCCTTACAAGTTCACAGAAAAATAAAGTACATATCCCAGTGTGCCAAACGGACTCATTTCGGATCCGTAACGGGTTCATATTTGCGTACTTTTTATCCGTAACGGAATCCGTTACGTATCCGTTACTGATCCGTTTGCGGGAAGGATTCCTAAAAAAAAAACGAATCGTTTTTTCTACTTTTATGGATCCGTTTCGAACCTGTAACGTACATCAAAAACGAAGTCAAAACGGATTCGCTTTAATAATGTTAATGCTGCTTATAAAAAAAAAAAGAAAAATGGTGAAGCGCTTATTTTTAATTAAAAAAACAAAATAACAAAAAAAAAAAATTATTAGCTCGGCTGGGAGGCGAACCCAGGATCTCGGGGTATAACTTTTTCATACACGAGACGTTAGTGTACTAGGCTATTGACCGATATGATCTTATCTTGTCTGATGTAGACTTATCTGACGTTGAGATTTAAAGTTTGTATTGATTAAACAAATTTCTGTTGTTTTTTTTTATAAGTATTCTGTGTTCTTTCTCTTCCCTTCTTTTGATAAAAAATATTATATTCTCAAATTTGGAATCAAAAACATTTCTTCAAACAGAGTTTGAAAAGTTTACAAAAAATCATACGCAATAAAATAAAAAGACAAAAAAAAACAAATCAAAAATATTTTTTTCATCATCATTAAAATTAATTATAGCAAATCCGTTTTGAGTTCGTATTTGAAGTATTTACGGATTCGAAACGGATTTACCCAGGTTCGAATCCTACCAAAGATGGATTTTGATCCTTCATTTTTCTTCTTTTTTTGCTTTTTATTTTATTTTATTTTAATTGTTAATAAGCGCATCAAAACGGTTTTTTTCCGTAAATATACAGCATTAACATTTTTAAAAGCGAATCCGGTTTGAATTCGTTTTTACATACATTTCGGATTCGAAACGAGTCCGCACTGAGGAATTGCCTGGGCTTGAATCCTACCATAGGCGGATCGATAGTTTTTTTTCTTTTTATTTATTTTTTTAATCGCTAAAAAGTGCTTCAAAATGTTTTTTTTTTTTTATTTAAACAAAGCATTAACATTTTTAACAGCAAATCCGTTTTGAATTCGTTTTTAATGTACGTTTCTGTTTCGAATTGGATCCGTTACCGCGGATTACGTTTTTTATCCCTTTATGAACTCGTAACGGGTTCGAAACGGATCCTCATCCGTTTTTGTGCACATTGGGTACATTAAAAAAACAAAAAAAAAAAAAAAACTTGGTCACTGAACTTTTCGTAGCCAAGCATTAAATTGAAGAAAGACATCTCTAACCTTTTAAGTTTTTTCCGCAAGAAGAACAAAGCAAACAGAAGTGTTTTTTACCATACAATTTGTGCTCTTAAATTTACAAAATTTATTTCAGTAAAGAAACAAGATTTAAGGACTGAAATGTGGTGTGGTGTAGCCAAATAATTTAAAGACCTTTCCCACTCTATAATCCGCTGGATTTCTCAATCTGGGGTATGTTGGACAGGAAGGTCTTGACTAAAAAATACCAGAGCGTTGATACGCTAAAAGTGGCCCTTCAACGAGAATGGCGCAAACTTCCACAAAATCAAATTCGTGCAGCATTCGACTCGTTCTTCGACCGTCTACGGGCCATAGTTAAGGCCAAAGGTGGCCATATCGAAAATCTCAAGTAGATTCTTAAAATTTGAACATTTCCCAACAATTATAGCGTTTGATCAATAAAATCTGTGCATGGAAACTAAAAATATAGTCTTTTGAATTGGCAACACTTCGAATCAGCTACCCTGTACAGTTTAATATTTGATTTGTTTTCTTTTAGCCTTGGACACCTTATTCAGTAGGAAAAGAATCACCAGATTTTTCAGGAGATTTCGCTCCATAATATCCAGAACACCTGTTTTTTATTCTTCTTGATAGAAATGGTCCTTTCTCTGATTTTCCTGTCAACATATTTCTACAAATGTTGAACAGGATTAAGATCTTGGGACTGCGGGGATCTTAGGAGTGTGGTGTAGTAACCATTCCTTGATAATTTTGGAATTTTGCTTTATATTGTTGTCCTGTTGGAAGGTTCAGTTACTTCACGGTGGTTTTTAAAAAATTTTAACTTTTTGAAATACCACCCGCGATTTTTTTCAGGGATAATGTTGGGGGACCCTTCTAGTATCTAAATCCAGCCGTTTTTTTTTTCGACCTTTTAGTTTTTTTAACGATTTTTGAGTATATCTCGGTGTGTATATACATATTATGTTCACATATATATGTATATACGTACATATATATACTTGTATATGTATATATGTGTAATATATATATATGGATATATATATACATACATACATACATATAAAAGGTATCGTTTCCGCACCATTTATTTTTTAAAAAAATCGGTTTTTTCGTATTTAAGAAAAACACAAACAAAAACCGGAAACTAAAGTAGACACTCCAGATGTGATTTTTGATGCTTAATCCGATTCCGGTATAAGAATTGCTCTATTACGTGTGGACTTTGAGATATCCTTACATACTATATATTTAAAGGACACCATTTTTTTCCTATTTTTGAAGTTATATAACAAGATAAGGTAATATTATGCCGTAAAATCTGGTATGACAGTTAATAGTCCTAGTTTTTTCCTTGAAAACTCAATCAAACCGATAACGATATCTTCTTTTTTTGTCGGAGTTATCTTTGCCTAAAAAGTTAAAAAAGTGCAAAAACACGATATTTGGCTATATTGGATGTTATATGCAGGACACACAAAATTTTTTTGGGAATTTCTATCTCCAGAAACATTTGGTACTTTCTTTTGGCTTTAAATTGAGCTATCAAATGTTTATCTGCAATATTTCTCTGCAAAGTTATGTTAACTTTAAAATCACACCATGAAACTTAAAGCGAAAAATCTCGGTTTTCGGCTATATTTGAGGTTGTATACAGTACGGACGAAATTCGTCTGCTCTTTTTTACCAACCGAAACATTTAAAACCATTCTTTATCTTCAAAATAAGCTATCAAGAGGTCTCTTGTGATTGTTTTCCACAAAGTTATGACCATTTAAAAATTACATTATGGAGTGCAAACTCACAGTGTACGAGTATTCCTTATATTGCTGCATCATGTTGTCTTAAAATAGTCATAACTTTTTAGAAAACAATTACAAGAGACCACTTATTAGCTCATTTTAAAGATAAAGAATGGTTTTAAATGCTTCGGTTGGTAAAAAAGAGCAGACGAATTTCGTCCGTACTGTATACAACCTCAAATATAGCCGAAAACCGAGATTTTTCGCTTTAAGTTTCATGGTGTGATTTTATAGTTAACATAACTTTGCAGAGAAATATTGCAGATAAACATTTGATAGCTCAATTTAAAGCCAAAAGAAAGTACCAAATGTTTCTGGTGATAGAAATTCCCAAAAAAATTTTGTGTGTCCTGCATATAACATCCAATATAGCCAAATATCGTGTTTTTGCACTTTTTTAACTTTTTAGGCAAAGATATCTCCTACAAAAAAAAAATATCGTTATCGGTTTGATTGAGTTTTCAAGGAAAAAACTAGGGCTATTAACTGTCATACCAGATTTTACGGCATAATATTACCTTATCTTGTTATATAACTCCAAAAATAGGAAAAAAAATGGTGTCCTTTAAATATATATGTAAGGATATCTCAAAGTCCACACGTAATAGAGCAATTCTAATACCGGAATCGGCTTAAGCATCAAAAATCACATCTGGAGTGTCTACTTTAGTTTCCGGTTTTTGTTTGTGTTTTTCTTAAATACGAAAAAACCCATTTTTTAAAAAAATTAATGGTGCGGAAACGATACCTTTTATACGTATGTATGTATGTATATATATATCCATATATATATATTACACATATATACATATACAAGTATATATATGTACGTACATAATATGTATATATACACCGAGATATACTCAAAAATCGTTAAAAAAACTAAAAGGTCGAAAAAAAAAACGGCTGGACGTTCGATTTCGCGGTGTGCGGATTTAGATACTAGAAGGGTCCCCCAACATTATCCCTGAAAAAAATCGCGGGTGGTATTTCAAAAAGTTAAAATTTTTTAAAAACCACCGTGACTTGATAAGCCCAATGACTTTACATTATTGGCAAGATTGTTTTTAAAAATATTCAAATAATCTGTTTTATTCATTGTACAATGAAAGAAAACAAAATTACCGACACCGGTGCCGCCTTACAGCCCCCATTTTTTTACTGAATGCTTAATTTTTGGTTCGCCATATTTTTGGTGAATTTTTCGAGCAAAAAATTTCTAATATGCTTTCCTCAGTGAATAAAATGTTTTGCAAAAAAGGTGGAGCCTCATTTCTGTATTTTTTTTAGCGACACCAATTCGCTTCTTCCCGTTTATTTTTGATATGAATTGCTTATTGCGTGGTTCTCTTTCATGTTAGCCGCTTTTATGGAGTGCTGGTGGTAATGACACTCATTGGTGCACATGATGCATTTTCATTCGAGATGTTAACTGCACTTGAAACTCTATTCGATGTATCAAGTAACTAAATCTTCCAACAGGACATCCAATACTTTATTTTCCATCCACACAATTTTTGCCCACAGACCAGGTCCAGTTGACGTGAAACGCCCCATATATACAAAAAAATTTACTGAAGATTTTTTGACCATTATAAGTTTGGCACACAGTATCTAGCACTAACTAGCACTCAAGCGAGTTCTAGGTTAAGTTTTTAAATTTACACTGCTTATACTGTTCTCAATAGAAATATGCCTGTATCTAAGTTTACATCTTTGGCAAGAAGTCTTTTTGAATTAATATAATAACCAGGGCTCGGATTTTGATGCCCTTAAAAACATCGAAAAATGACCAAAAAAAAAATAACAAAATGCCCTTAATAACCCAAAAAAATTACCTATAAAAATTAAAAAATGCCCTAAAAAAAATAAAATCAGTGCATATTTTTAGTCTTTTCTGATAAAAAAATTTATTAATTTGCGTTCCAATAAATAACAACGAAAATTTTTAAATTTTCAAAATTACACGACCTTCTACTATCAGTTAAAATGTTGCTGTACAGTGAACACCAAAAAACTTCTTTCTATTTTTGCACTGACGAGATGAGCATATTTAAAAGAAAGAATTAGATTTTAGGTGCCTATTAACAATATGAAAAAAGATGACATTTCATCGAAATCCGAGCTCTGATAATAACTAATGTTATTTATTTATTTCAATAAGCAATAAATGCAACACAAAAACATTTTTTTTTTTTTGTTTTTCACTTACCATTAAATCTTGCGGAATGTAAAAATCCGACACAGCTGCTGCCAAATACAGAACTGCACGTTGTTCAAATGAAGCCAAACATTCGCATGCTGCACGAAGCAGCCACATATAGTCAACAACGCTAGTAAAACTTACATATAAAATCATTTGCGATTCACGGGCTTGCTTGTACTTGGCCAATATTGGCGCGAATACGTCTACTGAATCAGGATTTACCGCTATCGATGTGCTTTGTCCATGTTCAGTGATGTCCAACATATCAAAAAATTGCTGACCGGTAAAGTGACGCGTAAAAGGTTCAAGTGATTTTTGACGATACATAAATATGACCGCGTAATCATGGTCTAAAAAATACTCAGCAGATGATGAGCCACGTGTACCAGCACTGAAATTGTCAACAAAACGAACCGTGTTATGTTCCAAAGGAACTGTTGTACCACCAGACTGTTAAGCAAAACAATAAAATGACGAAAAACTCGAATTAATAAGAATGTCAAATGGAGAAAAAAAAAAAAAACCAAAAATAAGCTATGTGGTACATATTTCTACGTATAAGTTCAACTGATTAACCTGAATATAAGTACAAGACAATTTGCTGTCGTAAATAACATAACATAAGGGTGAAAAGAAGGTCATTGAATCAATTCAATTCTTAAGGCTATGTTTATGATTGAGCGTATTCTCCTAGCGCGACGCAAATCGCTACTTGTGACAAGTTACACGAATGCATATGGAAGTATTTATGACACAGTGACTCGGAGCGACGAGAATTCACAACCAAAAGTAGTGAGTGCGGGAGTATGGTCGTGGGGCGTTTACCGTTCAAGCTATCACAAAGTCATGGATTTCAGGTTAGACAAAAATTTATGAACACAACCTTGGTTTTCATTCGAATTAAAAGTTTTTAATATGTTAAAAGTATAAAAAATTCTGTCGGACAAAAATTTTGGGGCGTTTGACGAGTCGGACACGCCGCATATTTCGCCCCAAAATTTTTGTCCGACAGGATTTTTTATACTTTTAACATAATAAAAACTTTTGATTCGAATGAAAACCAAGGAATGGTAATACATTTTTTCTTACCTGAAATCCATGACTTTGTGATAGTTTCAACGGTAAACGCACCACCACCATACTTCCCCACTCTCAAAATTTTTCCGACTCGACCTGAACATTAAATACACGAAGTCTTAGCAGTGTGTTTATGAATCTTTTTTTTTTTTTTTCTATGCGGGCCCACGGACTACATCCTTCGATTACATACTTTTTCGAAAATCCAAAAAAAAGTTTAATGCATGTTAGGAACACTATCTGAGTTTGAAATCTAAAGATTTTATTTTTCCTTTTTTTATTTTGAATAATTGAGGAGTGATTTTTCAAAAGGGCGTAAATCCACTTCCGACCTCGAACAAACCTAAGAATGCCATCGCCATTACCATGCTAAAATGCATCCTCTAGTTCAAAAATCATCAAGAAAATTAATTTTTCCAAGATAAAATCATGATCAAAAATAGCATTTCGGAACAAAAGGCAACGACGTTTACGAATAATAGCTTAAACACAATTGGAGCGTACGACGAATTTCGCACTAGTTTTAATTTTGTCGCCGGCGGCAGCGATTTTTGGAAATGTCAAACTGGAAAATTACGTTTCAAATGTAAAATTTTTAGATTTTTTAGTAGAAATTCAAAGAAAATGAGATTTTATTAAAATTGTCATCAGAAAACATAAAAAACAATTTAAAATAAAAACAACTATTGCCGTCGTCACTCTGATTGTGTTTAACAGAGCGAACTTCGTTGACGAATTTTTATTGACAGCGAATATTCGTCGGGCGAAATTCGTCGTACGCTCCAATTGTGTTTAAGCTATAAGATATTCAAATTTCATTCGTTTGACTTACTCGCCGGTCTGTGCAATTTGGTTAGACACAAATAAAGCTGTTCAAAGAGGAATAAAATGTTGCTATGCCAACGCTGCGTTTGATTTACTGAAAATTTTATATTAAACAGTCGCAGAATTCGAAAAACAAACGTATTTAGACATTTCGTTTGTCCGCTTTCAGCAACATTTTATCAATTTTAACAAATTCCACAGACCACATTAACGAACTGTGTATCTTGATAAAAATATACGTCGTTGCAAAAGGGCTTATTTCCATATAATTTCATAGAAATTTTTAGAGTTTGATACAAAAAGACGTATTTGGAATAGTCGCCCAAGAAACGTTTGATATTTTTTATATGCCCCAGTCTATATAGGCGCTTACATACGTATACCATGGCAATAGACAGCAGTTTAAATTTCCAAATGGTGAAATAAGAGTGATTTCGAAACAAAAGGGCTTATTTCCAAATGTTTCAGAACAAAAGGGCTTATTTCCAAATGTTTTTTACATTTTGCAATCACTACAAATATATTAGAATAAAAACTCACTATAACACTGGAGACATTAAAAAAAAATAAGTTACTGTAAATAGTACAATCATTTGGGAGAATTAAATTATGTCACCTGGAAAGTTTTGCGGGATTTTTGCAAATGAGTTATTTTATAGATTTCGATGTGCTCTTTCAGAATTTCAACTTTGCTACCTCGAATCGTGTTCGCTCGCGCCGCAATATTGGAAAAATGGCGTCCAAAATCAGATTTTTGCAAATATCTCTTTAACGGTAAAATTTGGAGTAAAATATTGTGGAGCACTATTGTAGCCTATAAAATAACCTTAGTATTGTTTTCGTACGACTTATAACTCAGGAGATATCCTAAATCAAAATTTGAAGAAAATTAGTAAATTGTGCCGGCCTCTTATGAGTAGGCACAGTGATATGTTGAGCTTAAAATTACGATAACTCATGAACGGGGAGTCGCACGTTTAAAGTAAAAATATCTATTTATAGGAAATTACTTGCACTACTAGCCTCATGTTGTTTTTTTTTCGTATGACCTATAGTTTAGGAGATATTTTTTCAACAAAACTAAAATTTCAAAAACAACATTTTTTTTCAAAATAACTCCAAAACGGTTCTTCCTAGAAAAAAAATTGTTCATGCATTTTGTAGAATTTTTAATTCCCTATAAGGGTCTCTTCGAACTGTTTTTCGTCAGACTTACCCTTCATGAGATATCGCGACTACTATTTTCAGTTTTGAATGATTTTCAAGACGCAATATCTCATGAACGGTAGGTCGGACGAAAAAACAATTCAAAGAGACCCTTTTAGGGAATTGAACGTTCTACAAAATGCGAGAAAAATTTTTTTTCTTGAACGAACCGTTTTGGATATTTTGAAAAAAACAGTTTTTTCTAAATTTTTGGTTTTTTTTTTTCAGAAAATCAATGTGGAGAATCAGATCTACATATCGCCCCCTTCGCGCCTTAACTATGTAATAAGCAACTTGTTCCAGATTTTTTTTATCGAAAAAGCGTGGAAGGCTTCACTAAATGTAATGCCAAGTTTTTGCGAAAGTTTAAGAAAAATTTAGCTATGAACACGTTTAAGGGAGAACGAAAACGATTTGAAAACTTATGTACATATGTACATCTAGCTTTTAAGTATTTCTTACCGTTACAAGGACGATTCTGTTATGAAGTTTGTTATGTCGTTCGCAGAACTCTTTCAGCAATGAACGATTATCCTCAAAGTCCGTTGGTGGTAGATGGGTGTTGTAAAAGTCTTCCCAATGTGTCATGATTGCAATTTTTCCTTTTATATGTTCCTTTTTTGTTCTTTTTGTTGTTGTTTTAATACTTTTGTTTTTGCTAAAACTTTGTAGTTGTTTTCGTTGCCCACATTAAAGGAAACTGCGCCAGCTGCTACTACTCAACAAAGTGATATTTTTGTATGCAAGTTTTTGCCTCCGGAAGCAAAATGGAAGTCTCTTGCGATTCTTTATCTCGGACTGTCGGTCTGCCACTCCGTCATTCAGCAAAACAAAAGCGATTTTGAAGTGTCATAAGAATAGTTTTGAACAATAAATCCTTTTGTAGAGTGGTTGTTACCAAGCAGCTAAGTCTCGCAATACTCGCCCGCGACAATGTCAAAGACAACGAACGATAAAGGAAGAAATAGTGACCGGAGCTGAATGAGGAGACACAATTTATAACATAACCAAAATCAATTACAGTAATTAAAAAAAATAATTTCAAGACTACAAGACGACGCGAACTGTAATATGTTTCTATTTTTATTTTCCTATTAAATTCAATAATTTTATTTATTTTTTAACAATGCACTATCACTTATCTTCATTTATAATTTTTACTTCGTCATTTTATCCCTTTCAGACCTGAAAAAAATTTGTTTGCCGATTGGCATGAATTTTTCAACACTTGCTTATTTTGGCCTCAGATTCACGGGAAAAATATTTAAGAAAATATTTGTCCAAAGCATCCTGAGAAAAGGACCTAACACGTTTGTATAACTTAGGTCTTTACGTGTAAGAAAACCAATTTTTTTCACTGGTTTTGAAAGTAAATATTTTATTCATGAATTAATGCGTTATTCTTAAATTAATAAGTTTTTCATGTTAAATAAAACAAACTTAAAAAAAATACAAGGACTTTCTTTGCTTTTAATAAAAAAGTAGTAATAATTAAGATTTACTAAATTTCAATATGAAATATAACGAAAAACTTTGAATTTTTATTGTGTGTTATATGCCTTGAAACAATCCTTATCTTTCATGATGCAAATATTTACTTTGCACTTTTCGCATCGAGCTCTTGTCATGCTGGTACAATTTTAGTTTCTGCACTTTCTAGGGTTAGTATCCACAAATTCAGGCCAATGATCGTATGTGCAGAATAAAACTTTTAATGTTAATAAGGATACTAAGTAAATGAAAAGTACGATTTTACATATCTGTGGACTTTTGACAGAACAACTTAAGTCGAGATAAGACAATTCTCTAGGATTTCATTCCTAAATATAAATTTAAATTCGCTTCTATTGGTGTAGTCGCCATGTCTCTATGATTTCTTGTTCCAGAGGTATAAGGGTGTCCCATAGTTCACGCAAGATTTGAACTTAGTGCCATTCGTGCGGTGAAGTGTTATGAACAAAAAGAAAAAAATAATTTGACGGCTGATACTTTAAGATATGTAAGTAAAAATGTACGGAAAGAAGAGATTCAACTCTGCATCAATGAAACTGAGCCACATTATTGAAAAGAAGTTAATCAGTTTTTAGACTCTCCTGAAAAGTAACCAATTTCGAGTTAAGTTGTTTTGTCAAAAGTCCGCAAACATGTATGCCTGTCAAAACGTATATCATCTGGGGCATTATGTGGGCGGTACTTGGATCCATAATATCTTTAATCCACTTCAACATGAGGTGGTTGTTGTGGAATTGAGCCTTTATAGCTGCACGAAACTTGACCGATTTCAAGTTTAAATTTCAAGAAATCATTAATTTCTTTTGTAGGTATACCAGCTTTGGAAGCATCTCTTTTATATTCCATCCATGCATTGTAGATACTTAGGTCAAGGAAATGAAGAAATACTTTCACTGGGCATTTCTTTGCTTTAATTTTGGTGCGATAGTATTCCACCATTTGGTCGGCGATATCAACACCGCCCATATAAGCATTGTAGTTATGAAACACAGCTGGTATTGGCACTGGTACATGTTTTTTCAAACTTTTGATCCAGCGATTCACCGTTCCCATTGGTTCCTTGCCGCACTTAGAGGAAACAACAGTGACACATTTTGTGTCCCACCCCATTTTACAGCTACGAACTCGTTGTATACAAATTGGTGCATATCACCACGGCTCATTTCCCTTAGGAAAAATAAGTCTTTCCCCAAATGGTTGGCCATTATTGTACCAGTGGCTATACAACCCATTTCTAACAATTTTTCCATGAGTGGAACAGTGGTGAAGGATCTGTCAAAGTATAGACGACTTTATTGCGGTAAAAACGTGGTCAATCGAATAATGATTGATGGCCTGTGTCCGAGCCCGCAATCTATGAATGTTCCAGCTCCTTGAAAATTTCAAAATCTACTACCATTCCGTTTGAAGACAAGATTTTTTAATCCAACCGGTCAAGGTTTTGTCCTAATGACTTGCCGTACAGGGCTCCTGCCGGTAAACGGGATCATCTGCTCATCAATGGATTAACTATGTAGTAACCAACTATGTAGTACCACCCTTAACAATACTGTCGCATATTGTTCCACCAAAGCAAAACTTTTCGGTAACCAAGTGTCGTCATTGTCATCGTCAACATCACCAAAATCGATATCTGAATCTTTAACAATATCTAGAACTTCTTGGAGATCAGCAGGGTCTTCCAAATTGTAGTTTTTTCGGCCTTTTAAACAGATAACACAAACGGGTGTTAAAATTAAAATGTGCCGTTAAACCTAAGTAACACGATTGTGTTATCTTAATTTAATTTAAAAAAATTATTTAGAAGAAAAGCACACATTGCAACGGTTAACATATCAAATAATGGAACAAAAAACATTTAAAACTTTTAATTCGAAAACGCACAAAAAAACTATTAAGAAAAATTTTTTTTCATACATACCAATCGGCATTGTAATGCGCACTATGAAGCTCTTCACAAAACTAACATGTTTCACGATCAAAACTGTTAATATTTGTTTTGTTTTCTTTCCAAATTGCAAGAAAAGGACTTGCTACAATCACTGTTTTTAGGTTTTTAGACGTAAATTAAAATTTGAAGTTTTTATGACGCGTTTAAGTTAGATAACACGAACGTATACTGGGGGTCTGAAAGGGTTATGAACACAGATCCTTTTTCAGTTAGTAAGAATACAATAAATTAATATACACATAAACACTGAATACAATGTACACTACACATCCACGACTACTCCGACCGCAACAGAATTTAGGAATACTTTCTCAATTAAATCTTGCATTTTTCGGAACTTACCATTCAAGTGGTTTCTTGGCAAAGTGCGAACTCACACGAAGGGCACGGGCACGTGGAGCACGTCAAATTTGTAGGCAAACGGAGGGAAATGAAAGCACCACTTCCCCCCGATTGTCCTTCGTGTGAGTTTGACAAACTAAATTAAAATAGCTTGGCATCACTTTAAAGATGCCATACCATTCTGAACCGAAGGTTGCCATCAGTAGTTGTGCAATTATTGGAATCAAGTCGTTTAGTTGCAACAATTTATCATTTCACTTTGAATTGTTTCACACAGCGGTTTGTTTTGGTCTAATCTTCCTGGATTGTTGGAAATAAAACAAGTTCACAAATTCCAGAATAAACGAAGCGTGTTGAAGTCATAGAAACGTTTTGTTATTTGGCGTTACTACCGGGCAGGGGGTCAAAATTGGGTTACGTGATATGTAGTCGATAGTAAAAATGTAATCCTTACATTTCAATGATAACATATCCCACAACTTAAGCTGTGAAATAGATATGGAATTATCAAAACCGATAAATAATTCTGTAGCAACTGCTTGTTATTTTCCTCTGAAATTCTCACATAAAATTTGTTCTCAACATTTTCACCTCGGATTTCATTTCCCCAAAATTTCTCCACGGGTAATATTTTATATCAATCTGGCAGTTCTGGTTCGTTCGTAGTTTTAGGAGCTGTTTAGAAAATGAAACTGGTGTGTCAGTATTGGTATCGAATTTTGGATAAAGGCACTTTTTAGACAAAAAAGTACTGAAACTTTTATATATTGAACAAAAAATAAGCTATAAGTGTTTGGCCATAAAATATAAGTTTTTGGCATTGTAAATAAACTAATGCAAGGACGGATAACCCTTTCAGACCCAGACTACACGAAATAGCTATTAGTTCGTAAAGCCTGATCCTTAAGCTAGTTAAAAATCGGCTATACCATGCGGTTGATAATAGTCATATGAGTATCTTCGGATTCGGTACAATTTTACTGACACTATGTATTAGCGCTGAAACAGACAAACAGACAGAGCTTTATCGAAAAATAATTATCCAAGAGAAAAATTTAAAAGTTGCCGCATAGAGTGTGTTTAAAAAAAATCCATTTATCCTAAATTTCTTCCCTTAGAGGCAGAAGCAAAGTTGGAATTCAATAGGATGCCATCTCTGCAATTAAGTACGAAATAAGATCGTTTAAATGGTGGCCTCCAGCCATCCATTACTTTTCTCAATGTTTAAATAAGTGTGACTCACGGGACATTCTTTTACATTTAAATACTTAATGTAGAATTTTATCTAAACTACTGCTGCTTTATGCATTTTTCTTTTTATGTTACAATTGAAGCACGATGTACCGCGGTACATTTAAGAAAAAAACAAAAAATGATATTGCGATTTGTTGATGAATCAAAACATAAGTGATATTTAAAGCAAAAAATAAAAAACAATTTAATAATGTCAACAGCTCCAAGCTCATCCTAGTCTACCTCGATTCCACTGGGAAGCGGTTTGTTATTCTGTGCACAACAGCTTTCCTGTAATGTGGACAATTTCGAGTTAGATGTTTTTTGTTAAACATTCAGAAACAGATAAGACTAGTGGGTAGATAAAAATATATTTTTTTTTTAAATTTGGTTATTAATACAGTTCTATTCTATTGTTTTCAAATAAAATATTAGGGGAATGTATCCGGGTATGAGACAGTCGATTTTTTCTATGATGTAAAATTAATATAGCCAATCTGACTACTGTCGAACTATCCTCTTACTATGGCCAAGTTTTTAAGCCAACACCGAAGTGAAAAGATCTATTGCTTATTTAAGTTATACACCTCAGGTCGCAACTCGACTGTAAAAAGTTTTTTAAGATCTGTTTCAAAGTGTTATATTTTGGATTTAATCAACTGGAAATGGGAAGTGTCATGCGTTAGCATTTAGTGTTTTACATCTACTTTGTGATACGATGTGGGTTTGTGCAAATATAAATGGTTAAAACATTCTTTTTTATGGCTTTTCTTAAAAAGTGTCACGTAGTCGGGTATGAGACACTTTTTTTCGAACCCAAATCGTGTGCAACTGTAAAATATCGACATGTATGTAATGATACATGAATCAAGATTTGTATTTACGTACAGTTATTTCGTATTTTCTAATTTTAATTGCTTTTTTGAAGGTGCCTCAAATCCGGATACAAAATTTGTAACGATATGGAGATTTTTTCTTTCGTATCAAAATCTAGTGCAACTATCAAATATCAATATTAATGTAACGAAAAATGAATAAAAGTTTGTGCTAATACACAGTCATGGGGTTTTTATTTCATATTTTCCGATGTTCATTGCATTTTTCTAGGTGTCTCATACCCGGATACAAATTTTAAAATTGCGAAAAACTTTTACTTAGAAAATTGGCCATAACTTTTGCATGTGATGAAATAACTTAACTTGCTACTCCTTTTAAGAAAAAGTTGTGTGCACTTCTTACCTTTTGAACGATATATAAACGGTTTGACCAGTAAAAAGTTATAGCTCAGAAACAAAACCCGTTTACATTCCGTAAACAATTTTAAGACTTCAATATCTGATTTTTATGGCTTGGATTTTATTATATACAATATCATATAAAACGTATATACTAAAGTTTACAGGTAACAAATATATATTTTTAATAATATCACAGCCTTGAGGCTAAATTGTAAATGTGGTTAATGAAATACTTCCAACAAAATTAAATTTAAGCTTAACATCTATTAAAATAACCAACATTTATACATTTACCCCATTGTTAGCAAATAATGACCTCCTCAGCGCTCTGAAGCCACTCTGAAGAAACGGATTTTATGTCAAGTTTAAATGTACACGTGCAATCATTTCCGATCTGCGATCGAATTGCAATTTTTGCAAGACTTAAGAGCGCCTAGGTAGTCGTCGTTTATTAATACTAGGATTATAACATATTTCAGTTTCTCAATTACAAAAGAATGTCATAAGTTTGCTCAGCTTTTATGATTGACGATTTCGCCGGTTTTGTCATTGTGTTAGCCTCATGTTCCCCAGAAGATTTCAAACCATATGGTTCTTACGTGTTGAGCCTTGACCATGTTACCGCAAAAATAACTAACCCACACGATATCAGATTTTAATCTTTTTAAAGTCTCGATATGCATATTTTCTTCAAAATGCAGAGATAATAAAAAAACCCTTCACTGTTAAATTAGATTTTGGTCTGTTAAAACTTTTTGACATTTAAGGTTTCAATGTGTAAGCACGTATTTATTTAAATTTTTGAAATATACTTATAAGCCATTGTGGCAATAGGGCGTTTCCACCGGCGATTTATGAGGTGACAGCCGTAACTCAACTCATTCATCATTAAATGTCAAATAAATCTGGAAATGCACTATAAGAAACGTTTGCAATTTGATCTTCAGTCGACTTCCACAATAATGGTATTAACTTAAATTTACGCAGTATTTTTTACTAAGTTATAATATTAACTTTTGTCACTACAACTTGTAGGTAACTCCTTAATTATGATTTTTGGGATATTCATCTCATATCAAAGTTCTCTTAAAAGGCACCATTGCGAAGTTATAAAAAAAAAACAGAGCTAGTAAAGTCCAAAATCAGTATAAATTCAAATTTCCAAAAATCTTAAAATTGAGTTATCTCAAAACTAGCAAATTTGAGTTACCTAGTGGTAATATTGAGGTGACGATATGATTACTAAATTTATGTACAGGCAAAAACTCGGTTTAATACTTAATTTTTAAATGGAACAAAGCAATTTTATCTGTCAATCGGTCTCCACAGATCGTTGAAATTGTATGGCATACTATGTATGTTATTTCTTAAGTATTGTGTTATCGTTGGGAATTTTCTGTTTACATTAAAATAAAAATTGCAATTAATGCAATGATCAGTAATTAACTTGATTCACTTTTACTGCTGCATGACGGAGAAATGTCTTGCATTATTTGCATCGCCTTCTGTGCTGTTGAAACTGTGATTCTGTTGACAATAATCATCGTCGTTAACAAGTAACTCGCGCATGCCATAACGTTGCCTGTGTAAATGAAATAAATTAAATGTAATTTATTTAATTAAATAACAATCATTGGCAATTAAAAGAAAAACTTACTCCAAGTGTGATCTCCAAATGACGAGAGCAGCATATAGACCGATCGAAATCAACGCCACAACAACCAATATGACAGTGAGTATCATATGACTTTGTTGAATGATTTCCCCGCCATGTACTTCAATATTTTCTGCAATAAACATGTCCGTATCTACCGAAATAGCAGGTCCTCTGATAAAAAACAAAAAATATTTTCTAGTTCTTTGTCAAGATATTCAACCTTATCATCGAAGTCGTACTTCGAATGTCGATTGACATGAATGAAAAATCGACAACCGAATTAAGTCGATCATAACCTACCTGAAACGTTCTTCAATTTCAATATTTTCCTTCTTAATATTACTTTCATCTTCGAGTATTTCAAAGTCGTACTTTACAGACTCCGCACGGTTCACTATAGTCTCTTCACGTGACTGATCTTCGTCACGATGTACGAATGGTGCTAAAACTTTAGCGTTCGACAGCTATAATTGAATACAAAAAATAATAATTAGTTTAACATTTAGGCTAAGGAATGTGTAAATCACTTCATGGACATAAAATTTTAATAAAATTATGACCAAACTTAACTGATGATTTAATAAAAACATTCATAAAAAATCACAAAAGTCATAAAATCAATATCATTGAATATAAATATTACGGAATAGCCAGTATATCGTTTCTAAGTATATTAAATTATCCTTGATATAAAACATATTTTGCGTGTGAAATAATTAGTTAAAATTTCATGAGTTAGAGCAGAGCGGTGAAATCTATTTTCCCGCATGCAGGAATTGGGAAAAATAGTAAATAGAGTGAAAAAAGCTTTTTGATTTTACGCAAAGCAGTTCCTTGTTCCCTTGCTGCGTGAACAGGAAAACGAGCTAGTGTAAATTTTTTTTTGTAATAGGAGTGTTCGTTTAGTTTTCTGGGATTAATCCTGTAGAACTGTCAAACGCGTGAGAGCAAGAAAATTACGCTCCTTTTTTGGAAAAAATGGAATTTTTCTCAGACTGTCGTGCATTTTCTATTGCAGTTTAAGAAAAATTCGCCGGGAATATTTATTCACGATAACCCCCAAAGTAAAAAGTAAACGAACGCACAAAACCACTTTTCGTGTCCAGAAATATACGTGCTTTTTGACATTTTATTTGTAAACAAATGAAAGTTTTTTTTTAATCAAATGCTTGCGCATTTCAGCAGCAAAATTTTTTTTTGTATTAAGAAATCTTGTTTTCAATGGTTTCAAGCACAAATATTTTCATATTGCTCATTTTTCAATTTGAAAATAATTTTCATAAACAGCTGATCTGATTTTGGCACTTTCTACATTTTTACCCGAAAAAATTCTTCGGGTAAAAACTAGCAATTTAGTACAAAGAGAGAACTCAATTAATCTCTCATTTTGTACTAAAATTAAAGTTTTTTTTGGTGTGAACGAACGCTTTTCGGATAAAACTCTGCTATTTGGGCAAAAACTTGCTATTTGGGTAAAAACTTTTTTGTAAACGAACACTCTGTAGCAAACGGATGGATATATTTAGAAATAGTCGGTACCATACTCATGTTGGCCCTATGCTCCTCCTAGGAGTTAAAGGAGAATACATACATACATACATACTCATGTTGGAAATATATTAAAAGTATTTAAGTATTTTTAAGATACATCTATGCACGACATTGTAAAATAAGCCACATTGAAATATTGCCTCAGGTTTCCCTGAAATCGTCGGTTGAATTGTTGGCCACGAAAACCACTTCTGTTTTTGTCCCGTGCTACTGCTTTGGTTTTTTGCAATTATCTAATAAACAAAAAACTGCCCAAAATCAAACTTTGCACCAATTATAGAGTTATTTAAGGGCTATAAGTTAAGCCTATTGTCAAAATAAAATTTTTTTTATTTTCAAATGTGTTCGACGGTCCCGTGCGGCTCCATTTAAAAGCCCCTATATCAAAAAGTTGCGAGTACTTGCTTTTTTTTGGGTACCTGCAGATTTTGCGAGAAAAAATTAAGCATCGGTACAAACTATTATTTGACAAATGTCAAACTTATTTGAAAAATAATTTAAAACACTAATAAGGGATTATTAAAATTTAAAAATACATTTTAATCGATTCTGATGTTTAATTACAGGGATCGGCGTAAATGTCAAAATTTACTGCAAGCACTGATTTTAGACAGTTTTTGCTGAGCGTACGTGAAAAGAAGCAAAGAGCAAAAAGCTTAAAAGTTTCCTGTAAGTCCCGCATTGATTGTAGTTGGGGCATAAATTAAGGGCTTTTTATAAAGAAATTACATATTTCATTAAATTAAGTATGACCTGTTTTTTTTTTGCTAGAGTTTTTTTGTGGGTGTAGTTTCAAAATAGTACAATTTTCAATAGGGGTACGCCAATATGTAATATTTGGAATTTTTCACATCGAATTTGTTGTTTCGTAAGATAAGATTAATTTTGATTAAAATGAGGTTTGCTACTAATTTAAATTTAATCATTTGGACATTTTCCACGAATGTGTAAAGCTGTAAATAACAAAACACGAGCACGACAGACAAATATTTTTAGAACGTTCTGGAAAATATCAAAAGATCGCTGACCGCTAAAAGAAAAGTATAATTTTAGCATCAGATTCTGTTGAAAGCTTTTAATTAAAACCAACGTTCATTTATGTGCATTAAAATTAAAACGACAAAAAAAAAAATGGCTTCCTAATTTGAGTCCTTTTGAAATCCTAAACTTAACATAGCATAATTGCTTATGGCTTTCTATGTACTTTATGAAAACAATACAGATTATACAAAATACAAAAATTCTATTTGCAGAACATCACTTATTAATCAATTAAAAAATACTGCCTAAACGAAAATCGAGCAAATTTAAATATTTGTTTGGGTTGCTAACGCAACGTCATCGAGATTCCATATAGTGTGCTAAAAAAAGTTAAATTCCGCGAATCATTTAGTTAAATGCTTGAACGTAAAATGAGTGAGTCACTACACAAGGTTGGGTAAATTTTCAACGTCATTTTTAAAGAGACATTCATGGGAATCTCTTTGTCATTCGTGATTTACACAATATTTAACTAACAAACAAAATTCGATTGTAAAAATATATGTATCTGTGGGAAAAAAAATTAAGGTAGTTATTATGCTTATAAGATTCTCCAATTTGTGAGCTTACAGTACAAGTTATCGTTGCTCAAATCGATTTCATTAGATTTCAGTAAATTTTATATTTTCAACGAGCCGTGCATTGAAAAGGAAATCTTAACGCGAAATTGGCACTAGAAAAGTAAAACGTTTTAACACATGTCTTTACAAAATAATTTGGAATTCATTCAGCAGAAAAAATTCCACCAAATGTAAAAATACCTATAGACACTTAAATTTTGATGAGCAAAAAAATGTCTGAGTCAAAGAGCGCACAGATAAAGCTTGCATGTGTACATACCACAGCTTGTGATTTTGCTCCTCCATTAGAATTATCTTTATTCAGGTCACTCAATTCTTCGAAGGTTTTTTTAGTGTCAAGAACTCTGGGTGAATCCAACACAGGATTTGAACTTGCTAGAAAAACAAAAAACAATAGTTTAATTATAAAAAATCATAAATTTTTTATTTGTAGCTACAAATATACATATATTATAAAACTTAATTATGTAGAAGTCGTCCATAAAAGAAGTCGTCCATAAAAGAAGTTTTCGGACGGGGTTATAAAATTGAACAGAAATTGAAAAACGGAAAATGGGGTAACATATTCCTAGGTAAACGTTCTTTAGGGATCTGGAATTCGGAAAAATTCAAACAACCGTAGTTTTTCCCAGTCGTTCCAACTAACAAATCAAAACCTCGTAGCACATGTACATGGAGCATTCCAAAGTTGGTACGGGACAAATCGTACGCATTTTTTGAGTTTCAAAGTTAAATTAAAGACAAACCAGAACGTTATCAAAAAAAGCATCTAGTACATTTATTTTGTGTGATATAGACCTATTAAAACCAATTATTTGTTCTTAATAAAATTTATAGATAGTGAGTAATTAATAAGAAAAGAAGTTCGTTTGTACGGGACAGCCCAAATCTACCATACTTTCCATTTTTTGACTTTGTAGCAAGTTTTTAGCGAAATTAATAAGCTTTAAAAATTAGCAAAAATATTTTTGGATAGACTAAGGGCCAAGGTATAGTAAAACAATAAAAGTTTGAAAAAAAATTTATTTAAATGAGAGTTATTAAATACAAATTAAATTGTTTGTACGGGACATTTTCGTTTGTACGGGACTCGTACGAAATACATGTATATTTAGCTAGTTTTAAATCATTTTTTAAATGAAACCATAACACTATGATTATCCCAAACGTGTTTCTTGCATGTTACTTGATGGCCATTAACAGAAATTTAATGAACTTTTGATATTCCTGGGATAGGCTCATGGCTGAACATTTTTCATTTTTTAAGCTACTTATTTCTGATTCAGAGATGAAAAAATTCTCGTAGAGGGTACTAAAGTGGCTGCTAGTGTCGCGAAATTTTTTGCGTTTTTGATAACGGCACATTCTCTTCGACTTCGACCTTTTTGACTTACAAGTCGTTTCACATTACCCCAGACTCCGTGAATCACGCCTTTGGGATGTGTCCATAAGTTAACTACATAGATGCTGTTTAAGCATTACGTAATCAGATTTTCAATGATATAAGCAAAAATTAACAAATCGTGAACACGAACCCCTCTCTTATGATTAGACGTAAGCAGTTTTTCAAATACGAACAAGAATTCGGGAACTAAATTATTTTTATAATTAAAGCAATAGCGGCCATACGGAAATTGAAAAAATCCTTGACACTTTAAATCAATTTTAAGGGCTAAAGTTAGACTTTAATATAAATATTTTTTGTCTTACGTAAGAATTTTATCGGCCTCTCCTCCTGTATAAGCAACAATAAGCAAATCTTAAACCACTCCCCACCTAAATATGCTTACGTTATACTTGAACGGCCCTATATGAATACCATTTCATTTTATTTATAGCAGTTTTGCTCATATCTCATATAATTAAAAGTCACAATTTCTTAAGTGCATATACATAATAAAGCCCCCTGAGACTTATAGTTCATAGCAAAGCAGTAACCAACGGTGACCGTACCCATATCGATAATTTTTAAAGAGTTTTTTCAACAACATTAGAAAAAAATTAATAGAAATCTTAATAAAATAAATATTGTGTTTGTACGGGACAAATAATAAGATAATAATATTATCCTTTAGGCAAAATAAAATCCGAAAATTACTGCACTTTTTAAGAGTACCCAAGTAACTAGCTTTAAATAAAATGCTAGTAAAATTAAACTACTATGTGTGTGGACAGAAAATTAATTACATCGATTTGTGCGTTTGTACGGGACACCCATAACTGTTTTGTTTGTTGCGGTATAATATAGATGTTTGCAAGAACACTTTTTTGCAAATACTATTTATCAATGCACTAGTCTATGACCTAAAACTTAAGATATAATTTATAACGTAACTCATCATGGTTTAATAGAAAAACAATGACGAATATGATCAAAAATATACCTAGTAAAAAAAAAACTTTGGCACTTTCTTTAACTGTAAAAAACTGAGCCTAATACCAAGATTTTAGTATGAAATCAATTTGGAAAGTAAAGTTTAATCCCACTAGAATATATTCGATCCATTAAAACATTTGAAAAATAAATCTGAAACATCTGCTAAAAAATACCATTTTCACTGGAATGCTCCACATATATTTTATTCGAATTCAATTTTCAGATAACTCACTTTATCGCTTAGGCTTCAATTGAATAAATATTTTTTGAACTTGAAATAGGTATGGAAATTTGTAAAGAAAATGTTGTAGGTGCTTTATAGAGTAAACAGAATTTTGAAAACAAACAAAATATGTTGCGAAGAAATATTTACGTTATGATAAAAAATAATTTTATTTTTTTTAATAACCGTAGTAAAAGTGAATTTCGTAGATTCCATGGAAAACGAATTATAACTAAGACGGATTATAAGTAATTTTTAACATTATTAATTGGTTCTTACAGAAAGCGCAATTTTTTAGAAAACATTGGAAAATATACGATGATTAGAATTAACCCTTTCGGTTATTCTATGCCATATGGCGTGGTCGCTTTCAAGGTCTGTTTAAAGTCAAAAAACTGTAAAGGTAATTTTTTTATTTTTCTCGACGTTTTGAGTACCAGATAAAAAATGAGTTATGTCGATAAGTGGACCAAATAGAATGAATAACGAATGAACATCGAACATCGATAAGGTTATTCGAAAATTCTGAATTCAGGTAAATTTTATTTTGTTGACTTGAAATACTAATAAAATTTACTAGAAATTAAGTAGTACGAACCTTATTTTTTCTCCTTGTGGGCTTTCGTTTAGTAAAATATTTTGAAAGTTTCTTAAATATAAAAAAAAAAACATGCTGCTCTTAATGCCATCATATTTTAAAATAAACAGCATTTAGAACAAGTGATATTTGATAAAAAAATAAAAATAAAAATTATAAAAAATCATAGACCATAAAAGAGTTTATCGATAGGTGTTCATTTATTAAAAAAAAATTAGTTTATCAAAAATTGAAATTGATATCATATCGTTGGGTAGTGATAAGATTTGAGACTTGAAACATTTTTTCCAACTAATGCCAGACTGTGATTCATAAACTTTTATCATAGTTGTCTTTTTCCAATGCTATTTAGGCAAGTATGGACAAAAGTCTGAAGAACAAGTATTTTTATTGAATTGTACAATAAGTTCAAAATTTAGGCTAATCTTCATGCTTTATCCGTATACAAATGTATAATATGTCATAATTTAACTCTGAAATTGATTTACTTTAAAATTTTTCTCCTCTTTCCATACATTTTTACTAATCTTAAAGTGTCAGCTGTCAAATTATTTTTTTCTTTTGGTTCTTGACACTTCACTGCACGAATGGCGCTAAGTTCAAATCTTGCGTGAACTATGGGACACCCTTATATCTCTGGAACAAGAAATCATAGAAACATGGCGATTATACCAATAGAAGCGTATTTAAATTTTATATGTAGGACTAAAATCCTGGAGAATTGTCTTATCTCGACTTAGGTTGTTTTGTCAAAAGTCCGCAGATATGTATTTGCGCTATTTCCAAATTCTTTTACATTTATAAAAACGTTTTTTCTGTTTTGCAAATATAAAGAAACAGCAAGGCACATGATTAAAATACTTTATACGTACAAATTGCAATAAGTTATAATAAATCGTCAATTTGTTTTTATACCCTACACCCAGGGTATATTCACTTTGTCCTTCCGTTTGTAACGCAGAGAAGGAGGCGTGGCAGATATAGATCAGCGTCACCTCTTGAGTCGATATAGCCATGTCCGTCTGTCTGGCTGGCTGGATGGCTGGCTGGCTGGGTGGCTGGCTGTGCGTGGAAATATTTTTTACGAAAAAACTAACCATGATAATTCAATGAAATTTGGTGGGTTGGCTTTGTCGTAAAAGATAGCTCGTGGGATTGAAAATGAGCAAAATCGGTCAATGGACACGCCTACCGCCCATACAAAAAATATATTCAAAATGCAACTTTAGGAGTATTTTTCACGACAGTTCAACCGAAATCTATATAAGTATAAATAGGCAAACGAAATCGGTTCGGTCCCTGTTTCTATACCTAAATCTCAACCGATTTGCTTGATTTTTGTTTTGTTGGAAAGGTTGTGAGGAGAAGCAGTGCATAGGACTATATTTTTTTTAAGTGGGCGGAGCCACGCCCTTATAGAAAAAACGCTATCACGGCTAAACCGCTGCATCGGTTTTAACGAAATTTGGTATGGAGATAGGGTTAGCACTAAGGACCGATAATATGACCATAATGTTTTTCAGTGGGCGGTGCCACGCCCCTAAATGGAAAAAACGCTATCACGGCTAAGCCGCTGCATCGGTTTTAACAAAATTTGGTATGGAGATAGGGTTAGCGCTAAAGAACGATAATATGACATAATGTTTTTCAGTGGGCGGTGCCACGCCCTTAAATCGAAAAAACGCTCTCATGGCGAAAATACGGCATACGATTTTTATGAAATTTGGTATAGATATAGATTTAGCACTATATAGCACGAAAGCATGATTGATTTTTATGAATTTTGGTATAGAAAGATATCAAAAACTGTTTGCTCTTTAGTAGGAGGTACACGCCTCTAAATGGAAAGTGCGATATTGCAACTTAGCTGCTGCACCAATGCAGATTACCCGAACCCTAAGGAAGAATAGTAAAAGCTTTTTGTGTTTTATCGACCAAAGAAGGGTATAAAAACTTTTTCCTTTATTTTATGGTCAAATCGAAATGGTCGAATTTCGGCCACAAGGCAAACTCTAGTATACTTAATTACTACGAATTATTAGAGCAAACTCTGAGCAAAATTTGGGTGAAATCGGACAAGAGGGCGTGGCACCTCCCATACAAGCAAAAGCTTCAAAACGCTATACTGAAAGAGTTTTTGGGGATAATCTAACTTAATTTCACTCAGACACTAGCAACTATAAATGCAAGCTCTCAACAAAAACTGGGTGAAATCGGACAAGAGGGCGTGGTACCTCCCTTATAAGAAAAAGCTTCCAAACGCTATACTTAAAACGTTTTTTGAGATAATCCAACCGAATTTCAATCAGACACTAAGAACTATAAATGCATGCTCTGAGCAAAAACCGGGTGAACTCGGACAAAAGGGCGTGGCACCTCGCATAAAAGCAAAATTTTCAAAATACTGCAGTGTAGGGTATTTTATGTTTGGCCAGGCCAAAGGTTACACCCTTACTAGTTTGGCTTTTAAATTGCACATTATTTTCAATGAATCGCTTAAAATATGCATAAGATATTTTAAGTAATTTATATTAGTTTCCGAAAGTGGGTCATTTACAGAGCTCTTACTAAATACTGTTAAGAAGGACCAGGTGCAGAGATGTGGAAAAGTTCGAAATACGTTTATTTATTGGGTGTATGCATGAATTTCCATCGTTTTTTTATTTTTATTTGAGACTTTATTTAAAGAAAATGGTACAATGTATTTTATTCAAAGTATTGCCCATCGCTAGTCACTACTTTTTCCCATCTTTCTGGCGATTTATGGATTCCATCCCAGAAAAACTGCGCCGGCTTGGCGGCCAAAAACGAATCGAGCCAATTTTCGATATCTTGAACTTAAGTGAAGCGTATTCCTGATAGGGCATTCTGCATCGATTAGTACAAATGGTAGTCTGATGGTGCAAGGTCTGGGCAATAAGGCGGGTGAGGCAAAATTTCCCATCCGTTGTTTTCCGTTGTTTTGCAGGTAATTTTTGACTAGGGCAGCAATATGTGGCCGAGCGTTATCGTGGTGGAAAATGATTGATTCGTGTCTGGTCGCATACGTTGGCCGCTCTGCCTGGATTTTCTGCTTCAATCGGATCAATTGTTGAGCATTAATGGTTTGGCCACCTGGCAACAGTTCATAATGGATCACACCTAGCTGGTCCTGACCAGGACGTTCTTTGTCTTCGACATCAAAATCACCACTTTTAAACCATCAAAACCACTCATGACAGCTTGATTCAGCTGGAGCATAGTCCCTATAAACTTCTACAAGAATGCGATGACTTTCGGCAGCTGCTTTCTTTAATATATAGTAGTGAAGTAAAACTTCCCGCAAATGTTGCTTTTCCGGCACGAACTCGGACATTTTGGAGCACAGTAAAATTTATTGGGCGGGTGAAAATTTTCAAATCTAATGATGCAAAGTTGTTGACAGATGCCTAAGCTTCAGATATGACGTTTCTGATCTAACATTTAAGTCACCATGTATTGATGGCGACATCTTTTGAAAAACGATGGAAATTAATGCATACACCCATAAAATGTAAATACACAATGCAAAATACCTATTTCCATTTTGGATTTGAAATAGCTTTTTTTAAAAGGTATTTGTATTTCATTTGAAAAAACAAGGCACCTTACGAAAAGTGTGTTAAATGCATAGCATTGTCTATGGAAATACGTGTGAATATTTTCAGAATTTTCTGAGACATCTTACAATTTTCCGAAAATTGGTCCAAAACAATATAATACATTCCAAAAAATTCCAAAAAAACTCACGTATTCGTTAGATGATTCTAAGCATTTTATGCCTTATGAACTTTTTTCGTAAGATGCCTTGTTTTTCTCTACTACTGAAAATGAATTGCACGGCATCCTATATTGTTAAAGACTTTTGAACCAATATCGGTCACCCGAATATTTTTTTTTTCTGCGATATAGTTTCTAGACATGTGGAGAGCGCGCACATATTTTTTATAGTTTTCTCAGAGGCGGATAAGTTGCTTAAATACTTATTAAATTGAAATACTTATAAATAAAAAATTATGTTCCCAAAAGAAAAAAAAATTATTATTTACTTAATTTTTCTTGCAAGCCTTTTTAAGTTTTTACGTTGAAATTCTTAGGTGGCTCACTCGAAAAATTGTTGGTCATTTTTAATAAAAACAAGTCTACATACCTGGATTGATAATAAAAACTGCTATTGCTAAAATCAACAAAGTCAAGGTATTCGTAATCATTTTACAATGAGACAGAGTTAATTCCTTTCGAAAAAGTTGTTCAGATATTTAACGTGTTGCTTTTTTCTTGATCGACTGATACGATTTATACGTTTTTTTAGTAACTAGTTTTATGACACTTCGTTTTTAGCAATTTTTTTCGTTTCGTTTTGTGTATTATTTTCCAAAAACAGTCTTTGTTGTAGTAAACTTTCTTTATTTAAATTGAGGTTGCACTTAATTTTTTATTTTTTATCTACAATATACGTAGATACTTTTAAAACATGAATTTTCGAATTCTTCGTCGCGATATCAACATGCGAACTGCTTGAAAGGTGCGAAATGACTGAAAGAAAAAATTTTCGCACTCGCCCAACTTGTTTCGTTTGTGATTGTGGCTTTGTGCAACCGGTTTGCGGTTTGTCTGTGTGGTTCTTATTGCCACTGGGCAAAAATTGTACGATCTTCTAGCATAAGCAAAAACAAACTTCACAAATAATTAAATAAAGTTTAATGTATTTAAAAATTAAAAAATTTGTGCATATTTAAAAACAAAGTTAGATGTGGGGTTTGAACCAAGCTCCCTCCAGGGAATCAAAACTGGCACATTAGATCGTTGACCAAGTGTCGAATTTATATGTTAAAAATTTTATTGTCTTAAATCATGAAGTTTTTCTATGTAGAGAATTATTGAAATAAACAAAAAAAAAAAAATGATACCAATTTCATTGCATTTAAAATGTTTCTCTACCCGATTATTCAGAAGCAAAAGTTTGCAGTTGTTTCAACTTTTGCTTTATGCCAGACGTTGTTTTTCAGATATTTTGTATGGATATGGCAGGTATGTATACCTCGTTGTAGACTGCACCAGAAGACATCTTTTAGTGGGCGGTGACACGCCCCACAGTGGGGTATTAATTCATCCAGACTATTGAGGGTTATAATAACTTATTTTTTTAGTTAATTATGCATAAAAAAGTAGAAAACTTATGCAGTTGCATATTATGTAGTGAAATTTTTTTTTAATAGCAATATAAAACGGAAATTGAAAATTGTCATCAAATTTTTACGCATTTACGTTTTAAGAATTTCTGTTTTTGGTGACCCTTAGTGAAATTTTTTTAAGAATATTTTTGTAGAACATTTTAACCCATTTTAACCAAGTTTTAGGAAAAAGGGTCAAGAAGACCCATAAAAACAGGATATAATGGGTTAAGGATGCAATAGAAAATTGTTTCTTGCGTGATTTTATGATAAACTTATGAAAAAAATTTTTTCTAAGATGTAGTTTAAGAGCTTTACAGCATTTTTTACAAAATTTTTTAAACATTAACTCAAAAAAACTTTTATGCAGTAAGATCCACAATTACCTGAAGTTGAAGTTCCATTAAAACTTTTTCCATAAAAAACTTTTTTTTTTAATAAATTTGTACTTTAAAAAAGCCAAAAAATTCCAATATTTCACAGCGCGCGAACGAAAGCAAAAAAAGTTGATCTTCAACCGCATATAACTTTTTAACTAGTAATGTTAGGTCAACAATTTTTGTTGTTTGTGACGCAGAATTTAATTATCTTTAAAACGGTATCAAAAAAAGCCGGTACTTCAAACATTTTTTTTTTTTTTTTGAATTAAATGCTTAAAAGCGCATACATTACCACTTTGTGCGCCCTTTAAAGAAAAATACACTCTGACGGACGTTTATGAAATTCGGAGCGGTGATAGACTGCATCGAAGGAGGAGTGTTCTCAACTTAAATATTTTTATAGACTATTTAAGTTCATTTTGTTAAAATCTGTTTTTTGTTTTTTTACAGGGTTTTTATTTTTTTACTATGTATTTTAAATTTTATTTTTATGTTGCTTTTGAAATAAAAGCGCTCTTTATTAACAGTTTTGATTGTGGTTAGGCAGTCTACTTATCCAGTTCATTTATTAGTACAATAAAATAAGCTAAAATATCAGCGAAGAGAAGTAACAATATTTAGTAGGTAATGAAAAAAATTCATGATCGTTTTTTTTTTTTTTCTAATAGGCTTACGACAAAACGAATCGAGTGACTAATTTTCAACTGCTTATTTCCTTCATGTTAATAAATGGTTTGAAGATTTTGATAACAAACTTTATTCTTTAAACTAAAATTAAAGTTTAAGTCAGTAATGAGTTCTTTATAAAAAGTTTTAATCAGTTGATAATAATGGCCAACTCAGTCATATTTTTCGTTTTGTCATACATGATAAGGCTATTAATCTTTAAAATGCATTTGGACTTTTTCCGATCAGTTAAGAAACAAAAAAGTTATAGCCGTTATAATTTAAAATTAGTATGCAATATTTTAATTTTTATGCTAAAAAGAAATTTAAAAAACGAAATTGTGCAGAATAACATCAGCTACAATTTTTAATCGAAGCTCTTCTTTATTTGACGCATCATTTTTAAGTTGTTCATCATTTACCGATTTTTATATCTTTGAACCCCGAAAAAGGGGGTTTAGATCGTCCGTTGAGCGGTGATCATTTTTTAATAAAGTTATTATTGCCTGATTAACAATTTCGACAAGTTTCAAGTTCACAGTGCTCCAAATAAAAGTTCTAATCTAGAATTTAAATTAATCTTTCTAAAGTAATTATGACTCAAAAAGCTCGAATCCGTTGTGCAAAATTTTTTACCAGTTATAGTTTTGCCAGGGGTGGGGGGCTCTGTTCGAAAAGTCGAACAATGGCGGTTTTGCACAATTCAGCTTAAGTATTGAATATGCATATCAGACATGATTCAGTGCACGATTTCTCGATTTGGATACGCTACAACCTTGTGAGGTTTGATCAAATAATGCGTAAGCCAAAAAATGGGGTAGATTGGATGATGTTAAGTGAAGACTTTGCGAGGTCAAAGTTCAAGAAAATGTGAGGATTATCGACAAATAGTCCCATGGCTGCCCAAGTGTCATTATTTTTTCCCCTTATATTTTTCCTAAACACATTTACGACCTATCTCCTCTCCTTAGGTGGCACCCGTGTAAACAAAAATATTTATGAAATTTTTTTCCCCGCTTCTAGGGCTTCCAAAGTGCCCCTGGTCGAAAAGATGGTAAACTAACCTGCATTTTCCCCCTCAACATTTTGCCCGAACATACCTATCTCGCTCTTTTTACCTACAGACGTCACTTGGTGTAAATTTTGTGAGAATCTTTAAGAGGCCTTCGAGATAATGCCGTTTAATATTATTTTTGTATTAGGGCCATATGTGTACACATTAAAGTAACAGTTTAGAAGTTATTCAATAAAAACCGGTTTTTTGCCATTTAAAGGTTTTTTTTTTTAATATCTTCTAAACGGTTACTTCAATGTGTATACATATGGCTTTTTTTTGTAGATCTTGTGATTCTCTACAAGATTGATGTTGTTGCTTTATATCGTATCACTTACCGTTCCGAAGATATCCTTCAAAAACCAGTATTTTCGAAACCTTAAAGGTTTTTGAAAAATATCTCTGGAACCATGAGTCACTCCAAAAAAAATTTAATACGGTGTATACAGAATCGAATTATCTTTTGAATGGTTTTTTATTTTTTTTTTTTGTATGACTCCTCGTTAGAGAGTATTCGCAATTTTAAAAGTAAAATATTTTAATATGAACTTATACGTAGCATTTACATATAAAAACTGTGCACAACTTTTTAAATTGAGTTATCTCCTAAACTATAAGCTACACGAAAACGTTGTTTACATCTTTACAAAGGAAATTTCCTGTGTTACAAAATTGTGGAGAAAAATTTTTCTGTAAATGTTTGCGCTAGCGAGATATTTGCAATAAACTGATTTTAGCAACCTTTGAGCCTGAATAACTTTTTATGCGCACAATGGACTTTTTACACATTATTCATCATGCTTTAGTAAAGATAATTCCGGTGAAAAAAATTCACTTGGAATTTTTTCGCAGAAATATTCTTATTTTCCTGGGCAATAAGTGTTGATTGTAAAAGTTTTTGTTCCCAGGAAAAAACCAAAAAAGTTGAAACGCTTTTAATAAAGAAACTATGCTTTTTAAATTCCCCAAGATGATGATAAACACATTTTTATTTTTTAAATATTAAGCATTTATTTTATCAACCGCATTCAATGTAAATAATCGTTTTTAGTTGCAAAAAGTCACATATTTATAGTAAATTTATTTAAATCTTAACTCGGAAACATATAAATAGAGTGTTTTATTTTTACATTGTAATTACAAACAAAACTACAATAATTTATTTTTTTTTTTTTGTTTTTGCTAACAATTTTATATATAATTTTGTAAACTTACAATAATTTGTAATGAAAATAAGGTGGTAACATACAAATTTAAATAAAGGTGTACAACAGAGTTTACATATAGTAATACTCATATGTATTTATTTTGAATGTTTTTTGTTTTAAGTGAAATTTGGTTTAATCTTTTTTAACTTCGTTTCATAGGGAATGCTGCTTTGTTTAAAATACTGATTTCAAATTAAATACACAAGAATTATGTATTGGGAATTTTGATTTTGTTTTTCTATAGTTTATACACACAGTATCTACTTAAAAATGTATATTTTAAACCGCAAAATAATTCTAATTACTGAGTTTTACGTATACTTCAGATAAATCAAAATTTATATAATCAAATGCAAACATAAAAGGCACTTCCTTTTTCCAAAAATCTTTAGTATAGTGTAGTTTACATTTATTTGAGACTACAAAAATTTGCAAAAATACTTTTCGTTTCCATTTTTACAATTTCATTTAAAGTATTTCAAAAATTTGTTTACTAAGTTTTCCTTTTCAATTTTTTGAATTAATTATTATTTGTAACTTTTGTTTTTGCGATTTTTTCTCTCATATTTCAAAAGGTTTACAAGTTTTTAGCACCCAAATTTTTATATGGTTTTCCACCGTTACGTTCCCATTCGCGACTAAATTCGTGCTCGAGAATTTCAGCGCCACGCTTGCGTGTTAATCCAGTTTCTTCAAGACTCAGTTCACACATTTGCATATCATCGATACCTTATGGTTGAGAAAATCAGTATGGCTTACTTTTGAATTCCTGAAATAAATACTAACCTGCAACCAATAGAATAGGTGGCTTATCTGCATGCAATTCCATTTGACGTGCGATCCATTGACCATCAAAGTGAGCATACCAAAGACCTCGTTTAGCTAAAAGTACATATTTGAGTTAGAAAATAGTGTTGTTAATTAAAAATGGAAACTATATATGAATCGTTATTTTTAAAATGGAATAAGGCCATAAAGGTGGCAAAAGTAGTGTCATAAACATCATGTGCCATATGCCATCAACTTTACACCACCAAGTAAACTTTCTGTAAAGATATCAGCCAATTGTATTACGATATTACTTTTGCACATTGAATGGATTATTCCACGTAAAAAGAAAACGGTAACTTTAAATAAAACACTTACTATTTTCAGCTGCATTTGCTCTCATAAAAGGAATACGGAAGTAACGATGTTGAGCTGTTGTAATTTCTTGTTTTGGCTGCGCTAAGGGAGGAGCTTTGAATGCTGCAAAAAAATTGTCATCAAACCCAGTTCTATTTATTTTTAAAATGTTTTAATTACCAGCCTCCATGACGCTCTTTGGTGCACGTTCATTCTCATCCATAGTAGTACGTTTGCGATTCTTTGCTTTCCATGCATGGTATACTTTTAGGCGACGATGGAACTCATGGCGGCAGGCCTTATCAAAATAGTTGATGCATTTATTTGTTTGTTGTTAAATAAATAATTTTGTTAGTGCAAGTAAAATAACTTACCTCCAGCAACTCAATATCACAGGATGTGTTGATAGCGTCACGTAACTCAGAATATTTCCACTTGGACAAATCATATTTCTGCTTGCCTAAGAGTTGCTGTTGGGCGCGCACATTTTCAGATCTAGATATTAAAAAAGACAGATACGTGTTAATTTTGGCATGAATACGGTATTATCTCCAATTCTATTATGTAAATCAATAAAAAAAAACTTAAGTCTTATGCAAATATGATGATGATTTGTGTTTTAAATGGGAAACGATATTCTTTAAAAGAATTTGTTTGCCCGCAAATTTAACTGAATGAAATGCCAATACCAATTTTCTCTTAGGCTCTTTTACAGCTACTACTTTGAGTTGAGCAAATTTCGTTATGAAAACAAAAACAATGAGAGTAATTAAAATATTTGATAGCAAGGTCTACATATTGTATTCTGACTCACTTATAGCAGTAACGAGATGCGAATGATGTCACACCTCGTGGAAAACTTTAATACAGAAAAATTTTAAATAAAAACCAATAACGATTATTTATTATTAGTAGTAAATTAGTAGGTATGTATTTATATTTAAATTTTTTATTGTTTTCAGGGGTTATTTGTTAATTTTTTTGTTCGTGTTCAAAACTGTTTAAAACTGTGCTTATATACCTGATAAGTTTGTTTGGACCCATGAGCGAACTATCACTTTGACCACTGAGAGAGGAGAGAAATATTTAACATTGTAAATTATTTTCAAAATAAGATATATACTTTTGTATATAATTTTGTACATAAACTATAAATAAAAATTAAACGTTTTACATTATCTTACAAAACAAAACAAAGAAAAGCAGATCTGTACAGATGCAAAACAAACAAAACAATCTTAAAAATAAAAAAAAAATAAATAAATAAAAAACTACTCATCGTATACAACACGTTTGTACAAAAATCATTAATTGTGCTCTGGCTGCGTTAACTTACTTGCGTATGACTGGTGGACTGTCATCCACTTGGCCATTAGATTCAGTTGCCAAACGCAATGCCAACTCGTGATCACGTCGTTCTTGCTCAAGTTGCTGACGATATTTAGCATCGTCTTGCGCTTCTTTCTCAAGCTGTGCCTGCAAAGCGAGTGCTGCTTTTCGATCTTCCTCTTCTTGCTTAAGTCGCTGTTGTTCTTCAGCTTTCCGACGTGCTTCCATTTCAGATTTACTGTAAATGAAATGTATTTAAAATTTTGTTTTACAAAATTTATAACTTAGTCTTTTTACATACATGCGTTTGGTTTCTTCTTCTTCACGCTTTTTGTGTTCCTCTTCTTCCCTTGCGCGTCGTTCAGCTTCCAAAGCTTCCTGCACCTTACGGAGACGTTCTTGCTCTTCAGCCTGTTGTTCTTCCTTTTATTATTTGGACAAAATGTTGGATTATAACACAAGTTAATGTAGTTTTTTTTTTTTTCAATTTAAAACTAGCATAACGATCTAAAATTAACTTAAGGTAACTTCCAGTATGCACTTTGATCTTATATAAGTCATAAGTAGCTTTACTTTGTAATTTTACAAAATTTATTGAGTCAATCGTATTATTCCATACAAATTTGGTAAAAACAAAGTACGATAGCTACCGGAAAAGACGAAACGTTTCGTTCATCACACAACAGATATAGCCCATGATTTATCACAGAAATATTGAGAGAAGCCGAGAATGTTGTACTGCCATCTTGTTCTCGATTGGTTTTGTTTTTTTTTTTTTTTTTTTTGGAAACGTAATACTATAAATAAAGTGAGTCGAGAAAAAAACAAAACAAATGGCAGATGGCTCAATTACGAAGACATTTCATGAAGCTGTTGCGCACAAAAAGAACGAAAGCTTTTTCATGATCAATGATAAACGGGGTGGATTCTTCGGCTAACCGCGTAAGCCGAAGCACGGGTTTTTTATAAGTTAATTAATTAAATAAAGCGTTATCATAAAAACAGTGAAAAATAAAATAAAATGAAAAAAAAACTATGTTATTTTGTTTAGGAACTTTTTAATGTTGTATAAATTAATATTATCAGTCTTTTAGTGTAGTGTTTTTAGTTTTAAATGACGCGTTTTCTAATGTTAAAAAATGAGTGTGATACCAACTGAGTTGGTAGAGTGAATTTGTGACATTTGTAGTATTATTTAGAGAACAATACCGAATGAAAAAAAGTTTAATTTTTTTTTTTTTTTTTTTTTTTGCAATAAAATAAAATGAACTTTAAAAAATATATGTTCTTGGACACATCACGTGGAAATTTTGGTTTCTAACCTTACAAATTAACTATAATGCGCCATCATTTTGTTTAATATAACACGAAATGAACAGTTATACTTTTTCGGTCGATTAAAAATAAAATGGTCAATTTTACCGTTCGTTGGTAATTAAAAAAAAGAACTTTTAAAGTCGCGCGAGAAAATAGAAAAACACCAGTCTTCCGTTCAGGATTTGGTATCGGCCTTCCGGATACGTACTGGTGGTACACGCGAAGGACTATAAAAAGGACCTAGAGTCTGTGATAGTCCTTTATTGATACCTATGCTGTTCGTAATGTTCAGCATACAATAAGAAGAAGAAGAAGATAAACGGGGTGCTATTGGAGTAAATGTCAAAACAGCCATAATATATTTTAGTCCTTTTTCAGGAAAAACGAAATTTTTTAAGCGCATATATGCATACTGAACTTCTCAACTTTGTTTCAAACTTAAACTTACCTTTAGCTTTGTATTAAGATCCACAGTCAGTTTATTCATGTTCGCCATAACCCCGTTGTAAAGATTATCAATTTCTTTTGATGTTATTTTGGTATTAGCCTTATGTTAATGCATGCAAATATTTAGATTTTTTTGTTTTTAAAATATATAAAAGTATTATTGTTTCTTTATAATGTAACTCACTTTAATACTTCTTGCAGCTGCATCGATTTGCTGATTTATTTTGTTAGCTTCGCTAAGCACCTCATCTCGGCTTGCTTTCAATCCATTAGCGATCTCAACCGTTTTTTTAACATTATGGCGTATGTTATTTATTTTTGAAATACCCAGAAAACGTGGACGATGTTGTTTCCTGGCCAAATGACCACGAACCACTCGCTGTATTGTCAAAACGCAGTTGTTGCGATATTTGATGCGATTTTTCACTATAAATAATATAATTTTATTCGGATTAGCATATGGGTTTTCATATTAGCGAACAAACTTACATTTAATCACACATACTGCCCCCAAAGCAGATTTCACCCAACGTGAACGTATCAGCCATTTCTTTACCTTAGCTACGATTGCAATCAAATTTTCTGGGTCAGATTTCATAATGCGATCAAATTCAACAAATTTGCCAGGCCGAAAGAATACTTTTGTTATACCAAATTTAAAATCTTTTGAACTAAGGTTCAGCGATTGCAACATGGCCTCACAAAACGTGCGTGGCGGTAGCTTGGCCAATTCAGGTGGCAAGAATGATTTGTACATGTTATAAAGATCAGCAAATGGCACACGTGATGGGTAGCCATGCTCCATCAGCTCCAGTACAGATATGGTACCTGAACATTTTAATTGCGCCAAAGCAAGACCACCTTCAAAATTTCGATCAATCATTCTGCTATTAGGTTTTATGCAGCGTATGAAGTTGGTACCCTTATGGAAATAGAAACAATTCACAACTTATTTCCATTCATAGCAAAAATAATCATTACAAAATTTGATGCCTTACATTTTTCTCTAATTTTTCCATCAGCTCGGCAAGTTGTGTTTTGAATTTGGAACCGACAGATATAAAATTAAGTTTACCGCGTGAAACATTACCACTACCTGAAGGAAATAAAGCCTTTAACAAAGGATTTTCACATTCTTGCACCAAGCCTTCTAATGAAGCATGTAGGGCGTCATTGTTCTTTTCAATAAACTGCTCCTGCAAAGTTATCATGGTGTTAATAATTAGAATAATTGCTTATTGTATTATAATCCAAACTTACAGTATTGTAACATACAGCTCCTGCAAAGTGGCGCACTAGAAAGCCTTCTTCATCGCGCAATGTACGATGTGCTTTTAAGCGTGAAGAACGAGGCAAGCCCAAACGATAATGATTTGTCCAAGCTTTGTGTACTTCAGTTGTAAAATGAACAGCTGATGGTTTTGGCAGCTTTGACTCTTCATCTAGCAGAGTATAAATTCCAGTGGCTTTCGATTCAATTAAATCAATAATATCTTGATTGTCGGTAAATCTAATTTCCGGAACATTTAGACCTTCTCGTTTATACAGGTCTTGTTCGTTTTTCAAAATATTGTCATTAAAGAATTTTTGCAATTTTTCATTGCAATAATTAATGCAAAACTGTTCAAATGAATTGACTGTGAAATACTCGAAACCTGCGATGTCCAACACACCAATGTAAAAATGAGATGCTTGAAATGGAATACTCTGGTTAATAATCGATACAATTCGGTCAAAAAGACGACTATAGATGGCTTTGGCAAGAGCATCACGTGCATTGTTTGCTTCATAGATCTTTAAGGCAACCCTGTTATAGCAGTAAAAATATATAGAATGCAATCATAGCTAGAATATATCATATCCTGTACTTACATAATCACTGTGCCCTTAATGCCGCCACCTTTACTTTGCATAACACGTGACACAAGCGCTTGCCGCAATTCAGATGGATCAACTCCTAGTAGACGACATGTTATATTCAGCGATTTTTCTGAAGAAGCCGAAACTTCGCAACCACCTCGTGCATCATCTGCTATTTCCTCAAAGGTTATATTGCCTAAGTGCAATACAGCGGCAACAAGTGAATAAATTTCCAATTTTGATGACTCATCTAAACCAAGACGTCCCAGCGCTTTATCTAGGTTTTGAAAATGATTATAGTCATCTATAATCGGATCTCTGAGAGGACCCTTTTGATGATGGTCAATGGATTTTTGCGCCATCGGTATAAGTTGCTCAGTTTTAGTGTTTGAAAAATATTGAGTGCAACCCGAAAGGTACTAAAAAATATAATAAAAATAATTAGTTGTCAAATAACATAAATTTGTTTTATTCTGCGACAATTCTACGAAATTAACGAAATTAGGTTAATGTCCCCACTTAGTCCTTCAAACAAAAGGTACATACATCTTCATATCTGATGACAAATAGGAAACCAAAGCAATTCAAAGTGACGAAAAATATAGATACCTTTGACATATTTCTTGTTCAACTTGTTTTGTTTCTATAGCTGAAAATTTGCATTTACTTAATATGAATATTTGCTTTTGAATCGCTTTCATTTTTTGGAAAAAAAGAACTGAAGTCTTCATAATTGTCATAATGAGATAAATATGAACGGTACATATGCAAGAGGAAGTGAATTTATTTATTCTTACTTTTATTAGAACGACTCTATGATGAATATTCAGGCCTATCATTGAATCCATCGTAGATACGAATTTCGTGAGATCTACGAAAATGCTATTATTGATTACAAGAAATTATGAACGTAACTTCGAAATTCGTGGAGTTTGAAGTACTTCATTAATAAAATTATGATATTTCTTCGGTAGTCAAATTTATTCGTCGGAAATTAAAAAAAAATTTGAGTTTCGGATGGAGTAAGTGATCCCAATCGACGAATTTTGAATTCACGTCGTAGCAATTCGAATTCAATGATAGCACTTTCGTAGATTTCACGAAATTCGTATCTACGATGGATTCAGTGATAGGCATGATTTATTTTGATTTTATGAAACAAAACTATTAGATTCACGAATGTAATAAATTTTAATACTACGAATGTACTTTCAAAACTATAAACTGAATGACAAAATTATGGTTTGATTTGATGTTTTAGTTTTAGCAATAAAACTATTTTACTCCACATGAAAAGCTCTCTTCAAAATATAGTTTTAAGTTAAATTTTGTCTATTTTTTACTAAACTTCTCTAATAACTTTAGCTTTTGACCAAAGCTTTGGACGCAGACTCTGTCGTTTGCATTAAAATGTAAAAATTAAATAGAAATTTAAAGAACTAAAACACAATTGCAGAACAATAGTAGCGAATCTTACCCGATATTCATCCGGTTTACCAAGACATAGTTTATCACGCAGCTGCTGAGGAGCGCCGGCAAGTAACATATAGAAAACATGATAATTACGCTCATCTGCACTCTGAGTGCAAATACGACTCTTTTCCAGTAAATAATGTGAAATGTATCCACCTACAACTTGGCATTTGGAATCATAATGCACCTCAATAAATTTACCAAAACGTGATGAATTGTTATTACGAGTGGTCTTGGCATTACCGAAGGCTTCCAAGACTGGATTTGCTATAAATAGATGCAAATAAAATAAAATGAATGAAGTAGTAAAAAAGAATATTTTTATGTTACATACCATCTAAGATTTTTTGCTCAATTGGTCCAGCGCTATCATGCGAGTGACACAAATATTTCAGCAAATACTTGGTAGATTCAGTTTTGCCAGCGCCTGACTCACCCGAAACAATGATCGATTGTGAAGATTTTAAAACTCGCATATCTCGTATAGCTTTATCGGCTGAAAATTTATTAAAAACAATATTGCTTCAGGAAATTTTCCAACAAACAGAATTATATTTATATGTACCAATCGCGAAAACATGTGGAGGCAATTCTCCCAAGGAACGTCCATTGTAGGTTTTAATTGTGTTGGATGAGTAGAGATCAGCTATTTCACGGTATGGATTGACAGCAATAAGAATATTCGCCACGTACGTCTGAAAATGTGTAACAACAAAAAACGAATAATTTCAAACAGCTCGAATCATCACTAATATACGTACATATATTTTATCCTTGTAGTAACGGGTTTTTAAATTATCCAAGAACGTAGCTTCGTTAAGAAGCATCAACTCACCTAAAGTAAAAAAACCAAATAATATGTCCAATTCATATAGTTAATGTGTTATTTGCATTATACGGTTAAGACATATTACATACATTGCTTTTATGAGTGGTAGACTCTTGGAAAACCATAAAAACTTGAATTATTTATTTTTATTCAATTAAGGGCCGGTTTCCCAATGTCCAGTTAAGATATTTTTAAACTAAAGTTTACTAACTGAAGCTATGGATATAAAGTTTCCGTTAAATTATTTAGATTTCAATAAAATTCCATTCGTTAACTTATGGTAAAACTAGTTGCCCGGAAGCGACTTCGTTCGCCCGTTCCCGATACCCTTTAAAAATGTATGTACCTAATCTCATCCATATCTGTCATACATTCTCAGAAGATCTCTATTATATAGCTTTATTGGACATTTTTCCAGCGGATGTTATTTGTGCCGGTGCCAGAATTTTTAATATTCCGGGCGATGCCGAGGGTATTTCAAATTAGAATTAATCCTGGAATCTCACCTGATAGCATGTCTTCGAAAGCAAAAAATCATTTAAATTGGATAACAGATTTTTGAATTATGGGATTTTAAACGAACCCGGACGAGTCCGAGGGTATTTCGAAATAAAATAAGTATATCCTAAAACCTTGTCATGCAAAATATCTAGAAAGGAAAGAAAAAATCATGCAAATCGGACGAATGGTTCTCGAGTTATGGAGACACACACAGACAGACAGACATACGTATTTTATATAGTAGTATGATATATCATCGGGTTAAAACTACAACTAGACATTTACATTTTCTAATGTTTTAAGTTTAGTTTACAGAAACATGACGAATAAACCGCGTACGTCCCTATCTAACGGGTTTTTTTTAAAGTCAGAATCTGTTTTACTTGTATGTTTTAGGAGCATACAAATATAGAATTAAGCGAGTCAAAAGTGAAATCGTCCAGACAATAAATCACGAATTTACCATAAAGTAATTTTATGAGTTTAAGGAAGTAAAAAACAAAATGTTAAATTACTTCTCGTAAATTTTTTTTTAAATGTAGCCAACTCTGTAAAGTATACTGCTACGACAGAATAATTTAACTAAAAAGCTTAAGTGTTGAATTCAAAACTTTTTATTTAGCTTACATTACAAAATACATAAATAAAAAGAGAACTAGTTCAAAATAATGTCAGCGATAGCAGAAGAAATCAGGTTGCATATTGTGCAAAAATTCATGTTTTTTGTTTTTCTCCTTTTTCAGTAGTTAAGTTAAGAGAGTTAAAAAATGTTCGCCACATTTCATATTTTTGATACAAGAACTTCAAAACTGTGGCCTCGCAGGGATCTTTTGCCCCCTTTTGATATTAGGATTCAGCACAGTTTTTACGGAAATAAACAAACATTTTTTTAATGGGTTTTTCGGTCCAAGTAAAAATTAATATACATGTGAAGCATTACTTCATGTATGAAAACCGATTAAAACAAACCTAGCACTAGGCTTTAGTGACGAAAGGAAGAAATTATTTTTAATTGAAAAAGAAAAAAATGTTTTCCGGAAGTTTGTTGCAAATATCAACATAGGTAATGTGGGTAACTATTCACATTTCTGATAAGAATTTGCTTCGACTCTTGTCAAAAATAAAAAAACTAGCTTAGAAACATTTTTCTGTTTGCCTTTCAATGAGTAATATGTGAAATATTCAGATATTCACTGTGAAAAAGGTTAAAAAATGTTAAGCTTGAAATTCTTATAAAGTACAAAGATGCATGTTTGCTAAGGAAAAACAATTAAATTAGTTAGAGTACTGGTTACATAACTTCTGTGTGTATATTGTAAAAAAATACATAAATCATTAGGTTAATGACTTACAGTTATCATCGTGATCCTGTGGACCATCGCACGATGAGAAAATGTCATCAACATGGCAGCTTCGTTTTTGGAATTTCTTATCAATAGGCGTGACTTCAAATTCCTTTGCTCCAATTTCACTTATACGACACTGTATATATCCTTCGAGAGGATCGCGCGCCCACACAAGTTGTGTGTCCATCTTGCGCACTGCAATAAAAAGAAAAGCAGAAAATCAGACACAAATAAACAAAAATTCTTTTCAATTAGATAGAGACAAGAAATTATTGAAAATTTAATAAAATAAAGGTAAAACAATTTTTATTGCTTCAGCTTATCAGTTTTGCGATAAAATTCAACAAAAGACAGCACCCATTACCTAGAGCTGAAATTTAAAACAAAAACAAAATGCTTAAACACTAGTGCGCACCGTCCCAGTATTGAAAATCAACTGAGTGTACCGTGATGCTAGTTAACACAGTGGGCTCAACTAACGCCGCTGCTGTGACGTTCATTTCATTGAGCAAACGACTAAAAAGGTTTCTCCTCACCGGTTTTGAGCACCATTAACGATGACGGTCAGAGACGAGGTGGATGTCAGTAACTCTTTGACAGCGAGGGAAATAGAGAATTCTTCTATGATGAAATTTCCCCCCTACACTATGGGCATTCTGTCCTTCGCACCACACTCTTTCTTCACTCGTTCATGGGTATTCTGACGAAAGAGAAAAAGAACAAGAGCCATAATTTACGTTAGTTGGTGATGACGGTTTCGTTGACAGTCAACGTTTTGTGTTATTACCCGTAAATTTTAATTTTTTAACTCTGTTATTTGGCGATTGTATGGCAAATTGTGGCTTTTTGCTATTGCTATTTTGTTCAATTCTATTTTGCGACGCTTTTGCTTTTTGTTCACTTCAGATCTCGAAAAGCAACGTACCTACTTGTATTCGAGAGTTTTTTTGCGTTTTTTTTTTTCCGTGAGTCATTTTAATAACAAACAAAATTAAATATCGCTCTAAATTCAACTAAGCACGAAAATCTACTGCCATGTTTTTACAAAATCTATATTTTTTTTTTTTTGGTACCAAAATTTTCATAATACAGATAGAAAAAATTAGTGCCAAATAAAGAAAAAAACCTCTACAGAGGTACTACTTAGGTACATAATACACGGTGATACGGAAGAAAATTATTTACGTATAAAAGTGTCGCTTAAATCGGTTTCGAACTTTGCGAAATCCTTTTAAGCCCTATAAACCATATACACTACCTGAAAGCTCTTACATAGAAATGTTTTCCCTAAAACGTTAGGGTGATCCAAGAAATTTTTTTTTTTCTGAAAAGAGGCAGAAAATCAGTTTTAACCCTATAACTCCTTAGGGGTACATTTTAGACTCCCCTCCGGGTGCAATTTTTTGTAAACCTAGGCCTCCCCTATTACCTCCCAGAAGCTTCGTAACCTTATGCAAATGTAACAACATATTTTTAATTGAAGAATTCCTAAAATACTTATTAAAAGGTATTTTTAGTATAACTTTTAACCGGGATCTGATAGGATTTCGCTAAAAACAGATTCTGAATCAGCAAAAAAAAAAAAAAACAAATTTTTTCATCGAAACCGATTTAAGCGACACTTATACGTAAATAATTTTCTTCCGTATCACCGTGGATATGCTCTTTGTATGAAACTCTACGCCCCGCTCCCGCCTTCTGTTGATATAAGCTGTGCAGTCATATGACACAGGGTAGTGCACAAATTTTAATAGGTTTTATTAAAGTTAAATTTTATGCGTATGCAAAATTTAAATTAATACAGTAAAGACTTGATTTTCGGAATAAGCTTTTGTCAACAGTTGTCCAAATGCCGTAATTTCCTAGTTAAGTTTTGATTTTATTTTCCAAAGATTTCCTGCCTTTATTTCCTTTGAGGTTTTATCCTTTTTGTAAACCAGATAAATTTTATAAAAAATGCCAGAAAAGTTGTTGGCGGTTTTTCCGGGAGATGTGTTATCAAAATTTTGATATATATCCATTTTGTATGAAAGCCATATTATTATTTTATTGCATTATTTATGTATACTTTTTGCATATGTGTTACATAAACATAATGAATTGTTAATTACTTTTTTGTAAAAAATAATAGAATAAACACAAAAAAACTTACTCTTTCGTAACGAAATTTTTCTGACACGACTGACACCATTAATGCCGGCAGAAGTGTTGCCATTAATGGATTAGAACTTACTATTATGGAGTATATTTTAACTCTACTCCAACGCCGTCTACATTTGGGATGTAGAAATACAGTAACAAACGCCAAAAATTTCTAAATAATATAACATTTTTAAAATAATTTTGCATTGATATTATATTAAAAATTATTTGATATATATCGGATATATATCGGATATAAATGGGAAATATATCATGATTGATATATATCCTTCGAACCCTGCAATTTACATATAGTTTAATTAGAGCCAAAATTTGTATTCATTTGGAAAGTCGAGGTTTTACTGTATTAAGAACTTTTGCAAGGAGAAATTGATTAACTTTAATTTAAGTATCGGAGCAAATTTATTCGATTTGTTTTATTTTCATTGTTTAAGTTAAGCTTTTAACTGAAAGCGCAAAATGCGATTGGAAGCCGACAACAAAAACAAAATATAAAAGCAGCAATTCGAAAGAAGGGCTAACCAAATGAGGTGCAAAATTGGGGCATTTCTAAGCAAAGCTTAAACAAATATATGCTGACTGGTCAAAAGCATTGACAATGGAGAGACTAATTTAAACACATTAAGGCCTTAGCGTGAAAAAGAAAGCAAAAAGAATGAGAGTGAGTGCGTGTCTAGCTGTTAGTCAGAAAGTGCTAAACGATACGATATGTATTGTTAGTGATACTCTTTAATGTGGAAGATATTGGTTAAACACAATTTTCAAGCATTGTTTTAATAAATTCATGTAGGAGTGATGCGAGAGAGAGAAATGTTCTCATGTGATTTAATCTTTCATTGCAAATTATTACAAATTTTTTACTCAATTTAACAAACGCTGTTCAGCAATTTTATCACACATTGAAAGATTGTAATCACCCTATTTGCTTTGATAACATTAAAAAGGGAGAATGATACACTGAGAAAAAAGTAGGTTTCCGTCAAACAAATTCATTTGGTAGAAAATTTAGTGAAAATATTTCTTAACAATTAACAAATTTTAATAAATAATAATACGCCTTTATTTAGAAGTCAAAGCGTTGTTTATTGGATCAAACATGATATTTGTTTACACGCAAAAAAATGATCAGGAAAAATTGTTTTTCAAATAGCACAAAGTGATAATAATCTCTAATAATTCAATAGTTTTACTGAATTCTCATGGAAAAGTAATGACACGAAAGTAAAATATACAGTTTAGTCTTCAAAAAGTACAGACATAAACAGTGAAAATTATTGAAAAGGGAAGTGAAAAGTTGTCGCATGAAAAAATACCAATGAGTTCTGCAATATTTGCTTAGAATACATTTCAATTATTAGGCGTTTTTCTTTTTTTTGTTCAGAGAAGAGCTCTGAGCTGAGCGTGAGCACGTCGAGTATAACCTGAACAGAGCACGCTCAGAGCGCTCTGATTTATTTATGAAACACACTTGCACATTTTTCTATTGAAGTCCGGTTAAACTGCCAAAAAAATCCAAATAAATTATTAAATTTATTTTATTTTACTTCAAAATAACCAGCACAGTCCAAAATGGAGTTTGTTTTTATTTTATCTTGTTTATTTTTCTACTTTCAAATGTCAATTTTGATGTGCTCCGTCTTTTACTCTGAATGCTAGGTCATTTCATTCTGAGCTCATAGAGCGCGCTCTGATTTCACTCTGAACAAAAAAAGAAACACAAATTATTTTTTGACAACTCAGACTCTACTCCGAACGAAAAAAGAAAAACGCATATTATAGCCCAGGAAAATTAGAATATTTCTGCGAAAAAATTCCAAGTGAATTTTTTTCACCGGAATTATCTTAAGAAATGCATGATAAATAAAGTGTGAAAAGTTATTAAGGCTCAAGGGTCGCTAAAATCAGTTTTTTGCAAAAATCTCGCTAATGCTAACTTTTACAGAAAAATGTTGGTCTCCAATTTTGTAGAACAGGAAATTTCCTACAAAAGTAAATACGTTAAAAACACAATTTAAAAAGTTGTTAACAGTTATGATACGAAATGCAAACTATGAGTTCATATTAAAATATCTTCTACTCTTTATTTTTGTTTAGCAATTCTTCTTTTTCCTTTGAATTATAAATAATTATACATATCTAGGATTTTATAAAGACATTTTATGTAGATACTGAATTATAAGTTATGAATAACCTTCTAAAGCATGTACAAGTCTGAAAAGCTATAGCTTAATAGTGCACTGAATAAATAAATAAATGAGGAGTCGTAGAAACAAAACTGAAATACCGTTTAACAGATAAATTATTTGCAAAAAACTGACCTTTGAGCAATAATAACTTTTCATGCACACACGACTTTGCAATGGACTTTTCACACTTTATTTATCATGAATTAATTAAGATTATTCCGGTGCCCTTCCGTCAATTCACTTGGAATTATTTCGCACAGCAGCTCTTTTATCGTATTTTTTTCCAGGGCTATTACTGGTTGAGATTGTAAAAATTTTTTCAAAAATAATTTAGATAAAACACTAAGCTATAGAAATGAAAGTGCTACAGTAGCTTAATGGATAGCGTCGCCTAGAAACACAAAGGTCTTAAGTTCGACACCATCAACATACTTTTTTTTATATTTTTATTTTTTTTTATTTACTGTTTGTAATCAGTGAAAAATACGGTTTTTCTTTACGGGAGCACAGTTACTGAAAAAATCAATAAAAAATACTGGGATTTTCAATGAATTTTTACGATTTAGTTTTTTCCGAGTGAGGCGATTAACGAGTTGTGGTAAATTCAAATAAAATATTGTATTCATTTAACAGTTCGGCTGAAAAGTTCGTAGCGTTTCTAAGAGTGGACGCCAAAAGATTTTTTTTCATATGATTTTCAATAAAAATCAACCTTCAAACGATAAGTATCAAAATTTGACAGCGATTAGATAACTGATTTGTGAGTCATAGCCTTTTGAGTAAAGCAATTTTTATTAAAGGAAAAATATGAATAAAAAGAAATTTCGTGTGTTAATGAAACACGGTTTTCAAATAGGGGGAAAAAAAAAATGCTGGCTTGATGAGTGTTATCCGGACTCCATCGGAAGCAACCATTTGAAAGTGGTTTGCAAACTTCTGTACAGGCCATATTAGCTTCAAAGGTGATGAGCGCAGTGGACGTCCAAGAGGTTGTTACGTCCATAAAATAATTTCGAATGATCGTAAAGTGAAGTTGATCCATATATATATGTCAAAGGAACGTATTAGACATATCGTGCATGTTTCTTCAAGACAATGCACCGTGATTAAAATGAATCAATTTACACCCTATTCTACCATATTTGTTTAATTTTCATTTCTTTTTATTTAATATTCCAAAGTTTTAAGCATTTCTCGTCTTTGTCGTCTTTGGTGACCCCTAATGAAATTCTTTGTGGGGTAAATTTCAAAAATAAGTTTTTTGTGGGTATTATACCTTGATTCTAAACGAAAAATTTCTGGTATAGTTAGTAAGGCTCATGCCGAGCATTTTTGAGATTGTAATAAAATAAATCGAAGTTGTGCGGGATCTCAAAAAAATTTTAAGAAATCTCAAGTCACTTTTTTGACATCCTCTTTCAGATTTTTTGCGAAATCGTGGAATTTCCAAAAAAATATTTTTTTTTTATATCAACTACTGTGTGTGAGACCAACCAATATTTCAAATAGGAACAAAGTTGGCAGAAGAGGAATTGGATCATCAAGGGAGATGCCATTTTGTTTTATGCTATTTTTATTTTTCCAACTGCAGGTATGCAACTTAAAAAAAATATCCGACTGGGCAAATATTCATTTCGCAGCTATTTGATGCTGATCATTAACTTCCACATTTTTAAGCAGCATATGTTTATGGAAATGCCGGAGGCACTAAAGACAGTGCAATACACGCGAGTACCTTGGAAGAACCAAGCTAAATTCTTAAGAATTTTTGTTTTCATTTTGTTTTACTTCTGCCTCTTCTTCGCACATAATTGCACTTGAGTGCAGCACACTCTGGCATGGCTTGGCATGGTTGATGATTGTTGGTGAATCCAAACGACATTGACAGTGAATGTCATCATTGCGTTTATAAAGGAAATGAAAGAAAGACGAAAAATACTCGTACACCCGCTTGAAAGAAAAAAAAATACAAGAAACAAGGAATACTTCATTTAAATATGAGCAAAACTGTCAAGTTCTTAGATAAAACAAGATTTGCCATGTGCAGCCAAGTGCAGTTTCTTTTTTTTTATACTAAAACATGCAAGTTAGTCAACTATCACACGAATAAGATTCATTAAGACTTTGTAAATCAAGTCATGTAATTCAACAGAAGACTACAAGAAGAACATGTTTCATCTGAGAGTACGTTAACGTCTAAAGTAATGCATATTCAATGCATCTTTAATAACTTTTTAAAAATGTTAAAATTTGTAACTGATCTGGAAAAGACTCAATAAATATTACTTATTACTTAATACGGTTTTATTAAGAAAAAAAAAAAAAATCTATTAATGGTTAAATAATTGCCCATTTTTATTAAAAGCGACAGCTTGAAGCTCGATCTATATATACGATTGTATCATACATGAAAAATGTAGAACCACCTTTAGCTAATATCTATCGTAACATGCTTTTAGTGCTCAACCACCTTTACCTTCATAACAAGATTATGCAAAGCTGAAATGGTTTTGGCCATAGGTCTTGCTTAGACATGTGATAAATGCAACAACAATGAAATACTCTACCATTCCCATTCTAACAAACTGTTATTTCAACTACAAGGCTCTGCATCAGACCAACCAACCATAGCTCATAGGTATGAGTAATGGATAGCCTTAACCAAAAGAATGAAGATAAGCTGCTGACTTATTTAATTCCAGTGAAAACAAAAAGGAATATAAATTAAAATTTTGAAAAGACAAGCAGCTAAGTTAAGTTCTGATTTTTTTAAAAATGCCTTATTTGGCTTAGATAATGGATGAACTAAAAATGGACAAATAAAGTTATTTGTTTAACTGACGTAATCGATAATAAAAACCATCGCGGCATTAGTGCGTGCGTGTAAATTGTTTTTGATTCCAAACAGCCCTAACGTTTAGCAAATTTAATGTATACCATGACGTTGATTGCGATACCAAGAAGGCGTTTTGTCCTTTTGACAGGCGATTTTACCTTTCTTCTAATCGCGTGTTTGTACCACACATTTGTTTTTGCATGCGGTTTATGTACAAAGCAGATTGAGTCTGCAGTCAATTTTAAAATTGGAAATTGTGCTGATATGTCATATGCAAAAGAAAAAAAACGTCTTATTGATTACACAGGACCACAAAATAAAAAATAAGTCATGTAGCAGAAAGTTGAGGTACCATACGGCATGGTTTTGTTTAATGGAACTACATCGTTTCCTGGAACGGAACCATAAGCCTGAAAACAGCGCATTCTCCAACTTCAAGCAAGGATAATTCAAAATCTGAGAGTGATAGCTAAATTCTGACCTCGGATTCGTTTTTAACACATCAAAAACAATACCGTATGGTACCTCAACTTTCTACTACAAGACTTTTTTTTATTTTGTAGTCCTGTGTTATGGCCGACGTGCAGTAGGCTTCCTAAACAACTAAAACCTACTTTTTCAGTGCAAGTTTAACTAATTTTCTGGAACTAATTATATAAGTCCCACGCCTTTTTGACAAAACTTACACAAAAATTTCTATGAGCTTTGCGAAATTTAACTCGTTTTCCGTATTTCACGATAGGTCTGTAAAAACAGACAAACTGCATAGAAATCTAGAAATAATTTCATGCATTCCGGCTGTCCGTTTTCTAATCGAGATATTGTGGATAAATTTAGTGTTTTTGCAAACTGTGCGCCCCCTAAGCTTCTAAATTTTCACATTTATTTTTATAATTTGTTAATATTTTTTACTTTTATTTGAATGCTCTACTTATTTTGTATAAAGGAGACAAATTTTAAAATTTTTAACTGAAAGAGATTTACAGGAAATAGTGGAGCCCAGTATCATCAAATAAATCTTTTGATTTTAAAACTTTTTACTTTTAACTTTCATTAAGTTAAATGACATATTCGAACAAAACAATAGCCGTATTCACGATCTTGTTGCATCGTAGCAAATGCAAATTTGCAAGAGTAAATAATTGTGAGCACACACTGTTGTAACTTAAATTAAAATTAAATTTAAAATTTATTTTATATCTTATTTTGATTTAAAAGAAATACTGAATAATTGTGCGTATTTAGAAAAAAATCACAATTTTATTAATTACATACAATGTGCTTAGTGCAAACATTACGTAGGAATCTTTGTTAATTAAATCAAAACGAAATAATTGAAATTTAATTGTATTTGTTTACATTTTAATTTCAATTTGTGACAAATACGGTGGTCAAAAACATAAAAGTCATTAAGCAATTGTGCCAATCACAAATGAAAAAAATAAAATCAGTCACAATAGACTATTGGAAATCAATCGTGCAATAGGTTTTTGTGTTGCAAATTTGGCCATGCTTACAAGACTCTTGCTTTTGAAAATTCAATAGAATTTGTTTTTGTAATTAAAAATAATTTTGCATTTGCTACGATGCAACAAGATCGTGAACACGGTTAATATAATACATATGTATGCACAGCTGTCTGGCTTTAAATGTTATGTAGTGAGAAAATATTAACGACTTCCAGTTAACACCGTATTGAGCTATTTATAAAATTTTTAAAAAAGTACACATAGTTCAATAAACGATATTATTAATTGAAGACAATTTCTCAATAAAATTTCATTATCACAAAAAATAAGTGATAAAAAAAGTATACTTTACAATTGCATTGAGATAAGAAATCTAACAATTCAATTTGCACTTAATTAATTTATATTTGAATTAGCCAAATGGAAGAGTAATGACACGAAACATCATTAAAAGAAACAAAGACTGACTCTGTTAAATCTAAAATTTTTTTTTATTTTTCTGAAAAACTTACCATTTTTTTGTGTTTGGTTTTCAGTGTTGGTGTAAAAATCCATTGTACAAGCTTAAACAATTTTTATTATATCAAAATTTACTGGTGTTTACGAGAACTTTTACCGTATGGTACGGCGACGTCACCACACCTTTTCAAAATAACAAACAAATAATTGTAAGGTTGAGGTTGAAAATTTTGTGTAACACGTTTAATTAGCAAAGGATTGAGATTCTATTACGTTGTAGCAAATTTTAATAAAGTATCTTTCGTTGTGATTATTAAAAATTTTCATAAATATCAAGAATAACTCTTCTCATATTCGATTCAATTTTATTTTTCCTTTTCAATCGTTTTCAATTGCAAATCACTCGAAATTCGTTGTAGAAAAATAAAGCAACACTTGAATGCTTCGTACGCTACATCATTCCGTGATTGGCACAGTAACTAAATCTAAAATCATCCGATTAAATTTTGTATCTTTTTATCTATACTCTGCACAATTTGCAATTTGGCATAGCGAAATAAAGCTTTGTTTTACGTTCTTCTTCGCCGATACAATACGATCTGCTCCGGTCGGGTTTTGTGTGTCAGTATGCTTTCAACCCGTTCGCATCGATGCTGCAATTTTGACCTACATTACACGCCTGGCATTAAATCTACGTGTAATTGTACCGTGAGCAACAACTACAACAACCACAAAAGCATCGCAGATTTCATCGATTTTCATTTTTTGACAGATTAACAATAACAAAAGCCAGGGAGTTTCGTGTAATTGGGGAGCACTAAAAAGCGTCCATAAATTAGCGACCGTGTGTAGCATATGCCTATTTCGACCCGTTTAATGGACTTTTTTGTTTGTTTCATTCACTTTAGCAATTTTGTACCATGTATTATTCCGTTATTATTTATATTATTCAAAAGAAAAAGCTTTTAAATGCAACCGATGCTAAACTTTATTTCGCAATGCTCCACATTTGACGTCGATTTTCATACTGAATCGCATTTGCAGTAGATGTGCATTGAATTGCAATTGCGAAGGATTGCTTGAGGACACAAGGATTTTTAATTTGAGGCATCTCAAAGTTTCATGTTCGTAAACCGCTTTCGATTTGCCGCCCTTTACTTTGCAGTAGAGCTTTTACTGTGCGCAGAATCTGAAAATGGTGGTCATGGCAACTTGAATTGCGGGTTTAAGCATAGCCATAGAAATATTAAACAGTCCACTGAGATAACAAATATGTAACAAGAACCCAGTTGACTCAATCAGATTGTTTATTTAAAAAATAAGTTATACGGCCATTGAACACGGTATCATTTCTTGTTCTTTCTACTCAAATGCAAAAAAAAAATATATAGTTCTTTTACCATTTTTTTTATTTTGTTTTTTTTTTTCTATGAACAATTTTATTAAAAACATTTATTACGAATATTGCAATTTGAGCATTCAACAGCAAGTATCTAAGTTGCTTGGAAAAATTTGCACAATATCTGTACTTTTTAAATAGAACTACATATTGGGTCCAGGCCATTTTTTATATTAAATACAGTGTCGGAACTACCAACTCGATATAGTATGGGTTAAAGAGAATGTGCCTCGTAAAAAGATGACATCTCTTCCAGTATGGTTTAAACATACTTAACGTGATAAGTAAGAAACTTTTATAATGGTGGATTACATCATATTTTTCACTTTCTCCTCGAGTAAAAATTGTGAAGGCATTACACAACTCGATGTGAACACAGGAACAAATCTTGAAATCGGTTTATAGTACAAGCAAAATAGCACAAAAAAATGAGCATCTGGCGATTTTTGGAAAGGTGCTTGAATCGTCTTGGTTATTGTTAAGCGTGTTAAGTTGAAGCTAAAACTCGATTTGCGGGACGCAGGGGGGTGTGCGATCGCCGCCCTCTTGAAAAGAAGGGTGTCATTTTCTTTCTTCATTTACATGGAAGCCGTTACTTTTTTGGAAAAACACATTGAAACTTTTGTGTTGACAAAAACTAGATCTTCATTTTTTATAATGAACTTTTTACTCTAACTTTATTATTTTCCAAGTTATTAACGAAAAACTGAAAAATTTAAGGGGTTGTTTTTGTTCAACCTTGAATTGCCATCAAAGTGTTTATTTTACGGAAAATATGCTTTTATGCATTTTTGTAGAGCAGTTTCAGACGAACAAATTGACATATATTTTGGTAAGGGTAGAGCGTTCATATCCATTTTTGAGTGGAGTCTTTTTTTGCTTAACCGACCAAGGCTCGACTTGACATCTCCGATTTGTGTGAAAATTGGTGAAATGTTAGTAATTATTGACACACATATAACTGTGGAAAAATGATTTTCCAAAATTCCGAAAATTTCTAAGATGGCGGCCACACGAAGTTCGATACAACCTTTGGAAACTCACACATTTGAAAATTCATAGCTCTTCGATTTTTTATTCGATTTTGATGAAATTTTCAGGGTTTCTGTAGAAAAGTATGTTCTTTTGAGAAAAAAACTACACTGAAAAAAAAAATTAGTTTTTGGTGGATAAAAACCTTTTTTCTTTTTTAAAGCCATTTTTAGGGCTTGGTGCACCCTTTTTATTTTTGTTAAAATATTTTTATTTTAAAGTAAATTTTATAACAATTATCCTCTGATCCTCAAATTTGTGGTATGTTTTACGGTTATCAAGTTATGAGTTTTTGAAGTTGAATAATGTTGTGTTTATCATGAGTCGTTGAAGCGCTACTATGTAGGGTTGCCACCGTCCGGACGGAATTTTTAATGGCGTAAAATGTTCCACAAAAAAATTCTATAAAAAATTTCACTAGGGTTCACTGAAGAAAAACTACGTCCGGACGATGGCAACCCTATATAGTAGCACTTCAACGACTCATGATAAACACAACATTATACAACTTCAAAAACTCATAACTTGATAACCGTAAAACATACCACAAATTTGAGGACCGGAGGATAATTGTTATAAAATTTACTTTAAAATAAAAATATTTTAACAAAAATAAAAAGGGTGCACCAAGCCCTAAAAATGGCTTTAAAAAAGAAAAAAGGTTTTTATCCACCAAAAACTAATTTTTTTTTTTTCAGTGTAGTTTTTTACTCAAAAGAACATACTTTTCTACAGAAACCCTGAAAATTTCATCAAAATCGAATAAAAAACCGAAGAGCTATGAATTTTCAAATGTGTGAGTTTCCAAAGGTTGTATCGAACTTCGTGTGGCCGCCATCTTAGAAATTTTCGGAATTTTGGAAAATCATTTTTCCACAGTTATATGTGTGTCAATTACTAACATTTCACCAATTTTCACACAAATCGGAGATGTCAAGTCGAGCCTTGGTCGGTTAAGCAAAAAAAGACTCCACTCAAAAATGGATATGAACGCTCTACCCTTACCAAAATATATGTCAATTTGTTCGTCTGAAACTGCTCTACAAAAATGCATAAAAGCATATTTTCCGTAAAATAAACACTTTGATGGCAATTCAAGGTTGAACAAAAACAACCCCTTAAATTTTTCAGTTTTACGTTAATAACTTGGAAAATAATAAAGTTAGAGTAAAAAGTTCATTATAAAAAATGAAGATCTAGTTTTTGTCAACACAAAAGTTTCAATGTGTTTTTCCAAAAAAGTAACGGCTTCCATGTAAATGAAGAAAGAAAATTACACCCTTCTTTTCAAGATGGCGGCGATCGCACACCCCCCTGTGTCCCGCAAATCGAGTTTTAGCTTCAGCTTAACACGCTTAACAATAACCAATACGATTCAAGCACCTTTCCAAAAATCGCCAGACGTTTCCTATTTTACCTGTACTATTAGGCAAATGTGTTAGAACTATGTTCTAATTTTTTTGTCAATAGTAAAACCTGAATCGAAGTACATACAAATAGGTACTAAAAGTCGTACAAAAACGAACAAAATTTCTTCTCAAACTAATGAAAATAGACTCTTTTTTTTCTAAAGAAAAACTTAAAAGCAATAAGTAATCTATACTGCCATCCTTACATCCATTGACTTATTTTAAAGCTTACGAGTAATTTGCTTACTATGAGGCAAAGTACGTCATTGAAATCTAACAATATATGTATGTAATTGCAATTGAGGCGTTTCGTGCAAGAACACCCTAAGTTTAAAATTGGCATTTTGAGACTTTTCTGATCAGAATTGAAAATAGCAATAAGTACACATATATGTAGTTGAGGATCCAAACTTTTAAAAACAGTAATAAGCGCAAAAACACTCTAAGTCGACTAAGGGCGTTTTTGCACGCAGCGTCTCCCTCAATTGTTGTGGAAGTCTCCACTCAATGTATTAAAAAAAAATAAAATAACGACTTACAGAGCACTTTCATTTCATTCTTTTTTTTAGCAGGAAGGAGTGTTAGTATGTCAGAACAACTTCCGGTACAATTAACGCTCTTTTATGTATGGGTGTCGAGTCTTGTGTCTAACGTGAATACAAAGGCACAAAAGCAAAAAAGTTTCAACAAAAGCTCCACTTATTCACTTTTTTTTTCAGAAAAACAGCGTTAGGCACAAAACAAAAAGTTGAAACAAATAAATGCAAGCTTTTGCTTCTGAATCAGCAGGCAGAGGGCAGAGAAACAATTCAAATGCAATAAAATTGGTTGGGATTTTTTTATTTTAATTTATTTTATTAATGGCTCTATATTTAGAAATTTCTTGATTTAAGCGAAAACAAATTTTCATGTACGTTATTAAGTGGGCACTTGGTCAACCGACATCAACAACGATCGGCCTGAAGCGCAAAATTTAAGCTCTGGCGATTTATGTAAAAAAAAAATAACTACATAGTAACGGTGTTACCTTTGGCCTGATCAAAAATGAAATACCCTACATTGCACTATTTTGAAAATATTTCTTGTGCGGGTGGTGCCACGCTCTCTTGACCGAATTCACTTAGTTTTTGCTCAGTGTCTGAGTGAAATTTGTCTCGATTACCTCAAAAAACGCTTTCTCAATTGAGCCACCTAAGAATTTAAATGTAAAAAAGGCTTTCAAGAAAAATGATTTTTTGCAGCAGTAAAGACTTTGTAAAATTTTTCTAAAATATTTAACATAGACCAGGGAAAAAATAGTTTTTTTTTTTTTTGGGCCAAAATTATTTCATTTATTATTGAAAATCCCTATTTCAACTTAATAAAAATTTAAGCAATTTCTCTGCCTCTAAGAAAATTATTAAAAACATGTGGGCTCTCTCCACATGTCTGGAAATTATATCCATAAAAAAAATTTGGTTAATTGATATTGGTTCTAAAGTTATCAACAACAGTCCATAAGGCATAAAATGTTTTGTATGAACGAAGAACTATTTCGTCCCCTCAAAAGCTGTTCCGATATGCTCAAATACACTACCTCTTCTTTCAAAACATTAATTTTGAATTTTTTTAACTCTATTTTATTCAAAGTTTCCTTTTTGTCGTTTGCATCCCTTTGTTTCTAAAACCCTCAATTACTTTGTAAGTCAGTAATTTTTTTTATTGCGTTGGAATAAAATTTAAATAATTTGCGATGAAAGTTTTTAATTACTTTTAATTTAAATAACAATAAAATAGCGCAATTTGTTTCGAAGATATCCAAAAGCACCTTTTCAAAAGAATAAATTGGTTCCAAATGAGAAGTACTGAATTCTATGTGATTAAAGGGTTTCCATAAAGTTAAAGATATAAATAAATGAAACATGTATGCATGTAGGTGCATATTAAACAAAAAAGACAAGTTTTCGATACTTCTGACAACTAGCTTTTCCTGAAGTTTCACTATTTATTTTTGTTTTTTTTTTTTTTTTGAGATGCGTTGAATGACCTTACAAAAACCACCCTCAACCAAGTGTGAAGTTTTAATACTCGACTCATTTACCTTTCAAAATTATTATGTTTTGCGTTCGAGTTAACTTCTCTTCCATTTTATTTTTATAAAACAAAAAAGAAAAACCAAATGCAATAGTGAAACACATTACAAAATACCTGAACTTTACATGACCTGTTAACTTCATTTGATTTGATTTGCTGTTGGCATTGTTGTGTTGTTCGTTTCGATATGGAACACTGCGTTAAATGGCGCAATCTGCATGAGATACTCTTACGAGTAGTATAACATTAAAAATCACAATAAGTAAGTAACTGAACAAAAGCTACATGTAGCCGTCATTTGTTTCACGGTACAGTAAATTTACAAAAAAAAAAACTTAACAGATAAAACCGGAACACTACTTTGTACAAATGTATTTTAGCAGATAAGAAGCATCAATTTCCGATAAAAGTGCAGTAACACTTCTATCCGCATATTAGGGTCGAAAACTGTATTATTTTTTTTATTTGTACATTTGATTTTCTGAATATGAGTGAGTTTTCCACAATAGATATTGTCATTTCAACAGAAAAGGCCACAGTAACACAGTGGCAGATCGTGCTTAGAGACAAAAAAAAAAAAAATCAATAAAAGTTGAAAATGTTTCTTTGGGGTTAGTAACACGGTGGGCTCAAAGTTAAACTTTAAACAGCAGAAATGTTGTACGGAACTTTCCATATTAGCAACTGCTGGAAAAAACGCTCTAGTTAACTTGTTTAAAGACGTACACGGAGAAATAAAATAGTACCTGCTACTTTATTTCTCATAAATTTTACCAGATTTTCAAGTCAGAATAGTGACAACTTTACACCGAAGTAAGATTCACCTTACTGTTTTAGTCAATTCAGATTGTTCGAATGACCTCACAGTCTAGTAATTTTAATGAAAAAATTGGCGTGATATTTACCTTACTGTATAGTTCAAACAACAAAAAAAAAAATGAACGATAATACGAACCTTGTAGTCAGATACATATCCACTGGGCTGCTTCCGCATATGATGTAGAAGCAAAAAAATTTGTATATGAAAGAAATGTCTGTCCAAAAATATAAATTGTTCACTCAAAAAAATATGACGGTAAAAACAACAAATTTAACAGTAAAAACAATTGTAAAAACAGTCAAAAAGACTCCCATTACATTTACAGTCATTTTAACTGGAAATTGTAGGTCATTTTTTTTTTACTGTCTTTTACAATTTATTGCAACCGACAGTCAAAAATTACAGTCAAATGACAAAAACTGTTTTTTATCAAATGACTGTAAATCGCAGTTATTTAAATGGTTTTACAGTCAAAAATTCAATTACTGTTTTTTCTAGATTAACTGTAATTTACAGTTATTTTAATTGTTTTAAAGTCAAAATTAAATAACGAATTTTTTATTTTTTTTTTTTTTTTATTGATTTATTCATCTAGTGCAGCTTACATTTTATAAAAATTTATTGAAAATACAGTAGTTTGTGTAGTTTATATTTAAATGAAAAATTTTACTTTAGCGACTGTTGTTGTTTTTTTGTTTTGCCCAAATAGGGCTCTAGAAATTAATTACAACAACAAAAACAAAAAGTTCGGGTCGAACCTACTTTCGGAGATATTGCCATCGCAAGATCGGGATATATCTTTAATAAAAATCAGTATAAGTTGGGAACCCCTGGATGGATTTTGAAAATATTGATGTTATATGAAATGTATTTTACCGGACTTTATAATTGCTCTACAAAATTTTCCAATTTGAGTGACAGTTTTCGAGATATGAGAATTTTTCAAAAATTCACCCCATTTTTTTCCCAAAAAATCGTTATTTTTCCATCTTTAATAAATTTCTATAGAAAAAACAAAAATGACCCAAATCAATTTTCTTGAAATTAGGAACTTTTAACAACAACAATGCTAGAACAGACAACAAATACAACAACTTTACTACTACTTAAACAACAGTAATTTTAAATAAGAGTAGGGGTAAATGGAGGGCCTACGGCCGCAGCTCAGAATTTAAAACTCCCAAAAATCCAACACTGGCTTTGCGGTGGCCTTCGGCCGAGGATCAGTCCATCATATATCCAATACATAGTTTGGTAGCCAAATTGAGTTGTTGTTGTAGTAGTAAAGTTGTTGTTGTTCTGGCATTCTTGTTAAAAGTTCCTAGTTTCAAGGAAATTATTTGGTCTATTTTTGCTTTTTTCTATAGAAATTTATTAATGATGCAATTTCAGATACATGTTGCATATCAAATGAAAGGAAATAAATTGGGCTTTCTAATTTAGTGATAAAAGTTATAGGTTAATAATACATTTTTTGGGAAAAATAAGGTTTTTTTGGAAAAAAAATGGGGTGAATTTTTGAAAAATGGTCCTATCTCGAAAACTATGACTCAAATTGAAAAATTTTTTAAAGCAATTACAAAGTCCGATAAAATACCTTTAATATGACATCAATATTTTTAAAATGCATTCAGGGGTTCCCAACTTATACCGTTTTTTATCAAAGATATGTCCAGATCTTCCGATGGCTATATCTCCGAAAGTAGACCCGTTCAGACATTTTTGATTGCATAGTCTTTCTTAGAATTAAAAACTTAACAAACAAAACTAGGTTTAAAAAAAAAATATTAACAGTCGCTAATCTAACGTTAAGCAAAAACAAATTCTATCAAATTAAACATCGCCTATAATGAGTTGTGTTACGCACACAGCCAACATTTGAAAAACACACAGCAACCAACCTATATTTTGTGAAGAAATGTGTACCAGGATGCCCCTCCGTATTCGGTAGGCATTGTACTTTAAACTTAGCCAAGTCTTTGTGAGAATGTTCCTTATACCAGATGAATGCAGATGTTGCAGGTTCTTGTGCGCTTTTCAGTAAAATATCTATTTTTGGAAAAAAAAAAGAAACCAAATTAGATTATTCCACATAACAAATCACATATTTTATACTTACTCTTCACCCTCGCCCATTTTTGTTGTCGCTTCAATAGATATTCTGTATTTAGTATTTGGTTTTAAGCCGTCCATTTTCATTGCCGTTCTATTGGGATCGGTAATGTGTGGCTCGTATTCACGTCGCTCACCCACAAAGGTGCTTTTAACCTCTTCGAAATAAATTTTATAACCAGTGAGTTTGCCATTAGGACTTAATGGTTTCTTCCGTGTTAATCAAAAAGTCGGTGAACCTTACGTGTATCAAAATCAATTACAGCGCTGGGTGGGCCATTGAAACGTCCATTATAGACAAGCACACGCGCGAAATTCTTAGAATCGGGCTTAAATTGTGTTACTAATATTTGACTGCTTCTCTCTCCTGTTCAGTCCACTTTTGAATTTTATAACCCTTGAAATGACCACGCACAGATTCTACACTGACGGGATTTCAACCGAGTACGGCTGAAGTTGCGCTAGTATTTTGAATCATTGTAAAGTTGGTCGGAGTTTCTAGGGATCTTGCATGAAAAACAATAAAAACCATTTCAATATTTTCACTTTTTTTGGAATTCTGTACATTGTTAATCAAACTTACGATCTTCTCCGGAATAGCCGAAAATTTCTTCTGCGTCCACTTTGGATTCACTACTTTAATCAAAGTTTCAGTATAAACAAGGGTGCGTTCACTTTGCCGAATTTTTAGCGACTTTGTTATTTGCAAAGGGCTAGTTTACATAGACATTTATAATTAAAATAATCATATATTTGGTGATTATTTTAATCATGAAATAAATGAGCAAACGATGCCACGAAATCACAACAGAGTTGTGTTTTAAAATATTTCACAAAAACAGAGT